>JARPMR010000001.1:35279972-36684972 GCA_029955525.1 Oeneis ivallda
GCTCGATGTTGGTGAAATCGGCACTAAAATAGCTTTTCACAAATTTAAAAAAAGCCGGCCAAGTGCGAGTCGGACTCGCGCACCGAGGGTTCCATACTCCAAAAGTAAAAGTAAAACGATAATATTATATTAATTTGCTTATTTATCGTTAACTTTGTTTGTAGAGGTTTATTGTTAATATAAAAAAAAACTATGCTAGTTAGAGCGTTGGTTTTATTTTTCCTGTCAAATATACATAAACCTCTATTGACCATAATTATTTCAGATTTTTCGATTGGTAAACTTCGGAGATAAGGGGGGGAAACGGTATTTTTTTCGACATTTTGGCCGATTAATCAGAAACTATTATATCTAGAAATAAATAAAAAACTGTATTAGAATGCAAAAGTACAAACCTTTCATATGATACCCCACTCGGTATAGTTATCTCACTTTGAAATTTCAAACCCCCGATTTTCCCCCTTTTTTAATCAAACTAAAATAATTTTCGCGTTGCTTTTATTTTTCCTGTAAAATATACATAAACTTCTATTGACCATAATTATTTCAGATTTTTCGATTGGTAAACTTCGGAGATAAGGGGGGGGAACGGTATTTTTTTCGACATTTTGGCCGATTAATCAGAAACTATTATCGACCGAGCGAAGCGAAGGTCTTTGAGTCTACTTGAGTGAATTTGCACTTGTCCGTCCGTCCGTCCGTCCGTCCGTCCGTCCGTCCGTCCGTCCGTCCGTCTGTCAGAGCCTTATAACTTCTAAATTACTGAACGTAATTACTTCAATTTTAGATATAATATGTAAACCGATGGCCTCCAGCCGAAAATGGCTTAAAAATTTATAAAAATCTTTATTTCAGGGGGGCTCTCATAGAAGCGAAAGCGAAGAAAAAAAAAAATTTTTGCGTTTCATAGGATTACAGTACTTCATTTTATAGATAATTTGGAACAGAGTACAAAAGTATTTTTTTTTTAATTTTTTTCCTAAAATTGACGAAATGGGGGGCTTTCAAAGTGGAGATTATATTTGACCTCACAACGGAATAACCATTGAAAGCTGGGGCTTGAAAGTTTTATAATTTTAGCGTAATATCATGTACTTGAACAACAAATACTAAAATTAGATAAATGTAATAAGGAAACTAAATTATTTAACTTTTAATGAGCAGCAACAACAGAACTTCATAATGATGTCAATAGATGGCGCTCTCATCTCATATAGCAAATGCAGCTAAATTATTATTCAATTAAAATTATTATTTAGTCATTTAGCAAACATCAATAAAACTTCACGTTTGTTTTTACATGCAGTTTGTTTTTACATGTTTTCTGATCGTGTCGATAGTTGACGCTGTGTACAAGTAATTTAATTTGAATGTTCCAAAAAACTATACCTAAGTTTGATTGAGGCCTTGAGGATTTCACTATAACAGTTCCCTAACCTTTACGGGCTACCTATGTTAAGTTAGTCGACACTTTCTGTCAACTTTGTTATTACGAACCTCTACGGGACAACTAAAGGTGAAAATGACATTGGGATGTTAGGATTGTATTTAGGGGCTACCTACGTAAAGAGACTTCTACAAAGGGGATGATTTAGGTATGGTTGGTGAAAACGGTAATAATAATAATATCAATTTTGATCGTCTTGTATCTATTGAATGAATAAGTAATTATGGGAAACCGTTACCGCGAGGTCTCAGTTCGGGGCGAACCACTAGTATATAGAAATAAATAAAAAACTGTTTTAGAATGCACAAGTAAAGGCCTTTCATATGATACCCCACTCGATTAGTTATTTTACTTTGAAATTTCAACCCCCCGATTTTGCCCCTTTTTTTATTAAAACTAAAAATAATTTTTCTTTATTCCAATGATTTTGGGCCACTATTATACACAACTATGCCAAATTTCATGTCGATAGCTTTAATAGTTACTGAAATAATCGACTGTGACAGACGGACGGAGAAAGTCTCACCATAAGGGTTCCATTTTTACCATTTTGGTATGGAACCCTAAAACGATCAAATAATTTTATTGAAATTTGGATAGTAGGGTTGGGTCCATAAACATTAAATATAGTATTGCTTAACTTCATGGTTGAGTCGGCAAGCTATAAAAAAATTTGTATCAAGAAACTTCAAAAGATTAATTGTTTGAAGTAATGTTTTCTAGCAAGAGATAAGTGCAGTAATTAAATATTAACGAGACTAGTTGTCTGTGGCTACCGCTCGTTAGTGTTATCGCTTCATTACCTAAATAACACATATACACATCACTGATAGAGATCACTATATAGGACGGAGTAAAAACTACCTGTGCACTATAAAATCTCCTGCACAGATGGCTAAGATTGGCTGGACTCCGTCGGGAGAAATATAATAATTATTCAGCCCTAGTACGGTTTGCAAAGTTCTGTTGACACGCGTTGATGTCGTATTTATGAAGATCTTTACTTTCATGCCTAAGTCAGGCAATATGGAAAGGCAATAGCGCCGTTGTCTTGGGCACTGTCGGCGACCAGAATTAAGATTATTTCTTGTAACCTCGTTCCTTTTTGAAGTCGGTTGAAAATTTAGAACAAAGAACTATGTGTGCTTTTAATTTGTATAAGTTACACTGAAATTTATGGGTGCGTCAAGTGCGGTGACTGGAATAAAAAGTCTCACTGTGTGATCGAGAACACTTATGAAGGTCTCACGCACAGATTTTTTTGGCGCCGAGTCTCAACTGCTAATGTAATAAATTTAAATGTGCCCTTAGAATTTTTCAACATTTGTTAAAGTAATAAGTTGTTTTAAAATTATGAGGTGTTATAAATACGTTTAAATAAAGAGACTAACAAAGGGTTTACTCATTGGCGATCGTGAGAATATTAGAATACTCCCACGAGAGTTTTGTTTAAATACTGAAGGAAAGAACGAAAACTATTCTTTTATTTTCAAAAGTACTTCTCTTCCTCTATACAAACTAGTCTACCTGTCGCGGTAGAGGTGCACGACAGGGGTGCACGGGACGGGACGCCTACCAGTGCAAAACGGCGGGCCTTACTCTGCCCCGCTAACTCCGCGTCCCGTCAACTTTTGCGGGACAAGTTCCCGGGCGTCGGCGTGTATACGAGGCTTAAACCGACGCGCCGCAGCAGGCACCCTGCATATTTATACTTAATATATAAAGCGGAAGAGTTTGTTTGTTCGTTCGTTCGTTCGTTCGTTCATTCGTTCGTCCGTTCGTTTGTTTGTTTGCTTGAACGCGCTAATCTCAGCCTGAATGAGCTCCATCGCAAACAGCTAAATCAGTTCATTCGTTGTGGCGTGTGTTGTGGCGTGTCCATCCATCCTCACAAACTTTCGCATTTATAATATTAGTAGGATAGTAGGATAGTAGGAAGTAGAATTAAATTGCACTTTTGCAAAGTTGGGGCGGGTTGCTAGTTAGAAATAAATAGGAGATCGTTTATTTATCTCACAGCTCCGACCAAAGCGATACCTACCTACATTTATAAATAAGTAATTCAAACTGGGTTCGGTCAAGCGGTTCAGATTTATCCCGAGCACTTTCTAATTGGCGATACACAATCATGCGCAAAGAAGCACAAGGCCCAATTGCGGCCCAAATATTTTACCTACGAACATAGTTTCATGTTTAACACAAATATTTTTGCATCGCTTGATTCCTGGGCAGCAGCAGAAAAGCTTATAGCCTAGTGGTTAGGACTGTGCTCTCCTATTCAGGGGGTCGCAGGTTCGATCCCAGGCACGCACCTCTGACTTTTCGAAGTCTAAGCTATTAAATATCACATGTTTCAATGCTGAGTCGTGAGGAAACCTGCACACCTGAGAGTTCTTCATAATGTTCTCGAAGGTGTGTGAAGTCCGCCGATTCTCATTGGGCCAGCATGGTGGACTATGGCCTATAACCCTTCTTTGAGTACGCTCAGTAGTGAGCCATTGATGGGTTGCTGATGATATGCAACTATTGAACTAACTAATGAACTATTTGAATAGCCACGTTGTTGTATTCCGTACAACACCACTAGCAGCCCGGTATGAGAAAAATCCGGACAGTAAAATCAATTTATCAATGACCTTGTTACGTTTTTCACAACGTTTAAATTTCTACCCTAACGGTGAGTAAATAAGGTTGGTTTTCGCTTGAGTTGTCGAATGCCCGTGTCACGTTTTTCACAACGATGCAATTTCGACCCTAACGTTGAGTAAATAAGGTTGGTTTTTTGAATAGCCACGGTGTTGTACGGAGTACAACAGCGTGGCTATTCAAATAGTTTACACATAAGCCGAAAGGTGGCGCTGATATACATGTGAACGAAAGCCAACCTTGTTTACTCAACGTTAGGGGTGGAGATTTGCATCGTTGTGAAAGGCGTAGCGCGGGTATTCGACAACTCAAGCGAAGACCAACCTTATTTACTCAACGTTAGGGTAGAAATTTCAACGTTGAGTATGAAGTAAACTCCAATTGTGCGTCGTGCTGACACACACAAATTTTTTTGAATATCATTTGTGTTTTCAGCTATGGTTGATAGTTCTATAAAAGTGTTTTTTAGGTGTTCACATTCAATAGGTAGGTATCGAGACTGCTTTTTCTTAAATGTTTTTCTTGACTTCTGCATCTTCGCATAAATAGAAAATGTTGCCCTCACCATTCTGTGGTCAGTCGGGTGTGAGGTGCCAATGACTTCAATGTTCTGTATTGAGGAAACATCAGTCTTTATAGCGATAAAGAAATCTATTTCATTCATTGTTTGTCCATCTGGTGACCGCCACGTCCACTTTTGTTTAGATTTTTTATTAAAGTGAGTATTCATGATGTAGAGTTGATTTTCAAAACAGAAGTTAATAAGCCGTGATCCTCTATTATTTCGTATCCCATATCCCCAGGGGCCCATTATTGTACTGTCTTCAGGGTTAGCATGGCCAATCTTCGCGTTGAAGTCACCTATGATAAATGTTTTTGAAAGAGTGTTTTCTAGAGCTAATGCTATATCATTGTAAAAACACTCAAGTTCCTCTTCAGATGACTTTTCCGTGGGTGAGTATACTTGTATGATGGTAATTGAAGTAGATTCTATACATATGTCTAATCTGGCAACTTTATCTGAAATTATATTAATATTTTGTAATACAAAGAACTGTTAAAATGCAGCCCGCGACTGTTAGCACACGCAACTCAACGAGAGGTTTCCTCGGGTTGTCAGAATGTGCCTCACAAAAGCGAAGTTTTGATTCTTATTGGAATATGCACTTATCAACTTAATCATAATAGTATAGATACCCCCTAGAAACTAGTAGGTATCTGTGCCTTACATTAGATTGCCGTTGCCGTTAGCTCCCCTACATATATTTTATGACGTGATAACGTCTTATAAATCGATAACACCGGCTGCACGCACGAAAAGGTGTCACGTTCCGCCTAGCCTGAGCGTGCAAGCGAGAGGGCGGAACAAGCGATAGAGAGGAGCGATGGGCCCAAGCGTTGGCTTAGAGTAGAGAGCTGCAATGCAAAAAACTGTATAAGCACTGTCCCCCCCTAACCCCCCCCCCCCCCCCCTACAGACGTGGCACTATTTTTAATATTATTGTTACGTCCCATAAAAAGACTTACCATTTTCAATCCAAAAATGATTGGGGTTTTTTTTAAAAAAAAAATGAAGGAATGTACGCACGCTGAAGTACGCGCGCGACACGCAGGCGACAGGCGACGCAAGGGTCCGCCCGGAGGTGGTCAGAGGGAGCGCGGGCAGCGCGCGGCGCGGTTTTTGACGCGATAACGTATAAATCGATGAACATCGCCTGCACGCACGAAAAAGTGTCACGTTCCGCCTGAGCCTGCGCGTGAAACCGAGAGCGCGGAACAAGCGATAGAGAGGCACGATCGGCCCAAGCGTTGCCTTAAAGAGCGCCAGTCACGCGTGTGCTCTGTAGTTAGCGGTCATCAATGTATCTTTATGACGTTATCACGTAAAACCATCGTCCGTTAACCGACTTTACAGACAACCAATTTCTTTTACTCGTTGTGGTGTAAGTTAGAAAGTAATTCTGTATGTATCACGATTCACAACTGCTGCCGTGCCAGGCTTTAGATACAAAGTAATTATAATAAGGCGATGAACAACGGGATCACTATCTGGGCCGGTCCGTAATGAATTAATGATTTATCAATGCGATTATTTTTACTAAACTGGTTTTTCGTGATGCGTGTTTAATGTGTCCCTTACCTTACGGCCTCACTTTTCCTTCTTTATTAACAAAGAGGCGTAATTAGGCGTGTTTTGTCATCCTTATAATTGTCCTACTTCCTACTAATATTATAAATGCGAAAGTGTGTGAGTATGTATGGATGGATGGATGTTTGTTACTCTTTAACGCCATAACTAATGAACCGATTTGGCTGAAATTTGCAATGGAGATAGCTCATACCCAGGGTTAGCATTTTTATCCCAGAAAATTACAGATAGTCCAGGGTAGATAATTTTTGAAAACAAAAAAATAATAGTAGGATGAAATCCATTGGAAAAGGAAGAGAATGAAACAAAAATGAAAGGAAAAATAAATTACGGGCGATCTGAGGCCGGGAAGTGGGGGGAGGGGGGGTTTAAGGGTAAAAAACGGTTTATCTCGATTTCCGGAAAAACTACAAGTCCTATGGAAAAAAGTTTAATGGCAAAGTTGTAGGTAATAAAAAGATCTACAACTTTTGTATTAATTAGACTTTTTTCACTTAACCTCAAAATGTATGTGAAAAATTGAAATAACCAAGTTTTTGGTTTTTTATTTTTATCTTTTACAAAAAGAAATATTTTTCACGAAATTTGGTGAAAACTTACCTTTTTATGTCCCAAACACACTGTAATTTTTCTGATTTAAAATATTTATTTTTTCACCTTTTTTTTTTGACTTAATATTGAAAAAGCACCTAATTTTCAATCGAAAATTCTCCCGTCAAAATATCTGCTTTTAAAAAAAATTCGTGAGCTTTTTGTTCGTTGAAATCTCTACTTTCTGATGGTGTAAAAAAAATATACATTACTATGGTAAATGCTCTCAGAAATACGAAACGAAAAACGAAATACGAAATAACAGGTAGTAAGGCCCAGACCCTCCTAGCCTATTCCCCACTTCTCTATGAAATACCTTTTGATGGGCTAAAATTTTCCGTAGGTCACTCAGGTATATAAGTTATCTTATAAAAGTAAAATTAAAAATTTTAAAAACCCCCCGACACAAAAAATAATCTCTAAAAACTAACAAATAATATTTTATACCTATATATAATTATTATCGTCACATATATTATGTAAGTTCAAATATTTTTATTTTCCAAGTGTCGTCGTCGCGTCGCGGGACCGCTAAAGTTTATAAAGTATTTTTCCAACAGCTAACTAATTATTACGAATTACATTCAGGTACGAGCGATCTTAAGTTTCATGCATGTATAGTCTACGCTCTACGTAATGCCGCGCGCGACACGTGAGGGCAGACGACGTTGACGGTTGTGTCGATTTTGAGTAAATTCTTTTGTTGCAATCTGCGACTACACCTGTTTTTCTCACTTAGCGGTCCCCCGACGCGACGACGACACTTGGAAAATAAAAATATTTGAACTTACATAATATATGTGACGATAATAATTATATATAGGTATAAAATATTATTTGTTAGTTTTTAGAGATTATTTTTTGTGTCGGGGGGTTTCTAAAATTTTTAATTTTACTTTTATTTAGTCCTTTTTAAAGTTGGTATAAATATTAGGAAGGTATTTATAGTGATTTGTTAGCGCAGTGGTAATTGAGCCTAATTGATCCCATTTAATTACCCACCTTCGAAATCTAAACCTTACTCTAACATGTCATATTTAAAGTCATGGTTACCTTACCATGTTCTTTCAATATCATTGAAGTAATACGGTACCTTTCGAATCGATAGGACATATGGAAGGTAGTCAGATCACCTCATCAACTATTAAAGAGCTGATGATCTTCAAACGGCTGATCAGGTCAAGGTTACCTTACCATATACTTTCAATATCATTGAAGTAACACGGTACCAAATTTCGAATCGATAGGACATATGGAAGGTAGTCAGATCCCCTCATCAACTATTAAAGAGCTGATGATGTTCAAAGGGCTGATCAGGTCATGGTTACCTTACCATATACTTTCAATATCATTGAAGTAACAAGGTACCAAATTTCGAATCGACAGGACATATGGAAGGTAGTCAGATCCCCTCATCAACTATTAAAGAGTTGATGATCTTCAAACGGCTGATCAGGTCATGGTTACCTTACCATATACTTTCAATATCATTGAAATAACACGGTACCAAATTTCGAATCGATAGGACATATGAAAGGTAGTCAGATCCCCTCATCAACTATTAAAGAGTTGATGATCTTCAAACGGCTGATTAGGTCATGGTTACCTTACCATATACTTTCAATGTCATTGAAGTAACACGGTACCAAATTTCGAATCGATCGGACATAAGGAAGTTAGTCAGATCCCTTAATCAACTAGAAAAGAGCTGATAATCTTCAAACGGCTGAACAGATTTTCATGAAACATGGCTAAGAACACTCGGGATAAAATAATCTATGACAAAAAAAAACTAAACGAAAATCGGTTCATCCGTTTGGCGGCTACGCACTGTTAACTGTGAAGTTCTCTTAAAGGAGACTTCTTCAAAAATTAACCATTGTTAAAATGTCTATAATCAGAAACAATGAAGAAGTTCTAATATTCGTTCATATTATTATCGTCCCAGTAACCCACGATAGCGCGGTAGAAAAGTGTACATCGCCATCTCTTATGAATTTTTCGACATGAATGACATTTTTTGCGTAAACCTAGCTTTCTTCGCAACTTCGTCCGCGTGGTATTTGATTTTGGGGTAGAATTTTCAACAACTGTGTAACACAGTAGTCAGTCTTTATTTTTAATTAACTGACTTCAAAAAAAAAAAGGAGGGGGTTCTCCATTCGACACGTATTTCTTTTTATTTTTTTTTTCTCGTTGTTACTCCATATCTCCATCAAATCTTAACCGATTTCAATATTTTTTTCTTTATTTGAAAGGGCGTATCGTCAGGCTGATTCCATTTAAATTTAGTGAATATTTGATGAATATCTTCGGAGATGGAGGACGGAACTCCTCAATGAATGAGAGGAAATCGCTCGCGATTAGAGTATGTGTAGACTTTTAACTATGCCTAGTACACATACGTGGGTGGATTTCCCAACAGCAAAATTTAAATTAAATTTTGCTGTTGTAAATTTTTTGTTGTAAATTAATTAAATCGGTAGTGCATGGGATTGTGTAACTTTAGTTCATGGATTGGATATTTTGAACGATTGTCATAGATCGTAAAAACCAAATTGCGATTGTGTAAAACTTACCATCAATAATTATAGACCGAAAAGTGACCGGTCATTTAAAAACGTATCATGAATAATGCGTTTTATTATGCATTTAGTATTACTGAAACTCAATTTTAATATCTATTTTAATTACGTCACAACCAAAAAAAATTTACTTTTGCGAGCTAAATATATAGCTTTTGGCATTGTTATATTATATTTTGCGATAGTTCACGTCTTTGCTTTTTGCCTTTGCTTCGTTGCTGCGTGATTGAAGGACAAACCAACAAACAAACACACTTTATTCTCTCAACACTAACTTAATAAAAAAGACACAACTATACGAATAGGCTATAATTAGAAAAAGACATCTACAATATAACCATACCCAGAACCGTAGGATGATGTCTACTCAGTAACTTTCGTTTTCCTTTTAATGCAAGAGATAGGACACATCAGCAGACGATTATCACCATTAGACCAAATTGATAAGGATGAAAATAGCTTGCGATAGTTTTTGTAATGACTTGTGAAGCAATAAATGTTTTACGTGAAACGTTAAAATGAATATTGTCTCGTTACCAGTTGGGAAGTATTTACAAACCTTGTGACGGTGTCAGTTTATTTTGTACTGTCAAAATAATAATATAACCAATGGAACTAGGAATTACGACTACGTTTTTCCATTATGTAACCAGTCCAAATTAATTTCTGATATCCCTTTTTCCTCACTTTCCTTCCATAAGATAGCAATAGAGCCTTAATTGACAAAGTATTTTAATATCCATGGAACTAGAAATTAGGTACGACTACGACCTAACTTCATAGGTTTGTGTCAAAACTCAATTTTACGGCTGGCTGTACTCAAAGATTTAGGATAGGTCAGCGACTAAGACCCGGTTGCGTGAGGCGTCGTTATAAAGCTGTAACGAAAACTTAACCATTACGGGGCCTTGCAACTGGGCCTAAAATTCCTAAATCTATGGTTGTACTTGTCTAAAAAGTAATTGTACGTTCATATTCTATAGGTCGATTTATTTCCATAGACATAAATTTATTACCGTAAATATATATGAGTTGAACCAGTGAACGCTTTTAAGACCAAGTAGTAAATGAGCTGATGATCTCCAAACGCCTGAGCAGATCTTCATAAATTGTAGCTAAGATCCACCTCGATTACATATTTAGCTTTCAAAAGAAAAACCGCATCAAAATCGGTCCATTGGCACTGCGAGGGAACAGACGGACACACATCTGTGTGTCCGTCTGCTGATATATCTATATTCATAGCCTTAACATGGGTAGCCTAAGCATGTCACGCTCTCATTAAACATTTCTGTGGTGGTGTCGTGTGATGCGGGTTGTTACGTTCCCTCAAATATGGTTGAGCGAAGCAATGGGTGGATCATGCGTCATGCTCGTGAACGGGGTCCTCCAGCGGGAATAGGGCTGCTTTCTGTCTGCCCGTGTTAACGTGTTGAATTATGATTAGGTATGCTTTTGTGGAACTCATTGTGGAAAAACTGCATAAATAGCATAGTTCCTATTGAATTGTAGAGTTGTTTTGAAAAGAGCAACCGCCGAGTTTCTTGCTGGTTCTTCTCGGCAGGAAGGGCATTCCGAACCAGTGGTAGACTCATCGACGATTCAAAAGCACTTGTAAAAAAGTTTATTTGAATAAAAAACATTTCTATTCTATTCTATTGTATTCTATTCTATTCATACATACATGCCTTATTTCTACCACGTTGTTGGGCGCAGCGGCGCAGCGCCTTATGATAGTTTTAGTTTAAAACATTGAATTGCCGATATCGGTTGCATATAAAAGATTTTATAGCCATGAGTCGGAGGATTTCTTCTTTTTAACAAACAAAGTATGAGAAAACGTAAATAAACACGCCATTTGTCGTGGCTGGCGAGGTGAGCCGCATACCGCGTGAGGCGATACCGCGCGCCTATTGGAAACAGATGTCTTGAGACTCGAACTTAACGACAAATATACAGGTGATTAACGACACTTAAGGTGGATTATACGGGTCTGCCCGCGAAATTCAAATTTAAATTGGATTTTCGCATTTTGTAAACTAATACGACAAAGTAGGCATATGACATTCTAATTGCGACGATGACAGTATCATCTTCACAGGTTTATATAAAAATCTTTACTTGAACGTGTCCAGTTTAAGAAATTAGCCAGAATATGGGCTAATTTGTGAGTAACTCACGTCCAACTCGATATTTTGATTAATTTCTTAAACTGGTCACTTTCAAGTAAAGATTTTTATGTAAACCTGTGAAGATGATACTGCCACTGGCGCAATTATAATGCCATAAGCCTACTTTGTCGTATTAGTTTACAAATTGCGAAAAACTAAATTAAATTTGAATTTCGCGGGCAGACCTGTATAATCAACCTTAATTAATACATTTTGACGACCTCCCTAGCTCAGTGGTGAGCGCTGTTGCCTTATAACTGGGAGGTCTCGGGTTCGATTCCCGGCGGGGTTAATTTGGGAATTTATAATTTCTGAATTGTGTCTGGTCTGGTGGGAGGCTTTGTTAGTGGTTTGTTAACACCCTACCGTCAAAGACGTGCCGCCAAGCGATTTAGCGTTCCGGCACGATGGCGTGTAGAAACCAATTAGGGGTATGGGTTGTGAATGTTCACTGCCATACACCTTCCAAGTTAGCCCGCTACCATCTTAGACTGCATCGTCACTTACCATCAGGTGAGACCGCAGTCAAGGACTAGCTTGTCAAAAAAAACATAAGATAAGCAGTGGTAGCCTAGTGGTTAGTACTGCGGTCTCCTATTCGGGGGGTCCCAGGTTCGATCCTCTGGCTTTTCTAAGTTATGTGCGTTTAAGAAATTAAATATCACAAACTTCAACGGTGAAGGAAAACTTCGTGAGGAAACCTGCACAACTGAGAGTTATTCATAATGTTCTCAAAGGTGTGTGTGAAGTGTGAAGTTTGCATTGGGCCAGCGCGGTGGACTATGGCCTATAACCCTTCTCTGAGAGGAGACCTCGCTCAGTAGTGAGCCGTTGATGGGTTGCTATGATGATGATAAATACACAGGTAATCTGTAATTTGTTGCGCTTCTTGTAAGAGGTATGTAACTTTGAGGGTGAATCTTTTTAAGCTTTTGCATAGCTTTTATCGCGGGCTTTGAACTAGGACAAATAGTTTTAGCGCGGAGACCGAATCAAGAAATTCCGTAACGAAAAACCCTAACACCGTCGTTCAGTAAGCGTTCAACATTTTAGAGGTTCTCAAGTAGCTCTATTTGGCGCAGTGGGCGAGCGACCGCTTTCGAGCGCCGATGTCGCAGGTTCGAATCTCACTCGCGAAGTAGTGACAGTCCGCTTTTCTTGTTTGTTTGTTGTTTAATTATTTTTTTGCATAATTTCTATTATGCAAAAAAAATTATTGCTCAAATATTATAATTGCATAAGTTGATAAAAAATGCTATGCAATAGCTTTACCGCGGCAGTCCCCGAGTGCCACTTAATTTTTTATCTGACTGCGGCATAGCCAAAAGGAAGGTTTATCATTTTAGCAGTCTATGTACGTATGTTTGTATATATGTATGTGATTATTTCGAACGTTCCACCGCGCACCGTAACGAATTAACTATTGAGCCGATTTCGTTGGATGACGTGTCAATCGATTCGTTATGATCGTCCGGGTGACAAAGGGAACAGTTTACATCCAAGTTTCTGTATTCGGGTTACAGTTTTTAAACTTTTATCTTTGTAACAATAAATGACTGCAAAAAATCGTCCCGCCCACCAACAGATTGCAAACGTATATCAATTAATACATCACGGTAGCCTGATGATTTTTGGAACGTAGTTCCTTATCGCGCGATGCGAAAGGGGGCTAGACGGAAAAAATTAAGACTAAATTGAACCGATACTTTTTGAATGTGAATTTGGCATTGTGTTCAATATTTTCACACTACAATATTAGATCTCCGTAGTCTTGTGGTTTCTACAGTCGCATAAAGGTCGATGGTTCGAATCCCAGCTCGACAGACTGAATTTTCTATTTTCAATTTTATTTTAAATAATTTCTACATTTATGGAATTTTTCCCTAATTTTTTTATTTTTATTATTAATTTATTATTAAAAGGAACTTCGTTCCAACCGAGTGTTCCACGACACTCACGCATTTTTTTTATTGACGACATCCGCCGTAGGATTGGGGTTTTCATGCAAATCGAGTTAGATTTATTTATTTATTCATTTTTCAGTGAAGTGCTTTGGATACCAGTTTAGTAAATAACAACTATAAAAACATACGGGAGCATCAACCAACTAGAAAAAAGCTATTGTAAGATGCAGATGCGTTTCTGAGAACAAAGAAAAAATTAGTTGTCTGTAAAGTCGGTTTACGGACGATAGTTTTACGTGATAACGTCATAAAGATACATTGATGACCGCTACCCACAGAGCACACGCGTGACTGGCGCTCTTTAAGGCAACGCTTGGGCCGATCGTGCCTCTCTATCGCTTGTTCCGCGCTCTCGGTTTCACGCGCAGGCTCAGGCGGAACGTGACACTTTTTCGTGCGTGCAGGCGGTGTTCATCGATTTATACGTTATCGCGTCAAAAACCGCGCCGCGCGCTGCCCGCGCTCCCTCTGACCACCTCCGGGCGGACCCTTGCGTCGCCTGTCGCCTGCGTTTCGCGCGCGTACATTCCTTCATATTTTTTTAAAAAAAAAAACCCCAATCATTTTTGGATTGAAAATGGTAAGTCTTTTTATGGGACGTAACAATAATATTAAAAATAGTGCCACGTCTGTAGGGGGGTGGGGACAGTGCCCATACAATTTTTTGCATAGTCCTTTAGCTCAACCCATCATCAGCTCACTACCGAGCACGGGTCGCATCACCAAACGAGAAGGATTTAGGCTATAGTCCACCCGCCTTGGCAGACACCTTGGAGAACATTATGGAGAACCCTTTTACGCAGGTTTTCTCACGTTCGGTCATATTTTCCTTCACGTACCTATCTCTATCATTAGCTTCTTTGTTTGAACCGATAGACGTCCACTGCTGGACAAAGGTCTTGCATGGTCTTGCATGGACTTCCACAGGCTTGACTCGACTTGTTTGAATACATAACTAGAAATAAAAATTAATTATGAGCTTAATAATTAATATTCGTTGTAAGCTAACAGCAGATACGGTAGGCCCAACGATCCACATAATGCAACACATTGAAACAAAATAGCTAATAGGTATCTGGTATGTAGGTGAATACCACTATATTACTTGTACATTTTAGAACAAAATCGTGCAATATTAATTTGGCCTTGACCAACATTGAATACATTACCTACTATCATTACTCGTCATTTATTTTACCAACAACATATATTTTTATTAATAGGTGGGCCTGAAAATGAACATGAGAAAGACAAAAATCATGTCAATGCTCATGCTCCCTTTGACGACCTCCCTGGCTCAGTAGTAAACTCTGTGGTCCTATTTTTGGGAGGTCTATTCCCGGGGGGGGGTCAATTTGGGAATTTATAATTTCTGAATTGTCTCTGGTGTAGTCTGGTGGGAGGCTTTGCCATGGCTAGTTACCACCCTACCGTCGAAGACGTGCCGCCAAGCGATTTAGCGTTCCAGCAAGATGGCGTGTAGAAACAGATTTGGGGTATGGGTTGAATGATAACTGTTCACTGCCATACCCCTTCCAAGTCAGCCCGCTACCAACGTAGACTGCATCGTCACTTACCATCAGGTGAGATCGCAGTCAAGGATCTTGTTATCGAATAAAAAAATGTAGGTTTCTTTACGATGTTTTCCTTCACTGTTAAAGCAAGTGATTTTAATTTTTTTTTTAAAAAGAATATCAGCCAAGTTGAAGTTGACTAATATTCTCCTCTCCCCTCTAACTAAGCGGAAAGCTTGTGCCTGGAGTGGGTACGACAATAGTGCAATGGACGGGATTCGAACCTGCGACCTTTCAGTTTTCAGTCCGCACCTTTAACCATTGGGCTATTGAGGCTTAAATTTAAAATGCACATAACTCCGAAAAGCCATTGATTCGTGCCTGGGTTTGAACCCTGAACCCCCCAAATAGAGGCCAAAGTCTAGTGCTATAGCACTATCATTTTTTATAACACGATGACCGCGAAAAATGGATGTTACGATGAACTCCAAAGCATTCTGCATGGATATCTTACTAATATTACAAATGCGAAAGTTTTTAAGGATGAATGGATGGATGTGTGTCACTCCTTTGTTACTCCTTCACGTCACAAGAATGAACCGATTTGGCTGAAATTCGGAATGGTGATAGCTCATACCCAGGATTAACACGTTAGGCTACATTTTTTCCTGTAAAAGAGAAAAAGAAAAAAAAAAGAGTTTCCGCGGAAATTACAAAACCTTGCCTTATCCACGCAGACGAAGTCGCGGGCATCATTATCTAGTATTTGATAAAGATGAGCTAGTTCATACACAAACAATGGATCTTACCATGAATAGAATAGAATAGAATAGAAATGTTTTTTATTTAAATAAACTTTTACAAGTACTTTTGAATCGTCAATGAGTCTACCACTGGTTCGGAATGCCGTTCCTGCCGAGAAGAACCAGCAAGAAACTCGGCAGTTGCTCTTTTCAAAATACTTTTACAATATACTTAATAGATATTATTCTATGTATGCAGAGTTTCCACAATGAGGGGAAGTTCCACAAAAGCATAGGTAATTATATCTAATTATAATTCAACACATGTTAAGACGGGCAGACAGAAAGTAGCCCCATTGCCGCTGTCGGAACTCGTTCACGAGCATGACGCATGACCCAGCCATTGCTTCGCTCAACCATATTTGGTGAATGGTGGTGGTGGTGGTGATCTGCATGGATAATGTGTCATAGTTCTTTTTCGCCTTCTTTAGCAACCGATACACGTCCACTTCCATGCTAGAGACCTTTGTGCTGGACGTCGATGTCCAAAATCATACTTCAGTTACCTGCATCGTGATTATTAGATGCGAAAGTGTGTTTGTAAGTTTGTTCTTCAATCGCGCAGCAGCGTATCGACGTGAATTTTTGCATGCGTATTGTTGACGATTTCGAGAGTGACGTAGGTTACCTTTTTAACCGACTTTAAAAAAAGAGGAGGTTGTCAATTCGTCTGAATCTTTTTTATGTATGTTCACCGATTACTCGATATAAAGGGTATACTTCTGGTCCCATTAAAATTTAACCGAAATAGTTTAATAAAAATCAACAATAAACTGTATAATTTGTAGTGGCGCGGGTGTTTGAAGTTGGTTTTTTAGGGTTCCGTACCCAAAGGGTACCAACGGGACCATATTACTAAGCCTACGCTGTCCGTCCGTCCGTCCGTCCGTCCGTCCGTCTGTCAGCGGGCTGTATCTCAGTATAGACAGATGAAATTTTCACATATTATGTATTTCTATTGCCGCTATAACAACAAATAATAAAAATTAACTTAAATTAAAAAAATTAAATAAAAATATTTCCATGGGTACATGGAAATATTTTTATTTAATTTTTTTAACGGAACCCTAAAACAGCGAGGCCCGACTCGCACTTGGCCGATTTTAAAAAGAATTTTTTATATCAAATTATATTATGCCGGAAAAACAGAGGGTTCCCGCAGGATTTGTAAAAACCTAACTCCACGGAGAGTCCTGAGCAAATGCTAGTCCTTAGTATTTTCTGAATGACAGACAAGTGGACATGACCAAATAATGTCAGTAGAAAACGGAACATTTATAACTCCCTCACCGCATATGTATTGGAACCAAATTGCCAAAACAAATCAATATTATGTTGAGTTCATTAGGTGCTAGGTAATTGCGAAGGTCACGTAAACAAAACATCATGGAAATCGGTCTATCTGAAGGTTTTTCCACGGAAAGGAAACTAATCGTTGCGTTGTTCCAAAACGATGCATTATTTGCGACATTTAAGCCCAAGGCGAGTGTATACAATGTTATCGTACACCTTTTGTGTGAAATAATACCTACTCTTTAATGAAGAAATTTTTATGTAACAATTTCGTGAACTTGATTAGGTGTTTCAACGTAGTAGATTATACGTAATGCACTTAATTTTTTTAAATACTGGCTTGTCCATACGCTTGCTGGATATGCCTATCTATTCCATAGACATGTGTAGTTACGACTGTGGTCTCCTATTCGGGGGGTCGCAGATTTGTCCCGGGTTCAACCTCTGACTTTTTGAAGTTATGTGCGTTATATCTCATGCTTTAACGGTGAAGCACGTTCGTGTGGAAACCTGCACACCTGAGAGTTCTCCATAATGTTCTCGAAGGTGTGCGAAGTCCGCCAATTCGCATTGGGCCAGCGTGGTGGACTATGGCCTGCAGAATCCAGGGTTTTCATGCTTTTTGTCCTGGTCGTCATTTTTCAGAAATGGCGAATTGGCAGACTTTACACACCTTTGAGAACATTATGGAGAACTCTCAGATGTATCCTCAAGATGTTTTCCTTCACCGTTGGAGCATCTGATATTTAATTGCTAAATCGCATATAACTCCGAAAAGTCAGAGGTCAGAGAGAGAGTCCGGAATCTAACCTGCGACCCCCCGAATGGGAAACCACTGTCCTAACCTCTAGGCTATTACTGCTACAACAATTTACTACAATCGAAATACCTACATAATACTTTATGCGCCAGTAGTAGGGCACCTGATTGCAAATGAATGCGAATAAAATGCTCCGCCCGAACTAACTTAGAGAATCTTTTTCTATAATATTAAATAGGTACATCGGAAATTGAATTAATTAATATTGAATAAGGTTTAACCGAAAGGTCGTTTAGCACCAGCTTAATATACAGTAATTTAGTTTTCCACTTTTTAGCGTTCCGTACGACTCAAATGGAGTCAGTCCTATTAATTTTTGTGGCATGTAGGCTGTCATTGATAAGAAAAGCGCTTGAAAAATTTAACTTAACGTGAGAAAAGCGGGCAAAAGCAACATTAATTACGGACAAGCAAAGGCAACATTAATGTAATAAGTACGGAGCCCTAACGGAACGAGATCCAAGTCGCACTTGGTCGATTCTCAATATTTATGTTGAAACTATAATGACCTATCGTTCAGCAGGAAGTGGAGAGACTAAATTGAAGATGATATCTAATTAGAATATTTATGAGGCGTAGCAGTTGACCTCATGATAGCAACTGATCAGCATCGAAACTTCAATGCTAAAAACAATATACCGACCCGTCTGGTGTAACATTAAGGCTGACTATACGGGTCTGCTCGGGAAATTCAAATTTTTATTTGGTTTTTCGCAATTTGTAAACTAATACGACAAAGTAGGCTTATGGCATTCTAATTGCGACAATGACAGTATCATCTTCACAGGTTTATATAAAAATCTTTACTTGAAAGTGTTCCTAAATCACTTGTGATTTTTATTTAATTAACCAGTTCATATTTTCTTATTATTATGTCGGTAAGATCGGAAAATATTATTCATAGTTCATCAGTAAGTAATTCGTATCTAAATAATTATAATTTCCAAAAAACACGATTTACCAAAAAAACCGGCAAAGGTCGGTCATCAAGGTACTACAATAGATACATACAATGTTTGTGCCACTAGGTGACTTTTTTGTCATCAAATAGAAAACAAAATATGTTCTCATCTCGGCCAATCTCTAAAGAAACTAGCCAGAAAACTACGAAGGAGATATTAAAGTGCGCAAACAAAAGTCCGGGATGGCACGGCATAAGACCGGAGTTCTTTCCGGCCGTGTTGGATGTCGAGACCCGAGAACCAATGAGGTATGGGGGTGTTATACCGATGCAGATGTACTCTCAACAACGGGTTAGTGTTGAAAGAAAAGAAAATAAAGAGGCAATAAATATTGTTTTATTGCTAGCCTACTACGTTTTACGAGGAAATCGTGTTTAGTGATAAGAATTTTAAGATTTGCGTAGCTGGCATTATTGGTGTTAGGACTTATGAAACTATATTCCACTCAAATATTTTTCGTTGACATACTTCTTTATATAATCAGTTTTTTATGAATATTGAGCATGAAATATTTTCTAAATTTTTTTTATGATTCAAACAATTTTTACAAGCTTTTATTTAGCTTGACCCGTTTGTTTGTTTGGGTCAAATCTTGCAAGATGAATTAGACCCACTTCCCGGTTTCTGATTGAGCTGAAATTTTGCATTTATGTGTAAATCGGATGACAATGCAATATTATTGTGACATGGAGCTGATCTGATGATGGAGACGGAAGATGGCTATCGGAACTCTGTAATAAAACGACGTTATCCCATCGAGTTTGAGCTCGTTTGATTCGTCTTATCAAGTACTCTGATCCTAGATGATATCCAGAGTCTAATGATTTAGCTACTAAAAAGCTTGCATTTAAAAATAAAAATTTTAATTTACACGTGTTAAGACGTACTTAGAAGGTAGGTACAGTGAAACAGACTTGCATTGTGCACATGCAAACTTATCTCAACTGGAGAGATTTCCTCTAAACGCGCTAAAAAGTTAGTAAAACGGCTAGGCTTGAATTGAACGGCTAATCAAGCTAGCTGGCTGCGACATAAATACATTAATATACGAGTAGAATACTAAAATGTAATTAAGAAACCAAAGTTAAAGTATTTCTTCAATCGTTTCGTAAACACAATGAGAAAAGTTTCTTGTGAAGAATATTGGGGATCCAACCAGCTTACTTTTGTCCATTAGAGGGACATGTTCAACATTTCTTCACAGATTACGAAACGACTTTTATTTTGAGGACAAGGCGAAAAATATAAGAGAGTCCATTCCAAAGATTGACAATGCAAACATTCAAGGTACAAACCGTTAAGATGACACAGATAAAACGTCTGACATCGTTCAAGCACTGATGGATCTAGGTCTTAACTCGCAGCATGAACATATCCAGTTAGCTTCCTGACAAGCATCGTATCTTATTGTACTTTTTGCATACTCATCAGCGTTTCAATTGGAGTCAATCACACCAATAAACTTTAAAGAGTTTTGTTCTGGAATGCTGTTTTGTTACTTACCCGACTGTCGCAAAGCTAAAAGGAAGGTTATGATTTCAGCAGCCCATGTATGTGTGTCTGTTTACATAATAATATGTTCCACCGTAACGCCTAAACAGAGCCGATTATAATGAATGCGGTGTCAATCGATTCATTATTACAGTTCGGTAATAACATAGGCTACATTTTACACGAACAAAATTAATATGACGAAAAAAAAAAATATATATATATATATATATATATATATATATATATATATATATATATATATATATGACGGATGCTACATTCAATTTTCCACGTTTTTTCCAGGTTGAAATAGAACAGAATAGAATAGAATAGAAATATTTTTTATTCAAATAATCTTTTTACAAGTGCTTTTGAATCGTCTGACTCTACCACTGGTTCGGAACGCCCTTCCTGCCGAGAAGAACCAGCAAGAAACTCGGCGGTTGCTCATTTCAAAACAAGTTTACAATACAATAAATACTATGCTATGTATGCAGTGTTTCCACAATGAGGGAAGTTCCAAAAATGCATACCTACTAACAATGCAATATTTCTTAAAAGTAGCCCCATTCCCACCGGTGGACCAGTTCACGAGCATAACGCATGACTCAGCCGTTTTGCCCAGCATCAAAAATCAAACAAGTCATTAAAACAAACACTACGTAATAATCTAAAAACATAGACGGCCACTGTTGGCGTAGGTCCATCTGTAAGTATTGCCACAGAACAAGGTCTTTGCCGTTTGTATCCAACGGTGGGCAAAAAAGTAGCTCTTTACGTTATCGTTTAAAGGTAATTTCTTTATCCTTATTTGACTGTAAACTCAAGCAGAGATAATGTCTGCAATAGACAAGACGTGTATTTCATTTGCAAACGGGTTTCTGTCTAATGATTGATGCGGTTAAATTGCTTTGTCCACTTATCAGTCATGTTATCTAGGTAGCTATTATACTGTTGTATTTCATATTCAATGAACGTATTGTTTATATTATTTCAGCAAAACTTGTTTAAAACTTCATTTTCTTTTTCTTTTGATTGTTAAACTAATTGCCGATTTCACCATGGAACTAGGAATTACAACTATAGTCTTAATATTTCTATAGATTTCACCAACGTTGAGTGACGTTTAATAGTAGAATAAATTGGACATTCTGTCATTTTTTGTATTTAAAATCCGCCAAAATACCTATATTTAAACTCCGATAAGACTTATTTTAAGTCGGTGAAATCGGCCCTGAGCAATATTAATCGCGCTTGTATAATAATATAATTAATAATACTTTGGATTCTGGTTGTGTACATTTTATACACTCTTTGTCACACAGTCGTTCAAATCCAGAGTCGTTCACTAAGTCCGTTGCCTGATTACCTACTACAGTACAAGGTCTTGTTTCTTTTATATCCAGCGGCCCTGTGTCCCTTCTTTGATGTTATTTGTCCACCTAATGGAGGGTCTACTAACATGATCTTTATGATGTGCAAATACCGAGTAAACGGTAGACTTCAAGATAAAAATTAATTATTTAGTATTATAATTGCACTCTACCTAGTAGTGGTAGTATGGGTTCGGATGATTTTAGCTTACAAATAATGTATTAAAGCCTTACTTATTGTCATAGTATAGTCGTGTCGTATGATACTTACACTTAAAAAAAATTAACCTTTTTCGATGTATTACCTGGACTGGAGGTTAGCTATGTAATTATTTTTGGTTTTCGTATTGATATCCCCTGTGAACACCGTTTGTATATTTTGGGCGAAAGACTGGCTTCCGATAGCACAGGGGATCCTACTTTGGGGCTAGACACTGTTGAACTGTTCCATGATATTACTTTTGCACCCAGCAGGTGATCCTGTGAAGTTTGGTAGCGATCGGAACAACAGTTTTTTTTTGGTTTTTTGTTTTTTGGCTATAGATAGTCAGTGCTACCCGTGCGAAGCCGGGACGGGTCGCTAGTAAATAAAGGATTAGCACAGGTTTTAAAAACATCCTGAATACATCCAAGCAGACGATTTCAGGAAACAGCGGTTAGTCGTCATATAATTAAGTTCATAAATTAATCATACATTGAGCCGTGAAACAACGATAGAAATAAAAGTCGTTCATAATATGGCGACGATAGGAAAATAAGTATTTTATCTACTCCAGCATCGAAAAGTTCCAATTTCGAGTTTGACAGCTGAATCGATATGAACCCTCTTTCGGTTTTGCTTCTCATTTCGATGCAGCTCGTTGTATGGGAGCTGAATCGAAATGGTTATCTTCTTAAAATAGGATACCTAAAGCTAAGGCTCTGAGTTCTGGCACTTTTGTACCGTTCATACGACAGAGGCGCCACAGGCGGCTGTTGGCAGCTTACGGAGTTACTTTTTGTTGACAGAGGCGCCACAGGCGGCTGGTGGCGGCTTACGGAGTTACTTTTTGTTACTTTATTGAGCCTACGGCGTATTTGATTAATGATTTTATTTTCCTTGTCGTAGATAAAATCTTGTATGCAACTGAACTAATTAGTCATTTTAATTCTCGTACTATCCAATTTTGATACTCGGCAAGCCTCGTATCAAAAAACAGCACTCGAATTAAAATGACCCTCATTACGATGCAGTTGCATAAATAGCTATTATGATGTTAACACTATACTTATAATGGCGAATAAGTCTGTTGTAACTAAATATAACAATACACATGACTCACTCAGTAATTACAGAAAGATGATAAGAGCATTTATTTTATCGCATGATGTTAGATCAGAGGTGCGATTGTCTAAAAGTTATTCCATTGATTGTATTCGTAAGCGATGACATGAGCGTCAAAGTAAAATAATCCTTGATTGTATTGATTTACAGTCACAAATTCAGTACAACCGATTTTAATATGGAGCGTTATGGAGCGTATCGTACATACGTAAACGTATAAGAATGAGAATATGGTTTATTTTACTTTGACGCTAATGTCATCGAATACTATTACAATCAATGGAATAATTTTAGACAATCTCACCTCAAGTGGTGCTCCCAAACAACAGTTAAATTAAGCTTGTAGATACCAGCTAACCTTTTTAGTACACAAAAAAGACCAGCTGAAATGAGAACCTCCTCCTTTTTAGGGTTCCGTACCCAAAGGGTACCAACGGGACCCTATTACTAAGGCTACGCTGTCCGTCCGTCCGTCTGTCAGCGGGCTGTATCTCGTAAACCGTAATAGATAGACAGATGAAATTTTCACATATTATGTATTTCTATTGCCGCTATAACAACAAATAATAAAAATTAAATTAAATTAAAAAAATTAAATTAAAATGGGTAGGTGGGTAGATGGAAATCTTTTAATTTAATTTTTTTTAACGGAACCCTAAAAGAGCGAGGCCCGACTCGCACTTGGCCGTTTTTTTTTTTATAAGTCGGTTAATAAAGCAAAGTTAAGTTAGACTAATAAAATTGTTAAATTGCAACTCAATTTCAAGCCCCCCCAAAGTCAATAAAATGTTGTACGTTTATAAACAACATAATTACAATAGTAAGTTTTATTAGAGAATTTTGTCATGTTATATAATTTATTTATAATATTTTTTATCACCACGCTAGTCCCTGGTAAGCCAGGGAGCTAGTACGGAAGGTATGGTTATCAGTTATCACATTGTATTGTAATTGGCTGCATAATGACGTCAATGTGGGCTACATTTACTCTATCTTTATTCTCTACTTTATCAAATCAGCCACGAAGGTAACTTTCAAGCTAATGTTAAGTGTGCAAGAATTCTATCATTTAGAATGGAAAACATTTTTAGATTAGTTTTAATATTTTAGATGTTCGTAGTTTAATATTAATTGTTCATTATTTTAAGTTCCACTTATATTATTAATAAACATATGAAATTAACTTTTTTTAAGCTAATAAATAATCTACTAGCTTTTGCCCGCGGCTTCACTCACGTTAAATTAATTATAATTTTTATTTTGTTATGTTCGCTGTAGCCTCTAATACAATGGCAGTAAAAACACAAAAGAAAAGCTGAAAAATTGAAAAAATCAAAATTGATAATTTTTATAGGAATCACCACTTCGGATTACTTTTTATAAATGGCGTGACCGAAGCCGCGGGTTAAAGCTTGTTTATTATAAATAGTCACGTAGAGAGATTGTCGACTGAGCACTTAAGTCACATATTTAAAAATATAGTTAACATAAAACATAATATTATAGTGTAAAATTGTTTTGAAATTTCTCGTTGCATTCACATCATTAGCATGCCTGTCTTCCACGTGTGCGTTGATTATTATGTTTTGAGAGCACGTGGGAAACTTTAAAGAGATGCTTGATATGTTTGGTGCAGCCTAGTTGCAACAGCACACATCAAACGATTGTTCTGTTTAAATAATGTTCTTCCATGTACCTGGAAGGGTGACAGATTTTATAGAGTTCCGCAGTCGTATTCTCTTAAAAATGATTGCATCAGTATAAAAATCGTGTAGGATTACTCTTGTTCTAGACGTGAGAGAAACACCAACTTCATAATCTCGTACTTTAATGAATTGCAATATTGCCCAACTGGCTTTGGTACTTTCACTGCGCTTAGCGTCCACTCAACTCACAGAAAAGACTGCTCGTTTTGACAAGGTACACTGGTATTTATATGTTGACACGTCACGTGGTTTGTCACAACATTAATTTGAAGGTATATTGACACTGTATGTGACTATCATGACAGTAGTATAATGACATACTCATATTAGCAACTATTTATTGAATGTTGACGGAAATTGATGACTAAAATGCAGTACTGTTTTTATAAAATATACTTAAAATCACATTCTACCCCCACAAATAGCAACGTAACCTTACAATCGCAAACACCTCTGATTGGCTGAATTTATGCCGTCGTTGCTGCATCAGTGCCTTTTAACCAATAGCGGGAGAGTTGTAGTCATACAGAGGTTATTGCGATTGTCACACTGATGCAATCAATTCTAGAAAATACCACAACCGATTGTGCTTTTAACATTTGCGCCCTACTTTGAAGAACAACTACAGTGTGGAGCCATCATATGAGAACTCAAACTTAGCTTTATTAATAGGCGTTGGCGTGGTGTTGTGAGTTTGTGACACGGTGCGACACCGTCCAATTTATCAACTGCACCGTACCTGCATGACTGTGTATAAACAAAATACAGTATATTCTAGCGTCAGATTAAGTTCTGATGTTCCACAGAAATAGAATAACCCCAATGGAGTTATTGACAAGCACCTAGTCATAATTCACCACGTCCTCTCTTACTAATAATACTGAAAGCGATGACGTCTTATACCGGCTGTGCCCGGCACCATTCGACACAGTGCGTCGCCGTCCAAGTTATCAACTGCTCCGTATTGAATTAAAAACCTATTTACTTTGATATTACGTCAATATTTGTAATGTGTTGCTAAGATTTATAGCTTTGTCAATACTCGACATTCAAACTGAGAATGTGTTTGTCCTTGATTACAACATGTTTCTATTATGCGGGTTCTTCAAATAAGCTGCTTAGCTCAACGTCTATATAAATATATACTACGCAAGTTCGTACGTGTAGATATAGATAGTTTTTTAAACATTATAAGATAGCAATTGATTCAGGTGATGGTACACGATGAAATCTAAGGTGATAGCGGGCTAACTCGATAGGGCTAATGGCAGTGTAAATTAAACCTATATCCCTAATAGGTGGAGGGGAATAGATTAATTCCATTAATTTAATGTAATTAATTGACAAAAACAACCATAACATAAACAGAACGAGGGAGAATTCAAACTCCAAAAAATTCGTAGGAACTCGATTTTCCCGAATAAAATTATTTTTAAAAAACCGACTTCAAAAGCCTGCGCCACTACGAAGTATATAATTGATATTTATCAACAATAAATTATATACTTCGTAGTGGCGCGGGCGTTTGAAGTCGGTTTTTAAAAATAATTTTATTCGGGAAAATCGATACCTACGAATTTTCTGGAATTTTTAGTATTTCAAAATAGAAACACTAAAAGAATTTTCCAAATCGGTTCAGGTGTCTTCGAGTAATCGGTGAACATACATAAAAAATTAACCAAAAAAAGATTCCGACGAATTGAGAACCTCCTCCTTTTTTGAAGTCAGTTAAAAAAGTAGTTGAGATCATTCGTTGCCCAATCTTCTACTAATCTGTGCAAGTTCCCTCAAAATCGGTCCAAACATGACGAAGATTATTTCAGTCATATCCTAGACTCGTAAATAAGACTCCTTACTCATGCTTTAAGCTTGTGTGTTGGAGATATACATAGGAAAATAAGGATACATAATTTTGTGGAACTTACCCTTATTGAGGAAACATTGCCTACATAGCATAGTATCTATTGTAAACTTGTTTCGAAAAGAGCAACCGCCGAGTTTCTTGCTGGTTCTTCTCGGCAGGAAGGACATTCCGAACCAGTGAGTGGTAGACTCATCGACGATTCAAAAGCACTTGTAAAAAAGTTTATTTGAATAAAAAACATTTCTATTCTATTCTATTCTAAGACTAGTTTAAATGGGCTAATTTTACTTAATATTATAAATGAGAAAGTTTGTTTGTTTCATGGGTATAGTTGAGGACCTGGAGAGTGACATAGGCTACTTTATACTGAAAAATATAGCGTTTCTGCGAGATTTTACGGGATTTTAAAACTAAATCCCCGAGGCCAAGGTCGCGGGCATCGGCTAATTTTATTCATTAAAAATTATATAAAAACCAGAACTCGCACGAAATCAGAATAATATATTTAGTTGTTTTCCTTATCTTGAAAAGTTTTCCTAAGAATAGACAGGTTATAAGCGTAAAGAGCAGTTTCTGAGAAGTCTGCACAAACGTATTCACTTCCTACAATTACGTTGCATATAAGAATTCGAACAATCACTTTATTTACCTAATGTAAAATACATAATAAAATATTATATGAATTATGAATATTAAAGGTTTATTCTAGTTAGCAACGGATCGACGAGATTTTATTCAAGGGTGTAGCAATAACGGGGTAATAGAACGAAGAAATTGCATGGGTATAGTTGTAGACTTAGAAAGTGACATAGGCTACCTTTTATCCCAGAAAAATTATTAGGTTCCCGCGGGATTTTTAAAAGTAACTCCACGCGGACTGAATTGCGGGCAAATATTAGTATTAGTGTGAATACAAACATGAATAATTGTGTAATATGATAAAAATACTGGCTTAAGTTTGTGCAGGAATTCTATTATTACTATGAACGATACATTATTATATGAGGGAACCGACTCGAGACACCTTAACTGCCTCAGAGTCGCTACTCTAGTTAATGAGATCCTTACTATTTTAAAAAACTTCCCGAGAAGAACGCAATGGACAGCTCATTAAGGGACTTAATATAATTAGTTAATGAGTCATTAAATATATTTTAATGAATGACAGAGTGCGGCGGTTACACTGCCAGGCAAAACTTACTTTGTAGTGATGGTGATAAACACAGTAGGTACTTTAAATTTTTCTCTGCGTATATCTACATAGCCACAAATACACGATGCAGTGATAGCCTAGTGGTTATAGGACTATAGTCTCCTATTCGGGGGTTCGCAGGTTCCATTCTCTCGCACCTCTTTTCGGAGCTATGTGCGTAGTATCACATGCTTCAATGGTGAAGGAAAACATCGTGAGGAAATCCGCACACCTGAGAGTTCTCCATAATGTTCTCAAAGGTGTGAGGAGTCTGCAAATTCGCATTGGGCCAGCGTGGTGGACTATGGCCTACAACCCTTCTCTGAAAGGAGAACTGTGCTCAGCAGTGAGTCGTTGATGGGTTGCTGATGATGATGATGATATCTACATAATCAAGTTAATAAACTCGACTCAACGATTAAATGTCTAAAGTAGAAGTTCATTCGAGATTCAGTAGAACCATTCAACGTCAATCAGTCAACCCCTCCATAAGAGTTACATACTTAAAAGTAATTAGTGAACAGGTTACGTGTGTTACCTAAGAAAAAAAAACAGCATGCTAACTTAACATGCAACGTTCATTGATATCCAACCAAAGAGATTTACAATTAGATCGGGTAGCTAGAGCGACTAATGCGGAAACTCTGCGGTCTCTATAATTGACAAACTTTTGACATTTTGTCATCTTCTGAAAGCCGATTTCACCAACATCTAATATATATAATTCTCATGTCATAATTTTAATTAACCGACTTCAAAAAAAGGAGGAGGTTCTTAATTCGTCGGATTTTTTTTTATGTATGTTCAACGATTACTCGAAGACGTGTGAAACAATTTGAAAATTTCTTTTTTTTTTTCAAAGGTCATACTTCCCAGGTGGTCCCATATAAATTTTATCGAAATCGATCGAGCGGTTTTTAAAATATCAACAATAAATTAAATACTTTGTATAGTGTGTGTGTAATGTAGTAAAGCGGGAGTTTGAAGTCGGTTGTTTAAAAATATTTTTTTATATTAAATCACTAACGAATTAAAGTAAAAAAAAAAATTCTCGTTGTAGGTGATGTAGTTTTAAAGTTACACGAGCTCAAATCATCTTAAAATTCTAGACGAGACTTTTTTTGGTTTGATAGGACGTTAGTATCGATAACTGTCAAAGACACGCAGCCAAGTGATTTAATTAAAGTTTGGTTTGGGTTGAGATACCTGCGCGGGAACGCGTAAGCCCCCGTACCCACGGTGCGGTTTTCACCCGCGCCGCCCGCGGCCTCCGTACAATGCAGATTTATATGGAAAATGAAGTAGCAATTTTCACGGCGCGGTTTGTATCCGCGGCGGGCGCGGGTGCTCGCGACTTTGAGTATTATACTCAAAGGCTCGCGACGCCCGCATTAAAACGCGCGGTCGCGCGGACGCGGGGCGACGCGACGTAGGCGGGAGGAGTTCTCTCCTTCCGACGCCATTGTTGCGGTCCTTTCCCGGAACCGCGCCGCGAAAAGGACCTCATTCTTTGTCCTGTCTGTGAAATATTAAACGATACAACTCTTTGGTTCCGAACAAAAGCGTAAATTTTCGCGTGCGTATATACAGTTCTGCATGTAATGAACCATTAACAGTTTCCCTTTGGCCATTTTTATCCGACCACGGCAAAGCCAAAAGGAAGGGTTGTGGTTTTAGCAGTCTATATGTAGTATGTACGTATGTATGTATGTGAATATTTACGAATGTTCCATCGTAGCAAATAAACTAATGAGCCTATTTTGATGACTGAAGTGCTTCTGAAGTGTCAATCGATTCGTTATGATGGTCCGGGTGACATTGGCTACATTTTTAACCGACTTCAAAAAAGGGGGAGGTTCTCTATTCGTCGGATTTTTTTATGTATGTTCACCGATTACTCGAAGACGTCTATGAGTATGTAACTTTCCAGGTGGTCGCATATAAGTTTTATCGAAATCGGTAAAGAATTTTTTAAAATATCAACATAAAATTATATACCTTGTAGCGACGCCGGAGTTTGAAGTCGGTTTTTTAAAAATAATTTTTTAAATTGAATTATATACGAACAAAATCAAAATGACGGATGTTACTCGTACGTCCAATAGAATAGAATAGAATAGAAATATTTTTTATTCAAATAAACTTTTACAAGTTCTTTTGAATAGTCGATGAATCTACCACTGGTTCGGAATGCCCTTCCTGCCGAGAAGAACCAGCAAGAAACTCGGCGGTTGCTCTTTTCAAAACAAATTTACAATACAGTAAATACTATGCTATATATGCAGTGTTTCCACAATGAGGGAAGTTCCAAAATGCATACCGACTAACTTCTATCTTAAGATGGGCAGACATAAAGTAGCCCCATTCCCGCCGGTGGCATCCGTTCACGAGCATGACGCATGACCCAGCCATTGCTTCGCTCAACCAATTCTCCGTATAATCAGGTTAAACTGTTAACCTTGTTTACATAAAACGAAACGACGACGATGAGTTAAGCGAGTTAACATAAAAGAAACATAAAAATAAGATGCATTTAAATGTGATACTTGAAAATGGTTTCCACTCAAAATGAGTATTGTGTACCTACTCAATTCTTGAATGAGAGCCTTAATGGTTGCAAAAATTGCAGTCGTTATTGTTTCATATTAAATGTATGTTTAAAGTGTTTTGTACCACATAAATGAAGTAATTAAAAATTTTTTACTTGTAAAATATATTGCTTGATACCTACTGATACTGACCTTACTCCTTTTCTCTTTTTATGACCTTACTTATGATGTTTTTAAAACCTACCTCAAAGCTGGCGAAGTTGCAGGCATAAGCTATTGAATTACAACGGAGATAAAATCCTGGAAGGCTGCGTGACTTGTAACAAGATCCAGTGTCTAAGCACTAAGATAGCAGAAATGAAACGAAAACATACACTTCATCTCCGTGAGAAGTGTATTATGCTGAGCCATTCAAGAATTTGCACGATCTAGACTTTAGACCTGAGGTTACTCAATTTTTTTATTAAGTTACTAGCTGATGCCTGCGACTTCGTCCGCGTGGATTTAATATTTAAAATCCCTTTGATTTTCCCTCCTTGATTTTCCGGGATAAAAAGTCACCAGTCAAGCCTATGCCACTCTCCAGGTCCTCAACTATACCCCTCAACTATACCCTTGCAAAAAATTACGTCAATCCGTTGCTCTACTGCGGCTTGATTGAAGGAAAAACCAACAAACCAACAAACAAATACACTTTCGCATTAATAAAGTATGTCACGCACTCTAACATTTCTGTGGTGGTGTCGTGTGATGCGGGTTGTTACGTTCCCTCAAATATGGTTGAGCGAAGCAATGGCTGGGTCATGCGTCATGCTCGTGAACGGGTGCCACCGGCGGGAATGGGGCTACTTTATGTCTGCCCATCTTAAGATAGAAGTTAGTCGGTATGCATTTTTGGAACTTTCCTCATTGTGGAAACACTGCATATATAGCATAGTATTTACTGTAATGTAAATTTGTTTTGAAAAGAGCAACCGCCGAGTTTCTTGCTGGTTCTTCTCGGCAGGAAAGGCATTCCGAACCAGTGGTAGATTCATCGACTATTCAAAAGCACTTGTAAAAGTTTATTTGAATAAAAAATATTTCTATTCTATTCTATTGTAATAATATTAGTAAATAAATATAATAATATTTATTTACTCATCCAAAAGTTAATACAATTTTTTTAGCTTTATTTCTAAAACATCTATTAAATAAAATTCTCATGTCGCGGTGTTTGTTACCAAACTCATCCGAAACGGCCGATTTTTATGAAATTTTGTGTACATATCGGGTAGGTCTGAGAATTGGCCTACATCTATTTTTCATACCCCTAAATGATAAGGGTGACCTAAATACACACATCAAAAGTGTCTAGGGATCAACATATATTTTTGCAATAACTTTTCTCCTGATTGATATTAATTAAAATTTTCTTTAAGGATTCATCAAATAAAGTGTTTTCGTTTGTCACAGTAACGATAAACCAAGTCACCTTTGCATTAATAAAGAAATTTGCCATTTTCCTAATAAAGGGATTTTTGACATTTGAACCACTAACATTAAAGTTCGAAAAAAAGACTGAAATAACAGTTTTCTTTAAAATTTTATTGGGTAACTTAAACAATTAATAATCCGTGTTTCTACCGCGAACACTAACAACACAAGAACATCGGTTTGGCATACTCAAAATGAGTTCATCCAAATCACGCTGTGGAATGGCCGCCCATGTTCGTTGCAACAACAAAAAAAGGTCTTCTTGCCACTGGATACCCTCCATATTCGGCAGAGCTCTTCTCTGTAGCATATCCCATGCATGCTCAATCGGGTTCAAGTCTGGCGACTGAGCAGGCCAGGGCAGGACATTGATGTTAGCTGCGGCGAGAGTCTGTCTTACAACTCTTGCGGTGTGCGGTCGTGCATTATCATGCATTAACTGAAATAAGGGACCGATTTGCACTTGTAGAGGAACGATGACGTCTGATACAATCGTCTCAGCATAAATTTGAGCGTTGAGGTTGCCTCTGATCCAAATCAACTCAGTTCTTCCGCCGATCCAAATACCCGCCCATACCATGATGGTTCCACCACTATAAGGATGGACTTCCTGGCAGGATTTTAATCGCTGATTATGAAATTATGAAATGCACCAAAAAGGATCCATATAAATTTATAAAATCATAAATTTATTACAAAGCCACATCTCAATCTCAAGAAATCCGCATAAAAATGCTTGATCCCTAGACACTTTTGATGTGTGTATTTTGTTGGCGGTACGAAGTTCGCTGGGTCAGCTAGTATACTTATCTATCTATCTAATATCTTGAAACGAGCAATTCTTGTATATAAATATATATATAATCTGAATCTCGGAAACGGCTCCAACGATTTTCATGAAATTTAGTATGCAGGGGGTTTCGGGGGCGATAAATCGATCTAGCTAGGTTTCATTTTTAGAAAAGGTCGTTTTATCCGTGTTTTCAGGCAATGAAAAATCCCTTACAATATCATTGGAATACGAAGGTAAATTTCGCCATCATCTATAAATTCCCGATAGCTCGACGGTAAGTCGGGCGGTCTCAAAACCAGAAGACCCCGGTTCGAGAACAAGACGATTATATTTTCCCCTATGAATTTTATTATTTTTTTTTTAATATATAATTTCCAAAAAACACCAATTTACCAAAAAAAAAAACCGAGCAAAGCTCGGTCACCCAGATATTAGTTATTTGTGTTATATGGGCCAAAGAAATTTTTTGTTCCCCGAACGCGTTATTTTGAATTCAGAGCGAAAGGAAGGATTCTAAAGTAGAATCCTGAGCGCAGCGAGGAATTCAATATACGCCGCGCCGCCCAAGAAGAAAATATTCTGGCCCCGAATGGCACACAGTATTTTTCATCATTACCTATGAGAAAAAGCTAGGAGTATCAACCTACTGTGTATAGACATCGTATATTGAAAGTTTAAATAAAACACAAATAAATTATTATTAAATAATTAAACATTAATATTTATGTTGGATACAGTATGGGCGTATATCTGATCGACAAATTTGATCACGAACGCGGACCAATCAGAAAAGAGAAATGGAAAGTCCCAGGGGGTTAAAATTAAATTTTGCTCCCGCTATCCTCTGAAGCCAATATTCGTTTTTCGAATAGGTATGATGAAAAAGTATGTTTATGTGCAGCTAAAGAATTGTCCCACGAGAAGCAACGCTCATCCGGTCAACATTCCGCTGAGCTTGCACTTGCATTCTTAGAACTTGTCTAATGCAGGTAGGCGAGGTGTAATCAAAACTATCTACCTTATGTATCGAATGTACCTACCTATGTACCTATTGTAGTGATATAATAAGTCTATGTATCTACCATTCTTTATTTGCAACGACTGTAAACTCTTTGACCCATAAACATAGTATTACTATTTGACTATAAGTGTGACCACCGTTATCAGAATGAACCATGGAAGTAGGAATTACGACTACGATTGTATGGACATAACTTACGACTAATCTATCTATCTATCTATCTATCTATATATATATAATCTGAATCTTGGAAACCGCTTCAACGATTTTCATGAAATTTAGTATGCAGGGGGTTTCGGAGGCGATAAATCGATCTAGCAAGGTTTCATTTTCGCCGTTTTATCCATGTTTGCAGGCAATGAAAAGCCCCCTACAATATCATTAGAATGCGAAGGTAAATTTCGCCATAAAGTCCCAGTAGCTCGGTGGTCCCGAAACCAGAAGAACCTGGTTCGAGTCCAGACGATTATTTTTTCTCTTACGAATTATATATTTATTATTATTTATTATTTTTTTTTTCTAAATATATAATTTCCAAAAACATGATTTACCAAAAAAAACCGAGCAAAGCTCGGTCACCCAGGTACTTATATTTAAAGGAACAGCTATAATATTAATCTCAATGATAAAATGGATTCGAGACAATAGCTTAGATTTTGTATTTTAAAGCTAAAATAGTTCAGGGCCCATGCTACCAACGTTTATAGCAGAATTAATACAATTTTCTTTCATAATTGTATGACATGTCAAAACAAAGCAACGTGATAATACGTTTACACCAACTACGGCTTTTCAGGATTTTCTTCATTCATTTTCATTCGTAGCAATGAAAAAAAAAACCTTTTCATCATACCTATTCGAAAAACGAATATTGGCTTCAGAGGATAGCGGGAGCAAAATTTTATTTTAACCCCATGGGACTTTTCATTTCTCTCTTCTGATTGGTCCACGTTCGTGCTTTAGTATGTGTCGAAATTCAAAAATGTTTATAGAAGCTGTTGTCTTTGATAAATGATAAGTCACGTGATCAGTTTGTCGATCAGATATACGCCCATACTGTATCCAACATAAATATTCATGAATTATTTAATAATTTGTGTTTTATTTAAACTTTCAATATACGATGTCTATACATAGTAGGTTGATACTCCTAGCTTTTTCTCATAGGTAATGATGATAAATAGTGTGTGTCATTCGGGGCCAAAATTTTTTGTTCTCGGGCGGCGTATATTGAATTCCTCGCTACGCTCAGGATTCTACTTTAGAATCCCTCTCTGCGCTCGGGATTCTACTATAGAATCCTTCACTTCGCTCTGAATTCAAAATAACGCCCTCGGGGAACAAAAAATTTCTTTGGCCCCATATAACACAAATAACTATTTCAAGGTTTTTTTTTCATTGCTACATTTATGTGGCAGTATAGCAATCATGCTATAGCAAAGACACTAATTTCACTATGTGGTCTTTCTGTGATTGCCACAAGCCACAACATGTGGCTTTTGACGACCTCCCTGGCGCAGTGGTGAGCGCTGTGCTCTTATAACTGGGAGTTCTCGGGTTCGATTCCCGGCGGGGTCAATTTGGGAATTTATAATTTCTGAATTGTCTCTGGTCTGGTCTGGTGGGAGGCTTTCGTTGGCCCTGGCTAGTTACCACCCTACCGTCAAAGACGTGCCGCAAAGCGATTTAGCGTTCCGGCACGATGGGGTGTAGAAACCGATCAGGGGTATGGGTTGAATTTTCACTGCCATACCCCTTCCAAGTTAGTCCGCTACCATCTTAGACTGCATCATCACTTACCACCAGGTGAGATCGCAGTCAAGGACTATCTTGTCATCGAATAATAAAAAAAAAATGTCAAGCGTTTTCAAGGGCTATAACACGATTTCGCGTGTGGAACAGTGACATCAACGCGTTGTGAGCTAATTTTTCGGTCAATGGGCGTTTTTAGTCTTTGAGCGTAACATCTATCTATAATATAATAAAACTGTAACAGGTCCAATTCTGTACATTGAAGATATTTTGAAAATGTTTGTTTGAGGGCACTCTATAATCGACACTGAAGCCAAAACAATTTTTTTTTATTTTTTGTCTGTCTGTCTGTCTGTCTGTCTGTCTATCTGTATCTTGGCCGCGCATCACGCCGAAACTACTGGGCGGATTTAAATGAAACTTAGCATGATTTAAGTTCATACTACGAGGTATAATATAGGATACTTTTTATCCCGAAATTCAGCACGGTTCCCTTGGGAGAGGAGATGAACGTCAAAATGTGTATTTAGCTGTAATTAATTAAGGCGTATTCCGATTTCATTCATTCTTTTTTTGTTAGAAAGCAGGTACTTTATAGATTGTCCTGTGATTATTTCAAGGTCGTCAATTTAGTAGTTCAGAAATTATAGACATCACAATCTTCAGTATAAGGTCCAAATAACTTGAACCCCGGAATCTACAGGATACTTTGAATTTACGGCTCATCTTAAGCTGGCATGTGTACTTTATCGTATATAGCCATCATGGATAGCCCTCAGCCCTGGCTTCGGATTTTGTCAAACGATCATTATACCTACATACTACATAGTAGGTATGGATGTAATACATCCTATGGACGTAATGTTACAGTGATTTTCTATGCAATTTAATATTCTAATCATACTAATATTATAAATGCGAAAGTGTGTTTGATTGTTGGTTTGTCTTTCAATCACGCCACAACAGAGCCACGAATCGACGTGATTTTTTGCATGGGTACTATAGTTGAGGACCTGTAGAGTGACATACGCTACTTTTTATCCCGGAAAATCAGTGTTCACGAGGGATTTTAAAAACTAAATCCACGCGGACGAAGTCGCGGGCATCAGCTAGTTATAACATAATATTAAATAACCAGTGTACAATGAATATAACAATATACATTATAGATATATTATTATTGTTATAATAAACATAATAGGACCAATAATAATAACTAGCTGATGCCCGCGACTTCGTCTGCGTGAACTTAGCCTTTAAAATGCCTTGGGAACTCTGAAAATGTAGCCTGTCACTCTCCAGGTCCTCAACTATAGGTACCCCTGCAAAAAATCACGTCGATCCGTAGCTCTGTTTGGGCGTGATTGAAGGACAAACCAACGCACTTTCGCAGTTATAATATTTCACCATATAAAGTGTAGGTAAGTGCATATAGTCAACGTGGTTTTTAGGGTTCCGTACCCAAAGGGTGCCAACGGGACCCTATTACTAAGCCTCCGCTGTCCGTCCGTCCGTCTGTCAGCGGCCTGTATCTCGTAAACCATAATAGATTGACAGTTGAAATTTTCACATATTTTGTATTTCTATTGCTGCTATAACAACAAATAATAAAAATTAATTTAATTTTTTTGTAACGAAACCCTAAAAGAGTGAAGACCGACTCGCACTTGGCCGATTTTTTTACACAGGTAAAGTTAAGGACCTGGAAAATAACACAGGCTACTTTTTGTCCCGGGAGCATACATTATATAATTTAGTATATAATTTATTGTAGATTTTTTAAAAGACGCGACGCTCGACTGATTTCTTAATAATTTAAATGGGACCACCTGGGAAGTATACCCTTTGAAACAAAAAAAGAATTTTCCAAATCGGTTCAGGCGTCTTCGAGTAATCGGTGAACATACATAAAAAAAGATTCCGTTGAATTGAGATGCTCCTCCTTTTTTGAAGTCGGTTAAAGTAATAATAAAAATTAGTTCAAATTTAACGAAGTTATGGAGTATAACAGTCAAAATAGTTCAACCCCTATCTCAGAGAACATACATCCATCCATCCGTATACGACATCTATACAAACATACATCCGTATACATCCATCCTCACAAACTTTCACATTAATAATATTAGTGGGATAATATGAGTAGTAATAAGTAGGATAGGATATAGTTAATGTACCTATTTATTGTTAGTAGGAGGAGATACATACATATATACATACATGCATGCATGCATGCAAGCATACATACATACATACATACATGCATACATACATAAGGACATACATACATGCATGCATACATACATACATGCATGCATACATACATACATACACGCATACATACATACATACATACACACATACATACATACATACATACATACATACATACATACATACCGCATGATTGAAGGATAAATATGTGAAAAGGAGCATACTAATATCCCGCAGGAACCGTTTGTTTTCCAGGGATAAAAGTAGCCTTTGTCACTCTTCAGGCCTTCAACTTTACCTGTGCTAAAAAATAATCTGAAACTTCAATCTAAAACTCCGTTGGCGCATAATTGAAGGATAAGTATGTGAAAAGTAACATACGAATATCCCGCGGGAACTGTTTGTTTTCAGGTCCTCAACTATGCCTATCAAAAAAACCACTTCAATCTTTAACTTCGTTGGCGCATAATTGAAGGATTAATATGTGAAAAGTAGCATATGAATATCCCGCGGGAACTGTTTGTTTTCCTGGGCTTTTCAAGTCCTCAACTATGCCTATCCAATAAACCACGTCAAGCTGTAACTCCGTTGGCGCATAATTGAATGATAAATGTGTGAAAAGAAGTATACTAATATCCCGCAGGAACCGTTTGTTTTCCCGAGATAAAAAGTAGCCTTCGTCATTTTTCAGGCTCTTAACTTTACCTGTGCAAAAAAACCACGTTAATCTAAAACTCCATTGCGCGTATTTTGAAGGACAAATGCGTAAAAAATAGCGATGCTATCCCGCATTAACTGTTTGCTTTTTCGGGATAAAAAGTAGCCTATGTGCTATTCCAGACTAAAATCTATGTCTGTGCCAAATTTCAGCAAAAACGGTTCATTCGTTGTCGCGTTAAAGAGTAACAAACATCCATCCATCCATCCATCCATCCATCCATCCATCCAAACATCCAAACATCCTCACAAACTTTCGCATTTATAATATTAATAGGATTAATAGGATAGGATTAATAGGAAATAGGATAAGTAGGAGGAAGTAGGGTAGTCGGATAGGTAGTAGCCAGTAGGAATATACATATATATACATACATACATACATACATACATACATACATTCATACATTCATACATACATACATACATACATACATACATACATACATACATACATAAATGCCGCGTAATTAAAAGCTAAATATGTGAAAAGTAGCATACTAATATCCCACAGGAACCGTTTGTTTTCCCGGGATAAAAAGTAGCCTTTGTCATTTTTCAGGCCCTTAACTTCACCTGTGCAAAAAATCACGTAAATCTAAAACTCCATTGGGCGTATTTTGAAGGACAAATGCGTAAAAATTAGCGATGCTATCCCGCAGGAACTGTTTGCTTTTCCGGGATAAAAAGTAGCCTATGTGCTATTCCAGACTATAATCTATGTCTGTGCCAAATTTCAGCAAAATCAGTTCATTCGTTGTCACGTTAAAGAGTAACAAACATCCATCCATCCATCCATCCATCCAAACATCCTCACAAACTTTCGCATTTATAATATTAGTAGGAAGTAGGATAGGATTAATAGGATAGGATTAATAGGAAATAGGATAAGTAGGAGGAAGTAGGGTAGTCGGATAGGTAGTAGCCAGTAGGAATATACATATATACATACATACATACATTCATACATTCATACATACATACATACATACATACATACATACATAAATGCCGCATAATTAAAAGCTAAATATGTGAAAAGTAGCATACTAATATCCCACAGGAACCGTTTGTTTTCCCGGGATAAAAAGTAGCCTTTGTCATTTTTCAGGCCCTTAACTTCACCTGTGCAAAAAATCACGTAAATCTAAAACTCCATTGGGCGTATTTTGAAGGACAAATGCGTAAAAATTAGCGATGCTATCCCGCAGGAACTGTTTGCTTTTCCGGGATAAAAAGTAGCCTATGTGCTATTCCAGACTATAATCTATGTCTGTGCCAAATTTCAGCAAAATCGGTTCATTCGTTGTCACGTTAAAGAGTAACAAACATCCATCCATCCATCCATCCATCCAAACATCCTCGCAAACTTTCGCATTTATAATATTAGTAGGAAGTAGGATAGGATTAATAGGAAATAGGATAAGTAGGAGGAAGTAGGGTAGTCGGATAGGTAGTAGCCAGTAGGAATATACATATATACATACATACATACATACATACATACATACATACATTCATACATTCATACATACATACATACATACATACATACATACATACATAAATGCCGCATAATTAAAAGCTAAATATGTGAAAAGTAGCATACTAATATCCCACAGGAACCGTTTGTTTTCCCGGGATAAAAAGTAGCCTTTGTCATTTTTCAGGCCCTTAACTTCACCTGTGCAAAAAATCACGTAAATATAAAACTCCATTGGGCGTATTTTGAAGGACAAATGCGTAAAAGTTAGCGATGCTATCCCGCAAGAACTGTTTGCTTTTCCGGGATAAAAAGTAGCCTATGTGCTATTCCAGACTATAATCTATGTCTGTGCCAAATTTCAGCAAAATCGGTTCATTCGTTGTCACGTTAAAGAGTAACAAACATCCATCCATCCATCCATCCATCCAAACATCCTCACAAACTTTCGCATTTATAATATTAGTAGGATAATTGTTCAAATTTTGGATGGTACAATTTTGAAAGTTAATGTTAATTATTGATCCAGCAGCTGTAGCGGCCGCGGGGCAAGCAGTAGAGCTCGTAGACGGAGTCGGAATATTTATAATTACTTCATTCGTCTTGTTTTCTATCCATCCATCCATCCATCCATCCAAAGATCCTCACAAACTTTCGCATTTATAATATTAGTAGGATTTTTTAAAAGACGCTCGACTGATTTCTTTATAATTTAAATGGGACCACCTGGGAAGTATACCCTTTGAAACAAAAAAAGAATTTTCCAAATCGGTTCAGGCGTCTTCGAGTAATCGGTGAACATACATAAAAAAAGATTCCGTTGAATTGAGATGCTCCTCCTTTTTTGAAGTCGGTTAAAGTAATAATAAAAATTAGTTCAAATTTAACGAAGTTATGGAGTATAACAGTCAAAATAGTTCAACCCCTATCTCAGAGAACATACATCCATCCATCCGTATACGACATCTATACAAACATACATCCGTATACATCCATCCTCACAAACTTTCACATTAATAATATTAGTGGGATAATATGAGTAGTAATAAGTAGGATAGGATATAGTTAATGTACCTATTTATTGTTAGTAGGAGGAGATACATACATATATACATACATGCATGCATACATAAGGACATACATACATGCATGCATACATACATACATGCATGCATACATACATACATGCATGCATACATACATACATACATACATACACGCATACATACATACACGCATACATACATACATACATACACACATACATACATACATACATACATACATACATACATACATACATACATACATTCATACATTCATACATTCATACATTCATAAATACATACATACATACATACATACATAAATGCCGCGTAATTAAAAGCTAAATATGTGAAAAGTAGCATACTAATATCCCACAGGAACCGTTTGTTTTCCCGGGATAAAAAGTAGCCTTTGTCATTTTTCAGGCCCTTAACTTCACCTGTGCAAAAAATCACGTAAATCTAAAACTCCATTGGGCGTATTTTGAAGGACAAATGCGTAAAAATTAGCGATACTATCCCGCAGGAACTGTTTGCTTTTCCGGGATAAAAAGTAGCCTATGTGCTATTCCAGACTATAATCTATGTCTGTGCCAAATTTCAGCAAAATTGGTTCATTCGTTGTCACGTTAAAGAGTAACAAACATCCATCCATCCATCCATCCATCCAAACATCCTCACAAACTTTCGCATTTATAATATTAGTAGGATTATTAATAATGTAATGTAATAAATACTTAGTCTCTTTCTATATTACCGAATTGTTTGTATTTTATCATTTGTTACGTGCAAGCCGAGTTGGGAATCGCAGTGTTAGGAATAATACAGGTTCAATACAGACCTACAAAATAATAATGCTCAAGAATAGGATAGGCTCTATGCATGAACTTTGCAAGTGAACTTTGAGTTCAAAAGGTGAGTCTATTACAAACGCTGCTATTGCAAAATGGAGTCCTCTTCCATAGTTAAATGAGCATTTGAACAGATCTATGTTTATAATTTTATTATTAGGTCTACTATTTATATCTATAAAAATGAACTAAAATGACTCTCGTTGATTTCGAAATAATCTTACTCGTATTAAACAAGCTTATTAAACTATTAACTTAAACTCGCGGAGCGTGTTTAATACTTACTTACTGTTTTACCAATGTTATTATACCCAATGACGACCGACATAAACATACGTTTTTAGAACTTGTCTGTCTGTCTAATGGTCCGAAATAATCTTAAAGAGCTGACAAAGAATGTTCTCTACTGTGAACGATTCTGACTCTATGATAAAAAAATCTAATTAAGTAATAGGTATCTTTATGGAAACCTGCAAAACTTCTCGAAATGTTTACACACCTGTACTTATACTAATTATTTTTTTACAGGTAAGCCTCAAAGCAATCATGATACTAGAATGCTACTAGAAAGGATGCTACAAAAACCTCTGTAAGACCTTTATTAATTAATTTTATTTTAATATTGACCGAGTAATTTCACTTTGCTACATTAATTTGCTTATTTTATTTTATTTACGTACTTCGTTAGTTTATTTTTTTTATATTTAGTTTGCTATGCGTTCCAGGCACGAAGAGTCTGAGTCTAATAATAATAGGTATAAAACTGTACACTCGAAACTGTAGTCAGGTTGGAAATTGCGCGATGTGCTCTTCTTGACTGTGAGGCGTAGAAATAAAATGGGTCGGGTCTCGGCGGTTGAAACTCAATTTATACTTCGTATAAGAACCTTATAAATATAACCTTTTGTACATCTTGAGCCGTGGGTTTTATATATATACAATAATTGCTCGTAAAGGTATTAGATAGATTCATGCAATCAAGTCACTAATGCATCATGCAATTATTTTTAGACAATCCGAGAGCAAGTGGGCAACGGATTGACTTTATTTTAGTGGGGATAGTTATATGTTTTCTTATACCGGGAAAACAATGGGTTCATATCTTGAAAAACCATATAAATATAGTCTTCGGTAAAAAATAATACTATCATGTTGCATGGTTTAACTTTAGGTTGTTAATAATTTATTAAACTATTAACTAGTGTACAATCTAAATTAATGTTGGAGATTTGTTCGTAAAAATATTATTGCGTGAGTGAACTTTAGACTAATCGCGGAAATTCTTGTGAATGTTGACAGTCTTTAATTAGAAATATCATTATTGAAAAGCGGTCAAATTGTTTAATTTATGAATCACAATAAACCCAAAAATAGCCACGGTAAGGTACTTATAATATTTTTTATGGAAAGATATTCGAGAAGTTTCTCGTAAATGTTTTATTATACTAGCTAATGCCCGCGACTTCGTCCGCTTGGATTTAGTTTTTAAAATCCCTCGACAGCTGTTTGATTTTCTGGGATGAGATAAAAAGAAGCCTATGTCATTCACCAGGTCCTCAATTATACCCATGCAAAAAATCACGACGATCCGTAGCTCTGTTGCAGCGTGATTGAAGGACAAACCAACAAACAAAAACATTTTCGCATTTATAAATGTAGGGATGATTACTCGCAACTCATTTCGCCACTCGCGCGAATGTGTGAATAGGCCAAAGTTTGACTTCAGACTCTTCGGATGCCTTAGTATATAATAATTACAGGCATATAATTAATAATCTGAGTTTATATATTGGCGTTTTACTTTTTGAATTTTAGCCAGCAAAAAACCCAGCAACCAATAGTAGTTAGTCTTGCAAAAAAATTCTTAGGTAGGCATTTCCATTCTAAACTTTTACATGTAATATTACGAAGCCAATAATAAAGGGACAAAAGAAACGAAAGTTTGTATAACGTATTGGGAACGCACGCGCAGGCACGGCGTATTGCAAACATTATTGCCCAAGAGACACTGGAAAATTTGAGGAGGTACCGGAAAAACTCAACGTTTATGTATGTTATTTTATGCGCAAATTATTTATATTGAATTGGCCTGAGCTTTCAGGGCCCCGATCCCGTTACTCAGTGCCTATCAAAAAATGATAGCCATGACCAATGAAAATGATGGTGTGTCTACATTCCAGCGGCGATAAATTTTTAAAAGAAATTTTTGCAATCCAGACTCTTAAGGTGCACTAAACGGGTCTGCCCACGAAAATCAAATTTAATTTAATTTTTCGCAATTTGTAAACTAATACGACAAAATAGACTTATGGCATTCTAATTGAGACGATGGCAGTATCATCTTCACAGGTTTGTATAAAAATCATTACTTGAAAGTGTACAGTCTAAGAAATTAGTCCGGAGTTTGACGTGAGTTACTCACAAATTAATCGATATTCTGTAAATTTTAAGCTGTTAAGCTGACAACTGGTCGTCATTTGCTTATTGGAGGCATAGCTGTCGCATCTTCACATAAACATAGTATTACTTACTACCGTAAGCTACTTGTAAGGCCTAACGAATAAAGTGTGTGTAAACACACAATCGTAAAGTTGTTACTCTTAACTCAACTTCTGCTCTTTATTATTATAATAATAATAATTATTGCAAATTAATATATTTTTCGAATAAAGTAAATGATTCTATTTGTCTTGCTTGGTTCTTGTCTATTTTAATAATAAATAATTACTTCAAAATCTGTGGTAGAGGCAAACAGACTTGACATTGTCAAAGGACTTGTCATGTAAATTTGGCCTTCTTGAATTAAAAAATGCGTGTGTCGCGGAGCACTCGGTTTTTATTAAATTTTTAATAATGAAGTAATAAAAATAAATTAAATAAAAAAATAATAATCTGAAGTCGGAATTCGAACCCCCGAAACGATAGTTTCACTCCTTCGTTTAGCCGCTACGCCGCCAAAGCTATGACGGAACATGTGTAATAAACGAAGCCAACACACAAAGGTCGTAACGGAAAAATTCTTACACTCTTTTTCACCTAGCCCCCTCCGCCAAGTCCGTACCGACCGTTATGGAACTTCGTTCCAAAATGGTTATATTCCTGTTTTTTTGTAATTTAACGTAGTTTTTCATTTATATAATTATATGTACGAAGACAACATAGAGCCAGCTGCTGAATTTGTATAATAACCTGCAAGCTGTTATCAATTACCTGCCTCCTCGAAGGTTTCCATCAGCTCTCCGGCTATAACTTATTTTTATCTTTTATTATAATATTCGCGAGTTATTTTCCTGTTGGGACCTTGGGAGTCTTATGTACTTTATTTTTTTTTAACTTTTAACTTGCATGCGAGATGGGAATACGTTTGGAAATAGTTATTTGTGTTATATGGGGCCAAAGAAATTTTTTGCTCCCCGAAGGCGTTATTTTGAATTCAGAGCGAAGGGAAGGATTCAATAGTAGAATCCCGAGCACAGCGAGGGTTTCTAAAGTAGAATATTGAGCGTAGCGAGGAATTCAATATACGCCGCCCGAGAGCAAAATATTTTGGCCCCGAATGACACACTATTTTTCATCATTACCTATGAGAAAAAGCTAGGAGTATCAACCTACTATGTATAGACATTACCTATACGTATACTGAAAGTTTCAATACAACGCAAATAAAATAATATGAAATAATTAAGTATAAATATTTATGTTGTGTACAGTATGGGCGTACTTATGCCCGATTGACAAATTGATCACGTGACTTATCGAAGACAACAGCTTCTCAGACATATTTGAATTTCGACACATACTAAAGCACGAACGCGGACCAATCAGAAGAGAGAAATGAAAAGTCCCATGGGGTTAAAATTAAATTTTGCTCCCGCTATCCTCCGAAGCCAATATTCGTTTTTCGAATAGGTATGATGAAATAGTTATTTGTGTTATATGGGGCCAAAGGAATTTTTTGTTCCCCGAGGGCGTTATTTTGAATTCAGAGCGAAGTGAAGGATTCTATAGTAGACTCCCGAGCGCAGCGAGGGATTGTAAAGTAGAATCCTGAGCGTAGCGAGGAATTCAATATACGCCGCCCGAGAACAAAAAATTTTGGCCCCGAATGACACATACTATTTTTCATCATTACCTATGAGAAAAAGCTAGGAGTATCAACCTACTATGTATAGAGTATAGACATCACCAATACGTATATTGAAAGTTTAAATAAAACACAAATAATTTTTTATGAAATCCTAATTAAATATTAATATTTATGTTGGAAGTATGGGCGTATACATCTAATCGACATATTTGATCACGTGACTTATCGAAGACAACCGCTTCTCAAACATTTTTGAATTCTCTCTTCTGATTGGTCCGCGTTAGTGCGGACGCGGAACGCGGTCCAATCAGAAAAGAGAAATGAAAAGTCCCATGGGGTTAAAATTAAATTTTGCTCCCGCTATCCTCTGAAGCCAATATTTGTTTTTCGAATAGGTATGATGAAAATACCTTTTATGGTTTTACAATGCATATTTGTGAAGGTGATTTATCTATCGGCGATTTTTAACTAATTTACGGCGTCTTAACATATATTCAATTGTAATTATATATTTTTGGAACTTTCCCCCATTGTGGAAACAATGCATACATAGCATAGTATCTAAAAGTTATGATTACACCTCGCCTATCTGCATTAGACTACACTAGCGGCACGCTATGATGGCCGGTTTGACGTTTGTCCGCTCATGAAGTTCCGTATTAATTGATAACGACTTTGAAGGAAATAATTGTATTACTTTATTGACGATAGTGATGTGTAGAGATTCATAAATTTTATCGAATGTAGTTTTAGGTTTAGGACTCAAAATTTATTTATTAAATTGATTTCTAAAATGTATACAAGTGTAGAAAAATCAGTTTGCACCATTTAAGGGGTGAATGTACTTGTGAATATGAACAATTTTCACTATGTGGACAAACCTCTGAAATCGCAAAAAAATATCAGCTGTTTCATACAAAAGGTAAAATTTTTATTTTTATATGATATATACCACAACTCGGCATTTGGTTTTCTAAATTGAAAATTTTTAAAAATGGAATCTAATACGATCGTCACATAGGATCGCTGGCTAGCACAACTACTACCTCCGGCAAACTCGCGTCAATGCTCAATGCAAAACAAAGCAGTTTCGAATTGACGTTGCTTCGAAAAGTATAAACTGTCAGTGCAATGCGATTGTGATATAGTTTTGACCTGGCTTTGGATTTCAAATATTGATACTGCATTACTGTTGACCCTTGCTCGTTAATTTGGACTCTGTTCAAGCCCTTTGTTGTGGATTTCGTCGATATGACCGAACGTACGCAGAGAACTGTTCTAAATAGTCAGACACGTGAGTTCGTAATACGCCTTCGTAACTATTTCGATCGTGAAGCTCAAAATGGAGGGCCAATTTTACCTATAACGTCAGTGGTTGAACGCGTAGCTGATGCGCTTAATATTGGACAACGAACTGTTAGACGGATAACTAAAAAAAAATATGGCGAGACTGGCACAGAAGAAAATAAACTTCACACACCAAAAAAGAGAAAACGAGCAAAACCAGTCGTAGGCATCGATAGCTTTGATGCCGATGCTATCCGAAGACATGTTTACGGCTACTATTTACAGAAGGAGTATCCAACAAGAAAAAAGTTGGTGCATTCACTGAAGGAAGCTGGATTATTCTTCGGTGGGGAAAGTTCTTTAACGAAGATTTTGAAGACCATTGGATTTCGATACAAAAAATGTAACAAACGCAAAATATTGATGGAAAGATTTGATATAGCGATGGCAAGGTATACTTTTTTACGGCAAGTGAAAGAAATCAAAAATTGGCAAAATGTTGTGTTCTTGGATGAAACATGGCTTAATGCTAACCATACTGTAGGCCGTTCTTGGAACGATGACACAGCAGCATCTACTTCCAAAGTTCCTGTAGGAAAAGGATCGCGACTTATAATTTGTCACGCCGGAACCATCAACGGGTTTGTCGAAGGTTCTCTCATGGCTTTTGCGTCAAAAACCACTGGAGACTATCATGAAGACATGAATGGAGAAAAGTTTACTGAATGGTTTACCTCAATGTTGTGTAGCCTCCCTGAACCATCTATTATAATTATGGACAACGCCCCATACCACTCGATGCAAATTGACAAGCCACCTGCCCAATCCCAAAAGAAAGCTGATATCGTCGCATGGCTTCGTAAAAATGGCGTAGATGCAAACATGAATATGTTAAAAGCGGAATTAGTACGTCTTTTAAAAGAAAACAAACCAACCAAGATCCGATACGTCATTGACGAAATAGCATTAGAACATGGGCACAGAGTTATACGGTTACCGCCTTACCATTGTGAGTATAATGCGATTGAGTTGGTGTGGGCTCAAATTAAGGGATATGCTGCAAGACACAATACAGAACCCCCATTTACCACAAAAAAAATGCTAAAATTATTAGAAGAAGCTTGTGAACATGTGACTAAAGGAGACTGGGAAAAGGTTGTGAATAGAACTGTTAAATTAATAAGGGAAGATTATGAAAGAGATGTGAAAATAGATAATATTATAGAAAACGAACATATAATTATTAATGTAGGTGATGATAGCAGTGACGACAGTGAAAATAGTAGTATGGACGAATCTGATTAATTATGGCCTTTTGTGGCACCTTTTTTGGTATCTTTTGTATTCATATGTTTCTTGTGTGCATATAAAGTATGTATATTCATTTTCATTCAAATATTCAGTTCGTTCAAATAAATTAAATAAACATATACATTTTTGTTTTATTAAACCTATTTAATCAGGTACAAAAACAAAACTTAATTGTTTTTTGTTCGAGAATAAATTGACATTCCACATCACTATTGTAATGTGTCAAACCGGCCATCATAGCGTGCCGCTAGTTTAGTTCTTAGAATGTAAGTAAAAGCTCAGCGGAATGTTCACCGGATGAGCGTTGCGTCTCGTGGCACGATTCATTAAACATCCAGTCTCCAGCTCAGCTGCACAAAAAAAGTATTTTCTTTACGCTCCCAAAACCAAAAGTACCTATTGTATTATATGTAAACTTATTTTGAAAAGAGCAACCGCCGAGTTTCTTGCTGGTTCTTCTCGGTAGGAAGGGCATTCCGAACCAGTGGTATATTCATTTGACTATTCAAAAGTACTTGTAAAAGTTTACTTTTACAAAAAAAAAAGATTTTAAGCTCTTTCATATCGACAAAATCGATTGAAACGCTGTAATATTAAAGTATAAAATGCCCCTAAGCCGCCTAGTTTCAGATTCGAAATTATCCAAACACCTGCAGATGTAGGTACTGGCTGCAGCCAGCAACCTAAGCCTGGTTTGCGAAATAAAAACCAGAAGTTATAAAATTATGACTTTAAAACTATAGATGTTTACGTACATTTTAGTCTGACGTTACTGTGTTTCGATACTCGAATCCTTTCGTTTCCCACTTGTACAAAAGGTGTAAGCACAGAATATGTTACCGGCCTATGTCGTAATAGTCTACCTATTACAGTTGGAAATGCACGAGAGACAATATTTTTCTTTTTTTCCTACTTCCCTATTTATTTAAGTACAAGCTTTTGCCCGCGATTTTGTCCGCGTGCAGTTAAGTTTTTATTAAGCCTGCGTTGTTTTTCCGGGATAACAAGTAAACGTATGTAACTCTCCATGTCCTCAACCATATTATCCATACAAAAAACCTCATTGATCCGTTGTCCCGTTGGTTCGTGGTTGTAGGACAAACCAACAAATAAAATATACACTCGCATTTATTATACATACCTATTCGTTTTGAATTTATTCACATATTTTTATTTACCTTCCTATTAATATTATTTATGCTGCAGAAATGAAACCTTGACATTACGGATTGTGATATTTTCTGAGTATTTTCTATAATTCCGCTGTCATAAAATATAAGCAAATAAAAGCAAAGTAAAAAGAAGAAGCTTTTATTATTTCTTAATTAAACGAGCAATTCTTATATATATATATATATATATATATATATATATATATATATATATATATATATATATATATATATATATATATATATATAAAATTTTAGAAAAGGTCGTTTTATCCGTGTTTTCAGGCAGTGAAAAACCCCTTACAATATCATTAGAATACGAAGGTAAATTTCGCCATCATCTATAAATTCCCGATAGCTCGACGGTAAGTCGGGCGGTCCCGAAACCAGAAGACCCCGGTTCGAGTCCAAGACGATTATATTTTCCTCTATGAATTTTATTATTATTTATTTATTTTTTTAATATATAATTTCCAAAAAACACGATTTACCAAAAAAAACCGAGCAAAGCTCTGGTCACCCAGATATTTATTTCTTAATTGCACGTGCTTAAAAAATTTTAAAACGTATCTATAGTCAAATAAAGCAAAAAGTACTATGATTACCACATATCAAACCACAAACAATACCAAAAATAAGCGATGAATCCTAAATCTATGGTGTAATACCATAATAATAATTGTACTTTTATGTATTCTGAGGTATGACTAATGGGTCAAATGGTTCAAAAAAATATTACTTTTACTCACTACAGTGCGACGGGAAGGGTATTTAAACTGTTAAACGTTCAGTTTTCTTGGCCTATTGAGATCTAGAATTCTCGGATTTCAATCTGATGCAGTGGGTAGCATTAGGAGCATTATTTCGTGTCGGATTTTATCGAACGATCGTATTGTTATTTAACGGGTCATCTTTATTTCGAGGCGTGTATTCTGCAAGGCTACTAAAGATGCGGCGCACGCGTCGACGAGCCGATCGCTAACCTTGCGGCAAGGCTCTTCTGGTGCTTACCGACCCGACGACCGACCGTGTGGTAACATTTGACACGAACTCATCGGTTTGGGGCGAGTGTAAACAACTCGAATACTTTGCGATCAAGGTAATAGTAGGAATGTGAAACTGCCTTTTCCTATTTCTGTCGTGTTTAGTGTGAGACACACGAGTAATGGATGGAGTAGTCGGTTTTGGAGGAGTAATAAAAGATCATCCTCATCATCATCAATAGCCTATAACAGTCCACTGCTGGACTAAAGGCCTCTCCCAAGGGGAGGGTTTGCCCATAATCACCACGCGGGGCAGACGGGTTGGTGATCGCAGTAGACTTTGATGATTGATTCCGTCACCACACGCATGATTTGCCGTGTGGTGACGGCAGATCAGGATACAGTTGTCACCACCCCTCTTCCCGCGGGTGTCGTACGAGGCGACTAAGGGAATATAACGGAGAACGGGCAGCAGCGTCTTCTAATAAAAGATATGAATTTTTAAATTATAGTTATAAGCATACATTTTGGATTGGTATCGCTAAAGTGTATGCACCTACTAGATAACGTCGGCGCACTAGTAAACTGCGGGAATTCAAAGTACGCCTGAACTGGCGTACCCACATAGTTTCCTAGCAACCAATGTTTGACGTTTTGAAACAAACTATGATATTACGTTGCCGTTGTTTGTAGGAAGGGCGGTATCTAGTAGTGACTAAGCTCCCAATTGTAAATCTATTTATTCATTCGACACAAAATACAGCTAGCAACCCAAGAAAAGTAGCAATACAATTATCAGATAGGTCACAAAACCGGCTGCTAGCCAAAATATATTTGTTCAACTACTTAGAATCACAATAACAATAATAATCTTATAACAAAGATAATGTAATCAATATACAGAATTGGACCTGTTACCGTTTTATTGTAAGTATAGATATAGATGTGTTTGTTTGTTGGTATGTTCTTCATTTACATGCCTATTGCATTGTTTGCAGCTGCGCTTTTGATAGCTAAACTTGCTCGAATCGTAATTGGTATGTATTGATTGCAATCCAATTATTAATGATCATAATTCCTGATTATGAATAACAGCGGTAATTGCCGGCGGATCGTCTAATGCGCTCTTGTGACACTGAAATCGTACGCAAGAAATTGTCTTTGTGACGTCAAAGTTGACAGTTATTGTATAAAGACTGGTATCCAAAACGTCACGAAACGTAGAATGGTGGCATGTAGCTAAACAGGTATATTTTATGTTATTGAACTCATATAAAATACGAATGGGGCCAAAGACACTTATCCACGTTTGTGCCGTTTATGTTGTGCAACGCATGGCGCTGCTGCATTGATTGGTACTTGTGCGATGTTCAGTTTTCACCACTGAGGACCGGGGCTGGGGAGGCCAAGCGTTCTTTAGTAATTTGGATATCCTGACTTTGTGTGACACTGTTTGTTGGGCACAGTTGCCGTTAAAGTTGTTATGTTTGTTCCTGATTCTTTTTGGATATGTGTATAATGTATATACATATATGTTTTAGGTATATAATTATTTATATCATCATTTTCATCATTAACAACCCATCAACGGCTCACTACTGAGCGCAGGTCTCCTTTCATAGAATGGTTATAGGCCATAGTCCACCACGCTGGCCCACAGCGAATTGGCGGACTTCACACATCTTCGAGAACATTATGAAGAACTCTCAGATGTGCAGGTTACCTCACGATGTTTTCCTTCACCGTCAAGTAGGTATTATTTAATTGCTTAAACGCACTTGACTCTGAAAAGTCAGAGTGACCCGGGATCGAACCTGCGACCCCCCGAATAGGAGACCACAGTCCTAACCATTAGGCTATCACTGCTTAATTATTTACATATTTACTTTATATTATATTTATATGATATACTTAAATTATCATATTTATTTATTGCAATATATTATGTCATATTATTTATTTCAATTTAGTCTATAATATTTATCGGTATCAATATTGATATATTTGTATTACAATAGCATGTTTTAACTTTCCTCGATCTCAGCTTCACCCATTTTCTTCTTTGACGTTTTCCTCTCCAGACAAGGGTTGCCTGGAAGAGATTGCTTTTGCAATAAGGCCGCCTTTGCAAAGTTAGTTCCCGGTTCCCGCCTATGTTCCCGGTTTCAGTTTTTGTTGCATGTCCCTTACATTCTGCGTAATAGCACAGAATATATAATAGTACTACGTAATATAATAGTACTACGTACTGGTAATAGGTATGATGACTGATTTTGATAAACTGTTGGATGATGTTCGGAAGCATGTACTATTTTGAAAAAAATATCTTATTTCAGCAAAACAAAAGGTTTGAAAAACAAAATTGCAATTTCAATTGTAAGTTTTAAATTCACGCAAAAATGCTCGACGGTGTCATGGCGTCGTTCGTGACGTCATCTCTATGTTTTTGTTGTTTTTTAGTTTGTCAAAGTTGGAACAAAGATGTGACGTGACGTATCGCTCTGATTGACGTTCAATCCAATATGGCGGATTGTTGTATTTCATAGTTATATTTTATCAAAATAAACATAAATCTCGCTCAGAATAGAAAAATAATTACGTTTTTTATAATCCATTAATCTTATTTCAATAGATAAATTATTAAATTAAATATAGAAAATTAAATAAAAAAATTTAAATTAGATATAGAATTTAATTCTAAGTAGAAATTAAATGAAATGATAACAAATGATAATAAATGTAATAACAGTATGGCGTAGATTATGATGTACCTAGTTCCAAACATGTTTTTCCTCAATTCAGGCGTGCAAAATCTTATAATTACTATAGCTAATTTATTTTATCTCTACATAAGTTTAAGTTAAAATAATATTGCTAATTAGCCCCTAGGCTAGATTGCAGTAAACAATAAGGCTACCGTTACGTAATGGTGCCTTATGGTAGTAAAAAAAAGTCGTGTGGTGTCGTGGGACACCACATAGGAACGAAGTTCCTTATTATAAAAATATTAATTTAAAGTTCTATTCGAGGTATAAAGAAAATAATTATTCGGGTATACATTTTTATCATGATTTTTTTATCGATAAAAATCAAAATGAGCCCAGGGAAGCCTAAATATCGATTTTATAAAATATTAAAATTAAAATAATTTTATAAAATAAAAAATGAAAATAAAATTTCGCGCTCCCGGGTGGGCTAGAACCACCAACCTTTCGGTTAACAGCCGCACGCGAGCCGATTAGGCCACGGAGGCAATGCACAACTCATTGAAATTATTATACATATAAGATTTTTAGGCCATAACGTGTCGTTACAACTTTGAGTCTTAATTTTTTCCGTCTTTCGCAACGCGCGATAATGAACTTCGTTCCAAAAAAATAGATAAATTCATAATTTGATTGATTCCTGGTTACCTTACTAGCATTACTACCTTACTACCTTGATAGACATGACGTCTATTATTTAAATCAATGCGGTTCGTAGACAAATGCGTGGTCGCCCCTGGCCCGCGAGGCGACCGACCGGTCGATCAGGCACCGTGCCCAGGCACATCCTCGCGGCACACATATACCTTCACAACACAATCTCTTCTCAGTTCGACGACCTCCTTGGCTCAGTGGTATGCGCTGTTGTCTTATAACTGGGAGGTCCGGGTTCGATTCCCGGCGGGGTCTATTTGGAAATTTATAATTTCTGAATTGTCTCTGGTCTGGTCTGGTGGGAGACTTTGGCCGAGGCTAGTTACCACCCTACCGTCAAAGACGTGCCGCCAAGCGATTTAGCGTTCCGGCACGATGGCGTGTAGAAACCTATTAGGGGTATGGGTTGAATGTTCACTGCCATACCCCTTCCAAGTTAGCCCGCTACCATCCTAGACTGCATCGTCACTTACCATCAGGTGAGATCGCAGTCAAGGTCTAGGTTGTCCTCGAATAATTTGTTTAAGACGAGATGTACGCGCGGCTTCGACCGAGTTTAATGAGGTTTTTTACCCGATTACGGCAAAGCCAAAAGCAAGAGCTATGTATGTATGTTTTTATTTACGTATGTTACACCGTAGCGTATAATCTAAACAGATTTTGATAAATTAGGTGTCAATCGATTCGTTATTGTGGTCCGTATGACTTTTTATGCCAAACAAATTAATATCTCGGGTGTTTTTAACGGTGTTTAAGAGATTTTTAACCTTTTTGTTTTTGAGAATTTCTTGAGGGTCGATTTCGAAGATAATGTCGACTCCAAGATGAGGAATAGCACTTAAATATTGTGTTTGAAGCAGCGGTCTTTTATTCGGGGGGTCGCAGGTTCTTTCCCGGGCACGCACCTCTGGCTTTTTAAGTTATGTGCGTTTAATAAATTAAATATCACAAGCTTCAACAGTGAAGGAAAACATCGCGAGGAAACCTGCACACCTGAGAGTTCTTCTTAATGTCTTCAAAGGTGTGTGAATTCTGTCAATTTGCATTGGGTCAGCGTGGTGGACTATGGTCTATAACCTGCGCTCAGTTGTGAGCCGTTGATGGGTTGCTGATGATGACTGTGTTTGATATCTTATTCAAATTCATTTATTTTGCAAAATTATTTGTATAACATAATAGTATCTATACTGTCATCTTTTGTCAAATAAGTTTTAACTAGTTATATGGAAAGACCCTTAAATAGCGGATAAAATTGTATAAAATTGTATAACATAATAGTATCGATACTGTTATCTTTTGTTAAATAAGTTTTAACTAGTTAAATGGAAAAAACCCTTTAATATAAGATAGCGGATAAAATTGGATATAAGCCCATCAATTTTGTGAGATTGTGTTGATTGTGATTGTGCACTTTGAAATTGCGAATTGTAGAGTCAAGATTGAAGTGTTAAATGATTTATTTTTTGGTGGATTATAGCAATGGAATATTAATTTTTCTTTAAATGAATGCTATTCTTAAATGTTACATTTTCGATTTTAATAAATGAATATCAACAATTTGACAATTCAGTCAAATACCCAATTAGGGTTAAAGGTGCATTGACTTTAGGGAGCTATGATATAAGGGCATGTCTTGTGGACAGTCATTTATCACATTATTTGCAGTATAACTTTTATCTTGGGCCGCATATTGCTCATTTATACACAAAGATATTTCAATGTTGTATTGCGACAGATAGGAAAACGCGACTAAAGTCGTGGCTCGTAAGTTGAGTCGTGATAATTCAAGATGAAGTAGTTCACGAATCATGTAATTACCTTCAAAAATAACATCACTCATGAATGTTTTAAGCTATTGCATAGCTTTTATCGCGGGCCTTGAACTAGGACAAACAGTTTGAGCACGGCGACCGAATCAAGAAATTCCGTAACGAAAATAAACCTAACACCGTCGTTCGGTAAGCGTTCAACATTTTAGAGGTTCATAAGTAGCTCTGTTTGCCGCAGTGGGCGAGCGGCCGCTTTCTTTACCGTATGGTGTATGATGTTGCAGGTTCGAATCTCACTCGCGAAGTAGTGACAGTGGGTTTTCTTGTTTGTTTGTTTTTTAATTATTTTTTTGCATAATTTATATTATGGAAAAAAAATATTGCTTAAATGTTATAATTGCATAAGTTGATAAAAAATGTTATGCAATAGCTTTACCGCGGCAGTCCCCGAGTGCCACTTAATTTTTTTATATTATACTCGAGTAGGTAACTAATATAATTAAAACAAAACCTGACTGCAAAAAAAACAGTCTAATAATTGTTATGTAACAGTATAATTATGACTGTCAAAAAGTCTAGGAAACATCTTGATTTTTAGGGTTCCGTATCCAAAAGGCGCCAAATTAAATTAAATTAAAAATAAAGTGAGCTCCCATACATGAAAAAGGAGTTGAAATTAAATTTTATTTTTTTACCCTGGCATGTGGGATGTCCATTATCTAGAAATCATTAAGTAGAGTTCAAATATATCTTTTATTATTTTTTACCTACAAAAATGTAGAAATGGAGGGCCGTCAAAGTTGTCGGTTTTAGACCACTTTTGTTACGGTCTATCTCAAAAACTAAACTAGGTAGTTAGAAATTTGAAATTTCTGTATATTTTGTACTATAATACAGTGTATTTTAAACAACAAATACCTACTGAAAGCGCCGATTTATAATGCGGTTTATAAGTTGTGACCAAAACAAACGAGCATTTTTCCCCATAATGCTAAGTTAACTAAATATCTAGTTAAAAAAAAAATTTGGTCATATGTATGGAACCCTAAAAGAGCGAGGCCCGACTCGTACTTGGCCGATTTTGTAAGTTATTTTTCAAGTTATATTCTTAAAATTGTATTTTGGCTTTCTATTGAAAATAAAGAAGTGCGTGTTTCACAGTTTTTGAAAGTTCCACTCCAAAACCTAATTCCACGCGGATGAAGTCGCGGGTAAAAGCATATTATAGTGTATAGAATTTTCAATTTTACATAACTTTTCGTTACGGCTTTTTTTGTTGTTTGTTGATTGTGAAATCATAAGTAAAACCTAACCCAAACTCACTAAACATATACCTAAGTTAATCTTAATGAACTTATATTCAAAACCGGGATTCATGAAAAAATATATTTATTATAAAGATTACCAAGTATGAATATAATTAGTTGCTCTAAATTTTAGGCAAAATGTCCATGTTTGAACATAAACATATCGTAAACAAAACGATGTAAACAATTTGTAAAGATACTACGGAATGAATATCATTGACATATTGTTGTTTACATAATTATACGCGTACGGATACAATATTTAGAACGTTTTCGGTGCGTTGTCAAGGAAATTCGATATGTCGGGGGCTGCGTCGGGTTGCATCTAAAAATTCCATTCGTATGTTGTTTTCCGAATAATAATTATATTAACTTAAGTAGGTACCTATTCATTCAAAATTTTTTTTGCTCGTAAAATCTCATGCTTATACATACTATATCTGCTGTAAGTTGCTGAGGAGTTGGGAACCCGCAGACTACTTGATGCTGTAACATCAGCTTAAGGCTAGCTTAGCTTAAGGTTACCATGCCTTATAAATAATCCGAAGTAACAGTACAATCATTTCACCAGTGAAATTTTGTAAAACCCTTAATGAGCTGATAATCTCCAAAAACTTTAAAACTTAAAACTTTAAAACTTTTGTGGGGGGTTAAAAAATCGTGAGGCATAAATCTTATAAATCGGCCAAGTGCGAGTCGGGCCTCGCTCTTTTAAGGTTCCGTACATAATATGACGAAATTTATTTATTTATTTCTCTTTACGGAATTTCCACGTGTCAATCGATTCGTCATTATATGGCCCGAGTGACATAGACTACATTTTGTACAAAATCAATTCGACAGATGTTACGAGTAGGTACATCCAATTTTCCGTGATCTTCGTAATCTTTTTTTTTCTTGTTCTCAAGAAGTTCCTACAGGATTTTTGAAACTTAAATCCACAAGGTTTAAGTCGCGGGCATTCATTAGTTAGTAAAAGGATAAAGTGAAGCCTTCTCAGAATTGCCTATATTTACCAGTTATATATATGCATATATGGAAAGTAGGTGCGCGCTCGCAAATGTCCGTCCGTCGAGCAAACGAGTTTTATGTACCGTTTGTACGCGCGCCTGTAGAGTAGGGTGGCCATGAAATATTGCTCTTCAGCTGTCAAGAGACTACCAGCTCCCTGCAACAGAATGGAATAGAATACTTAGTTTTGGAAAGAGGTTCCTTAACAGACGGTACGGACTTGGTGGATTAGGCGAAACAAAGTGTAAGAATTTTTCCGTTACGTTCTTGTGGTTTGTTTTCGTTTATTACACACGTTCCGTCATAGCTTTGGTGGCGTAGCGGCTAAACAAACTCGTTGAAATTTTCCCAGAATATGTATAAAATATTTCTGTTGCCATATTTCCATTAAAATTAAAGAAACTCTCGATACAATAAACTCTTGTTTTTGCTCAATCTTAGTAGTTAGTACTTTATAGCCGGAGCTAAATCTTGTACGATGGTACGGAACCCTTCGTGTGCGGGTCTGAATCACACTTGGCTGGGTTTTTTTAAACTTTAACTTATTCTGCAATCGTTTAAAGACTAATATGGTGACCCTAGCGACATCGTCTGAGTACATGCGAGAAGATGGCATCGCGGTAGCTTAAAAATAGCTACAAGCAGCAACCGCTTAAACTGTGGCAGTTACTGAGTCACGATGCGAGACTGCTGACTTAGGAGTCAAGGGACTTAAGAATTTTAAGCGCAGGAGTCTTGAAGGTTGGGTGGCGAGAGGAACGACAGTAGACTCAGAAGTTAAGTTTGCAATCCCTGCCGCACACGATGCAGCTACTTAGACCTATTAATGGTAGGCTTATAGCCTTAGGTTATTTCCTGAGTCTCATACTCTGATGATTCTTCAATCCATAATAACCGTAGAAATTATTTATTTATTTTATAATGAATTATCAATATATAACAAACAATAAATTATCTTTAATCCGGCACACTAACCCGAAGCTTCATGATCCGAACCTGTAAAAACTGGACTAAATATACCTATGTACCGGCGTTCAATGCAGGATGCCCAGATAATCCCTGCGAGATCAAATCAGAAATGAGGAGATCCGTAGAAGAACCAGAGTTGCGGGCGAATACGTCACTGTGGTGTCCGTCCCAGAAAGGGGAGAAAGACAACAGGAGACAGACACAACAAGGAGAGAGACAGACACAGGAGAAAATAACTTCTAGGGAGTCAAGAAGGTGACCCGAGAAAAACGCCAAGAGCAAGTACCGGGCGCCCTCCTACGTTTCGGACCATACAACTGCGAGGTTTGTGAATGTGAATGACCATGTGAATGTTGACAAGACCCCCTACTGCCTGTGGAAGTACATTCAAGAGAATGGACTGGTCCGTTCATTTCAGGAGAAATAGATGTAGATATGAAGGATGTAAATACCAAAAAGCCAACCTCAGCTTCGCCTGGCAATATTTCGCCTGGTGCCCACGACATAAATGAATAAATTGAATAGAATAGAATAGAAATATTTTTTTTCAAATAAACTTTTAAAAGTGCTTTTGAATAGTCAAGGAATCTACCACTGGTTCGGAATGCCTTTCCTGCCGAGAAGAACCAGCAAGAAACTCGGCGGTTGCTCTTTTCAACTTTTCAAAACAAATTTACAATACTATGCTATATATGCAGTGTTTCCACAATGAGGAAAGTTCCAAAAATGCATACCGACTAACTTCTATCTTAAGATGGGCAGATACAGAACTATAATACCAGTAACCGGAAGCATACACAGTAGGTAATAAATGCTTAGATTTTCTAAGTTATTGTAAAGGAATTCAACGGTAGTACCTATTGTTTCATCTTCATCGTACATCATTTATCTGTCTTTTTTACGTCAAACCTACCAAATAAATCAAATTGCAAGGAAAAATCGCGCAAAAATGCCTCTAGTCATTTGTCTGAGGTAGGTTCACTCATCAAACTAAATTATGTCTAGTGTCGCATTATTTTAAACAATGAGCAGTTACCGCTGAGCCACGGCCTTGTCATATTAGCGGCAGATGATTAGAATGCCGGAAACGACAAAATCATGTAATATACTCGTACTATTCAATTTTGTTGTAACTGGCAAAAAATCGGCTAAAGAGAATTTTTCCTGCGCTGCACCTGGGAAAAGAGATTACCACGAAGCTAGTATCCTCGATTGGCCTTTCTGCCAACCAAGACCCAAGCTCCTACTAATCCGATGTAAATATCATAGCTCCGGGGTGGCTGGATGTGTGCGTTTTCAGGTTTTTCCTTAATATAAGAGAAAAAAAGCCATGCTGAATTTGACGGGTGGAAATTGAGACTTTCCGTTTTCAGTCCGCACGTTTAAGCGTAGGGCTATTGAGTTAATGTCAAATAAGGCTGCAAAATAAGAAGCAAAGTGGGATGCACGAGTCAGTACACGTTCTTCCATGGTTAAGGATCTTTTGGTCAGAAGGCATCGAATTCAACATTGTGATAACCAAAGAAGCTTTTATTGATGGTCTAACTTTACTTAAACCGTGCTAGGCAACCCAGTCCTTAAAAAAGTTCAAAATTTTGCACCTTAAGTTACTTTTTAAGTCAAAATTTGCTTCTTACAGAAACGCGTAATCGAAGCATTACACACGGGATGCAGATTAAACCATATTAGGTATAAGTAAAAAAACCATGATAGCATTTATTTAGCGTTTGTCCGTAACATTGTCTGCAATTTGTTAACCTGTTAAGTTGGCTAGAGCAATGGTAATGATACTGTTATATGAAGCAAGCCACGATAATTGATTCGATTCGATGATACGACAGTCACAAGACCAAGTTCTGGTAGGAGTGCTAGATCGCTCATTGGATAACCAAAAGCCGTGGCCCCAATGTTATAACGCATTGTTCAAATAATGCGAGCTACTTGATTGGCAAGTCATCGAATTATATAATTTACCTTTTGTCTTTACGGTAAAGGTAGTGCTAAATTAACTTACGGAAAATAATAAGGACCAAGGCCACCTTTGAATGAAAATGGGTGGCTAATAGCTTATTGAAGTTCCTGCATATCTATGTTATGGTTTGTCATATCGGAATATGAATGCCAGAGTAACGTTCCCATTATTTATTTTTGTTCTCTGCAGCCTATGTCTCTTTCAGGGACTTCCTCAAGCTTTGCAGCTTATGTCTCTTTTTAAGGGACTTCCGCAAGCTTTGGTCTTGCGCTTTGTATCCAGCATCAACCTGGGACTCGTCTGATGTTGTCAGTTCACCTCGTGGGGTCACGATTCCTTGGGATGTTTTCAAAAAATCTTCATTGTCTAAAGGCAAAAGTCTTAGAACCGTGTTTCCAGTGATGAACAGTGATAAACATCTGAGACATGGTTATTAGCTATATTGACCTCATTCGCAGTACTTAAGTAAATTCTAGATAGATAAGAAAACTGGTTTGTCTATTTGTTTTGTTTTAAGCGCGTTCTTATCGGGAAACCCAAAATAATATAATAAATCATTTGTGATTAGTGTTCCGTACTCGAAAGAGAAAAACAGAACTAAGATTTTATTTAGAAACAATTAAGAAGTTTTATATCAGGTTGTACGATATGGCGGCGGTTGTAGGGCGGGTGTCGACTGTCGTACGAGGCGACTAGGGAATATAACGGAGAACGGGCAGCAGCGTCCTCTGTGCTACTACTACCATCTACTGCGATCACCAACCCGTCTGCCCCGCGTGGTGATTATGGGCAAACCCTCCCCTTGGGAGAGGCCTTTAGTCCAGCTGTGGACTGTTATAGGTTATTGATGATGATTGATGATATCGGGTTGTCATCTCTAAAATCTGGCAATCAGGACAAGAAGCGTAAAAACCTTGTTGAAAGCTACAACATGTCAACAAAAGTTTATGTGTATTTTAAAGTTTCTAAGTGCCGATTTCACCAACGTCGAGTGACGTTTAACCGGAGAATAAAGGCGCACCACAGTTTTTAGGGTTCCGTACCCAAAGGGTGCCAACGGGACCCTATTACTAAGCCTCCACTGTCCGTCCGTCCGTCCGTCTGTCAGCGGCCTGTATCTCGTAAACCGTAATAGATAGACAGTTGAAATTTTCACATATTTTGTATTTCTATTGCCGCTATAATAACAAATAATAAAAATTAAATTAAATTAAAAAAAATAAATTAAAATATTTCTATGGGTACATGGAAATATTTTAATTTAATTTTTTTTTAACGGAACTCTAAAAGAGCGAGGCCCGACTCGCACTTGGCCGATTTTTGTATTGAAATTCTGTCAAATTTTTCAATTTTACGCTCGGATAATACTTATTTTACGTTCGTGCCCCTTATTGACCCTTTTTAAAGTAAATAGTAGAAAATATTGACTTGAAAACTTTTAAACCCGGAAGAGGTATCATTTGTACACAAATGTAACCTCGCCCGGACTCTCCCTAAACTCCCTTTAACAAATCCCTAGGACAAATCCGGTGAAACCCGGACTGATGGCAAACCTACTTTTATATAGTTATAGAATCTTGTAAACACGAAATGAGTATGTCTACTCCGAATTCATAATAATATTTCGTATGGGGGACCCTTAATGTAATGAGTTTTTTGTAAACATTTACGGAAATATCCTAAGCCTCCACTGATTGAGAACATCGTAGAACTGTCCGGTTTTGTAAGTATGAGCTTCCTTTATACCTTGGAAACGACTGAATAAATTATTTAAGCAAATAACAGCGATAATTTGCTATTTATTTAGTGTCACTTCGTTTATGCAAATAAAAACATAATAACGCCTCAGTTTACCTCACTTAATTTTCCTTAAACTGTGATATCTCATTAAACAAAGGTATTTATTTATAAACGAGTTTTTGCCCGCGGCTTTGCTCACGTAAGTCCGATTTATTTAAACCCCTATTATAACTTAATCCTGTCTTAGTGGATGCCTACGTCCCAGAGCCTTGAGACATAATCTTATTTTCAAAAAGATGAAGCCTTAGGTTCTGATTAGGTATCTCTATACCGAGTGGGTTATCATTTATGAAAGGGCTTTGATGAATTTGAAATGAAATTCAAAAAAGTTCACCTTCATCACGTGCGTTACACTACCAGAACGTCGCGCCCCGTAAAAAAAAAGTAGGTTATTCGAATCCCCGCCATTTTTCTTCGATATTTTTATTGTTTTGTTTACAAAAAAATTTGCGATTCAAGTTTTCAACAGCACACCGCCAGATATTTTAAACGCTACAGAAGACATTTCCAACAAACTACTACCGGGAAAATCAAGAAGAGGAGACAACAAGTTTAAAACGGAACGGCGCGGCGGATGGAAGTCTACATCTGTTACTGAGGGCTACATTAATGACTCTATAACCATTAACCAACAAATCCACGTGTCGAATGTAATTTAGAATTCCATAGAAAACAAAAATAGTGAAGTGGTAAATATAAATATTCCACACAGTACATCGGGATCGGGACCTTCCAACATCAAAGAACATATTCAAGTGAATTTTAATAATTGCACTATACAAAATGTTAATTACTATTACAATAAATAATTCTTTCATTAAGACTTAGTTTATTTGTATATACTCAGTAATGGATGATATTAAGTTACTAGGACTGGCTGTTTTAATGTTAGCAGTAAGCTAAATGTTTCAGAATCTTTTATAGAGGATTCATATTGTTATGGGTGTAGATAAAGTCACACTGTCAAGTCAACTGTTGATAATTAGGCATTAAAACACTCATGTGATAAACCCACATTCGTGTTTTAATAAACAACAGTTGCTTAAATAACTATTTATTCACGATATTTTTTATTTTTATTTTATTGTTGTATTTATATTCAATATCATATTGATATAAGTAAAGTATGAATGGAATAACAGTGTGAGGACCCCGTTTCACGGATCAAACTGTGTAGTAGGTAGCGTTAGACGGCTATACCTATGTTACGCAATAAATACGTTTCGATTTCATTAGAACCACGCGAAGTTTACGAATTGGCATTAGTATTCTCAGAGCGGTCACATTACGGCAAATTTCGACCTTATTATACCTATTTAAATGGTCAAATTGAGCAACCGGGAAAGTTGCCCCCTTAATTGCTTATTAATTTACTGCTCGCGTTGTTTTGCAATGCTGTTGATATTACGCCAAAATTGAGACAGATTCGTGAATTCCTCCTTTTGAAACAAATTTTTAATTTATGTACTAAGGACTTTATTTCGACTCTTTTCACGTAATGCTATTATGGTGTGGCATTTTATGCGCAAACACAGGTGCACTCTCTATTGCGTCACTCTCATAGAGATCAGGTTTTACATCATTTTACATGCTCTCCGAGAGCACAAGAGTGAGACACCGCCCACTTCCAAACTCCGGGCTAGTATTTACTAGTTTATACATTTTGCTAGTTAATACATTTTTGGCCTGACCCGGGAATCGTCGAGACCTCGTCGTTCGCATTCGAATATGCTAACCGTTAGAGCAATGAGGCAGTAAGAGACACCTTGCCAAGTCATGTCTTAAAATGTCCTTACTAATATTATAAATGCGAAAGTGTGTTTGTTTGTTGGTTTATTGGTTTGTCCTTCAATCACGTCGCAACAGGGCTACGGATCGACGTAATTTTTTGCTGGGGACCTGGAGAGTGACAAAGGCTACTTTTTATCCCGGAAAAGCTAAGAGTTCCTGAGGAATTTTAAAAACTAAATCCACGCGGACGAAGTCGCGGCCATCAGCTAGTTTGAATATAAATATTTTAGTTTCAATTAGATGCCTATACATGGGTAGCCTAAGTATGTCACGCTCTCTTTAAACATTTCTGTGGTGGTGTCTTGTGATGTGGGATGTTACTTGTTACGTTCCCTCAAATATGTTTGAGCGAAGCAATGGCTGGATCATACGTCATGCTCGTGAACGGGTGCCACCGGCGGGAATGGGGCTACTTTCTGTCTGCCCGTCTTAACATGTGTTCAATTATAATTAGGTATGCTTTTGTGGAACTTCCCCTCATTGTGGAAACACTGCATACATAGCATAATATTATCTATTATATTGTAAACTTGTTTTGAAAAGAGCAACTGCCGAGTTTCTTGCTGGTTCTTCTCGGCAGTAACGGCATTCCGAACCAGTGGTAAACTCATCGACGATTCAGAAGCACTTGTAAAAAAGTTTATTTGAATAAAAAAGATTTCGATTCTATTCTATTCTATTTGAACCTACGCATTGACGCCCCATTAATTGTTGAAACATTTAATTTTAATTTAAGGCCATAATATAATCGTAAGTACAGATTTCTACTTCATATTTTTTGCCTATACCAATATAACCAAAGTAAACAGACGAATGGTAAAGTCCTTTGTGAACTACGAAGGCAAATATACTTTTTGCGTTCGAGTTTCATTTGCAAAGATTTCACATTTTACTTTCTCCAATGGTCTGTTTTCTTTTATTGGCGTCAAGTGCGGAATATCTGGTACCTAGTATTTGCGATCGTCGCGAACGACGAACAACCTTTGTGAACCAAACTTTAAAAATCTTAATATATATACCTAAATTACGTGTCACGTTGTTTGTCCGCGATGGACTCCTAAACTACTTAACCGATTTGGATCGAACTACGTAACTATCTGTAATTTGGTCCAACTTGATAGATAGGATAGTTTTTTTGAATAGGATAGTTTATTTGTTTTATTTATGTAGATAAGTTGGCGGTACGAAGTTCGCCGGGTCAGCTAGTATTTCAATAAATATTATAATCTATACATATAATAAAACAGAAACGAAACCAATTTTGTACATGAAATAGATTCAAAAAAGGGTTTTGCCTTCTAATTGTGTTCAAGATACAGATATCAAAACAGAAGCTAAATTTTTTTTTGTTTGTTTGTCTGTCTGTTTGTTTGTCCTTCTTTCACGTAAAAACTACCGCACAGATTTCTACAAAATTTTATACCGTGGTAGCTTATTACTCGGGTCAACATCTAGGCTACTTTTTATCCCGGAAAATCAAGGAGTTCCCGAGGGACTTTAAAAACTAAATCCACGCGGACAAAGTCGCGGGCATCAGCTAGTCGATAATAAAAAGACACAAGATGCGTCAGTGGACAACTATTATATAACTAGCCGATGCCCGCGACTTTGTCCGCGTGAATTTAATTTTTAAAATCCCACTGAATCTATTTGATTTTCCGGGATAAAAAGTAGCCTATGTCACTCTCCAGATCCTCAACTATAACCAAGCAAAAATCACGTCGATCGGTAGCCTCGTTGCTGCGTGATTGAAGGACAAACTAACAAACCAACAAACAAACACACTCTCGCATTTATAATATTAGTAGGTAGGTAAGGATAAGGGTTTAATTTACAAGTTTAGCTTAAAGTAAACTTTTTTAAGTTAAAATAGGTTAACTTTAGGTAATTTTTAAAATAAAATTGCTCATTAGCCGAATTATTAGGTTAGATTGTTATTTTAGTGAGTGAGTGAGTAAAATATTGTAGTGTATACTCTCTCTCTTATTAAAGGAAAAAATAATGCAACAAGTGTTGAATTAGTCTAGTAGCAGTAGCAGTGGGACTACATTTTGGTTATTTCATTTTTAATTCTAATAATAATAATTAATATATTAAAACGGCAGGCCGCCTCTTTTCAGCAGAATCTGCATTCCGAACCGATGGTAGAGTCTTGACTTATCATAAGACACAAGTTGGACTTTATGTAAAAATATCTGGGTGACTGAGCTTTGCTCGGTTTTTTTTTATGGTAAATCGTGTTTTTTGGAAATAATATATTAAAAAAAAAAAAAATCATAGGGAAAAAAATCGTGTGGACTCGAACCGGGGTCTCCTAGTTTCAAGACCGCCCGACTTCCTAACTGAGCTATCGGGAATTTACAGTTAACGGCGAAATTTACCTTCGTATTCTAATTATATTGTAAGGGGTTTTTCATTGCCTGAAAACACGGACAAAACGACCTTTTCTAAAAATGAAACCTAGCTAGATAGATGTATCGCCCCCGAAACCCCCTACATGCTAAATTTTATGAAAATCGTTGGAGCCGTTTCCGAGATCCAGATCAAGAATTGCTCGTTTAAAGACATTAGATTTGTCAACAAAAATATTTGTTTGCGGCATCTAGCGTCCGCCATATTGGTTTTTTGTTACATCACATACCCCGTGTTACTTCTTCATCTAAGACGAATATTATAGGATGTACCTAATTGTACAGTTAGTGAATTTCTTAATTTTCCTTGGAGGCTTTGTTTCAGCTGTCCACAATATACTTGTAGATATGCCATACATACATAACATAGATATGATATTGTAACAATTTTCTTTTGAAAACAGCAACTGCTTAGTTTCTTGCTAGCTCTTCTTAGCAGAATATGCTTTTCGAACCCGCGGTAGTGTTGATTTGTCATAAAAACCACAATAAAATTAAAATATTTTTTCATGGCCTTCATGAAAAAATATTTTAATTTTGAATTTTATAACCACGCCTATATATTTATTTTAACAACTTTATTGCTAGCAATACAGAGTTAATGTGGTACATGAAATATGTTATACAAAAGGTGACCTTATCACATTATTAAAATCAATCAACCAATTTAGGCTAGGTATAGGCGAGTAGATACAAAATATTACCATCTTTCTGGAGAGTCGAATAAAAGAAAAGGTAAACAAATCGTAGAAAACGCTTACGAGGTTCTTAAAGGTTCTTACTTTTAACTTGTCTAAACGTAACGTCTAAACTTGTCTAAAGAACGTTGCTTTCGCATTTCTATGGGAAAAAACTTTTTTAAGACCAAGAAAAAATAAATTGAATCCTACTTCCTATCCTACTAATATGTAATAAAAATGCGAAAATTTGTTATGATGGATGTATGTTTGTTACTCTTTCACGCCACAATGAATGAACCGATAGAGATAGCTAATACCCAGGACTAAAACATAGGCTACTCTTTATCCCGGAAAATTAAGGAGATTATTCCGTGAAAATCAAAAACCTTAATCCACGCGGACAAGCCGCGCGCATCATCTATTATTTAATTTAAAGTTGTGCCCAAAACATTATTCAAGTACGAAGGTCGGAATTCTCCACGCCGGCCTTGCCTCTTCTTAGGTAACCAATAATTAATTAATAAAACAACAATTTTAACTAATCGACACGGATGAAAACAAACTAATTAACATTTTATTTTTTTAACTTATAACAGGCTAGCCATGTTGAAATAAAATAAAACAGGACACGATTTCAAAATAATATTCTTAAAGCACTGTGCCAAATTTTATTCGAAAGCAATCTGTATAAAATTCATTTTTTTTTATGTGGACCACCTTGTGCTCTTATGACTTGTCGATAATCTACCATACCATAGTAAAAAGGTACCTACTGACCGACGTTACGGGGTGCAATGTAACATGTTATAAAGCGATCATTCGTGCAGTCAGTACGGGGAAACAAGCGAGCAATGAGTCGCTTTCCGACGTAACGAGTAACGACATGCTCGCTTCGAGTTGCATTACACATAATAACGTCGATCAGTAGGTACCTTTATGCGTGTACAAAATTAAGTGTGTTATTTGATGACCTCAAAGTAAGGGTTAAGCTATGAGATCTTATAAGGGGGGTGTAAGTTGACACGATAATAGGCCATTAGCTAGTAAAGAATCAAATCAAAATCATTTAAATAACTTATTCCAGTCGTGTAGAGGTACTCGTAATTAGATTAATCAAAAATTCCGCAATTAAAATTGTAAACTACTTAATCGCGCAATTGTAAAATAAATAAGGAACCATTACGTTTTTTGTCCTAGCATTGTGTTCATTTCCCATACATATACATACCTATAGCTTTACGTTTTTACGTTTTTTATGGTATAACATCCTCGGAGTGTTTTTATGGGATATTTTTTGGTTTTTGCATCCATTATTCAGTTTGTAACGTGTAACCTTACCTACTAATTTTTGGCAAACAATGCTTCTTTCATTGGTACTTTATCGTTGTAACTTAACTTTATGCTACGTAGAGATTAATGTTAATTATAGGTAATAACTCATTATTTGGGTGAACATCATTATTTTTTTGTTTGCGACATCACCTTGTGTTGGAATGATACAGTCTAAAGATGGAAGTTACTTAAAATGGAAGTGGTGTGGCATCTTCTCTACTCAGTTTCTACAGCTAAGTACATCATTTGGAAACTGAATACAGATGAAGAAGTGATTTAAAAGCACAGTTAAAGACACACTGAGTATTTATGTAAAGCTGTTCACATTATTAGCTTTTATCGCCTACTAATGAGGACCATAATTTTATTCAAAAAAAACCAGCCAAGATATTTAACAGCGCATAACTACAAGTGTGCGCCCAAAAACCCGTGTGCACTCTCTCTATTCCCTCACTCTCTTAGTCCGATGGGATGAAAATCCGATGTGAAGGGAGAAAGATCAGGTGCAGGACCGACGGCTTTACGTGCTCTTCGAGGCACGAGATTGACACACCATCTACTTCCAAACTCCGGGCTACTACTGAGAATTTCTTGATAAAAAAACCTTACATTCATTAACCTGACCCGGGAATCGAACCCAGGACCGCGTCATCAGCAGTCGAATATACTGAACACTAGACCAAGGCAGTTAAAACGTAAGTAGTAATTGAGCAACCAGCCTTAGTACGTCCGTTTCAACTCCAAAAGTGTTTAGCGAGTCTTTGTAGTATTAAAAGGTTCCTCGAATTACACAATGCTAATGAGCCCGCACATGTACTCACCATTCAGAGATTATGCATTTATTTTCCGCATACAAGGGCCGAGTACATTAACTAATACGGCCAGATGGGGTACTTCGAACGACACTTCCATTAAACTTCTACAAAGCATTTTCCTGATATGCTTTCATTTCAAATTACATATTATATTCATTATTGAAGAAATCGTTGATCCCAGGCACCTTGGATATTTTAGAGTTATGTACGTTTGATTCAAGCAATTAAATATCACATCCTTCAACAGTGAAAAAAGATCCAAAGACATCCTAATGTTCTCACAAGTTAAGTATTCCAATTTGCATTGGGACAGTGTGTGGATTATGGACAATATTATGACTATAACCCTTCTCTAAGAGGAGACCGCCAGTGGTTAGACGGAATTGTTAACATCAATCGTTTTTATTTTTTTACGAAGGAATCCAAAATATTTCCTGGATAAAAGGTTCATCATCGTCAATTTCATCAAAAGTCATTTTGGATTTGGCATGATGTCATAACTTATGACACTCTGATCGCTAAGACATAGCTAACGGAAACTTATTGATCAAAACAATTATGAGGGAACAGAAGAATTCTAATGGATTCTACAAACAAATAAAAAACTAACACACATACATACATAACGACCAAGTACTATACCGTCCTTTAGTTGGGGAAAAACATTTTTTGGAAGTTCTTATAAAAGCTTAATGGAAGTTTAATGTAAGTATCCTAATTGATGCATATTTATTCTAAAAAAATCGGCCAAGTGCGAGTCGGACCTCGCTCTTTTAGGGTTCCGTTAAAAAATATTAAATAAAAATATTTCCATGTACCCACGGAAAGATTTTAATTTAATTTTTTTAATTTAATTTAATTTTTATTATTTGTTGTTATAGCGGCAATAGAAATACATTATATGTGAAAATTTCATCTGTCTATCTATTACGGTTTACGAGATACAGCCCGCTGACAGACGGACGGACGGACGGACGGACGGACGGACAGCGTAGGCTTAGTAATAGGGTCCCGTTGGTACCCTTTGGGTACGGAACCCTAAAAACAAGTTTAACATAAAAAGTTCATTGTATTTCTTAAGAACAGTATTGTAATTTATTGTATTTATGATGTTTACTTCATAATAATTACCGTCTAAAGGCTAAGCGACGCAAAATTGCGTCAAAGCATGGCTCTAATCTATCAGCATAATGAGTCGAGACAATCCATTCGCGTTGGTGCGTTGCAGTTATAACCCGGTGCAGTCTTCCTTTATTTCGATGGTTCCTTGTCATCTGATTGTTCACACGAAAACGACTAGGTAAGTACTTCGCAGCGCTTCATAAAATAGTACGTCATATTCAGAGTGAGCATATAAAGACTGTAAGAGACATGTGCTAACGAAAACTGAAACCATCTTCTTCAGGTAATATGCTTCTGAGTCGTTCAACGTTGGAATTTTTCATTAGCCTTTTCGTGATTTTGACAATTTTTTTCAGTTTTTTAATCTTCTATATATAAAAAAGAAAGTGGTGTTAGTTACACTATTTATAACTCAAGAACGGATGAACCGATTTGGCTGAAAATTGGTGGTGAGGTATCTTAGAACCAGGAGACGGACATAGGATACTTTTTATCCCGTTCGACCGCGTTTCCGTCAAGTCACTATAAAACGTGGTATAACAAAAACGCATCTGACATGGAATAACAAAACGCAAATGACAGTGGAATAACAAAACGTAAATGACAGCTAAACGTAATTTTGTCTTTGGTTAGTATGGTAAAAAATTTGACAATTATAAAAAGTGTTATACTAAAGCATTACTGATATTATAAATGCGAAAGTGTGTTTGTTTGTTGGTTTGTCCTTCAATCACGTCGCAACAGAACAGCGGATTGATGCGATTTTTTGCATGGGTATAGTAATGGATGTAGTAGTGGTTCCTCAGACCGGGAGAGCTACTTTTTATCTCGGATAATGAAAGAGTTCCCGCGGGATTTTTAAAAACTAAATCCATGCGGACGAAGTCGCGGGGATCAGCTAGTTAATTATAACACGGAATCGTATATGTAACCTATCTATACTTGATTTTAACTGGAAACATAACAAATGACAATATTTAACAGAAAAATTAAAACTAAAACTCGTCGAGCCAGTTTCCTTGTCCTAACTAAATTTAGAACGACCTACAGCAGAAAAACCCTTACGTATGAAGGAGCAAAACTGAATACCTGCACACATAAAGAATGTACACTAATTTAATGCATTTAAGACTGAATTAGCTGCTTACATTATGAGTAATACAAATCACTTCGAATTAAAACTAATGAGTATTTAAGTTAATGGATCTGCCTAATGGCGAAGTTTGTTAGTAATTTCATTATTTTAAAATAAGTTCTCATGTAAGTGACTGAAGTCTTTTGTGAGAAACTCAACTCAAAAAAGTCTTTGAACCTAAACCAGTAATGTAATACGCGCGCCATCAGCTCTTTGTCAAAAGTTCAAAGCACTCGGTCTAAGTATGTACCTACAAACCACAAACCACCGCCGCGCGCGACGCTCACCTGCTGTGCTTATAGCGTTTGTTGTTCGCGATACATTGCGTGCTCAAAAATTAGAAATGTCAATAGGCATGTAAAATCACTTGAAACTTTGTTACAGTAAAGCTTTTATATACAGACTAGCTTCTGCCCGAGACAACGTCCGCGTGGGATAGTTTTAACTTCACCTTCACTACCTTAAAAACACCTTCGCAAATAATGCATTATTTTAGAACAAATTTGGTTAGCATAAAAAGGGTTCTAGTGAGCCAAGCTTAAAAGATAGACATATGCTGTTGCGGATTTTTTTTTTACTTTTGAAGGGGAATAATTCTGTCATACATGTTTTTTGCGAAACTTTAACCGTTTACGCGGAAGTTCTCAAAAGGAAAAAAAAACCCCGATTTTGAAACATTTCTCATTGGTGCTTCGCTCCTATTGGTCTTAGCGTGATGATATATAGCCTTCCTCGATAAATGGGCTATCTAACACAGAAAGAATTTTTCAAATCGGACCAGTAGTTCCTGAGATTAGCGCCTTCAAGCAAACAAACAAACAAACTCTTCAGCTTTATTATATTAGTTTATATATAGATACACTAGTTATTGTTTTCTTTAAAAATACCAAGTAGTTATGATTTTACATGCATTCAAAGTTCGCATAAATATAGAGTCCCGCCAGTCACGGGACTGCGTGTGACGTCATATTCCAACGCTCCGCTCAGTCGCAAGTTGCCAGCTGTAGTAGCAGTAGTTTACTCGCGCAGTGTTTTTATTGTTTATTGGAAACCGGGAATAGTTCTCAATCCTACTAATCCTACTAATTTTATAAATGCGAAAGTGTATGAGGATGGATGAATGGATGTATGGATGGATGGATGTTTGTTACTCTTTAACGCGACAACGAACGAACCGATTCAGCTGGAATTTGGAATGGAGATAGCTCCAACCCAGGCTTAGCAGTGTGCTAAGCTGCTACATTTTATCCCGGAAAATTAAAGAGTTCCCGCGGGAATTAAAAAATCTTAATCCACGCTGACAAAGTCGCAGGCATCGTCTACCTAGTACCATAATATGAAGGCACAAACTGCAACATCTCAGGCGCAACTGATCGCATTATCTGCTCTGTGGAGCGGTCTCATTCAGCACAGCAATTACGTTGTCATCTAGATGTTATCACGCTGTTATTCTGCAGTTTACCAACTTCGTGCAATAGTTTTAATTTTATGGTGTACGATGCGTTTTATGTAAGTTACGTGTTTTATTCAGTTTTTATGGCTTTGCTCAATGATAATCCTACTTCCTACTATCCTATTTCCTACTAATATTATGAATGCGAAAGTTTGTGAGGATGGATGTACATATATGGATGGATGGATGTTACTCTTTGACGCGACAACGAATGAACTAATTTGGCTGAAATTTGGCATGGAGATAGCTCATACTCAGGATTAACACATAGGCTCGGAAAATTAAAGAGTTCTCGTGGGAATTAAAAAACCTTAATCCACGCGGACGAAGTAGCGAGCATCGTCTAGTCTAGTATCTAGTCCTACTAATATTATAAATGTGAAAGTTTGTGAGGATGGATATGGATGTATGGGTGGATGAATGTTTGTTATTCTTTCACGCAAAACTAATGAACCGATTTGGCTGAAATCTGAAATGGAGATAACTCATAACCAGGATTAACATATAGGCTGCTTTTTAACCTGGAATATTTTAGAGTTCCCGCGGGAATTAAAAAACCTTAATCCACGCGGACGAAGTCGCGGACATCATCTAGTACTGTATAATGTTGAAATAACTAACTCCTCATCTTGTCACAAGTTATCAATCAATAGGATTTTTTAAAAATTCTCAGAATATTTGTTTGCAAAAAAATACTAAACAGCATTCAATATGCCGGGTAGGTGCAATCAACTTGCTTTTGTTTCTTATAATTTTATCCTTAATGTTATAAATGCGCAAGATAGTCAGTAATTAAGTTCTTAGGCACCTTAATGTGTCCAATTTACGGCTCATAGTTTCAATACAATAAAGCCTCAACAGGATATCCTCTTGATTTTCAAACAAGATAAAGATACTTACTTTACTTATATCTTCTTTTAAAGTCCCGCATCTCGAAATTTCCATAAACAAATAATTTGTATGTTTACTTATTATTTTTCTCTCAATCAAAAAAAAACCGGCCAAGTGCGAGTCGGACTCGCGCACCGAGGGTTCCATACTCCAAAAGTAAAAGTAAACGATAATCGACCGAGCGAAGCGAAGGTCTTTGAGTTAACTAGGGCGATTTGCACTTGTCCGTCCGTCCGTCCGTCCGTCCGTCCGTCTGTCAGAGCCTTATAACTTTTGAATTACTGAACGTAATTACTTCAAATTTAGATATAATATGTAAACCGATGGCCTCCAGCCGAAAATGGCTTAAAAAGTTATAAAAATCTTTATTTCAGGGGGGCTCTCATAGAAGCGAATGCGAAGTAAAAAAAAAAAAATCGCGTTACATAAAATTGTTACGTATCATTTTAAAGATAATTTTGAACTGAGTACAAAAATATTTTTTTTTTAATTTTTCCCTTAAAATTGACGAAATGGGGGGCTTTCAAAGTGGCGATTTTATACGCTCGCTTGAAGACGCTCTCTAGAAAAATCCGCTATGGATTTTCAAACTGATTTTATGTTTTTAGGTCACTTATTATATCCTGTACTTGAACAACAAATACTAAAATTATATGAATATTATAAAGAAACGAGATTATTTAATTTTTAATGGGCGTCAGTAATTCATATAGCATCAACATAGCTTCACAATAATGCTAATAGATGGCGCAGTCAGTAACTATTCCCATGGAACTACGAGTTAAATTCAATGTTTGATAAATAATTCAATGTTTTCACTAACGTTCCCTAACCTTTACGGGCTACCTATAAGTTAGGTGATTGATGTTTTCTGTCAACTTATTTATCACGATCCTGTACGGGACACCTAAAAGGATATTGGGACGGATGTTAGGACTTAGGATTGTATTTAGGAGCTACCTACGTTAAGAGACTCCTACTTAGGGGATGATTTAGGTATGTTTGGTGAAAACGGGCATAATAATAATGTCAGTTTTGGTTATCATGTATCGATTGAATGAATAATCATGGGATACCGTTACCGCGAGGTCTCAGTTCGGGGCGAACCACTAGTATTATATTAATTTGCTTATTTATCGTTAAGAGGTTTATTGTTAATATAAAAAAACTATGCTAGGTAGAGGGTTGGTTTTATTTTTCCTGTAAAATATACATAAACCTCTATTGACCATAATTATTTCAGATTTTTCGATAGGTAAACTTCGGAGATAAGGGGGGCGGGGAACGGTATTTTTTCGACATTTTGGCCGATTACTCAAAAACTATTATATATAGAAATAAATAAAAAACTGTTTTCGAATGCACAAGCAAAGGCCTTTCATATGATACCCCACTCGGTATAGTTATCTTACTTTTAAATTTCAAACCCCCGATTTTCCTCCTTTTTTAATCAAACTAGAATAATTTTCGCGTTGCTTTTATTTTTCCTGTAAAATATACATAAACCTCTATTGACCATAATTATTTCAGATTTTTCGATAGGTAAACTTCGGAGATAAGGGGGGGGAACGGTATTTTTTTCGACATTTTGGCCGATTACTCAAAAACTATTACATATAGAAATAAATAAAAACTGTTTTAGAATGCACAAGTAAAGGCCTTTCATATGATACCCCAATTGGTATAGTTATTTTACTTTGAAATTTCAAACCCCCGATTTTCCCCCTTTTTTAATTAAACTAAAATAATTTTCGCGTTGATTCTATTTTTTCTGTAAAATATACATAAACCTCTATTGACCATAATTATTGCAGATTTTTCGATTGGTAAACTTCGGAGATAAGGGGGGGGGGGGAACGGTATTTTTTTCGACATTTTGGCCGAGTACTCAAAAACTATTATATATAGAAAAAAATAAAAAACTGTTTTCGAATGCACAAGTAAAGGCCTTTCATATGATACCCCACTCGGTATAGTTATCTTACTTTTGAATTTCAAACCCCCGATTTTCCTCCTTTTTTAATCAAACTAAAATAATTTTCGCGTTGCTTTTATTTTTCCTGTAAAATATACATAAACCTCTATTGACCATAATTATTTCAGATTTTTCGATGGTAAACTTCGGAGATAAGGGGGGGGAACGGTATTTTTTTCGACATTTTGGCCGATTACTCAAAAACTATTACATATAGAAATAAATAAAAAACTGTTTTAGAATGCACAAGTAAAGGCCTTTCATATGATATCCCACTCGGTATAGTTATTTTACTTTGAAATTTCAAACCCCCGATTCTCCCCCTTTTTTAATAAAACTAAAAATAATTTTCGATTTTTCTTTATTCCAATGATATACACAACCATGCCAAATTTCATGTCGATAGCTTTAATAGTTACTGAAATAATCGACTGTGACAGACGGACGGACGGACGGAGAAAGTCTCACCATAAGGGTTCCATTTTTACCATTTTGGTACGGAACCCTAATAAAACAAGAGTAATTGTATTGACAGATAGATTTACAATGTTTATTGAATGAGTGAACAATTACTGCACTAGAAGACCTGGGCCTACACTACCAACGCTTAAAGTAATAAATACTATTTCAATTGTTTTAAAATACGTATGTATCGTAAGCTATAATGACAATTATAGTATAAAGGCTGACATTTGACATCTCGAATCAAAATTGAAATAATACTGCTTTAAGCGTTGGTACTCGTAGCTTTGAGTATTGAACTGGTATAGGCCCTGTGTTACAGTCAAATCATACGCCCACCGAAAAAGAAATAAATATATTTGGAACTACAGAAAGTGAATGTTAACAAAGTTAAAAAACAGAAGTTAACAAAGATGGTTAAGAATTAAAATCTTATTTAAATTTTATGTTTCCCCTATACAGTCTTAACCGATAGCTTAATTCTGATTCCTGACTTCAGTATGCAAATTTATTTTTGTGCACATTTCGAGAAGATCGGTTGAGCGGTTGGGTCGTGAAAATGCAACAGATGGACACATATTAGCATTTATAACATTAGTGTGGCTTTGGATTTACACCATTGTATTGCATGGATGGACGAGCGGAAACAATTATTAATATTAATGAATATAATGGCTGGCAATTGTGTGTGTCTGTCAGGTTTTGTACGAGCTAGTGCTGTAACAATATTGGGCCAATTATGTTATTACATATAACCATCCCGGCTACCACTATTTTATTGTGTGGCTTGTCCGTTGCAAATATGCCATTTCCTAATTCGATAACTGTGAGCTCCACAGATTTTATTATAATAATACTAGCTGACCCAGCGAACTTCGTACCGCCACTACTTATAAATGAAAAATTAGTTAAATAAACATTTTCCAGTGGACCAAATTGTGAATCTAAATTCTAAACCATCCTCGAATCCCCTTGAACTCACACAAAAAATTTCATCAAAGTCTATCCACCCGTCTAGGAGGAGTTCAGTGACATACATACGCACACAAGAAATATATATATTAAGATATATATTTTTTTGTATAAATTCAAGTTTTGTATAAATTCAAAAAAGATAAAACATTTTTAATGTAAAAATAAGAACATATTAGGCAAGTATTAAAACTCGTAACGAGTAACAAAGTTACAAAACAGCCGAATGTAGCTAATCGATAAAACATTAAAAGATGACTTCATCTCAACTCCAGCACAATAACAAAATATTGGAATCCATTAGAGCATCCCAAGAAGCAATAAGCTGTTATCGTCATACGCACCGCTATAACAAGAGTCCACGATAAATCGTGGTATCTTTTGTGGAACTCATTGTGGAAACACTGCATACACTGCATAGTATCTATTGAATTGTAAACTTGTTTTGAAAGGAGCAACCGCCGAGTTTCTTGCTGGTTCTTCTCGGCAGGAACGGCATTCCGAACCAGTGGTAGACTCATCGACGATTCAAAAGCACTTGTAAAAAAGTTTATTTGAATAAAAAACATTTCTATATTTCTATTCCATTCTATTTTATTCTAAAAGATTTTAATACTAAAGATGAATATAGGCTACTTTTATCCCGGAAAATCTAATAATACGAGTGACTTGCTGCCATCTGTGAAGAGTTCTATCCTCTATCTCCGATAATATTCACCATATTTCATCAAAATTAGACAAAACATACATGATAGTATACATTTTCAAATAAAAGAAGAATCATTAAAATCGGTTCAAATTCCGTCAGGAGTTATGAAGTAAAATCAATAAAAATTTAATCCCCTATCACGGAGGAACCTATTGTTTATCAAGATAAAAACTATCTTATATGTTAGTGTGGAAAATAAATAAACAAATAAAATAAAAATCTGTTTTGGGCTCAGTATCTATATACATATATAATAAAACAGAAACGAAACCAATTCTGTACATGAAATAGATTCAAAAAAGGGTTTTTGCTTCTAATTGTGTTCAAGATACAGATATCAAAACAGAAGCTAAATTTTTTTTGTCTGTTTGTTTGTTTGTTTGTCCTTCTTTCACGTAAAAACTACCGCACAGATTTCTACAAAATTTTATACCGTGGTAGCTTATTACTCGGGTCAACATCTAGGCTACTTTTTATCCCGGAAAATCAAGGAGTTCCCGAGGGACTTTAAAAACTAGATCAGCATCAGCTAGTTGATAATAAAGTATCCCCCGGACACTATTTTCAAAATATATTCAATGTACAGAAATCGTCCAGTTACAGTTTTATTACATGTATAGATAGATACAGATTATTTATTATTACTACGATTTATCGTGTCGGCGTTTTAATAGGTATGCTTGTTATGGATTAATTTATAAAAGAACTGACCGCGTTTTCTCAGTAGAGAAGCAATTGTCGTGCGATCGTATGCGTTACATATATATGAAGATAACACATTTGATGTTAGCGACTTTGATTTTGAGCCATACATTCAATACCAAACTACTTGCAGTTTTTTCGTTGTAGTAGGTACTGTGAGCATTTTAACATTCAAGTTGTAGTGTGGCACGGTTGACAATGACAAGTCAATTTTTAACCAGAACTTTCGTGTATGTACCACATTGTTACAATCATAAGGTTTAAATTGGGTTCAAATCTATTTATTTAAAAAAAACTGTTTTCGTAAACCTTACTAATATCGTAATAAATACGAGTGTGTTTGTTTGTCCCTTAATCAGACAATAACGGATCGATGTAATTTTTGCATGGGTATAGTTTTGAGACTTGGAGAGTGACATAGGCTACCTTTTATCCCGGAAAAAAAATCTCCACGAGACGAGAAACTCCAAGCGGACGAAGTCGCGGACAAACTCTAGTTGTTTATAATTGCAACGATTCTTATATTTGATAAAAGCAGGCGTTACTTTGCGGCAAGCTTTGCGGAATTCCATGATATTTAAAATTAATATTCATTTGCAATAGTCCGCCAAACTATCCTTAAACACTCAACGTACGTCGGTAATTAATAGCAAAGGAATAATGATTTTTCTAAATGCAACGATTCTTGTACAAACATTCCTTGAATTCTATGAAGCTGCTATTCACAGCACACAAGGCATCTTATTTTCCTAAGGTTATTAGTTAACTCAGATTATTTTATCCCTAAAGGTAGATCGTTCGTTTTATCCCTAAAGATAGGTCGATCTTCGCCCTTACGTGTGAGGTCCAAGACACCTTATCAGATGAGAGGGGTCAGTATTTTCCTCAATTCCTCATAAGGTATACACCACACGGCAAAGTTGTTTGCGGATCGCTCTATTGAATTAATAATGAGATGGGCTATTGTTTTACTATTTGTGTAAACTGTAAAGCCTATAAACTGTTCGTCTGTTTTATTTATTCTGGATAGGGACGAACCTAGCGGAATTAAACACCTGAAAATTAGTGTAAGAATTTTTTTAAGAAGAATATTAGCCAAGCTGAACTGGAGTTATGTCTCCTCTCCCCTCCAAATAAACGGAAAGCTTGTGTTAGGAGTTGGTATGATAGTGCAATGGGTGGGGATCAAACTTGCGACCTTTCAGTTTTCAGTCTGCACCTATAACCGCTGGTCTATTGAAGGCAAGCTATAATGAATTAGTATTATATGTGACATATTGCAATATTCTGAAATGTGTCGTGTATGTGGTCTTTGTCTGCCTGGTTAGCTTGTTCGACTATAGGTGACGTGATCCCGGGTTCAATTCCCGTTTCGGAATCTAAATGAATTGAGTTTTTCCGTCGGCGGCGGACGCGGTGTGAGACCCCTACCTGGGAGAGCACGTTAAACTCTTGGTTCTTCTCCTGATCTCTCTTCGGTCGTGTCGCAATTCCATCCCATCGGTCTAGCAGAGTGAGGGAGTAGAGAAGGCACCTGTGTTTGCGCACACACCTGTGCACTATAATATCTCCCGCGCAGATGGAGAGATGGCCGGCCCAGCCGTGGCCGGATTTGGTCGGGAGGACTATTAATTTACATAAATGTGTCTGATCTGGCAGGACACGGTGGTGATCGGTGCAGATACCACCAGTTGAAGAGTTAATCAGCTACAATCTTAGATTGCTTTTTTTTTCAAGATAGGCTTACGCTTGACGACAATCAATACTAGAAAGCACTAATGAGGTCTAGGTTGGAGCGCGTTTGCCTGGAAAATGCCTATTCACTCTTGCCTTGAAGGTACTGAGGTTATAGGTGGCCGGAAACACAGATGCTGGAAGTGCGTTCCACACCTTAGCGGTTCGTTTCAGAAACGTTGAACTGAAGCGTTTTGTGCGAGTAGGTTGGATTTCAACCACGTAAGGGTGCCAACGCTCACGATATCTCGAAGTTCTGTGGTAAAACGGTGAAGGAGGCACAAGGTTGTGAAGTTCTTGAGCGCACTCTCCAAAGTATTTTCGATAGCAGACCGATAGACAAGCAACATTGCGTCGGTGCTGTAGACTGAGCATGCATCAGCCTGCGTTAGTGACTGATTACCTATAATTCAGCGGGCACGGCGATCTACCGAGTCTAATACATCTAGTTGGTACTTGGCAGAGCCATCCCAGAGTTGGCAGCAGTACTCCATCCCAGAGGTGGCAGCAGTGCTCGATCCCAGAGGTGGCAGCAGTACTCCATCCCAGAGTTGGCAGCAGTACTCCATCCCAGAGGTGGCAGCAGTACTCCATCCCAGAGTTGGCAGCAGTACTCCTTCCCAGAGGTGGCAGCAGTACTCCATGGCCGAGCGCACCTGAGCCTGATGGAGAGTCAGGCGCTGCTCAGGCGTGAAGGACCGCTTCAAACACGGTTCAGGATACCAAGTTTTTTGGCTGCTGTTTTGGCCTTTGACTCGACTCGATTGCATTGATATTAATTATCAGAAGTGCGATTGTGTAAGAATTGCCGATCAAATCGTCAAAGTTCGGCGTCAAAGTAAAATAAACCATAAAACCATTAAATTAGAGCTCAATTTCGTGTATCCATTCTCAACCGTTTAGGGTATCGTACATACCTAAACATATGAGAATGGTTACACGAAATTGATCTCTAATTCAATGCAATTATGGTTTATTTTACTTTGACGCTAACTTTGACGATTATGATCGCTGTGAAGGATTATCTTGTCATCAAACAAAAAAACAACGCTCTAATCATTCCTGAGGAATGCCTGGGTCATTGGCAATGCGCCGCATTCCTGGTTTGGACTACAACGTTTTGCTCAAAAGATAAAGAGGAACGCCGGAAGATCATTAAAAGGAAGAAACTATCAGATGCATTTTCATTAGATAACGTTGAACGTTCAGGAGATCAAAGGCAAATGCGCGACGGCCGCGGACGGAGCTGATTGGTTCTAATTAAAATAAATACTCCGTTACATAAAGGGTGTAAGGGACTGTTAAAGAAAACTTTGTGAGTCACACCTTATGTAGGCATTATAGGTAATGAAGTTACAAATGCAATTTATCTCGGAAATGATGGTTTACCAATATTGTAATTTTTGAAAACGCGATGAACCGGCAATAACGAATGCCGATACCTACACGTGCAGTATCTACTGCGCGTCGCAGTTTGTAGTTTGTGTGCAAGAATGTCTTGCACTTTAAATAAGTTTGTAGGTACTTAGGCCGAGTGCTTTAAACTTTTTATTAACAGCTGATCGCGCACTTATCGTACATTGCTGATTTGTGTGAAAAAGTGTCATTTGCTGTTTTTCGGGTTCCGAAAAAAAAACCCTTACAGTCTCGCTCGGTTGTCCGTTTCGTGTGTCGAGGCCCATTTTCTTAGAAACGGCTTGAGGTACTGTGTTTAAAATACTAAATTTATGCGTTTTTTTTAAATATCAGTCAAGTTGAAGTTGGCTATATATAATTATCTTCCTCTCCCCTCCAAATAAGCGGAAAGCTTGTGTTAGGAGCGGGTACGACAATAGTGCAACGGGTGGGATTCGAACCTGCGACCTTTCAGTCCGCACCTTTAACCGTTGGGCTATTGAAGCTTGAATATTTGTAGCGCAGCGCCATCTAGCGCCCTTCCTGAGAATAATTTCGAGACTATAAAATTAATGTTCGATAACATAGTTAACATCATAGGTATAACCCTCACCAATTTCGGAGCCCTCAGTGCGCAAGAATGTCTTGCACTTTAAGTAAGTTTTCGTTAGCATGTAGCCTTCCACCCTGTATACTCGTAACCGACAGCTATGCGATGTCACCCGTTACCTCGGTAGGCACTTAAGCGATGGCGATGTGCAGGTTACGGTCACAACGAGAATGACGTTCAGGGTCTTTATACATTCCTTCGCACAGCGTGAGATCCACACCAAAGCGCGATGGGCGGAGAGAACATAAGAGGAGCGGTTTAAAGAGCATGGTGTTTTGGTTTTAAATGGTGTAGACCGCCTCACAGTTCGTATCCTATTGTCATCGCATTAAAAATAAATGTTACACCTCTTCACTTAATTATTAGCTTGAATTTGAACCTCTTCACTTAATTATTAGCTTGAACTTTAGCTAAGAGGAGAAGAGATGTGGAAATAACGAAAGCCTATTGCTTATTTAATCTCTGCTCCTCGATCGATTGCGTTTGGTAAGCAACGTTAACTCAAGCCAGTAACTGGATGTGTGACAGATTTTACAGTTCCGAATTTAGTTTTTCCGTTTCAACTTTCAAGAGCTCGTTCGACATTCGGTCCTGATTTATTTATCTATCACAGTATTTGCTGACTATTTTTTTATTTATTTCACGTAGGCCAACCTGTGGCTCTTCTGACATGTCAAGACTCTATCTCACCGGGTAGAATAAGAATCGAAATACAGTGTACTTATTCTTAAGGGGATAAAAGGTATAACTTATTGACGATTTCTTATAAATAGTGGCTTAAAGGGTTGTAAAGAAATATTTTTAAACAGTACTCATCTGTTTTTTCTTTAACGTCCAAGCCGGTAGTCGGTAGCTCAATTCCACTGTTCGATATAGATACAATTGCGAACAACATCATTTATTATTTATTATTATTGGCGATCGGTGCAAACAAGTTACATATCAGTTCACACTAATCGAACTCGTTAGCACCGATCAGTGTGAACTGATATGTAACCGGTTAGTGCCGAACCTCTCCGACTAAATGTAGAAAGACTCTTAAAAAGTCATCCCATGAACTGGTCAGGAATAACTTTAGATTATCTCGCGGCCTTATATTAATTAGGCTTGCATATACAGACATCTTGAGACGTACGTATTGTACTTAGTATGTAGCTTATATCTGGGAGTTCATTTGTGTTTTTTTTTTAAGTTTAAAGATTCCCTGAATTATGAAAAAGTTGTCATATCTTTCTAGGACGAAAAATGGACCGTATATTTCTCTAAAATTTTTAGGATACTAGGATGCAAGCTATGTTTGTGCCCGCCTAGATTGAATAATATAAAAGATAGGTTCAGTAATTAATGGGACAGATAGATCGAAAAATACACTTTCGCATTCATATTATATGGAAGAATGGAATAGGTGCTCGTCACCGGTCCAATACTATAAGTGTGGATTAACAATCCTCAAACACCTATGAGAATATTATGGATTACTCTCAGCTATACAGATTTCCTCGCCATGTTTTCCATAACCGTTAAAACAAGTGATACTAAATTGCTTAAAACACACATTTGAGAATATCCGGACCTCCTCCTAAGAGGCATTTTTTCGCCTGTGGTGGTGGTAATGATGCAGTGCAGCAGGACTTTTAGGTTGTGGTGCGATCCACCCTAATGCGCGCGGGTCTTTCCTATGGAATCGATGGTTAATAATAACCAATGGCATAATAGTCAGGAGCGAATACTTTTCGTCAGCCCGTCTTAACATGTATTGAATTGTAAGTAGGTATGCATTTATGCAACTTCCCCTCATTGCGGAAACATTGCATACATACTTACATGGCATAGTACCTATTGTAAAATATTTTGAAAAGAGCAACCGCCGAGTTTCTTGCTGGTTCTTCTCGGCAGGAACGGCATTCCGAACCAGTAGTAGATTCATCGACTATTCATAAGCACTTGTACAAGTTTATTTGAATACAAAATATTTCTATTCTATTATATGCACCAACGGCAAAATAATAAAACAAAAACAAGAAAAACATCGTGTGTAAAACTTGCATGCTTAAGCCCCATTATGTTCTCAAAAGTGTGGGTGTGTGGTGAATTAATATACTAGTCCGCACTTGGCCAGCGTGCTGGACTATGGCCTAAGCCGTTCTCATTTGAAAGAAGACCTGTACCCAGAAATAAGCCAGTGACTAATGAATGAATGAGCGTACGTAATAAGGTTTGTATGTTATTAGGTGTGCATTATGTGAGTAGGTATATTTACCCTCTCAAGTTTTTGAGTCTCAAGTCAACGTAACTGTGTATCGGCCTTTATCGACAAACATACAAAACTCAGGTGCGTCGAGTGTTTACTTTTCACACCTTTGACAAAAACTAGATTCTGCATTAGTCACGATGGATCCATTAATTTATCGGTTCAAGTGTGTACGCACACAGAAGACAGACGGGTGCTCAGGCGATGGTGGGCTAGATTTTGTCAATTTCAAATTAAATTTATTAAGCTATTGCATAGCTTTTATCGCGGGCTTTGAACAGTTTGAGCGCGGCGACCGAATCAAGAAATTCCGTAACGTAAATAAACCTAACACCGTCGTTCAGTAAGCGTTCAACATTTTAGAGGTACACAAGTAGCTCTGTTCGGCGCAGTGGGCGAGCGGCCGCTTTCTTTACCGTGTAGTGTATGATGTCGCAGGTTCGAATCTCACTCGCGATGTAGTGACAGTGCGCTTTTCTTGTTTGTTTGTTTTTTAATTATTATTTTTTTATGCAAAAAAAATATTGCATAAATATTATAATTGCATAAGTTGATAAAAAATGCTATGCAATAGCTTTACCGCGGCAGTCCCCGAGTGCCACTTAATTTTTTTTCCCTTAACGCTCTTAAGCGTTGACGTCAAAATTAGTTCTTCCGTTGAGGCCCGCTTGCAGACTCCGGGTTAGGTTTAACCCAGGAATAAATTTGTAATTTTGACAGGAGCTTTATACGAGATCTGTCAAAGCAGCAGCTAACTCTGTGTTAAAATGATAACCCGGTGTTTCTGCAAGCGGACCTTAGTGAGCTTGACTTTAAAATGTTTAACGAAAATCAATATTAATAAATGTTTTCTTTCTATCCACAGGTAAGCATCACTGCTAGATCATCGCAAATTAAGTAAGATTTTACTTTTAATGTTCTAATATTTAAGTATGCAGGTAAAAGTTGACCGAAGTTTTTTAAATGTGTATTTGCTAATTATATCTTATTCTAATATGAATCTAAAATTATATCCGGTATTGCTAACTCCGTACGCGTCCTGGAGGCCGATCGCGCTATTTGCATTGTCAACGAAACGTTTACAGTTCAGTTATGGATCAGTTGCGATTGTGGTGCAACTACAATTCAACTTTAATATAAATAAACACTACACTTGTAAACACTGTATTGAACTGTTGCGATCGAACTTCAACTATAAAAAAGTAGCGTCTATTGAACTGTTGCAAAAACGTTCGTTTGACAGCAGTTGCGTTCCAACTCAAGTTCAACTGAGTGTCACCTAGCTGTCAAATTGTTAGCGCGATACGAAACGTTCAAAAAGCGGTTGCGGTTCGTTTGCAGTTCAGTTACGTTTCAGTCGTAAAAAATAGCGCGATCGGCCCCCTGGTGGTGCACGAGAGAGCATGAGTTTTTGTTGTATCTATACATATAATAAAACAGAAACGAAACCAATTCTGTACATGAAATAGATTCAAAAAAGGGTTTTTGCTTCTAATTGTGTACAAGATACAGATATCAAAACAGAAGCTAAATTTTTTTTGTCTGTTTGTCTGTCTGTTTGTTTGTCCTTCTTTCACGTAAAAACTACCGCACAGATTTCTACAAAATTTTATACTGTGGTAGCTTATTACTCGGGTCAACATCTAGGCTTCTTTTTATCCCGGAAAATCAAGGAGTTCCCGAGGGACTTTAAAAACTAAATCCACGCGGACAAAGTCGCGGGCATCAGCTTGTTTCAAAAATAAAAGTAAACAATATGGCCTATATACCTACTCCGTTGATGCTCAGTCTTTTTAGTTGGTGAGATTATACCTTAAGTGTTGAAAAAGTGGTCGAACTTATGTGGCCTTGTGTAATTAACCAGGTTTTCCTTTTACTACTACTTTGTTTTTCTATATTTTTCTATTGTGGATTCAGTGTATGTCACATTCGTTGTAAGTCAACAATTATATTTGTTGGAAACATAATTAGCAAAGGACGTTGAAAACTCTTTGAAAGAAGAGTCAGTTTTCAGTGTAGGTACACCACCTGAAGCGTTGCGATACTGACGTTATAATTTTAACAAGCTTTTCCCATGACTTCATCAGCGTTGTTAGGTTTTTAAGAATTTCACGGAAAACCTTAGTTTTTCTGGGATAAAAAGAAATCCGTGTCATTTTATAGCCTCTCAGTTATAGCCATATCACACAGATCCGTTGCTCCTTTGCTGCGTCATCGAAGGACAACCCAACAAACACACTTTTGCATTATTTATAGCATTAATAAGGAAAGAGAGTAAGGAGGGCATGTGGACAAAACGATTCAACGAAGCCTGAGTGCCATATTAATCAGTGCCAATTGTACTATCGCCGTGTAACGTTTAACACGAATTTTCATCTTATAGTATATATATATATATATTACGTGTCACGTTGTTTGTCCGCGATGGACTCCTAAACTACTGAACCAATTTTGATCAAACTTCGTAACTATCTGTAATTTGGTCCAACTTGAAAGATAGGATAGTTTTTTTATTAAGATAATTTATTCGTTTTATTTATATAGGTAAGTTGGCGGTACGAAGTTCGCCGAGTCAGCTAGTGTTATATATATTATCAATACAAAAACCGTGAGAACGTCAACTTTACTCCACGGTTAAACGTTACTCGGCGATGTAAGATAAACTTGAATAATAATCGGATTAAAAAAAAATAACAAACAGACTTCAATGGGATTAAACGGGAAGTATCCTCCCAAAAAAAAAAGAATTTTCTAAGTCGGTTCTTATATTCGACGGAACTGAGGTGATAAACATAAAAAGCGCTGAATCAATTACGATAAAATTTATATGGGACAACCTCTGAAGTATGTAAGTACCTCTACCTCTACCTCTACCTCTGTAAGTACATGCGACGGAAATGCGCATGTTGAGATGGATGTGCGGCGTGACAAGATGAGATAAGCAATGAATATATAAGAGGAAGTCTGAAGTATGAGGAGTAATAGGCTGGCGTGGTATGGGCATGAAATGCGGAGGGAAGTAAACCATATTACTAGAAGAATGTTAAATATGCATGTGGAATGACAAAAGAGTAGAGGAAGACCCAAGAAACGATGGATGGATTGTGTGAAAGAGGATATCCAAGCCTAAATAGCCCAACGGTTAAAGGTGCGGACTGAAATCTGAAAGGTCGCAGGTTCAAATCCCACCCGTTGCACTATTGTCGTACCCACTCCTAACACAAGCTTTCCGCTTATTTGGAGGGGAGAGGAGAATATTAGTCAAGTTCAACTTGGTTGATATTCTATTTAAAAAAAAAACAATGCATGTAAGAGGAGTAGATTGATGAGTTGACGAATGAAGAAGCGAGTGGATCAAAAAGACGTGTTGTGCCGACGCCACATAGCATGGGAAAAGGATAGGATGATGATGATGACCTCTGAAGTATGAACTACCAAAGAAGAATTATCAAAATCAATTCATAATTGGCGGAATAATCACTTAAAAACATGCAGTCGAATAGAGAACCTCTTCCTTTTTGAAGTCGATTGAAAACTGTAGTCTTTTTTTTATACATTATAGGCACACGCTTGACCACTATCACACACCTGATGGAAAGTGATGATGTGGCCTAAGGTGGAACGCGTTTGCCTAGAAGATGCCTATTCACTCTTGCTTTAAAGATACCCAAATTGTACGTGTTAGGAAACACAGATCTCGGAAGAGCGTTCCAGACCCTAGCCGTGCGAATCCGAAATGAAGACTTGATGGTATATCAACGATAGTATAGGGATGGAAGCCCCTCCTTATGTCTTGCAGTGCGGTGGTAAAAAGGTGAATGGGGGACAAGGTCGAAGAGCTCCTGCGCACACTCACCGAAATATATCCTATAAAACACCGATAAGCCGGCAACTGTAGTCTAGAGTGTCATCTGCAAAAAGTAGGCATAGTGTCGATTATAATCATATTATAATTTGCTTCACCTCGACACGTTTCGTGTGCGGACAACGCTGCACAAAAACTTCTTAATGATTGTCAATGAACATTATCTATGGCATAGATTGGACACACACGAAGTCGACTCGCTTCTAAACTGACTATTGTTCTGGCATACCTAGACAAAAACTGAATTGCGAAGCACATCCTATAGCTGCTGATGGTAAGCTTCGTTAGTTAGGTATCTTTGTAACCGACTTAAATAAAAGGGGGAAGTTATCAATTCTACGTGTATTTTTTTTGAAGCTACTCCATAACTCCGTCACATCCAAACCGATTTTATTTTAAAGGGCAAACCGTCAGATTGGTCCCATTTAAATTTGGTGAAGATCTGATGAATATCTTCGGTGTAGGAGGATGGAACTCCTCAATGAATCAGAAAATATGAAGATTGATCCTATGAAGCTACATTAAAAAGCTTAAAATAATAATACATAAAAATTCTTTTTAAAAGACCAACTTCAAACGCCACTACGAACTTACAAAGTATAAAATAATTTCGGGCTAGCGTTTCGCATCTGTTTCATCGTTTCTATTTATATGACGGATGTAAAATTCAATTTTCCTTAAACAGGTTACAGTTTTTAAACATTTATCTTTGTTGAAAGATTAAAAGCCATGCTAAACATACTGCCGTCCAATTGCTAGAGGATCGTAAATTGAAAAAGCCTAATTTTGAATATATAAACAAAAAACGTGGGAGTCGACGACTGTTTCTAGAAATCTAAGAGTGCGTACAGATAATCTTCTAAAGCTGGGAGCACATTAGTCAATAGCACGCAGCCTAGCTCTGGCAGGTTTTTCACGGCAGATTTTATTTTAAATAGCGAAAATCCTCGTAGACATACTGACCTTGTTCAAAACCCCTATTTTCAGCAGCATTAGGCAATATAGGTTCTAGGAGGATATTGATGGGCGCCTGGTTTTTCCAGAGAACCGATGATAGTGATTCTTTTCCTCGGTTCTTTGGAAATCTTTAGGGGGCCTATTTTGTTTAATTACATAATTTTTGTATTTTGTATTGTATTTTTGTATTTGCACTTTTCTGGCTGAATAAAATATAAGTAAGATAAAAAAAAGGGATAGCTGCAGACCTTACTTTAAGAAACTCCACGTTCTCACAGTTACGTCGTTATACATATTTGAACTTGCTCTATTCCTAAGAAAGAATGAAAATTTGTTTGTTCGAAATAATCGAGAACGCTGTAAAGATTTATTCCGTTATCCCACTCACAAAACCTCATTCTTCAGCAAGAGTATTTGTGTGATGGCGATTAAGGTATATAATAAAATACCTGAGCAGATAAGGAAATGTAATAATATAAATCAATTTAAAAATAAACTACGCGACTTTTTATTAGACAATACATTTTACAATATCGATGAATTTTATCAATTAAGGTATTTTTAAATTTTAAATGTAACTTCCTTTTATTGTTACCTATGTACTTATGTGAGAATAATGTGTACTTGAGCCTAAATTAATTGTTTTAAAGAAACCATTCTTTTGTATCTCTATTGCACGCCGAAAACGCAATGTATTATGATGATATTATGCAATAAATGACTTTGACTTTGACTTTGACTTTGAATAAATGTTTTTATTATTATTATTATTTCCTTATTATTTATTTATTATTATTATTATTTTAGTATTTATTTATTATTTTATTCTTCCTGATGGTCATGTTTTCTTTTCAGCTTACAATAGGTACAGCGACACCATTATCAATTTCATAAACCCTTTTGTCTGTTTTTCCTCTTCCTGCTTTTTCTTTAATATAATTTCTACTATTTTTCGCCAACCATTTAATTTTCCTCCTAAGGCGGCTATAAAATTCTCTTTACAGTTCGGTAAAAATATATCAACCCCAAACCGTAATGTAACAGTAGTATTTTTCTTCGCAATCTATAGATAATTATCATATCCTGTTATGTACCTATTTGATTGATATTTACATTAATTTGTTTAAAACCGCTATAATATGATTTTTTTTAGGCATTGATAAATAGATAGTCATATTATCTTATCTTATCTTAACTGTCTCACTAACATCCACAAATAAAGATAGATATACAGTATATCTACTAGTTAAGTATAGACACTAGTTAAGTATGTCATGTACTTAACTAGTGGATCCGTCCTGGCTTCGTACGGGTCGGCTACAAAACAAACACAATAGTATAAATATCAGGTCCTAGATTTTAATGATTTAGCCTATGTCTATTAGACCAGGGTAGAAGCCTTAAAAAATAATAAAAAGTGAAAAAATATTATAGTAGGATAAAACCCATTGAAAAAGGTAGAGAATGCAACAAAAATGAAAGGAAAAATAAATTACGGGCGATCTGAGGTCGGGAAGTGGGGGGGGGGGGGGTGAGGGGGGGGTTTAAGGGTAAAAAACAGTTTATCTCAATTTCTGGAAAAACTACAAGTCCTATGGAAAAAAGTTAAATGGCAAAGTTGTAGGTAATAAAAAGATCTACAACTTTTGTATTTAGACTTTTTTCACATAACCTCAAAATGTATGTGAAAAATTCAAATAACCAAGTTTTTGGTTTTTTATTTTTATCTTTTACAAAAAAAAATATTTTTTCACGAATTTTGGTGAAAACTTACCTTTTTATGTCCCAAACACACTGTAATTTTTCTGTTTTAAAATATTTATTTTTTCACCTTTTTTTTTGACTTAATATTGAAGAAACGAAACGAACGAAAGAAAATGCAGAAACGAAATACGAAATAACAGGTAGTAAGGCCCAGACCCTCCTAGCCCCTTCCCCACTTCTCTATGAAATACCTTTTGATGGGCTAAAATTTTCCGTAGGTCACTCAGGTATATTATAAGTTATCTTAAAATAGCAATAAATAGCCATCTACGCATGTAATTTAAAAGGTATTTCATAGGGGCTAGGAGGGTCTGGGCCTTACTACCTGTTATTTCGTATTTCGTTTCTGCATTTTCTGAGAGCATTTACCATAGTAATGTATATTTTTTTTTTACACCGTCAGAAAGTAGAGATTTCAACGAACAAAAAGCTCACCGACTTTTTTAAAAAAGCAGATATTTTGACGGGAGAATTTTCGATTGAAAATTAGGTGTTTTTTCAATATTAAGTCAAAAAAAAAGGTGAAAAAATAAATATTTTAAATCAGAAAAATTACAGTGTGTTTGGGACATAAAAAGGTAAGTTTTCACCAAATTTCGTGAAAAAATATTTTTTTTGTAAAAGATAAAAATAAAAAACCAAAAAATTGGTTATTTGAATTTTTCACATACATTTTGAGGTTATGTGAAAAAAGTCTAAAAACAAAAGTTGTAGATCTTTTTATTACCTACAACTTTGCCATTAAACTTTTTTCCATAGGACTTGTAGATTTTCCAGAAATTGAGATAAACCGTTTTTTACCCTTAAACACCCCCTCCCCCCACTTCCCGACCTCAGATCGCCCGTAATTTATTTTTCCTTTCATTTTTGTTTCATTCTCTTCCTTTTCCAATGGGTTTTATCCTACTATAATTTTTTTTGTTTTCAAAAATTATCTACCCTGGACTATATGGCTAAAACCCTCACTCATATTATTGTATCGTTATTCGATCGTTGTGTGAGTGACTTTCTGCTATCCGTGATGAGTTATGTCCTCTATTTCCGATGATATTCTTCAAATCTTCATCAAAATTAGAAAAATCCTGTTTGGTATGCACTTTCAAATTAAAAATAAATATTTAATAAAAATAAATAAATAAAAATATAATTAAAAATCGGTTCAATTTTAACGGAGTTATGAAGTAAAATCAATAAAAACTTTCATCCCCTATCCCGGAGGAACCTTATTGTTTACCTTCAGGATAAAAACTATCCTATAATATTATGTTATGTGTACCCGGAGTATCATATACCATTCTACTAAATTTCATTTAAATCTGTTCAGTAGTGTTTGCGTGACGTGCATAGACAGACACAGACAAAAATTATCGATGATAAAGAAAAAAATTAATTTTTTTTAATTTTTAAATTTTTTCTGTTAAAATTTTCAAAATATATTCAATGTACAGAAATCGTGCCGTTACAGTTTTATTATAAGTGTAGATAATAAAATATAATTATTAAACGTGTCTTTGTGTCTTTCACACCTATTAGTACTTAATAGGTTTTTTCAATGATGAATTTATCCTTCTCAGAAAGAGTAAGATTTTCACTTGATCTAAGAACTTTTCAGTATGGCAGAGGATATTTTAAGTGTAGATAATAATTAATAGGTTTTTTCAATGATGAATTTATCCTTCTCAGAAAGAGTAAGATTATCACTTGATCTAAGAACTTTTCAGTATGGCAGAGGATATTTTAAGTGTAGATAATAATTAATTATTCAACGTGTCTTTGTGTCTTTCACGCCTATTTTCTTGGGCCTTTTATTTATTAGGCTTTTTAATGATGAATTTATACTTCTGAGAAAGAGTAAGATTTTCACTTGATCTAAGAACTTTTCAGTATGGCAGAGGATATTATTACAGAAAGTAGAAAAATTAGTAATTATTAATCAGGTGTTTATTTATTAGTCCGATTAGAGGAGGTTCTATCGCCATCATCAGACATCCCGCAAACTACGAAAAAATTGGAAAAGAAAAAAATAACTTCTGACGGTTTAGGAAGGTAGTTTTTCTTTTTTAATTAGAAAAATAGTACTTAATAAAAAAAATCCCTTTCTGCAGCATTTTTTCGGTTAAGGAAATTTTTCTCGGAAAAACGGAATTATTGTTATAATAAATTATTTAATAAAAACTATTCTTTGAATTGCTTGTTGCCCACGTGTCGTCGTGAGACTTGGATCCGTCGTCATCCATCTTACCTCTGAGTTATCGAGTCGTCATTGCGATGATGACCTTTCGAATAGAGGTCGTCTAGCGAAGATCACTTAATCTAAAATGTTTCCGCTAACTAGCCAAACTGAATTTGCATAGCAAATGACCCATAGACACCACGTCCTTAACTACAAGCAATGAGCTTTAGTGTGGGTTGCATCATCAGATATTTCTATTCGGTACATGACTGCCTATTATCTCAATATATTTACAACATTTTGAGTTACAAAATAAAGGGTGATTTACACGATAGGTAAATAATAAATCCAAATAGGCTCGTGATTCCTCGACCACGCCTCAAGAAAGTTCGAAAGACGTTTGCCGGAATGGGCGTGACGTTCTATAATAAAACTCCACAGTCGATCTTAGACTTATCTTTACAAAATTTTAAGAATTCTATTAAAACTATTCTCATGAAAAAAGCGATTCATGAGACAATAATAACTAGTCTGTGTACAACATGATATTTTAAAAAGAGCAACCGCCGAGATTCTTACTGGTTCTACTCGGTTGGAATGGCATTCCGAACCATGCGGTATTCGCTTGACGATTCGAAAGCACTTATATAAAAAATTATACGCGTTCGTTTCAAGTTGAGCCCTGCACCATAGAGTAAAGAAATCTACACCCCTCGCGCTTCCCCGCACCGCACCTCAAATCAGACCCACAGTAAAGACACAGTATAAGAAGATGCAGTGTAATAGTTTATCTATTGTTTTATTTATTAAGTACTAGCTGACCTGTCTTAACTATGAATATTGAATTCGAATTGGTATAAATAATAAAAAAATATTTTAAAAAAAGTGTTTATTATTCTAATGCTTTACGATATACAACATTCTTGGTTTTTTTACCAAACCTACCAAAACTTCTAATATCCAAAGTTCAATTTAATAAGTTGAACTTTTAATACGTAAACTTAGAATAAAAATTATTATTAAATATTATTTTTGCATGCCTATCCGGCAGATTGTAAGGACTTTTCTTATAATGTAGGTAACACCATTGTACTACCCAATCTGTGCAAATAAATAATTTGAATGTGAATTTGAAATTTATTTTTAATAAGCGGTGCTTCGCGAGCGGTTTACTAAGTGGGTCTGACTTGAGGTGCGGTGCGGGGAAGCGCGAGAGAGCTAGGGGAAATTTGTAACGCGTAGTACCACTAGAATCTAGATCAAAGGTGTCAAACTACTGCATATCCTATACTGTGTCCGTACTGTCGGCATGGAACTAGGAATTACGACTACGTCGATTACTTTACTCTATGGTGCAGGGCTCAACTTGAAACGAACGCGTTAGTATTCTAAATTATGTGACAGTGATTCATACACATAAATAACTGTCACAAATAGCTTACTTTTCCCTTCATTGTTGAAGCATGTGACGTTTTAATTTTTTTTTTCATAAAAAATATCAGCCAAGTTAAAGTTGACTAATATCCTCCTATCCCCTCCAAATAAGCGGAAAGCTTGTGTTAGGAGTGGGTACGACAATAGCGCCACGGGTGGGATTCGGCGACCTATCATATTTAAGTCACAATAGTAGCTTTTCAGTTCTAAAATTTATTAAATCGCCTTTATTATCGTAGTATTATTTCTTCCTTACTATATAATACTTCCTTCTATACAATATATTATTTGCGAAAATGTGTTTGTTTGTTGGTTTGTCCGTCAATCACGCTGCAACAAAGCTACGGATTGACGTGATTGGATAGGTATAGTTAAGAACCCGGAGGGTGACATAGGCATCCCGGAAAATCAAAGAATTCCCGCGGGATTTTAAAAACTAAATCCACGCGGACGAAGTCGCGGGCATCAGCTAGTCATATCTATACTACAACAGCTCTCGATAAATACAATAAAATGTATTACTTTCGACTTTTATGTTGACGTTAGCAGAACATTCCGAGTAAGCATCTCTTATCACCTGTACAGGCACGTTTCACTGACGGAAGTGTGAAGGCAGGTTCACAGTAAACAAGCATAAAGCACGTATTATTGTTGACGCTGAGGTTGAAGCGGAACTAAGTGCAGTCGTAAATTGTCTTGGAGATGTATCAGCGATGCGTCGGGCGTTATGCGCTTTTCAACGTGTTCCGCAATCGCTGTATGCATAACTAAACACTTTTTTAGACATGTTAAACACGATTAATTTCCCCCTTTTAACCGACTTCAAACTCCCGCGCCAATATACAAACTATATAATTTATTGTTGATATTTTGAAAAACGCTCGACCGATTTCGATAAAATTTAAATGGGACAACCTGGGGAGTATACCCTTTCAAAAAAAATAAAGAATTTTCCAAATCGGTTCAGGTGTCTTCGAGTAATCGGGAACATACATAAAAAAAATTGGTTGTCTGTCGGTTGGTTTACGGATGATAGTTTTATGTGATAACGTCATAAAGAAACATTGACGATGACTGGCGGGCGGCGCCGCGGCCACAATCCAACGCTTGGGCCGATATCGTGCCTCTTCATCGCTTGTTCCGCGTTCTTGCTTGCACGCTCGGGCTCAGGCTCAAAAGAGTCTTTTGACGTGATAACGTCTTATTGAATCGATGAACACCGGCTGCACGCACGAAATAGTGCACGTTCCGCCTGAGCCCGAGCGTGCAAGCGAGAGCGCGAAGCAAGCGATAGAGAGGCACGATCGGCCCAAGCGTTGGCTTGTGACCGCGTCGCCGCCCGCCAGTCATCGTCAATGTTTCTTTATGACGTTATCACGTAAAACTATCGTCCGACCGACTTTGATTTAGTACCTACCTAGTTCGCGCTAATAGACAGACGAATGGCTGTCCATCAAAGAATTTTACCAAAGCGTCCTCGCTTCGCTCGTTCAGTAAATTGTGGTCTACAATAATAATTATTGAAGTCATTTACAATGTTTTTAGAGTATTTTTTTTATAAACAATGCAATAACAAAATCCAGTGAGATCGTATTAATTAATGAAATACCACCAAAACAAGTGACGTAACTGTAATTAGGTACGAGGTTGTGTTTAAAAATCATTAATATTATTAGTTTGGATCTGCGATTTAAATAATACCCTTGATGTTTTTATGACGCCATGATTAAATTGATAATTCTACCTATGTAGGTATAGTACAAAAGATGTTTCTCATACAGAACATCTTTTCATTTACACATAGCAACTGAATTTTAAATATTGTAGTGTTCATTTTACACAAGCTGTTTAAACATTGTTAAGAAACGTCATTGATAATATTCGCGTATTGCACAGCGTTGTGGCATTAACATTGCCTGCCCAAGTCATCATCATGATCACCACCAACACATCAAATATGGTTGAGCGAAGCAATTTCTGGGTCATGCTTCATGCTCGTGAACGGGTGCCACCGGCAGGAATGGGGCTACTTTCTGTCTGCCTGTCTTAACATGTTTTGAATTATAATTAGGTATGCTTTTGTGGAACTTCCCATCATTGTGGAAACACTGCATACATAGCATAATATCTATTGTATTGTAAACTTGTCTTGAAAAGACCAACCGCCGAGTTTCTTGCTGGTTCTTCTCGGCAGGAACGGCATTCCGAACCAGTGAGTGGTAGACTCATCGACGATTCAAAAGCACTTGTAAAAAAGTTTATTGGAATAAAAAACATTTCTATTCTATTCTATTCTATCAACTGCTCGCTACGGAGGTCTCCTCTCAAAATGGTCAAAAAGCTCCGTTTGGCAGACTTTACACACCTTTAGGAGAAGCGCCGGGAAGCGCAGTGTTGGCAGACCCCCCCCCCCACTAGGTGGACCAACGACATCAAACGAGTCGCAGGGAGCCTCTAGATTCAGGCGGCGCAAGACCGAGGCCTGTGGAAGTCCATGCAAGATACCTTTGTCCAGCAGTGTACGTCTATCGGTTGACAAAGAAGAAAGAGAAGAATATTGGCTTAAAACACACATAACTGCAAAAATTTAAATATGTATCCCGGGGACTCGAACCACAGGCCCCCGAAACGAAGACCGAAATTTAACCACCACAGAACAAGTACCTACTCCTTGAATGGTCCTTGAATGGTCCTCCTAAAGGTGAACTAAGGAATCATTGTGAAGAAACCTGCACACCTGAGAATTGTGAACCATAATGTTTTCGAAGGTGTCTGAAGTCTGCCAATTCGCATTGGGACAGCGTGACTATGGCCTATAACCCTTCTATGAGAGGAGACTTGCGCTCAGTAGAGAGATGTTGATGGGTTGCTGATGATGATTATGAAATAAGGATGGATTTTATTGTGCTTTATAGTGGGCTGGTGATGTGTTGTGATGAGGTATATATTATTTACTTCAAATTTCTAATGTCTAGAACCATTGTTGCAGTGCGTTGTCTGTTAGTCAATACTTTATTCTAACGATACTGTTACGAATTAGGGCCCAAAAGTAGACTCAGAGTTGACTTGAGTCAACTGGACTGACTTGACGACGCGAAATCAGTACTGGACTGACTTAAAACTAGTGTCTATACAAGCCCAGTAGCAAGTCAGCGCTGGACTGGGTTACTGTACTGCCATGTTACTGACCCCGTATAAACCAGGGCTCTAAGGTCCGGTAAGGTACTGTTTTATATTTGTTTAAGTAAATATAATTCAGTAGTTGATTAGAGAATATTATAAGCTATTCTCATACCTACATTTGCCGCTAAGTTGTGCTGATTTGTAACGAAACACTTTGAGTCTTGAATGGGTGATGTAACGCAAAAACTTTAATATCATTTGGAATCCGGTTTCGGTTCTCATTGCTTGAATTCAGCTGCGGCCTTGACAAAAGACGTAGTGCGGTGGCAGAGAACGACCTCTTCATGAGGTTCATGAGTTAAAGATGTTTACACACTCGGGTTATTTAGGTCGCGTTTGTAACTAAACCATTTTTTTAAGCTATTGCATAGCTTTTATCGCGGGCTTTGAACTAAGACAAACAGTTTGAGCGCGGCGACCGAATCAAGAAATTCCGTAACGAAAATAAACCTAACACCGTCGTTCAGTAAGCGTTCAACATTTTAGAGGTTCACAAGTGGCTCTGTTTGGCGCAGTGGGCGAGCGACCGCTTTCTTTACCGTGGTGTATGATGTCGCAGGTTCGAATCTCACTCACGAAGTAGTGACAGTGCGCTTTTCTTATTTTTTTGTTTTTAATTTTTTTTGCATAGTTTTTATCATGCAAAAAAAAAATACTGCATAAATATTATAATTGCATAAGTTGATAAAAAATTCTATGCAATAGCTTTACCGCGGCAGTCCCCGAGTGCCACTTAATTTTTTTTTGTTAAATATTACATTTATATAAATCGTGCCACGATTTGTTCAAAGCTTGTGTTTTGATAGTGATTAATGATTATATTCGATTACTTATTAATAAAGATCACTAAATTCTACAACTAAAATGTAACCTCCTATTCTATCTATCTACATAAATTTAAAATATGCTGTTTTTAGTCTGACTAAAACTCAAAAAAGTCATGAAAGATTTGAATATTTTTACAAGCTTTTATTTAACTTGCAATGTTTGTTTGGGTAAAATCTTGCAAGATGAATTAGACCCACTTCCCGGTTTCTGATCGAGTTGAAATTTTGCATGTATGTGTAAATCGGATGACAATGCAATATTATTGTGACATGGAGCTGATCTGATGATGGAGACGGAAGATGGCTATCGGAACTCTGTAATAAAACGACGTAATCCCATCGAGTTTGGGCTCGTTTGATTCGTCATAACAAGTACTCTGATCCTAGATGATATCCAGAGTCTAATGATGTAGCTACTAAAAGCTTGCATTTAAAAATAAAATTTTTAATTTACACTTGTTTTGTACTTACAATTATTGAGTATTATAAAGATACTTACAATTTGTAACACCCGTTATACAGTTCATACAAATGCTTCATGCCATCAAAAACAACTGATTCGACTGCAGGACTCACAATCGAATCATGAATCGTTACATTACAGGCGGATTCTCGTCAGTGAGGCAGTATTGTAACGTAATGCTCAAAATCTAATCTCAGTTTGTTACAATACAGGCTAATGCTCTCGGTGAGGGACCACCTTAAGGAGCGCGAGGTTTTTAATGCTAATATATTCCAAGATATTTCGCCTGTCAATAAATGTGGCACAATTCAATATGCTAAGTGTATGCTAAATCAAACGGGATGCAAGAATGAGGAAAAATCAAATGCCAACCTCATGGCATAAAGAATTATAAGTTCAACTCCTTCCAAGACTTATTAGTAAACAAAAAAAATTCTTTAGGAGTGACATAAAGCCACGCTCATATTATTATTTATTGTTTTATCGTTTTCTATAGATAAAATACTTGGTCCGATCCCCCTCTAGCCAAGTTACACTTCGTTGTATCGTTTCTTTTTTTACGATTGTTGTCACTTGAAGTTTTGGCTAATGATTGCCTAGATGGCGCTGGTGCTGATCAAAGAAAGAAATGTATTGATAATATTTCGCGGCATTTTGTATTATAAATGTTTTGAATGCTAAAAAAAACAATACAAAATGTCGAGAAATATTATCAATTACACTTCTGTCTTTGATCAGCTGCACCGCCATCTAGTCTAGCCCTAGCCAAAACTTCAAGTGACAACTATCGTAGAAAGAGAAACGATACAAGGAAGTGTAACTTCTCTCTTCATTTTCTTTTTCTATCGGTAAGACCCGACCGAACCGAAATAGTAACTAGTTTTAATGAATTTTCGAAAATAATTATACATAATGTTATATTATAGTATGCAACGTAGCGACTAAACTTCTGAGCCGATTTTGATTCGGCCGAATTAGGTGTCAATCGATTTGTAATCGTAATCGGTGTGAAATAAGCTTGGCCATACAATGTACATTTTATACGAAAAAATCAATTACACTTACCAGCTGATTATTACCTACAGTCAATTTTGACTTTGTCGGATTCGAGTTTTAAACTTGTTAGATATTCGTAAAAACGTTAATTAATATGTCAGTATGTATTGAAGTAGTGATAGCCTAGTGGTTAGAACTGTGGTCTCTTACACGTGGGGTCGCAGATTCGACCCCACGCACGCACCTCTGACTGTTCGGAGTGATGTGCGCTTAAGCAATTAAATATCACACGCTTCAACGGTGAAGGAAAACATCGTGAGGAAACCTGCACACCTGAGAGTTCCACATGTTCTCGAATATGTGTGAAACTGCCAATTCGCATTGGGGCAGCGCGGTGGACTATTGCCAATAACCCTTCGAGAGGAGTCCTCCGCTCAATAGTGAGCCGTTGATGGGTTGCTGATGAAATAGAAAATTTTTTATTCAAATAAACTTTTTTACAAGTGCTTTTGAATCGTCGATGACTCTACCACTGGTTCGGAATGCCGTTCCTGCCGAGACGAACCAACAAGAAACTCGTCAGTTGCTCTTTCAAAAATAGTTTACAACTAGTAGGGCGCGTGGGTGCGCGGCCCGCAAGCGGACCGCGGTTTTTCTACTCATCAAGTAGATCTTCGGGTCCTGATCATTTTCTATCAAATAACCACTCTTCCATCTTTTATACTCCCCGAAATAGACACCGACGAAATTTGTATGGCGGCCATCTTTTTTCCGCCATTTTGAATTTTTTTTCAGCTCACTGCGAATTGGATGGGGTTTCGAGTGACATTTGTTCGAGCACACCCCACCTATCTTCAATACCCTGGCCGTGCTCCTCACCCACCTTCCAAATCCTCGATCAGCATATCTCATCATTTGTCAGAATGAGAATTCTTCTATAAAAACAAATTTTGAAAAGGAACCGTATCAAAGTGTTGCATAGTTCTCAGCTTCTAGTCCCTTCAATATTCGCCATATATTTTGTATGAAGAAAAAAAAATCCGCCATCTTGGATTTTTTTCTATTTATCAAATAGACCTTTGGGTCCTGATCATCTTTTGCCAAGAAACCATTCTTCCATGTTTTATACTCCCCGAGATAGACACCGACGAAATTTGTATGGCGGCCATCTTTTTTCCGCCATTTTGAATTTTTTTTCAGCTCACTGCGAATTGGATGAGGTTTCGAATGACATTTGTTCGAGCACCCCCCACCTATCTTCGATACCCTGGCCGTGCTCTTCACCCGTCTCCGAAATCCTCAATCATCAGCTCTCTCCATATTTTTCCTCCGAATGAATTTTTTTCCTCTATACGAAACCATCAGTGAAAAAAAATTTTTTCATACAAAATTTTACAGGAGAGGTGATCAATGAGTGAGTGAATGAATCAGTGAATCAGTCAGTGAATCAGCCCCAGCAGCTATATATATATTAATATAATAGATATTATGCTATGTATGCAGTGTTTCCACAATGAGGGGAAGTTCCACAAAAGCATACGTAATTATTTCTAATTATAATTCAACACATGTTAAGACGGGCAGACAGAAAGTAGCCCTATTCCCGCCGGTGGGACCCGTTCACGAGCATGACGCATGACCCAGCCATTGCTTCGCTCAACCATATTTGTGATGATGTTGATGTATTATGTCAAGGAAAGGTAAGTTCATTTGTGCATTGCGATTGCGTATTTCCTGCGAGCGACTGTGTTTTGCTGTGCGTTGCGTTGCGAAGGCTTGCGGCACGGCGAGGCACTGACTGTGTGGTCTGGTTTGTAGCCGCCGAGTGCTGGCCTGCCACTCGCCTGGGGCCCGCCGATAGCGGGGAGCTTTCACCGACGACCCAGCATCCGACCAACACGTAGTATGTACCATTTTATTATTTACTAGCCAATGCCCGCGATTTCGTCCGCGTGGATACAGTTTTGACGTGATGACGTCTTATAAATCGATGAACACCGGCTGCACGCACGAAAAGTGCCACGTTCCGCCTGAGCCTGCGCGTGCAAGCGAGAGCGCGGAACAAGCGATAGAGAGGCACGATCGGCCCAAGCGTTGCCTTGTGCCTAGAGAAAATTGTATAATTTTCACACAATTGTAATTTTTTTTAAACTCCTTTATTGTATTATACAAAATAATGATAATTCAGTAATAATAATTCAATTCTATTCATAATATAAAAGAATGCAATTTTTCATCAATGTTTCTTTATATCACGTAAAACTATCGTCCGTAAACAGACTTTACAGACAACCAATTTTTAAAATCCCGCGGGAACTCTTTGATTTTCCGGGATAAAAAGTAGCCTATGTCACTCTCCAGGTCCTCAACTATACCCATGCATGATGCAACAATTACATCGATCCGTAGCTCTGTTGGAGCTTAAATGAAGGACAAACCAACAAACACGTTTAGACTCTACTTACCACCGGTTCAGTAACCAGATTCTGCTGAAAAGTTCCGGCAAGAAACTCAGCAGTTGCTTTTTTCAAAACAAAATAATACAATATATTGATGTAGAGCTACAAGTTATAATGTAATCAGTAACTCTATCTTGTGGTCAGCTGGATTATTAGACGATGCCCGCGACTCCGACGTCCGCTTGGATTAAGGTTTTTGATTCCCGCGGGAACTCTTTAATTTTCCGGGATAAAATGTAGTCTTATAGCCTTTATGCTTATCCAGGGCATGAGTTATCTCCATTCCAAATTTCAGTCAAATCGGTTCATTCGTTGTAGCGTGAAAGAGAAGCAAACATCTAGATAGATGACCTATGGATGGATATCCATTTATAATATTAGCAGGATAGTAGGATGGGATAGCAGGATTTTTTTATTCGATGACAAGCTATGTCCTTGACTGCGATCTCACCTGATGGTAAGTGACGATGCAGTCTAAGATGGTAGCGGGCTAACTTGGAAGGGGTATGGCAGTGAACATTCAACCCATACCCCTAATAATTGGTTTTTACACGCCATCGTGCACGTCTTTGAGGGTAGGGTGGTAACTAGCCACGGCCAAAGCCTCCCACCAGAAGACTACCGTATATTCCGAATCTATCTGAATTTGTCGCGAAGACGCGACGTATAGGGACAGGATGATCTCAAGCGAGTCTCTTTTGTTTTGAGATGTAATATAACTAGTGGTTCGCCCCGAACTGAGACCTCGCGGTAACGGTTTCCTATAATTACTTATTCATTCAATAGACACATGACGATCAAAATTGACATTATTACTATGCCCGTTTTCACCAAACATACCTAAATTATCCCCTCAGTAGAAGTCTCTTTACGTAGGTAGCCCCTAAATACAATCCTAACATCCCAATGTCATTTTCACCTTTAGTTGTCCCGTAGAGGTTCGTAATAACAAAGTTGACAGAAAGCGTCACCTAACTTAACATAGGTAGCCCATAAAGGTTAGGGAATTGTAGTGAAATCAGGCATCAATAGGTACCTAGGTATAGTTTTTGTAACATTCAAATTTAATTATTTGTTGTTAAGGCTCTGACAGACGGACGGACGGACGGACGCACGGACGGACAAGTGCAAATTTACTCAAGTAGACTCAGAGACCTTCGCTTCGCTTGGTCAACTTTAAAGTAACTGAACTGAAATATGTACACGCATCAAAGCTTTCCAGTTTCGACTTACAGTTTGCGCGTCTCAACACTATGCTACAACGTACAAACTGTAGCCTATAAAATCGATAGGACCACCCGTGCGAATTAAGAACAAGATAACTTGTTATTACAATCACAATGTAAATAGCCCTTACAAGTAGTTGAGAAAATTAAATATGAAGTGATAACGCGAGGTAATTGGTGATAATGATAAACTTATCGATTGACGTTAAATATCATTTAACGACAATATTGTCGTGATCCATTAGCATCTCGATAACTCTGAGGTAAACTAGATCGTCAAACATATTATTATGTACTTATAATATTGTTGCCATTTACGAGTGTTGCTAATTTGGTTGTACACAGTATGCAGAAGAGTAAAATTTTTTTTAGTCTAACTGTCTTGGTTGCGATCTCGCCTGATGGTAAGTGACGATGCAGTCTAAGATGGTAGTGAGCTAACTTAGAAGGAACTTTGAAGGAGTGGCAGTGTAAATTAAACTTATACTTTTAATCCCTATACCCATAAAGAACAAAGGCAAGGGTCCATACTTCAGTTTACCTGAAATCGATTCGAAGCATCTATACATGAAAAATTGTTAAAACCGTAAAGGTTCCATTACTAAAACATAATCACTGAGATTTTTCGTTTGAGGAACTCACAAAAAAAAGATATTAACAACTTTATATGTATTTTAAGGTTATAATAGATAGTTCTAATTTGTCATCATGGGATGTCTTACTTAGTAGTCTATAGAACTCTCTACATAGACAAACTCTTGAATTTCCGGGCGAGCAATATCATTGAGAAACGATCCAAACCAATCCAAACTCAAAGCGCGAAAAGTCAGAGGTGCGTACCCGGGATCGAACCTGCGACCCCTCGAATAGGAGACCACAGTCGTAACCACTAGGCTATCACTGCTTAAATATAGAGCTGCTTGTAGTAATATAGGAGGGTCGGAATACCCCTTCTATCGAGTCTGTACCTCAAGATGATATGACAATACCTGACAAGTGACTATTGTGTTTTGAAAACAATTTTGTTTAGAACCAAAGTAGTTATTATTTGCGTGATGTGATGATATAGCTAGTGCGGAAATTACCGCAATTAAAAAAAACAATGGCATTCGACGCTTGTAAAACTACTTGCCATGGTGCTTCAACTATAACTTACAATGAGTAATTTGACCGCGATATTGGGAAAGAACCGAAGGTATAACAATATAAAAACCCGATCAAGTGCGAGCAGGACCCGCTCACCAAGGGTTTCGTACCACCGTACAAGATTTAACACCAGCTATTATTAAGATAGAAGCAGTGATAGCCTAGTGGTTAGGACTGTGGTCTCCTATTCGGGGGGTCGCAGGTTCGATCCCGGGTACGCACCTCTGACTTTTCGGAGTCAAGTGCGTTTAAGCAATTAAATATCACTTGCTTCGACGGTGAAGGAAAACATCGTGAGGATACCTACACATCTGAGAGTTCTTCATAATGTTCTCGAAGGTGTGTGAAGTCCGCCAATTCGCATTGGGCCAGCGTGGTGGACTATGGCCTATAACCCTTCTCTGAGAGGAGACCTGCACTCAGTAGTGAGCCGTTGATGGGTTGCTAATGATGATGAATTATTAAGATCGGAATATTACTTTGCGGAATTCCATGAAATTCATACAATTAACGGTGCAAAGGAAAGGAATTCGCAAAGGAATTTTGTTAAAAATCCAAATTTTACTTACCACTGAGTGAGCATTTATTAGGGTTCCATACCAAAATGGTAAAAATGGAACCCTTATGGTGAGACTTTCTCCGTCCGTCTGTCCGTCCGTCTGTCACAGTCGATTATTTCAGTAACTATTAAAGCTATCGACATGAAATTTGGTATAGTTGTGTATAATAGTGGCCCAAAATCATTGGAATAAAGAAAAATCGAAAATTATTTTTAGTTTTAATAAAAAAAGGGGGAAAATCGGGGGGTTGAAATTTCAAAGTAAAATAACTATATCGAGTGGGGTATCATATGAAAGGCCTTTACTTGTGCATTCTAAAACAGTTTTTTATTTATATCTATATATAATAGTTTTTGATTAATCGGCCAATATGTCGAAAAAAATACCGTTCCCCCCCCTTATCTCCGAAGTTTACCAATCGAAAAATCTAAAATAATTATGGTCAATAGAGGTTTATGTATATTTTACAGGAAAAATAAAAGCAACGCAAAAATTATTTTAGTTTGATTAAAAAAGGGGGAAAATCGGGGGTTTGAAATTTCAAAGTAAGATAACTATACCAAATGGGGTATCATATGAAAGGCCTTAACTTGTGCATTCTAAAACAGTTTTTTATTTATTTCTATATATAATAGTTTTTGAGTAATCGGCCAAAATGTCGAAAAAAATACCGTTCCCCCCCCCCCCCCCCTTATCTCCGAAGTTTACCAATCGAAAAATCTGAAATAATTATTGTCAATAGAGGTTTATGTGTATTTTACAGGAAAAATAAAATGAACGCGAAAATTATTTTAGTTTAATTAAAAAAGGGGGAAAATCAGGGGTTTGAAATTTCAAAGTAAGATAATTATACCGAGTGGGGTATCATATGAAAGGCCTTTACTTGTGCATTCTAAAACAGTTTTTTATTTAATTCTAGATATAATAGTTTTTGTTTAATCGGCCAAAATGTCGAAAAAAATACCGTTTCCCCCCCCCCCCCCCCCCCCTTATCTCCGAAGTTTACCAATCGAAAAACCTGAAATAATTATGGTCAATAGAGGTTTATGTATATTTTACAGGAAAAATAAAACCAACGCTCTAACTAGCATAGTTTTTTTTATATTAACAATAAACCTCTACAAACAAAGTTAACGATAAATAAGCAAATTAATATAATATTATCGTTTTACTTTTACTTTTGGAGTATGGAACCCTCGGTGCGCGAGTCCGACTCGCACTTGGCTGGTTTTTTTTTAATGACACAGCCCGTCCAACGAACTATTATTGAAGTCAGTGCACTAAACTCGGGCGTGGTAGGGTTAAAACACATAAACAGTCATGTCAACAAAGTATGCGCATTTATGAATGAACTTGTTATGTCTCAGGTCTTGACAAATTATGATATTGGCTATTTACCCTTCATCGTGCATTAAATGTTTAAACCATAAACACAGTATTCCTTACTATTAAACTTATAAATACACTAGTGGTTCGCCCCGAACTGAGACCTCGCGGTAACGGTTTCCCATTATTACTTATTCATTCAATAGATACATGACGATCAAAATTATTATTATTATGCCCGTTTTCACCAACCATACCTAAATCATCCCCTTTGTAGAAGTCTCTTTACGTAGGTAGCCCTTAAATACAATCCTAACATCCCAATGTCATTTTCACCTTTAGTTGTCCCGTAGAGGTTCGTAATAACAAAGTTGACAGAAAGTGTCAACTAACTTAACATAGGTAGCCCGTAAAGGTTAGGGAACTGTTATAGTGAAATCCTCAAGGCCTCAATCAAACTTAGGTATAGTTTTTTGGAACATTCAAATTAAATTACTTGTACACAGCGTCAACTATCGACACGATCAGAAAACATGTAAAAACAAACTGCAACGTGAAGTTTTATTGATGTTTGCTAAGTGACTAAATAATAATTTTAATTGAATGATAATATGTTACATTTTGCTATAAATGAGATGAGAGCGCCATCTATTGACATCATTGTGAAGTTCTGTTGTTGCTGCTCATTAAAAGTTAAATAATTTAGTTTCCTTATTACATTTATCTAATTTTAGTATTTGTTGTTCAAGTACATGATATTACGCTAAAATTATAAAACTTTCAAGGAACAGCTCTCAATGGTTATTCCGTTGTGAGGTCAAATATAATCTCCACTTTGAAAGCCCCCCATTTCGTCAATTTTAGGAAAAAAATTAAAAAAAAAATACTTTTGTACTCTGTTCCAAATTATCTTTAAAATGAGGTACTGTAACCCTATGAAATGCAAAAATTTTTTTTTTTCTTCGCATTCGCTTCTATGAGAGCCCCCCTGAAATAAAGATTTTTATAACTTTTTAAGCCATTTTCGGCTGGAGGCCATCGGTTTACATATTATATCTGAAATTAAAGTAATTACGTTCAGTAATTCAGAAGTTATAAGGCTCTGACAGACGGACGGACGGACGGACGGACAAGTGCAAATTCACTCAAGTAGACTCAAAGACCTTCGCTTCGCTCGGTCGATTACGTACATTCGTTCATGTGCTTCAAATCTTGAACGAATTAAGTTACATTCACTCGTTCAATCAATGAGTGCATGCAAATTATTTACAATGACTCATATAACGAAGGTTCTCGTAGACGGGCTAGTTTTCCTGCAATTTCTAGAGCTAATTATCTCAAAATACTGCCACTAGAGCAAAGTTTATTAATATGTACATATAAAGTAATTTAAAAGCTTTATGTATGTGATACACCTTACGGCATTGGGAGTTAATTCAAAATAAATGGGCTAGATACAATTAAACTGATTTTTGGCTAAAATATGAGAAGAATTGATTTATTAATGGTTTGTGCCGATAGATAGATTACACTTATACAACTTGGACGCAACTTGAGCAAATATTAATTTATACGGTTTAAAATTAAACTTATAATTGAGGACGTCAGCGCAAAAGTGGCCTAACCCACAATTTTTCATATTCGTACTTTCTATTGCAAATTTATTTAAAATATAATAAATTTTCATGCAAAACCGGCCTATCCCTAGTTTCATCCATGGATAGCAGATGGCGTTGTAAACATTCTTTTTGCGCCTAATTGTTTTGCCTGCAACGCAGTGTAAAAGTGGCCTAACCGAGCTTAGGCCATCATTTGTGGTCAATTTTCTTTGTTCACAATAAAGAAAATTGACCACAAATTTTTAGTAAGTGGACATTCGTACATGACTTGCGATCAAGATTTCGGTCTAGTAGAAAAACAAAAACGTTTTTTTAAAAACATTTATGTTCCTTAAGATTGGAACCAAGTGATTTTGGCTGCCCGGAAAACAAGACCATTCATAATAATTAATATGGCAAGATAATTTTTTTTTTCACTCAGTCACTTGAAAGAAACATAACAAACAGAAAAGTTTCTGTAAGCAAGGGTAAATTTGAGTGGCTAAAAATTCAATGGTTAATGTTTCATGAAATGCATCCATTCAAGTTTTTTATTTAAGTACTCCAATAATATTGATGTTCTCTTTGAAGAGGTTGATTGAAGAAACGCAATTCTGTTTTCATCCAGAACCTAAATATTTTATATCCTGATGGTCATGTCGTAAGTGATAAGAAAAAGAAAGATTTAATGGACTTATTACATTTTATACCACTTTTTAATTGATATTATTTTCAATGATGAACCTATCGATGACTAGTATAAATTCCATTTAAGTACTGTTTAAATTAAAACGTAATTTTCTTTTAATTTGAAAAATAAAACGGTGATTTCATATACATATTCATTTTATTTTTGGCCTAACCTTCTGGATATTCGGGAAAATATATAGTTTCTTTAAATGCAAAGGTGGCCTATACCACAAAAAAATATTAATTTGTGATTATTTTCCAAAATAATCTTCTTCATCACAAAGAATGTACGATAGTAACTAAATAAAACACACCTGGAAACTAAATTCAAATATAATATAATTACTATGTATTCAATTTAAATTCATGAAAATTCAAACCTCATTATCTCCATACTAACTATGTTGAGCTTAGGCCACTTTTGCGCTGACGGCCTCAATTATTATTAACAAAAAAATGCATGGCAAATTTTTTATTTACTTCATAAATATAAAATAAATACATATATTTGAAGTAGGTAGCGTTTTTGTTTAAAATTAAAAATCAAGAATTTCCTTAATTTTTCAAATTACGGCTTACCAAAAATTTATTAAAACCTATACTAATTAAAATTCTTTGGCTCGGAGGTTGCAAATTGCAATCCTTAAGGCTCTTTCTGCACTGCATCCGATTCGAATCTGAGAATTCTCGATCCGAAGTGGCCGTAGAACTATTTTATACTGGCAACATTCGGATCAGATGCAGTGCGGAAAGAGCCTTATGATAATACATTTTTAATATTGTCTTTACAAGGGATCAATCATACAAACCGTAACGTAACGTATGTAGGTAGCAAGTTTTCCAGCAAGATGCAATTTTTTATAGGATTAAATGTTCGTTTAAGGATTCAAAAGCGGCAGCAATATTATAATAAACATTCAAATCATAAATTTTATTTATAATATATTATGGCATGAAGGATTTGTTTAATCAAATGGCAAATACCTACTAACTTTCTATGACTAAGATTTCAAATGCTTTACAATAGAGGTAGATATATCAACGCCATCTGTACAATATCGGCGCAGGTTGCTAGGATCCAGTGCAACTTTTCAGAGCCCGCGTGCACGGATGATTAAAAATTGCTTCAATTTTTAAACACAGTCCACTGTCCATGGAGTTATATGGAAGTGCGCGCACGATGCAGTTATTACCACTGCTATTGTTTTGTTACCGATTTTGATAAAACTGATAGAGTTTTATCAAAATCGGTTCAGTAGTTTAGGAGTTCATTAATCACATAATGGTAGCGTAATCACACAGTGGTGGTGGTAATTTCTAGATAAATATAAAAATATTTATCAAGTAACTAGCTGATGCCCGCGACTTCGTCCACGTGGATTTCATTTTTTAAATCCCGCGGGAACTCTTTGATTTTCCCGGATAAAACTTAGCCTTTGTCACCCTCCAAGTTCTCAACTATACCCATGCAAAAAATCACGTCGATCCGTAGCTTTTTTGCTACTTGATTGAAGAACAAACCAACATACACACACTTTCGCATTTATAATAAAAAGTATCCTATGTCCGTCTCCTGGTTCTAAGCTACCTCCCCACCAATTTTCACCCAAATCGGTTCAGTCGTTCTTGAGTTATAAATAGTGTAACTAACACGACTTTCTTTTATATATATAGATAGATTAGGAAGTGAAGTACCATAGTACTGACTACTGGCAAAATAATAAATTATCACGTATAATATTTTTTTATGTTATTACCAATCAAATTATTTTGTCAAATCTTGACGATTTGACTTCAAAAATTTGGGCCTCTCAATGTTTCCCCGCCTCCAAATTTTATAGTTTTGCTATTTTTTTTTTGATTTTTGGCTTTTACTATTTTTTTGGTTGGAGGCAAGTTATTGACAAATCGATAATGTTTGAAACAACTTATAATCCTGAAGCCCAGTAACCTATAGCGCAATGTCAAATGCATACAGTGACATCTAGTGGCATAAGTTGTAATAAGCCAATAAATAATTTTATTATTTATTGAACGAAAGTAATTCATAGTATGTAACCATAATAGACGTTTATCTAATAATAATAAGTATACAATACTTATACTCAAACTTATTACTTATCTATACTAATATTATAAAGAGGAAAGATTTTTTGTTTGTTTGTTTGTACCGAATAGGCTCTGTAACTACTGGACCTATTTGAACCATTTTTTCACCAATAAAAAGCTAAGTTATCAGGAAGTAACATAAGCTATAATATATTTTCAAAAAATTAGAGATCTTTAAGAAAATTGCAATAATGTAACCCAAAGTAGCAAAATTTTGCCTATAAAATGAATTATTTGGCGTATGCTGAGAAAACTATTGTAAACCAGGGTAGAAGCCTCAAAAAATAATAAAAAGTGAAAAAAAAATAATAGTAGGATGAAACCCATTGGAAAAGGAAGAGAATGTAACAAAAATTAAAGGAAAAATAAATTACGGGCGATCTGAGGTCGGGAAGGGGGGGGGGGGGGGGGGTTTAAGGGTAAAAATATATACCTCGCCTACACTCGCCTTATAGTAAATAATAATGTATACTAAGCTAACCTAATTACTTTCTAAATGTAACTTTGCAATGCCCTGACGGGGCCTCATGTAATCTAACTATATAATTAAGTGTAAGTGGATACATGAATGCACATAAATAAATAAATAAATAAAAACGGTTTATCTCAATTTCTGGAAAAACTACAAGTCCGTAGCCTAGTGGCTCCGGCAGTCGCCTAACAGTTCAAAGTCGATGGTTCAAATCCCAGCTCGGCAGACTAAATCTTCTATTTTCTATTTTATTTTAAATAATTTCTACATGTGGAATTTTCCCTAATTTTTTATAAATAAATTATAAAAAATTAGGGAAAAGTTCCACATGTAGAAATTATTTAAAATAAAATTGAAATAATAACAGATTTAGGGCCGATTTCACCAACGTGAAATAAGTCTTATCCGAGCGTTTTGATATCTTGACAGTATTTTCAATACAAAAACTGTCAGAGCGCACAATTTATTCCTAGGTTAAACGTCACTCAACGTTGGTGAAATCGGCACTTAGGCACGAAAAGTTACACTACGGCCAGGATACCTACAAACTTATAGGAATCTTCATTTTAGATCGCTACTTAGGTATAAGAGCTACTAGCTGACCTGCATGAAATAAATCTTGAATCTCAATGAATAAATTGAAATTCCACCTTAGTAGGAACAGTCATTTCTGAGTATTGTTAGTTTAAATATAAGCCTCAAGACCTCAAGTCTAGGGTCGTGACTAAATTATGCTGATAAAGGATTAAATTTAGACATACGCTTAATATGTTAAGCAGACACGGGCAGTCGGAATCTGCCACACCCCGCCAGCGTATTCAGGCGTTCACGTGAATATTTTAATGGCCGTCTCAAGGAAAATAAATGCATAATATTCACCGCGAGAGACGGGTTTATTGTCTTAAGAACGCGTATAACACCAAAAAAAATCAGATTTCGCGATGAAATAAAACATAGCCGCAACCTCATGTGAAGCGCGATAAAAGAAAGCGTTTTGCGCGGAATAGGAGTGTAGTAAGCGCCAAATACTTTGTAACTCGTAAAATATTCATTTTCTTTTCAATTCACTAGGCTACTCTCTTGATAATATCAATCGGAATTTAATGTAAAAATTTTGGCTCTGTAATATGCTACACATTGAAAATAAATGAATATTGGTTAAAAATAAGACCTAACTTCGCGATTTTTTATTATCGAACAAATTTCATCATTTTATGTTTTTGTCCAAGCACGTCCCTTGGCAGTATGATGTAATTTTTGCGTGTTTTTTTTCAGATACTTGAAACTTGATCTACTACTGTAAAAATCAAATCTGTTTACTGTTAACGAACGTATGTACACCCACTCTTAAATAATACGTTTTTTGGGAGGTTGTAAAATGGTGTCAAGGCGACGTGTCACCATCATCATCATTATCAACATCTCAACCCATCCCGGTCACGACTGGGCGCAGATCTCAGATGGGCAGAAGTGACAGCGTTTTGCTTCCCATCATGTTCAATGCAACCTGCAGCTTACATCCAGTATTGCGTTTACAGTACGTAAGATGCATGCAACTTATGCAATTCAAATGCAAAATACTTGCGCAATCGAAATGGAGCGTTATTTTTTGGATAGAAAACTGGAGACTACTTGAAGATTTTAGTCACAAAAAAAAACACGCGTCGAATTGAGAACCTCCTCTTTATTGTATTTTTTGAAGTCTGATAAAAAGAATGGATCTAAAGACAATTCCTAACGTTTCGTTAACAACGTTTCGTTAACAACAATGTAATTTGCAAGTAAAATAAACAAACACCGATGTCACAGAATAATATACACTGTCACGATAATTGTAATCGTTGCTTGCAATCGAGGCTACTCTAGGCTAGGCTCTAGGATGTTACATAATTATTGCACGCAGGTTCGTTGTAACATTAATTATTATATTATTATTATTTTGTGTATAAATTAATATAAATTGTAAATATTATTATAAAATAATGTATAAAGGTCGTGCGAAAACCAGTCGGATTTATAGCCTGTCTAGTAAGGATTTAAATATTTTAAATAGATAAATGAACATATATTATTTTGTCCTTGACTACGTCCGAGCGGTTTATTAAAACGGCGTTCTCTCACATATCCGTCATTATCAAAGGATTTTTGTTCTGATTTTTAAGATTCTTACATGTGTGAACGAAACACCGGCCAAGTGCTAGTCGGATCCGCACACGAAGGGTTTCATATCGTACAAGATTTAGCACTAGCTATTACTGCGATCGCGCAAAAATAAAAGTTTATTGTATTTCTTTTATTATTTGTTGTTGTAGCGAGCGGCAATAGAAATACACAATCTGTGAAAATTTCAAGTATCTACCTGTTACAGTTCATGATATAAGTACAGCCAGCTGACAGACGGATGGACGGACAGACGGACGGACGGACAGCGTGCAAGGCTTAGTTATATGGTTCCATTGACACCCTTTGGGTACGGAACCCTTAAATCCATTCACCTTCACGATGCGGAAAACGTCAAAAAAAAATTCTAAATTCAAAATTATTTATTTCACGTAGGCCAACCTGTGGCTCTTATGACACGTCATGACTCTACCACCGGTACGGAAAGAGCCGGCAAGAAACTCAGCAGTTGCTCTTTTTAACGTAATCATTTTACAATATTATCATGTAGCTATTACATTGTAATAAGTTTTTAGGGTTCCGTAGTAAACAAGGAACCCTTATAGTTTCGCCATGTCCGTCCGTCTGCCCGTCCGCGGTTTAGCTCAGAGACTATTGGTACTAGAAACTGTAATTTGACAAGGGTATAAATATCAATCACGCCGACAAAGTCGTGAAATAAAATTGTTTTTTTTTTAATTTTTCAATTTAGGGATCCGTTTGTGAAATATGATATTTTAAAGTGCTAAATTTTATTAGAGTCAAGTGTCCCCCCCCCCTCTGCCAGCTAAATGGTTATATATAGGATACAAAAAAAATTCACAGCAGTAGTATATATAATGAATTTTAAAGGAAAACTATCACGGCTAAGTAGGGTTCATTAGTTAAGCAGTTATATCTGTTTTTTCTAAGTTAGGTATGGAACTCAAAATTTATTCAATATTTATAAATAAAACAAAAGCACTATCCTAGGTCAGCAATAATATTTGAGACTTTCAGCTACGGAATCCTACACTGCGCGTGACCCGACACGAACTTGGCTGGTTTTTTTATACTATCTTGTGGGCAGCCGGATGCCAAGCCGATTTAACCCATGCAACTTTGTTAGAATAGAATATAATATTTCCAAAGTCGTTGTGTGAACGCACAATAACTTAAGTGCTACTAAGTACCGATTTCACCATTGCTAAGTAACGTTTAACCTGGATTAAATTTGACAATTTGGCAGATTTTCAATACAAAAAACTGTTAGAATGTCTTTATTTCTCGGTTAAACATTACTAGAAGTTGGTGAAATTGGCATAAATTAGTAAAATTTAGTCGCATAAATATGTTTTGATAACTCATCGAACTTATTTACTTTTGGACGGATTTTTAACTCATTATCTATTTATAATTGAACATAATATGTATGACAATTTGTACATTAAAAAGCACCTATTGTCCTGTAGCCCTACAACCGTCCAACAAGTACAAGTCAAGTATTATTTATACTCTCACAAGCAGGGTATCGCCACTTACGAGGCTCGAATGCGAATCAATCTATTTTTAAACCACATTACTTTCTTAGAGCAAATGCAGTTCAGGCAGGACGCTAACTAGTTTGTCTAGTTTCCATAAGAGAGCTAATGCTCGTATACAGGGTGTTTCGTTCATGTATAACCGAGCTAAAAATCTCGAGGTCTTGGTGGTCATCATCATTAGCAACCCATCAACGGCTCACTGTTCACATTGAGCGCAGGTCTCCGCTCAGAGAAGGATTATAGGCCATAGTCCACCACGCTGGCTGGCGAATTGGTGGACTTCACACACCTTCGAGAACATTATAGAGAACTCTCAGATGTGCAGGTTTCCTCACGGTGTTTTCCTTCACCGTTGAAGCAAGTGATATTTAATTGCTTAAACGCACTTGACTCCGAAAAGTCAGAGGTGCGTACCTGGGATCGAACCTGCGAACCCCCGAATAGGAGACCACAGTCTATCACACCACTAGGCTATCACTGCTTGCAGTCATCAGCTGCCCACACTGGGCAAGGATCTCCCCCCAGAATAAGATGGATTTAGGCCTTAAATCAACCACGAAGGCTAAGTTATATGATTTAAAAGAACTCTGGGGCGTGCAGGTTTCCCTGTAAGTTACAAATTGCACCTCGTTTATATGGGGCACGCTTGGGAATTTTCTATGGTGATTTCTCAGAAAATTCACAAGTGTAAGTGTAATCTTCTAGATATCGTCTAATTTCATCATCTAATTCCCTAAAGATTAAAAAAACGTGAATTGACAGCTTCACGCGACATTTGACTCACTATGGCTTTCTTGATACAAGATAGGCTTGCGCTTGACGATAAATAATGACTGAAATCACTGATAGGTTGGAGCGCGCTTGCCTAGAAAATGCCTATTCACTCTTGCCTCGAAGGTGCTCAAATTATACGTGGCAGGGAACACGGACGCTGGAAGGGCATTCCAAACCTTTAGCGGTTCGTTTCAGAAACGTTGAAATGAAGCATTTCGTACGAGTGGGCTGGATTTCAACCACGTAAGGGTGCCAACGCTCACGATTTCTCGAAGTTCTGTGGTAGAAAGGGGAAGAAGTAACAAGGCTTAATTAAATGCGGACAAAACCGCAGTACAAAGTGCCATAGATAAGTAACAAAAACATAAAAGACAGATCAACGTAACAGGGTATCAAGTTTAACTTGTAAACCCACATTCTTCTTCCTTCTTCTTTATCAACCGATAGACGTCAACTGCTGGACAAAGGTCTCTTACATGGACTTCCACAGGCCTTGGTCTTGCGCCGCCTGAATCCAGCGGCTCCCTGCGACTCGTTTGATGTCGTCGGTCCACCTGGTGGGGGGTCTGCCAACACTGCGCTTCCCGGTGCGGGGTCGCCACTCCAGCACCTTGGGACCCCAACGACCATCAGCTTTTCGAACTATGTGCCCCGCCCATTTCCACTTCAGTATCGCGACTCACTTAGCTATGTCGGTGACTCTGGTTCACCTACGGATCTCCTCATTTCTGATTCGATCCCGCAGGGACACTCCGAGCATAACTCTCTCCATCGCCCGCTGAGCGGTCCTGAGCCTACTTATGAGGCCCTTAGTTAGCGACCATGTCTCGGATCCGTAAGTCATCACTGGCAACACGCACTGTTCGAAGACTTTAGTCTTTAGGCACTGAGGAATTTTGGACGAGAAGACATCTCGGAGCTTCCCGAACGCTGCCCAGCCGAGTTGGATTCGGCGGTTGATCTCTTTATCGAAATTGGACCTACCTAGCTGGACTGTGTATCCCAGGTAAATATACTCGTCGACAATTTCGAGTGCAGAGTTCTCAACAATTACTGGGTGGAACGGTGCATGAGCATTGGACATGATTTTCGTCTTGCTCATGTTCATTTTCAGGCCCACCTGTTGAGAAACCCTGCTGAGATCGTTGAGCATTGTATTGAGGTCTCTCAGAGTCTCTGCCATGACTACTATGTCATCGGCAAATCGCAGGTGAGTGATGTACTCGCTGTTTTTGTTGATGCCAAGCCCGTTCCAATCCAGAAGCTTAAAGACGTCCTCCAACGCAGCGGTAAAGAGCTTCGGGGAGATAACGTCTCCCTGTCGCACTCCACGCTGCAAGTGGATTGGCCTCGTAGTCTGGTCCTGTATACGTACTGACATTGTGGCGTTTTCATACAAGCACTTCAACACTTGAATATACCGGTAGTCAATCCGGCATCTCTGCAGCGACCTCAACACAGCCCAAGTTTCCACCGAATCGAAGGCTTTCTTATAGTCCACAAACGCTAAGCAAAGTGGCCGGTTATACTCTTCCGTCTTTTGTATAACCTGCCGCAGCGTATGAATGTGATCTATGGTACCAAAGCCTTTTCGGAATCCGGCTTGTTCGGGAGGCTGGAAGTCGTCGAACCTACGAGCGAGACGATTCGTAATGACTCTCGAGAACAACTTATAAACATGACTCAACAACGAGATGGGTCTATAATTCTTCAACAAGGTATTATCACCCTTTTTGAAGAACAGAACCACCACGCTCCTGTGCCATGCTTCCGGCGTTGTGCCCTCGTGGATGACGGAATTGAACAATCGCTGAAAGATCTTAAGTACCGGTTCTCCACCTGCTTTCAGGAGTTCCGCAGAGATTCCGTCATCACCTGGCGCCTTGTTATCCTTGAGCTGTTTGAGAGCCATTCTAATCTCGTATAGGCTGACGTCCGGGATATCTTCGGTATAGTGTCGGGTCAGTTTGGCTCTGGGATCTTTCGCCAAATCTTCAACAGGTTTTTGTGTCGTGGTATATAACTGTCCATAGAACTTCTCAACCTCTCCCAAGACCTCAGGTCGAGAAGAGACGAGACGGCCGTCATCAGTTTTCAGCCGCGTCAGCTGGCTCTGTCCGAAAGACAGATCTCTCGCGTAAACCCACATTACAAGGACATTAATACGGGCACAGTATAAGGAGAGATATTAATGTCCTTACTCTGTGGTACGGTACGGTGAGATCTAAATAGGGCATGTCAATGGTAGCTTAGTCGCTATTAGATACCGCCCTTCCTACAATAAATGCGGCAACGTTATATCATAGTTTGTTTGAAAACGTCAAACATTGGTGGCTACGAGACTCAGAGTTCAGGCGTATGTCTACAATGAATTGCCGCAATTTACTAGTACGCTGAGAAGCAGTGATAGCCTCGTGGTTAGGTCTGTGGTCTCCTATTCGGGGGGTCGCAGGTTCAATCCCATGTCCCGCACCTCTGACTTTTCGGAGTCAAGTGCGTTTAAGAAATTAAATAACACTTGCTTCAACGGTGAAGGAAAACATCGTGAGGAAACCTGTACACCTGAGAGTTCTTCATAATGTTCTCGAAGGTGTGTGAAGTCCGCCAATTCGCATTGGGCCAGCGTGGTGGACTATGGCCTATAACCCTTCTCTGAGAGGAGACCTGCGCTCAGTAGTGAGCCGTTGATGGGTTGCTAATGATGATGATGATAACTAGTACGGTGACGGTAGATTAGATAGATTTTCACATGCCTCGGTCTTGCGCCGATTGTACCCAGTGACTACCTGAAGGCAGCCACTCATCTCCTTTGCTGTTAAGTTTCAAGCTCTATAGTTAAATTAAATTTTGCTCCCGCTATTTTCTGAAGCTTTTGATTCGTTTTTCGAATAGGTATGACGAAAAAGTATGTTTTTGCGCAGCTAAAGAATTGTCCCACGAGAAGCAACGCTCATCCGGTCAACATTCCGCTGAGCTTGCACTTGCATTCTTAGAACTTGTCTAATGCAGGTGGGCGAGGTGTAATCATAACTATCTACTCTATGTATCGAATGTACCTACCTATGTACCTACGCTAGTGATATAATAAGTCTATGTATCTACCATTATAGTAGTGATAGCCTAGTGGTTAGGACTGTGGTCTCCTATTCGGGGGTCGCAGGTTCGATCTCGGGTACGCACCTCTGACTTTTCGGAGTCAAGTGCGTTTAAGCAATTAAATATTACTTACTTCAACGATGAAGGAAAACATCGTGAGGAAACCTGCACATCTGAGAGTTCTTCATAATGTTCTCGAAGATGTGTGAAGTCCGCCAATTCGCATTGGGCCAGCGTGGGTGGACTATGGCCTATAACCCTTCTCTGAGAGGAGACCTGCGCTCAGTAGTGAGCCGTTGATGGGTTGCTAATGATGATGATGATAACTAGTACGCTGACGGTATCCTATCTAGTAGGTGTGAAGAGACATACCTACTACCAATAATCCTAAATCTATGATTTTACTTTTTTTCAGACTTAATTTTGAGCTAAACCATAATAGATTAATGAGAAGCTATATGTATCTCAGCCAAACTACACGATGCTTTCTTTGATAAAGAAAACTTAAACGAAACACTCTGTATAACATACTTGGAAATTGCGTTTATTTACGTTTTTTACGCGCATGTAGTCAACGTTAAGCTACCGCCGTACTTATAATGCTTGAGTGATAAAACTGTGATTATACCGACGACTACCATACCAAGCCAGAAGGTTAAACGTTATAAAACTTAATCAACCCGTTATCCGGTGGGTTAATTAAAAAATGCTAATGAGAAAATAAAACGCGTAACGCTTCTAGCCTTCTATTTTATCTGAAAAATTTTGTTTGCTATCGTACCGAGTGGGATGTCAAATGAAAGAGGAGAAAACTCTGAGTTCGTAAATGTTAATATAAGCATGATGGTACAATATTTAAATATACCAAGTGACAGTAAAACAATTTTACTAAAATATTTCAGTATTTATGAATACTACTAGCGCTATCTATCGACAATTTTCCACACCGGACAGATTTTATATCCAATAAGCTTATGACCTCGACTTCGTCCCCATGGACGACACAAACTACAAACCCCTATTTTACCCCCTTACGGGTTGAATTTTCAAACATACTTTCTACGGATGCTTACGTAATAGCTATCTGAATGCGAAAGGAGATTGGCGAATTCCATAGAGTTTCTGACACAGACGAACTGAACCGTGGGCCTCAAGCCCACGTTCACGAATCAAACTTCTCATGCTTGGTCTAGTCAACCAGTCTAAAAAAAAGTTCATCAAAGTCTATCAAATAAAGTTGGGAGAAAAAAGGTGTTCGCTTATATTGCCATGTAACGGTTATTTATAATGTGTACTTGTGAATAATTATATTTTTGATCCCCATCTTCTAAAAATATCGGGTTTGCACAGAAAAATACTCTGAAAAATAATAATTAAAATTAAATGATTTCTGAATCTGAACGGTTTTTAAAAATGCTTGGTCAAAATTCGCCAACCTCCTTCCAGCCCGATTCGTCCAGTGGTTTGAGCTGTACGTTGATAGATCAGTCAGTCAGTCAGTCGCCTTTTCCTTGTTTATATTTAGATTATCCGTAGTCGGATTACAGTTGAACTTGTATACTTTTCTTTTTGCGAGATAGGCTTGCGTTTTACAGCAATCAATGATGGAATGCACTGATGAGGCTGGAACGTGCAGAAGATGCCTATTCCCTCTTGCCTTGAAGGTTCTCAAGTTATGCGTGCCAGGAAGAAGCGTTCCACACTTCAGTGGTTCGTGTCAGAAGCGTTTCGTGCGAGTAGGTTGGGTTTCAAGCTTATGAGGGTGCCCTATCGCCGTTCTTTGGTAGAACGTTGACACCTTTGCGAATCTTTTGCAAATGGAGTGGCGTCAAAAATTTTGCCCAACAACCGCATTTTTTACGTTTCTGGTTTCTCAAGTAATTTTATTTTTATTATTATCTATCAAAACTAGTCCTATCCGTAAAAATAATAAATATCAAAATAACGCCTTTTTTAAGCAGAGATTAATTTGTGCCGTATCATTTTTTACCTCTCAATAACAAAGCGATTATGGGAAATGTCTACTTTTGCTCGCCAGAACATTATGCAGTGAAAAATAACAGAAAATAATATGTCACTACGATGGAGTACACAAAAAATTCACACACATTTCAGTAAATTCATGTTCATTGATCATATATACGCCACTTTCCGTAGCCTAAAACTAGTTAGTTTAAAAAAATCTATCTAGGACGCTTCGGAGGGTCATGACGAAAACATTTAATTGCATCGTGAGAACGGTATTTATTCACGATATAGGTATATTAAAATAAATAAACTACAGATCAATTTTTATAAAATTTTCTCATTTAGGTATGTAAGGTTTACTGACCTATCTCAAATTACCACCAAGGTTTGTACTCGTATATAATTATGCTTAATGATTTTATTTATGTTGTCGTAGAACAAAATAAGTAAAATAAAATACATAGCAGGTATTGTATTCATTGATTACTAATTAAGCTACAGCTGAAGCCTGCGACTTCATCTGCGTAGATGTAAAATTCTCTACAATCCTACCCTTCTCTCCTGCTCTATGGGATACCTATATTTTATCTATATAGGTCTTATATAGGTATTAGTCAAAAGATTAGTAATGATAAGGACGCATACGTTGTGCAGCATCTAAGTAGGCCGGGCGGCGTTGAGTTAAAATGAATGTTTTAATTAAATAACTCAAACTTAAAAGGTTGACGTGTGTGCCGTCTTTGTTTCTCTTTTGTGCAGCATCTAAGTAGGCCGGCGTTGAGTTAAAATGAATGTTTTTAATTAAATAACTCAAACTTAAAAGGTTGACGTGTGTGCCGTATTTGTTTCCCTTTTGTGCAGCTTCTAATGAAATTTATGTATTTATGTCACGTTGTCTTTATCAGTCTCCAAGTTAAATTCCTTAAGGCGATAATTATTATTTGCCGAGTGCCGACAAGGCCATCCACTACGAAGGCTGCTTTAACTCAAAAGGCTAATGTGGCGAATTCACTCTTTTAACCGTACACCTTATTAATTTATTTATGAATTTTACCTAGGCCGGTTACGCCGGGTGCCACCGGCGGGAATGAGGTTACTTTCTGTCTGCCCGTCTTGAATTGTAGTACCTACGCTATTTTTTTGGAACTTCACCTCATTGTGGAAATATTATATTCTATTTTATTCTAACAAAGTTGCATGGGTTAAATCCGCATGGCATCCGGCTGCCCACAAGATAGTTATGAAAACCCTATTACAATGTATAATAATATTGTAAAATGATTATTTTGAAAAGAGCAACTGCTGAGTTTCTTGCCGGCTCTTCTCAGCAGAATCCGCTTTCCGAACCGGTGGTAGATTCATGACGTGTCATAAGAGCCACAGGTTGGCCTACGGGAAATAAATAATTTTGAATTTTGAATTTTACTGATACAGACAACAAACAGAGCTACAAATCAACGTGATTTTTTGCATGGGTATAGTTAAGAGAATCTGAAAAGTGACTTAGGCTACCTTTTATTAAAAAAAAATAGGCTGCGATTACTACTTCTACTTAGACCACGTGGATTGTTTTTTGGAACGTAGTTCCTTATCACGCGGTACGGAAGGGGGCTAGACGGAAAAAATTAAGGAAACCGACACAACACATTTTTGAAACGTCATTTTTTGTTGAATGTGAATTTTGCATTGTATTCGGTATTTTCGCCTTAGAACTCGGCGTCTGCATGGCCAAGTGGTTAGGAGAGTCGCCTATAAATTCAACGTCGATGGTTCGAATCACAGCTCGACAGACTGAATTTTCTATTTTCAATTTTATTTTAAATAATTTCTAAATGTGGAATTTATCCCTTATTTTTTATTGTATAAATTGGATAATGCCATCTGTGAAAAAACAGTAACTCCACCAGAGTAACTCTTTGGTGTTGTATCAGTGCAATAGACATAAACTAAAAATAATTCATCGTAGTTAATCAATTTAATACTAGATGACACCACTCGTTTATTACAATTTCTTCACTTAAATACTACTACTAAGGTACTACGTTCCATCCGGGTGTCCCTTGACACGTCTCTTTTTTTATTGTATAAATTGGATAACGCCATCTGTGAAAAACAGTAACTCCACCAGAGTAACTCTTTGGTGTTGTATCAGTGCAATAGAAATAAACTAAAAATAATTCATCGTAGTTAATCAATTTAATACTAGATGACACCACTATTTTATTACAATTCCTTCACTAAAATACTACTACTAAGGTACTACGTTCCATCCGGGTGTCCCTTGACACGTCTCTTTTTTTTACGTTTTTGGTTTCTCAAGTAATTTTATTTTTATTGTTATCTATCAAAACCAATGCTATCCGTAAAAATAATAAATATCAAAATAACGCCTTTTTAAACAGAGATTAATTTGTGTCGTACTTTAGTGATCTGTTTCACATCATTTTTTACCTCTCAATAACAAAGCGATTATGGGAAATGTCTACTTTTGCTCGCCAGAACATTATGCAGTGAACACTGACAGAAAATAATATGTCACTACGATGGAGTACACAAAAAATTCACACACATTTCAGTAAATTCATGTTCATTGATCATATATATGCCACTTTCCGTAGCCTAAAACTAGTTAGTTTAAAAAAATCTATCTAGGACGATTCGGAGGGTCATGACGCATCGTGGGAACGGTATTTATTCACATATAGGATTTATTAAAATAAATAAACTACAGATCAATTTTTATAAAATTTTCTCATTTAGGTATGTAAGGTTTACTGACCTATCTCAAATTACCACCAAGGTTTGTACTCGTATATAATTTTAATCCCGCAAGAGCTCCTTGAATTTCCCGATTAATAAGAACCCTATGTCACTCTCCAGGTCCTCAACTATACCCGTGAAAATCACGCCCTGGTGCGGCGTACAAACATACAAACACTTTCGCATTTATAACATAAGGATTTTTATGTCAACAAATCTTTGAACTCAAAAACGATTATTATTAGGTGCCTATACTTAACAAATTATTACAATTAATCTCCCATTAAAAACCATCGTCCAAATGAAGGCGATTGAATTTATAACTGCAATTGACCCCTAGCATCTGTAATGCAAATACATTAATGGCCAGGCAATACTAGATAGTGTATTGGCTTGAATTTTTATCAAGACGTGATCGCCAATGTTGACTTTGAATTTTCCTTTTTGAATGGAACGCGATTAGAATAATTAGACACCGTTAACTTAATACTCATTGTTTTGCATTGAAGTTAGAAAGGAAGCGCATACATACCATCAGACAGTCTTGTCTTCGCAATGCCTGTTGAATTGTTTCTCACAACAAAAATCATCATCCTTCCTTTTGCGTGTGCAGTAGGCACAAGCAAATGTAAGGATGATGATTTTAGCAATCTATGTGTGTATTTTTGCATCTACGTGTGTACCACTACTACCACTGTAGCGCCGATTCAGCTGATTTTGAAGAATCAGGTGAACAGGTGAACAGGTGGAAGGAGCATTCGGCATTTACGAGTAGGTAGTCTTATGATTTTGCTACGAATTTCTGAAAAATTACTTTGCGGTTGTTTTACATTGAGTACGTATCTCTCCTGAGTAGGTTCTTAGATAACGGCACAAAGGGACACTGAAACTGTATTTTAAAGTTTTTATTATGTTAATAATATTTTCCTGAAAAATTATGGAGCCTGTTTTGATACAGTTTTTTTATTCGTCGAGTGTTTCAATATTTTTCATTTTTTTATCGTTTTAAGTACTTTGATTTATGTATGGCTTTTCAAATATTTTATCACCCGGACAATTTCGAGAAAAAGGCTGGCAAAAGTGATATCTTCACAGATCAATGCAGACTTTGGGGTTAACATTTATTATGTCCGTGTTCAGACTTAAAGATAATCTTAAGATAAAAAATTCAACTAGAAAGTATGTATAACTGGGCTAGGTATAATTACTTTACTTAACTGGGGTATACTAATTATTTTCTGCATTCCGAACCGATGGTAGAGTCTTGACGTATCATAAGAGCCACAGGTTGGCCTACAATTTGGCCTGAATTTCTGTATATTGGCTCTAAAAATTATAATCTCATGGGATTTGCGCGTGTAGATATTAGTTTTTACGCATTATCAGCAATAGCAAAGTAGATTTACTCTTAATATGACCTGTCTACGTGTAGTGTAATGTGTATACAACAACAGACCTTACATACTTACGTGACTTTTTGTATAGTGTTGAAAATAAAAGATACAGTTCAGAAATCAAACAATATTCACCTAAACCGAGCCTTAGAAATTTTTATAATTTTTAATATCTGGGTGACCGAGCTTTGCTCGGTTATTTTTTGTTTTTTTTTGGTAAATCGTGTTTTTTGGAAATTATATATTAAAAAAAATAATAATAATAAAATTCATAGGGGAAAATATAACCGTCTTGGACTCGAACCGGGGTCTTTGGTTTCGGGACCGCCCGACTTTATACCGAACTATCGGGAATTTATAAATGATGGCGAAATTTACCTTCGTATTCTAATGATATTGTAAGGGGTTTTTCATTGCCTGAAAACACGGATAAAACGACCTTTTCTAAAAATGAAACCTAGCTAGATCGATTTATCGCCCCCGAAACCCCCTGCATACCAAATTTCATGAAAATCGTTGGAGCCGTTTCCGAGATTCAGATTATATATATACAAGAATTGCTCGTTTAAAGATATTAGATATTTTATCGCAAAAGACTCAATGTAAAGTAAACATGAGACGGCTAAAGTTTATTCATCTGTTTTTAATTGGGTCTCAGCTGTGACGTGCCGTCGGTAACCGCGTCACTGTGACGCATCACGCAGGCCGATAAATATTCATTGCGACGACCCCAAGTTGGTGTGTAATACGTGGCGTAAACACAGCTAAATACGGTCCAATATAATGATCAGATGCAACATTTCTAAATTTGCCATTCATAAACTGCTGTTTATTTTTTACCAGTGTTTGCTAGCGACTTTATCCGCATAGAGATAGGTTTTAATAATTCTGCTCGAATCTTCTATTTTGCAGGATGAAAGGCAGCCATGTCTCTCTTCATATCCTCATCTATATATATTTTTTCCACGTGATTGAAGGACAAACCAACAAAAACACACTAATTTCGCATTTATATTTTCACAAAGGCTATTTCATCTATTTGGTATATTTTTTTGATTTATTTGTGTAGGTTATTATGTTTATTCACGTCATTTTTACGTTTTCTATTAATCAGAACATCTATATAAACTTTATGCAATATTTTACTTTAATTTTAATAAAAAATTGTTTAGACATTCGCTCGCCCTAACACTATCCCACAACCTGAGCATTTTTGTGGTACACTTTACTGAAAAACTATCACGCCTATAGATTTGTTCTTTAACATTGTAATTCAATTTCATATCCAGATGTGTTATCTGTCAAATAAATATATAATTTTATAACCATTATAAAAAATTAACATTAACTTGTATTCATTAATTAGCATGTTATTGTACTACTAACGCCATCTGTTAGAAAACCAAAGAGTTAACATCGCTGCAACAGAACATAATACCCGTTAGAAAAATTACGCGAGCCCTCACAAAGCTCAGCTTTTTGCTAGTGTTTAATATATCTTATTCAAAGAGGTGTATGGTATTCGCAGCGTGCGTCATTTTCTGACTGTCGCAAGACCGTCTTGTCGAATGTGTGTTGCAACCTACAGCGGAGTCATTGTTCTCTTCTTGATCGCCGATTGTATTGGTATTGCATTCGCGTAGATCAATCGATAAATGATCGCACTGTATTTTCACTTTTCGTGCGGCTTAAATGCATTCACATGACCATTATTTAAGGTATTGCTTGTAATGTGGTTTCACTGTCGTTAGCTATGTGTCTATTTGATTTTTTCGGCTAATTAATCTATACTAATCCTACTAAGCAGTGATAGCCTAGTGATTAGGGCTGTGGTCTCCTATTCGGGGGGTCGCAGGTTCGATCCCGGGTACCTCTGACTTTTCGGAGTCAAGCGCGTTTAAGCAATTAAATATCACTTGCTTCAACGGTGAAGGAAAACATCGTGAGGAAACCTGCACACCTGAGAGTTCTTCATAATGTTCTCGAAGATGTGTGCAGTCCGCCAATTCGCATTGGGCCAGCGTGGGTGGACTATGGCCTATAACCCTTCTCTGAAAGGAGACCTGCGCTCAGTAGTGAGCCGTTGATGGGTTGTTAATGATGATGATGATGATCTACCATTCTTTATTTGCAACGACTGTAAACTCTTTGACCCATAAACATAGTATTACTATTTGACTATGAGTGTGACCACTGTTATCAAAATGAACCATGGACGTAGGAATTACGACTACGATTGCATGGACTTAACTAACGACTAATTGATTATTATTAGTACCGTGGAACTCACTTCTTTCCTTAAGGAACATTCGATTCTTGTACTTGAAGCATCTACGAGTTAGCGTTCATCGACTACATCAGGGATTCCCAAAGTGGTTGATATCGACCCCTTGGGGTCGAAATTGGTTTCCCAGGGGTAGACATAAACAAAAACGGATTTTGGGGATTGACGAGGTCTAAAAATCGACTTTCAAGATACTGTATACTGAATAGTGTATAAGTTGTGTTACGTGTACCAACTTGTTATAAGAATGACTAATATTTTATTAGGGAGTATCATTGCTTTACTTTTTACGTAATTTGTATTAATAATATTTGCTGAATTTTATGTGTATTTATTTAATTTTGATGAGAAAATGATGTCAAGTTTACTACACACTACTTAACCACTAGCAAAGTTTTTAAATTGGTAAGTATTGGTACTAAGTATTTTGTATCAATAGGAAAAAATCTAGAGATAGGATTTTTAAAGTAATTTGGCTATGGGGGTCTGAGGTATCAGTTCATTTTGGAGAAGGGGTCCCAAAATAGTTTGGGAATCCCTGATCTACATACATATGTCTGGGGACACGGGAGTGTCCCCGCCAAGACGAGTCAAGCGACGCGCAAAGGCACTACCTACCTTTTCTCGAAGCGCTTCGTGGTTTTTTGAACCCTCACAACTTGGGTTTCGATTATACCAGATAGATAGATAGATAAAAGTTTTATTTGTTCACGAACACAATTCAATTTTACAATATTCGCTTAAAGACGATTTAGGCTATTTCATAAAGTAGTTCGTGAACAAATAAGGCTCCTCACTCAGCACAAAGCTGCAGCAAGCTGCAACGCTGGTTTTCAGGAGGAACCTTAAAGTGTCCACAGACGTGTTTCCGACAAACAAGCCTCTTATAACTACAAATAAAATATAACACATACTAGAATAAAAATATAACAATTAGTAAATAAAAATATAACAAACAAATATAACTGAGGAAAAATATTAACTGTTAAAATACAAGCAAAACTCTCCGAAGTTAGAACCATCATAAATTACATCTACAGATAAACGAAATTCTCGGAATATGATGTCAATAGTGGACTTATTAAACAGACTATTATAAAGATTCAATTGTATAGGTATCTTATACTTTAGATTTAATTGATATCTAAAAAACCCCGATTTCGACACTGGCTGACTCACTGATGATCACCAAAATTCTTAGGGTACTTCCTGAAGTCCTAGAAAGCTGAAATTTGGTATGTTAGCTAGTATTAGTACACAAACACCAAAAAATCCTAAAACTTGGAACTTTTACCCCCCAACCCCTTAAACTAGGGGATGGAAGTTTGTATGAAACTTCCGCGAATTTTGATGCTAGAGGTCTGAAAATTGATACATCATCATTATCATCATCATCAAAAGAAGTGAAATCCCACCAAAAACATTTTTATGTAAAATTTTGCCGAGACCATATGGCTCGCACTGTAAAAAAAGTTATCAGATCTCATGTAGAGCCAAGCTAGCCTAGCTTCACAAACTCTACACCTTAGTCGAAATATTATGTGGCTTGGCCGTTTCGTTACTACAAGAACTATTGTATATCAGAAAAGTTATGAAAAATGAATAAATTTTACATCACTTTACGCCGAACAGAAGATCTGTGCCTGGACAGTGCCTGGTATTGAGCCGGCTATAGATTGGTATGATAACAATGATTAATAATAATGTGTAGTAAAAAACGGCCAAGTGCGAGTCAAACCCGCACACGAAGAGTTCTGTACCATCATACAAGATATAACACCAACTTTTATTAAGATCTCTTTTATTTTTAATATTTTTAAGCTATTGCATAGTTTTTATCGCGGGCTTTGAACTAGGACAAACAGTTTGAGCGCGGCAACCGAATCAAGAAATTCCGTAACGAAAAAACCTAACACCGTCAGGTGTTTACATTTTAGAGGTTCTCAAGTAGCTCTATTTGGCGCAGTGGGCGAGCGGCCGCTTTCTTTACCGTATGGTGTATGATGTCGCAGGTTCGAATCTCACTCGCGAGGTAGTGACAGTTCGCTTTTCTTGTTTGTTTGTTTTTTAATTTTTTTTTGCATAATTTTTATTATGTAAAAAAAATATTCAATAAGTATTATAATTGCATAAGTTGATAAAAAATGCTATGCAATAGCTTTACCGCGGCAGTCCCCGAGTGCCACTTAATTTATTATTATTTGTTGTTATAGTGGCAATAGAAATACACATTTTGTGAAAATTTCAAGCATCTACCTGTTACGGTTCATGAGATACATCTCGCTGACAGACGGACGGACAGCGGTAGCTTAATACGATATCCTACGGAACCCTAAAAACATAGGTGTGCAATGACTGCTATGATTCTATACGCACTTTCTCATACGATTGCTGTACAATAAACGATATAGGTACGAGTATATCTATGAGAAAATGAGTTGAATAGATCTTTGTTTCAGAGGTAAACAGTACTTGATGATACCGATATTATGTTTTAAAATAAATTTATAGGTTCTTCTTTATCAACCGATAGACGTCCACTGCTGGACAAAGGTCTCTTGCATGGACCTCCATAGACTTGCGCCGCCTGAATCCAGCGGCTCCCTGCGACTCGTTTAATGTCGTCGGTCCACCTGGTGGGGGGTCTGCCAACACTGCGCTTCCCGGTGCGGGGTCGCCACTCCAGCACCTTGGGACCCCAACGACCATCAGCTCTTCGAACTATGTGCCTCGCCTATTTCCACTTCAGTTTCGTGACTCGCAGAGCTATGTAGGTGACTTTGGTTCTCCTACGGATCTCCTCATTTCTGATTTGATCTCACAGTTAATATTATTTATCTACTTTCTCTTTCGGTTTTGCTTCTCATTTCGATGCAGCTCGTTGTATGGGAGCTGAATCGAAATGGTTATCTTCTTAAAATAGGATACCTAAAGCTAAGGCTCTGAGTTCTGGCACTTTTGTACCGTTCATATGACAGAGGCGCCACAGGCGGCTGGTGGCGGCTTACGGAGTTACTTTTTGTTACCTTATTGAGCCTCGGCAAGCCTCGTATCAAAAAACAGCACTCGAATTAAAATGACCCCCATTACGATGCAGTTGCATAAATAGCTATATTATACATTATGACAAAAATTCGTATCAATATGTGGTTATGCCGAGTTTTAATTCGTTTTGATCGCAATAGTTAACTATCACATTAGCATCAAAGTAAAATGAACCATAACAGTATCTGTTTAAATTAAAGTCACAAATTCAATATAGACGATTTTAATTTGGAGCGTTTTCGTTACGTTAACGCATAAGAATACAGACACGAAATTGAGCTCTAAATCAATACTGTTATGGTTTATTTTACTTTGATGTAAATGTCATAGTTTACTATTCATAGTTAACTATCCAATCTTGTACTAACCCTACAGGTAAGCGATGCTCGAATGCGAGTGTCGAAAATGTCGCTCGTATTCGAGATAAGAGTCCCTTTGTAACTGAGCCATTATGCAGATTAAACTCATTCTTTAGTCTTGCTGCTAGCTTATTCAGTTACTGATCATATTTTTGGGTCTTCCTTGCAAGATGTTCTCAGTAATGTCCCGAAGTTCAGTTTGTTTTTCAATGCAAAAAACGTAGATACCAACCTAGAAGAACAAGTAAGCCAAGTAAGTAAGTATTACCTATAGCTTGGAAACAGCCGTCGAATGATATAATCGAAGAATATTATATTCATCATCATCATCATTAGCAACCCATCAATGGCTCACTAACTGAATGTGCATACTTCACACACCTTCAAGAACATTATGAAGAACTCTCAGGTGTGCAGGTTTCTTCACGATGTTTTCCTTCACTGTTGAAGCAAGTTATATTTAATTGCTTAAACGCACTTGACTCCGAAAAGTCAGAGGTGCGTACCCGGGATCGAACCTGCGACCTCCCGAATAGGAGACCACAGTCCTAACCACTAGGCTATCACTGCTAATATTATAATACTTTTCCCATAATATATGTAAACACTAATATTTTATGAAACTGGGTAGATTATCTCGTCAAGAGTTTATGATTTAATAAGAAGCACAGAGAAGATCACTCAGCTAATATACTCGAAGGCGTGATGTCGTCCCAGACCTGCCGTATTCGAATTTGAATTTGCACATGCCGTATTCGAACTTGAATTTGCACATGCCGTATTCGAATTTGAATTTGCACATGCCGTATTCGAGTTTGAATTTGCACATGCCGTATTCGAGTTTGAATTTGCACATGCCGTATTCGAATTTGAATTTGCACATGCCGTATTCGAGTTTGAATTTGCACATGCCGTATTCGAATTTGAATTTGCACATGCCGTATTCGAGTTTGAATTTGCACATGCCGTATTCGAGTTTGAATTTGCACATGCCGTATTCGAATTTGAATTCAAACCACAGGAATAGAAAAACATTTGATTTTGAAAATATTCAATAGTAGATACTCGATGACAGTAGACATTTTCTTTTTCATGTAACTCGAAAGGACTCGAACTTCCAAAGAGACCGTATTATTACGCCATACCAGCAAGTAACTCGGCATGATATTGTTACGTTGATAAAGCAAATAAACAAACAGCAGCCACATCGGCGATTTATACATAATAGTGATCAGTCAGGCTGTACTTAATAGCCGTGGGTTCGAGGCATAAGCGCTTGATTGTCGCTAAAAATAACCGCCCCACAGGGGCAACGACTCATCATAACCGATTCGATCCCGATAAACCGTCCAGCATCAGATTTTTTCGGTTCCAACCAGCTGAAGCCGGCTGATTAATTGTTAGCAGGAATTAACGACGATATAGCGTGATGATACGAATGTTGAACATGTGGAAACATTTTTGTACAATGTAGGGGTTTTGTCACGCAATTTTCTTGCGTCTGTGATTATGATTATCACGGATTTTTTATTTAGCTCTACCTCTATCAATATAACAAATATTGTAATTCAATTTTTCAATGGAGTGGAATGGCATTTCGAACCAGTGGTAAATTCACTTGACGATTCAAAAGCACTTTGTAAAAGTTTATTTGAATAAAAAATTATTCTATTAATATATTCTATTCTATTCTAAAAAAAAAATTAAGTGGCACTCAGGGACTGCGGAACACTGTGGAACCTTTCCACATGTAGAAATTATTTAAAATAAAATTGAAAATAGAAAATTCAGTCTGTCGAGCTGGGATTCGAACCATCGACTTTTAACTGTTAGGCGACTGCAGAAGCCACAAGGCTACGGAGACCCAATATTGTACCGCGAAAATACCGAACACTCGAATGCCAAATTCACATTCAAAAAAGTGTCGGTTTCAAAAAAGTGTCGATCAGTGTCGAGTGTCGGTTCAATTTTGTCTTAATTTTTTCCGTCTAGCCCCCTTCTGCACCGCGCGATAAGGAACTACGTTCCAAAAATCTCTTTGAATGAATACCTATAACATATTAACGCTTACGACGTACTCTTTTCTAAATACTAAGATCCATCATAACATGTTCATAAACGTAACATATTTTCTTCACGTAAAAACTACTGAATGAAAGCAGATAATACGTGACTTAAAAGGCAGTTAATGACAAGTTTACAACCACAGGTACTACCGATTGAGGAAACATAAACATTTGTTACTATCAATAAAAAATTTACTTTTTACAATGATTTTTTTACACGGCTCTCTCTCAGATCTCTAACAAAACCATAATAACCAGCATAATATTATGTAGTCCAATGAGTTGCGAAGCTGAAACGAAGCATTAGTTCAAATGATAATAGTTAATAAATCTTCTCATGGTAGTTCTTATTCAATCATCAACATCGTATGCAATGTAATTTGGCTGTTATACGCTACTAGATGATGCCCGCGACTTCGTCCGCGTGCATTAAGGTTTTTTAATTCCCTCGGGAACTCGTGAACTCTGTAATTTTCTGGGATAAAAAGTAGCCTATTTTTTAATCCTGGGTATGAGCTATCTCCGTTTCAAATTTCAATCAAATCATTTCATTCGTTGTCGCGTTAAAGAGTAACAAACATCCATCCATCCATACATCCATCCTCACAAACTTTCGCATTTATAATATTATAGTAGTACTTAGGTACTGATCCAAACTTTTATTTAATAATAATGAGCAGCTAAGCCTTTTGTTCTCATTTGTGGTTTCTCAAGGACGATTGATTTAAATATTATGTTAGTTTCTCAGCAAGTCATAATAATGTTATGAACCTCAAAAGCCCCACCTGAAATGTAAGTAAAGCACACTGCTTTCTTTGTTTCGTCTTACTTACCTCTTTAGATACATATATTCACATTATAGATAATATCAAGAGTATCATGAATAAAGGTATACGAGAATTCGAAAGAGTATCTAAAATTACCTAAAACTACTTCATCATCATCATCATCTCAGCCTGCGGACGTCCACTGCTGAACATAGGCCTTTCCCAGAGAAAAAACTACTTACTTAGTAAAATATTATCTACTTCAAATTATTTTTATGTCCAATTTATCTCAAAATAAATCTAATTTGATACCTGACACTGTAGCAGCGTTTGAAATGATATTCAAATTAAGCTCGGGAAGGGAAATAGGACGTACTTTATCAATGAGAAAAATAATTTCGACAGTCGGACCGGTCGAGTATAGAATGTCCGTTAATTTGTAGATTAAGATAATTGGACACAAAATAAGTGGTCTTTTTAATGCTATGGTTTGTGATACAACCGGCATTTGATTTTTGGGTTTCCTGAGTTCCTAAACAAGTAGTACCTAGACTGTTAACTGAGGTGAGAAGCTACTTAAGTATGTGTTTAATTTAATACACAAGAAATATTTATATAGATAACCGATTATATAATTTAGAATATAACACTATTTTTCTTAAAAATAAGAGGTGATACCTAAATCTAATATTTTTAGGCAATTTTGTAACAATATTACAAGCAATAGTAAAAATTAAAATTAACTATGATGTGTGGCTAAAAAATTTTTTTTGTACCGTTTAAATATGCAGTTCATTAAACTATACCTGCGAAGTATAAGCACAAGAAAAATATTTTTGTACCCACCATTTACGTGCATTTTTTCAATAATTTTTTTACAAGATTTTATAATTATTATTTTCAGCTTTGGATCATTATTTTAAATTATCATAATATGACAGACACTCAAGACATAGACGGACGGACGGACAAATGCAAATACACTCAAGTAGACTCAAAGACAGTAGTAAAGTAAAAGACAAATCTGTGTTAGAGCCTTAAAACTTGAAATACCTACCTACCTACCTACCTAGTACCTACACAAATATTATCAGGCAATTATTATTTACTAGCTGATGCCTACGACTTCGTCCGCATAGATTTATTATTTTTAAAACCCTCGGGAATTCTTTCATTTTCCGGGATAATAATAGCGTACCTATGTCACTCTCCAGGTCCACCCATGCAAAAAATCACGTCGATCCGTAGCTCTGTTGCGGCGTGAATCGTGGTAATGTGCAGATCTGAGGGCAGTGGTCCTTTCATCTGAAAAAGCCATTACAAATCCCAAAAAATCTGATTAAAGTCTATCGACTGATTGTCACCAGGAAAAAAAAAGATATTTAAAATTATTAAAAAAAACCGACTTCAAACGCATCTAAAAGTATAAAATAATTTTAGTCAGTCGTTCGGTTAATCGGAAGTCGGTTTAAAAGAGTTTCTGCAACCGTAATGTACCTCTTAATAAATCATGATGTATGTTTTTAAAAACATCTCGTCTCCTAGTAGCTTGTATAAATTATAATGTTACAATTTTAGACCCATTGTCTTGCAACCTTGGGCGATTGATACAAAGTGTGACTCTTTAATAATCGATTATTTCCGGTACGAAATTAATTGTGCACTATTCTTCTAAACAACAGTTAAATAACACCACATTATGTGAAGATTATAGAGACTTCATTCTTTAAGTACGTATACTTTTTATAAAAAGAGCACGTGTCGCTTTAAGCGTTTTTCTGATTATATGTTGATCGTGTATAATTTACTTGCTTAGTTGCCTGCCCCTCAGCTCTCTCTGCTCGTGTAGGGTTTCCGTCCCATCGGACTATGAGTGCGAGCGATAGAGGGAGATAGCTGATTACTGCGATTTAGCGATTTTTGATCCAAAAACGCAAATGATTTGGCGTTTTTGCTATCAAAGATCGCTGAAACGCGATGCAGACGCCAAAAGATATAAAAACGTTAAAAGCCATAAAACGCCGATCGCGGCCGCTGAAAGTAGCCAGTTTGCCCTCTCCCTAAACGAATGATATGAAAATGCCTAGGAGGAAATTTCAAAATAAAATCCGCGCGGTTAACGCATGGGGTTCGCATCCGCGCGGATTCCGCTTTGCCTGAACCATCCAAGGCTCTACTCTTCAGCTGCCTGTGGCAGTTGGCGCTATACATAAAAGCTTTAGCTCGCAGCCTTGGGCCCGTGATTGCTAGTTGCGAACCGAAATAACACTCATTTATGTGACAATGTTGTCAGTTATAAAGAGTAATTACCCTACATTATTACAAATAGTTAGCGTTACTTAATAATATCGACCCATTTGTAATGCGTTGCAGGCTTTGAGTATATAAAAGGTTGTAGGGTATATTGCATAATATGTTAAGTTGAATTTTTGGAACGTAGTTCCTTATCGCGCGATGCAAAAGGGGGCTAGACGGAAAAAATTAAGACTAAATTGAACCGACACTTTTTGAATGTGAATTTGGCATTGTGTTCCAATATTTTCACACTACAATATTAGATCTCCGTAGCCTTGTGGTTTCTACAGTCGCACAAAGGTCGATGGTTCGAATCCCAGTTCGACAGACTGAATTTTCTATTTTCTATTTTATTTTAAATAATTTCTACATGTGGAATTTTTCCCAAATTTTTTATTTTTATTATTAATTTATTATTAAAAGGAACTTCGTTCCAACCGAGTGTTCTACGACACTCACGCATTTTTTTAAATTAGTATCATCATCATCATCATATCATCAATAGACGTCCACAGCTGGACATAGGTCTCTTGAAATGATCGCCACAGCGCATGATCCCGCGCCGGATATATCCAGTAACTCGACTGGGGTCGCCCGTCCATCTAGTGGAGAATTAATCAACGCTGCTTCTCTTGGTCAATTTTAAATTATTTTCAGGCCCATTAGCTCAAGGGTTAAACGTGCGGCCTGAAAACTGAAAGGTCGACACTTCGATCCCCACCCGTTGCACTATTGTCGTACCCACTCCTAACACAAGCGTTCCGCTTATTTAGAGGGGAGAGGAGATTATTAAGCTATTGCATAGCTTTTAACGCGGGCTTAAGCGCGGCGACCGAATCAAGAAATTCCGTAACGAAAATAAACCTAACACCACGTCGTTTCAGTTCGGCAGACTTCGGCACGGTGTTTGTGTGCGTGCAACTAGAAAATGCTATGCAATAGCTTTACCGCGGCAGTCCCCGAGTGCCACACGTATTTTTTAGTTAATATTTTTTCTACAATAAAAGCTCTCTACAGCTCTACAATAGGTAGTGGGTTACCTATTAGGTATTTTATATGCAAACGTTGAATTATTTCTAAATGAGGACATGCTCGAAGATAACCTTTTGTTTTCCTGTCAAGGTGGTAAAATATATTGGATTCTTAACGGTAATCTAAATGAGCTGCCATTATGTCGACTTCAATGCGTCTGGCGCTGATGTATATAAACCGTCTATAGCAGATTTAATTTGGTTGGCCCATCGTATGGCCGAGCTTTACTTACGGGCGACTAGCATATATCTATTATTTAATTTTCTCGGGTCTTGTGGGATGCTCAGCCCGTTAAAATCGCATTGTAGATACCGGATCGCATAAAAGTTTCCGCGACAAGCAACTTACCTCAAGGGCCCATTTCATCATTACCGAGTAACGTTTAAACAACGAATAAATACAGGCTCGGTATTTATTCTTTGGTTATTTAATCCTCGAATTAAATTCGTGTTAATTCACGAATTTAATCCTCGATTAAACGTTACTTGGTGTTGGTGAATTTAATCCTTAGTTAGCTTAGGAAAGCAACGTCGGTCTCAGTTATTATCACTCACATCCTACTATCCTACTAATATTATAAATGCGAAAGATTGTGAGGATGGAGACAAGCAGTGATAGCCTGTATAGTGGTTAGGACTGTGGTCTCCTATTCGGGAGGTCGCAGGTTCGATCCCGGGTACGCACCTCTGACTGAATGAGAAAAAATTGATTGTATTTAGGCGATTTAGCACCAGTTTTACTCATACCTCTATGGACTGTGATTTTCCAAAGTGTAATAATTTGAGAATATAATATTTTGCGAATGTTAGTTAGAATATAATAGTTTGCGTCCATATGCGGTCGCGCTCCTTTATTCTCTTATGAGAATAAAGGAGCCACTTATATGGACGTAAATCCACACTGAGCTGACGCAGCGGTTTTCCGGGTCAGCGTTTTCGTGCTGGCGTAACTAAATCAAATGAACACATTCGCAATGCCTTCCCACGGTAGGCAGCGTGCCACTTCCTGTCAGTTGCCCGCTCTATCGTCACCTAATAGGCCTTGGAGGCCGCTAAATTGGCAACATTCGGAATGCTGACGCTGCATCCGGAGATTAACTGTGTATTTCATTTTATAAAACCTAGCTTTTAACTATGACTCTCCATCTTTTAAAAGTTATCCAAAGTGGTAAGTTCTAAACAAAACTACAAACTTTTTTGACTTGATAACGTCTTATAAATCGATGAACACCGGCTGCACGCACGAAAAAGTGTCACGTTCCGCCTGAGCCTGAGCGTGCAAGCGAGAGCGCGGAACAAGCGATAGAGAGGCCAGATCGGCCCAAGCGTTGGCTTGTAAGTTGTAACACATATTTTATTCATCAATGTTTCTTTATGACGTTATCACGTAAAACTGACATGAGACATCCAATTTTTTTTAGCTGTTATTATGGGTTTGCTCTATTAAAAATATTCAAACTGGTCAAGACTCAAACCGTTTTTTAGTTTTAGCGAGGCTAACGAACTACGATTGATTTTATACATATGTATAGAAAACTAGCTGATGCCGAAACTTCGTTGGCGCGGATTAAGGGTGTTCGATTTCCGCGGGAATTCTTTCATTTAACAATTTAATTATGAGCAAACGTGGTTACTTCAAGCTTAATTGTCTTTAACGAACACTTCGAAGAAATTCCACAATATGTGCTTAATTTGCAGCAATTATCAATTGTCCAGCCTTCATTCTATAAAATAGCGACCTTATTTATGTGCACAATACGGTTAGACCTTCACGATATAGGACATATTTTTCAATGAACTGCTCAGTGCTTATGCTGTCACATTAGCATTATACTGAAATTATTTTGTTGTCCTTACTGATTTAATCTAAACAAGCAGGTGGGTGTTCAACTTGCATATAACTTGCTTAAGATGAAAGACTCTATTTAGCCTTTAATAAATTAATAAATAAATAAAAATACGTGTGGCACTCGGGGACTTCCGCGCTAAAGCTATTGCATAGCATTTTCTAGTCGCACGCACACAAACACCGTGCCGAAGTCTGCCGAACTGAAACGACGGTGTTAGGTTTATTTTCGTTACGGAATTTCTTGATTCGGTCGCCGCGTTCAAAGCCCGCGATAAAAGCTATGCAATAGCTTAATAAAAAATAATACTTTTTTAGCCAGCAGTTATATTTTAACTACAAGTAACTAACATCCATTTTCTATAAATTCAATCTATAAAATCTCAGAATTTATTACTTTGCAAAGTTTTTACTGTCTAAACATTTCCTACGATTTTTGGCAAATAACACCGTTGCTTGGTAACTTATCGACAGATTTCAGGTAGATTGAATATTGAAAATGAACTTTAGTCGTCATGTCTAATCAGTTTTTAATAGCATGGTACCTATATTACACGGTTTTAACTAGAGGTGTTTACCAAACCTTACTATAACAGCTATACATAGCTATACATATAAAGAAAAAAAACAAAACTGTATTAGATAGGAGCCCACCGTGTTGAAACTCGAGCGTAGATAGATATTCCAATCGAGTACACATCCAAAACCTACAGTCATCAATGTTCCATTGTGAAACTTAATATGTATGTATGTCGATGTTGTTACATTGGTAGCGATGTGTTGTCACCTTTTGACGATTACCACTTTGTTTACGCTTCAGTTTGTAAACGTGGTTGACAATGGTAAATTCACTGCTACCTACAGTGGAAATTTCTGAGAAACTTCTATTGGATAAGCGTTGTGGATTTTTAACCCCCGACGCAAAAAGAGAGGGGTGTTATAAGTTTAACGTGTCTGTCTGTGTATCTGTGTATCTGTGTATCTGTCTGTGGTAGCGTAGCTGCCAAACGGATGAACCGATTATCGTTTAGTTTTTTTGTGTCATAGATAATTTTATCCGGAGTGTTCTTAGCCATGTTTCATGAAAATCTGTTCAGCCGTTTGAAGATTATCAGCTCTTTTCTAGTTGATGAGGGATCTGACTTCCTTATGCCCGATGTTACTTCAATGATATTGAAAGTATATGGTAAGGTAACCATGACCTCATCAGCCGTTTGAAGATCATCAACTCTTTAATAGTTGATGAGGGGATCTGACTACCTTCCATATGTCCTATCGATTCGAAATTTGGTACCGTGTTACTTCAATGATATTGAAAACATCCTCAACCATGACCTGATCAGCCGTTTGAAGATCATCAGCTCTTTAATAGTTGATGAGGGGATCTGACCACCTTCCATATGTCCTAACGATTCGAAATTTGGTACCGTGTTACTTCAATGATATTGAAAGTATATGGTAAGGACGTAATGTATTATGTAACCATGACTTTAAATATGACATGTTAGAGTAAGGTTTAGAATTCGAAGGTGGGTAGTTAAATGGGATCAATTAAGCTCAATTACCACTGCGCTAACTAATCACTATAAATACCTTCCTAATATACTACCTACTTTAAAAAGGACTAAATAAAAGTAAAATTAAAAATTTTATAAACCCCCCGACACAAAAAATAAACTCTAAAAACTAACAAATAATATATTAAACCTATTATAATTATTATTATCGTCACATATAATATTATGTAAGTTCAAATATTTTTATTATCCAAGCGTCGTCGTCACGTCGGGGGACCGCTAAGTGAGAAAAATAGGTGTAGTCGCAGATTGCAACAAAAGAATTTACTCCGAAAAATTCGCAAAATCGACACAACCGTCAACGTCGTCTGCCCTCACGTGTCGCGCGCGGCATTACGTACTCGTAGAGCGTAGACTATGCATGAAACTTAAGATCGCTCGTACCGAAATGTAATTCGTAATAATTAATCTACTTGCACGCTTTACGCCGCGTTAAGAAACTCTAACAGTGTTTTTCTTCAACAGGTCAAAAGGAGAACACGTTATGACTACGACCGACGGTGGCGGTGGAGAAGACCACCGGCCAGATAAGGACTCCGTATACACGATCAAGACAGGCTTCAAGAACGATGGCTACCAGCACGAGAAGGATTCGAACGACGACATCGTCAAACCGCCGCCTCTGCCCATCGAAGACGACTCGTACGCTTCAGGGAAAGTGAAGCTATCGAGAAACGAGAAATGGAGGATATTAAAGAACGTCGCAGCCGTCAGCGCCGCGTTTATGGTCCAGTTCACCGCCTTCCAGGGAACTGCGAACCTGCAATCCTCGATCAACGCCGCAGACGGCCTCGGCACGGTCTCTCTTAGTTCCATTTACGCCGCACTCGTGCTTTCCTGCATCTTTGTCCCTACATTCCTTATTAAGAGGCTAACAGTCAAATGGACCTTATGCCTCTCTATGATTTGCTACGCGCCGTATATAGCCGCTCAGTTCTACCCAAGGTTCTACACGCTAGTGCCGGCTGGAGTCATTGTTGGCCTGGGGGCAGCTCCCATGTGGGCGTCCAAAGCCACATACTTAACACAAGCGGGAAGTGTCTACGCTAAATTGACTGATCAAGCCGTAGACGGCATCATTGTGAGATTCTTCGGCTTCTTCTTCCTTGCGTGGCAGACTGCTGAACTATGGGGAAACCTCATCTCTAGCTTAGGTAAGTTCTCACCTTTATTTTCTTCTCCATTTCCAACCGATAGAAGTCCAGTGCTGGACATAGGTCTCTTGCATGGACTTCCAAAGGCCTCGGTCTTGCGCCGCCTGAATCCAGCAGCTCCCTGCGACTCGTCTGATATCGTCCGTCCACCTAGTGGGGGTCTGCCGACACTGTGCTTTCCAGTGTGGGGTCGCCACTCCAGCGCCTTGGGATCCCAACGACCATCAGTTCTTCGAACTATATTTCGTCTTCGTAACTTTTAAACCCTTTTCCGGGTTCATCTGTCTAATGGCACCAAATGAGGCGGTTAATCACGCAATAATCTTGTAAGATAAATTTTTATGATATAAACAGTCCACTTCTTAGGTACTTACCCGTGGTACTACTTCACGCTTGAGTTAATTTCAATTGAGATGTAAATATAGTGCTAGCGTACAAATAATTGTACTTTTTTTGCACACCTGTATTTAACATACTTATTAGCATTCATAATTTAATATACGAAATAATATCAGGCTGTTAAGGTAATATTACGTTTAGAATACATTTTTCCTCAAAAACATTATTACATGACGTTTTATTAGCTAATGCCCGCAACTTCACCCTGCGCATTTAGGTTTTGAGAAAAATCCCGTGGGAAATTCACTGAAACTCAATCTATGAAAATTTAACAGGCTGACAGTTATCTACTCTGGTATTTATAATTAGGGCGAGTGAAAGGAGCCCTAACACTATCCCACAACCTGAGCATTTTTGTGGTAAACTTTACTGAAAAACTATCACGCCTATAGATTTGTGCTTTAACATAGTAATTTAACTTCATATCCACATGTGTTATCTGCCAAAAAAATATAAATTTATAACCAGTAAAAAAATGACCATTCATTGGATAGAATGTTATTGTACTACTAACACCATCTGTTAGAAAACTAAAGAGTTAACATCGCTGCAACAGAACTTAATACCCGTTAGAAAAACTATGCGAGCCCTCACAAAGCTCAGCTTTTTGCTAGTTTTAGCATAGATACAGGATTGATAGCCATTGCGTAACTTCTAGATTCCGCCCTTCCTAAAATCAATAGCTTCTTATATGCAGCAACGTAATATCATAGTTTGTATTGACAATTTGAAAACGTCAAACATTGGTTGCTACGAGACTGACACGGCATTGCCAGTTCAGGCGTACTATGAAAAGCTGCAATTTACTAGTAGGCCGACGGTATCTAGTATTTGCGCAGCGACTATACCAAACCTAAATCTATGAATTTTAGTATGGAAGGAATATAACTTCTTGCGCCTTGAAGAGCAACTGTTTTGCTGTTCTAAGACGAATCTAATCTTAGAAATCTATTTTTTAAGAGCTTTAACTTGTTTAAAGAGACACAAGGTAGCTCCAAGTATTTAAACTTCTTGGGTCTTCATCATCAACGGCTCACTATTGAGCGCAAGTCTCCTCTCAGAGAAGGGTTATAGGCTATAGTCCACCACGCTGGCTCAATGCGAATTGGCGGACTTCACACACCTTCGAGAACAATATGCAGAACTCTCAGGTGTGCAGGTTTCCTCACGATGTTTTCCTTTTTTCTTTTAACATTTAATTGCTTAGAAGCACATAACTGTGAAAAGTCAAAGGCCCGGGATTGATCCTGCGACCCCCCGAATAGGAGACCACAGTCCCAACCACTAGGCTATCACTGCTTCGTGGGTAGCTTACAGGAATAAATGGATCTCTTTGAATGTTGTATTTCTTCAACAGTATTCTCCTCGGGAGTACATAGCGCGAGCGCGGCCAAAGAGAATGTCAGTAGCGCTGTTCTAACATGCGGCGCCAATTTCTGCGTGATCGGAGGAGGTCAGCACGACAACAGGAACCTACACCGGCCGCCGGACAGCGAGATATATGAGATCAGTGCCATATACCTTGCTTGTGTCGTCGTCGCAGTATTGATGGTTGCTCTACTAGTTGATCCTCTGACAAGGTAACTTTTTTTAACATATCTAGCATCCTTGTAGCAATTTCCGTTGGGGTTTTGTAGCCAACGGTAGTGGTGATGCCGACTAAGTAAAGGCCAACCACATCCCGCTTTTCTACGGTTGGCACCTCGATTTTTAGGGATGACAAGTCTTACTGTTGGCCAAGCAAACTAGGGACAAAGGCCCAATTTACAGCCAACGCAAATTGCTACTAGGGCAATGTTTGCTTAACCTTTAACCTCGTTCGATTTCTGTGGCGGACTCCCAGAACTAGGGCGGAGTGAGTAGGTAGGGGGTGTGTCACCACAGTTACTCCATTGTTACTCTGGTTCTTCTACGGATGTCCTCGTTGACAGTAGACGCCCAAGTGAGAGCTTAAAATGGCAGATAAAGCCATGAAATTCTGAAGGTTTCAAGAAGTAAAGTTTTACTACGAGTTCAAAGATTCTGACCGTGTAATTGACCGCGTTATCAACTCTATTCCCTATACAATATGTTTAACAATGTTGCTATAGGTCCTTGAGTATTTAAAATGCTTTAAACTATACGTACTTATACAATATGCACTTACAAATTTAAATAGCGGAACTAACTCAAAATCTAAATTCAATTCTTATTATGCCAAAATATTTCTAGATTTCTAGAACTCTGTAGAAAAATAACCGCAACTACTGCCTTGAAAATTAATTTCATGCCTAATTGTAAGCGCTGTTGTTGACGCATCATCGTCTTTAGATTTTTTTTTTGCGTACTTTAATTTCAACCTTACCACAGAATTTGTATAATAGTACAAAAATTCAAAATTCAAAATTATTTATTTCACGTAGGCCAACCTGTGGCTCTTATGACAAGTCATGACTCTACCACCGGAAAGCGGATTCTGCTGAGAAGAGCCGGCAAGAATCTCAGCAGTTGCCCTTTTCAAAATAATCATTTTACAATATTATTATGAAGCTATTACATTGTAATAAGTTTTATCTACACTAATGTTATAACATTCTACTTATGTTTCCAATACGTCAAGTTATAAGTCAAGTAGCGCAGATAACAAAACACTCAATTTAAGCAATTTCACATGATGGTATAATATCCACATCGATATCGTAAAATCTCATTATAACATCAATAAAACGCGACCAATTAACCTGGCGAGCCTTATGTCAAAATCCTCATACAAGTTGTATGAAATTTTGATATTATGCTGGCTTTTGAAAACAGTTGGGTTATACGTGAAAACTTCGTCGAAACTACTAAACTTACATACACAAAACTCTTTGGTAAGATCTTTTGGCAATATTATAAAAAGTCACCGCCATATTGAAATTCTTTGTTATTGGACCGATTTCGTTCAAAATCGATATTTGGGCTTTCCTGGGGTCAAATAAGAGGAAATGATTGGCAAAATTATAAAAAGTGACCGCCATATTGAAATTCTTTGTTATAGGACCGATTTCGTTCAAAATCGATATTTGGGCTTCCCTGGGGTCAAATAAGAGGAAATGATTGGAAAAATTATAAAAAGTGACCGCCATATTGAAATTCTTTGTTATTGGACCGATTTCGTTCAAAATCGATATTTGGGCTTCCCTGGGGTCAAATAAGAGGAAATGATTGGCAAAATTATAAAAAGTGACCGCCATATTGAAATTCTTTGTTATTGGACCGATTTCGTTCAAAATCGATATTTGGGCTTCCCTGGGGTCAAATAAGAGGAAATGATTGGCAATATTATAAAAATTCACCGCCATATTGAAATTCTTTGTTATTGGACCGATTTTTACTCTTGTTGTTTGATAAATTGCATTAGTGAAGATAAAGTAGTGTATGCAACTGCATATAACACGGGTATTAAAACACTCGTTACTATTATGAAACTCGCTGCGCTCGTTTCATAAACTCACACTCGTGTTTTAATACCCTTCATTATATGACAGTTGCATAAACTACTATTTTATACTATCTTGTGGGCAGCTGGATGCCAAGCCGATTTAACCTATGCAACTTTGTTAGAATAACATATAATATTTCCACAATGAGGGAAAGTTCCAAAAAAAATAAAAGTACTACAATTCAATTCATGTTAAGACGGGCAGACACAAAGTAGCCCCATTCCGGCCGGCGAAACCCGTGCACGAGCATGACGCATGATCCAGCCGTTGCTTCGCTCGACCATATTTGTACTGAGTATATATATACGTATTTTTTTTAAAGTATCAATTAATATTTGTGTATTTGTTCTTACAAGCTCGATATGGAGTATATAATAATTATATAATCATGCTGTTAACAGAGTATCTCTAATAGAGTCACACGCGAAATCCTTTTAAATTAAAATATTTAATTAAAATCATTAAATAATTAATTTCGGGACTTGAATACGCGATTCAAATATTCATTTATCCTTTTCTTGCCTAATTTTATCCATTATGTTATATCATTCGTCATTTCAATCTAATGCCGGTACTCTACAGGGCAAGGGTCTCTTCTTAGAATTAAAAGTATTTAGGCTCTAGTGCACCAAGTGTAGAATGGTAGACTTCACACACCTTTGAGAACATTATTATTAAGGAACTCTCAGGCATGCAAGTTTCCTTACGATGTTTTCCTTCTATAAAGCTTCTTTAATAGCTTAAAAATGCACGACACCGAAAACTTAATTAGCAATTAGTATTTCAGTTCTACAATTTCGAACATAGCTGAAACTCTACCTTTTCTAAAAGAGTTCCTGTAATGACATCAGCGTGATAATTCTTTGTTCTGTATTGATCTCACTCCACGCTGGCGAGTTCTGAAGTTTTAAACTTTCGGATTCTATTACCTGAATAAGCCCTTATTTCGGAATTCATAAATTCCATATAAGCCCAGCTGTATTAGAACCTATTGGTTTGGCACGTAGTGATGGCAAGAGACCTGATGGTATGACGCTTGTTCCTTGGAGGACAGGGAGGTCGCTTGTGTGGGATGCCACCTGTGTAGATACTCTAGCTGCTTCCCACATCCATGCGACCTCCTCTGTGGCGGGTGCAGCGGCTACTAGCGCCGAACAGGCTAAGAGGCGCAAATATGAAAAACTTGACAGTGGTTTCATATTTGCGCCTTTTGGTGTAGAGACCCTGGGGCCGTGGGGCCCGGAGGCTCGCGCACTTGTTTTAGAGATATCGAAAAGAGTGATCGAGTCTACCGGGGATCCAAGAGCTGGCAGCTACCTTGGCCAAAGGATTAGCTTGGCTATCCAAAGGGGTAATGCTGCCAGCATCTTGGGTACTATGCCACACTGCGGTGGCTTGGATGGGGTTTTAGATTTTAGTTTTTAGGGTTCCGTACCCAAAGGGTACCAACGCGACCCTATTACTAAGCCTACGCTGTCCGTCCGTCCGTCCGTCTGTCAGCGGGCTGTATCTCGTAAACCGTAATAGATAGACAGATGAAATTTTCACATATTATGTATTTCTATTGCCGCTATAACAACAAATAATAAAAATTAAATTAAATTTAAAAAATTAAATTAAAATATTTCCATGGGTACATGGAAATATTTTAATTTAATTTTTTTAACGGAACCCTAAAAGAGCGAGGCCCGACTCGCACTTGGCCGATTTTTTTATTATTTTAGTTTTAATTTTAAGCTCAGGTATAATCTACTTGGATTTTAGGCTACACCGCGTCAAATACGATTGCAATCGCCTCTAATTGACAGATACTCACTCGCTATTGGCTGAAATGCATTGTTGCCGCAAGAACGCGAATAATTCAGCCAATCACTACAATTGACACTGAAGCAATGTTTTACGTAATCGCCTAAAACTGCCATACTTTTTCCAGGTTATCCCGGTTCCATCTTAGACTTCCATGTTACTTATTTTGTTCAGGTATGGAGAGAAGCAAAGAACCTCTGAGGCGAACAAGTTGACTGGAATCCAACTCCTGTCAGCCACGGCTTACCAACTCAAGAAACCAAACCAGCAATTGCTCATCCCGATCACACTGTGGATTGGAATGGAGCAAGCGTTCATTGGCGCCGACTATACCCAAGTAAGTCTTTCCACTTTTCAATTCAGTACTTTACAGAAATTCTCGTGTAAAGGAATCAAAATACTGAAACGTATGTATGCGCAACTGTTATAGAATCACCTGTAAAAATATTGACTTGAAAGAAACATAATTTTTTCCATACAATTTTATTAAATTGTTATTACCGTTCGAGTAGCTTGGGATCCTAACTATGTGGAACATGACTGCGGACAAGAGACCATTAGAATAGAGTAGGTATAATAGAAAGCTCATAGTATAGGATTACAAATTTACTCTCTCACATCTACTCTCAGTACATTGTTTTCTAGTATAGGTTGCCTGGAAGAGATCACTACTAGTGATAAGGCCATCTTTTGTATTAAGGTTGATTATACGGGACTTTCCTCATCCAACCGAGGAGGACCGTGTTTGGTGGCGCGCTCTCGGAAAGGCCTATGTCCAGCAGTGGATGAATACAGGCTGATGGATTGGATTGGATTGGATACGGGTCTGCCCGCAAAATTCAAACTTAATTTGATTTTTCGCAATTTTTAAACTAATACGACAAAGTAGGCTTATGGCATTCACAGGTTTATATAAAAATCTTTACTTGAAAATGTCCAGTTTAAGAAATTAGTCAGAATATTGACTAATTAATGAGTAGCTCACGTCAAATTCGATACTCGGACTAATTTCTTAAACTGGACACTTTCAAGTAAAGATTTTTATAAAAACCTGTGAAGATGATACTGCCATCGTCGCAATTAGAATGTCATAAGGCTTCTTTGTCGTATTAGTTGACAAATTGCGAAAAATCAAATTAAATTTGAATGTCGCGGGCAGACCCGTATAATCCACCTTAAATAATTGTTTCTTTACTTTTTATGATCTTGTATGCAATAAAGTTATATAAATAAAAAAATAAAAAGTTACTTAAATAATATGCAGTTCGTATATCCAGAAAACAGATCTGAAATTATGGTATGTTTTAGTTTTTCCTTGTTTTATATATGCCAAACTCGAATTATAATTATGTTCATTTGAAGCTTGTGTGTCTGCTAGAAGTTCTGCACTATATTTTTAATCCCCAACGCAAAAAGAGGGGTGTTATTGATTATAGGTGTTATCGATTGAGAGTGTACCTGCAGACTTGAGACGCCTCCATAATTTCAAAGGTGTGTGAATTCTGCCAATTTGCATTGGGCCAGCTCAACCCTTCTCTGGGAGGTGACCTGCGCTCAGTGGTGAGCCGTTGATGGGCTATGATGTTGATGCACCTCTTTCTTTACAGGCCTATGTGTCATGCGCCCTCGGCATCCGGTCCATAGGCTACGTGATGATCTGCTTCGGCGTAGTGAACGCGGTGTGCTCCTTACTGTTCGGGTCAGCCATGAAGTACATCGGACGATTCCCGATACTAGTAATGGGAGCAGCGCTGCACCTTGGCCTCATAGTATGGCTGCTCATCTGGAGACCGAACCCGGAGTCTCCTACAGTGTTCTTCGTCATTTCCGGCTTATGGGGAGTTGGCGATGCTGTGTGGCAGACTCAAGTCAATGGTAAGTCTTCTTTATATATAAAGAATATCTGATATCCTTCTCTCCCCTCCTAATAAGCTTATGTTTAGAGCAGATTAGACAATAGTGCAAAGGGTGGGGATCGAACTTGTGACCTTGCAGTTATCTTTCTTTGCTATTTGCTATTTTCTGTTTTATTTTTTTATTTTTTGAAGTGAAACTTCTTGAGCACTTTTTTGGGTGAGCAAAAAATATGGATTTCGCGTCATCGTCACCTTCACAATCGTCACCTCGAGATTTCAGTATGCGTTCAATATTTTAGAAGTTCTCAAGCAACCTTGTACAGCACAGTCGACTAGCAGCCGCCTTTCTTACCGTTTAATGTACTCGTATGAAGTACCAGGTTCGAATCTCACTCACGAAACTTGACAGTGCGCTTTTTTATATTAATTTGTTTTTAATTATTAGCAAATCTAATTTTTACTTCTATCGGCAGTCCTTATGACTGCCAATATTTTTCAATTTAATTTGTATTATAATAATCATTGTACACCAAATTGACAAAAAATTTGCCGGCGGGTGTAAGCAAGTTTACATAAAAATTCAAGAACACGTAGGTACAACAACTAAGTCTATAATAGACAGGATAATTTACATACACAGATATTATTTTATATGTACATACGTGGCGTAGCAGTGAGTGTGGTTAGAACAAGGCCATTCGGCGGGTCGCAGGTTTGACACCGGGCACGCACCTGACTTTTCGGAGATAAGTGCGGTTAAGCAATTAAATATATCACATGCTTCAATGGTCAAGTGAAGGAAAACATCGCGAGGAAACCTACACACCTGAGAAATCTCCGTAATATTCTCAAAGGTGTGTGAAGTCTGCCAATTCGCATTGGGCCAGCTATATGGCTTAGCTAAACCTTCTCTGTAAGGAGATGTGTGCTCAGTAATGTGCCGTAGATGGGTTGCTGACAACTTATACGTGACGTGAATTTTGGTTTTATAAAAATCCCATGGATCTCCCGGCGAACAAAATATCCTACGTCCTTGGTCTCAGGATGAAAGTTACCTCTTTCTCAAATATTGAAAATAGTTTGACTTTCAATCACAAAAATGTTTGACATAAATTATTATGCGAGTTATGAAGAAGTAGAGGGAACCTGGCCGATGGTCTTTTTAATTTAAATGTAGCTATAATAGAAAAAATAATTTTGATTTAAATACCTAAATAAGTTCAACAGTGATATAAAAAATGTCAGATTAATTCCTCTTGACAATATCTACTATCATTTACGATAAAATGCAAATCATTGAAAAAAAAATCTGTTCCTTGCCGTTTTAAATGAAAACAGATGCCTGAATGCAAAAACTATGAAATGTAATTTAATACAAACAAACCATGAACTGAGTTCAATGATTTCCGTGTTGACGTTACCTACCTGGTATTATAATGATAACGGCTTTGTTGGTCTAGTGCTTAGCATGGTCAGTTGCAGATGACGAGGTCTTGGGTTTGATTCCCGGGTAGGGCCAAAAACCAAAAATAGGTAGGTACTACTTTTGGTTTTTTTATCAAGAAATTCGCAGTACTTATTAACCCAAAGTTAGGAAGTTGTTGGTGTGTCACCCCCGTGCCTCGAAGAGCACGTAAAGCCATTGCTTCATCCTGCACCTGATCTCTCTCCGATCTAATTGAATATTTATAGATTGGTTAATAGGTACCTATTTATTTTATATCAAAAAAGTTTTTGGGTGTCATGCAATCATATCATATCGATCTCTATGGTCTCTAAAAAGTTGTCCATTTCCGGACAGAGTCGAATTTGCACATCTAATCTGTATGACTTGTCTCGTAGTCGTAATCGTAACACAAACATACATACATACATACATCATATAATATTATACAGGTACATAATTATAATAAAATTGTATTACAAATAAATAACATCTTAGAAACACAAATTGACCTTCTCAGAGTTTCCTGTATCTTCAATTACATAAACATTGCGCATAATAAATATTCTTATAATTGATAATATTATGTTTCGACGGCACTAAAAAATATATATATTTCGTCTGATTTCAATTATAAATCACTACTTATAAAACAAAGTCCCCCGCCGCGTCTGTCTGTTAGTCTGTTCGTGATAAACTCAAAGAACTACTGAACGGATTTTCATGCGGTTTTCACCAATAAATAGGGCAATTCATGAGGAAGGTTTTAGTGTATAATTTGTTAAGTTTTTCTGTAAATTGGTTGAAATACGCCAATAATTGTTGACGATGTCGGAAAAATTCAAGCCGCCCGGGTGCTTTCATCGAAAACGCTGCCTATTCCCTTTGAGATATAACAAAACAATGTATGGTGGTGGTATTGGTGGGATAACTCTCTACAGAAAAGTCCGCAATGGCATATATATCTATCTGTTAAGGATAGCTTACTATACCCATTTTAACTTCTAAAAATATGGTCACGTACCATGAGGTAATTGGAAATCTACTGATACAGTATTAATCCTTATCAACTTAAATACGTTATTTAACATAAGCATTTCATGCACGCTATGACAATCCTTTCCACCATTTAATTTAAATGAATATCTTTAGGAGTTATCGCAAAATAAAAACGATCTCGCGCCAAAATAAATTCAAGCGCGCGCCGCTGGTTATGTAAGCTGAGTGCTTCCGAGCTATATAGTAATTAGTATTTCTTTTATGAGCCTACGTACTGTTCGATACGCTGTTCAAGGTATAACTTACGGAACATACCAAGGAGTTTGCAAAGCATAAACGTAATATAATCTACTACCCGTGCGAAGCCGTGCGGGTCGCTAGTTATCAATAAGAAAAACCGCGAAAACCGCATAGTAAACCTAACTCCTACTATTATTATAAACGCGAAAGTTTGTTAGGGTGGACGGATGGATGGATGGATGTTTGTTACCCTTCACGCCACAAGGAAGGAACCGATTTGTCTCAAATTTGAAATAAAGATAGCTCATACCCAGAATTAATACATAAACTACATTTTATCCCGAAAAATTAAAGAGTTCCCGCGGGAATAAAAAAAACCTTGATCCACGCGGATGACGTTCCGGGTATCATCTAGCCCCGTGGTACTCAACCTTTTTTCATGTTCGTAAAAAAAATAGGTAATGATTGCTAAGGTTTTCGTGATTGTTACAAATTGAATTAAACATTTATGAACGAATTCATCGTGTTTATTTTAACCGCCCCTTGGCCAAAAAAAACCAAAAATGGACTGTATCCGACACAGGACACAAAAGTGTATAATTGTGTGCAACGCCTTAGGTCCCAAAATAGAATTCATTATCAGTCTGGCTATATTTAGTCACTATTAGTGGTAAAGCTAGTGGTATATGCTTGGAGGACTTACAATTAGGTTCAATTCAGATCAAGGTCCATCTGTAATTTTTATGCAGCTAAAGATTGCTAGAGTTACACAAATCTTCAATAATAGGTATTTCATGATTTCCAAGCACAATAGCGTAGAATTTTTAAAGATTAAAAAAAAAATTATATATCAGCCGTCATCACATAAATCAAGTATTTAGGTAAAGGATCATTTGCTTCACTTAATTTAAAAACGTTTTTATGTATAAATATCAAAAAAAAAAAACAGTTTTCCAGACCAATGTTCAATATCGTAATATTATATCGTAAATCAAATACTTATATGTATATGGGCAAGTGATGTACCTATGGACGCTTGTACCTGTGGACACAATCGATTCCGTCGAAACTAGCAACCCTAAGATTCTATTTTGAACGCGACCGTAAAGCTTTGTCTATTGGACCGGGAGCCAAGACGTTTCAGACATTCGTTATTTTATAAAGCTGAAAGTTCCTCTGTGTATGTCCCCAATAGAGATCAGAACGATCCCCGACAGTAAATAGTAAAGGTGCATAAATTCTGAGTATACTTCCGTCATAGTATAAAAGCTGAGTTTTACATATGTTACTTGGGGACCTATCAGAAGATGTTTCCTCAGCAGTCAGACACTTCCGATAGTTCCTCCCCGTGTCAGACACCCTTAAACTATAGTAAATTATGAGTATACTTTCGTCATAGTATAAAAGCTGAGTTTTATATATGTTACTCGGGGACCTATCAGAAGATGTTTCCTCAGCAGTCAGACACTTCCGATGGTTCTTAAGTTCTTAAAAATCTGCCTTAGGTAGGTAGGTAGGCGAACTTTGATGAAACCATCAATTTTTACGGGATAAAAAGGAGCCTATAAGTTAATGAAGAGTATAGTCTATCTTGGTTTCAAATTTCAGCGAAATCAGTTCATTAGTTGTGGCGTGAAGAAGCAATACTTGAATTTCAGTTTTTCAATATCCTGTGGGAACCATGGACTTTTTATGAGATAAATACTAGTATATGTATTAATCCAGGATATAGCCAATCTACATTCCAAATATCAGCCAAATCGGTTCATTAGTTGTGGCGTGAAGAAATAATAGCTGAATTTCAGGTTTTCAAAATATTTCTGAAACCATGAATTTCCCGGTATAAAAAGTAACCTATAAGTTGAAGCAAAGTATAGTCTATCTTTGTCCCAAATTTCAGCTAAATCAGACCATTAGTTGTGGTGTGAAGAAGTAATGCGTGAATTTCAGGTTATTAAAATATTTCTGTAACCATGAATGTTTACGATATAAAAAGTTACCTCTATGTTGATGCAAAGTATAGTCTATCTTCGTTCCAAATTTCAGCTAAATCAGACCATTAGTTGTGGCGTGAAGAAGTAATGCGAGAATTTCAGGTTTTTAAAATATTTCTGTAACCATGAATGTTTACGATATGAAAAGTAACCTCTATGTTGGTGCAAGGTATAGTCTATCTCCTTTCCAAATTTCAGCTAAATCAGACCATTAGTTGTGGCGTGAAGAACTAATGCGTGAATTTCAGGTTTTTAAAATATTTCTGGAACCATGAATTTTTATGGTATAAACAGTAACCTATAAGTTGATACAAAGTATAATCTATCTTCGTTCCAAATTTCAGCTAAATTAGACCATTAGTTGTGGCGAGAAGAAGCACTACGTGAATTTCAGTTTTACAAAGTCCTGCGAGAACTATGGATTTTTATGAGATAAATAGTAGCCTATGTGTTAATCCAAGGTATAACCTTATATATATAGGCTTCTTTCAATTCCGTAAAAGTCCATGGTTCCTGCAGAACTTTGAAAATCTGAAATTCAGCTATTATTTCTTCACGCCACAACTGATGGTCTGATTTAGCTGGAATTTGGAACGAAGATAGACTATACTTTGCATCAACATAGAGGTTACTTTTTATAACGTAAAAATTCATGGTTCCAAAAATATTTTAAAAACCTGAAATTCACGCATTACTTCTTCACACCACAACTAATGGTCTGATTTAGCTGAAATTTGGAAAGAAGATATTCTATACTTTGCATCAACATAGAGGTTACTTTTCATACCGTAAAAATTAATGGTTTCAGAAATATTTTGAAAACCTGAAATTCAGCTATTATTTCTTCACGCCACAACTGATGGTCTGATTTAGCTGAAATTTGGAACGAAGATAGACTATATTTTGCATCAACATAGAGGTTACTTTTTATACCGTAAAAATTCATGGTTCCAGAAATATTTTAAAAACCTTAAATTCACGCATTACTTCTTCACGCCACAACTAATGGTCTGATTTAGCTGAAATTTGGAACGAAGATAGACTATACTTTGCATCAACATAGAGGTTACTTTTTATACCGTAAAAATTCATGGTTTCAGAAATATTTTAAAAACCTTAAATTCACGCATTACTTCTTCACGCCACAACTAATGGTCTGATTTAGCTGAAATTTGGAACGAAGATAGTCTATACTTTGCATTAACATAGAGGTTACTTTTTATACCGTAAAAATTAATGGTTTCAGAAATATTTTGAAAACCTGAAATTCAGCTATTATTTCTTCACGCCACAACTGATGGTCTGATTTAGCTGAAATTTGGAACGAAGATAGACTATACTTTGCATCAACATAGAGGTTACTTTTTATACCGTAAAAATTCATGGTTCCAGAAATATTTTAAAAACCTTAAATTCACGCATTACTTCTTCACGCCACAACTAATGGTCTGATTTAGCTGAAATTTGGAACGAAGATAGACTATACTTTGCATCAACATAGAGGTTACTTTTTATACCGTAAAAATTCATGGTTCCAGAAATATTTTAAAAACCTTAAATTCACGCATTACTTCTTCACGCCACAACTAATGGTCTGATTTAGCTGAAATTTGGAACGAAGATAGACTATACTTTGCTTCAACTTATAGGTTACTTTTTATACCGTAAAAATTCATGGTTTCAGAAATATTTTGAAAACCTGAAATTCACGCATTACTTCTTCACGCCACAACTAATGAAGCGATTTGGCTGAAATTTGGAATGTAGATCGGATATACCCTGGATTAACACATATACTACTATTAAGTCCATTGTACCCGCAGGATTTTGAAAAATTTAAATTCACGTATTGCTTCTTCAGCAGCAGTGATAGCCTAGTGGTTAGGACTGCGGTCTCCTATTCGGGGGGTCGCAGGTTCGATCCCGGGTACCCACCGCTGACTTTTCGGAGTTAAGTGCGTTTAAGCAATTAAATATCACTTGCTTCAACGGTGGAGGAAAACATCGTGAGGAAACCTGCACACCTGAGAGTTCTTCATAAGGTTCTTGAAGGTGGGTGAAGTCCGCCAATTCGCATTGGGCCAGCGTGGTGGACTATGGCCTATAACCCTTCTCTGAGAGGAGACCTCGCTCAGTGGTGAGCCGATGCTGATGGGTTGATAATGATTGCTTCTTCACGCTACAACTAATGAACTGATTTGGCTGAAATTTGAAATGATGATAGACTATACTCTGCTTTAACTTATAGGCTCCTTTTTATCCCATAAAAATTCATGGTTCCCGAAATATTTTGAAAACCCGAAATTCACGTATTGCGTCTTCACGCTACAACTAATGAAACGATTTGGCTGAAATTTGAAAAGAAGATAGATTATAGCCTGGATTAACACGCAGAATACTTTATATCCCGTAAAAATTGATGGTGGACGCGGCTTTTTTTGCTTATCAACAATATAGTAAAAAGTCATTTAGCCCAAATTTTGAGATACGACATTTCCGCTTTCTGCCGTCGATATCATAGTACGTATTTGACTTTACGTTAAAGTCTGAGCAAAAATCAAAGTATGAACGGATCTAAGTTTTGCGATTTAAAATTTGGAGCTAGCAGCTAGTTTAACATTATTGCTATTCATGTGTGACTAGCTGATGCCCGCGACTTCGTCCGCGGCTTCATCCGACTTAAGGGTTTTGGATTTCCGCAAGAATAGGTTTTAATTTTCTTGAATAATTTTATACCTATAGGCTATGTGATGTTCTGCTTTATTAGCTATTACACTGAGAAGTTTCATCATAATCAGTCCAGTAGTTTTAGCGTGAAAGAATCACAAGCATCTATGCATGCATACATCAATCCACCCATTCATACCTCAATCCAACCTCACAAACTTTCGCATTTAATAATATTAAGTAGGATTAGTGGGATCATGGACGTGCAACACGTATGGTAATTATTATCGAGTGAAGCGATAAAAACGTGCCTAACAAAACGGCACGTGACTATTCAGTATTTCTAGCGAAGTTATCGAAGCGACGAAAATCGTCTATGATTTAGCTTGAAACACTTGAAACGGAGGCTGCGGACATGGACTAATAGTGTTGAGAAAGATTTCTTTACCATCTAATATGGCATAGAATACATAATAGTACATGTTAAAAAGATTCGATCCGCAAAATTCAATAACTAAATAGTGACTCTTGTTCATACAATAAAATGCAATTCGTCGCACAGCGCTGCTAACTTACCTACAATTATATTCAAGCGAGTCGCGATACTGAAGTGGAAATGGGCGGGGCACATAGTTCGAAGAGCTGATGGTCGTTGGGGTCCCAAGGTGCTGGAGTGGCGACCCCGCACCGGGAAGCGCAGTGTTGGCAGACCCCCCACCAGGTGGACCGACGACATCAAACGAGTCGCAGGGAGCCGCTGGATTCAGGCGGCGCAAGACCGAGGCCTGTGGAAGTCCATGCAAGAGACCTTTGTCCAGCAGTGGGCGTCTATCGGTTGATAAAGAAGAAGAGAAGATATTCAAGTAAAAGTTAGCCTCTAGCCTTTCTATCGTGTAGTTCCATCCCTTCGGACTACGTCAGCCCATTGAGGTGGCCCGACAGGCCATTATTTTTTTAAAGGAGATTGGCGAATTCCATAGAGTTTCTGACCCAGACGAACTGAACCGTTCACGAATCAAACTTCTCATGCTTGTTCTAGTGAACCAGTCTAACAAAGAAGTTCATCAAAGTCTATCAAATAAAGTTGGGAGAAAAAAGATATTCACTTGTATTGCCATGTAACGGTTCTTTATAATATATACTTGTGAATAATTATATTTTCGATCCCAATCTCCTAAAAACATCGAGTTCACACAGCAAAAATACTCTGAAAAATATTATAATTCCGATAATTTCGAGATTACGACTCTATATTTCCGAGACTAGTTGAGATATTTAAAAAACGAAAAATTGCATTGTGTTATAATATTTAAAAACGTTATTTTAAATAAAATATAAAAAAAATCGGCCAAGTGCGAGTCGGGCCTCGCTCTTTTAGGGTTCCGTTAAAAAAAATTAAATTAAAATATTTCCATGTACCCATGGAAATATTTTAAATTAATTTTTTTAATTTAATTTAATTTTTATTATTTGTTGTTATAGCGGCAATAGAAATACATAATATGTGAAAATTTCATCTGTCTGTCTATTACGGTTTACGAGATACAGCCCGCTGACAGACGGACGGACGGACGGACAGCGTAGGCTTAGTAATAGGGTCCCGTTGGTACCCTTTGGGTACGGAACCCTAAAAATATCACTTAAATACCCAATTGCAATCTTCACACTGTAGCGATAATTTTTAAACAATCCCACAGTAAATAATTTTAATTAACCTGTGAAACTCCCATCATTGGATCACAAAGCTAATTTTTTCTAATAATATTTTATGTTGCAACTAGCTTTTATCCGTGACTTCGTCTACGTTGAGTTACCGTTTGCTTTTCCAAGATAAAAGATAGCCTTTGTTATTTTCAAGATGTTCAACTATACCCTTGCAAAAAATCACTTCGATCTGTTGATCCCTTAATTGAAGATTGAAGGACAAACCTACCTATGGAAAAACTGAAAAACTAAAAATTTGCAAGGATAATGTCTCTTGTATTAAAAGTTGTGTTGCTTTAAAGGTCTTATAATTGTTTCAGGATTGTACGGCGTGCTGTTTAGGCGCAATAAAGAAGCTGCATTCTCCAACTACAGACTATGGGAGAGCGCCGGCTTCGTCATTGCATACGCCTATTCCACCCACCTGTGCGCCAGAATGAAGCTGTATGTGCTGATGGTAGCTCTGCTCCTCGGAGTCGCAGGGTACATCATCGTCGAAATATTGCACAAGAGAAAGGTGAGTTAACTTTTTTAAGCTATTACATAGCTTTAAACCTAACACCATCGTTCAGTAAGCGTTCAACATTTTAGAAGTTCACAAGTAGCTCTGTTTGGCGCAGTGGGCGAGCGACCGCTTTCTTTACCGTATGGTGTATGATGTCGCAGGTTCGAATCTCACTCGCGAAGTAGTGACAGTGCGCTTTTCTTGTTTGTTTGTTTTTTAATTTTTTTTTTGCATAATTTTTATTATGCAAAAAAATATTGCATAAATATTATAATTGCATATGTTGATAAAAAATGCAATGCAATAGCTTCACCGCGGCAGTCCCCGAGTGCCACTTAATTTTTTTTTTATAAAAGAATATCAGCCAAGTTGAAGTGTGCTAATATCCTCCTCTCCCCTCCAAATAAGCGGAAAGCTTGTGTTAGGAGTGGGTACGACAATAGTGCAACGGGTGGAATTTGAACCAGCGAGTTTTCAGTCCGCCCCTTTAACCGTTGGGCTATTGAGGCTTTATCTATTTATTAAGTATTTTTTTTTTTGGGTTCCGAAAAAAAACGGAACCCTTGTAGGATGGCTTCGTTGTCCGCGTGTCAAGGTCCTTTTTCTCAGAAACGCCTTGAGCTTCTAAGTTAAAATTTGTACTGAATGCAAAAATCAATGGTCTCATAATAATTAAAGATGCGAAAATTTCAAGTTACTAGTCTAAAACTCAATAAAAAGTTACAGCTTTTCAAAGCGCATTTCCATTTAAAATTTCCGGTGACGTTCTTGCTCGTTTTTGCCATTAATTAAAATCTAGGCGTTTCATCTTAAATCATAATTCATAATACATAATTTTGTAATATTGTTCTAAAATGTAAAAAATTCTTTTTTAAGTATGGCACGGCACGATAAATTGCGGTCAAGTGTCCGAGCGCGATATGTTTCATTTCTGTGCGGTGTCGTTGAATGAGTTAACGGTCCATAGAAATGTATGGCGCTCGGAGTCGCCACCGCAATTTATCGTGCCGTGCATTGGCTCGTGGAAAAACGGCCTTAGTCGGTGGTTTTTCCAAATAGTCCTAGGCTTATCCTGCGAGAGAATTAAGATTCTATCCCACATATCGGATGTGATTAAAATTTTTGATTTAAGTAGGCACACTGGTTTATTTTATGTCTTTCTTATTTCCAGGCCCTTCGTCTAAAGAAGATTGCCGAGAACCCGGTAGAAGCGGCCGAAGCCACTAAGCAGCCGCCAGAAGAGGATGACGAGAAGGATGACATTGATGACGACCTCATCATCACGCATCTGTAAGCACCGAGCGACTACAATCTAGCGCTTAGGGTCAAAGCGTACGCGCCATTAATTCACCGGCGATTAAGTCAGCCGCAAGCGCGCGCACTCGTGAACATTCCCCTTAAGCGCAAGAATATTTGCCATACCCACTTTTTAGGTACAAAATCTCGAGGTGTTACTCTCGAATTTAATCTATTTATATGTATCCAATAGTTCTAAGGCTTCATATTAGGGAGCATATTAGTGTAATTTAGGCCAGGGACAAATCAAACGGAACTCCGCGCTGGGGTTTCCAGACTCATGTGTCGTATTTTAGGAGAGCGTTTTATTTGGGTGGACGAGATACAATCCGCGCGCGCTTTCCTCGTGTCCGTTAAATTTTAGCTACTTTTACTTAAGGTTGAAGACAAGGGTCTGCCCGCGAAATTCAAATTTATTTTGGTTTTTCGCAATTTGTAAACTAATACGACAAAGTAGGCTTATGGCCTTCTAATTGCGCCAGTGGAATTATCATCTTCACAGGTTTACATAAAAATCTTTACTTGAAAGTGACCAGTTTAAGAAATTAATCAAAATACTGAGTTGGACGTGAGTTACTCACAAATTAGTCGATATTTTGATTAATTTCTTAAACTGGACACTTTCAAGTAAAAACATTTTGTATAAACCTGTGAAGATGATACTGTCATTGTCGCAATTAGAATGCCATAAGCCTACTTTGTCGTATTAGTTTACAAATTGCGAAAAACCGAATTAAATTTGAATTTCGCGGGCAGACCCTTGTCTTCAACCTTAAAGTAACAGATTCCGCTAGATTTGTCTATAGGCTAATGTGGATGTTTTTAGAACTTCCACCATATTACGATAATGTTCTAAAGAGCTACAATAAATTATAGAACATAGCGTTTACATCGTCATCGAAAAGAATTTGCATATTAAGCGCATGCGTGCGGATAAGACATACCTAAGCGTTCAAATATCCCGTAACATCTGATAAAACGCTGAAGTTGAAATCTGTGCGCGGAATTTAGCTAGATTTGTCCCTAATCTTATGTGGGGAAATATTATTTTATCGTCCCAATAATTTTTATCAATGCGTTGTGAGTCCAAGAGGGTATTATACAATCGCTTTAAAGTTACTTAACGATTTTCATGTTTCTGCAGCGTACGCGAATTATGAAAACGAATATTAAGGCTGCCTTAAAAGACCGTATGACACGCCTCTAATAAGAAGGTCTACTCCGTTACGATGCATTTTTTTATTTATTGAATAAAATAAACAGTACTCTATCATTGCTGTGTAAGACTTTTGATTCTTTGGATCAAGTGAATTAGATATACCTAGGTACAAAAAATGCTTCATTTTTTAAATTTTGATAAATAATTATAGGCCAGATTAAATATTAATCTAAGGAAATTATCCCTTACTCGCATTATATAATAATTATTGAAATAAAAAATGCACCACACTTCTTAACTTTCATCTTCATAGAGATTTTTATTTATTCGGTAACCGCTGTCTCCCCTGGTGGTAAGCTGGTAAGTGACGATACAGTTTACGATAGCAGGTTGACTTGGAAGGGTAAAGGCAGAGAATATATAATAGCACATTTTAATTTAGGTAGGTCTTATTATCCAATATTTTAGGTAGTTTCGACGACGGAATCTTTGCCGATTTTTGTAAAACTTTGCTGCTAGATAGACATTTCTTTTTAGTTTTGTGTAACATTTGCGGAAACTACTTACTATCAACTCTAATTATTTCAAATTATTCGCTATACAAACTTTGGTTCCTTTTTTCCATTATGGTACGAAGCCTTAAAATGACGATCTCTGAAAAATTTTGCTCAGGTACAGAGTTTTTTTTAACAACGTAGATCTGCTGTCTGCATTCCAAATCGCGCTACAATTCAGTGTTACACTCAGTATGCCTCAACAAACGGTGCAAGTTTAACAAACTGCCGTAGGTGACGACAGAAACATTTTAAGGGGCATTACGCATTGTCGTAAGTTATCACAATATTTTTAAATTGTGACACTGCACCAGGCGCAGCATAGATTTATGATTGGTAGTAAGACGACTTCGAACGACTAAGCTGCCAATTCTAAATCTATGAGCCATCCATACAATCCTATAAAATCCCATAGGATTCATATCGTAAATGTGCTAGTGACCAATGGTAGCGACTCTTATAAAATATGCGATTTGGACAATGGCAAGATAAAATGTTGTAAAACAAATAGTGGCTTGTGTGATCTTATACTAATAATGTAGATAGCTCCCGAGCGAATACCGTTATATTTATTTCTCAAGATTTAATCATGGACAGCCTTTTTTTGGTGTCACTAAAAACTTAAAAACGCGACTGATAGCACGATTTGTGCAGGCTTTATTTAGAGTCATTATTCTATTAACATTTCAAAAATAATTGAAATACTTCCAGCAAATAGTTTGTTAAAGCTACGTTCAAACTGACAGCTAAGTTTTACAATCGGTATAATCAGAGAAAGTGGATACTTTACAATAAAAAAAGGTAACAACAAATCTCTTTTGCTATAAGGTAACGGCACCTAATTCCGCGGTATTTTCATCAAAACTTGAAAAATCATCAAAAATTAAGCATTCACTATACCTTTCTACCGCACTGGCTATTTTTATCTGAAGTGTTATTTGACTTACTATTGAAATAGTCTAAAACTTTGATAATTAAACCTTAATTTATATGTAAAATTAAATAAAATATGAAAATAGTCCGGAGCACCTAATTCCGATGTAAAAATCCTTATTCCGATGCATTTGGTACCTAATTCCGAGTGTTCCAAATACAAAAGGAAAAAGAGTAGAAAGAATACTACAGGATGTTTAAAAGCCAACTGCATTCATTAAATTTGGTTTCTAAATCAGCCTAGTCTCTGTCTTCTTAGATGACTAGTAAAATGATATCACAATCTACCATTAATAATATTCTTATGGTGAGTAATATTAATTACCATAAAAAATTATTACTCCTAAATAACATCCACTGTTATCGATACCGGTAAAAAAATTACTAATATTTATGACCGGTTATTGACCGAGCGAAGCGAGGTCTCAGAGTCTACTTGAGTGAATTTGCACTTGTCCGTCCGTCCGTCTGTCCGTCCGACCGTCCGTCTGTCAGAGCCTTATAACTTTTGAATTACTGAACGTAATTACTTTAAATTTAGATATAAAATGTAAACTGATGGCCTTTAGCCGAATATTGCATAAAAAATTATAAAAATCTTTATTTCAGGGGGGCTCACATGGAAGTGAATGCGAAGGAAAATATTTTTTGTTGCTTTTCATAGGCTCGCGATATATTAGCGATATATTAGCGATTTTGAAGAAAGTACAAAAATATTTTATTTTTTATTTTATATATATATATATTTAACTAATGTTCCCTAACCTTTACGGACTACCTATGATGATGATGTTAGGTGATGATTTCTGTCAACTTCTTTATCACGATCCTGTACGGGACACCTGAAAGGACATTGGGACGGATGTTAGGACTTAGGATTGTATTTAGGAGATACCTACGTCAAGAGATTTAGGTATGTTTAGTGAAAACGGGCATAAAAATAATGTCAGTTTTGGTCGTTATGTATCGATTGAATGAATAATCATGGGATACCGTTACCGCGAGTATAAGTCATAAAGCGAGCGAGTAATGACGGTATAAGTCAACGTGGGAAGGCCCCAGTCCGTTAACCTGATTCCCGTTTGTTTCCCGTTAGGGTTGATGTTGGTACCTGTTTTCCAAACCAACAAGGTGGATGCTAATAGAGTTAATTGTTAAACGTTAAGTAGGTAGGTGCCGGTGGTAGCCTTAACTTGTCATAAAAGCCACAGATTGGCCTACATCAAATAAATAATTTTGAATTTTAGTTGGTGTAAATTAGTTTTTACTTTCATGCGGTGTCGTTTAAGTTTAAATTGTTTTCTATAAAAACTTTTAACTTTATTTATAAAATTAACTAGTTAAAACTACGGGTGATTTTTTTGCACGTGGTAATACTAACGTGTCTGGTAAGACCTGATTTCCCGTGGTACCAGTAGTACCACCGGTAGTACCGCGGGTAAGTACCCCTTATTTCATTATTGTATTTGCAAATTTTACATAAACATTTTAGATTACGAATGTTATTTTAAATGGCAAATATAATACACTGAAATCATACACACTGCGGTAATATTGTGAACATCCTGTATTTAACTTCTGTTTATACCACGTAATAAGGTGCTCATAGAACCTAACTCCGATGTATATACATCGGAATAGCGTTTTATAACAAAAAACATGTTTCTTAATTCCGAGTATTAAAAAGGAAAAGATTTTTCCACAGTAAATAAATAAATTATTTCTCAATTGGAATATTTTCGCAAAAATATACTATACCTTCTCAACATTGCATCGAAATACGTATGAACTTAATTTTCCTTTCTTAACTTTCCCATACGATCAGTTAATGAATTACCAAAATAGATAATCTTTGATATGCTATAATTAGTGATTTCGACGCCAAAGTGTACCTCGGAATAAGGTGTTCTTATGCTGATTGACCATTTAAGTATTAGAAATCGAAGCAAGAAATGCTTATCATAAAAACGGCCCTAAGAATTAAAAAAATGTTTTGGCCTATGAAATTGCTATTCCGCGGTATACCTCGGCATAAGGAACCGACTAAAATATTTGGCACCTAATGCCGTGTTATTTTTAATATTCATTTTCAACTTCATTTCTTTACAAAACCTTACAAAAGTTAAGCGTTTTCGATAAAAAATGTAATCCTTCCAATATTTTAAACTAAACAAAAACAAAAACTGTACAAAATTAACGAGTAAACACTATTTAAAAAATTTAGGTACTCACGTGCACAAGGTTCAGAATGTATGAAGCGTGCGTTCGGGCCGTCTGCTACCGCAAAATTTATTGGATAATTTAAAACTTACACACATAAAACCACCCTTTTTGTCAATCAATCACGGAACGATAAACTATCAATTGATTAAAATAGCTTGCAGTGCATATGAGCTTGGTTATGTTTAGAAAAAGCTGTTTTTCTGTGTACATCGGAATTAGGTGTCAATTTTGGAATCCCTCGGAATTAGGTGCCCTTACCTTAATCCGAAAAACTAAAAAGTGCATTTCTTTGCAATTGTGCATTGTAGAGTCAACTCCTTAAGATGCTCTAGTGTCTAAGTGATACGTACGTAGATTGTATTTCCGAGAGATTGTGTGGTGCGTGTTGGTGATGCCTTGTTCCTGTATATCTAGCTCTGGAAGAGCGATAGTGGACAGCGGGAACGGTACCTTGTACTGTTTTTTGTGGTTTGGCGGAGTATAACAAAAGATGATCGTTGTTCCTTATGTATAATGGAATTCCGCAAAGTATGCTTCCACAACTTATACTTTTCAATAAGATAAGACTGAAAAAGTAGAGATGAGTTGGATATGCTGAACGACCGACCTAATGTTAACATATAGCTAGCATAAAGCACAGCAAATCCTTATTCATAAACTGCTTCTTATTAAATGTCGAAATGTATTAAATATGTGCCACCTCCGGACACAAATCCATGAAATATGTCAGGTTGCGATACGGGAAGGCCCACGCGGAGTGGCGAATTATCACTCATTGTTTCTATATTTTTTGTTATTTTTGTACATTATTAAATTTATAAAGCATATACCTACTTTTGTTACTCATGCGTTGAATAAGACACCTGTGTTTGCGTTTTGTATTTAGTATCAATAGATTTTAATTATATACGCTTTGTAGTGGCAGGTGGAAATCAGCTTTTGAAAATTTTGTCTTTGTTCAGTGGAGCCATATAAAAATATAAGGCCTTTAACGGGAATCGTTGTCCGTTCTACAAAAATAAAATAAAAATATATTTTTTAAAAAAACGTCCAGTATTAAAGTTTCAAATGAACATTTTTGTACCTATGAAAGTAAAAATTTTAGTTTTGAACTATGCATTCTTTAGATACGAATATTTTTATATAATATCCATAGGTTTAAGATTGGTAGTCGCTTCGCACCTACTACATGCCGTCCGTCGGTGTACTAGTAAATTGCGCCAATTCATAGTACACCTGAACTGGCGTAACCACATAGTCTCGTAGCAACAAATGTTTGACGTTTTCAAACAAACTATGGCATTATGTTGATTGTTGCCGCGTTTAATAGTACAAGATCCCAAAGAGAGGTCCTTTATCCATCTGTGTACCAGATGAAAAACATTTTTTATCGAATATTATCTATAAAAAACAAATCGCAATTGTTTTGCCTATTAAAATATGATCAAGGCTATTTTTAATTAAAATTCTGAAATTTTAAAGCCTGGCAATAGTAATTCATGAACGATTTTTCAAAGTGCTCCTTAAGTTTACAATTTTAATAAGTTCCTTCGGTAAACAAGAGAGTGAACCGTGGACAAAAATTTTAATCATATTTTTTTATTAAATAGCCTTGAACATATTTTGATAGGCGACAATACAATTGCGATTTGTTTTTTATAGATAATATTCGATGAAAAATACTTTTCATTTGGTAAACAGATGGGTGAAGGACGACCTCTCTTCGGATCTTAGACCATAAGGAGAGCTATTGTTTGCAGGAAGGGCGGTATCTAGTAGCAACTAAGCTTCCAATCTATAATATAATAAAACTGTAACAGGTCCAATTCTGTACATTGAAGATATTTTGAAAATTTTTGTTTGAGGGCACTCTATAATCGATACTGAAGCCAAAACAATTTTTTTTTAATTTTTTGTCTGTCTGTCTGTCTGTCTGTCTGTCTGTCTGTCTGTCTGTCTGTCTGTCTGTATCTTGGCCGCGCATCACGCCAAAACTACTGGACGGATTTAAATGAAACTTGGCACGATTTAAGTTAATACTACGAGGTATAACATAGGATACTTTTTATCCCGAAATTCAGCATGGTTCCCTTGGGAGAGGGGATGAAAGGCAAAATGTGTATTTCGCTGTAATTCATTAAGGCGTATTCCGATTTAATCCATTCTTTTTTTGTTAGAAAGCAGGTTCTTTAGAGATTATCCTGTAATTATTTCAAGATCGTCAATTTCGTAGTTCAGAAATTATAGACATCACGATCTTCAGCATAAGTTCCAAATAACTTGAACCCCGGAATCTACAAGATACTTTGAATGAACGGGTCATCTTAAGCTGGCAAGCGTACTTTATCGTATATAGCCATCGTGGATAGCCCTATTTTGTCAAAGTCAAACTACTCCAAAGGCGTCAGATTTTGCCAAACGATCATTATACCTACATAGTACATACTACATAGTAGGTAATGTATGTAATACATCGTATGGACTTAATGCTACAGTGTTTTCCTATGCAATTTAATATTCTAATCATACTAATATTATAAATGCGAAAGTGTGTTTGTTTGTTGGTTTGTCCTTCAATCACGCCACAACAGAGCCACGGATCGACGTGATTTTTTGCATGGGTAATATAGTTGAGGACACAGGCTACTTTTTATCCCGGAAAATCAAAGTGTTCACGAGGGATTTTAGAAACTAAATCCACGCGGACGAAGTCGCGGGCATCAGCTAGTCCTAAATATATGGATATTATAGTATTTATTTTATTTTATTATTACATATTATTTATTTATTAATATTACTAAATAAAGTTGATTTAAATTCAAACATATATAATGCTTAAAAAAGTACTGAAAATTAAATAGTTTATTAAAAATAATTATTATTACCACAATATATTATTATACACACAGATAATATGCGTATAAAAACAAAATGTACGTAAAATAATGTTATCGTGTTTATAATAAAATATTAAACTTATTACATAACAAAATCTTAAAAATAAATGTGAATTTCATAACAAGTGTATTTTATTTTTATAGTAATTATTGAGGCAGCAAATTCACTATAAGGCAATTAGATCAAATAAATTAATAGTTTATAATTAAGATTATAAATATTTAGTTAAGGTAGTATACATAATTATATGGATCTTTTTCAGTAAACTATATAACCATATTATATCCAGTATCCATAAAATATTTTGCCAGTTATCGATACATCGGACAATTGATCCATATTAAATATACGAAACTTTAGTAACTTATTAGTTTTTTATAAACTGTTGATCTGATAATAAATAATTGTTTTATTATATTTATATGATATCGTAAATATTTTTGAGAAATATTTTACTAAATAATTTGTATGCTAAATTAATATAACTAGATATATTAATATACCTACGTAGGGACACCCGTGAAGTTTTATAATAAAAACTTTGTGGAAAAAAACATTTTTAAATAATTAATATAATTGTTCGGAAATGTACTGTGTGTGTGGTAATGTAACTTCTGTTAAGTATTTTTGCGATATAATTTGAAATAAGGAGAAATAAAACTTTAATTATTATTTTAATATTATTATCTGCAGTCTTATTGCTAATATTTAAACTCATTCAGAAATAATTCATAATATTCAGAATCACATATTTATGAATAGTTACTAGCAAAGTAAATCAAACAAGGCAAGACATAGAGTCGTAACCAATTCTTCTACATTGTTCTGAATTCTGTGATTTTTAAAATACAATAACATGTTCTGAAACATTCAGAACATGAATTATTTAATAAGTACGTATATTGAAAGAAGACACTTACTTATATTTACAAACTGCGATATTAATTATTTTATAATAATAATAAACTCAGCATATTATACAAGTATGTATTCTTGGAGACAATTTTTTTGTGAGAAAATTAAGAGCATAAACAATATAGTAAGTATATATTAAGTAAGTATATATTATACATATAACAAGTGATCCAACCAACCTGACGCCAACGCTTGTTTATGAGACAAATCGAATCGTAGTATTTCATATGGCTGGTAAAGGCTTAGTACAATATGGCACATCTCAAAAATTACAGAATCAAAATATAACAAAACGCAATAATTTCAAAATAAAATTGACTAAAAGGAATTGGAAGTCCATTTTGCTTTGACGTTATAAGTTAGTAGTGGGTATTTAGAAACTCGAAATCTTACAAGTTGTTGAGATGTGCAATCTCGTACTGATTACTAAACCAAGCTTCCAACAACCACCGCGACATCGTGCGAGACCGGTTTGGGATGTGTGTTGCAAGTATGCTTTCGCCCTTATTTTTGTTAGGGTAAATAAACCACGTGATAACATATAGATGTAAAAGAACGTAAACGTATTATATTATTATTATTATTGTAAATTAAATTTTCGATCGTAGTTCTAAAGTAAATCTAAGGCTATTAAATCGATAAATAAATACACTTAAATATCACCTAATTACATTGTTTGTATCGTGTTTTTATCTAATAACATTTATAAATTAGAGAATTAAGTAAAAAGTAATTATAATTACATAATATAACACGAATTTGTGATGAAAATAAAATAAACAAATAGTTGTTTGGTCAATAATTTGTATTATTTGCAAAGATAATTCCATTCCGAGTCCTTATTTCTGTCCCAAGCTCCTGATAAATTATTTCCGATCATTTACGATTGCCGTCTCATCGGGCTATGAGAGTTAAGTGATAGAGAGTGCACCTGTTTAAGCGCACACACTTGTGCACTATAATATCTACTGTGTAGGTGGCGAATCTGCCTTGGCTAAAATTGAATTATTTTTCTTATAGAACGTAGCACACGTAGCTTAAAATGATTATCATTATTACTCTGTTATTAGCGTCGTTGATAAGCCATCCACGCGCACGAAGCGCGTGCGCGAAGTCCTCATTTCTGATTCGCAAGGCCAGGGTCTGGAACGCTCTTCCGAGACCTGTGTTTTTTAGCACGAACAATCTGGGTATCTTTATATTCAAGAGTGAATAAGCATCTTCTAGGCAAACGCGTTCCACCTTAGACCGCATCATTGCTATCCATCAGGTGTGTTAGTAGTCAAGCAGATTGCGTTAGGAATTCTGCTGTACGATGATGATTTTAAGGAAACCTTGTGTAAAAAGGTCAAAGCTTTCGAAATGTGGGTCTATTTATTTATTTATTTACTTTAGGAAACTCAACAGCGAATTTTATTAATATTAGACTTAAAAACTAGAGACAAATTATATGGCCAATTACAGATTTTCTCAAAAAAACAATTACAAAATAATTAGTGAAATATGTGTGTGTGTGTCTTTATAAGAATGTTGAGAATTTCGTGGGATCAGCGTGTCAAAAACGCGACTGTTCTGCTGAGGCTATACTAGGCAAAGGCTTTGAGTTAAGACCATAAAAATACGGAAGCTGGAATTCTTTGGCTATATCCTTAGGAATAACAAATACGACCTCCTGCAGCTCATTATCCAAGGAAATATACCTGGCCGAAGACCACCTGGTCGGCGAAGAATATCGAGGATTAAAAACTTACGCCAGTTCCCAGTACGGGAAAAGTACCCGACCATTGTTCCGTGCAGCAGCGTCCAAGGTGCAGGTAGCCCTAAGGGTTGCCAACCTCCAATTGGAAACGGCACTACAAAAAGAAGATGATGATTTTGAGGGATCCAGAAATAAGCTGATTTATCCTACGAGCCAACATTCAAGGCCAGTCCAGTCCCATTCAAGTAAAGCGGCTGCTCACGGAATATAGCTGCTCTATTAATACGAAAACCCTCCGGCTCGAATAGTTCATTTGTGATGTCATATTATTTGGCACTTCGGTATGTTTTCCATATTTTATCTGTCGACTGTCGACCATGACCGAATTTAATCAAGCATACAAGATACCCGCAGATAAAGATGAATTCACGATAATATTTGTAGGCGGTGATATAAGAGCAACATCCTGTAGCAATTTTTTGAAGTTATCTACCGTCTTCATCAATCACATCGAGAGTCGTCGAGAACAGTTGTTAAATTTTTATGCTAGAACTCTAATGAAATAGGGAAATATGAACTATTATTTATTTTATCTACCTACGCTTCTTGAAATATAGTCAAAAGTCAAACATAGGTACCAGTACCAGTCAACGCATACAAAAGTCTGCACACCTAAGTATACAATATAATTTTATATACCTAAGTATATGAAAGTCTCCAGTTTTTGACTATTTATTCGTCTACGAAAAGACCAATAGTAAGTCTTAGGCTGCCCGTCCACCGGAGCGGAGCTAGGCTGCGGAGTGGAGAAACTGAGAAATATTAACCAATAGGATTGCATACTCCCTGTCCACTGAAGAGGAGCGGAGATTTTGTGCAATCCTATTGGTTAATATTTCTCAGTTTCTCCACTCCGCAGCCTAGCTCCGCTCCGGTAGCCTTATGAAGGGGTATGTCTATGTAGTGTCTACTTACGTATGCAGTTAAACTAATGAGCCGATTTTGATAAATGAGGTGTTAATCGATATAGGCTACATTTTTGTCTGACTACGGCATAGCCAAAAGGTAGGTGTAGTTTCGGATTGTGTATGCTGCGTATGCTCAGCGGGCGATGGAGAGAGCTATATGCTCGGAGTGTCCCTGCGGGATCGAATCAGAAATGAGGAGATCCGTAGGAGAACACAGAGTCACCGACATAGCTCAGCAAGTCGCGATACTGAAGTGGAAATGGGCGGGGCACATAGTTCGAAGAGCTGATGGTCGTTGGGGTCCCAAGGTGCTGGAGTGGCGACCCCGCACCGGAAAGCGCAGTGTTGTCAGACCCCCCACCAGGTGGACCGACGACATCAAGCGAGTCGCAGGGAGCAGCTGGATTCAGGCGGCGCAAGACCGAGGCCTGTGGAAGTCCATGCAAGAGACCTTTGTCCAGCAGTGGACGTCTTTCGGTTGATAAAGAAGAAGAAGAAGAAGATGCTGCGTAGGCCCTACTGGCCGCTACAGCGTCACCGGGGGATTGGCAAGCTCTGCCTGGAATTTGAAAAGAGCTCTAGGGCTCGAAGATATCGGGGGGCAACGTCTTCCTAAGGGCGCCTCCTGTGAGGCTCGGACCACAACTTAGGATGACGTTGGGACGAATGGGAGTCCGTCCGTACGTCCCCGTGATCGTGGTAAGGATCCACGCCGAGGTGACGTTAGAAATCAGGGCCCTCGTTTTCGCCGGCGAAGACGCTGTGCAGAAGTTGATTGTGTCAGTACGACTACTGCCCTACTTGATAAGGAGCGTTGTCGGTCGTTGTCTGATCGTCTGGATCGAAAAGGACGTGTTTGGGACGTCGTTTGTCGGCAGGGTCATTACGGTCAGGGATGTATGCTACTGCTTGGGCTACTAGAGGGTTAGGGTGGCTGACTGCTTTCACAAAATAGTTTTTGGAAAGTTGAAAGGGTAATCTCAGTGGCACTAAGGCCGAATGGCTTCCCCTAGTTTTTAACCCCCGGCGCAAAAAGAGGGGTATTATAAGTTTAACGTGTGTATCTGTGTATATATTGTGTATGCGTCTCTTTCTGTTCCCTAGTAGCAGCCTCCCTAATGGACCGATTTTGATGCGTTTTTTTTCTGTGTGAAAGCTAATGTAATCGAGGTGGATGGATCTTAGCTATAATTTATAAAGATCTGCTCAGGTGTTTGAAGATCATCAGCTCATTTCCTACTTGATTAAAGGGTCTTAAAAGCTTTCTCTGGTGCGATTGATTTGAAAGCTGTACTGTTACTTCGGATAATTTCCAAAATGTGCTTTGAGCTGATGCTGCAGCATCAAGTATCTATAGTCTACGACACACCCAACTTCTCGGCAACTTACAGAAGATTTAGTGTGTTTGTGCTCATTAGAATGGTCTCAATGAGTAGGTGTTAGATAGATGATGATCGAGGATCAAGGATCGAGGATCGAGTATGATCTGATGATGGAGCAGAAAAGTAGGCAACAAGATGTCAGGTATATCGTGCATAGTCTGGCCATAGATTCACATACTGGTACATGGACATACTGTACCACTGACAAAAAGTTAATACCTTCAATCGATCATTGCTGCAGTTAAATCTGATATCTCAAATGTCGTAACATTGGCAAGAGATAGCCCGAAAGTTGAATATCTGACAAATTAAGCCTTTTTAGTGCCGATTTGAAGTAGTGACAGCCTAGTGGACTAGTGGTCTACTATTCGAGGAATCGCAGATTCGATCCCGGGCACGCACCTCTGACTTTTCAGAGTAATGTGCGTAGCAATTAAATGTCACATTCTTCAACGGTGAAGGAAAACATCATGAGGAAACCTGCACACCTGAGAGTTCTCCATAATGTTTTCGGAGGTGTGGTCCGCCAAAACGCATTGGGTCAGCGTGGTGGACTATGGCCTATCCTTCTCTAACAGAAGACTGATGGGTTGATGATGATGATGGGTGCCGTTTTCACCAACGCTAAGTAACATTTAACATAACAACATCCATGGAATTTGATATTTTGGCAGATTTTAATTGTTTTATTATTATTACGAGCAAATGAGTGGCGATGGTGGAAAAAATAAGATTAAAAAAAATCTTTAAAAACTGTAACCGTACCAGTGTACCCATCCGTCATATTGTTTGTTCATCTGAAATGTAGTAATTATGTCATGGAAAACGAATCGATTAAAACCTCATTTATCAAAATAGGTTCTGTAGTTTAGGTGCTTCGGTGGATCATGGTTTTAGAAAAAGTCCTTTGGATAAATCGGTTTGGCTTCCAGGTACCCACAAGTGGTAGAGTCATAAGAGCCTCAGGTTGGCTTACCTGAAATAAATAATTTTGAGTTTTTGAATTTTAAAATCATAACCTTTCCTTTTGGCTTTGTCATAATCGAGTAAAACCTAGATTGACAGCGAACAAATAGAATGGACTACTTAGGTAGATATTGCGTTCTTATCACTTCAAAGAAGCTTCAAAGTGATTGGACTGGGAGCCGAGACCGTTCAGACCTTCGTCATTTTATAAAAGCTGAAAGTTTCTCTGCGTATGTCTCCAATAGAGATAAGAACGATCCCTGACTATGAAGTTTGGATCATGGTGGCTTTGGGAGATATCAGGTAGTAAAGGTGTATAAATTCTGAGTATACTTTCGTCATAGTATATAAGCTGAGTTTTATATATTATGTTACTTGGGGAGCTACCAGAAGAAGTTTCCTCAGCAGTCAGACACTTCCGATGGTTCTGACGCCCTTTCAGACACTCTGAATCTGCCGTAGGGATGTAGGTAGGCGAATTTTGACGAAACCATTGACTTTTACGGGATACAAAGTAGCCTGCGTGTTAATCCAGGCTTTAATCTATCTGCAATCCAAATTTCAGCCAAATCAATTCATTAGTTGTGGCGTGAAGACGTAATACGTGAATTTCGGGTTATTAAAAAATTTCGAGAACCATGAATTTTTACGGGATAAAAGTAGCCTATAAGTTAATGCAGAGTATAGTCTATCTTAGTTTAAAATTTTAGCGAAATCAGTTCATTAGTTGTGGGTGAAGAAGAAATATGTGTATATCAGTTTTTTTTAACACTTTCATGCGAACAACCAAAAATGTGGCTGAATGTGATTCCGCACATCTTTTTTCCATACAAACTGGAGCGACGTCCAATGACGTTGTGCAAAAATCAATAGGTTCTAACTAATATACATATTGCACTGACGTCTTATAACGTCGACGTCTCTGCTACAACACATAGATAAAAATCGGTGTGATAGCGAACAGTATCGACGTACATAGACGCCTGTGCTGCACCAAGTGAAAACTAAAAAAAAAATCAAAATACAAGCTTTTAGTAGCTGCATCATCAGACTCTGGGTATCATCTAAGACCAGAGTTTTTGTCAAGACGAATCAAGCGAGCACAAACTCGATAGGGTTACGTCGTTTTATAACAGATTTCTGTAGCCATCTTCCGGCTCAATCATCAGATCAGCTCCATGTCATAATAATATTGTATTAGCATCCGATTTACATATATGTACATACAAACAGCTTTGTGTCGTAAAGAATTAACACGTGAATTTCGGTTATTACAAAATCCTGCAGAAACCATGAAGACGTGATATACAGTAGCTTATGTGATAAGTGTCTCACTACCGAGGAAACATAGTTTGATAGCTCCCCAAGTAACATATATAAAACTCAGCTTTTATAATATGACGAAAGTATACTCTGAATTTATACACATTTACTACCTGATATCTCCCAAAGCCACCATGATTTAAACTTCTTAGTCAGGGATCGTTCTTATCTTTATCGGGGACATACGCAGAGAAACTTTCAGCTTTTTATAAATTTACGAAGATCTGAACGGTCTCGGCTCCCTCTCTAGATTACTGAACGAACAAACCGGAAAAAATAAAGCAATTTTTTGTCGCCAATCGGCGGTATGTATAATGATAATTGATAAAGGCCGTGCAACTCATATTTGGGAAGATTTCGATGTTGGTACTTACTACCTAAGTACCTACTTAGTAACAATAGGAGCTTCGTGGTGAGCTGTCGTCACGAGCCGACCGCGGCGATCGCGTCACGTTGCTGTGTACAAACTACAAGTGCTAGTGATGTGGGCTTCAAACGGTGTTGTTCCCGCGCGGGGGCGGCGGGTCGAGCCCGTCTCCGATGTGGCCGAGCTGGATGAGGGGGCAATATTTGCCCTGCCGCAACCACGCATAGACACGATCAACGTTACCAAGTCGTCCAAAGTCCACGTTGGTACAAAAGTCGTCTCAATTATGCAGAATGTCCACAACAAGGAAATGCTAAAAGGTAAACCTTTGTCCTTGTCGACTGCACTGACGGTCAGTGTCTGACCAAACCAGACATTACTCTATCATAACATAAGTTCGAGTTTTAGTCTAAATTTTAGTTTGTAGGCACAGAATATAATAGGTACTTTGGTACAGGTACGTTGAAGTCGGGCGAGAGTTGCAGTTTCATAGTTCAATTGAGGCCCGCCCATACACATATACGTGTACAAACTGAAAATATTTTATACTTTTCAGTGGCGTTTGAAGTCGGTTTTTTTAAACGAATTTTTATAAGTATATTATTATTTTAAGGGTTTAATTTAATCTCAGCAGGGTTTCTCAACAGGTGAGCCTGAAAATGAACTTGAGCAAGCTCCGCTCCACCCAGTAATTGTTAATTGACTCTGCACTCGAAATTGTGGACGAGTATATATATATACCTGGGACACACAGTCCAGCTAAGTACCCCCACCAGGTGGAACAACGACCTCAAACGAGTCGCAGGGAGCCACTGGATTCAGGCGGCGCAAGACCGAACCCTGTGGAAGTCCATGCAAGAGACCTTTGTCCAGCAGTGGCCGTCTATCGGTTGATAAAGAAGAAGCTTCTTCTTTATCAACCGTAGATCTAGAAGATTATTTTAAGCTTTTAAGTGTAACTTCATAGGATATAGGTACACATTCTCTGATCGCGAGCGATTTGTTTTGTGAGCTTATTCATTGAAGAATTCCGACCTCTATCACCAAAGATACTCATCAGATGTTCACCAAATTTAAATTGGACCAAGCTGATGGTATTTCCTTTTAAATGAAAAAAAAAATGATTGAAAACGGTTCAGATTTGACGAAGTTATGGAGAATAGAAATGTTTTTTTATTCAAATAAACTTTTACAAGTAGGTACTTTTGAATCGTCATTGAGTCTACCACTGGTTCGGAATGCCGTTCCTGCCGAGAAGAACCAGCAAGAAACTCGGCAGTTGCTCTTTTGAAAATACTTTTACAATATACTTAACAGATATTATTCTATGTATGCAGAGTTTCCACAATGAGGGAAAGTTCCACAAAAGCATACGTAATTATTTCTAATTATAATTCAACACATGTCAAGACGGGCAGACAGAAAGTAGCCCCATTGCCGCTGGTGGCACCCGTTCACGAGCATGACGCATGACCCAGCCATTGCTTCGCTCAACCATATTTTAGGGAACGTAACAACCCGCATCACACGACACCACCGCAGAAATGTTAAAGAGAGTGTGACATACTTAGGCTACCCATCTTAAGGCATCGAATTGAAACTAATATTCAAATCAAATACTCATTTTAAAATATGACTTGTACACAAATAAAGTGGAAACTCTGAATAGAATAGAATTATGTATTTTGATATACAATTATACATCCCGCGGCTTTAAATTATAGATTGCGCGAATCGCCCTCTTCTGCAATACAAAAAAGAGACGTGTCAAGGGACACCCGGATGGAACGTAGTACCTTAGTAGTAGTATTTTAGTGAAGGAATTGTAATAAACTAGTGGTGTCATCTAGTATTAAATTGATTAACTACGATGAATTATTTTTAGTTTATTTCTATTGCACTGATACAACACCAAAGAGTTACTCTTGTGGAGTTACTGTTTTTTCACAGTTGGCGTTATCCAATTTATACAATAAAAAATTAGGGAAAAATTCCACATTTAGAAATTATTTAAAATAAAATTGAAAATAGAAAATTCAGTCTGTCGAGCTGGGATTCGAACCATCAACGTTAAATTTATAGGCGACTCTCCTAACCACTAGGCCATGCAGACGCCGAGTTCTAAGGCGAAAATACCGAATACAATGCAAAATTCACATTCAACAAAAAATGACGTTACAAAAATGTGTCGTGTCGGTTTCCTTAATTTTTTCCGTCTAGCCCCCTTCCGTACCACGCGATAAGGAACTACGTTCCAAAAATTTCCCAATATCGGCCGCTTTACCCCATACTAAGATTTTGTATGACAAATACTATGGAAATATGCAAAATAAACAATTTTTGCAGTTTCTATGTCAGTTATCTGTCGAATCTTCCTAACAGCGTATATATTCATCAGATCTTCACCAAATTTAAATGGAACCAACCTGACAGCATGTCCTTTCAAATAAAATACAGTATTGAAATTGGTTCAGATTTGACAGTAAAAAAAATACGCGTCGAATTGAGAACGGCCTCTTTTTGAATTTTTAGTCTGTTAAAAATAAGTCTTTTACGACCGTAAATTTGATATTTTGGGTATTTCGCAGACTACTTAACTACTGCTGCAGTATCAGCTGAAGGTTATTTTGCCTTGAATGGTGATGCCACCATCGAACTCTAAATAGAATAAAATACTGATCAAAACTAATCCAAACACTACATAGCTGCTATTATTCTTTCAAGAGTGTACTTACTAGTGTGCTAGGTATTCTGGCTGCAGCGTCAGCTCATCGTGTTGCCACCATTGCATACAATGTAGAATCAAATACTGATCAAAACGAATCCAAACACGACATAATATCTGCTATTATTTTTAAAGAGTGTACTAGTGTGCTGGATATCCTGGCTGCAGTTTCAGCTCCATCATCAGAGCCATTACATGGATAATATCATTTATGACTACGTATCAATACGAATGAAACAAGCCCAAACTCAATATGGTTACGTAGTTTCATTACAGAGTGCTCGTAATTAACCACCATACAACACGATCATTAGACCCTGGATATTATCTAGGACTAGAGTACTTCTCAAGACGAATCAACTGTGCCCGAACTCCATGGTGTTATATCGTTTCACTATAGAATTTCCTTAGCCATCTTCCGCCTCCATCATCAGATCAGTTCCATGTTACAATAATATTGCATTGTAATCCGATTTACATGAACGAGTACATGCACATTTTCAGCTTAATCGGAAACCGGGAATGGTTCTAATACATCAGATTTGACCTAAACATACATTGCAAGTTAAATAAAAGCTTGTAAAAATAAGATGATGAATAGAAATTTAGCTTATGTATGTATGTTATGTACTAAGCATGGTTGAAAGTTTACAAATACTCTGATCGCGAGCGATTTCCTCTCATTCATTGAGGAGTTCCGTCCATCTCCGAAGATGTTCATCAAATCTTCTCCAAATTTAAATGGGACCTACCTACCTGCAAATACACCCTTTCAAATAAAAAAAAGTCGTGTGGTGTCGTGGGACACCAGATAGGATCGAAGTTCCTTATTATAAAAATATTAATTTCAAGTTCTATTCGAGGTATGAAGAAAATAATTATTCAGGCATACATTTTTATCATGATTTTTTTATCGATAAAAATCAAAAAACTACTTTACAAAATTATCTTAAGGGGACTCAAGCCAGTACCTTCTTCATACAAAGGTAGATGAGTGATTACTACATTATTCGATATTGTATGCTCAAAACTAAGTATTATGTCGGTTTGCCTCATCATTATCTAGGTTTATTGATATATAAAATATTGACAAAAATATTCGTTATAAAGTTACGAGCCTCGAAAGATCGTCATTTTCACACTAAATTTATGTCAACTTTGGGCGCAAATAAATAACATTAGGAGCATGAAAATGCCAAAAAAAAAATTATCTTTAGACATAGTTTATTTATTCATCAGTTCAAATAACTTTACTCTGTAAACATACATTTAGTAGTTTTTTCTCAAAAACACTTTTCCCAAACGACTGTTCAACCCTTTTCGCGCGCTTGATTTCGGTGTAAATTATCGCGCTTCTCACTCGAAACGGAGCGGGAGCGGGACGGTAGCATGGAAGTATGCGCGCATGCACTCGCTAGTCGCTACACTGAGTCTATCTCTTTCTCACACAATGTTAGGTGAAATAGCAAGCCGGTTACCCACGTGCGCCGGCAACTTCGGTCGAGTGTACTGCGTCCCCTTAACACCTTAATTTTGTTTACAATGATTTATAAAAATATATAATAACAAGTGTAATTTGTTTTTAATTTTTTACCAAATATAAAATTATATACCTATAATAATAATTTTATAATAAAAATAAAATAAATAATTATTATCTGAAGTCAGGATTCGAACCTCTGAACCGATAGTATCACTCCTTCTTTTAACCACTGCGCCATCGAAGCATTGATGGAATGTGTAAAATAAACGAATACAACAAGGACTGTGACCAAAAAATCTAACGCTTTTTGTAATTTAACGTTACGGACGTTTTTTGCCGGCTAGGGTACTCCTGCGCAACGCCCCATATGGAACTTCGATCCAAAAAATTATTGAAATCGGTTAAGATTTGATGGAGATATGAATGGACATCGACAAAAAAAATATCCGTCGAATTGAGAACCTCCTAATTTTTTACTTTTTGAAGTCGGTTAAAAATAACGTTTGATATACCTAAGTACGAAAAGTTTGACCACTAAGGGCCGATTTTAATAACGAAAATAAGTCTCGTTTTACGTTAGTAATATTATGACAGATTTTCAATGCAAAAACTTACAGAACGCCCAATAATTTATTCCTCGGTTAAGCGTCACTTGACGGTGAAATCGGCACTAAATACTTAGGCTGAGCTTCCACGGCGCGGTCCCGCGCCCGCGCCCGCAGCGGTTGCGGGCCCGAGGCCTCCGTAGAATGCAGATTTGTATGGAAAATGAAGTTTCAATTTCCACGGCGCGGTTTGCGCCCGCGGCGGGCGCAGTACTAGCGGTACCGCAACCGCTGCGGGCGCGGTTGCGAACCGTGCCGTGGAAACCCAGTCTAATGAAATAGTATCTACAAAAGTACTATAAGTTAAATCGATTGATTTATACAACCAAATTAGCATCCATTCTAAAGATTTTCCTTATTTACTGACGTAGGTAGCAACAGATTCCCAGAGCGGGTTTATTACTGATCAATCGTAATAATATATGCGTTTAGATTCTGCTAGACAGATGGGAATCTATATTTTTATTTATATATTCAAAGCCTCAATTATTACACATCAATGCCATTTTATTTTTATTACAAATCATCCCACTGCTGGGAAAAGGCCTCTCCCTTCTTCTTCCATTCCTTTTTGTTTTGGGCTGACCGGGACCATACTGATGACGGGCTGATGATGGAGGATTTCAGAGACGGGTGAGGAGCACGGCCAGGGTAATGAAGATAGGTGGGGAATGCTCGAACAAAAGTTACTCGAAACCTCATCCAATTGGCAGTGAGCTGAAAAAAACATCAAAATAGCGTTATCGTTTTAATAGAAGAACTCTCATTCTGACAAATGGTGAGAGATGATGATCAAGGGTTTGGAAGAGGGGTTGGAGAACGGCCAGATTATTAAGGATAGGTGAGGCTGCTCAAACAATAACTACTCAAAGCCTCATGCTCTTGTAGATGGCGGCTATACTTTCATAGGTGTCTATCTAATGACGTTAATTCGATTCTTCTTCTTCTTCTTCTTCTTTATCAACCGATAGACGTCCACTGCTGGACAAAGGTCTCTTGCATGGACTTCCACAGGCCTCGGTCTTGCGCCGCCTGAATCCAGCGGCTCCCTGCGACTCGTTTGATGTCGTCGGTCCACCTGGTGGGGGGTCTGCCAACACTGCGCTTCCCGGTGCGGGGTCGCCACTCCAGCACCTTGGGACCCCAACGACCATCAGCTCTTCGAACTATGTGCCCCGCCCATTTCCACTTCAGTATCGCGACTCGCTTAGCTATGTCGGTGACTCTGGTTCTCCTACGGATCTCCTCATTTCTGATTCGATCCCGCAGGGACACTCCGAGCATAGCTCTCTCCATCGCCCGCTGAGCGGTCCTGAGCCTACTTAATTCGATTACCGTTATTTAATATTAATATTGCAAGACTTTCAAAGTCATTTACATAATTAATGCCTTACTCCGTCATAACATGCCTTACTCCGTAGAGTAAGGCAACAAGGCGCCGCAATCTAATGATGCATGTGCATGTTAATGCACTAGAGTAAACAACTTTTAGTGCAAAATAATTCATGTGACTTAATTAACTACTGATAATAAAAAGGCTGGACGAGCGAAGGAAAAATGAGCCACCAAAATTTTAATTAATTTACATATAGTGGAGTATGGACTTAAATTGAATTTCCATTGAGAAGGTCAAGCAATCAGCGAGCTTGGTCCCTTTACCTCACTTTTCAAACTTGAACTCCGCTTGATTTAATTATTTTTTTTTTGTTAAAGAATCCAACAAAGCGGTAGGAATACGAATCGAGAAAAATACCGTAAAAGGAATTTCGAATTAAAAATTTTATGTGTGACAGTTTCAAGTAGGTATGTATCTACCTCTCTCGTTAGAGAGTATTATTTTCTGTGATCTACCTATAGCTGTGGATAATATAACTAACATTATAATTATTGTATATGTTCTTTATAGTTTGGTACGTATGTGTCATAATCTCATAATACATTATCTTGCCTATCAGAATGAATATAATTCTTATGTGATCGATTATTTTTCTTTTTTTTCTTTATCTTCAAAAATAAGATTACATACATAAATGCTGACAATTACAATTTTATTATTTTGCTACTGCTACTGAAAATTGACAATTTTAAAATCAATCACTATTCACTATAATGTTTTCTTCTTTCTGCCTCGTAATCCTAATTACTGAGAGTTGCGACACCTTATATTATTTGCATAAAAGATGGTGTTTTCCTGTGATAATAAATCAGTGATCTCTTTGACCTTCCCGCATACTTTGTATACGTTACTTCCACACGGTACTATTCAAAAAAATAAACCGAAAATTATAAAAAATTATAAAAATAATAAGCGTTTCCGATTAAAATTACAAAAACCGGTCAAGTGCGAGTCGAACTCGTGCGCCGAGGGCTCCTACCCATTATACCACCATTATATTATTTTATTTAATTTTAAAACTTTTTGTTTTTTGGAATTTTTCCTTTATTTATGCTGTTAGATCTTGCTTTTTGCCAAATTTCTTGATTCTAGGTCAACGGGAACTACCATATAGGTTTTCGACCCAAAACCTATAGGGTTCTTCCGGTTGACCTATAACTGTCAAAAGCAAGGTCTTACAGCACAAATAAAGAGAAAAAATTTACGAAAAATAAAAAAAGTTGAAAATTAAGATAAAGAACAAAGGCAAGGGTCCATACTTCAGTTTACCTGTAATCGATTCGAAGCGTCTATACATGAAAATTGTTAAAACCGTAGAGGTTCCATTACTAAAACATAATCACTGAGATTTTTCGTTTAAGGAACTCACAAAAAAAGATATTAACAACTTTATATGTATTTTGAGGTTATAAAAATGTGTAGATAGCTATAAAGACGTAGTCGTAACTTCGACTTATTCCACTTCTTCATGTTATTTTAAGTTCTAATTTGACATTGGGATGTGTTACTTAGTTGTGTATAGAACTCTCTACATAGACAAACTCTTGAATTTCCGGTCGAGCAATGTCATCGAGAAACGATCCAACCTCAAAGCGCGATATGAATTAATCAGATTGTGGTTCATTATTTAATAATTATTTAACCAAGGCAAAAGATGTAAAACTAATTTCATGTAAATAAAGAACTAATTTAAATACTTTATTTTGTATAAATCATATTCTTAGACGCCTCCTAAAACATTCAGATACAATTCTGCCATTGTTCTTTTGGTACTTACAAGTTTTCACGAAAATCTAAATTTGCCCATATCTTTTTATTGTGTTGACTCAGGACCTTGATTTTTATACACCTAATAGGGACTATAGAGCTAGTATTCAGTATTTGGTAAAAATTTCAACTTGCTAGGTCCACCCGTTCCTGAGAATATCGGTGGTGACACACGGACAGACTGATGGACAGACGGATAAGAGAGTGATCTCATGAAGTTTCCTTTTTTACCTTTTGAGGTACGGAACCCTAAAAATAAAATGCGTTATAATTCTCTATAATACGTACATAATACGTAATAAACTAAGAAAGGATTTTCAGAACCCCGAAGTGGGTAAAACAAAGTGACGAATGTATGTGGAGAGCCACACATGAGAACGTACAGATGATTACGTTTTTGACACCACATCCATAGAATAGAACCAGGGTCCCACACGTAGAGGGTTCATTAGAGAATTTTTGTTTATTACTCGTATTATGTTTGATGTACCTACTGTCACGGGTACACAGCCCGAATCTTAAGGATGATTATACGGGTCTGCCCGCGAAATTCAAATTTAATTTGGTTTTTCCCATTTTGTAAACTATTACGACAAAGTAGGCTTATGGCATTCTAATTGCGTCAGTAGAATTATCATCTTCACAGGTTTACATAAAAATCTTTACTTGAAAGTGACCAGTTTAAGAAATTAATCAAAATACCGAGTTGGACGTGAGTTATTCACAAATTATAGTCAGTATTTTGATTAGCCTATTTTTTATTCAGATTATCATTAACCTATTTTTACTTGCACCTCTGAAAATCGTCAACTAATTTTATAACTGTTTTATAATATTATTAATTATTATTTATTATTTACCTATTATTGATTCTCTGTTTGCTTTATATTTTTGAAATTAAGTAAAAAAAAAGTGTGTGTCAGCTCCGGCCTCCGACGCACGACTGGAGTTTACGCACGACTCAGGTCCGAGCGCGCCCCGACCGACTTTCGCACGAAAACCAACCTTATTTACTCAACGTTAGGGTAGAAATTTGCATCGTTGTGAAAAACGTGACAGAAAAACGTAACGAGGTCATTGATAAATTGATTTTACTGCTCGGATTTTTCTCATACCGGGCGCCTAAATCGATTCTTAAGGAGTAAACTCCAATAAACTCCAAAAAGTAAGTAATGTAATCATTTTTGGCTTTATTTAAGAACTAAAATATCTTGTAGTATGAACGCTGTCGATTACTAATTAATTAATAAATAAATAAATAAATAAATAAATAAATAAATAAATAAATAAATAAATAAATGAATGAATGAATGAATGAATGAATGAATGAATGAATGAATGAATGAATGAATGAATGAATGAATGAATGAATGAATGAATGAATGAATAAATAAATAAATAAATAAATAAATAAATAAATAAATAAATTAACAATTAACCTAGTTTGTCGTATTAGTTTACAAAATGGGAAAAACCAAATTAAATTTGAATTTCGCGGGCAGACCGTATTATATGTAATTTAGAAAGATCACAGTCACGTTCTTCGAAGAAATAACACAAAGTTCCCATTCAATTTTGTTAATATTTTCGTCGCTTAGTTTACTTTTAGTGATTTTATCACTTTAATTATTATTTATTTAACGTGTTCTTAACTTGGATTAAATTATGCACTGATTAAAATTTATATTCTGCTTCAGTTAATTTCAATAAAAAATTGATTTGTGATCAATACCGCCACTATGATTAAAATAAAAATAACAAATTTCAGATTTACCGTCATAAGTCAGTGTGAATAACGAATAATTCGTTATTCTCAATTTTATATTTTATTAGACGCCGAGTTCTAAGGCGAAAATACCGAATACAATGCAAAATTCACATTCAACAAAAAATGACGTTTCAAAAATGTGTCGTGTCGGTTTCCTTAATTTTTTCCGTCTAGCCCCCTTCCGTACCGCGCGATAAGGAACTACGTTCCAATAAAATAACGTTAAAATAAAGACCAGACAAAGAGTGCCACCATACTTTTGTTTTCGCTCGATCCTAAAAATAGCTGGTCTTGAATCTTGTACGATGGTACGGAGCCCCTCGTATGCGGTTCCGACTCGCACTTGGCTGGTTTTTTTATCTGTCCATTATCGAACTGCAATCGTATGGCGAGTGACGCTCGCTCGCACGATATATTATAAATAAGCGTCGCGTCGCTCGAAATATTCCGCCCGGAAATTCCAGTGCGTGTTCATTGCGCTTGTTAGGAAATACAATAGAGCAGCGACATAATTATTAATGTTTACGTATAATTATTAATACGTAAAATAAATTACTGATCTGACGGTATTTCGGTTTGTAAACAAACATATTTATCTGAGTCTCTCCTTGACTCTTGTATTAGTTTGCTCCTCCCTCTTCCGACCCTCTGATGTTGGCAGAAGGTAACACGCTTACATAGTTCGATTACACAGTACGCGCACATAGTTCGAAGAACTGATGGTCGTTGGGGTCCCAAGGTGTTGGAGTGGCGACCCCGCACCGGGAAACGCAGTGTTGGCAGACCCCCCACCAGGTGGACCGACGACATCAAACGAGTCGCAGGGAGCCGCTGGATTCAAGCGGCGCAAGACCGAAGCCTGTGGAAGTCCATGCAGGAGACCTTTATCCAGCAGTGGACGTCTATAGGTTGATAAAGAAGAAGAAGAAGAACACGCTTACATTATGAAAATAAAAATTAAATAATAATACCAACTCTTAAGAATATGTCGTTTATAAACTAGCGGCACGCTATGATGGCCGGTTTGACACATTACAATAGTGATGTGGAATGTCAATTTATTCTCGAACAAAAAACAATTAAGTTTTGTTTTTGTACCTGATTAAATAGGTTTAATAAAACAAAAATGTATATGTTTATTTAATTTATTTGAACGAACTGAATATTTGAATGAAAATGAATATACATACTTTATATGCACACAAGAAACATATGAATACAAAAGATACCAAAAAAGGTGCCACAAAAGGCCATAATTAATCAGATTCGTCCATACTACTATTTTCACTGTCGTCACTGCTATCATCACCTACATTAATAATTATATGTTCGTTTTCTATAATATTATCTATTTTCACATCTCTTTCATAATCTTCCCTTATTAATTTAACAGTTCTATTCACAACCTTTTCCCAGTCTCCTTTAGTCACATGTTCACAAGCTTTTAGCTTCTTCTAATAATTTTAGCATTTTTTTTGTGGTAAATGGGGGTTCTGTATTGTGTCTTGCAGCATATCCCTTAATTTGAGCCCACACCAACTCAATCGCATTATACTCACAATGGTAAGGCGGTAACCGTATAACTCTGTGCCCATGTTCTAATGCTATTTCGTCAATGACGTATCGGATCTTGGTTGGTTTGTTTTCTTTTAAAAGACGTACTAATTCCGCTTTTAACATATTCATGTTTGCATCTACGCCATTTTTACGAAGCCATGCGACGATATCAGCTTTCTTTTGGGATTGGGCAGGTGGCTTGTCAATTTGCATCGAGTGGTATGGGGCGTTGTCCATAATTATAATAGATGGTTCAGGGAGGCTACACAACATTGAGGTAAACCATTCAGTAAACTTTTCTCCATTCATGTCTTCATGATAGTCTCCAGTGGTTTTTGACGCAAAAGCCATGAGAGAACCTTCGACAAACCCGTTGATGGTTCCGGCGTGACAAATTATAAGTCGCGATCCTTTTCCTACAGGAACTTTGGAAGTAGATGCAGCTGTGTCATCGTTCCAAGAACGGCCTACAGTATGGTTAGCATTAAGCCATGTTTCATCCAAGAACACAACATTTTGCCAATTTTTGATTTCTTTCACTTGCCGTAAAAAAGTATACCTTGCCATCGCTATATCAAATCTTTCCATCAATATTTTGCGTTTGTTACATTTTTTGTATCGAAATCTAATGGTCTTCAAAATCTTCGTTAAAGAACTTTCCCCACCGAAGAATAATCCAGCTTCCTTCAGTGAATGCACCAACTTTTTTCTTGTTGGATACTCCTTCTGTAAATAGTAGCCGTAAACATGTCTTCGGATAGCATCGGCATCAAAGCTATCGATGCCTACGACTGGTTTTGCTCGTTTTCTCTTTTTTGGTGTGTGAAGTTTATTTTCTTCTGTGCCAGTCTCGCCATATTTTTTTTTAGTTATCCGCCTAACAGTTCGGTGTCCAATATTAAGCGCATCAGCTACGCGTTCAACCACTGACGTTATAGGTAAAATTGGCCCTCCATTTTGAGCTTCACGATCGAAATAGTTACGAAGGCGTATTACGAACTCACGTGTCTGACTATTTAGAACAGTTCTCTGCGTACGTTCGGTCATATCGACGAAATCCACAACAAAGGGCTTGAACAGAGTCCAAATTAACGAGCAAGGGTCAACAGTAATGCAGTATCAATATTTGAAATCCAAAGCCAGGTCAAAACTATATCACAATCGCATTGCACTGACAGTTTATACTTTTCGAAGCAACGTCAATTCGAAACTGCTTTGTTTTGCATTGAGCATTGACGCGAGTTTGCCGGAGGTAGTAGTTGTGCTAGCCAGCGATCCTATGTGACGATCGTATTAGATTCCATTTTTAAAAATTTTCAATTTAGAAAACCAAATGCCGAGTTGTGGTATATATCATATAAAAATAAAAATTTTACCTTTTGTATGAAACAGCTGATATTTTTTTGCGATTTCAGAGGTTTGTCCACATAGTGAAAATTGTTCATATTCACAAGTACATTCACCCCTTAAATGGTGCAAACTGATTTTTCTACACTTGTATACATTTTAGAAATCAATTTAATAAATAAATTTTGAGTCCTAAACCTAAAACTACATTCGATAAAATTTATGAATCTCTGCACATCACTATCGTCAATAAAGTAATACAATTATTTCCTTCAAAGTCGTTATCAATTAATACGGAACTTCATGAGCGGACAAACGTCAAACCGGCCATCATAGCGTGCCATCAATAAGCATGACAGACTAGCTGATGCCTGAGACTTCGTCCGCGTGGATTTAGTTTTTAAAATCCCTCGGGAACTCTGATTTTCCGGAACAAAAAGTAGTATGTGACTCTCCAGGTCCTCACCTATACCCATGCAATATATATCACGTTGATCCGTAGCTCTGTTGCAGCGTGATTGAAGGACAAACCAACAAGCAAACACACATTTATAATATATTATAGTAAGTATAGTTTGATAGTATGATAATATAACGTTTTAAATTTTTTGTCTGGTTGAAAGGAATCTTCGGAATGGCTTAGCCGATATTGACGGAATTTTCAGGTATGTAGGCGATTATACAAGGAATAGGTACTTACTTAGCTTTCATAATACACAATATGAGTAGTTTTCGTGTCTTGTAAGTAATTAGTTAAATCCCTTAACCCAATAATTTATTTTTCATCATACCTATTCGAAAAACGAATATTGGCTCCAGAGGATAGCGGGAGCAAAATTTAATTTTAACCCCATGGGACTTTTCATTTCTCTCTTCTGATTGGTCCGCGTTCCTGCTTTAGCATACTAAAGCACTAACGCGGACCAATCAGAAGAGAGAATTCAAAAATGTGTCGAAATTCAAAAATGTTTGAGAAGCTGTTGTCTTCGATAAGTCACTTGATCAAAGTCGATTAGATATATACGCCCATACTTCCAACATAAATATTAATGTTTAATTATTTCATAAAAATGTATTTGTGTTTTATTTAATCTTTCAATATACGTATTGGTAATGTCTATACTCTATACATAGTAGGTTGATACTCCTAGCTTTTTCTCATAGGTAATGATGAAAAATAGTGTGTGTCATTCGGGGCCAAAATTTTTTGTTCTCGGGCGGCGTATATTGAATTCCTCGCTACGCTCAGGATTCTACTTTAGAATCCCTCGCTGCGCTCGGGAGTCTACTATAGATTCCTTCACTTCGCTCTGAATTCAAAATAACGCCCTCGGGGAACAAAAAATTCCTTTGGCCCCATATAACACAAATAACTATTTCATCATACCTATTCGAAAAACGAATATTGGCTTCAGAGGATAGCGGGAGCAAAATTTAATTTTAATCCCATGGGACTTTTCATTTCTCTCTTCTGATTGGTCCGCATTAGTGCTTTAGCATACTAAAGCACTAACGCGGACCAATCAGAAGAGAGAATTCAAAAATGTGTCGAAATTCAAAAAATGTTTGAGAAGCTCTTGTCTTCGATAAGTCACGTGATCAAATTTGTCGACTAGATATATATACGCCCATACTTCCAACATAAATATTAATGTTTAATTATTTCATAAAAATTTATTTGTGTTTTATTTAAACTTTCAATATACGTATTGGTAATGTCTATACTACATAGTAGGTTGATACTCCTAACTTTTTCTCATAGGTAATGATGAAAAATAGTGTGTGTCATTCGGGGCCAAAATTTTTGTTCTCGGGCGGCGTATATTGAATTCCTCGCTACGCTCAGGATTCTACTTTAGAATCCCTCGCTGCGCTCGGGAGTCTACTATAGAATCCTTCACTTCGCTCTGAATTCAAAATAACGCCCTCGGGGTACAAAAAATTCCTTTGGCCCCCTAAAACACAAGTAACTATTTTTGTTTCAGTCTACTTTGAATTAGAACTTGTCTGAAGATGATTTCATCATTAGCAACCCATCATCGGCTCACTACTGAGCGCAGGTCTCCTCCTCAGAAAAGGGTTATAGGCCATAGTCCACCACGCTGGCCCAATGCGAATTGGCGGACTTCACACACCTTCGAGAACATTAAAGAGAACTCTCAGATGTGCAGGATTCCTCACGATGTTTTCCTTCACCGTTGAAGCAAGTGATATTTAATTACTTAAACGTACATGACTCCGAAAAGTCAGAGGCGTACCCGGGATCGAACCTGCGACCCCCCCGAATAGGAGACCACACTCCTACCCACTAGGCTATCACTGCTACAAAGATGATTTGACAAGGTTTAATTTGTGTATGGCCGAGTGCAATATCACCATTCCATTCTACAGGAAATGAGTAATTATATATTAGCTGGTTTAATATTTAATTGTGGTATAAACCCACTTATTACATTTGTCTTCAAAACGGCAGTGTCAGTTGTTACTGTTGTGTCATCCTTCGGCTCTAATAGGTATTTCGTCATGCAGTCAGTAATAATTAAATTCAATATAATCAGACTGCAGCTGTTTAGAAGAATTTAGTTTGTATCGCACAAGCGATAGTAGTGACAGAGCATTTTTTTCTCCAATATTGTAAGAATTGTATGTTACTATGTGGAAATGGTCACTAAAATGCTTCATAGCAAGCATGGATTTTTATTGATGATGTTGTTGTTGTAATTATTCGCACCACTAAACGCTTCATTGTAGTATGTTAGTTTATTTCAAAAAACTGAGTAAATAAGGTCTTAACCTTATTTACTCAGTTTAACCTTATTTAGAATACTGGCTTTTTCCCGCGGCTACACTCACGTTAAGTCTGATTTTTCAACCCCCTATTTTACCCTCTTAGGCATGGAATTTTCAAAAATCCTTTCTTAGCGGATGCCTACGTTATACGAGTATAGCTATCTGTATGCAAAACAGCCAGATCGGTGAAGTGGTTTGATCTGTGCGTTAATAGATGAGTCAGTCAGTCAGTCACCTTTTAAGCTATTGCATGGCTTTCATCGCGGGCTTTGAACTAGGACAAACAGTTTGAGCGCGGCGACCGAATCAAGAAATTCCGTAACGAAAATAAACCTAACACCGTCGTTCAGTAAGCGTTCAACATTTTAGAGGTTCACAAGTAGCTCTGTTTGGCGCAGTGGGCGAGCGGCCGCTTTCTTTACCGTATGGTGTATGATGTCGCAGGTTCGAATCTCACTCGCGAAGTAGTGACAGTGCGCTTTTCTTGTTTGTTTCTTTTTTATTTATTTTTTTGCATAATTTTAATTATGCAAAAAAAAATATTGAATAAATATTATAATTGCATAAGTTGATAAAAAATGCTATGCAATAGCTTTACCGCGGCAGTCCCCGAGTGCCACTTAATTTTTTTTATACATTTAGATATTAATCGTTAATGCAACACATGCTAATGAAAGCTAAAACCAGATTTTTATTCTAAAATATTTCTTAATAAATAAGTGATTTCTTTACCAAATGAAGTGGTATGTTCCTTGTTTCAGGCCGATTCCTAGGCCTCGAACTGGTGTCCTCGAAACACGCGCGCAGGTTACGCTGCAGCGTGGCAGTCTTCGTGTGCTGGGCGTTCCTGGTCGCCTCCGGCCTGATCCTTTACCTCATCTATGTCGCGTTGCCTAAACCGACACGACTAGATATAGGTAAATACACTTTGAGTAACTCGCTCGTCTTTTTTTTTTTTGCACGCTCTATCAGCTTCACCTGTTAAGCTTACCTTTTATATTAACCCACTTCTAATTTAGTAGTAGTATCAATTTGAAACATTCTTCTTCTTTATCAACTAACTAGCTGATACCCGCGACTTCGTCCGCGTGGATTTAGTTTTTTAAATCCATCGGGTACTCTTTTTGTTTTTACGGGATAAAGAGTAGCCTATGTGCTATTCCAGACTATAATCTATGTCTGTGCCAAATTTCAGCAAAATCGGTTCATTCGTTGTCGCGTTAAAGAGTAACAAACATCCATCCATCCATCCATCCATCCATACATCCATACATCCATCCTCACAAACTTTCGCATTTATAATATTAGTAGGATACTGTTGATTACATACGTCTCTTGTGCGCTACTTGTTCCCAGCGCCTCCTTGCGACTCGTGTGATATCGTATCGCTTTATAGTGCGAGATCGCCACTCCAGCATTTGGGGACCCCAGCGACTATCAATTTTTCGAACTCTACGCCTCGGCCGTTGCTACTTCAGCTTTGCAACTCGTACCTATGGTTTTCCTACGAATCTCTTCATTCTTGAGTCGATCTCACAGGATTACTCCGAGCATAACTCTCTCCATCTTCTGCTGAACAACCCTGAGCCTAGCTTACCTTTCAACATGTTTCTAATTTTGTTGTAGTATCAATCTGAAACATTGCTAAATTGTAAGTAATAAGTATCTAATACAATAAAACTTATCTATGAAAATTCTGATCGTGAGATTCATCGTTCGTGAAGAATCGAAGATCGTGAGATCTTGATAGTGAGATGCTATTGTTTAAAGAATGCACGTCGATTACTTATTGTTTTACTTTACGAGTACAACTCTGATAACAATTAAATAACCTGTTGTAGATTTTGTTCACTATTCGATATTTATGGGGCCATTTAAGGAGTTATGTATCCAAAACATGGTTGCTGTAGACCTCATAAGAAGCCTCGCCTCAGTGGGCGATGGAACAGTGCATAGAGTATCAGAGTTACCAAGTCCCAGTGAAACCAGCCCACCCTAGCCAAATTACATATCTATTGTCGTATCTATTCTCTTTCTATGATCGTTAACGCTTGAGAGCAGAGGTTCCCAAAGTTTTGTTTTTCACGCCTCCTTTCTGAAAGGCGTGATAAAAAACTTTGGACATCCCTGCTTTAGAGGAAGCGATCTTAGAAACGATTAATTGGTAGCCAAGTCAACACAACGTTCTCGATCGCTCATTCGCACCACAGAAAAGAATTCACGCTACACGCTTATTGACCGAGCGAAGCGAAGGTCTCTGAGTTTACTTGAGTGAATTTTCACTTGTCCTTCTGTCCGTCCGTCCGTCCGTCCGTCTGTCAGAGCCTTATAACTTCTGAATTACTTAACGTAATTACTTCATTTAATAGGCTTATTTTTAATGGGTTAGTTTTTAATAAATTATTTCTATTCTATTTACATAATATATACCTAATACTACACTAAAACTAAATTTATTCTAAAATTAAAACTAAAATAAAACTTAAATAAAATCTAAAACCCCATCGAAGTCACTGCAGTGTGGCATAGTACCCAAGATGCTGGCAGCATTACCCCTTTGGATGGCCAAGCTAATCCTTTGGCCAAGGTAGCTGCCAGCTCTTGGATCCCCGGTAGACTCGATCACCTTTTTAGATAGCTCTACAAAAAGCGCTCGAGCCTCCGGGCCCCACGGCCCCAGGGTCTCTACACCAAAAGGCACAAATATGAAACCACTGTCAAGTTTTTCATATTTGCGCCTCTTAGCCTGTTCGGCGCTAGTAGCCGCTGCACCCGCCACAGAGGAGGTCGCATGGATGTGGGAAGCAGCTAGAGTATCTACACAGGTGGCATCCCACACAAGCGACCTCCCTGTCCTCCAAGGAACAAGCGTCATACCATCAGGTCTTTTGCCATCACTACGTGCCAAGCCAATAGGTTCTAATACAGCTGGCACGTGAGCAGTAGCAAGAGACCAGCGGATGATGTCGTTGAGGGCATTGTGGCGGGAGAAACGACCAGCGCTCTTCGAACAGGAGAGCCCGTGATGATCGTAAGCGTCGACGTGGTCACCGCAGTGGCAACGGTGAGGCTGGGTTATTTTGGCACCGAGCCTAAGACCAACTACCACTGCAAGAGTGGCGTGGTTTAAAAGAGTGCCCAGATTAGCAGAAGGGAGAGCATGGAGCCAGTGTCCGGATTCTTTCGCAGAGACAGCGAGAAGACGAGCACGGTCTTTAGAATTTGCTTGCATTAACATTGCGTCAAAAGTTTTTTACAAATAATGTCATCCCACTGTCTCTGGGAAGGAAGAGAAACCGGCAATTGATTTGGGCTAATCGCTGACCATCCATTTCTTGCCTCTGCCAAGTACGACACCTCAATTGATCCCAAAGACTGGGATATAATTTTTTCAAAGAGAGTGTGTGTACTATAAGCAGAGGAAAGAAATTCTGGCAGTGAGACACTAGAAATTTTGCGGATTCCCAGACTTCCATACCTGATCGGAAGAGAAGCCTGGGCCCATACTTGATCATCTATCGGACAATTTAAGATGTCAGATAGAATATTTTGTATAAAATTATCCAAATTTTCCAATAAATTATTAAATTTCCAAAGAGGTGAACATCTAAGGAAATAAGTAAATTTTGGAACAAATAAGCAGAATCGAATGATGGTCATTGCCATATGAGGATTAATATCGAATAGATGATGGGAAGTGTTTTTGAATTTAGAAATTAAGTCAGTAAAAAATTGAGGAACTAAGGCCTCTAGAACAGGTGCTCCTAGGAGGCGAAGTGACTCATCGTTTAAAATTTTAATACCCGGAGCTAAAATATTGAATTTATTTAATATGTGCAGTTTGGATTCGGCCGAAAAGGAATTTGGAATATAAATTTCACATTTATCAAAGTTAAGTTCCAAGCCAATCTATATATATTAAAGAAAGTTGTGTTAGTTACACTATTTATAACTCAAGAACGGATGAACCGATTTGACTGAAAATTGGTGGAGAGGTAGCTTAGAACCAGGAGACGGACATAGGATACTTTTTATCCCGTTCGACCGCGTTTCCGTCAAGTCACTATAAAACGTGGTATAACAAAAACGCATCTGACATGGAATAACAAAACGCAAATGACAGTGGAATAACAAAACGTAAATGACAGTTAAACGTAATTTTATCTTTGGTTAATTATGGTAAAAAATTTGACAATTATAAAAATGATAGCTAAACGTAATTGATAATACCATCAGTAATATGTTTTCTCTTTGAATCATCATTAACAATGCCGCGAGCAAGACGATCAAATGTTTCCTGCTACAAAGCTACGGATTGACGTGATTTATTGGATAGGTATAGTTGAGAACCTGGAGGGTGACAAAGATTTACCGCGGGATGTTATGAACTAAATCCACGCAGACGAAGTCGCGGGAATCAGCTAGTAGTTTATATAATTATTTCTAAATCCTCCAAAACCGAACTCACTTCGCCGCCCAAGGTTCCATCATCCAAATACCAAACATTGAATTTGGAATTTAGAGCCAAAATTATAGGGTGGATGGCCATAATAAAAATAACTGGTCCAAGCGGATCCCCCTGCTGACAGCCAACAGCGGAGCTCAGAACATTCTTTTTGTGTACGAGCTTTGAAGGTTCCCGGTAGCACTGCGCCAAGAATGGGAAAAACTGTGGAAATTTATTTTTTACTTCTGAGAGGAGGACTCCCCGATCCACTGAATTGAAGGCATTCTTCACATCAATTTTAAGGAGTACCTCCTCCCGGGAGTTAAGGAGGAATGTGCGAGCAGCATGAATAGCTGCTTCGCATCCCCCTTTACCCCAAAGCCTAACTGAATTGGGACAAAATTAGAAGATATTAAAGGAAGAATTATTTTACAGCAAATTTTGGAAACGACGCGCCGTATCGTTGAACCCACTGCTATGGGACGAATACTACCATCCTTTTTTTTTAGGGCACATAAATTTGCTCCATATAAGGTTTTAGTTGTTTCATGGGGTACTCGTCCAGATAGCATCAGGTTCACCAGATCAGTGATGGATTTCAGAAGGGTACCACCTACGTCAACGTTTGCACCACAAACTAAGTCTTTAAAGTGTTGTAGTGACAAACCATCGAGCCCTGCAACGGAACCACTTCTGAAAGACATCAGAGCTCCCAGCACGTCATTTCTAGTGGCCTGAAAAAAAAATCGCTATTTGTCGGTGGATCTGGAAAAGAGGAATCAGGAGAAGGAGATGGGTGTTTAGAACGCAGTGCTTCCGAGTCTCCGCTGTATCAGGGGCAATTGTGTCACTGGAGAATAAAAGTCGAGCCACTCCCTTAAGGTCGCCGTCGCTTATTTTATTTTCAATAATTTTTATGCTTATTTTATTTTCAATAATTTCATTTAAACATAATATGTAAGCCGATGGCCTTCAGCTGAATATTGCTTAAAAAGTTATAAAAATCTTTATTTGAGGGGGGCTCTCATAGAAGCGAATGCTAAGTAAAATATTTTTTATTTAATTACTTATGATTAAGGTATTTTAAAGATAATTTGGAACCGAGTATAAAAATATTTTTTTTAATTTTTCCCTTAAAATTGACGAAATGGGGGCTTTCAAAGTGGAGATTTAATACGCTCGCTTGAAGACGCTCTCTGGCAAAATCGGCTATGTATTTTGAAGGTGAACTAAATTTTTTATTTCACTTGTATCCTGTACTTGATCAACAAATACTAAAATTACATGAATATTATAAAGAAACGAAATTATTTAATTTTTAATATGCATCAGTAATTTTTAATATAGCTTTACAATAATCTAAATAGATTCGTCGCTATTTTATCTAATTAGATCGCTGTCATTGTCTATCCCAAAATCAGACACCTACTTAGTAATGAAAACGGGCATAATAATAATGTCAGTTTTGGTCGTCATGTATCGATTGAATGAATGATTATGGGATACTGTTACCGCGAGGTCTCAGTTCGAGGCGAACCACTAGTAAATATGTATAACATATACGCTAACACGCTTACGCACTCGAATACACGCTTCCTCTAAAGCACGAGTTCGCAAAGTTTTTATCACACCTCCTATCATTTCAGAAGGGAGGCGTGATTAAAAAAAACTTTGGGAACCCATGCTCTAAAGCGTTAATGATCATAGAAACTAGAAAGACAATAGATACGACACATATGTAATTTGGTAAGGGGTAAAGTACCAGTAGGTAAAACAACACACTCCTCATAGAAAATTATTTTGTCCAAGGTTTAAATGAAACTTGGTACCTGCGCCGAGACGAGTGGCAAGCAATGCCCTCTTACGGTGAGGAGTTCCTGAGGCTGCCACTCCGCTACGTTATCATCGGCCACTCTGTAGACAACTATTGCAATCAACGGTACAGATGTGTGGACGCAATGATGGAAGTCCAATCGGATCATTTGAAACGGGGCTTCAGAGATATTGGACCAAACTTTTTGGTTGGCGGCAACGGATACGTCTTCGAAGGGAGGGGTGCGAATGTAATAGGGGAGATGACGATGGTTACTGAATGGAACAGAAGGAGTATCTCCGTTATGTTTTTGGGGAACTACGTTATCGATGAACCCGATGACGCGCAGTTCAATCATACAAGCATTCTCCTCGATACGTTGGTGAATTTAAGTGTTTTGCAGCATGACTATATTTTGTACGCGAAGTGTCAAGTGCTACCGCTAACTGTCAGCCCCGGGCCACATTTGGTTGCTAAGCTCAATCGCTTTAACCATTGGGATAACTCTGGAGTGGAGGGTTGTTTAAGAGGTTGAAGAACTTAAGAACAAACACAACTTAACAAAGAGGTATACGTATCGAGTGTATCTGTATTGAGAGCAATGACTGAGTTTATGATATCCATGACTTAGTTTAATGAAACCATTCTATCTGTGATTGCAAGAATTTAGTGTCAGACATGATCGTGTCGCAATTTATTAATCTATAACTTTTCCGCAATCCGCATTCTGTGAGATGTGATATTATGTCATTAAATATTGTTGTTAAGATGAACCATTGTTCATCTAAAAAAGAACTACATTCAGTTATTTTTTATTTTAGGATAAAAGAGTGTGAAAGCTTGGTACTTGCATAAAAATTATTTAAATTAAGTAAATAGTATTTACTTACTTTATTTAAGTACAGATAAAAATATCTACCTAAAATATCCACCTGTTGAAAACCTGTAATTAGGTAGGCTTTCTGTTAAAGCCTATTATAGTAAGCGGGAAGATCTGATTGGCGACCACTGGTGTGAATAATGAAAATGAGTTACGACTCAGGAATGAGAATTAGGTACAACGTAGAAAGAAAAATAAAGAAAGTCATAGAGCTTGTTATTTATAGTTGCAAAATTGAGTAGGTAGGCAACTAAGGTCTTATATATGTTACTATTTTATAATGCTCCAAATCTGTTATTAGAATGCAAAAATTATTAAGTACCTAAACATCATTTATGTCTAAATCAATATATTGTTAAGTCTCTTTTCGAACAGCACCTACCACTTTTTTGGTGTAATATGAGATTAATCAGATTAATCAACTAATTTCTGTTCTTATTTTCTTTTAAATCCAGCTTCAAATATAATAATAATAATTAGAGGGATTTTCATCATCATCATCATTAGCAACCCATCAACGGCTCACTACTGAACGCAGGTCTCCTCTCAGAGAAGGGTTATAGGCCATAGTCCACCACCCTGGCCCAATGCGAATTGGCGGACTTCACACACCTTCGAGAACATTATGAAGACCTCTCAGAATTTCAAGATTTTAAGATAAGAGGGATTTTATTCTTATTTTATTATTATATTATCTTTTTCTGAACTATGGGTGTACAAGAGTCATAAACAGTCCGATAAGACAAATCGACTGGAATTCCAATACAGTCCGGGAGCCGTAAGGTCAGCTTTGTGTTGTGTACACTGTACCTATAAAAACTTTGCGAACTCCTGTTTTAGAGGAAGCGTGTATTCATGTGCGTAAGCTTGTAAGCGTGTATATTATATACATATATATAAGTGTGTAGCGTGAATTGTATTCCGTGGAGCGAATGAGCGATCGAGAACGTTGTGTCGACTTGGCTACCAATTAATCGCTTCTAAGATCGATTCCTCTAAAGCAAGGGTTTCCAAAGTTTTTTATCACGCCTCCTATTATTTCAGAAGGGAGGCGTGATAAGAAAAACTTTGGGAACTCCTACTCTAAAGCGTTAACGATCATAGAAAGAGAATAAATACGACCTAACCTACACTGTACAGTGTAGGTTCACCAATACTAGTATATTAGGGGCATGCGAACGAAAACTAAAACGCCCCCATAGCCAAATTACATAATTATGTGTCGTATTTATTCTCTTTCTATGATCGTTAACGCTTTAGAGTAGGAGCTCCCAAAGTTTTTTTATTACGCCTTTCTTCTGAAATAATAGGAGGCGTGATAAAAACTCCTGCAGGGCGATAGGCCAAGAATTGTCTCACATCTTACATCCAAAAATATCCATATAGATGTCGTTACAGTCCATATAACCGGTGCCACGTAAGCTTTTTCAGGATCGTTGCAATAGGTCGCAATCAGGTGACTATCACGTGACTATCGACATTTCCATGGTGGTGGGTCATACTTATAATCCGTCCAATTTGAATATCTATGATAATCAAGCAATCTATATCACCACAGTCGGCCACAGCAGTCTTTCAAATTTGACTACTTTATACCGATTGAAATAACTAATAATTGCCATAGTTGAATTAAATATTTATAATATCTGCAAATAACTTAAGAAATATTTATTTACACACACAATCCTTAGTTATGACAACTAAAACTTATTCCCACATCGCAGACAGAATATTATTGGTTATGTACCTACATAAATCTTAATATGTAATACATATGTACATACCCTATGCGGCTAGTTAATCCAACAACCACCCAAACACCAAACTATTTTTATGATTTCAGATTATTAAACTTTACACTTCATATCAAACTTTCAGACGGCAAACCATAGATTAGTATAGATTCGTATCCTTAAACATACGAAAGTGTCAAAAGGTAACCTTTAAATGTAAAAATTATCCTTCAATGATTTTAACATTATCTTACTTCTTATAATATTCCTAATGGCTTTACTAATTTGACAAATTATTTAATAAAGCTTTTTAATAGTACATTATTGTCGAGGCTCGGAATAAAGCAATTTATGGACGAGTAACATTGGAAGGCCGAGGCGAAGCCGAGGACTTCCAAGTGATTTTAAAAGGACGAGGCACTAGCCGAGGCCTTTTTAAGTAAACGAGGCCATGAATTGCTATTTCGGCCGAGGCTTATATAGTACTTTTCTCTAATTTGCGAGGAAACAACAAAAAAATAATTAAAGAAACACTGTTTTATTTCATGTTAAATGTTATAGTATAATTTGTACAGTTATGAAATGATAATTGTATACTTTTGCCAGGTAAGTTAACATGTTGAATACTTTGGCCTGAGTTTAGTTCTGAAGTATCACTGGAGGCTTTAGTAGCTAATTTGGTATGTGGTGCTTCAGATGACGTAGACGGCTGAGGTTCGAAAGGTGTAGTGAGTATAGCGTCATTTATTTGGGTGGTTATTTGGTGGTAAAAGATTTTCTGATAGAATTTTAGCTTCTTCCGCTATATCTGGTGGTGTAAAGTCCGTTAATTCTTCATCCGATTCCGAATCCATTTTTATTTCAGAACAAGAAATATATTGTAAAAGAAAACACCAGTCACCAATAATTCTTTACCTCCAATTAAACCACGCTCTTTTTGTTCCATTAAAAACAAATTCATTCTTATTTTTTTAAATTGTATAACTTATAATTATAATTGTAGAACATTTTTTTGCCCTCAACGATCCTTTAAGGACGGTATCAAGTACGTGAAGCCAAAATCATGTTTTGACATTGATGCTGTCCTTTAATGATTGATAATTTTTAAGCCGATCGCTTAATTAATCTAATTGCTTTGCTAATTTGGCAAATTATTTAATATAATTACTTAGTATAACACGAATTTGTGATGAAAATAAAATAAGCAAATAATTGTTTGGTTAATCATTTTGTATTATTTACAAAGATAAGTCCATTCCGAGTCCTTATTTCCGTCCCAACCTCCTGATAAATTATTTCCGATCATTTACGATTGCCGTCTCATCATTCATTGAGAGTGAAATAATAGAGAGCAATGCACCTGTCTATGCGCACACACTTGTGCACTATAATATCTAATGTATAGGTGGCGAATCTGCCTTGGGAATCATATAATCAGAAGGAACAATTCAATAAAGAACGTAGTACACTCTTCTTCTTCTTCTTTATCAACCGATAGACGTCCACTGCTGGACAAAGGTCTCTTGCATGGACTTCCACAGGCCTCGGTCTTGCGCCGCTTGAATCCAGCGGCTCCCTGCGACTCGCTTGATGTCGTCGGTCCACCTGATGGGGGGTCTGCCAACACTGCGCTTCCCGGTGCGGGGTCGCCACTCCAGCACCTTGGGACCCCAACGACCATCAGCTCTTCGAACTATGTGCCCCGCCCATTTCCACTTCAGTATCGCGACTCGCTGAGCTATGTCGGTGACTCTGGTTTTCCTACGGATCTCCTCATTTCTGATTCGATCCCGCAGGGACACTCCGAGCATAGCTCTCTCCATCGCCCGCTGAGCGGTCCTGAGCCTACTTATGAGGCCCTTGAGGGCGTAGTACACTAATTAGCTTAAAATGATTGCCTATCGTTATTACTCTGTTATTAGCATCGTTGATAAGCCATCCACGCGCACGAAGCGCCTGCGCGAAGAGGTGCGAAGTCTTCTTTTCTGATTTGCATGGCCAGGGACTGGAACGCTCTTCCGAGATCTGTGTTTCTTAGCATGTACAATCTGGGTATCTTTATATTAAAGAGTGAATTACGAGAAAAACGCGTTCCACCTTAGGCCACTTCATCACTTTCCATCAGGTGTGTTAGCTGTCCAGCAGATTGAGTTAGGGATTCTGCTATACGATGATGATTTCAGTTAAGGAAACCTTGTGTAAAAAGGTCGAAGCTTTCCAAATGTGGGTCTATAGAAGAATGTTGAGAATTTCGTGGGTTCAGCGTGTCAAAAACACGACTGTGCTGCAGTGGCTAGGCAAAGACTTTAAAGTACGAAAGCTGGAAATCTTTGACCATAATATCCTTAGGAATAACAAATACGACCTCCTGCACCCATTATCCAAGGAAATATAGCTAGCCGAAGACCACCTGGTCGGCGAAGAAAATCGAGGATTAAAAACTTACGCCAGTTCCCAGTACGGGAAAAGTACCCGACCATTGTTCCGTGCAGCAGCGTCCAAGGTGCAGGTAGACCTAAGGGTTGCCAACCCAAACCCAAATACCCAAATAGGAGACGGCACCACAAAAAGATGATGAATTTGAGGGATCCAGAAAGAAGCTGATTTATCCTACGAGCCAACATTCAAGGCCAGTCCAGTCCCATTTAGGCCTAGCGCTCATTATGATTTTTTGTCGCCGTGACTTTTTGTTGCCAAGTGGAGTGCTATGAAGATATATGGAAGTGCCCTCACTGTAGAGACGAGACAATACGGCGACAAATAGTTTCAGCAACTGACGACACTTGAAATCCAAGAATGAGCGCGTTTTGTCGCCCAGTGACATAAAACAGTGGACGACAGTAGGTGACAGCGACAAAAAATCCCAATGAGCGCCTGGCCTAAATAAAGCGGCTGCTCACGGAATATACCTAGCTGCTCTATTAATACGAAAACCCTCCAGCTCGAATAGTTCATTTGTGATGTCATATTATTGGGTATGTTATCCATATTTTATCTGTCGACTGTTGACCATGACCGAATTTAATCAAGCCTACAAGATACCCGCAGATAAAGATGAATTCACGATAATATTTGTAGGCGGTGATATAAGAGCAACATCCTGTAGCAATTTTTTGAAGTTATCTACCGTCTTTATCAATCACATGAATGCAAGTCGCCAAAGTCAAAGTCGTCGATAAAAGATACCTGGTTCTTCTTCTTCTTTATCAACCGATAGACGTCCACTACTGGACAAAGGTCTCTTGCATGGACTCCCACAGGCAGGTCTTGCGCCGCCTGAATCCAGCGGCTCCCTACGACTCGTTTGATGTCGTCGGTCCCCCTGGTGGGGGTCTGCCAACACTGCGCTTCCCGGTGCGGGGTCGCCACTCCAGCACCTTGGGACCCCAACGACCATCAGCTCTTCGAACTATGTGCCCGCCCATTTCCACTTCAGTATTGCGACTATTTGAGCTATGTCGGTGACTCTGGTTCTCCTACGGACCTCCTCATTTCTGATTCTATCCCGCAGGGACACCCCGAACATAGCTCTCTCCATCGCCCGCTGAGCGGTCCTGAGCCTACTTATGAGGCCCTTAGTTAGCCACCCATGTCTCGGATCCATAAGTCATCACTGGCAACACGCACTGTTCGAAGACTTTAGTCTTCAGGCAGGTTACCTACCTATATTAAGAACATTTGTTAAATTTTTATGCTAGAACTCTAATGAAATAGTGAAATAGGAACTATTATAATTATTTTACCTACGCTTCTTGAAACATAGTTAAAAGTGAAACATAGGTACCAGTCAACACTTATAAAAGTCTGCATACCTTACAATATTTTTACCTCACTAGCTCAAAAAGGGCGCCTTTGCTGCCCAAAACCAGTGAGCAAAAGTCGTTTTTGCTCACTCAGTGAGAAAAAATATTTTGAATTTAGTACACATTGGATTGTCCTTTCTTCAATTCATCGTCTCAAGAAAAGTTCGGAAATTTTGTATAAAATATTGTATAGGTTTATTTCGTCAAAATTTTCTATTTTATTATTTAAACTATTGAGTATTTGTCAAAATGTGTATTAGAATTTATAAATCTGTAAAACAACATGAAACGAAAAAGACTTAAGAAGAATTAAATTTAATAATTTACTTACTTACTTATTTTTCTTGTGAATGAAAATTCCGAACGCAGACGAAAAAAGGAATAAAACATGGCGGGAAAACAAAAGAAAAATTGTCTATTATCTTAATAATTTAGTACCTACTTTTAAGATAATTGTTATAAAAGTTTTAAAGTAACAAAATGAGTGATTCTAGGGATAATTCAACACCAGTGTCTAACGCTGAATTAAAGTTTCTTCCGGAAAAGTTGCGTGAAAAATATTTGAAAGCCTATGAATTATTTAACGATTGGAGACTTGCTGAAGGTGTGAAGAACTGCTAAGAAACTGTGGTTTTTATCCTATTTAAATTTTAAATACGTAATATACATGAATGTAAGAAGGGTGTCAATAAATAGTTCAATAATTTTTTGTTGTTATAATGTTTTACATTTCAACAATTAATTTCAGTTTTCTTACATCTTGTATTTTTCGCTATTGAGGTATAAAGTTGTATATATATCACATGATAGCAAAGTTTTTTGTTTCTTGTTCCTTTGAATCCCTCACTACACTCAGGATTCAAACTAGGCACTCGAAACAAATAAAACTTTGCTATCTTGTTTAATAAATAACTAATATCTGGGTGACCGAGCTTTGCTGTTTTTTTTTGGTAAATCGTGTTTTTCGGAAATTATATATTAAAAAAAAATAATAAATAAAAAAATAATAATAAAATTCATAGGGGAAAATATAATCGTCTTGGACTCGAACCGGGGTCTTCTGGTTTCGGGACCGCCCGACTTACCGTCGAGCTATCGGGAATTTATAGATGATGGCGAAATTTACCTTCGGATTCTAACGTAAGGGGTTTTCATTGCCTGAAAACTCGGATAAAATGACCTTTTCTAAAAATGAAACCTAGCTAGATCGATTTATCGCCCCCGAAACACCCTGCATACCAAATTTCATGAAAATCCATAATATAGGGTACATTTTTGCCTGACTACGGCATAGCCAAAAGGTAGAGCTATCCCGTTTTTAGGGTTCCGTAGTAAACAAGGAACCCTTATAGTTTCGCCATGTCCGTCCGTCTGTCCGTCTGTGTGTCCGTCCGCGGTTTAGCTCAGAGACTATTGGTAGTAGAAATCTGTAATTTGACAAGGGTATAAATATAAATCACGCCGACAAAGTGGTGAAATAAAATTGTGAAATATAATTTTTTTTAGGGTACCTCCCCTACATGTAAAGTGGGGATGAATTTTTTTTCTCGTCTATCCCATAGTGTGGGATGTCGTTGAATAGGTCTTTCAAAAATATTGTGGGCGTGGGAACACCATTTTTCAATTCAGGGATCCGTTTGTGAAATATTATGATATTTTAAAGTGCTAAATTTTATTAGAGTCAAGTGTCCCCCCCCCCTCTGCCAGCTAAATGGTTGTATAAAGAATACACGAAAAAATTCACAGCAGTAGTATATATAATGAATTTTAAAGGAAAACTATCACGGCTAAGTAGGGTTCATTAGTTAAGGAGTTATATCTGTTTTTTCTAAGTTAGGTATTACACGTAGTGTAAGTTGCATATTTTGTAGTATATTTTAGTATTTAAACCATGGAACTTAAAATGTATTCAATATTCATAAATAAAATAAAAGCGCTATCCTAGGTCAGCAATATTATTTGAGACTTTCAACTACGGAACCCTACACTGCGCGTGGCCGCGCGCGCACTTGGCCGGTTTTTTTTTGTATTTATGTGACTATTATGTATCTTCCACCGTAGCGCCTAAACTACTGAGCCGATTTTGATAAATGTTGTATCAATCGATTCGTTATGATGGTCTGCGTGACACAGGCTACATTTTACAGACAAAATCATTGTAACGGATGTTCATTTTTCTGTAGTCGGGCTTCAGTTTTTAAACATTTTTCTTGTCAACAAAAAGTGTAGGTATATTAGATCCGTTTTGCCAATCATCGAGCGATTTATCACGACACATTACGCTTTTTTCCTTGAAGCGTTTTTTTATTGAAACTCTTATACAGTTGGGTTTTCCTATGAGTCCATCGTCTTCAACACCTGTAAGTAGTAATCCAAGAAACATATTTTTTTTACAAAAGCTTTAGTACCTAATATTCCCCTCTCCCCTCGAAATTACCGTATAGCTTTTGTTACGAATGGAGTTTGAAATATCCCGTGGAAATATCTACATATATTACATCATCTACATATATATCTACACATACTATATTGTCCTTTAGCCAGTTTAGCCTGAATAGCCTGAATGTAATTGGTCTGGAACCTATCGCTCTCATACCTTCGCTCTCATACTCTTCAGTAAATACAAGACATGGTAATGCAGGCAAACAGTGAGTATGCATGCCAAACTACTGGGCAAACACAGAGGATTGTTAGGAGGGTAATCTCAGAGGCACTGGGGCCGAATGGCTTCCCCTAGTTTTTAACCTCCGGCACAAAAAGAGGGGTGTTATAAGTTTAACGTGTGTATCTGTGTATACGTGTATGCGTCTCTTTCTGTTCCCTAGTAGCAGCCTCCCCAATGGACCGATTTTGATGCGGTTTTTTCTGTGTGAAAGCTAATGTAATCGAGGTGGATGGATCTTAGCTATAATTTATAAAGATCTGCTCAGGCGTTTGAAGATCATCAGCTCATTTCCTACTTGATTAAAGGGTCTTAAAAGCTTTCTCTGATGCGATTGATTTGAAAGCTGTACCTACTGTTACTTCGGATAATTTTCAAAATGTTCTTTGGTCTGATGCTGCAGCATCAAGTAGTCTATGGGGCACCCAACTTCTCAGCAACTTACAGCAGATTTAGGGCCTGTATTACCACCTTCTGATAAGTGTCGGATAGCCTAACCGTAAGTTTTGTCACTTTCATTATGTCAAGTGACAAAGACAAAATATGCGAATAAGCTATCCGACACTCATCAGAAGGTGGTGAAAATGGCCCTTAAGAGTTTTTGCTCATTAGAATGTTCTCAATGAGTAGGTGTTAGATAGATGATGATCGAGGATCGAGGAGGATCTGATGATGAAGCAGAAAACTAGGCAACAAAATGTCAGGTATATCGTGCATAGTCTGGCCATAGATTCACATACCTACTGTGCATGGACATACTGTACCGCTGACAAAAAGTTAATACCTTCAATCGATCATTGCTGCAGCTAAATGTTATCAGAGATATCTTGAATATCGTAACATTGGCAAGAGATAGCCAGAACCTGCACACCTGAGAGTTCACCATAATAATCTCGGAGGTGTGGTCTGCCAATTCGCATTGGGCCAGCGTGGTGGACTATGGCCTATCCTTCTCTAACAGGAGACCTGCGCTCAGTAGTGAGCCGTTGATGGGTTGGTTGATGATGATGATGAGTGCCGTTTTCACCAACGTTAAGTAACATTTAACATAACAACATCCATGGAATTTGATATTTTAGCATTTTTTTAATTATTATTATTGCGAGCAAAGGAGTGGCGATGGTGGAAAAAGATAAGATTTAAAAAAAATCTTTAAAAACTGTAACCCTTGAATGTACCCATCCGTCATATTATTGTTTGTTCATCTGAAATGTAGTATTATGTCATGGACGACGAATCGATTGAAACCTCATTTATCAAAATTGTTTCTGTAGTTTAGGTGCTTCGGTGGATCATGGTTTTAGAAAAAAATCATCCATCATGGGCATATCCAGGTACTCACAAGATAATACTAGTGGTTCGCCCCGAACTGAGACCTCGCGGTATCCCATAATTCCCATGAGGTAGTTTTAACTATATTATATTGTAATTAAAACGCGCCGAATCTGATGACGTCAATCGTCACCTGCTTTCGTGGATGGGATGCGTATTTACAATATTAAAGACAGCGCCATCTATTAACAGTAAGGTATGTTGGGGTAAGAGCGGAAAGGGGGTAAGACCGTATACATCAAATTTCCCGCGAATGAGACCACATTTTTTGATGTTGGCATCATTATGTTCAGCGCCATTTTGTTATGCGGCTACTTCAGTTCGCGCCAGTCGCTCCGACGACGGACCGTACGTGTGTTATGGTGAATTTACAAAAACAAGGTTATTTTTGTTTTTTTTTCTTCTATCCGATCTTTCCCTTTCCATTTTAATTTCATGTTTTGGCGAAAATACAGATTGTTTTGCTAATATTTCGCCTTAATACTAGTATTTATAGTAGTAGTAGTGTTTTAAGTAGCAATAGCTCGATAGATCTGATCAGAATACACCTAGGATCTCTATTAGCAGATATCCGATGCTCCCCCTTTCGGATAAAGATCGGATTAAAACCATCCGGTCTTTACCCGTACAAAATGAGGCAGGGATTGTCAAACTTTTATAACATGAATATTTTTAATATTTTTCATCTTAAAATACAGTCTATTAGACGCGCACAGAAAGTTTTCATGTCATGAGTCATGACGTCACTGTGGTCACGTGTCGATGGTTCTAGTATGGTAACTAGGTGAGCGCGGGTTGCGGTCGGGTGAGGCGGAAGGAGCATTCATCGGCAAACTTTCTGCGCGCGGCTTATAAGGATTATTCTATTTTGATCTCGAGATTTTGATGGAAATGTGTTCAGAAGCATACAAATATGGAAAAGAGCCCAATAACATTAAAAATATCTGTATATGTTTGTCTTATATCTTGGGTATCTTTTTTATTTTTTTATTCTCGGCATCAATTTTTATTTGTCATTTATTTTACTATGTTTTTTTTTAATGTTTTTATTTTCTGCCTATTATTTTGATTTATGTTATTTATAATGGATATCATTTATTTTATTGTTATTTATTTAATTATGTACACACATACCACACACACGCACACATACACACATATGCACACACACTTGCAAGAAATGTAGACAGTGTATATCAACAAAGTACCTATACATAACACAAAAATGCATACAATACATGAACTTTACTTACTTTATATAATTATATATCAAGAAATACTTATATAATACATAATATGGTATTTACATGGGCTTGCTCTTGACTTCTTCTAGCCCGAGAGCAAATACTTACTACGGTGGTGGGAAAAGTTGCCCAAAAGAAGCCTGTTGACACGGCACCGTAAACTTAAAGAAGTTTGTTCAAAGAATAAGCAGCTTAATTCGCTGTAATCCGTCAAAACAGACAAATCTACGTATAAATAGCTTGCGATTCGCACCGTTGAACCACAGAAATCTTCGAAATCTTCTTTCGAAGAATTACTACTAAAAAAAGTTACGCAACAGCCTCATAATGCTAATAGCAAGGTTGCTGTGAAACTAAAACGCGTTGCAAAGGGAGCAGAAGTCATCACACGCACATATTTGGAGAAAATGAAAGAAAAAGAGGTACACAATACACAAAATACTAATACGAACACAATAGAAACATCTGCTTCTCAACCCAACGATAATGAAAAACCCGGCCCATCTGGCATATCAAAGAAAAACTTAAGAAAAAGAAAGAAACTCAAAAAACTAGAACTCAAGACAAAAAAGAAATGATTGATAAGACTAACGATCAAAAGAACATAATTATTACTAAAAAGGGAAAAGGCGTGGGCAAAAAGACTAAGACTGCAATTGAAAGCCAAACTCGTATGGATACGCTCGAAAGTCGTGGGAAAGATACAAGTAAAAACACAACATGTCAGAATATATCGAATAGCTTTAATCTGAATATAGAAAATGCTGAGACCTGCTTCCAAAAAACTGGTAGGAATAAAACCAAACGTGTGCCTAAAAACAGAGACCGAAAACATATTTCAAAAAAACAATGAAAAAAATAAAAAAATCTCCCAGTATCACGACGACTTCTAAAAGTGGTGAAATTAGTTTCCATAGCGACTCAGATATAATAGATGTGCATAGTGATATTTTTTCAGAATCGGACTTCGATAAAGAAATTTATAAAGAGGAACAAGAATTATCAAGAACACTAGAAATGAACCAGATAATTTTGCAGAGAGATCAGGACATGGAGGAATTGCAGATAAATGAAATAGTAGAAGTGTTACAAAAAGGTGTGACAGTTATCCCGTTCGACCGCGTTTCCGTCAAGTCTCTATAAAACGTGGTATAACAAAAACGCATCTGACATGGAATAACAAAACGCAAATGACAGTGGAATAACAAAACGTAAATGATAGCTAAACGTAATTTTGTCTTTGGTTAAGTAAGGTAAAAAATTTGACAATTATAAAAATGATAGCTAAACGTAATTGATAAAATCATCAGTAATATGTTTTCTCTTTGAATCATCATTAACAATGCCGCGAGCAAGACGATCAAATGTTTCCTGCTACAAAGCTACGGATTGACGTGATTTATTGGATAGGTATAGTTGAGAACCTGGAGGGTGACAAAGATTTCCCGCGGGATGTTATGAACTAAATCCACGCAGACGAAGTCGCGGGCATCAGCTAGTTAGTAATATGAATAAACAGTTTAATAAAAGTTTGATCTCCAATAAATTGTAGGGTTTTATTTATGTATCCAACACATAAAAGTATAACCTATCCAATCTTCTACCTACCTTAATAGATAAATAATTATGACTGAAAGAAAAGCTTATCAGGATCAGGAACACGAAAGTTTGAGAGCCACGGCAATTTGAGATTTGGTCTAGTGGGGTAAGATCGGACGTCCGAAACAAAAAAAAACAAAAATTACCGTTCCAAGTGACTTTTTTACAATATAGAAATTTCCAAAGATAATCTTGTAGGACGTATAAGAACGGATATTTTTTTTCTATGAACTCTGTGTTCTAAGCCACAGTGGTGATTTTTTAAGGAAGTCCGATCTTTACCCATGAATGCCCGATTTTTCCCAATGTTTTAAAATTTTATTCATATTTTGAACACCCGATAAATAGTAGTTATTTCATTCATAACTACATAAAACACATTATATTTATAGATTATTTAATAACAATCAATGTTGACTATAATTTATTGCGCTAACTATGTATTATAATTTTCGTGCAAAATAAATTTTGCCAACATCTTTCAAATACAACTAAAAACCGTCCGAACTTACCCCAACATACCTTATAGTGAAGTTTTGTTAAAACATTGATGCCCATTAAAACTTAAATAATTTCGTTTCTTTATAATATTTATCTAATCTTAGTATTTGTTGTTCAAGTACAGAATATAACTCAAATTATGTGTAAGTTTCAATTTTTAAAATAAAGTGGTTTTAGAGATCTAGCCTCGAATAAAATCTCCACTTTGAAAGCCCTCCATTTCGTCAATTTTAGGAAAAAAAATAAAAAAAAATACTTTTGTACTCTGTTCCAAATTATCTTTAAAATGAAGTAGGTACTCCAACCCTATGAAATGCAAAAAAATTTATTTTACTCCGCATTCGCTTCTATGAGAGCCCCCCTGAAATAAAGATTTTTATAACTTTTTAAGCCATTTTCGGCTGGAGGCCATCGGTTTACATATCATATCTAAAATTGAAGTAATTACGTTCAGTAATTCAGAAGTTATAAGGCTCTGACAGAAGGACGGACGGACAGACGGACGGACGGACAAGTGCAAATCGCTCTAGTAAACTCAGAGACCTTCGCTTCGCTCGGTCGATAATAACTTCTTCTTCTTCTTTACCAACCGACAGACGTCCACTGCTGGACAAAAGTCTCTTGCATGGACTTCCACAGGCCTCGGTCTTGCGCCGCCTGGATCCAGCGGCTCCCTGTGACTCGTTTGATGTCGTCGGTCCACCTGGTGGGGGGTCTGCCAACACTGCGCTTCCCGGTGCGGGGTCGCCACCCCAACACCTTGGGACCCCAATGACCATCAGCTCTTCGAACTATGTGCTAGGTCGGTGACTTTGGTTCTCTTACGGGTCTCCTCATTTCTGATTCGATCCCGCAGGGACACTCCGAGCATAGCTCTCTCCATCGCTCGCTGAGCGGTCCTGAGCCTACTTATGAGGCCCTTAGTTAGCGACCATGTCTCGGATCCGTAAGTCATCACTGGCAACACGCACTGTTCGAAGACTTTAGTCTTCAGGCACTGAGGGATTTTGGACGAGAAGACATCTCGGAGCTTCCCGAACGCTACCCAGCCGAGTTGGATTCGGCGCTTGATCTCTTTCTCGAAATAATATAATAACTTATTACAATATAATAGCTGTACATAATATTGTAAAATGTTTTGAAAAGAGCAAATGCTGAGTTTCTTGCCGGATCTTCTCAGCAGAATCTACATCCGGACCGGTGGTAGAGTCATAAGGTTGGCCTACCTGAAATAAATACTTTTAAATATTGTATTCTATAATCATAATCTTTCCTTTTGGCGTTGTCATAGTCGAGTAAAACCTTCTTGACAGTGAACGACTAGCGGCACGCTATGATGGCCGGTTTGACACATTACAATAGTGATGTGGAATGTCAATTTATTCTCGAACAAAAAACAATTAAGTTTTGTTTTTGTACCTGATTAAATAGGTTTAATAAAACAAAAATGTATATGTTTATTTAATTTATTTGAACGAACTGAATATTTGAATGAAAATGAATATACATACTTTATATGCACACAAGAAACATATGAATACAAAAGATACCAAAAAAGGTGCCACAAAAGGCCATAATTAATCAGATTCGTCCATACTACTATTTTCACTGTCGTCACTGCTATCATCACCTACATTAATAATTATATGTTCGTTTTCTATAATATTATCTATTTTCACATCTCTTTCATAATCTTCCCTTATTAATTTAACAGTTCTATTCACAACCTTTTCCCAGTCTCCTTTAGTCACATGTTCACAAGCTTCTTCTAATAATTTTAGCATTTTTTTTGTGGTAAATGGGGGTTCTGTATTGTGTCTTGCAGCATATCCCTTAATTTGAGCCCACACCAACTCAATCGCATTATACTCACAATGGTAAGGCGGTAACCGTATAACTCTGTGCCCATGTTCTAATGCTATTTCGTCAATGACGTATCGGATCTTGGTTGGTTTGTTTTCTTTTAAAAGACGTACTAATTCCGCTTTTAACATATTCATGTTTGCATCTACGCCATTTTTACGAAGCCATGCGACGATATCAGCTTTCTTTTGGGATTGGGCAGGTGGCTTGTCAATTTGCATCGAGTGGTATGGGGCGTTGTCCATAATTATAATAGATGGTTCAGGGAGGCTACACAACATTGAGGTAAACCATTCAGTAAACTTTTCTCCATTCATGTCTTCATGATAGTCTCCAGTGGTTTTTGACGCAAAAGCCATGAGAGAACCTTCGACAAACCCGTTGATGGTTCCGGCGTGACAAATTATAAGTCGCGATCCTTTTCCTACAGGAACTTTGGAAGTAGATGCTGCTGTGTCATCGTTCCAAGAACGGCCTACAGTATGGTTAGCATTAAGCCATGTTTCATCCAAGAACACAACATTTTGCCAATTTTTGATTTCTTTCACTTGCCGTAAAAAAGTATACCTTGCCATCGCTATATCAAATCTTTCCATCAATATTTTGCGTTTGTTACATTTTTTGTATCGAAATCCAATGGTCTTCAAAATCTTCGTTAAAGAACTTTCCCCACCGAAGAATAATCCAGCTTCCTTCAGTGAATGCACCAACTTTTTTCTTGTTGGATACTCCTTCTGTAAATAGTAGCCGTAAACATGTCTTCGGATAGCATCGGCATCAAAGCTATCGATGCCTACGACTGGTTTTGCTCGTTTTCTCTTTTTTGGTGTGTGAAGTTTATTTTCTTCTGTGCCAGTCTCGCCATATTTTTTTTTAGTTATCCGTCTAACAGTTCGTTGTCCAATATTAAGCGCATCAGCTACGCGTTCAACCACTGACGTTATAGGTAAAATTGGCCCTCCATTTTGAGCTTCACGATCGAAATAGTTACGAAGGCGTATTACGAACTCACGTGTCTGACTATTTAGAACAGTTCTCTGCGTACGTTCGGTCATATCGACGAAATCCACAACAAAGGGCTTGAACAGAGTCCAAATTAACGAGCAAGGGTCAACAGTAATGCAGTATCAATATTTGAAATCCAAAGCCAGGTCAAAATTATATCACAATCGCATTGCACTGACAGTTTATACTTTTCGAAGCAACGTCAATTCGAAACTGCTTTGTTTTGCATTGAGCATTGACGCGAGTTTGCCGGAGGTAGTAGTTGTGCTAGCCAGCGATCCTATGTGACGATCGTATTAGATTCCATTTTTAAAAATTTTCAATTTAGAAAACCAAATGCCGAGTTGTGGTATATATCATATAAAAATAAAAATTTTACCTTTTGTATGAAACAGCTGATATTTTTTTGCGATTTCAGAGGTTTGTCCACATAGTGAAAATTGTTCATATTCACAAGTACATTCACCCCTTAAATGGTGCAAACTGATTTTTCTACACTTGTATACATTTTAGAAATCAATTTAATAAATAAATTTTGAGTCCTAAACCTAAAACTACATTCGATAAAATTTATGAATCTCTGCACATCACTATCGTCAATAAAGTAATACAATTATTTCCTTCAAAGTCGTTATCAATTAATACGGAACTTCATGAGCGGACAAACGTCAAACCGGCCATCATAGCGTGCCGCTAGTGTAGGTAGATATTGCGGTCTTATCACTTCAAAGAAGCTTCAATGTAGTGAACGCGCGAACCCGAAAAAATAAAGCAATTTTTTGCCGCTAATCGGTGGTATGTATAATGATAATTGATAAGGGGCCGTGCAACTCATATTTGCCACGATTTCGATGTTGGTACTTGCTACCTACTTAGTGAAGTTAGTAACAATAGGAGCTTCGTGGTGAGCTGTCGTCTCGAGCCGACCGCGTCGATTGCGTCACGTTGCTGTGTACAAACTACAAGTGCTAGTGATGTGGGCTTCAAACGGTGTTGTTCCCGCGGGGGGGCGGCGGGTCGAGCCCGTCTCCGATGTGGCCGAGCTGGATGAGGGGGCGATATCTGCCCTGCCGCAACCACGCATAGACACGATCAACGTTACCAAGTCATCCAAAGTCCACGTTGGTACAAAAGTCGTCTCAATTACGCAGAACGTCCACAATAAGGAAATGCTTAAAGGTAAACCTTTGTCCTTGTCGACTGCACTGACCAAGCCAGACATTACTCTGTATTCTGTCTGAGTTTCACCACAACATTGTTATTATTGGAACGTAGTTCCTTATCGCGCGGTACGGAAGGGGGTTAGACGGAAAAAATTAAGGAAACCGACACGACACATTTTTGAAACGTCATTTTTTGTTGAATGTGAATTTTGCATTGTATTCAGTATTTTCGCCTTAGAACTCGGCGTCTGCATGGCCTAGTAGTTACGAGAGTCGCCTATAAATTTAACGTCGATGGTTCGAATCCCAGCTCGACAGACTGAATTTTCTATTTTTAATTTTATTTCTAAATGTGGAATTTTTCCCTAATTTTTTATTGTATAAATTGGATAACGCCATCTGTGAAAAAACAGTAACTCCACCAGAGTAAATCTTTGGTGTTGTATCAGTGCAATAGAAATAAACTAAAAATAATTCATCGTAGTTAATCAATTTAATACTAGATGACACCACTAGTTTATTACAATTCCTTCACTAAAATACTACTACTAAGGTACTACGTTCCATCCGGGTGTCCCTTGACACGTCTCTTTTTTATTATTATATTATTATTTGTACCACCCAAAACAACAACAAAAAAAATTTAAAAGAAACAAAGACAAAAAGTGTGACACGAAAAGCGGCCTTATCGCTTAGTAGCTATCTCTACCAGGCAAACTTAGGAATAGGAACAATAAAGAAAAATGTACTGCAGGTGGTCATTCCCTATAACATACATACTTACATACAAATAACCACATACTTACTGCACAAATCTCTCAAATCATCAGTGATCAGCTCTAAGGATAATCTACAAATCAAACTTTCATTCTGGTCTGATTCACACAGTTAAATCGAGACTGGATGTGTATGTCTACTATGTCTGGATACAATTTGTTTAAGTATCTTACTTGAGGGGCCCGTAATCCTGGGCTATTTTCAATCTCTTAATTTTGTTAAGTTTAGAGATATATAGATACCTACCAAATTAGCACCAAGCCATACGATGAAGTTGTACCGTGTACGTCGCGGTCAACTGTACTCTATTATTCCTTTGCTATCTTAGAAGGCAAATAAATCTCAGAATCTCAGACGACTTTTCCGGGCGCTTAAGACGTTTTACAGGTTGGTTTTTCACTTGTAGCGCGTTTTCATTGTCAGTCTGCGGTAACAACGTCCTCTGTGATGTGCTTAGTGCGTCGCTTACGCATTTCTGCTAGAAAGTACTTATATTATTTACAATTTAAGAAAGTAGACATGCAGGCAATTTTATTGAAGAATAGCTTTTGCCCGCGACTTTGTCCGCGTAGAGGTTTTTTTTAATCTCACGGGAATCTTCTGTTTCTCCGGGATATAAGTAATCCGAAGTGGTGATTCCTAAAAATTAGCAATTTTGATTTATTTCGATTTTCTAACTGTTCTTCAGGGGTTTTCCCAATTTTTTTGTTTTTAAACCACGCATCTATTATGGCGAACAAAAAAAATATTAATTTCACGTAGGCCAACCTGTGGCTCTTATGACACGTCATGACTCTACCACCCCGGAAGAGCCGGCAAGAAACTCAGCAGTTGTTCTTTTCAAAATAGTCATTTTACATTTTACAATATTAATAAGTAGCTATTACATTTAAATAATAAGTTTTTGAATACTAATTTGTGGGCAGCTGGATGCCAAGCCGATTTACCCCATGCAGCATTGTTAGAATAGACTCGATTGTTTGTTAGAATAGATTCAAATCGGTCCAGCCGTTTTTGAGTTTTAGACAGACTAACGAACAACAATAGATTTTTTTATATTTAGTACTAGCGACCCGCCCGGGCTTCGCACGAGTAGAAAATCATATTAAGTCTATGCTTTGCAAACTCCTTGAAATGTTCCGTAAGTTATATTGAATAGCATATTTTGCGATAACTCCTAAGATATTCATTTAAATTGTATGGTGTAAAGCATTATCATAATGTGCATAAAATGCTTAAGGTAAGTAACGTATTTAAGTTAATAAGGGTTAGATAATATTGTATCCGTCTAAATAGATTTCTAATTATCGCATAGTATGTGACCATTTTTTTAGAAGTTAAAAAGGGTATAGTTAGCTATCCTTAAAAGGTAGATATATATGCCATCGCGGACTTTTCTGTATAAAAGACTTATCCCATCATACCATCACCATAAATTTTTTGTTGTATCTCAAAGGGATTAGGCATCGTTTTTGATGAATGCTCCCAAGCTTGAATTTTTCCGACATTGTCAACAATATAGTCATATTTCAACTAATTTACACAAAACCTTAACAAATTATACAATAAAACCTTCCTCTTGATTCACCCTATCTATTGGTGAAAACTGCATGAAAATCCGTTCGGTAGTTTTTGAGTTTATTGCGAACAGACAGACAGACAGACAGACGCGGCGGGGGACTTTGTTTTATAATATGTATTGATGATATATCATAGATTTAGGGTTGGTAGTCGCTTTGCACCTACTTTACTACCTTTCCTATATCTATGGTATAAAGATTAGTAATAAATAATTTATTTACCGCGTAGATGAACGCGAAATGCATTAAAGACTCAAAGATTAAAGAACGCATAAAAATATGAATTTATCTCCTGATTAGACATGGATTGTAAGAAACGTATTTATTTTTCTATTTTGAGCGAGATTGATATTTATTTTGATAAAATAAAAATACAGCAATCCGCCATATTGGTTCAATCCAATATGGCGGATTGCAGTAGTTTTTCAACAATCAGAGCGATGTATCTCATCTATCTTCAAACTTTGACGTACTACTATGAAAAAGATAGAGTCGTTGTCACACATGATGCGATGTCACCATCGAGCGTATTTGCGTTAATTATAAAACCTAAAATTGAAATGGCAATTTTATCTGCCACACCTTTTCTTTTTGCTGAAATTAGATATTTTTCGAAATAGGAGATACCTACTTTCGAACATCATCCAGTTTTTCAAAATAAGTCGCCGTGCCTATTCTACTTCTCCTGCACTGCTCATTGTGATGGACGATATTTATTTATTGGTCGTTCCAAACTTCTAGTACCTACACCACAGACCTTATAATACTGACGTACAGATACTCCATCAGGAACAAAGAAACGGAACACTGTTAAATTGCTCGGGTGGACCACCCGATGGCTAAAACGGGAATTAATGGCGCTGTTGTAGCGAGCAGCTTCATAACAGTTAATATGATTACAATTAGATGGCGCTCTAGGGAACAGTTTGATCGAGCCCCGATAGATGACGTTCTTTTGTTGTCGTTGCAGTTATGAAAACGCTAATAGATGGCGTATGCAAGTACCTACAATAGAATATTCGGAAGTGTTTGTATTTTTTTCACAGCGATATCGTTCTAACATGAATGGAAATAGTGTCTATTTTCGTATACGATATACCTAGAACGTATTGCGAGGTTGCCAGCTCGGACAATATCACAATTATTTCGTTTTTCGCAATTTCGCAAGATAGTAAGAAAATAGGCAAAATAGGATAATATATGGCGCAGTATTCAACTTTTTAGGTCAATGTACCTACTTATCACTACATAGTATAAAACAAAGTCGCTTCCCGCTGTCTGTCTGTCGGTCTGTCTGTCTGTCCCTATGTATGCTTAGATCTTCAAAACTACGCAACGGATTTTGATGCGGGTTTTTTTAATAGATAGAGTGTTTCAAGAGGAAGGTTTTTATGTTTATAACATGCATAATATAGTAGAGAAACACTGATAATTTTAGAGGTTTTTAATGTGATGTCGTAAATAAACACATTTTTTTGCGCTTACATTGCAAACGCTGGCTGAACCCTACCCTACCCTAGATAGATCAAAATAATGTACTACAGCAGTATTATAAGGTCTGTGACTACAGTATTGTACACCTTAAAAAGGTCTACAAAAAAGTCCGCGAAGTTATATAACTATGTCTATCTCTTAGGGATAACTCACAATAACCATTTTTTAGCCTTTAGGTACTTTTTACGAGAAATAATGGCTTATTTACGAAGCGATTTTAAGCAATACAGTATTAATCCTTATTCCATTATGTACCTTAAATAAATTGTGCATTTAATATAGATCAATATGGCCCTTTAGAGCATGTAGCATGTTTATATAGGATTTGACTGAAATTTGGAATGGAGATAGCCTGCTAAATTATATCCTGACTTAACACATACTTAGCCTACATTTTATCCCATTTACCTATTTAAACATCGCGGACGAAGTCGCGGGCGTCAGCTAGTTAAATTATAAAAACTACGTGAAATGCAAGTTAGCGACGACATTTGGTAGTTTACGAGTTACGACCGACCCCTTGTCTAGTCGGCGACCACTTGATTTAATACGAAAAACTAATAATACTTAAAATAATTTAATTATTGAAAATAACAAAACGTTCATATTTAATATAGTTTTTAGTGCCATAATATTATTCATCATATACCTACCAATCATACATTTACGAATTATACATAAAATCAGCCATTTTTTTTTCATGATGTGAAAAAAAAACATTATTGAACTTAACCTGCAATCACAATAATAATAAAACTTCTATGTAAGTACCTAATTTTAACAGACATGTATTATAACTATAATTTTCAATTAAGGGTCCGGCGAACATAGTTCGCAACTCCAATTATTCAAGGCGCGTGCAAAAATCGGCCGGTATATTGCTATCTCTATTTGGCTGAGAAAGGCGGCTCCATGCTTGGTGCGACAGCAATATTTAGCGTCCGAATTTGTTAAACATTTGGTCTTTTTCCGTAAATACCAAAAATGATGAATGAAAATTTGTTGTGTTTTTCACTTCGTGTTGTTATTTTGTAACTTAACAATATAAGCTATGTTCCTGAGCTAAGATATCGTTGGTTTTATTATGAAACAAATAAGAAGAAAACATGCCATTTACGTCGTAAAAATATGCAAAACGCAATTCGTTTACATTTATCTCATCAAAAAACCATTTCGACTTACCCCCACTCACCTTACTTATTATATTATTTAATTACCTACTCTTATATTATATAACTATACCTACGTATTTCCACATATTATAAACATTACCTCTATACCTGCCGACTGCGCGCCCAAAAATTTAGGGGGTTGCGTGGTTGGCGCGGGGAGAACATCTCGCTCCGCCCAGAACCTCAAGGCCGTTGGGAAATATAGGAGCCTTAAATGTTTTCTACACCGCGCCGCCCGCCACCCGCCCGCCACCTCTCACCGCGCCGCCTCGCGCGTTCATTTTCATGATTCATCATTACAACTTACAAGTAGAGCCGTCGTAAACCATCGTTCGATTCGATAATAATCGTAATTAATAAATTCATCACACTGTCTTTCTTCACCGAGCCCCGAAAAGGCCGATAACAATGATTGTGAAGAATTTCGACATAACGCCCAAAAGTGGTCAGATTCGGAAGATGGAAATGATTCTAGTAAGGTTACGGGCTGTACAGTTAAATTAGCATTGCAGAAAACATCCAATGACGTCGGTATAATGGTATCATTCAACAATGAAAATTTTGAAAACATAAAGATGGGTAACACGCTTATTGGTCAGTTTGTTGCAAAAGAGCTAGAAAAATATGAAGGCGGTAAGCGCTATGAAAAAATAAAAGATATAATTGAGGTCTTTCAGAAATAAAACAATGCGTAGATAAACTGTTAAATTAAAAGTTTAATTAACAAAATAATTCAAGTGTTTTCTTCAACTGTGTTAATGTTTAGAAATTATTTTAAGTAGATTTTTTAAGTAGAAATGTCATAAATCATAAATAATCAATGCTTGATGTTGTTTAGGCATAATTATAATAATCAATCAAAATTTGTGGTATAGTGGGCAAATAAACTGTCCTGAAAATATAATTTAAGCTTACGAACTATTTATTAAGAATACAGGTACCAATGAGGACTGACTGAATTAAAATAATTAATAAATATTATTTGATAATAAACAGTAGTTTTCTTTATACAATCACGTACAATTTTGAACTTTTAATCCGGTAAGGCCTACCTCAGTGAAAAGTGAAAACAGAAGGTTTTTTTTAACCGACTTCAAAAAAAAACAAGGTTTACTGATTAATTTGATTTAACTAAATCTACACTGGTTCGGAATTGCCACTTAACCTAGCCAGAAAGAACCAGCAAGAAAACTGGGTGGCATCTACCCTTTAGTTTAAACTACCCATAAGGCCCATATTACAGTGGTTTATCATCAAAGGGCACAACTATGTCTCTAATTTGATTTGTAAATTCTCAAATGACTTTAATCAGACGTTAAACCAGTGAGCTTTTACGACAGTAACATATTAAATCATTGCGTTAAACAACACATTAGGACTTCCATCCTATTCTAGTCTTCCTCGGCATGTCCTCGGCTTCCAATCTCGATCGTCTGTCTAAATCTAAACCATCTAAACGGTGTGAACTACGTCGCAAATTTCTGAAACTCATAATATTGTGTTTTAATGTGTACTAATAACTTATAATAGCTTCTTATATTTTAAACTAGATGATGCCCGCGGCGCCGCCTGTGTGGATTGAGGTTACTTGGTTCCCGCGGGAACCGAGGATTTTTCCGGGATAAAAAGTAGCCTATGTCCTATTCCAGGGTATAATCTATCTCCATTCCAAATTTCAGCCAAATCGGTTCAGTAGTTACGGCGTGAAAGCGGAACAAACATACAAACAAACTCACTTTCCCATTTATAATATTAGTAAGGATATTAGGATATTAGGATTAGGATATCCAATCGTTCATATTTTCACAAAATAATTTTACTTTAATTTTCATAATTAATAGAAAAAAAAATTGGGAAACTTGTCTATGCGAGTCCTACACGCAAAATGGGGGATCTGTACCTTTAAACTATAAAATGATATAAGAAACACGTACCATCGATAACGACATACTGCAGATGATAAGTTTAAAGATTTTGTAACGGAATTTAAAATAAAATAAGAAATGTAACCATCAACATATCGATCCAATTTATTATTTGTTTTGAAGAATTCTTAATTTAGATGCAGACTGTAAAGATTTTTTCCGACTTTTACAAAAGTCGTGAATCTTAACTTCCATTAATTTCCTAATTAGGTAATCAAAATGATCAAGGTTATGGTAGTGAGTATGGAAGTTTATTTTATTTTTAAAATTATTCATCAAGTTAGATATTACATTACTTTTATGTAATTGGTCAATATTTTCCTGAAAACAGTCTAACATTTTATCAACTAAATTAACTAAATATTCAGTGGGAGATTTAAGTGTTGGCACTGAAATATTGGAGTATGTTTTGTTGATTAACAGTAATTGTTTTTTATCATTTAAATCAACTTGATTGTTCAATAATATTTTTTTACAATCTGAACAATCAAATTTATCTATGCAAGATTTACCTATCCACCCAGCAAAATACACAACAGAACACGTTTCTAATGATAAATTTTGTTGAGACTGCGTAATTTCTATAATATTGCTACTTTGAGTTAGGATTGGAAGTTCTGTTAAAGGGCCTTCAATATTTTCACCTATAAAACCTTGTTGCATTGATGTTGACGGTATGGAATCACACTGTCGTGTATTTTCTTGGTTTGTAGTGGCTGTAGGTAGGAACAAATCCTGATCTGATTCACAATTTGTTTTTTCAAATGTCATCAAGTTATTTAACAAATTGGAACGAAACGTTGATCGTAGTGATCTTGATGTGGGGTTTCTATTGCAACCTCCTTTTAATCTGTAAATTCCAAACAAATTTTCAATTACGTCTTGATTTAATCGATATGTTAATAAAAATTTATTGCCAGTGCCCGGTGTAAATTCTTCAGCAGAGAGTTGAAGAACGGCATTAATTGTCTGAACCATACCATCAAAACAAGGGGGGCGAGTTAGCTGCCGTTCATTTTTGTTATTAATTGTTATTTTTTGTAATTCACAAAAAGTTTTTTTGCCTTTAATCAAAGTTAGATTTACTTCCGAGTTTCGGTTTTTTGTGATCGCGCATCTGTACGGATTTCTATTAAATTTATTTTTAGAATTAAGGCAATCAAATAAATCATTACAGAGATTAACAAAATGAGCTGTGTGTTGTGCAGTGTCGTTATTCAACTCTCCACTTTGGATGGCAGTTTGAATTGCCGCTGACACAGATTTACTTAAAACTTGTGTGGCGAGCTTGACTTTCATTTTTTGAAAATTATTAGGGCTTATGTGCGCAGCTGAGAGCTTATGTACAGATTTGCTTTTATTATTTTGATCTGTATTATACACATAAACTATGTCGGAAAAGGAAATTTGATTTCCATTTAAATAAAAATTATTATTAATTAAATTAGTCCTCACATTTTTTATCAAATGTGGGACATCAAATATTGCAAAAATTTTACGTCCATTTAAGAAATAAAAAGGGTAATTAATAGTGGCACCTAAATCTTTAATTACTTTTACGTTTGTCGTTGCTTGATCGCAAACAGTTGCTTTAGGTAATAAACCTGATTCAAACAATTTACTAATTACATTCTCAATTATTGTTTTTAATTTACTGGACTCAATAGTTCTTGACCCCAAAAAGTATGCTACTGGGATCTTCCAATTAATATAAAGGCCCCTGGCAATAAATACTAACGCGTATTTAGCTTCTTTTCCATTTCTCTCACCATTACCAAAATCTTCAAACCCTTCAATTAAATCATATTTTGATGTGTACTCTAAATTAGTCATGATGCTCATTTCATCAAAACATACTACACAAGCACGCTCTTTAATAGATTTATGTAAAAATTTATTTTTAATATTCTCAAAAACTTCTTCGTTAATACCAGGTAGACAATTGGTTTCTTGTAACCAACGCTGTATTGACGTTATAGAAGCTAAGACAGTCCCCGATTTTAACATGTATTTATACGCAGCAGGTGATTTATAATACAAGGACATGCAAAATTTTTTCTCTTCTTCAGTCCAACTTGTCCTAGGTTTTTTAAATTGCATCAAAGCTAATAACTTGCTCGATTCACTTCTAAATTTGTGTTTTGACAAATCTACAATATTCTCATTTATAGCCCTATGTCTCAAATATTTATTTTTCATAATAGAACGTCTTAATTTGTTATTGGTGTCTTTTAATAAAGTTTTTAGTTTCTTACATCTAGGTGTATCTGTATACTCATCTTTTTCCCGTGTCCGTCTTTTCTTAGGTGTGCTCCAAATCAGTTCCTCATGTGATTCGTCAGCTGTGTCGACTGCGACTTCGTGAAATCGTCGCTTATTACTATATACCTTTTTAGGTGTTAGAACCTTTAGATCTGGTGATCCTACAAATAATAATAACGAAACAAAAAAGTGATCCAACCAACCTTTAAAAACACTAATAAATTTTAAGAGTCGAGTCAAAAATGAGGACTAGAAAAACTCTAGGTTTTATAATAACATTAAAGTCATTAAATAAGGCCATGAACTGAATATAATGTGAAAACGTAATTTCGGGTGTAAAAAAAGCCGTGGTAGCCGAGTGGTTACACACCGCGGCCTCCTAATCGGGCGTCGCGGGTTCGAGCCTGGCACGACCGATGACTTTTCGGAGTTATGTGCGTTTTAAGAAATTAAATATCACTTGATTTAACGGTGAACGGTGAACGGGTAACATCGTGAGGAAACCTACATACCTGAGAGTTCTTACTGTTCTCAGAGGTGTGTAAAGTCTACCAATCCGCATTGGGCCAGCGAGGTGGACTATGGCATAATCCTTCTCGTTCTGAGAGGAGACCTCTTCAGCAGGAGAGTTCTTCAGCAGTGAGCCGTCAATGGGTTGATGTGGTGGTGGTGTGGTTTTTGTGTACATGTGTGTGGGTGTGAGTGAGTGTGTGTTTGGGCTATAATATCTGTGGTTTGGGTGTGTAAAGGGCATTGAAAGAATATTTGTTACAATAATTAAAAATTCAAAAAATTTTAGTTCAGGTTTTTTGAAACTATAAATTTAAATGCCTAGGTACCTGGAGAAGGAGTTCGTGAATGTTCATGAGGTTGCCTTTGTAGGTTGGTGTCATCATAATTCACTGTAAAAAAAATTCAACATTGTTAAAGAAAATAACCTCTTCATTTTGCATTCAAAAGGTTACATCTTTAAAATTTTAAAAAATTTTGTTCAGATTTTTTGAAACTATAAATTTAAAAAATGAATAGGTACCTGGTGAAGGAGTTCGTGAATGTAAACCATGAGGTTGTTGAGAATTCAGATATGGTTCGGGTACAGCTGATGGTGTCAGGAGTTTTCTAAAGCCATTCTGAATTATGTGTTTTGCATCAAAGTGATCAATACATATGCGTTTATTTTCCAAACACTTAGGAGGTAGATGGTCAATAGTCATGTTGCCTGAAACAAACTTATTCATGTTCAGATGTACAGGCAAAAATAACAGTAGCAATATTCAGACTGTTTTAAATTCAGTTATATTGTAAAACATTTTACTTGGCAGATAGACAGAAGGACGAACTATTTATTATACAAGAAATATAACGGAAATTTAAAAGGAAATTGGTTTTTAGTGCTCAAATTTCAATATATTATATATTATTGAAATTGAATTAACACGTATTTTTTATTTTTTAGTTTTGCTTAAAAACACCAATATTTTATCATAGATATTTACGTCCAATATTATCGTCGAATATTTCTATTATTATTTCCTCTTTAAGTTGCCTGGTAGAGATCGTTTCTTAGCGATAAGGCCGCCTATTGTACAGCTATTTCCGCCTATTGTATATTATATATATAAAACAACTTATTCCACGCGGACGAAGTCGCGGGCATCAGCTAGTATATTATATTCTTATACTGTGCCATAGTGAAAAAATTCTGTTTTGTTATTATAAAGTCTGTGGTTATACTTTAAATTTATCATTCGAGGGGATGCGTGATTGGCGCGGGGAGAACATCTCGCTCCGCCCAGACCCTCAAGGCCGTTGAGAAATACACGGGCCTTAAGCAATTCAAGTTTGATGATGAAACGCGAGGAAAGTTAGGTATATAGCAAGTGTAGAAAAAAAACACCATTCTACAGCTAGCAACAATAGATACGTTATACTTACTTTATGTGTTTCTACTACTATAAGATCTAGATTATATAAGATCTAGATTCTATGGCAATCATTTAAGTCTGTAAATTTTAAAAACCCGACTCCAAGTTCCTAATTAGGTACATTTAAATATATGATATATATTCTTGTAATCTCCTTTTAATTCCCTTCATTTTGATACACCACTCGATAGGTTTGGATATGTAATATATTTTTTTGAATGACTTACATTTTGGCGCCAAAAACCCAGCATATTGATATATTTTTTTTTAAAACCTATCTAAGAACACTTGGGTAGCTGAAACGAATCTACTCGTAACAATGCCTCAATCGTCAAAATCCATCCAGCTGTTTGGAAGATACCTACGAGGTAATAAAGAAATTGCGCGAAAAACATAACCCTTCTTGCAGTCGGGTAATAAGAATATAGCATATTGTGATATATAGGTAATATGGAATGCAATGTACACTGAAAGCATTTTAATTATGGGAGATATCTATTAATATACTTAAACCATTAAATCATAGATTTATATAGGTCGTCGCTCGCGCTCCGACTATTACTGTATAGTCATTGGTCATAGATATTATAATAGTTAATGTGTGCTGTTAGTGTTATGATAAATGCATATACGTCGTGGAAAAATAATTACTTACCGCTATTTTCCAGCCATTTTTTTAAACGATTTGCGTCCATCGATGGAAATTTAAACATGGTTTTTTCACCATTTACCGATGAGCAGTTGTAATATGAACATTTGTATTTATACGCTTTATTACGCTTGTGTGTTTCTTGCATTTCGTTAAACTGTGTCACAGGGTTAAACACAAATAATTACTTATCAATATTGTTGTTTTGAAAATAAAACGACTATAACTTTTATGTAGTTAAAAGCGCGGTCGAGTTCAAAGACCAAAGAGAATGGACATTGGGGAATATTCAGTGTGACCACTTTTTAATGAGGGAATCTACCAAAGACACTGCTAAATCTACTGAAATATACTAGGTCGCATTTTAAATACATAAATGTATGATTCTGCGAATGCAAACGACTAAATAAAAATGTTGTTGTTATTATGTTGTCATTATAGGAGCAACTTAAAAATGATTGAAAGACCTAGGTATTTTATAAAAATTGTATTTATCTATTGGACAATTAAATTCAATTTGCTATGCCCACAGTACGTCAGTATTATAAGGTCTGTGCCCACAGTAACGTTCATTCAATAATAAGGGAATCCCCCAAATCACTTTCAAGTGTTGCCAACTGTAAAATTAAGTAAAACTTTTTGGACATGGATGCCTAATATTCTTTGATAGCGAATTAATAGCAAAACCTACTGATGTGTTTCTCATTAATTCTACTAAATTCTACTCAGACATTAAAATATCCTACTAGATTATCGTCTTATTTGCTTCAAATCTACTATAAAAGATGAAATCTACTAAAAGTGGTCACACTGGCAATATTGCTTTGTCATCGACGGGGATCGTAAAACCACAGGCAAAACATAGATGTTATAATATCTGTGGTTAGGGGATTAGGTAATACGAAATTTAAAAATAACTCTGAAACGTACCAATAGTATTATAATACATGTGAAAGAACCAAAATAAACATATAAATTAAATGAATAAATAAAATAAAATATCAATTTTTTAATAAGCGCCATCTGTTAATCTTCTGATCTATAATTTTTAAAGCGCCATCTGTTAACCTAACTATTCATAATTTCATCTTGCAATGTAGTTCAAATAATTGCCGCTTGTCGCTAGTAAGCTGAATTTCATGAAATAAATCTCAAATCGCTACCTCTAGCGCCCTCTATTGACAGACTCTACTACTACTTTTTCTGCACTTAGCGTTGGTGACCCTGTGCCTACACCCTGGAGTTAATTTATAAATAATAATGACACTTATAATATTTATCTAATGGGTGCCTAGAAAACAGTTACACATGCTTGGAGCGATATTTACGTATAATATAGTAAATGCTTTCAGGTTTGTATAATAATGAATGAACCATTGAATAGGTACACTTTTATTTACCACATAACATAGAAATTAACACAAAAAAAACCACAAAGTACACAACCTTATCGCTACCTAGCGATCTCTTCCAGGCAAGTAATGCTGCGAAAAGATATAGCTACATATTATACGAGGCAGGTGGTGTAAATTATGTATGTACATCAAAAGAAATACATAATAGCTATTTATGCAACTGCATCGTAATGAGGGTCATTTTAATTCGAGTGCTGTTTTTTGATACGAGGCTTGCCGAGTATCAAAATAGGATAGTACGAGAATTAAAATGACTAATTACGTTCAGTTGCATACAAGATTTTATCTACGACAAGGAAGTAAAATCATTAACAAAATACGCCGTAGGCTCAATAAAGTAACAAAAAGTAACTCCGTAAGCCGCCACCAGCCGCCTGTGGCGCCTCTGTCATATGAACGGTACAAAAGTGCCAGAACTCAGAGCCTTAGCTTTTGGTATCCTATTTCAAGAAGATAACCATTTCGATTCAGCTCCCATACAACGAGCTGCATCGAAATGAGAAGCAAAACCGAAAGAGGGTTCATTTCGATTCAGCTGTCAAACTCGAAATTGGAACTTTTCGATGCTGGAGTAGATAATAGCTATTTATGCAACTGCATCGTAATGAGGGTCATTTTAATTCGAGTGCTGTTTTTTGATACGAGGCTTGCCGAGTATCAAAATAGAATAGTACGAGAATTAAAATGACTAATTACGTTCAGTTGCATACAAGATTTTATGTACGACAAGGAAGTAAAATCATTAACAAAATACGCCGTAGGCTCAATAAAGTAACAAAAAGTAACTCCGTAAGCCGCCACCAGCCGCCTGTGGCGCCTCTGTCAACAAAAAGTAACTCCGTAAGCCGCCACCAGCCGCCTGTGGCGCCTCTGTCATATGAACGGTACAAAAGTGCCAGAACTCAGAGCCTTAGCTTTAGGTATCCTATTTTAAGAAGATAACCATTTCGATTCAGCTCCCATACAACGAGCTGCATCGAAATGAGAAGCAAAACCGAAAGAGGGTTCATTTCGATTCAGCTGTCAAACTCGAAATTGGAACCTTTCGATGCTGGAGTAGATAAATAACATAATAATATAGTAAATACATAATATATTTATAATGAATTGACATATAATTAATAAGTATATTATATAAACATATTTAATATATATTATGCTAGTTTTGCAGCTTGCGTTTAATTATTACAAGATGATAAATACTCGTATACAAATAATATAATATTTTATTATTATATTATTAATATTATTTATATACGAGCTGTACCGAGTGTGTATTATTTATATACGATGTAATAAAAGTGTTTTAAAGAGCAAAGCGCAATGCGAATTGACATATAAACGTGTTACATATGTAAATATAGATAATATGTATAATGTATATTACGTCCAGAAATAGCTATATAATATAGTACGAAGCTGTTTACATATTGATAAGCGTGCAATGCAAACGTATTTTCAAGTGATCCTAACACTCATTGGTGTAAGTAAATAATTATTTAAGTATGTAGTTGTTTGAACCGTTGCGCCCCTTTTTTGACGTTATTCTGTGATTAAATAGATGTTATTATAATAAAAAAATATGACAAACTATTTTCAGCTTTCTCGTTAACAACAAAAAGTAACGTTTTATATATTTATAAACGGAATCCTAAAACGCAGGTTTTCGTTCATTTCCTACAAATTTTAGCAATAATCCGAACCTTTCCAAGCATTTGCGCCAGTTGTTAACTCATTTTTAGGGTTCCTTACCTCAAAAGGTAAAAAAGGAACCCTTATAAGATCACTCTTGTCCGTCATCGTCGTCCGTCGTGTTGACTTTCTCAGGAACGGGTGGATCTAGCAAGTTGAAATTTTATACCAGATACTGCGGTCTATAGTCCCTATTAGGCGTATAAAAATCAAGGTCCTGAGTTAACACGATAAAAAGATATGGGCAAATTTAGATTTTCGCGAAAACTTTAAGTACCAATATTTACCTTAATTTTCAACTTTTTTTTTATTTTTCGGAATTTTCCCTTTACTTATGCTGTTAAACCTTGCTTTTAACCAAAATGAACTATTCTAGGTCAACCGGGAGTACCCTATAGGTTTTGGGTCGAAAACCTATATGGTAGTTCCCGTTGACCTAGAATCACGAAATTTGTCAAAAAGCAAGGTCTTACAGCACAAATAAAGGAAAAATTCTAAAAAATAAAAAAGTTGAAAATTATATATAACTAGTGGACCCGCCCCGGCTTCGCACGGGTAGGCTACAAAACAAACACAATGGTATAATCATCTAGGGTTTAATGATTAAGTCTATGTCTATGGCTAAAACCCTCATATAAATATGGAGTGCCTGTATTCGATCGTTGTCCTAGTGAGTGACTTGCTGCTACCCGTGAAGCATTATGTCCTCTATCTCCTATAAGTATTGTAACAAATTTAAAAAAAAAGTGTAATTTTATTTTCTTGCTTCTTTTTTTTTTAAAGTATATAATTTTTAATAGAATTATAGAAGAAGTATAGAATTTTTTTCTAATTTTTTAATATTTTTTTTATTTAAAACATGAATAATAAAAACAATTTAAAAAATTTATTATGAAATTAATGAGCTATACAAATAAATTTTTAGGTTAGGTCGGTTGTTATAAAACTCACGTGTAAATTTGATAAAAAATTTATACAAAATATACTTACTTCGATTCCACCCTAAATTCGCAAAAAGTATCGTTTTTTAGGCACACTTCAAAACTCTTCAAACATCAATTTCTATTCGTAGTTAATATTTTAATTAGCACACGACTTGAACGAACACAATAATAACACAAAATTTCAAATATTTTTCTCAATTTGATCGCAGCACCAACTGTCGGGACAAACTGAAATTAAAATAGAATAATATTTAAAATTTGATGCTGCGATGGTAGCGCAGTCTACCGGATCCAATGTAAAACATTCCAAAATTAACAAGTACTTATAAATGAAAAATTTGTTAAATAAACATTTTCCAGTGGACCAAATTGTGAATCTAAACCATCCTCGAATCCCCTTGAACTCACACAAAAAATTTCATCAAAATCGGTCCAACCGTCTAGGAGGAGTTCAGTGACATACACACGCACACAAGAAATATATATATTAAGATAATAATATAATGGCTGTATAATGGGTAGGTACGGAACACTCGGCTCACGAGTTCGGCTCGCAATAGACCGGGTTTTTAGTTACAATTTGCCAAATATTTCCATAAAATTTATTCAATTCAATTTTAAAATTCTTAGTTGAATAATATTATATTATACAGAAAAAAGTGTCTGTCGATCCATCTGTGTGTCGGTTATATTTTCACGGCACAATCGCTGAGCTCTTAACGAAAACTAGCACCAAAATTCATACCATAGAATGTAGAATGGGTAGTCCCATTGCACTTCTAAGCCTATGATTCATGGGATAGGAAGTCGCAAATGTCAGTTACCTAGTTAATTTACCTATAAACCGCCCGACAGCTCGTATATCTGTCTCACCTGGGATTTCGATGGATATAGCGTACCATACCCATGCCATACCCCTTTTAAGTTAGCCCGCTACAATTTTAAGACTGTATGATGTATCTTATCATCGCATCAGGGTGAGATTTCAGGGCTAGGGCGAGGGCTATTTTGTACCTAATAAAAATAACGTTTGACATACCTAAGTACGAAAAGTTTGACCTCTAAGGGCTGATTTCACTAACGAAAAATAAGTTTAGTTTTACGTTAGTGATATTTTGACAGATTTTCAATGCAAAAACTTACAGAACGCCCAATACATAATTCCTCGGTTAAGCGTCACTTGACGGTAAAATCGCACTAAATACTCTAAAATTAAAGTATCTACTAATGGCCCGCTTGCAGAAACGCCGGGTTATCCTTTTAACCCAGAGTTTGACAGATTTTGACAGATTTCGTATAAAGCTTCTACCAAAATTTCAAATTTATTCCTGGGTTAAACCTAACACGGCGTCTTTTACAAGCGGGCCTAAATACTGAGAGATAAATTAAATCGATGGTTTTATACAACCAAATTAGCGTCCATTCTAAAGATTTTCCTTATTTACTGACGTAAGTAGCAACAGATTCCCAGAGCGGATTTATTACTGATCGATCGTAATAATTAGATATTAATATGCGTTTAGATTCTGTCAGACAGATGGAAATCTATATTATATTTATTTTTATATTTAAAGACTCAATTATTAGTCATCAATGTCATTTTATTTTTATTACAAATAATCCCACTGCTGGGAAAGACCCTTCTTCTTCCATTTCTTTTTGTTTTGGGCTGAGCGGGATCATTCTGATGACGGGCTGATGATGGAGGATTTCGGAGACGGGTGAGGAGCACGGCCAGGGTAATGAAGATAGGTGGGGGGTGCTCGAACAAATGCCACTTGAATCCTCATCCAATTCGCAGTGAGCTGAAAAAAAACTCCAAAATGGCGTTAATTTATTTGTTTTTATACAAGAACTCTCATTATGACAAATGATGAGAGATGATGATCGAGGGTGTGGAAGAGGGGTGAGGAGAACGGACAGATAGGTGGGGCTGCTCAAACGAAAACTACTCATACCCTCGTCCTCATCAAGATGGCGGCTATACTTTCATTGTGTCTATCTAATGACATAGATAAGCAGTGATAGCCTAGTGGTTAGGACTGTGGTCTCCTGTTCGGGGGGTCGCAGGTTCGATCCCGGGTACGCACCTCTGACTTTTCGGAGTCAAGTGCGTTTAAGCAATTAAATATCACTTGCTTCAACGGTGAAGGAAAACATCGTGAGGAAACCTGTACACCTGAGAGTTCTTCATAATGTTCTTGAAGGTGTGTGAAGTCCGCCAATTCGCATTGGGCCAGCGTGGTGGACTATGGCCTTTAATCCTTCTCTGAGAGGAGACCTGCGCTCAGTAGTGAACCGTTGATGGGTTGCTAATGATGATGATGATGATGATCTAATGATGTTAATTGGAATAATAATAATAATACTGCGAGACAGTCATTAGTACAACTAATTCCACACTCCGTCAGACCATGCCTTACTCCGTAGAGTAAGGCAACAAGGCGCCGCATTCTAATGATGCATGTGCATGTTAATGATCCAGAGTAAACAACTTTTAGTGCAAAACAATTCACGTGACATATTAAATTACTGATAAGAGAAAGGCCTGATGAGCGAAGGAAAAATGAGCTAGCAAAATTCGTATTATTTTAATTAATTTACAGTTATGGAGTATGGACTTAATTTGAATCTCAATTGAGAAGGTCAAGCAATCAGCAAGCTTGGTCCCTTTACCTCACTTTTCAAACTTGACAAAAACTCCGCTTGATTTAATTATTTTTTTTATGAAAGAAATCAAACAAAGCGGTAGGAATAACGAATCTATAAAAATACCGTGAAAGTTATTTCGAAAGTGTGACAGTATAATACATATTTCAAGTAGGTATGTACCTGTAGCTGTGTTTTCTCAGATTAAAAGCATGATAATATACCTGATTATTATATTGTATATGCTATTTATAGCTTGGTATGTATGTGTAATAATCTCATTATAAATTATCTTGTATGTGATCGATTATTTATTTTTCTTTATCTTCAAAAATAAGATTACATACATAAATGCTGACAATTATAATTTTATAATTCTCCTACTGCTACTGAAAATTGACTTTCTGCCTCGTAATCCTAATTAAGTACTGAGAGTTGCGACACCTTCTATTAATTGCATAAAAGATGGTGTTTTCCTGGGATAATAAATCAGTGGTCTCTTTGACCTTCCCGCATACTTTGCAAGCGTTACTCCCACACAGCACTATTAAAAAAAAAAAAACCGAAAAGTAATAAGCGTTTCCGATTAAAAATAAAAATACGTAATAATTCTCTTTAACATATTACGTAGTAAACTAAGAAAGGGTTTTCAGAACCCCGAAGTGGGTAAAACAAAGTGGCGAATGTATTTGGAGAGTCACACATGAGAACGTACAGATGATTACATTTTTGTCACTAACACACACGGGTCCCACACGTAGAAGGTTCATTAGTGAATCGATCTAAATTGTGCAATGAAATCCACAACAGGATTTTTGTTTATATTACTCGTATTATGTTTGATGTACCTACTCTCACGGGTACATAGCCCGAATCTTAAGCTTACGCGGGGACGTAGCGTAGGTCCAACGCGTAGAGGCTTCATGAGAGAGTTGATCTAAATAGTGCGATGAATACACTAACCCGATTTTATCCTTCAATACATCGAAATTAGGCTATTGGGATGGGGTGTTGTGGACTAATAATATCTAGGCTAAGTTTGAGATACCTAAAGCCTATTACAATAACTCGCAAATTGAAATTTCGGCACGCGGCGACTAGTCGCCTACTAGATGGGCCCCGCTTAAAATGCTTCATCGCGAGCAAGGATTTTTATTGATGACTAGCTGATGCCCGCGACTTCGTCCGCGTGGATTTAGTTTTTAAAATCCCTCGTGAACACTTTGATTTTCCGAGATAAAAAGTAGCCTATGTCCTCAACTATAGCACCCATGCAAAAAATCACGTCGATCCGTGGCTCTGTTGTGGCGTGATTGAAGGACAAACCAACAAACAAACACACTTTCGCATTAATAATATTAGTATGATTAGAATATTAAATTGCATAGGAAAACACTGTAGCATTAAGTCCATACGATGTATTACATCCATACCTACTATGTAGTATGTAGGTATAATGATCGTTTGGCAAAATCTGACGCCTTTGGACTTGGAGTAGTTTGACTTTGACAAAATAGGGCTATCCACGAGGGCTATATACGATAAAGTACGCTTGCCAGCTTAAGATGAGCCGTACATTCAAAGTATCTTGTAGATTCCGGGGTTCAAGTTATTTGGACCTGATACTGAAGATAGTGATGTCTATAATTTCTGAACTACGAAATTGACGACCTTGAAATAATTACAGGACAATCTCTAAAGAACCTGCTTTCTAACAAAAAAAGAATGGATTAAATCGGTATACGCCTTAATGAATTACAGCGAAATACCCATTTGGACTTTCAGCCCCTCTCCCAAGGGAACCGTGCTGAATTTCGGGATAAAAAGTATCCTATATTATACCTCGTAGTATTATCTTAAATCGTGCCAAGTTTCATTTAAATCCGTCCAGTAGTTTCGGCGTGATGCGCGGCCAAGATACAGACAGACAGACAGAAAGACAGACAGACAGACAGACAGACAAAAAATTAAAAAAAAATTGTTTTGGCTTCAGTATCGATTATAGAGTGCCCTCAAACAAAAATTTTCAAAATATCTTCAATGTTCAGAATTGGACCTGTTACAGTTTTATTATATTATAGATAGATGTTGTTGTTGTAATTATTCGCACCACTAAACGCTTCATTGTAATAAAAACCGGCCAAGTGCGTGTCGGGCCACGCGCAGTGTAGGGTTCCGTAGTTGAAAGTCTCAACATACATTTTGAGTTCCATGGTTTAAATACTATAATATACTACAAAATATGCAACTTACACTACGTGTAATATCTAACTTAGAAAAACCGATATAACTCCTTCACTAATGAACCCTACTTAGCCGTGATAGTTTTCCTTTAAAATTCATTATATATACTACTGCTGTGAATTTTTTCTTGTATCCTATATACAACCATTTAGCTGGCAGAGGGGGGGGACACTTGACTCTAATAAAATTTAGCACTTTAAAGTATCATATTTCACAAACGGATCCCTGAATTGAAAAATGGTGTTCCCAGACCCAAAACGTTTTTGAAAGACCTATTCAACGACACCCCACACTATGGGATAGATGAGAAAAAAAAATTCATCCCCACTTTACATGTAGGGGAGGTACCCTAAAAAAAATATTTTTCACAATTTTATTTCACCAGTTTGTCGGCGTGATTGATATTTATACCCTTGTCAAATTACAGATTTCTAGTATCAATAGTCTCTGAGCTAAAGCGCGGACAGACAGACAGACAGAAAGACGGACGGACATGGCGAAACTATAAGGGTTCCTTGTTTACTACGGAACCCTAAAAAGTGATTTCTTTACCAAATCAAAGGGTATGTTCGTTTATTTCGAAAGACTGAGTAAATAAGGTCTTATACAATACTGGCTTTTGCCCGCGGCTACACTTACGTTAAGTCCGAATTTCCGAACCCCTATTTTACCCTCAAGGGGTTCAATTTTCAAAAATCCTTTCTTAGCGGATGCCTACGTTATAATAGCTATGCAAAATTTCAATCGGTCCAGTGGTTTGATCTGTGCATTGATGGATCAGTCAGTCAGTCACCTTTTTTATATATATTTAGATATTAAACGTTAATGTGTACAGGGGTATTAGGAACATACTAATGAAAGCTAAAACCAGATTTTTATTCTAAAATATTTCTTAATAAATAAGTGATTTCTTTACCAAATGAAGTGGTATGTTCCTTGTTTCAGGCCGATTCCTAGGCCTCGAACTGGTGTCCTCGAAACACGCGCGCAGGTTACGCTGCAGCGTGGCAGTCTTCGTGTGCTGGGCGTTCCTGGTCGCCTCCGGCCTGATCCTTTACCTCATCTATGTCGCGTTGCCTAAACCGACACGACTAGATATAGGTAAATACACTTTGAGTAACTCGCTCGTCTTTTTTTTTTTTTGCACGCTCTATCAGCTTCACCTGTTAAGCTTACCTTTTATATTAACCCACTTCTAATTTAGTAGTAGTATCAATTTGAAACATTCTTCTTCTTTATCAACTAACACTGATTACATATGTCTCTTGTTCGGACAACAGGTTCGTGGAAACCGTCCATACTGTGGGGTCTAAATTCTCATCAGACCCATCGCAGGAAAAGAACCTAAAAGTTCTCTGACCATACTCTCAAGCTCAAGGAGGAGGGACAAGAGATGAGACTGCAGTCATCGGTAAACGCGGCTGCCTATCGGCGGATTAATAGGCAGATCTCTAAAGCACAAACTCGCGACCTTCGGGTCTTTAATATCAAGTGTATTAAAGATACCATCGAGCGGAACGAAGGCTCAAAAGTGTTCGCGAGAGATCTGTCTATCGGACAGAGCCAGCTGACGCGGCTTAAAACTGATGGCGGTCGTCTCGTCTCTTCTCGACCTGAAATCTTGGGAGAGGTCGAGAAGTTCTATGAGCACTTATATACCACGACACAAAAACCTGTTGAAGATTTGGCTAAAGATCCCAGAGCCAAACTGACCCGACACTACACCAAACATATCCCGCACGTCAGCCTATACGAGATTAGTATGGCTCTCAAACAGCTCAAGAACAACAAGGTGCCAGGTAATGACGGAATCACTGCGGAAGTGCTGAAAGAGGGTGGAAAACCGTTACTTAAGATCTTTCAGCGATTGTTCAATTCCGTCATTCACGAGGTCATAAAGCCGAAAGCATGGTACAGGAGCATGATGGTTCTGTTCTCCAAAAAGGATGATAATACCTTGTTGAAGAATTATAGACCCATCTCGCTGCTGTGTCATGTTTACAAGTTGTTCTCGAGAGTCATCACGAATCGTCTCGCTCGTAGGTTGGACGACTTTCAGCCTCCCGAACAAGCCGGATTCCGAAAAGGCTTTAGCACCATAGGTCACATTCATACGCTGCGACAGGTTATACAAAAAAACGGAAGAGTATAACCGGCCACTTTGCTTAGCGTTTGTGGACTATGAGAAAGCCTTTGATTCGGTGGAAACTTGAGCTGTATTGAGGTCGCTGCTGAGATGCCAGATCGACTACCGGTATATCCAAGTGTTTATGTGCTTGTACGAAAACGCCACTATGTCAGTACGTATACAGGACCAGACTACGAGTCCAATCAACTTGCAGCGTGGAGTGGGGCAAGGAGATGTAATCTCCCCGAAGTTCTTTACCGCTGCGTTGGAGGACGTCTTTAAGCTTCTGGACTGGAATGGACTTGACATCAACATAAACGGCAAGTACATCACTCATCTGCGATTTGCCGATGACATAGTTATCATGGCAGAGACTCTGAGAGATCTCAATACAATGCTCAATGATCTCAGCAGGGTTTCTCAACAGGTGGGCCTGAAAATGAACATGATCAAAACGAAAATCATGTCCAATGCTCATGCTCCGCTCCACCCAGTAATCGCTGAGAACTCTGTACTCGAAATTGTAGACGAGTATATATACCTGGGACATACAGTTCAGATAGTTAGGTCCAATTTCGATAAAGAGATCAACCGCTGAATCCAACTCGGCTGGGCAGCGTTCGGGAAGCTCCGAGATATCTTCCCGTCCAAAATCCCTCAGTGCCTGAAGACTAAAGTCTTCGAACAGTGCGTGTTGCCAGTGATGACTAACGGAGCCGAGACATGGTCGTTAACTATGGGCCTCATAAGAAGGTTCAGGGTCACTCAGCGAGCGATGAAGAGAGCTATGCTCGGTATATCCCTGCGAGATCAAATCAGAAATGAGGAGATCCGTAGGACCAACGTCGAAACGCGGAGAGTTCGCGAGTCGCGAAACTGAAGTGGAAATGAGCGGACCATATAGTTCGATGAGCTACTGGTCCTTGAGGTCCCAACGTGCTGGAGTGGCGACCCCGCACCGGGAAACGCAGTGTTGGCAGACCCCCCACTAGGTGGGCCGACGACATCAAATGACTCGCAGGGAGCCGCTGGGTTCAAGTGGCGCAAGACCGAAGCCTCTGGAGGTCCCTTAAGGAGATCTTTGTCCAGCAGTGGACGTCTATAGGTTGATAAAGAAAGAAGATGATGTCTCTTGTGCGCTACTTGTTCCCAGCGCCTCCCTGCGACTCGTCTGATATCGTATCGCTTTATAGTGCGAGATCGCCACTCCAGCATTTCAGGACCCCAGCGACTATCAATTTTTTCAACTCTACGCCTCGGCCGTTGCTACTTCAGCTTTGCAACTCGTACCTCTGTTTCTCCTACGAATCTCTTCATTCTAGATCTCACAGGATTACTCCGAGCATAACTTACTCTCTCCATCTTCTGCTGAGCGACCCTGAGCCTAGCTTACCTTTTAACACGTTTCTAATTTTGTTGTAGTATCAATCTGAAACATTGCTAAATTGCAAATAATAAGTATCTAATACATTAAAACAAGATTAAAACTTATCTATCAAAATTCTGATCTGTACGATAAATAAATGCGATGGCCCAGCTTGATAGTAAGATACTATTATTTAAAGAATGCACGTCGATTACTTACTGTTTTACTTTACGAGTACAACTCTGATAACAATTATATAACCTGTTGTAGATTTTGTTCACCATTCGATATTTACGGGAACAATGTATGCTGCTATCTAGGGAGTTATGTATGCAAAACATGGTTACTGTAGACCTGATATGAAGGCTCGAGGTCACTCAGTGGACGAAGGAACAGTGCACGGAGTAACTCGACGGGTTGCAATAGGAAATCTAGGGAGATCCGGAATCAGAGTTACCAATTCGCCAAGCTGAAATAGCATCAGGCTTTGCACATAGTTCGAACTGATTGATATAGAGGTGGCGATGTCGCCTGAGAATACAATGGACAGATTATCAAATGATTCAGAGAGAGTGGCTAGTTTTAAGTGCCGAAATACCGAAGCATGTTGATCTTTTCAAATCAAGGTTGAATAGGCATTTTCTAGACAAGCGCGCTTAGACTACATCTACACATATCATAAGGTGTGATGGCTTTTATGAGATGATAAAACTTCCTACAAGAGACCTAGGTATGTCTATCGGTTGACAAAAAAAAGAACTCTACCGCGACGAGGTTCTATTTGTATTGTTAGTTATTACATCTATTGTCGTATCTATTCTCTTTCTATGATCGTTAACGCTTGGGAGCAGAGGTTCCCAAAGTGATAAAAACTTTGGTAACCCCTGCATTAGAGGAAGCTATCTTAGAAACCATTAATTGTTAGCCAAGTCAATACAACGTTCTCGATCGCTCATTCGTTCCACTGTAAAGAATTCTCGCTACACGCTTATAAATATGTATAACATACATGCTTGCTTATACGCGCACGAATAGTCCAGTAGACAGGTAGTTTCAGATGGAAAAAGGTCAGAAGTTAATGAAACTTTGGGATGTTGTTTGGAGATGGCTAATTAGCATTTTCTCAAGTTTTGGACCTCGAGGACCCTGTGCTAAAAGAGGAGGGGAAGGGGGGGGGGGGGGGGGGACTGCAAAATTTTCGACCTTTCTCCCGTTTTTCCTCAATAACATTTTTTTACGTCCTACGGCAGAAGCATTTCTATACTTTTTTGTAGAACGTTAAATTTCCTACAATTTTGACTATCCAAACATGTTTGTATGTTAACTCGTTACCGAGATAATGGCTCTTTGAAAAAATAGTCCAGTCGATAGGTAGAAAAAAGTGGGGATAGGTGGAAAAAGGTCGGGAGTCAATGAAACTTTGGGGTATTGTTCAGGGATCGTTAATTAACATTTTCTCAAGTTTTGGACCTCGAGGACCCTGTGCTAAAAGAGGAGGGGGAAAGCTGCAAAATTTTCGACCTTCCTCCGGTTTTTCCTCAATAACTTTTTTCCCTTACGTCCTACAGCAAAAACATTTCTATACTGTTTCGTAGAACGTCAAATTTCCTACAAGTTTGACAACACGAAAATTTCTATATATCAATTTGTTTCCGAGATATGGCGCTTCGAAAAATTTTTTTTTCTCAAAATTCGCTAAAAACCTTTTGTGAATTGGGGTTGAGTGGCGTGAGCGGAGGAGTGAGTGTCCGAAGTTTGTGATTATAACCAGATACCATAATTACAACATTTCATCATAATACGGGAATAAAACAAGAAAAAAAGTGGAATTCTGCATTTTTTTTGTCGCATTTTTTAGCGAATGTTGAAAATTATTTTTTTTCGAAGCGCCATATCTCCGCAACGTTTTAACATACAAAAATTTTTGTGTTATCAAACTTGTAGGAAAGTTAACGTTCTACAAAAAAGTAAAGAAATACTTTTGCCGTAGGGTGTAAGGGAAAAAGTTATTGAGGAAAAACCGGAGGAAGGTCGAAAATTTTGCAGCTTTCCTCCCACCCTCGTCTTTTAGCACAGGGTCCTCGAGGTCCAAAACTTGAGAACCGTGATAAAAAAACTTTGGAAACCCCTGCTTTAAAGCGTTAATGTTCATAGAAACTAGAAAAAGACTAGATACGACACATATATAATTTGGCTAATGGGGCAGTACCAGTAGATAAAACAACACACTCCTCATAGAAAATTATTTTGTCCAAGGTTTAAATGAAACTTGGTACCTGCGCCGAGACGAGTGGCAAGCAATGCCCTCTTACGGTGAGGAGTTCCTGAGGCTGCCACTTCGCTACGTTATCATCGGCCACTCTGCCGCCAACTATTGCAATCAACGGTACAGATGTGTGGACTCAATGATGGAAGTCCAATCGGATCATTTGAGACGGGGCTTCAGAGATATTGGACCAAACTTTTTGGTTGGGGGCAAAGGATACGTCTTCGAAGGGAGGGGTGCGAATGTATTCGGGGCGATGGTTACTGCGTGGAACAGAAGGAGTATCTCCGTTATGTTTTTGGGGAACTACGTTATCGATGAACCCGATGACGCGCAGTTCAATCATACAAGCATTCTCCTCGATACGTTGGTGAATTTAGGTGTTTTGCAGCATGACTATATTTTGTACGCGCAGTGTCAAGTGTTACCGCTAACTGTCAGCCCCGGGCCACATTTGGTGGCTAAGCTCAATCGCTTTACCCATTGGGATAACTCTGGAGTGGAGGGTTGTTTAAGAGGTTGAAGAACGTAAGCTAGGTTTATACTACGAAACTTTAATGTTTACTCAGTGTAGGTATACTTTATAGTTTATACTCAAAGAGGTATACCTACGTCTCGAGTGTATCTGTATGGAGAGTAATGACTGAGTTTGTGATATCCATGACTTTGTTTAATGAAACCATTCTATGTGTGTTAATTCATTCAATTTAACTCATTCAATTTATGCCGTAGTCTATGCGGTTCCCTGCAAATCTTGTTATTCTATCAATTCTCCGCATTCTGTGAGATGGGATATTATGTCATAAAATATTGTTGTTAAGATGAACAATGTGTTTATTTTTTGAGTGTGAAAGCTTGGTACTTGCATAAAAGTAAGTAAATAACATACACACATCAAAAGTGTCTAGGGATCAACATATATTTTTGCAATAACTTTTCTCCTGATTGATATTAATTAAAATTTTCTTTAAGGATTCATCAAATAAAGTGTTTTCGTTTGTCACAGTAACGATAAACCAAGTCACCTTTGCATTAATAAAGAAATTTGCCATTTTCCTAATAAAGGGATTTTTGACATTTGAACCACTAACATTAAAGTTCGAAAAAAAGACTGAAATAACAGTTTTCTTTAAAATTTTATTGGGTAACTTAAACAATTAATAATCCGTGTTTCTACCGCGAACACTAACAACACATGAACATCGGTTTGGCATACTCAAAATGAGTTCATCCAAATCACGCTGTGGAATGGCCGCCCATGTTCGTTGCAACAACAAAAAAAAGTCTTCTTGCCACTGGATACCCTCCATATTCGGCAGACCTCTTCTCTGTAGCATATCCCATGCATGCTCAATCGGGTTCAAGTCTGGCGACTGAGCAGGCCAGGGCAGGACATTGATGTTAGCTGCGGCGAGAGTCTGTCTTACAACTCTTGCGGTGTGCGGTCGTGCATTATCATGCATTAACTGAAATAAGGGACCGATTTGCACTTGTAGAGGAACGATGACGTCTGATACAATCGTCTCAGCATAAATTTGAGCGTTGAGGTTGCCTCTGATCCAAATCAACTCAGTTCTTCCGCCGATCCAAATACCCGCCCATACCATGATGGTTCCACCACTATAAGGATGGACTTCCTGGCAGGATTTTAATCGCTGATTATGAAATTATGAAATGCACCAAAAAGGATCCATATAAATTTATAAAATCATAAATTTATTACAAAGCCACATCTCAATCTCAAGAAATCCGCATAAAAATGCTTGATCCCTAGACACTTTTGATGTGTGTATTTTACTTTATTTAAGTAAATATATAAATATATCTACCGAAATATCGACCTGTCGAAAACCTGTAATTAGGTAGGCACTCTGTTAAAGCCTAGTATAGTACGCGGGAAGATCTGATTGGCGACCACTGCTGCACATTAAATCCCGAAAATGAAGAGTTTTTCTTCCTTATGAGTTTAATGATAATTTAATATAAAAAATTTAAAAACCCGACTTTAAACACCCGCACCACTACAAAGTATTTAATTTATTGTTGATATTTTAAAAACCGCTCGACCGATTTCAATGAAATTTAAATGGAACCACCAGGGAAATACCCTTTCAAACAAAAAAAGATTCCTATGAATTGAGAAACTCCTCCTTTTAGTCGGTTAAAAAAGAGTTACGACTCAGGAATGAGAATTAGGTACAACGTAGAAAGAAAAATGAAGAAAATCGTAGAGTTTGGATATTAGGTATATTTTATTCATGTACCTAGTTGCACAATTAAGTAAATAAGGTTAAAGGTATTATAATTTATATAATGCTCCAAATCTGTCAATAGAATGCAAAAATTGTAAAGTACATCATTAATAATTATTAGAGGAATTTTACAATCTTATCTTTTTCTGAACTATGGGTGTACAAGAGTCATAAACAGTCCGATAAGACAAATCGACTGGAATCCCAATACAGTCTGGGAGCCGTAAGGTCAGCTTTGTGTTGTGTACACTGTACCTATAAAAACTTTGCGAACTCCTGTTTTAGAGGAAGCGTGTATTCATGTGCGTAAGCTTGTAAGCGTGTATATTATATACATATATATAAGTGTGTAGCGTGAATTGTATTCCGTGGAGCGAATGAACGATCGAGAACGTTGTGTCGACTTGGCTATCAATTGGTAGCCAAGTCGATCTTAGAAGCGATTAATTAATCGCTTCTAAGAGAGATTCCTCTTTAGCAGGGGTTTCCAAAGTTTTCTATCACGCCTCCTATCCTTTCAGAAGGGAAGCGTGAAAAAAAACTCTGGAACCCCTTCTTCAAGCGTTAACGATCATAGAAAGAAAATAAATACGACAATAGATATGTAGTTTGGCTGAGTCATTTGGCCTAGGAATTTTCATCGATATTTTCATGACTTTGACACCTCGTTAAGTAAGTGATTTTATATAACACGTATAGCGTCGCGACGTAACTTTATGATTAAATAAATGAGTGACTTTAACAAGGTTTTTTATTAATTCCATCAACATTGAATGCTCTATGGAAGCTATCTCGACTTCAATTATTTAATCTCGGTTTTATATTAATTGATTAGTATAGTTCAAAGCAGATCCTGACTCGGTCTAAGTTTTTATTTTTGTATGTTTCATGACACAGTCTAAGTACCTACATCAATCAAACGTCTATGTACGTCATTGCTTGCGACATGCAATATAGGTACCGATCGGCATTCGTTGATCGTAGAGCGTAGTAATCGCATTGCGATACATTGCGTTTGATATTGTATGCTTGTGTAAGCTCTTATGATAATTCGTAATTAATTGTAATTTTTATTAAGTAATAAATTATGCAAATAACGATTTCAAGTTAAAGGTATTTTGTAATTTTCAAACTTAGAAATGAGTAATGTAAATCAAAATAGTACAATAAATAATAATTTATTAATAAGTAAATGATCATGAAAAAAAAGCTCAATCCTCTATGTAAGAAATATTTTGAGAAAAAATAGGTACATTTTATGCCCGTGTATCATTTACATAATCGACAATCTTATAATATGCTTTGCTAAGCATATTCTTACTATAATAATAATATTAAAAAATGCGAAAGCGTATGTTGATTTGTTTATTAGTTTGTTCGACATCTTTCTTGCATGAGTACAGTTGAGGACTTGAAGAATACTTTTTAACCCGGAAAAATAGAGGGTTCCCGTGAGATTTTTAAAAACCCAACTCCACGCAGTCAAGATCGTGGGCAAAAGCTAGTTTTTAATATATTATGTAGTATTTGCAATGCACCACAATCACGCAAGTCGCAAAATGATCTTTCACTCAGATCACTAAACTTAGAGCAAGTCGAGTACATTGGCAAATTAATATATATATTATTATATTATTCAAAATTCAAAAAATTCAAAATTCAAAATTATTTATTTCACGTAGGCCAACCTTGTGGCTCTTATGACAAGTCATTAATTATTTTTTCATTTCATTCATTCTACCACCGGTTCGGAAAGTGGATTCTGCTGAGAAGAGCCGGCAAGAAACTCGTCAGTTGCTCTTTTCAAAATAATCATTTTACAATATTAATATGAAGCTATTACATTGTAATAAGTTTTTTATACTATCTTGTGGGCAACTGGATGCCAAGCCGATTTTACCTATGCAACTTTGTTAGAATAAAAAAAAACTTGAGAGGTGTCAAGGGACACCCGGATGGAACGTAGTTCCTTTCGATTAATTAATTTGGCATTGTGTTCGGTATTTTCGCGGTACAATAATGGGTCTCCGTAGCCTTGTGGCTTCTGCAGTCGCCTAACAGCCAAAGGTCGATGGTTTGAATCCCAGCTCGACAGACCGAATTTTCCATTTTCAATTTTATTTTTAACAATTTCTACATTTGGAACCTTTCCCTAAATTTTTATAACTTATCTATATATATAAAAGAAAGTGGTGTTAGTTACACTATTTATAACTCAAGAACGGATGAACCGATTTGGCTGAAAATTGGTGGAGAGGTAGCTTAGAACCAGGAGACGGACATAGGATACTTTTTATCCCGTTCGACCGCGTTTCCGTCAAATCACTATAAAACTTGGTATAACAAAAACGCATCTGTCATGGAATAACAAAACGCAAATGACAGTGGAATAACAAAACGTAAATGACAGCTAAACGTAATTTTGTCTTTGGTAAAAAAGTATGGTAAAAAATTTGACAATTATAAAAATGATAGCTAAACGTAATTGATAATATCATCAGTAATATGTTTTCTCTTTGAATCATCATTAACAATGCCGCGAGCAAGACGATCAAATGTTTCCTGCTACAAAGCTACGGATTGACGTGATTTATTGGATAGGTATAGTTGAGAACCTGGAGGGTGACAAAGATTTCCCGCGGGATGTTATGAACTAAATCCACGCAGACGAAGTCGCGGGCATCAGCTAGTAAGTTATAAAAAAACAAAAATTCCACATGTAGAAATTATTTAAAATAAAATTGAAAATGGAAAATTCAGTCTGTCGAGCTGGGATTCGAACCATCGACTTTTAACTGTTAGGCGACTGCAGAAGCCACAAGGCTACGGAGACCCAATATTGTAACGCGAAAATACCGAACAAAATGCCTTCAAAAAAGTGTCGATCCGTCTAGCCCCCTTCCGAGTTCCGCACCGCGCGATAAGGAACTACGTTCCAATATAATATTTCCACAATGAGGGGAAGTTCCAAAAAAAAAAAAAGATAAGTACTACAATTGAATTCATGTTAAAACGGACATGTTATGCCCTATGATAAACGAGTGAGGTATTAAAAATTATTAATATTGGGGAAAGGCGGGTTCAAGTTAAGCTATTAAATACTTATTATTAAAAGCAAAACTATTAAGAACTCAAGTCTCAACTATACTTACCATAATTATATTAACCCTTTAAAGTACTTACAAAATTAATTCTCAATTTTAGTTAAATACGTTTAGTAGTAAATTAATATAAAATTATTTTTTTAAACTCTTTTGTTTTAATTTTTCTCCTGATTTATACCTACTACCTACATATTTTTATATTCTCTTTTATTATACACGCTGAAATTTTAATGGTTGTTTTTCCGCAGCGAAATTCTTTTGACTTGGTTTAAGTACCTACTTATATAAAAAAAAATGCCAGATTTACAATTGAAAACTCGAAAGCAACCTCGAACTAATAGTACCAATAGTACCAACCTATCTATATCACCAACGCTTAAAGCAGTATTATTTCAATATTGCTTTGAGCTGATATCATAATACCTTAAAGTCATTACTTTAAGATTGACATTATATGACATGCAGCTTTTAGGCCCCTTGAACATACACACATCAAAAGTGTCTAGGGATCAACATATATTTTTGCAATAACTTTTCTCCTGATTGATATTAATTAAAATTTTCTTTAAGGATTCATCAAATAAAGTGTTTTCGTTTGTCACAGTAACGATAAACCAAGTCACCTTTGCATTAATAAAGAAATTTGCCATTTTCCTAATAAAGGGATTTTTGACATTTGAACCACTAACATTAAAGTTCGAAAAAAAGACTGAAAGAACAGTTTTCTTTAAAATTTTATTGGGTAACTTAAACAATTAATAATCCGTGTTTCTACCGCGAACACTAACAACACATGAACATCGGTTTGGCATACTCAAAATGAGTTCATCCAAATCACGCTGTGGAATGGCCGCCCATGTTCGTTGCAACAACAAAAAAAAGTCTTCTTGCCACTGGATACCCTCCATATTCGGCAGACCTCTTCTCTGTAGCATATCCCATGCATGCTCAATCGGGTTCAAGTCTGGCGACTGAGCAGGCCAGGGCAGGACATTGATGTTAGCTGCGGCGAGAGTCTGTCTTACAACTCTTGCGGTGTGCGGTCGTGCATTATCATGCATTAACTGAAATAAGGGACCGATTTGCACTTGTAGAGGAACGATGACGTCTGATACAATCGTCTCAGCATAAATTTGAGCGTTGAGGTTGCCTCTGATCCAAATCAACCCAGTTCTTCCGCCGATCCAAATACCCGCCCATACCATGATGGTTCCACCACTATAAGGATGGACTTCCTGGCAGGATTTTAATCGCTGATTATGAAATTATGAAATGCACCAAAAAGGATCCATATAAATTTATAAAATCATAAATTTATTACAAAGCCACATCTCAATCTCAAGAAATCCGCATAAAAATGCTTGATCCCTAGACACTTTTGATGTGTTTATTTTATGAATAGCCCTTCACTTTATCGGTGCGATTCAAGTAAAACTACTTTATGTCTAGTGAGTTTCTCACGCTTTCGAGTTGATGAATACATTTTAATTATTTCAAAATAAAACGTTTTTATTAATTACTAGCTGACACGGCGAACTTCGTACCGCCAACTTATCTATTAATTTTTTTTTATTAAGTATTAAAGCCTTCCGTGGACCTTAAGGAACATACAAAAAAATAAATTAACCGAATTGGTCCATCCATTCTTGAGTTATGCGCTTACCAACATTCATTTTTAGGGTTCCGTACCAAAATGGTAAAAATGGAACCCTTATGGTGAGACTTTCTCCGTCCGTCCGTCCGTCCGTCTGTCACAGTCGATTATTTCAGTAACTATTAAAGCTATCGACATGAAATTTGGCATAGTTGCGTATAATAGTGGTCCAACATCATTGGAATAAAGAAAAATCGAAAATTATTTTTAGTTTTATAAAAAAAGGGGGAAAATCGGGGGTTTGAAATTTCAAATTAAAATAACTATACCGAGTGGGGTATCATATGAAAGGCCTTTACTTTTGCATTCTAAAACAGTTTTTTTATTTATTTCTTTATATAATAGTTTTTGAGTAATCGGCCAAAATGTCGAAAAAAATACCGTTCCCCCCCTTATCTCCGAAGTTTACCAAACGAAAAATTTGAAATAATTATGGTCAATAGAGGTTTATGTATATTTTACAGGAAAAATAAAAGCAACGCGAAAATTATTTTAGTTTGATTAAAAAAGGGGGGAAATCGGGGTTTGAAATTTCAAAGTAAGATAACTATACCGAGTGGGGTATCATATGAAAGGCCTTTACTTGTGCATTCTAAAACAGTTTTTTATTTATTTCTATATATAATAGTTTTTGAGTAATCGGCCAAAATGTCGAAAAAAATACCGTTCCCCCCCCCCCCCCCTTATCTCCGAAGTTTACCAATCTAAAAATCTTAAATAATTATGGTCAATAGAGGTTTATGTATATTTTACAGGAAAAATAAAACCAACGCTCTAACTAGCATATTTTTTTTTATATTAACAATAAACCTCTACAAACAAAGTTAACGATAAATAAGCAAATTAATACAATATTATCGTTTTACTTTTACTTTTGGAGTACGGAACCCTCGGTGCGCGAGTCCGACTCGCACTTGGCCGGCTTTTTTTTTTGTTTTACATTGACGTTGTTTTACATATTAATAAAAGAAAAATGATTGGGAATGTAATTTTACTGACATTATACATATATATTATCTAAGAAAATTTTAATGCGCCACGAAAATATTCGGTTTTTAATTAGTTTTGTGATATAAATAAGCCGTGATGAAAACTTGAATAAAAAAATTTTAGTGCTTTGAAAAGAATTTTAAGATAAAAAGTTATTATTATGATATCGGGAAGTAAAAATTAATGCAACACATTCCTAATTCATACACAAAACATCATAAAAGTTGAAAAATGAATCAGTATATTTACATAGGTTATACAATAAAATGGTGGATTCATACAGCGACGTGAATAGTTAAAACTCTTATATTCTGCAAAAGGTTGTCTAAAAGTTCACTAGTGTACTGTAATTCAGCAAAAAACGGAATAAAATTACACATGTGAACTGTATGCAGCTATAAGCTGTTTTCTTTACTTTTAATAGTTCACAAGCTCTACTATTAGCCAAAATGTGAACAATTAAACAGTTGTTATACAGACTGTTTAGGGATCCGTATTATTATGTCTAAAACCACCGCATAGGATAACTTCTAGTTCAAAATTGTCAAAGCGATATTATTTAGCACACCATTTTACGTGCGCCTACCCAATTTGTAATATAAGGCACCTTTCAAATTGGGTAGAAAGATATTAATTATAAATAGATATATTATTTCTAAACTGTTCTAGCTTTCATTTTCCACGAATTACTCGAATTCATATATTTATAAAGCAACTAGCTGATGCCCGCGACTTCGTCCGCATGGATTTAGTTTTTAAAAATCCCGCGGGAACTCTTTCATTATCCGAGATAAAAAGTAGCTCTCCCGGTCTGAGGAACCACTACTACATCCATTACTATACCCATTACCCATGCTAAAAATCGCATCAATCCGCTGTTCTGTTGCGACGTGATTGAAGGACAAACCAACAAACAAATACACTTTCGCATTTATAATATCAGTAATGCTTTATTATAACACTTTTTATAATTGTCAAATTTTTTACCATACTTAACCAAAGACAAAATTACGTTTAGCTGTCATTTACGTTTTGTTATTCCACTGTCATTTGCGTTTTGTTATTCCATGTCAGATGCGTTTTTGTTATACCACGTTTTATAGAGACTTGACGGAAACGCTGTCGAACGGGATAAAAAGTATCCTATGTCCGTCTCCTGGTTCTAAGCTACCTCTCCACCAATTTTCAGCCAAATCGGTTCATCCGTTCTTGAGTTATAAATAGTGTAACTAACACCACTTTCTTTTATATATATAGATAAAATATACGTCGGTTATAATGATAGATACTTTTATTCAGATAAAGTCTGATTAAAGGTACTTATGTGAACCACTATAAAGTAGAAGCCGTTAATTCGATACACTAGTGAGTCTTTTTAGCAGCTGCGAGGCATCTAGTGATCGTTTAAACAGCCACTATGCAGACACTATCAATAGCAGTATAAAGGCTGATTAGCGGTAGACATATTCAGCAACAGGCTGTAATATGGGCCACAAATCATTAATTATACAGCTTTTAACTTCATAATAGTTCACAAGTGCCCCTTTAATAAGTCAATGTAATAGGAGTTCACAAATACCTTCTTATACAGCATTTGGCGTAATTTTATCCACTAAAGAGCTCTTACTACGGTTAGGGCATTAGAAAATGTTAAAAGCTGAATAGAGTCGTTGAAAATATACCTTTATACCACTCTTAGCGTATTAATGGTAGTCTTGTCGGTCTTAATCAGCCTTAATGCAGCTCTTAATCAGCCTAAGCTGTTTAAATATCACTGACTGCTATTATGTAGCTGTAGGATCACCAGTGTACTCTTAAAAGAGTCCTAATACGCATAGAGTTTCAAATAGGTCTAAAAGTGAGTATTTTCACAGCTATCTGTGCTACTTGGGATAATACACCCCCGACATGTGAATCTATGACCGGACTATGTATGATACTGCTTGCAGCATCAGGTCGAAGTTATCAATTAATTATCATTTAACTATTATACTGGCACGCGTATGAAGTACTAATCATACGCCAAAAATGCCTTACATCATTTTGGAAAATAGCTGATACTCTTACACTACTGGACCGATATTAACCAAGCATAGCTAAGAACCATCGCAAGGAAACTGGCTTTGAAATGAAAAAAACCGCATCGAAATCGGTCCATCCGTTTGAGAGCTACGATGCCACAGACAGACACACACACACACGGACAGACAGACAGATATCGACGTCAAACTTATAACACCACTCTTTTTGCGTCGGGGGGTTAATAAATCAAAATCGGTTACGCCTTTTGCGGCTAACATGGGGTCTACGTTTAAACTTGCGTTAGATGCAGAGATATAAGATGAGGGTTCGACGCATAATATAATAATTTAAAAAAGAATAAAATATTGAATAATTAAATATTTATGCATAATCAACCGACTATGCAAGTAACACGGAAGTAAGAAAACTATAGTCGTAATTCCTAGTTCCATGCAACCGACGCAGAAAATCAGAATATTTTTGGAACGTAGTTCCTTATCGCGCGGTGCGGAAGGGGGCTAGATGGAACGACACTTTTTTGAATGTGAATTTGGCATTGTGTTCAATATTTTCACAGTACAATATTAGATCTCCGTAGCCTTGTGGTTTCTACAGTCGCACAAAGGTCGATAAGGGTCGATGGTTCGAATCCCAGCTCGACAGACTGAATTTTCTATTTTAATTTTATTTTAAACTAGCTGATTCCCGCGACTTCGTCTGCGTGGATTTAGTTCATAACAACCCGCGGGAAATCTTTGTCACCCTCCAGGTTCTCAACTATACCTATCCAATAAATCACGTCAATCCGTAGCTTTGTAGCAGGAAACATTTGATCGTCTTGCTCGCGGCATTGTTAATGATGATTCAAAGAGAAAACATATTACTGATGATATTATCAATTACGTTAAACTATAATTTTTATAATTGTTTCTACCATAATTAACCAAATACAAAATTACGTTTAGCTGTCATTTACGTTTTGTTCTTCCACTGTCATTTTCGTTTATTTATTCCATGTCAGATGCATTTTTGTTATACCAGGTTTTATATTGACTTGACGGAAACGCGGTCGAACGGGATAAAAGTATCCTATGTCCATCTCCTGGTTCTAAGCTACCTCTCCACCAATTTTGAGCCAAATCGGTTCATCCGTTCTTGAGTTATAAATAGTGTAACTAACACCACTTTCTTTTATATATATATAAGATAATTTCTGCATGTGGAATTTTTCCCTAATTTTTAGGGTTCCGTACCCAAAGGGTACCAACGGGACCCTATTACTAAGCCTACGCTGTCCGTCCGTCCGTCCGTCCGTCCGTCCGTCTGTCAGCGGGCTGTATCTCGTAAACCGTAATAGATAAACAGATGAAATTTTCACATATTATGTATTTCTATTGCCGCTATAACAACAAATAATAAAAATTAAATTAAATTAAAAAAATTAAATTAAAATGGGTAGGTGGGTAGATGGAAATCTTTTAATTTAATTTTTTTTAACGGAACCCTAAAAGAGCGAGGCCCGACTCGCACTTGGCCGATTTTTTTACACGATACACTGAACACGATAGTAAATTACAAATTAGGTATTACCATTGTTAATTTTTTTCTGTTAACTAAGGGAGAGGGCACACTGGCCACCTTTAGCGGCAGCGATCGGCGTTTTTGCGACCCAAAAGCGTTCGCTACAATTTTTTTTTGTGAGTTTACGATAAAAAACCGACTTCAAATTCTTGCGCCAATTTATCCGACCACCTGGGAAGTATACTGTTTGAAACAAAAAATATTTTTTCAAATCGGTTCAGACGTCTTCGAGTAATCGGTGAACACATATAAAAAGAAAATAAAAATATTGAGAGCCTTCTTCTTTTTGAAGTCGGTTAAAATGTAGCGAAGGTCAGCGTTCAAAAATCGCGAAGCGCCGATGCTTAAATAAACGCAACTCGGTCGCTGCGACTGGCGTTCGTTGTGGGCCGCGGAATCGAGCTTTCGAACAGCGACTAAAACTCACAATAACGCCGATCGCTGCCACTAAAAGTAGCCAGGCTGATATCTCTCTAATAGTTACAATAATTATTGTCAAATAAGGAATTGTTTTTCGTATTTAATAAGTTATCTTTTTACCCTAGTCAGGTGGTAATAGTAAAGTTTCTTATATTTTATCTGCGTGTTGAACAAGTTGCCGTCACACGTTGTGTTTGTCCAAGCCCTTTTAATATAAATGACCACTAGACTATGATCACAGAGACTTGTGGAACCAGTGACCATATGGTACAGGCCACGTCTGGTTACACTAGGTCATGGTTCAAACGATCGACTTTGAATTCTGTTAGCACGTAATTAAATACTTTTTACACGAAACCATAATATTCAACGTTCAAACCATACAAGTCGACCACTATCTTAAGTTACGATGTAGGTACTTGTTATCGGTATACAAATGTATATAAAATAGAAGCATCTATCTGTTATTTCGAAATAACTGGCGCTTATTAGGTAGGATTTTAGTCGCATTCAAAGGCTAACTTTAACATGAACATACGTGCAATAGCAATGGGAAAACGGAAGTTTTAAATTAAACCTCACCCACACATTTTATTTAAATAGTGCATCGTTAAAATTAACTGCACTATTTCCAAAAATAAACGATTACATAACTTTCTCTTCTTTCGCACACTCAGAGAAGGATATTAAGCCTTCCTATATATTCTTCCATTCATGGCTACAATGAAGCGCGAGTCATCTGTTCATTAGCGCCATCTATGCATACGACGTGGACAACAAGCGCCTGGGCCATTGTAACCCGCGACAAAAAAGGGAGTATTATAAGTTTAACGTGTATCCGTGTATCTGTGTATGAGTCTATCTGTGTGTCTGTCTGTTCCCTCGTAGTCGTAGCAGCCTACCCAATAGACCGATTTTGATACGTTTTTTTCTGTTCGAAAGCTAAGGTAATCGATGTGGATCTTAGCTATAAGTTATGAAGATCTGCTCTGGCTTTTAAGATCATCAGCTCATTCCCTACTTGATTATAGGGCCTAATACAAGCCTTAATTTTGGTGCAATTGATTTGAAATTTAATAAAGATTAAGTAGCTACTATTTTGTTTGATGTTACTTCGGATTAATTCCAAGGTATGGTGATACTCAACTCCTCAGCAACTTACAACAGATATAGTGTAATGGTCTCAATTATGAAGGATCTGGGAGGGGGATCTGATGATGGAGCAGATAACCATATATATCATGAGCGATGATGATAGATGGAGCAGATATGCATGATATCGTTTGTAGTCCGGTCATTGATTCACATGTCGGGGGGATATTAAATTTTCAATTTACACTTGTTATTTATATACACATAATATATATATGTCATCAATCAATAAATCAATTATGCTGACTGAATTTATTTTTCTTTATTTATTTTTAAACCATTACCCCAGCACACCAACACTTTTTAAAATGTTTATCTTTATACGGGTTGTATCGATTTTGACGGTATCTTCTCAGACAAGTAGAAGATTTTACAAGAAGAAATGTAGACAGCATTCTATGAGGAAATTATTTCCTAAAATGGGATTGTTAGTCGCTTCGCACATACTAAGCTACCAATCCTAAATCTATTGTTCCATGCATCGTGAAAAACAAAAGTTTTTTAACCAAAGAGGGCAATCAAAGAGATTCAATCAATCAATCAATCAATCAATTTCTTTATTTGCATATTATGCGGGTACAGTTAAGGTGCTAAACATGATATTAAGAAGGTACATTTCAATTTTCACCACATAATATGGCCATACAAATAGCGTGCAAATTTTTTGTAAACATTAGGTATTATAATAGTTAGTATTAATAATAATAGTTACAAAAATAAATGTCATAAATCAATACTACTCTCAATAATAATAATATGTCAAATCTTACAACTATATTAAAAAACTTCAACACTATAAAAACATTGGTCAATTAAGTATTCAAATAGATTCTAATCAGAGAAAGAGTACATAATATAATTAGATAAGGCTGACGTCGAATCTACTACCAATTGGTACCAAGTAATACCGTTGAGATAATATTAAGCGCAGGCCAGCATCTCGAATCGGTCGCACCGTAGTGTGAAGCAGTAAAAACACGGTAAATTCATAGCTTGCAATCAATCTACACCTTAATACTGTGTATTTTAATTCAACAGTTTCAACTTGGAGAAAATGTTGGCAAAAAGAGCTAGAGTGAAAAAGTTTATTTTTCGTTTATTCATTTTATTATATAAGGTGAATTATACGGGTCTGCCCGCGAAATTCAAATGTAATTTGTTTTTTCGCAATTTGTAAACTAATACGACAAAGTAGGCTTATGGCATTCTAATTGGGCCAATGGCAGTATGATCTTCACAGGTTTATATAAAAATCTTTACTTGAAAGTGTCCAGTTTAAGAAATTTTCCAAATCGCTTCGGGCGTCTTCGAGTAATCGGTGAACACTGAACATACATTTAAAAAAAAGATTTCGACGAATTGAGAACCTCCTTTTTTGAAGTCGGTTTATAAAATAAAATAAAACACCGCCTGTCAGGTTGAGTCCATTATACGGGACAGCAGCTCTAGTGATGATGACAAGTGACAACTGTTTGCATCTAGATAAATCCAAACTCCCGTAAGGAGGGTTCCGTACCTTTCATCATTTCTTTTTTTTCTCCAAATAAGCTTGTGCTAGGAGCGGGTACGACAAAAGTGAAATGGGTGGAGTGCGACCTTTCAGTTTTCTGTCCGCACTTTAGGGAGAGGGAAGCCTGGCTACCTTTAGCAGCAGCGATCGACGTTTTTATGCTTTTGAGTCGCGGAAGCTCAATTCCGCAACTCAAATCATATTCATTTGATGGCATTAGCGTCGAAGTAAAATAAACCTCAACAGCATTGAATTAGAGCTCAATTTCGTGTATGCATTCTTATACGTTTGGGTACGTACGATACGCTCCATAAAGCTCCATGTTAAAATCGGTTGTACTGAATTTGTGACTTTAAATCGATACTTTGATGCTATATTGCCATCAAATGAATACGATTTTGATCGGCAACTTTTAGACGATCGGGGGGCACGTCCGAACGCTAACGTGGGCACACAACACAGTTGCGGCGATTGATTTGAGTTTTAGCATCGGCGTTCCGCGATTTTTAAGCACTGACTTACGCTACGTTTGAGTCGCGAAAACGCGATGCAGTCGCATAAACGCCGATCGCTGCAGCTAAAAGTGGCCAGTCTGTCCGCTCCCTTAATCATTGAGCTATTGAGACTTTAAATTCATTTAATTCATCTCGTCGCTGGCCATTAGGTACAGGGCATAGGTCTCATCTTGGTCGCAATCAGATAACTGCGTACACCTAGCAAAAACCTGCGCACTGAGCGATTTATCGATCAAATTGGTAGTATGAAGGTATTCCGAAGTACTATACTAGCTAAGTAGCTAATAAAGGTATCTATTATGATTTCTGCAATAAAACAATTACACTTATTAACCGACTTCCAAAAAGGAGGAGGTTCTCAATTCGTCTGAATCTTTGTTTTTTTATGTATGTTGTGTATGTTCACCAATTACTCGAAGACGCCAGAACCGATTTGGAAAATTCTTTTTTTGTTTGAAAGGGTATACTTACCAGATAATCCCATTTAAATTTTATCGAAATCGGTCGAGTGGTTTTTAATAAAATCAGCAATAAATTATATACTTTGTAGTGGCGCGGGTGTTTGAAGTCTAGGTTTTTAAAAATATTTTTTTATATTAAATTATTTATAAAACAATAGCGGATTACAATTTTTAAACTTTTACCGTTATTAAATTTATCAAAAGTAATCCGAAGTTGTGATTCCTATGCCATTTTATCCCGGCGGCGAGCCTATAGAAACCGTGAAACTTCTTTTATTTTCTTCTATAATTAATTTCTTAAACTGGACACTTTCAAGTAAAGATTTTTATATAAACCTGTGAAGATGATACTGCCATTGTTGCAATTAGAATGCCATAAGCCTACTTTGTCGTATTAGTTTACAAATTGCGAAAAACCAAATTAAATTTGAATTTCGCGGGCAGAACTGTGTCTTCCACCTTAAATAATACTTATATTATTTTTTGTTTTGGTGCGGTACCCTAAATAGTACCGCTCGCGTAATATCGCGTGTGACGTGTTGGACGCGTCGCGTGCGTGTCGCACTTAACTGGTTTCAAGAGAGCCACAATAATCGTGATCGCGGGCTCAATCTAGATCGAAGAGGAAGACTTTCGTGAGGTAACACCGGCCGGCGACCTAGTATCGCGAAACATTACTGGGCGGATGCTTGGCGACTAGAACAGAAAGGTGCGATTCTCTAAAAATTATTGCTATAGTGTGCCGATTGTTTCAATTCGATGCTTTAACATGGGTAGCCTGAGTATGTCACGCGACATGCGCTACGGTGTCGCGACGCGCTATGGTGTCGTGTGATGCGGGTTGTTCTTCTTCTTCTTTATCAACCGATAGACGTCCACTGCTGGACAAAGGTCTCCTGCATGGACTTCCACAGGCCTCGGTCTTGCGCCGCCTGAATCCAGCGGCTCTCTGCGACTCGTTTGATGTTGTCGGTCCACCTGGTGGGCGGTCTGCCAACTCTACTCCAGCACCTTGGAACCCCAAAGACCATCAGCTCTTCGAACTATGTGCCCCGCCCATTTCCACTTCAGTTTCGCAACTCGCTTAGCTATGTCGGTGACTTTGGTTCTCCTACGGATCTCCTCATTTCTGATTCGATCCCGCAGGGACACTCCGAGCATAGCTCTCTCCAACTCCATCGCCCGCTGAGCGGTCCTGAGCCTACCTAAGAGGCCCTTAGTATGCGGGTTGTTACGTTCCCTCAAATATGGTTGAGCGAAGCAATGGCTGGGTCATGCGTCATGCTCGTGAACGGGTTCCACCGGCGGGAATGTGGCTACTTTCTGTCTGCCCGTCTCAACATGTGTTGAATTATAATTAGGTATGCTTTTGTGGAACTAACCCCTCATTGTGGAAACACTGCATACATAGCATAGTAAGTATCTATTTTATTGTAAGCTTGTTTTGAAAAGAGTAACCACTGAGTTTCTTGCTGGTTCTTCTCGGCAGGAAGGGCATTCTGAACCAGTGGTAGACTCATTGACGATTCAAAAGCACTTGTAAAAAAGTTTAGTTGAATAAAAACATTTCTATTCTATTCTATTCTATTGCAACCGCCTCTGCGATTGGCCGATACTAACTTGATTTATTATTAATTTTTTCCCTTTGAGTATTAAACCAACACAGGAGAAGAATTGACGCGCGTACCCCTCTGTAAGTTGGGTATGACCAGTGGTCATACCCGTTATATAAAACTGTTTGACTCGAGTCACGCGCCTGTCAACTACGTATGGTTAGCGGGGAATGAGCTCCGCTATAAATGCCGAATGTGAGAGTATTTTCTTCTAAAAAAATATTTAAAAAATCCAGTTTACTAAAGGATAACATTTATTTACTTCTGATGTATTATTTTATCCAAATTATGCAATACTTATGCAGAAAACTTAAGAAAACTGTCGATCTGAAAATGTTGCTACTTAATCGTACATGAAATAATTTGGGGAAAAATTCGTTTAGAGACCTTTTTCATGAACTGCATTATAAATTGATCCCATAGAATTAAAATCACGATAGAATAGGAAGGGGTGAACGACTAATTTATAAACTTTAAGTAAAATATGACTAGATATATAAATACGAACTTTGATCGTCTGTGGGATTATCAAATAATGATAAAAATTCTTTCTATAAAACCGACTTTAAACGCCACTACAAAGTACAAAACAATTTTAATTTGTACATGTAGGTATGTTGAAGTCGGTCGGGCCTAAATATAAATGATGAAACCAATGCGCGACGCTAGCCCAACTTTGCCCGATCGGCGTATGAAGTCGGTTTTTTAAAGATATATTTTTTTTACATTATTATTTTAAGCTTTTTAGTGTATATCTCTGATCGCGAGCATTTTGCTCTTAATCATTGAGTTCCTTCCTCCATTACCGAAGATATGAATCACCTTCTCTTCACCTTTAAAATAGGCCCAACCTTATTATGCGTTCTTTCAAAAAAAATTGAAATCGGTTCAGATTTGACGTAGTTATGGAGTAACATCTAACATTATATCAACAACAATTTATATGGGAACCACCTCTGAAGTATGCCCTACTAAACAAAAAAAAATTATCAAATTCCATTCATTATTTGGCGGAATAATTGCGTATCAAATATACAAAAAAATTCTAATTGAGAACCTCCTCCTTTTTTGAAGTCGGTTAAAATGATTGCATTATTATAACGATCGCAATGGTGTCTGATTGGCTGGTACTCTCCCACTATTGTTTAAAATGCATTGATGCAGCTATGCAGCAGCTCCATAAACTCAGCGAATTCATAAAATTAGTTTTTTTACTCAATTATTTCAAAAGTTATAGGTATATATTTCCATATAGCCAGTGTGATATAATTTTCTAAATATATAAAATGAAAAGGTGACTGACTGACTGATCTATCAATGCACATCTACTATGACGTAGGCATCCGCTAAGAAAGGATTTTTACAAATATAATACAAAAAAATAATGAAAACGAGACTAAAAAATTGTTTAATAATAATGATAAGTTCTACGTAAGTCTTTCTTACTCGAAAATTAGGACTTTAATTTTATGAAGTCGGCCACACCGCAATAAAATTAGGGCTGGACAGCAAGATTTCATATGTTAATTGGTGGGGGGATTGTATAAATTATTTATACCGAGATATTTTTATCGTCTTACTAATGGTTCATTGACGAAAAAAAAAATATTTAAATTCTATACATATTTGGTTCATTAAAACTTGGCAATTGAATTAAAGGACAAATATACACTTCGTTCAGATGAAGTAGATGAAAAAAATAAGCCTTCCAAGTAAAGTATGTAGGTACAAGTTATAACTTACCAATCATAACTTTAAATAAAATTTTTTTTTAGGGTTCAGTTTTTACTTTTTATGTTTCTTCCATGCTGGACTGAGAGAATATTATTCAACGCTGGAAAACGATCTTGTAAATCGAAAAAGTGAACTTTAAACCAGAGCCAATAACGTTTTAAAAAATCATAACAGCTCATAATAAGCTATCAGGAGCAGATTTTTTTCAAAAAGCATATTTTTTAATGTAACACATCAGATGATACTAATTATATAATTCTAAAGTAGTAGTTTTTCAATTTCAAGAAGCAATGTTGCTGTAACTTGGTATTTGAAACATATGAAACCACTAAATAACTCTAAACTCTGAAATGCTGATTATGCTGTATCTATTTTTAAGGAAACATGATGTAGTCCTAACAGTTTGTACTTAATATACTTTTTAGAAATAGATACATCGTAAATTTAACAAATGATGTTTCATTAAAAATGCTGTATGTTTATTTAAACAAGATTACTTAAAAAATCAATGTGTTCAATATTAATACCCACTACGTATTTAAATAAAAATTAAATGTCTCTCAACTTAATAAACAATATTATTAAAAATTATAAAAACCTATGACAAAGTACAGCACTCCCTGGTGGCTTATAACCTCAAATCATAACTAAACAGCTGCTCTAAGTTGATATACTATCAGCATGCTCTCAGCATGAGATTGAGAGTATAGTGACGGAGTAAATATCGTGGTATCTACAAAATCTGTTAATAATCAGATAATCCAAAGCCCTTACAGTAAACCTAAGTGCACTGCACTGCTAAAAAGTATTGATAACTTTTTTGAAGTATCTGTATAATATTGAAAAATAGATTGTGTCTTAGTATTTAAAGCACTTTTGAGTACGTTTAAAAATTTGAATAAAAAAAATATATAATATAAACATGCAGAGAAGGTCAACATAGTATCTTAGAAAAATAATGTCATAGGAAAACGAAAATCCGACAATCCGACGCAGTATGTTTTTCTTCCAAATATATAAAAAAGTCATTTTGTTATTTTTCGAAATAAGCTAGATCGCTTTCCAGCGTCAATATAGTCCAAAGTTTCTAGCTGTATCTTTACGCAAGTACTAAAAGCCTACAAAGAGTCAATCTAATAGCAAAGGCATATTATGACAAATAACGGCAAGAGCCTCGTTTCCTAGCGCTTCTATATAGGTACCTACCATGTTAAAGATCTCGAACAAAAAAATTTACTCTCGAATAAAGTAACTCTGTTGTAAATAATTATTAGAAGAACTTATCGAAAGTCGATAATCGATAGTGTCAAATCCCTAAAATGCTTACACAATTGATGCGATTGTTTCATGTAATGATAGAGCGTCCCTGTGTGTGAATGTGATTGTGTGCGTATACTTTAAGGTAGTGTTTGCTAATTATATTGTGTGCGTGCATAGCGACGTGATGGAAAAATGCACTTGTAGTAAGCAAGTTTTCATGTATGCTACCTCGCCCCCCACCGTAATTGACAGACTTTTTTGCAAATAAATTAGGGGTCAATTCCTCTCCTGTGTTGGTTTAATACTCAAAGGTCTAGCCCCCTTCCGCACCGCGCGATATAAGGAACTACGTTCCGAAAATTTAGTTTCTGAAACCATTAATAGCTCAAAATCGCAAAATTTTGAGTTAATACAGTATTGAAAGTCATGTGCGATACATACAAGAGTTGCTCATTTAAAGGTATTACATAGATAAAATAAATAAATAAATGTACCTATAAAGTGTAATAACACCACTGTGCCTACACTGTCGTCGGGCTTGCTATCGTATGCGTAGGGAATAGCCCACAAGAAGTGTTTGCGGTTTTCTCTTTACAATAGATACTAAAACATAAATAGCAAAAGGCAAATAGCAAATAGAGATATTATTGTGGCACGCGGAAAGGTGCAAAACGGTTAAGAAATGCGGTCGACGAAGTGTAAGCCAACCCTCATATGAGTCTAATAAATACTTGCTCCGGCTTTGCTCTATAATAAAATTAATTAGCCTTAAAATCTTCTAAATATTTAAAAGGAAAAGGTGACTGACTGACTGATCTATCACTGCACAGCTCTAACGACTGGACGGATCGGATGAAAGCCGTACAGATAGCTAGTATGACGTACCTAGGCATCCGCTAAGAAAGGCTTTTTGGAATTTCAACCTCTAAGGGGGTAAAATAGGGGTCTGCAAAGCGAGGTCGCGGGCAAAAGCTTTTTTTATTCGATGACAAGATAGTCCTTGACTGCGATCTTACCTGATGGTAAGTGACGATGCAGTCTAAGATGACAGCGGGCTAACTTAGAAGGGTTTGCAGTGCTGATTCAACCCATACCCCGGGGCTTATCGGTTTCTACCCGCCATCGTGCCAGAACGCTACATCATTTGGCGGCAAGTCCTTGACGATAGAGTGGAAACTAGCGACGTCCAAAGCCACCCACCAGACCAGACCAGAGACAATTCAGAAATTATAAATTCTCAAATTGCCTCCGTCGGGAATCGAACCCGAGACCTCCCAGTTATAAGATCACAGCGCTCAACACTGCGCCAGGGAGGTATAGTCAAAAGGCTAGTCTATTATCTAAATACTAATTATATCCATGAAAATTGGTATGGGCTTTCAATTAAAAATGAAGTAATGAAACGTGTTTCACAGTTTTTTAAATTCCACTCCGAAATAAAGGAATATAAAAATAGAGGATAATATTTTTCAAGTTACAGCCATGAAACACGTTACTTAGGTTATTTTTGGAAACAGCCCAGGTATTTTATCTATTTAGCCGCCATTCTTTTTAGGGTTCCGTACCAAAATGGTAAAAATGGAACCCTTATGGTGAGACTTTCTCCGTCCGTCCGTCCGTCTGTCCGTCCGTCTGTCACAGTCGATTATTTCAGTAACTATTAAAGCTATCGACATGAAATTTGGCATAGTTGTGTATAATAGTGGCCCAAAATCATTGGAATAAAGAAAAATCGAAAATTATTTTTAGTTTTAATAAAAAAAGGAGGAAAATCGGGGGTTTGAAATTTCAAAGTAAAATAACTATACCGAGTGGGGTATCATATGAAAGGCCTTTACTTTTGCATTCTAAAACAGTTTTTTATTTATTTCTATATATAATAGGTTTTGAGTAATCGGCCAAAATGTCGAAAAAAATACCGTTCCCCCCCCCCCTTCTCTCCGAAGTTTACCAAACGAAAAATTTGAAATAATTATGGTCAATAGAGGTTTATGTATATTTTACAGGAAAAATAAAAGCAACGCGAAAATTATTTTAGTTTGATTAAAAAAGGGGGGAAATCGGGGGTTTAAAATTTCAAAGTAAGATAACTATACCAAGTGGGGTATCATATGAAAGGCCTTTACTTGTGCATTCTAAAACAGTTTTTTATTTATTTCTATATATAATAGTTTTTGAGTAATCGGCCAAAATGTCGAAAAAAATACCATTCCCCCCCCCCCCTTATCTCCGAAGTTTACCAATAGAAAAATCTGAAATAATTATGGTCAATAGAGGTTTATGTATATTTTACAGGAAAAATAAAATCAACGCGAAAATTATTATAGTTTAATTAAAAAAGGGGGAAAATCAGGGGTTTGAAATTTCAAAGTAAGATAATTATACCGAGTGGGGTATCATATGAAAGGCCTTTACTTGTGCATTCTAAAACAGTTTTTTATTTATTTCTAGATATAATAGTTTTTGAGTAATCGGCCAAAATGTCGAAAAAAATACCGTTCCCCACCCCCCCCCCCCCCCTTATCTCCGAAGTTTACCAATCTAAAAATCTTAAATAATTATGGTCAATAGAGGTTTATGTATATTTTACAGGAAAAATAAAACCAACGCTCTAACTAGCATATTTTTTTTTATATTAACAATAAACCTCTACAAACAAAGTTAACGATAAATAAGCAAATTAATACAATATTATCGTTTTACTTTTACTTTTGGAGTACGGAACCCTCGGTGCGCGAGTCCGACTCACACTTGGCCGGCTTTTTTATTTATATAGAAGATTTATTCAAAATTGTTTATTTCATGTAGACCAACCTGTGGCTCCCAAAACACTTCTACCTTATTTTGTTGTATGACAAAAATTAATAGCACTTGCGCTATTCAAAACAGTTCTTCAAGTTTTGATTTGTTGCGATTTGGTCTTTTAACGGTGGTCGTTAAAGGACCAAAGATTGTTATTCTGAAAGACTGAAAAAAGGTAGTGTTAGCTAAGAACTCCTGTAATCAGTTTACTCTAAGGGCGGTAGGTACTTTAAGCTAAAGGGTGGAAATATCTTCCATACAAGGAGCATACGGTTCAAATGATTGCAGCACCTTAGTCCTTACACTCCTGATGACCTTGCAGGAATGCAGGCTACTGGTCTTGGGAGGGATCAGAGTAGATAAAATTGCCATTTCGCTCAACGGTGTCATGACGTCGTCCGTGACGTCATCGCTATGTTTTCATTTCGTCATTCGTTAGAAACGTCGTTCTCAAGAATACGTTTTGAAAACATAAAACATATACTTAATACGATGAGGCCGTGCGCTTCCACACATGACAGTTAGTATTATTATTACATATAGATATATATATATATATAGCTGCTCGTGCTGATTCACTGATTCACTCACTCACTCACTCACTGATTGATCACCTCTCCTGTAAAATTTTGTATGAAAAAAATTTTTTTTTCACCAATAGTTTCGTATAGAGGACAAAAATTCATTCGGAGGATAATTATAATGAGACAGCTGATAGTTGAGGATTTCGGAGACGGGTGAAGAGCACGGCCAGGGTATTGAAGATAGGTGGGGTGTGCTCAAACAAAAGTCACTCGAAACCTCATCCAATTGCCAGCGAGCTGAAAAAATCTTCATAATGGCTAGTTTTTTGATAGAAAATGATCAGGACCTGAAAGACTACTTGACGAGTAGAAAAACCGCGGTCCACTTGCGGGCCGCGCACCCACGCGCCCTGCTAGTTATTTATTACCTATATAAGACGGGACGTCTACATCTTCATAAATCTCTAACTGCTGACAGGGATTTGGAAAGAATGTGTTGACAGGGTGTTGATTTCAAAATTCAGTACCTTTTCTCCGGCTTTTGAAATTGTGGGTGATTTTTATTTATTTATTTATTTATTTTTTGGAAACATACAGTGTTATAAATATATTTAAAATAAAACAGATATATAATGCTTAAACCTAAATTGTTTCCAATTAAACTTAGCACTTATTAATTACATCATCCGACAACGGAACAATCGGGTGTAGCAGAAAAGAGAAAACAAAAAACGATAGTTTATAGATTTTTAAACAGAAGCTTGCCGAAAACCGACTAACGGATAACTAGTCGGCTTTAGCCAAGGTATCCTTAATAGCATAGCCGTCTCTATCTCCTTTAGAGAGCCATGAAGTAGAAGTCTGGCAACGTCGCAGGTAGGCCGTAGGTCTATCTATGGCTCTGTCAGTCGACATTGACAAGTTTGTGTTTGGTGTTTGGTTTTGCTTCGCGTCGTGTTATTTTGTATTTAAATCATAATTAATTAACAAAAGATACAATAATTTTGGTGTTTAATGTACGGTTTCACTCAAGGTGGATAGAAACCTTTTAGAAATACATCAGTTATGACGAGATAAATCCGTTTTCGTGGTTAACTTTATATCGACTGCAAAGTATAAACAAAGCTGCTAAGGTAAGAATGTTAAGTTTATTACTGACTGACTACTGTCAATATGTTTTAATGTAACTAATGAAGATATTTTCGATTAAAGATGTATAGTAACTTACAATTAAGTGCCAGACTCATAATTTAAATAAGTATCTAGGTTTGAAAACATAACCTACAAAAGAAATACTCATATTATTTCATTTTGTTTGTTTATAAAAGTTATTTTAACCGTTTTAGATGCCAAGGAAATGCTGTGTGCCAGAATGCAAATCAAATTACGCCAGTGTTATCCGCATTGAAGGAGCTAAAAGTACATTTTCTTTCCCGAAAGATGCTCATCTCTCTCAAGCGTGGTTACGTGCGATTCCTCGAAAAGACTGGGTACCTACAAAACACTCAGTTGTATGCAGCAACCATTTTACAACCCATGAAATCCAGACTGAGGAAATTGTCATTGGAAGTGACAGACAAGTGTTTAAACAGCAATTGAAATACCCACGTTTAGTCGAGGGTGCAATACCCCATATATTCAATAATCTACCATCATACATGTCGAAGAGCACTCCACCTCTAAGAAGCAACCCCGAAAAAAGGAGACAACGAGCTGAACTATTTCATGAGGAGCAGGTGTCTAAATTTTTAGAGAGTGACATAATTACATCATTCGAAGACTTAGTGCATAAATTCCAAGAAAAGTTAGGAGACTCTAAATGGTTATATCGAGTGATACCTAATAAGAGGATTTATTTCTATTTGTTAAATCTTGATATTGAAAGTAATAATGGTGACAGTGACAGCAGTGTGAAAGTAGTTAATAGTGTGTTGGTGGATGAAAATCTAAGCATTCAGGTATATGTAAAAGGACATTTAATGCGTCATGAAGATTTAAGCTGGATATTACCTAGTGAACTTAAGCTAAGCAGATGGTCACAGCTTGAAAATATACTATCTCGTTATTATAACAATAGTTGTGAACCAACAAAGTCATTTGACTATTGTCTTGATAGGTCTATTAATTATTTGAACGAAGCAGTTAATATTGAAAATGATAATTTTGCTGCAGAGCTTGTTCTAGACCAAATGAAATTGTTAAAAAATAAGCAACGTAGATATAGTGTTGCTACACTTATATTTTCATTTGTGATATTTAGTATTTCCTCCTGTGCCTATAATACTTTGAGGCAATACCTAATCTTGCCAACTGCAAGACATTTGCAGCAAATAACTTCGATGACTGGCCTGTGTCCGAATTCACCAGAAAATAATTATTGTTATTTAAAATCAATATGCTCTACGTGGGTAGAAAGGGAGAAAGTTGTAAATTTATTGATTGATGAAATTTATATAAAATGTGGCCTAGAGTATAAGTCCAAAACTATTCTAGGTTACGCAGAAAATAATCCAAAAAATCTTGCCAAAACCGTACAGACTTTTATGATTAGCTCTGCATTTGGTAACAAAAAAGAGGTTGTTAAGTTGTTACCAGTACATAATATATCTGGGAAATTCTTGTATGAAAATTTATTGCTCATTGTAAATTACATACAATCATTTGGACTGAAAGTACTTTCAATAATTTCTGATAACAATCGTGTAAACTAAAATTGTTTTAAGTTATTAACAGATGAATCAAATTGTAGCTTCAGTAATCCTAAATATACAGATGAAAAAATATTTGTCTTGTATGATCCAGTTCATATCTTTAAAAACATTCGTAATAATTGGAATAATTTAAATAATTGTACTTTTACATATCCTGACTTACATGAAGATAATATTATAAAAAAAGCATCCTTTCATCATTTGCGAGAATTATATAGGACTGAAAAAAATAAGTTGTGTAAAAAAGCTTTTAAATTAAACAATAAATCTATCAATCCTAATACATTTGAACGGCAAAATGTCATGTTAGTAAACAATATTTTTCATGATACCACTATCGCTGCTGTAAAATCTGAGGGTTATGTGGAAACATCAGATTTTCTACAAATTATTAGGGACTGGTGGGATATATTGAATGTGAAAAACACAGTCAAAGGTCAAGTATTAAGAAAACATAACTCTACGCCAATATTTCATAGGGATGATGATAAATTGAAGTTTTTGAAGTCAGTCTGTATTTGGCTAAGAAAATGGAAATCTTTAGAAACTTGTGTAGGTTTGACAAGAGATACTTATGAAGCTATGTTGCATACCACATCTGTCATAATTGATATTTCAAGGTATTGTTTTGAAAATTTTAATTTTGTGGTGTATATACTTCTTGGGAAGTTTCAAACTGACAATATAGAAAAAAGATTTAGTAGGTACAGGTCACTTTCTGGATGTAATTATAATGTAGCTTACAGACAAATTGTTGAGTCTGAAAAAAAAAATAAGACTTCAACACTTACTAAAGCAGCGAGATCTGGTCTTTCTCAAATCTTGTACATCAGCTGAATGTTTTCAAGATGAAGTTGATATTGAGAAATTTATGTTTATAATAAACTGCAGTAATTATTTGGAAGCATGTGAAATCGATATTTCGTCTCAAATTTATGTATGTGGTTATGTTTCACATAGTTTACTAAATCGGTTTTCCTGTGAACATTGTAGAAATGTTTATATTGATGAAAATACGGCGGTAAATGATGAATATTTTAATTTGTTGCAAAGAGGGGGTTTATGTGCACCGTCACATGACAGCAATTTTGGAATATATTATTAATGATGTTGATTTAGAAGTATCCTTCCTGGAATTTGTGCAACACAAAAGTTTACTTCATAATTTAACACTGTACAGCCTTCAAGCTGATACTTTTTATGTAGACTTTACAGCAGTGTGTAGTGTATGTGGAAAACAGAATAAAGAATATTATAGCATTGCTGCAAATATCTTGGCAAACATTATGCTAAATAATTATACTAAGCATAAGCATGATGTTGACAAGACAATTAATTATAAACGACGTAAATTAAACACTTTGGTTTAGTATTAAGATAGAATAGTTACTGCACATACCTATTATTATTTTTATTTAACCAATTTAAAAAAAGGAGGTTATCAATTCGACCTGTATGTATATAATATTGTTTGAAATGTACAATATTCATATAAGTTTATCTCTGTAGGTTTCAAAACAGATGTCAAATTTCATAAGTGTTTTATGTATGTCTACGTATTTCTCAGAAATTAGAAATCAAATTGCAACAAGTAATTCTCTTTTAATTGGGTTAAGAATCTTTTAACTTAGCGATCAGTGCAAGTTTCATCAAAATCAGTTCAGTAGTTTAGTAAGATATGGACTATAACTTTTGTACTTGCTTGTAAATGTGCTTGCTTTGATTATTTTTATAAGAAACTAGCTTATGATTAAATTAGTTTTAAAGTCCCTCGGGAACTCTTTGATTTTCCGGAATAAAAAGTAGCCTGTGTCACTCTCCAGGTCCTCAACTATGCCCATGCAAAAAATCACGTCGATCCGTAGCTCTGTTGTGGCGTGATTGAAGGACAAACAAACATACGAACAAACCAACAAACACACTTTCGCATTTATAATATTAGTATGAAGTATAATGTATGTGTTTTACCTACAAGTTATTGCGTTGACTATAGGTTGACTACTTTTGTACTTGCTTGTAAATGTAATTTCTTTGACTATTTTTATAAAAAAAATTATATTGTGTATTACCTAAAAGAGGAATTAGATAGAGATTTTATTAAGTCATTTGTTGACTAAATAGGTTGACTATTTTTATACTTGCTTTTAAAGTTGTCTACTTTTTTATAAACATATGTTTTACTCTTTATAGACTCTATGACATTGTTTTAACTAAATTTTTGCTATTATCGGCTATTTCATAGTGATTGTATGATGTAGTCTAAATTATGTTGAAGTTGATAATACTCTTAAATATTGTTTTTTCTTTTAAGTAATAATGCATAGACGCTGCCGAGTTTCTTGCTGGTTCTTCTCGCTAGGGTTAGAGCAGCATTCCGAACCAGTGGTAGATTCTTCTTAAAAAGGCAATGAAATAAAAACAAGCTAAATAATAAGAAACCATTAAATAAAGAGAATATTCGCTTTGTGAAGAAGTTTTATTTTATTTTTTGATATACCTACCTACCTACTTTATCATTACCTATCTAAATATCTTCCTTAATTGTTTTAAGAATCTTTTAACTTAGGGAACAGTGCAAATTTCATCAAGATCGGGTCAGTAGTTTCAAAGATATGTACCATAATGTCGTTTACATTGTAACTTTGTTACATCATTACCTTTTCAATTCACTTTTCGATGTTTCTAAAAACACAAAATTATGTAATTATTTAATATGTTAGTTCTCATTCATGTGGACGCCTTAAAAATAAAGCAGCTAATTAGTATAAGTAAATAATTATCAACACCGAAGACCGAAGTCTATACTGATCTATACATTCGTACTGATTTTTCATTTTACCCATGGGCCTACCAGTGGCAGTAAATTGCGACGTTGCCACATTCACTTCATGGCTCCCTAAAGGAGATAGAGACGGCTATGTTAATAGCTAATTTAAATTTGGAGAGAGAGAGATGAAAAATGTCATTATCCGAAAATAGAACATTAAATTGGTTGCAACTTCTTCTTATAAATGTGTTAGTAGCATACTTTGTCTTGCTTGGTGCTATATAATATAGTTTTGGATGCCGACAGGTAGACCGTGGGCACCTTAAAGAGATTTTAGAAAGTAGATAAGGGGAGTCAACGCCGTTATTGAGGAGCTTAAATAAAAGAATTTGATCTCTATGAAACCGTCTGCTAGCGGCTGAAATTGGTATACGGGGATTGTCCTTATTATTAATATTATTTGATATATAATATGATAACCGTTTTATGAAACGATTGTGGACTCTTTCAATTTTTTCTTTATGTACCTTGTACTGAGGGCACCATACAGTGGAAGCATACTCTAGAGTGGATCTTACAAACGAGTTATAAAGAAGAATAAGTGTTGACGGTAGTTTAAACTTTTTAGAAATCCTTAAGACAAACCCTAACATCCTATAAGCCTTACTGGCTATATGGTTAATGTGTTCATCAAAAAGTAACTTTTTATCTAGAATTACGCCAAGATCCTTCACAGAGGACACCCTGTTCAAAATTTCATCTTTTAGTATAATATAATCATAGTTTATAGGTTTGCGTTTTCTTGTGAATGTTATAAGATTACACTTTTTTATGTTCAAAAACAGTGAGTTTTGGGAGCAATAATGACAAAGTGAATCTAGGTCCTTTTGTAAGTCAATGCAATTTACGCTTCTTATAATTTTATAAATCTTATTGTCATTGCATAAAGCAAGAAATTAGAGTGTTTGAAAACAGATATAATGTCATTTATGTAAATATTAAAAAATAATGGACCAAGATGGGAGCCCTGAGGTACACCTGAGGGGACAGGGATGAACGATGAACAATATCCTTTGACTGTAGGATTTGGTGTGCATATAAACTGAAGAAAAAGGGTCGGTTAGAATATCTTCAAAATGAAAAACTACGCAAAATCATTTATTTTAAATTTATTAAATGTCAATGAATATTTGCTTAAATGAAAATAAAGAAAACAAGAATTCAAGCTTTTTATTTTTAATAAATGTACAATAAATGAAAATGCGAGTTTTTCATTTTGAAGATTTTCTAACCTTTTTCTTTGCGGTCCAGTGTATAATGATTATGTAGTAGATACATAATCATTAATCTGAGTGTACTAAGTTCACTTCCGCTGATAATAGCTGTTGACACAAGTGAGCGCATTATACCAACTGAATGAGTTTTCAATAATACGAGTTTTAAGGGTCATCATCATTAGCAACCCATCAACGGCTCACTTCTGAGCGCAGGTCCACTCAGAGAAGGGTTATAGGCCATAGTCCACCACGCTGGCCCAATGCGAATTGGACGACTTCACACACCTTCAAGAACATTATGAAGAACTCTCAGGTGTGCAGGTTTCCTCACGATTTTTTCCTTCACCGTTGAAGCAAGTTCTGGTTAATTGCTTAAACGCACTTGACTCTCAAAAGTCAGAGGTGCGTGATCGAACCTGCGACCCCCCCGAATATGAGACCACAGTCCTAACCACGAGGCTATCACTGAGTTTTAAGGGTAATAGATAGGTATTATGTACCCTTCTTAAATATGGTTGAGCGAAGCAATGGCTGGGTCATGCGTCATACTCGTGAACGGGTTCCACCGGCGGGAATGGGGCTACTTTCTGTCTGCCCGTCTTAACAATTGTTGAATTATATAATTAGGTATGCTTTTGTGGAACTTCTCATTGTGGAAACACTGCATACATAGCATAATATCTATTATATTGTATAAACTTGTTTTGAAAAGAGCAACTGCCGAGTTTCTTGCTGGTTCTTCTCGGCAGGAAAGGCATTCCGAACCAGTGGTAGACTCATCGACGATTCAAAAGCACTTGTAAAAAAGTTTATTTGAATAAAAAACATTACTATTCTATTCTATTAGGTACCCTTCGAAGCAGTGATAGCCTAGTGGTTACGACTGTGGTCTCCTATTCGGGGGGTCGCAGTTTCGATTCCGAGTACGCACCTCTGACTTTTCGAAGTTAAGTGCCTTTAAGAAGTTAAATATCACATGCTTTAACGGTGAAGGAAAACATCGTGAGGAAACCTGCACACCTGAGAGTTCTCCATAGTGTTCTCGAAGGTGTGTGAAGTCCGCCAATTCGCACTGGGCCAGCGTGGTGGACTATGGCCTATAACCCTTCTCTGAGAGGAGACCTGGGCTCAGTAGTGAGCCGTTGATGGGTTGCTAATGATGATGATAAAATTATTATCGTTAGGTACTGCCAGAAGCACTGATAGCCTAGTGGTTAGGTCGGTCGTCTCCAATTCGGGGGTTGCAAGTTCAATCCCGGGCACGCACCTCTGACTTTTCGGAGTTATGTGCGTTTTAAAAGACAATAAATAATATGTTTTAACGTTGAAGGAAAGCATCGTGAGGAAACCTGCACACCTGAGAGTTCTCCATAGTGTTCTCGAAGGTGTGTGAAGTCCGCCAATTCGCATTGGGCCAGCGTGGTGGACTATGGCCTATAACCCTTCTCTGAGAGGAGACCTGCGCTCAGTAGTGAGCCGATGATGGGTTGATGATGATGATAAATGAGATACCCTTCATGGACTGCACGCTGTCTAATTCGATATTATCACCATCAACAACATAGAACTTCTCCGTTCTAGAGCTGCCGTGCCCTCAGTACGTGTGGAACGTAATCAAGAACAGCTCTCGCACCGAGCGGGTGTCCTGCGCCGCTGCTCTAATCGCGCTGCTCGTCTGCGTATCCCTCATAGTCTACTTCACCGTCAGCAGCAGTAAGGCGAGCGCCGGTGGAGACAGCCGTAAGTGACGCTGCGCCCGCAGTATCGCACGTGCCACTCTTCGCACGGGTAGCACTAATTTTTTGTCCATCTTCTTGTTTATCAACCTATAGACGTCCACTACTGGATAAAGGTCTCCTACATGGACCTCCACAGGCTTCGGTTTTGCGCTGCTTGAATCCAGCGGCTCCCTGCGACTCGTTTGATGTCGTCGGTCCACCTAGTGGGGGGTCTGCCAACACTGTGTTTCCCGGTGCGAGGTCCTTGGGACTCCAACGACCATTACAGCTCTTTGAATTATGTGCCCCGCCCATTTCCACTTCAGTTTCGCGACTCGCTGAGCTATGTCGGTGACTTTGGTTCTCCTACGGATCCCCTCATTGCTGATTTGATCTCGCAGGGTTTCACAGGATTTTTTGTTCATAATTTATTGTAAAAAATTATTTTTAAGCAACCGACTTCAAACTCCCGCTTTACTACATTACACACACACTATACAAAGTATTTATAATTTATTGTTGATATTTTAAAAACCACTCGACCGATTCCGATAAAATTTATATGGGACCACCTGGGAAGTAAGCCCTTTGGTCAAATATGGTCGAGCGAAGCAACGGCTGGATCATGCGTCATGCTCGTGAACCGGTTCCACCGGTGGGAATGGGGCTGCTTTCTGTCTGCCCGTCTTAATATGAATTGAATTGTAGTACCTACGCTTTTTTGGAACTTTTACCTCATTGTGGAAATATTATATTCTATTCTAACAAAGTTGCATGGGATAAACCGGCATGGCATCGGGCTGCCCACAAGATAGTATAAAAAAACTTATTACAATGTATTAACTGTATAATAGTATTGTAAAATGATTATTTTGAAAAGAGCAACTGCTGAGTTACTTGCCGGCTCTTCTCAGCAGAATCCGCTTTCCGAATTGGTAGAGTCATGACGTGTCATAAGAAAAACAGGGTGCATTTTAAACTTTGAATTTTATGCAAATTTTCAAAACATAAATTTACAATAATTTGTCGTCGTAAAACATCAAAATCGGTCCAGCCCTTTGGGAGTCCACAGGGAATTACACACATACCCGTCGATTTTTATAATAATAATTGGGTATCTGACTGATATTTTTTTTAATTAAAAATAACGTTTTTAAATATGATATAACACAAAGCCATTTTTCTTTTTTTAATACCTCTACTAGTTTCGGAAATATAGAGCTTTAAAGTTACCTGTTAGACAGTGTTAGGCTATTGAGATGTGACGTCAAAAATTTCGTTTTAGAAAGAGACAGATACAATCGTAGCTAAACCATTGTAAAACAGCTTTAAGCATTTGTTTTTTGACCGATTTATTTTCTGTTAACAAATGTTATTCTTAAATTATGTTACATTTTCGATTATAAATTATTCATCAACATCATTTGATTTCAAGAAATTAATCAAAATATCGAGTTGGACGTGAGTCCTTAGTCACTTAGTCGATATTCTGACTAATTTCTTAAACTGGACACTGTCAAGTAAAGATTTTTATATAAACCTGAGAAGATGATGTATAATGCCATTAGAATGCCATAAACCTACTTTGTCGTATTAGTTTACAAATTGCGAAAAACCAAATTAAATTTGAATTTCGCGGGCAGACCCGTATAATCCACCTTAAGACTTATTTCTAGATAAAATTGAATTCACGGAGGTAATGAAAATTTACCTCAAATTGCAAAATACTGGCACGGGTACCTATCTACTTTCTTTGATAACAATAATTAGCGATAATTGTTTTAAGTGTTTTATCGCGAATGACTCTCATGATTTAGGCAGCACATTTGTTCTTGATATCTTCAAGTGGTTCTATATTTACCAAGGACATTAGTTGAAGACTTCAGCCTAAAAGCTGACCAGGTTAGGTGTATTTAACTCATTGGATGTCAACTAAGGATATCATGCGCTATCGCTGTAAGAGCGTCGTAGAGTTGTGAAGCCTAGAGTCATGTTGAAACATTAGAGCAGGCCTGTCTAGCAGTCATCATAATCAACCCATCAACGTCTCACTACTGAGCGCAGGTCTCCTCTCAGAGAAGGGTTATAGGCCATAGTCCACCACGCTGGCCCAATGCGAATTGCCATATTTCACACACCTTCGAGAATAATATTATGAAGAACTCTCAGGTGTGCGGGTGTCCTCACGATGCTTTCCTTCAACGTTAAAAAATATTATTTATTGTTTTTTAAAACGCACATAACTCCGAAAAGTCAGAGGTGCCTGCCCGGGATTGAACCTGCGACCCCCCGAATTGGAGACGACAGACCTAACCACTAGGCTATCACTGCTTCTGGCAGTGCCTAACGATAATAATTTTAGATACTGGAATTCCTCTAATTCATTATTCATAAGTCAGTGAACCCTTGATGATATAACTATTCTCTGAGAGGAGACCTATAGCTGCGCTCAGTAGTGTGCCGTTGATGGGTTGCTAATGATGAATTCAGTGATCTCCTGTAGGTACCTACCTGCCTCGTTGGTCTAGTGACTAGACTCTAGTCTTTAGACCTACAAGGTAAGCTACCGTTTTGTTAGAGTTTTGTGTCGAAAAATATTTTAGAAGCAAAATAGACTTCAAATAATTTGTAAAGGAGTTGATGACGTAAATAGGGAAGATAACGCGTGACTTTATTATGACCTTACAGCTTTACACATATTATACCTAGTATAAGCAAGTTGATAGCCGTGTTAATATCTCATAGGTAGGTATTACGAGTACTTCACAGTGCACGGTAGTAGGAACCTGTGCCTAACACCTCAGCCTAAGGCGACGTTTTCGCATAGGCGAATCGCCGCGCGGCGCGCGGTGATTCGCCTGAGCGAATACGTCGCCTAAGACATGATGTTGGGTAATAATTATATTATGTAAGTACTACAAGTTTCGATCGCTGGCCGATCACTACTAATACTAATCAACTAAGAGTAGGTCTCAAAACCTTGGGATCTCATCAAACTTTTACCTATTTCGGCTTAGCTTCGCGACTCGATAAGCTACCTATGATAAATTGTGACTTGTAGGTACTTTTCTAATTTTAATATGTAACTACCTACTTAGTGACAATTTTAAATAAAAAAAATCTGTAGAATAGAATAGATTGGAGTAGATTTTTTCTAATTTACCTCTAGCCGTCGTTCCGTCGGTCTCAGTAAGTACCTATGTTGGCCCAATTAAGTAACTTAAAATGAACAATGAGGCATATCGATTAACAATAAACAATAACAAAGAAATCGATGCCACAAACAGTTCTAGGTTATCTGCAAGTTAGGCATACTTGGAATTATTAAGAAAGCATTTCCTCCTTTATTGTCTATTTCGACAATACATTTTATATTGATAAAAGCTAGCAATTAAATATAAGCGTTATCAATAAAATAAAATATGAATCGATAAGATCCCTTGTTGATATGACCCTACCTAATATCACTAGAACGGCCTCTTTAGTTTATTGGTTAGTTTAGTTTCTACTTTAGTGTTACTTATTAGTCACTATTCGACTGTGAATGATGAGGATTCATTTTCAGGCATCAGGTGAGATTGTACTCAATCGTTATTGATGCTGTAGCATCAGCTCAAAGATAATCATGTCTTCCAAATATTATAATCCAATGTAAAAGTAGTAGGTACGTCTTTCAAATCAATCACACCGAGATAGTTTGTATAGAATAGAATAGAATAGAATAGACAGGATAGGATAGGATAGGATAGGATAGGATAGGATAGGATAGGATAGGATAGGATAGAAAAGAATAGAATAGAAATATTTTTTATTCAAATAAACTTTTTACAAGCGCTTTTGAATCGTCAGGCTCTACCACTGGTTCGGAATGCCCTTCCTGCTGAGAACCAGCAAACAAGTTTACAATACAATAAATACTATGCTATATGTATATGCAATGTTTCCACTATGAGGGAAGTTCCAAAAATGCATACCTACCATACAATATACTAACTTTTATCTTAAGATGGGCAGACATAAAGTAGCCCCATTCCCGCCGGCGGCACCCGTTCACGATGATCCTTAGGAAAGTTTGAGTGTAGCTAAGAACCATCTCGATCACGGAATAGATAAATAATCCGTGATCTCGATCACGTCAGCTTTCAAACAGTAAAACCTCATCAAAATAGATCTATTCGTTGGAGAGCTAGGATAGAATAGACATACAAACAAATCACACACCTCGGAGGTAAAAACTGGTCTGTTTATTGAGCAGCAAAAGCCTAGTGGTTAGGACTGTGGTCTATTCGAGGGGTCACAGGTTCGATCCCGAGCACGCTCTCACCTTAGATTTTTCGGAGTTATGTGCGTTTAAGCAATTAAGTTTAAGAAAAAAATCGTGAGTCAACCTGCACACCTGAGAGTTCTGCACAATGTTCTCAAAATGTGTTAAGTCTGCCATCGAAACGTATTGAACCATCGTGGTGGTCTATAGCCTATAACCTTTCTCTGAGAGGAGACCTGCATTCAGTAGTGAGCCGTTGATGGGTTGCTAATGATGATGATGACGACAATTATAGTCCCTCTTGTGCGTTATACATTGCTGTTGTAAGCGTCGCGACACACCTACGGAACGTACGGCGCCGAAAGTTCAGTTGGTTACGCTCGCAATGTAAATTCAATTACCCATGAGCCCATGACACACCAGCCGAATCTTCCGTCGCGTTCGGCGCCGCACGAATACTGCGACCGACAATTCCGCCGCGGAAGGATCGGCGCCGTACGTTCCGCAGGTGTGTCGCGACGCTAAGCGATCTCTTTTGACGGATAAAAAATGCGCCGAGAACTGTCCCTCGTCTGCGCAGGCCCTTAGGGTGGAAAACACAGGTCTGCCCGCGAAATTCAAATTTAATTTGGTTTTTCGCAATTTGTAAACTAATACGACAAAATAGGCTTATGGCCTTTTAATTGCGACAATGGCAGTATCATCTTCACAGGTTTATATAAAAATCTTTACTTGAAAGTGACCAGTTTAAGAAATTAATCAAAACACTGAGTTGGACGTGAGTTACTCAAAAATTAGTCGATATTTTGATTAATTTCTTAAACTGGACACTTTCAAGTAAAAATTTTCATATAAACCTGTGAAGATGATACTGCCATCGTCGCAATTAGAATGCCATAAGCCTACTTTGTCGTATTAGTTTACAAATTGCGAAAAACCAAATTAAATTTGTATTTCGCGGGCAGACCCTTGTCTTCAACCCTAAGGGCCTGCGCAGACCAGGGACAGTCCTCGGCGCATTTTTGTCCGTCAATAGAGATCGCTTAGCGTCGCGACACACCTGCGGAACGTACGGCGCCGATCCTTCCGCGGCGGAGCGGAGTTGTGAACGCGACGGAAGGTTCGGCTGGTGTGTCATGGCGTTTACATTGCGAGCGTAACCAACCAAACTTCCGGCGCCGTACGTCCCGTAGGGGTGTCGCGATGCTTACAACAGCAATGAATAACGCACAAGAGGGACTAATTGTCATCATTATCATTACCCTTGAACCTTAGTATTTGTCCTGTCCCCAGCTCCACACGAGTGGAACATAACCCGCGAAATGTGGCGAGCGCAGCCCTACAACAACACTCCGATCGCCGACAACATGTCGCCGGTGATGCTGGTGGTGATCCAGCACACGGTCAGCCAGCAGTGCACGGTGTTCTCGCAGTGCGCGGCCGCGCTGCGGAACTTACAGGCCTACTTCTTCACCCACAAGGGATACGATTTACCGTGAGTTGCCTTTGTCCCTGTACAGACGAGGGATTGCCCGCGGAGGACAGTACTCCATCGTCCCATTACTGATCCTTACTAATATTATAAACTAGCTGATGCCCGCGTGGTTTTATTTTTTTAAATCCCTCGGACACTTTGAATTTCCGGGATAAAAATATGCCTATGTCACTCTCCAGGTCCTCAACTATACCCATGCAAAAAATCACGTCGATCCGTGGCCCTGTTGCGGCATGATTGAAGGACAAACCAACAAACAAACACACTTTCGCATTTATAATCACGCCGCAACAGAGCTACGGATCGACGAGATTTTTTGCATGGGTATATTTGAGGACCTGGGAGAGTGACATAGGCTACTTTTTATCCCGGAAAATCAGTTCCTGAGGGATTTTAAAAACTAAATCCACGCGGACGAATTCGCGAGCATCAGCTAGTAGGTATATATCGACACTGTCGCATGTGAATATACAGCGAAATCTTGATTTAAGATACTAACGGCTTTTATAAACAATGCTTAACAGCAAAAGAAAAAAAATAATATTCAGTAGTTTGGAGGTATTCAATCGGACAATGGCGTATCTGAAACTCATTACGAAGAAAAACGTCCCTTGTAAAGAAGCGCTGCTGTCGCTAACTTGTCAAATGCCGGCGGCCGCCAGTTGATTGTCACTTGCGATGTTGTTAGTTGGAAAGCCGTCGCGTTTCATATGTTTTAAAATTAAGAAACACTCAAAAACCATGTCGTATAATATGAACCAACATTGTTCAAGGGTATGCCGAAAAACCAACTTTAAACTGCTCTCCTGTTAAGTAGCAATTTTGCAGAAGCAACTTTGTTCTACGACAGTGTCGATAAGTTGCAGTAAGATAGTTGAGGTCGTGACATAGCTATAATAACCGTAGGGATATCCTTGCCTTGCTGGAGAACGTAGAGAGAAGGAGACAAAAGTATGGTGTGGCTGATTGAATTCGTGTTATTTGCAGATACAATTTCATCATCGGTAACGATGGACGTGTTTACGAAGGTGTAGGGTGGAACAAAGAGGGTGCTCACACTTTCGGCTACAATCGCTGCTCACTTGGCGTAGGATTTATTGGTAGGTGAATTAAATGTAGGCCTAATGTTGTACAAAAATATCACCGTAACGTGTAATTACATGTTGTAATTAATAAAAAAAAAACTGAACATAGTTATTTGTGTTGTATGGGGCCAAAGAAATTTTTTGTTCCCCGAGGGCGTTATTTTGAATTCAAAGCGAAGGGAAGGATTCTATAGTAGAATCCCGAGAGCAGCGAGGGATTCTAAAGTAGAATCCTGAGCGTAGCTAGGAATTCAATATACGCCGCCCGAGAACAATAGTTATTTGTGTTATATGGGGCCAAAGAAATTTTTTGTTCCCCGAGGGCGTTATTTTGAATTCAGAGCGAAGGGAAGGATTCTATAGTAGAATCCCGAGAGCAGCGAGGGATTCTAAAGTAGAATCCTGAGCGTAGCGAGGAATTCAATATACGCCGCCCGAGAACAAAATATTTTGGCCACAAATGACACACACTATTTTTCATCATTACCTATGAGAAAAAGCTAGGAGTATCAACATACATACATAGCAGATGTATAGACATCGTATATTGAAAGTTTAAATAAAACACAAATAAATTATTATTAAATAATTAAACATTAATGTTTGTATTTGATACAGTATGGTTGTATATCCAATCGAAAAATTGATCACGTGACTTATCGAAGACAACAGCTTCTCAAACATATTTGAATTTAGACACATACTAAAGCACGAACGCGGACCAATCAGAAGAGAGAAATGAAAAGTCCCATGGGGTTAAAATAAAATTTTACTCCCGCTATCCTCTGATGCAATATTCGTTTTTCGAATAGGTATGATGAAAAATAAATTTTGGAAAGCACGAAAAGACCGATGACAAATTCCAACGCTGGGACTCAGAATCATGTACTGCATCCCAGGTTTTACTTTTCTTTAACATCTCCCTTACACCCTCTAAACAAGCGAATTAACATTGACTCCTGTACCACGTTTCCCAGGTGACTACAGGGAAGAGTTGCCAAACCACGCACGTGTTACTGAATTGCAGTTGAATAGGACTAGAATGATGTTTGAAAACGGCGTCAGGATGGGCTATCTCCGACGAGACTTCCAGGTACGGAAAATAATGTTAGATTAGTAAGTATTCTGCGCTCGCGCTTTAAGATACCCAACTCATTGGTACTTACCTATACGAGAAAATTCTATCTACCTATTTACGACCCGGGCAGACATGATGCTTTTAGCAGCAGAGATCGGCGTTCTCACGATCGAATGCGGGAGCGAGCTTCCAAAAATCGGCCAAGTGCGAGTCGGGCCTCGCTCTTTTAGGGTTCCGTTAAAAAAATAAATATTTCCATGTACCCTTGGAAAATTTTTATTTAATTTTTTTTATTTAATTTAATTTTTATTATTTGTTGTTATAGCGGCAATAGAAATACATAATATGTGAAAATTTCATCTCTCTATCTATTACGGTTTACGAGATACAGCCCGCTGACAGACGGACGGACGGACGGACGGACGGACGGACGGACGGACGGACAGCGTAGGCTTAGTAATAGGGTCCCGTTGGTACCCTTTGGGTACGGAACCCTAAAAAGCTACTAACAATCGCTGATCGCCACAGGTAAAAACATCGCGTCTCGCCCTGGCCCTTACTCGCAATCTCTCTGATACGTAGTAGGTACTATTATATATTCTGTGCTGATACTCAAAAGTAGGTAAGTGGGTACCTAGACAAAACTATCTCGTGCTCGCATGCTAGCTCTACATGGTGCAGAATCTGACAAAGGCGCTAGGTATACAATATGGGAGTCTACTCAGTCTACAAACGGATTGGTGACCAACTGAGTACAGTCCGATTCAAACTTTATGACTTCTCGAACTTAGTGCCTTTCGATGCGCAGAATTCAATAATCGGTACAGTTCGATTCAAACTTTATGTCCACACGGATGTTGCCGCGAGTGTAGGTTCGCGCTGGTTCGCCGCCTCTCGCGCGCCGCTTTTTGGCTGGTACAGTCCGATTCAAACTTTATGACTTCTCGGACTTCGTGCCTTTCGATGCGCAGTATTCAATAATCGGTACAGTTCGATTCAAACTTTATGTCCACACGGTCTAGGTTACGCAGGTTCACCGCCTCCCCGCGCGCCACTGATTGGCTGGTACCGATTATTGAATTCCGCGCATCGAAACGCACGAAGTGCGAGAAGTCATAAAGTTTGAATCGGAATGTACCAGCCAATCAGCGGCGCGCGGGAGGTGGCGAACCTGCGCGAACCTACACTCGCGGCAACATCCGTGTGGACATAAAGTTTGAATCGAACTGTACCACGTAGACTGTAGATGTAGCCTGCAGCCTGTGGCCAATAGGGCCCTTACCCTATTGGCCACAGGCTGACTCATCAAACAATGTGACGAGACGAAGCACGGATTTACTCAACGACGTAGACCGAAGAAATGATTTGCAGACTGTGGTGAGCAAACTTTGCTGTGGCAGTGCAAATAGCGTCTTGTAGGCAGCGACAGTCCTCGGCGCATGGCCGTCGCCAGGGGGGGGGGGGGGGGGGGGGGGAGTAGGGGCAGCTGCCCCCCCTAGGCATTTGAAAAAAATCTTCAACTGTGAAGCTGAAAAACTTATACTTAACTAGCTTTTGCCCCCGACGACGTCCGCATGAACCCTGCCAACTTCTCCCCCCCTGGCCATCGGCTGGCGACGCTCTTGCCTCGGCGTACTTTTTGTGTCCGTCAAAAGATCGCTTACAACTGCAATGAATAACGCACACGAGGAACTAATAGCACTGCGATTATATCAAAGTAGATACTAGATAATATCCGCGACTTCATACGCGTGGTTTATGGTTTTTTAATTTCCGCGGGAACTCTGTGATTTTTCGGGAGTAACCTATGTTTTAATACTGGGTGATGGGTATGACTATGAGCTACCTCCATTAAAAATTTCAGCCAAATCTGCTCATTCGTAGTCGCGTTAAAGAGTAACAAACATCCATCCGTACATCCTCACAAACTTTCGAATTTATAGCAGAATTAATGGGTCTATAGAATACAGTCTGCCGCAGACAATATAGTCCCTCGTCTGCGCAGGCCCTTAGTAGGATGCTTTTTAACCTGTTAACTCTATTTCTTCTAGGTAATAGGTGCAAGGGATGTCCAAGACAGCGCGAGTCCAGGCTCCAACCTCTACAATGCAATAAGACAATGGGATAACTACGACCACCAAAACAGATTCGTGAACATGAATTGCGAAGAGATACAAGATAAATACGGGGATGTCGAACTATAGTTATTAGATACTGTGTAAGTCTTACCACGATTCACAATTAGTTAGGATACAGGTAGGTACAGTCTTTTTGTAAAATAGGTATAAATAGAGATAGGTATATTATGGCACTGAATAGAAAATATTATTATAGCCCGGTGAATTTAGACATCCAAGGTTACAATAATTCCCACTTGGCTGAAAATTGCTAGGATTGTTCAAAACACTATTATAAATGAAATGTGAAAAGTCCTCATCGATCAGACACTTGGAAAAAAAATTACTCGGTGTCACAAATTATCACCGTCACAAAAACGGGGTTTTCGCGATTTTCACCAAAACGGTAAGTTTTATCATAAAATTAGCCTTGACAAAAATTATAGATCAGATGATTATCTATAAAAAATATCTGAATACTTTTTTCCTAAGAGCCACCGTTTTTAGGGTTCCGTAGTAAAAAAGGAACCCTTATAGTTTCGCCATGTCCGTCCGTCTGTCTGTCTGTCTGTCTGTCTGTCTGTCTGTCCGCGGTTTAGCTCAGAGACTATTGGTACTAGAAATCTGTAATTTGACAAGGGTATAAATATCAATCACGCCGACAAAGTCGTGAAATAAAATTGTGAAAAATAATTTTTTTTAGGGTACCTCCCCTACATGTAAAGTGGGGATGAATTATTTTTTTCTCGTCTATCCCATAGTGTGGGGTGTCGTTGAATAGGTCTTTCAAAAATATTGTGGGTGTGGGAACATCACTTTTCAATTCAGGGATCCGTTTGTGAAATATGATATTTTAAAGTGCAAAATTTTATTAGAGTCAAGTGTCCCCCCCCCCCCCTCTGCCAGCTAAACGGTTGTATATAGGATACAAAAAAAAATTCATAGCAGTAGTATATATAATGAATTTTAAAGGAAAACTATCACGGCTAAGTAGGGTTCATTAGTTAAGGAGTTATATCTGTTTTTTCTAAGCTAGGTATTACACGTAGTGTAAGTTGCATATTTTGTAGAATATTATAGTATTTAAACCATGGAACTCAAAATTTATTCAATATTTATAAATAAAACAAAAGCACTATCCTAGGTCAGCAATAATATTGGAGACTTTCAACTACGGAACCCTACACTGCGCGTGGCCCGACACGCACTTGGCCGGTTTTTGAGATATAACGATTCAAAAATTTGAAAGAGTTGTAATTGTCATATGTATTGTGAACTATGGGCTCAGTACAATAATCCACACTTGGCTGAAAATTGGTAGGATTGTTCAACTTATAAATGAAGTGTGAAAAGTCCGCATCGATCCGACTAGCGGAAAAAAATTTACTCGCGGTTAAAGGTCACAAAAACGGGTTTTTCGCGATTTTCAGCAAAATTGACTTGTAACCTCACCCCTATTTTTAGGGTTCCATACCAAAATGGTAAAAATGGAACCCTTATGGTGAGACTTTCTCCGTCCGTCTGTCCGTCCGTCTGTCACAGTCGATTATTTCAGTAACTATTAAAGCTATCGACATGAAATTTGGCATAGAATTGTGTATAATAGTGGCCCAAAATCATTGGAATAAAGAAAAATCGAAAATTATTTTTAGTTTTAATAAAAAAAGGAGGAAAATCGGGGGTTTGAAATTTCAAAGTAAAATAACTATATCGAGTGGGATATCATATGAAAGGCCTTTACTTGTGCATTCTAAAACAGTTTTTTATTTATTTCTATATGTAATAGTTTTTGATTAATCGGCCAAAATGTCGAAAAAAATACCGTTCCCCCCCCCTTATCTCCGAAGTTTACCAATCGAAAAATCTGAAATAATTATGGTCAATAGATGTTTATGTATATTTTACAGGAAAAATAAAAGCAATGCGAAAATTATTTTAGTTTGATTAAAAAAGGGGGAAAATCGGGGGTTTGAAATTTCAAAGTAAGATAATTATACCGAGTGGGGTATCATATGAAAGGCTTTTACTTGTGCATTCTAAAACAGTTTTTTATTTATTTCTAGATATAATAGTTTCTGATTAATCGGCCAAAATGTCGAAAAAAATACCGTTCCCCCCCCCCCCCCCTTATCTCCGAAGTTTACCAATCGAAAAATCTGAAATAATTATGGTCATGTATATTTTACAGGAAAAATAAAACCAACGCTCTAACTAGCATAGTTTTTTTTTTATATTAACAATAAACCTCTACAAACAAAGTTAACGATAAATAAGCAAATTAATATAGTATTATCGTTTTACTTTTACTTTTGGAGTATGGAACCCTCGGTGCGCGAGTCCGACTCGCACTAGGCCGGCTTTTTTTGGTCTAATTTGACCGGGCTATTATTGACGTACAGAGGATGTATTTCATTGATTTTGAGGAAGTGCATTCTAATTTCTAAATTGACACTTAAGACATGTACACTAGAGCGCAATTCTTTTTACGTAGAGATTCAAGGTTGTCATGCAAAGTAGAATAAAAAAATAATAGCATAAATTATTTATAATCATTATTGTTGTTATTTGTAATCAGTGGATCACAATTGCGATTCGTATGCCAATTCAAACTCTAGTACCACTGTGACTATAGTCACCACAAATAGCTGCTGAGAAGAGCCGGTAATAAACACAGCAGATTTGTATGCGATTTATGAGATACTAGCTGATGCCCGCGACTTCGTCTTTATTTAGTTTTTAAAAATCCCGCGGGAACTCTTTCATTATCCGAGATAAAAAGTAGCTCTCCCGGTTTGAGGAACCACTACTACATCCTAATGGATGTAGTAGTGGTTCCTCAAACCGGGAGAGCTATACCCATGCAAAAAATCGCATCAATCCGCTGTTCTGTTGCGACGTGATTGAAGGACAAACCAACAAACAAACACACTTTCGCATTTATAATATCAGTAATGCTTTATTGTAACACTTTTTATAATTGTCAAATTTTTTACCATACTTAACCAAAGACAAAATTACGTTTAGCTGTCATTTACGTTTTGTTATTCCACTGTCATTTGCGTTTTGTTATTCCATGTCAGATGCGTTTTTCTTATACCACGTTTTAGTGACATCACGGAAACGCGGTCGAACGGGATAAAAAGTATCCTATGTCCGTCTCCTGGTTCTAAGCTACCTCTCCACCAATTTTCAGCCAAATCGGTCCATCCGTTCTTGAGTTATAAATAGTGTAACTAACACCACTTTCTTTTATATATATATATATATATATATATATAGATATATAGATAATATATCGCTATAAGACGATATGCAATGATGCAAACTGACCTTTTCATTCATGCTTTGATTGTATTATCTTACTCCCTAATATATTATACGTGAGATTACCGAAATATTGCCGGAAACACTTCAATCATACGTTATTTGATTTAGATTAGATAAGCTTTAATGGCTAAGGTCAGAGTTTCATAACATCCTCCAGGGGCTTCCCCAAACCAGTCAATAAATTATTCTTTTTTTATTTACTTTTATCTCTCGACCCTGTTATTAAAACCGCTGATCAAGAAGTATTCCAAGTAAAATAGATAGAAATAAAATAGATAAGCAAGATAAGGTAGGTTATAGGTTAGGTATAAGTATACCTAAATATGCTTTTCCGATAAGATATAAATATTACAATATAAAACATATTATTTATAATATTTTTTGCAATGTCTCCATAATCTTTACAAGTACCTACTTAGCTTCGGTTTTGTATAAAAAATCAGAAGACTGAAAAATATAACTTTAAGGAGTTACAGTTTTGATGAAAATATACGAATTAACTAGAATTATTCGTTGTGAGAATTTATCTACCTTCAAAGGTTAGTTCAAGATACAGACATATACTCATTTCTGTAAATCACTAAAGAAAAGTGATGTGAAATTATATTTTATACACAACTAGCTGAATCGGCGAACTTCGTACCGCCAACTTACCTATATAAATAAAACAAATAACTACTAAAACTATCCTATCTTTCAAGTTGGACCAAATTACAGATAGTTACGAAGTTTGATCAAAATCGGTTAAGTAGTTTAGGAGTCCATCGCGGACAAACAACGTGACACGTAATTTATATATATTAATAAAGATTAATAAGATTTTCCTGAAACACGTATTTCACCATTTTTAATTTATTTATAGACAGTTATAGACCAAATATAGTTCTATTTATCTATGAGATAAAATTCGAAAAATGACGCACTGTCATACAAACTTTTACCCCCTATTTATCCCCCTTGAGGGTGGAACTTAGAGATTGAGATGAAAGCTCAACTTTTTGTTATACTATGCATACTTTTTTATTATTCAACAATAAAATGAAAAAAAAATGACAGTGTTTTAAAATTTGCTGTTTATATTAATTATATTATCTTTTTAATATATAATGGGTTTTTATTTAAAGGAAAAAAATCCGTGTATTCTTGTAGGTCGTACCCAAACACGCGTTCACAGAACGCGAAGTCTACATGGCTCAATGTGTAGCGTTATTTAGAGAAGAAAATGAAAAACGTTCACATGATATAATGACATCGTTTATTAGTATAAGTTTCATAACTTTTATTGCAATCGTATAGCTATAAATATGGCGTGGCTGCCAGTCGGTTGACGGTCGCCAGCGTAACACATATACTTTAGAAACCGACGTATCACAAAATGTTGAACCGCAAGTTAACCATTGTCGAAATATTAAAGGTGAGATTGGGGCAGCTGTCAGTGAATTCGAAAACTATTAGAAAAAGAGATATTTTGTCCAAAGAACTATATCACTGATTTAAAAAGGAAATCATTGTCCAGATTAAAATCATTTGTTGATAGAGATTGTAGACACCTAAAATTCTATTCAATCCTAAAATTTATCTAAGGAATTTTAAGCTTAAGATAATATTATAATCGATTTTAGGCGTAGACTAGTAAAATTTTATGTTTCGTTATAGGTAACTGGTATGTTTAGAGGATAAGTTATTAATTACGGACATTTTATTATTTTAACATTTTTTTTAACCCGTTTCATGAGTTAATCATTTTATTATTTTATAGTTCCCTTTAAAATTAGGCTTTCTTTTTAATTTTAGTTTATTAGAAAGCCAATTTTCTTTATTAGCATCATGTGACTGGCTGCCCGCTTCCAGACTTCAGAATTCCGTTCTTACCACCCCGTGAAAAATCAGAAAAGTTCTACTTCGCTTCCGAAACGAGAAATAAATTAATAAGACTGTATAATATCCAAGTTAGATAGAATACTAATATGTATTAATTAAATGTGTGAGGCACAAGCGACTAGACAGACACTGGTGAAGTGCATTCTGCTGCCTTAACAAATTCAGGCGCTTTCGTTAAGATTTGCCCTAGTCAAAACATGTAAGTACAAGAAGTCAACACCAATTTTAGGAGGGTGGATTTTCCGTTTCCCATAAATAGCCACCATGGTTCGTAAGACCAAACTTCTCTTTATCTAATAGTTTTATTTATATTTCATATCAGTGATTGCTGCAAAAATCTCATCTACTATTCCGACGGAAGGGGTTCCTCAACAGCGGGAACTGAGACTCAAGTCGAAGGATTAATTTAATTACAATCAATCAAAAATGTACAATGATCTATAAACATTTGGCATAAATAACTCATCGTAAGCCTCCACTACATTTTAAGCCAGATATGGACACATCAAAGGTTATTGCAAACGGCATTAGGACGTTTACCGGTCATTCGAATCGACTCATTGGGTCAATGTATAGTGGAGGCATTACGGATTTACGTAAAAACAGTCAACTCAAAGTAAAAAACAAACACGAGAATTCCAATTTTAATACTTGTGAAAGAAAAATTTTAATCAATCATCAACTTCTTTGATTCGATAATAACGATTTACACCATTCACCTTAATCCCTTGGGAGGTTCTTTTAGGCACTGCTTCACAAAGTATTATTTTAAAGACGTTACACAAAACTGCAAGTCAAGTTAAGCCCACGCCGCCGCGGAATTCAAAGTTTAAATGATCACGGGGACTTTGGCAACCCTTAATCTGTTTAGCATATTTCCGCCGTGAAACCGTAGCGAAACTATGTATACTATACTCAGTTAGAATATGTAAAAAAAAAAAATTACCCCGTTTGTCTCTTTCGTGTCACTGCTACAGTTTCGCGGCGAAATGACAATGAAAATGCTAATGAAATGACTCAAGTAATTTTAATTTTAAACCGTTTCAAGCTCCGCGGCAACGTGATGATACAGGAAAAATTCAGATCTTACAATAAGTAGTTATCTTAATGTACAACTGTAATTTTAAGTTATGATCGCTGGTCGTTAACGATTACGACTAGTAAGAGTATCCCCATGCACTCGTGCAGTGATAGACCCGTCGCAGGCGACATAGAGCCTCATTCAAATTGCTATAATAGGCGACTCTCAATTGAATCAATTCTTCGTTTATATATCCACTTCGATATACCGCGCCCCTCCATACTAATAATAATGAACTATTAGTGACTAGTCGAGCAACAAATCCTAGGATTTTGTTTGTTTGAAGGCTGTCTCAGCACGCATACATGCGTTGTGAGTCTTGGTGGCGCTTTGTAAATACTTTCAAACGTTTCGAATTTTGGAGCGGCGCGACAATAGTACTTTTATTTCACGAAGCGACGCGCGCTTTACTTGTGTAACCAAGTATACAACACGTTACGAATGTGTGCGTGAAGACGAGTAGACGGTACTCTCAGTACTACCGCGCTTACGCACACATTCACAGCGTGTTTGTACACTTGGTTACCACAAGTAAAGCGCGCGTCGCTTCGTGAGATAAAAATACCATAAACGTGACATTTGGCAGCGCGATTACCACGTACTTTTGTATATTAGACGCCGCTACTTGACGAGTTAACACGACCCTCTCCGACACTGCACAGTTGCGTGTGGATTAAGCTTAATAGGCTTCCACCTACACCCGAACGATCCGGGACACATTTTGTTTTTCAACACTACAACATCAAATATCCTGATTATTATAATTATCGTTTTTTTTACTATTATCTAGAATATGGTTACATGGGCGTACACGAGACGAGCGTTAACAGTATGCTGAATTAAGCTTACATAAGCACATGACGTTTGTTCAAAATTCCTATATCTTTGGAATTATTCATAAATAGTACAGTATTCATTAGAAGAGTTAAATGTCAGTTATCACCAACCACACCGAAATCACCCCTTAAGTAGAAGTTTCTTTACGCAGGTAGTAATATCATATCCACCTTTAGATGTTCCCTAAAGGTTCCTGAAGACGAAATCGATAGAAAGCGTCACCTCACTTAGTTTAGGTAGCCCGTAAAAGTTAGGGAACGTCGATGAAAACGGGCTGCTTTAGAGTAATTTCCACTTCCCACCGTAAAAGTTGACTTCTGCGATTGAGAACGCGCGATAGGTATGATAAAACGATGGGAAACACTTCGCGGCTTTATCTGTCACTGGAGTGAAGTGGAGCAAAGCTGAGCGAGAAGACCTGCATGCAACAAGTCATTTATGGTAAGTGATGATCAATGATCGGAATAGGTGGTGCAATTTGGCGGGATTTCTTGATGTTATCGAAATATGCCATCAAATCCCACTAGGCTGGGATTTATATATTTACATACCAAATAAATAAAATCAACTAGTTAAAGGTTTAAAATAAATTAATTTAATAAATAATTTCGACCATTCCAAGACTTGTAAACCGTTAAAAATACTATCCCACGCTGGGTTAACCTGGTTGCTAAATAGAAATAGAAGTTAAAGAACAGAAATAGAATAGAAGCGACAAAGAAGAAAGAATAGTCACCCTAGAACACAAGTGAAGTGACATTTATAAGTTTCGAAATATTGACGCAAATGCGCCAAACCAAACCATTTGAGGGTAGACGTCGAGTGGGATAGGCAAAAAAGGGGCAATATGAGAGAAAACAGGTGCCTTAGTGACGTAATGTTTAGTGCGGTACCAGGAAGCAGTGAGTACGGAGGAGGTTTTTTAGTCTGTAGGCAGCAGCAGTGGAGTTGGGCATGCCAGATCCTTGGTACTTCCATTTGGATCCATGATATCCTTAAGGATTTTTCCTCCTCCGAGAGAAAAGGAAGACGTTTACACTAGAACTAGGTCTTTTAATAAATCGCAAAGAATAAATTAAATTTTCTTAATAAAAATTAATGTGATGTGATTTTTGTGGCGATTTATCGCTTTTTTTATTACTCTTAAGAGAATAATTATAATTTCGTGATATTATGAAAAAACGTTCTCAGATTGAGAAGTAACAATTAGTATCCGAAATCTCCACAGTTTTCCAATCTTCGAGATTGAAGATTATAATAACCGGTTCAATCAATTTCGTCTTAAAACAGTTCTTAATTAATTTCCACCTTTTCTGGAGAAATTTTTTAATTTACAATTGTTTTAGTGATGACTTCGTAAGTTATTGGTCAAACCAAACGTATTTCTTTATAAATAAAAGGCAAAGGTAATAATAAAACCTAATTTTAAACTTTGTACTCGAATTTGAAAAAATGATGTAGGCATCAAGGCGCTAGTTCAGATTTCTCAAATTTTTTTCAGAGACGTCTGTACAAGTGAATAAACACCATCGTCTGTCTAGTGATGATAATTATTGCACATTCTGAAAATACGTTTGGTTTGCCTAACGATTTAAAGTTAAAACTGTGTTTTTGGAGACTGCTAACGTGAAAATTTTATTTATTGTTAGTTAGTACTTTATAAAGAAAAAAAAAACTTAAAATTAAAATAAATAAATTATAAGGTCCAAATAAATTAATTTCAATTTACATATTGCGATGTGTAAATTGCATATTGGACTTTAAATTCTTCACTCATGACATCTTTGTTAAATAATATTATATTTTAATTATTATGATATTTTACGTATGTGTGACATTTAACACCACAAGTTTTTAACGTATCGCTAATTAAATTAATCTAACACCAATAATTTCATTGCAATAAATATTATCTCAGTCTTTGGTTTCATTCCAGTACATAGCATAACTTTATAGCTGATCATACATCGGGACGTATCGAACGCATCGCTGAGTGAAATCATACTATATCGCTGCGAGCGACGCAGTCGTTACAAAAATAATTGCACAATCAACTGCTCTATTCCGACAACATTTAATATATCTTAATATAAATCTTTGTTCGTTAAATTTTTCACTATGGGCCAGAGCAGGCATGAACATTTGTTCGAAGTTTATGTACTGGTCTAAACCATCCTAATATTAAAAAACCCGAACTTGTGTTTGTTTGTTCGAATCGATGTTTGTGGATTTTTTATAACAGTTGCATTACTAATTATAATAACTCTTGTAATATATGCAAGTATATATAGATATGCTTGCATATATTTCATTTCATTTCCAATAAACAAAGCTTCGAACAAATAGTTCGGCCACCTCGCGTTCAGAAACATATGTCAAATGAAGAACCAAAACTTGCAGTGCCCAAAACATTATCTAACAAATGTATTACGACTGGATTGAAAACCGTATTAAGTCTCGCACTTGCCTCAGTACCAATTTGTGACAGTTAAACGTCCAATTTGTGACAGTTAAACGTCCAATTTGTGACGGTTAAATACCTTTTTGTTAGGAAATGGTCGAGACAAAAATGCGTAGTGCGATTCAAAATAGGGGCCACTTTTATTGTATGCAAATGAATATTCCATACTTCGTAATTTCTTTTGACACATGCCTCTGAACTATAATTAGTATGTTCACTGAATAGTTTCGGAATTTTGAACAACGCGTATGCGAAAAAGAACCTCATCATATAACATAACTAAATATACAATCAAAACAGGAAAACAATATGTTTCTATCATTGGCGAACCAGACTCTGTAAACATTGATATGTTCTTCGCTCATTTATAAACTATAATAATAATAATTTAGTACAATTTAGCAATGTTCTTTTTATAAGATTTCAAATAGCCGGCGCGTACTTTTATTATTTCGTTTCTTTTTTTTTTATACTTACAAACAATAGTTTAAAAAATATAAACAAAACAATTTCCTAAATGCTGCTAAAGAAAGGATCAAGTTCAGTCTCTCATGAATACAAAAACGATCAGGGGTAAACTATACAACGAAATACACTCTTTAGATTAAGCGGAGTTTCCACCGCGTGCGGAGCCGGCTCCGCTAAACTCGCAGAGTAAAACTGCATACAAGCACTTCCACCTACAGAGGTTCTAGCCGAAAGGACTGAGCGAGCGAGAGGTCAAAAAGTGTCAAAATGAGCTCGCTCGGAAGTGGCGTTAAGGCAACTTTCAATACACTTTGTTGGTGGAAGTGTACACCTATTTTGACTTAGCCATTTTCTCTCGGTGGAAACCGTACGGTGGAAACCGAGCTTTAAGGACAGACTGAATGTGTGTGACACAAACTCCCCCACGTCAGAGGACACACATAGCCCATGTTTAAGTATGTTTTGTGCTAACCGTAAGATCTATCTTTCAACTTTCCTAGAGCAGATGTCATAATACATTGCAAACGTTACGTAAGACGGTTCAGTCTGTCTCTGCTTTTAGAGTGTAACACACTACATAGTTCTTGCAATTCACGAGCGCGTAGCTAATGGTTGTGTGTCGTATCTGTATAAGTGTGAGCGAGCGCAATGTTCGCGCCTGCCCGCTCCCACCTAGGCTTCGACAGGCACGCACACTTATGCAATGTGCATGTACACGACGTAACCGCAAGGATAGCTCACGCGCGCTCGTGATTCCCAAGAACTGTACCACCAAAACGTTGTACCAAAATATACAATAACACGCCCTCCATAGACTAGTTTGTTCAACAAAATGCTCCATAAAAATACAACTCACAAAGTAATTTAGTAATTCCGTTTAGTGATCGCTCGTGGTTGTCGTGTGACGCAGTTGTATGCCATGTTCACCTGCAACGCGTTCAAATCAAACGTAGAACAGTCGTCTACATAGCGGTTAAAGAGCTGATCTTCTGTGTATAGAGGGCGTGAAATGTCGGTTAACTGCCAAAGATTTGAATCATACCTAGAATAGTCATCTACACAGCGGTTAAAGAGCTGATATTGTGTTTCTTTAGGGAGTGCAGTTTCATTTGCCTGCCAGAAATTTAAATCATACTTACAATAGTCGTCTAAATAGAGGTTAAAGAGCTGATTTTGTGTATCTTGTAAGCGTTCCTCTTCACTCGTTGTTCTCACTCGGCCAGTTGAACTGAAAATTTGCAAAAGCAAGAGTTAAACGATTTACTTTTGTTTTCTATTAATTAATTATTTTCACCCGACCACGAAAACGCCAGAAGGTAGGTGTAACGGATGATTCAACGAAAATACTGCTATAATAGGCAAATGGAACGTATGCAGAGTCGAATTATTTTTAAACAAAAATAGGTAATAACGATAAATATCTGCAAACGATCCTTCTTTATTTTATCATACTTTCGCAATTGGAACAGGATTTAATTTCTTGTACAAAAAAGTAAGTCTAAAAATTCGCAACGCTTACAGAAGGATTATTGATTTTAGAAAATGTGTATGTTGTGTGTATGTTTGACTACGGATGTCCCACCGTAGCGCACAATGAACTGAACCGATTTTGATGAAAGAGGTGTCAATCGATTTGTTATGATCGTCCGGGTGACACAGGCTACATTTAATACGATCCAAATCAATATAGTGGATGTTACATCAAATTCTCAGTAGTGATGACACAACTGATGGTTTGTGTGGGTCCGTAACGACCCACGAATAGGTGGACCGACGACATCAGACGAGCCGCGCGAAGCCATTGTAAACTGGCGACGCAATATCGAGGCCGGTGGGAGTCCATGCAAGAGACCTTTGTAAAATATTAAATGAGAATTAACATGGCTTACAACTGCAAAGCATGAATAAATAATTCATAATAAGCCAAAAAAAGATTTTAGTTATGTGACATGGAAGTTGGTGAAATCTGAGCTTATACAACCAACGCTTAAAGCAGTATTATTTCAATTTTGTTTGGAGATGTCATATATTGACATCTTAATCTTACAGTAACATTGAAGCAGCACTAAGCATGGCGACAGGATTAAAATAAAAACTAAGTACACCAATATTTTATCAAATTTTTGTCTATTATCATCACGTAAGTGGGAGTGAAACAAAACATCGCTGATTGTGTTTATCACTACTACGCGTTCGTTTCAAGTTGAGCCCTGCACCATAGAGTAAAGAAATCTACACCCCTCGCGCTTCCCCGCACCGCACCTCAAGTCAGACCCACAGTAAAGACACAGTATAAGAAGATGCAGTGTAATAGTTTATCTATTGTTTTATTTATTAAGTACTAGCTGACCTGTCTTAACTATGAATATTGAATTCGAATTGGTATAAATAATAAAAAAATATTTAAAAAAAAAGTGTTTATTATTCTAATGCTTTACGATATACAACATTCTTGGTTTTTTTACCAAACCTACCAAAACTTCTAATATACAAAGTTCAATTTAATAAATTGAACTTTTAATACGTAAACTTAGAATAAGAATTATTATTAAATATTATTTTTGCATGCCTATCCGGCAGATTGTAAGGACTTTTATTATAATGTAACACCATTTTACTACTCAATCTGTGCAAATAAATAATTTGAATTTGAAATTTATTTTTAATAAGCGGTGCTTCGCGAGCGGTTTACTAAATGGGTCTGACTTGAGGTGCGGTGCGGGGAAGCGCGAGAGAGCTAGGGGAAATTTGTAACGCGTAGTACCACTAGATCAATGGTGCCAAACTACTGCATATCCTATACTGTGTCCGTACTGTCGGCATGGAACTAGGAATTACGACTACGTCGATTACTTTACTCTATGGTGCAGGGCTCAACTTTAAACGAACGCGTAGAAATCAACTACAAATTTTTAATTAGGTATAGCTGTCTAGATCTGTTCATTAATCACATTACGTTGCGAGTTACCCCAAAAATTGCTCCGACTTTACCATTTTAATACATTGATTTTCTCAAAAACTAAATAATGTTTCCATATTCGTTTAATCGTTCATGCGATAACTTCCCATACCTATAAATTGTCTATGGTTATCACTCGGCCATTTAATGTTTACTCGAAGAGCTATTTATTATTTTGGTAGGTTTGGTAAAAAAAAACTAAGAATGTTGTATAAGCATTAGAATAATAAACACTTTTTTTAAATATTTTTTTATTATTTATACCAATTCGAATTCAATATTCATAGTTAAGTACTGCATCTTCTTATACTGTGGGTCTGACTTGAGGTGCGGTGCGGGGAAGCGCGAGGGGTGAAGATTTCTTTACTCTATGGTGCAGGGCTCAACTTGAAACGAACGCGTAGTAATTGTGATTCTCATTACAAGTGGTTTTTGTTTGCTCGAAGACCTATTGTATAAAAATCGACTTTAAGGTTGTCAACTTGTCATTGTATGACATCTCAAAAAAAAAAATTTTAATAATACTGCTTAGCGTTGGTAGTATAGGCTCAGAATGCAATTTTTACCTTTTTGCTGGTACAGTGTTTATTGTGGATACTACCAATATCACCCGATATTGGAAGTATCCATACTACCCGTACCCGTACATATTTTCATTCGCTTCGCATTTTCACCTGTCTTTTTTCACCATTTCCAATGGTAGCAAATCTTTAGGTGCTGGTATCCTGTCGTTTACTATCCAATTGTCTTCATAAGTGCCTGGTGGTTGTGATGATTGACTTTCAGTAACTGGAACAAATTTGAAGCAATTTTCTTCCTTCTCCATTTTCAATTAACTCGCAGCAGTAGCCGGCAGTCCACTCTACCGCCGTGCGACTCCATTACGTCACAATCACCACCAGGAGATCCATAAAAGAAACATCGATGTGAGTAAAGCCACTCCTCGTGGAAATTGTGGAACACCCTGAGGTATCCCTCGTCGTTGTGTTAGCAAGATTTTCTCTTTTCAAACTGTCCCCAAATAATCGTAAATTGCAATGGGTTAGGTTTAAACCAGGAATAAATTTGTAATTTCGACAGAAGCTTTATAAGAAATCTGTCAAAGCACTAGCTACTGGGTAAAAAAATCCCCTCAATTTTAAGAGTATTTTTTGGATATTATTAAAATTCAGTTGTTACTTATATTGTTTAATGATATAGATAAATTATATGTGTAATTGTAACTTTGATTTATACAATGAACACATGGAATACATTTGATTTGATCGCTTTGAAAGCGCTCTGCGCGTCGGAGTCCTTGGCCGCCATCGGCTGGTATGGTAAAAGAAAAAAAAATCGCCGCGAACATCTTCCCCTGCTCAATGACCTTGGAATGTTGAGGTTGAGGCCGGAGGTAAACAGCAGTGTATACCACGTGGTATGATTCTTATTTAATTAATCATCATCATCAAAGCGCTACAGCCCTGGGTGGGCCTTGGCTTGGTCAAACAAATTTCTCCACCTGAGGCGATCATTAGCGGCCTCTCTCCAACTCCGTACTCCCAAAACTCTCATGTCCATTTCCACTCCGTCAATCCACCGGCCTCTAGGTCTTCCTCTGCCTGCCTATGTAATTAATACGTCAACTAATCGTCCAACGCTGTCTCTAGGAAGAAGTTTATAAATGAGTCTTATACCATTTTTGTGGAAGCAAGTTAGGTGTCTTGACCACCATATCGCCATGAAGTAGTTTCGAAATATTTCGCCATTTGGCTCCTCGTTGAAGTGCACACAAGAATTCATGATGGCATATTTCCCAGAAGTGTTGTTGAATTTCTCATTTGCGCTTTGGTCGTCTGCCGCCGTCAGCTGATATCGTTTTCATAACAACAAGCTCCTTGCATACCAAGATGAGAACAGCTATCCGACTGCTAGTACATCCTTCCGAAAAATCAGTTTACAGCAGATCTGCTAGTGTGAAGCCAATGAGATACTCGGGGAGGCCTTTGCCGTATCTTTCGTCACGTCAAAGGCTTTTGAGCGCTTCTAGCACGGCAATCCACTGGTTTTTGATACTGGATAACTGATTTCCTGAGTAAGAGGTCATTTCTGTTTCATTCTGGTCATTTAATTAAGAGATCTATCACCCTCACCCCCCCCCTGGACTTTTTCTGCTGTTCATCCCTGCTGTTCATCAATAATCTCCAGAGGCATTCGTGGATAGCAGTAACTCCTATCCCATTAAGGCGACGCCAAATTCAGCTTAAAATTTTAACAAAGTATATTAGTTCCACTTTTGGGATGGACAAGTAAAGACTCGATGCAGTCAACTCCATAGATAGTCGCTCCCGATGGATAAATGACAATAAATCACAAGCGCAAATGAAATTGCTAAATAATAATTAGTGAATGAATGTTTTCATCCTTTCATTTATTTTTTTTATTACTTTTATAGTGCAAAACAACACACGATTCTCAAGTTCGTGAGCACACCGTCCAAAACTCTAAAGTTTTGGACGGTGTGCTCAGGAACTTCAGAACCTTCTTTTTTTTCGATGACAAGATAGTCCTTGACTGTGATCTCACCTGATGGTAAGTGACGATGCAGTCTAAGATGGTAGCGGGCTAACTTGTAAGGGGTAAGGCAGTGAACATTCAACCCATAACCCTAATTGGTTTCTACACGCCATCGTGCCGGAACGCTACTTTTTTGACGGTAGGGTGGTAACTAGCCACGGCCAAAGCCTCCCACCAGACCAAACCAGAGACAATTCGGAAATTATAAATTCCCAAATTGACCCTGCCGGGAATCGAACCCGAGACCTCCCAGTTATAAGACCACAGCGCTCACCACTGCGCCAAGAAGGTCGTCAAGACCGTTTTTCACCGTTCTACAACATTTCGGATACATTATCCATACCACAGAGTGCCTTGAAGGCAAAAGAATATGGACATCTTTTGGGCAAGCACGCTCCAACCTACAAGAGCAAGGTAATTTTACAATAACAAAATAATAAAAAAGTATAAAACTGCTGTGATATTCACAATGAGCATATGTATGGGCAATGGGCATGCAAGTTAAATTAAAAAAGCAAGTTAAATTAAAGTGCACAGCTAAAGTACAATCAATAATTCAGTAGACCAAATTGACATTTACAGTGTTGTCAGTTTCTGATGAAAATAAAATAGTGTTGTGACTAAAAGATCCACATTGATCACCTACTCATTACGTTGTTTACCAAATCACTTATTTATTTATTTACTAAGAAAATTCTCAAATTGAGTTTATTATAATTTGATACAAAAATATTTTGAATAGCAATTATGATCTTATCGAAAATCTGATCTCGTCTTTGTCTGCCTATACTAAAAATAGATCAAATATTTCTATTCGTGCTTTCTTTATTACAGCTTTAAAAAGGCGACCTATATACTATTTCTATTACATATTATGTGATCTTATGAGATTTATAAAATGAAATGTAATAGTACAGTACTATAGCTATCACTACATACTGAACTAGAAAATCACTATTACAATAAATATGGCAATATTATTTTACAAAGTGACATTAGCAACTGTCATTTTAGTCTACTGAATTATTGATTCTACTTTAAATAATCGCGCAGCCAGGTGTCTCCAAAGCGAATATGGGCGGAGAGGACAGTTTCGTAAACAGTTAATAGGATAATGTTGTTTCCACATCTCATACTAAGAGACGTTAATAAAAGACAAATCTAATTTCTCTTTGGAGCAACCAATATCCAATGATTTGTTGTTACCAGCAGGCCTAACATGCACGTCGAAGTGATATCTCGCGGAGAGAGATATTGTCGATGTAGACTGATTTCTCGTTTACCCTTTTAAACTTCAAAATTCGAGAAAATGATGTCGCCACTCGCCATGTTAGAGTTCGCAGAGAAAAATAGAGAAAATAATTCTGTCTACTTTTGACGTAACGAGACGTATCATGGTGTGCAACCATGTTAGTTTCTATAGAGATATAGAGACAATACGAGAAAAGGGGTAGACAAAATTAACTCGCGCGTGCATGCTAGGCCTGCTGATCTCAAATAAAGAGATGTAAAGAAAGACTTACGCCCAGAAAGCTTAAGGGTCACCCTTAACCCTTGTCCACTGAAACTCAGCTAATATTGAAGAGGAGATGCGTTCGTTTTACCAATGATGTTATTGAGAGATGACGTGATAAAATTATCGCGTCATCTATCGATAACCTGCAGACCGATTGTGTAAAAGCATCAATCATTGCTACAGGTATATATACAATCTATTATGGTGATTGGCTCAATTTATCGCGGTCTTGCTGCAACAATGCATTTCAGTCAATAGTGAGCGAGGATCGGCCAATCAGAGGCGATTGCAAATGTCACACACACCACTGTAATAATCTTTTTTAGAGAAACACTCTATCCAAAACACATCCCCTCTTCGCTTGTATGGTTATCAGGGAACCTACCACCAATGCTTAGAGCATAGTTCAATATTGTTTTGACACGTCAAACTATATCAACCTTAAGGTAAGCAACAATGATGAAATTTCAAAACAATATTATATACTACTCTTCGGCCGGGGCCAAACTGGTAAGGCGACTGCGACGCGACGGCGATTACATTGAAATAAACTTATAATAAACAAATGGAGGCAGTCGCACCAGATAAGCGACGCGCAAAATTTATTTGTTTATGTCGCGCGTAATTTTCAAAAGTACTACAACTAATGAAATAATACAAAAAATAAATAAAGTGTCCACAACGAGTGCGGCCAGTCATTACGCGATGTAAGCGAAATTCGCTAGTTTATCGCCGCTGCAATGCGCACACACGGTTTCGCCAGTCGCCAGTCGCATTACCCGTGCAGACGAGGCCTTAGGTGCGTTTCCATTCAAGCGGAGCGGAGCGGAGACGTATCTTTTTGTCCTCAGATTATCGAGATATGATGTGATAATTTTTCCACGTCGTCCAACAATAATCTGATTGAACGGGTGCTGCCTACGGGAATGGGGCTACTTTGTGCCCGTCTTAACATGAATTTAATTGTAGTACTTTTCTTTTTTTTTGCAACTTCCCCTCATTGTGGAAATATTTTATGTTATTCTAACAAAGTTGCATAAGTTAAATCGGCTTGGCATCCAGCTGCCCACAAGATAGTATAAAAAATCTTATTACAATGTAATAGCTTCATAATAATATTGTAAAATGATTATTTTGAAAAGAGCAACTGCTGAGTTTCTTGCCGGCTCTTCTCAGCAGAATCCGCTTTCCGAACCGGTGGTAGAGTCATGACTTGTCATAATTTTGAAATAATTTTGAATTTTTTGAATTTTGATTGATCTATTGAACACGTCTTCGCTCCGCTCCGCTTCAATGGAAACGCACCCTTAACGTTGGTGGTAGGTGGCACAGATGCCGGTATCGGATATATATCAGCTAGACAGACACTGGTTGTAGTAACGCACCGACTAACGGCCGCCGCGGTCGGAAGCCGCGGCTGCCGTCGGGCCCGCGCGGGGTCCGCGCGATGACCACGCGCGGCGCCGCCGCGTCCTCCAGCGACGCGGTGCGCAGCCGCGCCAGCAGCCGCTCCGGCCGTTCGCTGCGCGCCTTCACCGGCTTGCTGCTGGATAGTGGAAACGGACATTCAACAATAGGCATGGTGATAGTAACCATTAATCAGTAGAGAACCCGCGCCGGAAAGCGCATTATTAGCAGACCCCCCCCCCCCCCCCCCCCCACTAAGTGGACTGATGACATCAAACGAGCCGCAGGGAGCCTCTGGATGCAGGCGGCGCAAGGCCGAGACCTGTGGAAGTCCATGCAAGTAACCTTTGTTCAACAATGGACATCTCACAAACACACACACACCCCTCACCAATTACCCGACACCCAACGCAATGCACGCACATGCACTATCAACAATCTACAACTACAATCTTAACTTATTTTATTTTATTTTTTAAATATATAATTTTGTTTGTCATAAGTACATATTATAATCTTGTGTTTAATGGACGAGGAGGGCGATGATCATCGCAACACAGTTTATACTTCTACGGGATCATCGTTCAAATTTGTTATAAAATCATATGTAATTTTGGAAAAATAAACGATTATTGTTATTACCTACTAGCTGATGCCCGCGACTTCGTCCGCGTGGATTTAGTTTTTAAAATTCTGCGGAAACTCTTTGATTTTCCGGGATGCCTAAATCACCCTCCAGGTTCTGAACTACATCATTTAAATATTTAAATTACAATATCTACAAAAATATTCAGTCTAGCACAAATAAATAAAATAAATTTGAAGTCACAAAAATTAGGTACTTACCTATTAGGTATGTTAAAGAATAAAATTAAACAAAAAAATCAAAATTCTGTCAAACATAAATCGTCATGTAAAATGTCATAAACATATAATTAAAAAGTAATAGGTAGGTACTCACGTACTTACACTAGCGGCACGCTATGATGGCCGGTTTGACACATTACAATAGTGATGTGGAATGTCAATTTATTCTCGAACAAAAAACAATTAAGTTTTGTTTTTGTACCTGATTAAATAGGTTTAATAAAACAAAAATGTATATGTTTATTTAATTTATTTGAACGAACTGAATATTTGAATGAAAATGAATATACATACTTTATATGCACACAAGAAACATATGAATACAAAAGATACCAAAAAAGGTGCCACAAAAGGCCATAATTAATCAGATTCGTCCATACTACTATTTTCACTGTCGTCACTGCTATCATCACCTACATTAATAATTATATGTTCGTTTTCTATAATATTATCTATTTTCACATCTCTTTCATAATCTTTCCCTAAAGAACTTTCCCCACCGAAGAATAATCCAGCTTCCTTCAGTGAATGCACCAACTTTTTTCTTGTTGGATACTCCTTCTGTAAATAGTAGCCGTAAACATGTCTTCGGATAGCATCGGCATCAAAGCTATCGATGCCTACGACTGGTTTTGCTCGTTTTCTCTTTTTTGGTGTGTGAAGTTTATTTTCTTCTGTGCCAGTCTCGCCATATTTTTTTTTAGTTATCCGTCTAACAGTTCGTTGTCCAATATTAAGCGCATCAGCTACGCGTTCAACCACTGACGTTATAGGTAAAATTGGCCCTCCATTTTGAGCTTCACGATCGAAATAGTTACGAAGGCGTATTACGAACTCACGTGTCTGACTATTTAGAACAGTTCTCTGCGTACGTTCGGTCATATCGACGAAATCCACAACAAAGGGCTTGAACAGAGTCCAAATTAACGAGCAAGGGTCAACAGTAATGCAGTATCAATATTTGAAATCCAAAGCCAGGTCAAAACTATATCACAATCGCATTGCACTGACAGTTTATACTTTTCGAAGCAACGTCAATTCGAAACTGCTTTGTTTTGCATTGAGCATTGACGCGAGTTTGCCGGAGGTAGTAGTTGTGCTAGCCAGCGATCCTATGTGACGATCGTATTAGATTCCATTTTTAAAAATTTTCAATTTAGAAAACCAAATGCCGAGTTGTGGTATATATCATATAAAAATAAAAATTTTACCTTTTGTATGAAACAGCTGATATTTTTTTGCGATTTCAGAGGTTTGTCCACATAGTGAAAATTGTTCATATTCACAAGTACATTCACCCCTTAAATGGTGCAAACTGATTTTTCTACACTTGTATACATTTTAGAAATCAATTTAATAAATAAATTTTGAGTCCTAAACCTAAAACTACATTCGATAAAATTTATGAATCTCTGCACATCACTATCGTCAATAAAGTAATACAATTATTTCCTTCAAAGTCGTTATCAATTAATACGGAACTTCATGAGCGGACAAACGTCAAACCGGCCATCATAGCGTGCCGCTACACTAGCGGCACGCTATGATGGCCGGTTTGACACATTACAATAGTGATGTGGAATGTCAATTTATTCTCGAACAAAAAACAATTAAGTTTTGTTTTCGTACCTGATTAAATAGGTTTAATAAAACAAAAATGTATATGTTTATTTAATTTATTTGAACGAACTGAATATTTGAATGAAAATGAATATACATACTTTATATGCACACAAGAAACATATGAATACAAAAGATACCAAAAAAGGTGCCACAAAAGGCCATAATTAATCAGATTCGTCCATTTTACTATTTTCACTGTCGTCACTGCTATCATCACCTACATTAATAATTATATGTTCGTTTTCTATAATATTATCTATTTTCACATCTCTTTCATAATCTTCCCTTATTAATTTAACAGTTCTATTCACAACCTTTTCCCAGTCTCCTTTAGTCACATGTTCACAAGCTTCTTCTAATAATTTTAGCATTTTTTTTGTGGTAAATGGGGGTTCTGTATTGTGTCTTGCAGCATATCCCTTAATTTGAGCCCACACCAACTCAATCGCATTATACTCACAATGGTAAGGCGGTAACCGTATAACTCTGTGCCCATGTTCTAATGCTATTTCGTCAATGACGTATCGGATCTTGGTTGGTTTGTTTTCTTTTAAAAGACGTACTAATTCCGCTTTTAACATATTCATGTTTGCATCTACGCCATTTTTACGAAGCCATGCGACGATATCAGCTTTCTTTTGGGATTGGGCAGGTGGCTTGTCAATTTGCATCGAGTGGTATGGGGCGTTGTCCATAATTATAATAGATGGTTCAGGGAGGCTACACAACATTGAGGTAAACCATTCAGTAAACTTTTCTCCATTCATGTCTTCATGATAGTCTCCAGTGGTTTTTGACGCAAAAGCCATGAGAGAACCTTCGACAAACCCGTTGATGGTTCCGGCGTGACAAATTATAAGTCGCGATCCTTTTCCTACAGGAACTTTGGAAGTAGATGCTGCTGTGTCATCGTTCCAAGAACGGCCTACAGTATGGTTAGCATTAAGCCATGTTTCATCCAAGAACACAACATTTTGCCAATTTTTGATTTCTTTCACTTGCCGTAAAAAAGTATACCTTGCCATCGCTATATCAAATCTTTCCATCAATATTTTGCGTTTGTTACATTTTTTGTATCGAAATCCAATGGTCTTCAAAATCTTCGTTAAAGAACTTTCCCCACCGAAGAATAATCCAGCTTCCTTCAGTGAATGCACCAACTTTTTTCTTGTTGGATACTCCTTCTGTAAATAGTAGCCGTAAACATGTCTTCGGATAGCATCGGCATCAAAGCTATCGATGCCTACGACTGGTTTTGCTCGTTTTCTCTTTTTTGGTGTGTGAAGTTTATTTTCTTCTGTGCCAGTCTCGCCATATTTTTTTTTAGTTATCCGTCTAACAGTTCGTTGTCCAATATTAAGCGCATCAGCTACGCGTTCAACCACTGACGTTATAGGTAAAATTGGCCTCCATTTTGAGCTTCACGATCGAAATAGTTACGAAGGCGTATTACGAACTCACGTGTCTGACTATTTAGAACAGTTCTCTGCGTACGTTCGGTCATATCGACGAAATCCACAACAAAGGGCTTGAACAGAGTCCAAATTAACGAGCAAGGGTCAACAGTAATGCAGTATCAATATTTGAAATCCAAAGCCAGGTCAAAACTATATCACAATCGCATTGCACTGACAGTTTATACTTTTCGAAGCAACGTCAATTCGAAACTGCTTTGTTTTGCATTGAGCATTGACGCGAGTTTGCCGGAGGTAGTAGTTGTGCTAGCCAGCGATCCTATGTGACGATCGTATTAGATTCCATTTTTAAAAATTTTCAATTTAGAAAACCAAATGCCGAGTTGTGGTATATATCATATAAAAATAAAAATTTTACCTTTTGTATGAAACAGCTGATATTTTTTTGCGATTTCAGAGGTTTGTCCACATAGTGAAAATTGTTCATATTCACAAGTACATTCACCCCTTAAATGGTGCAAACTGATTTTTCTACACTTGTATACATTTTAGAAATCAATTTAATAAATAAATTTTGAGTCCTAAACCTAAAACTACATTCGATAAAATTTATGAATCTCTGCACATCACTATCGTCAATAAAGTAATACAATTATTTCCTTCAAAGTCGTTATCAATTAATACGGAACTTCATGAGCGGACAAACGTCAAACCGGCCATCATAGCGTGCCGCTAGTTTAGTTTTTATATCATAACGTAAACAAAAAATCCTAACCATTAATGGCATGTGCAATATTAGAATTTCCAGGCTTTATTATCTTCTACATTGCATAATCTATAATTATTCTATAATATGTCTTTTTTATTAATTTATCTTTAATTTTAGCTTTAAATTGTGTATCAGAAAGATCTGTAATGTCCTTTGGAATTTTATTGTAGAAGCGTAGTTAGTTAGTTAGTTTTTAGTTTCCTATAAACGTCTTTCTTGTTTTAGATAACCTGCATTTTTTCACTGCCAACTGGACATGTTTATGTCGTAAGTTATAATTTTGACACACGAGATTCTTTTTGAGAGATGGAAGATTTTTTCTAGCATACATAATATTTTCAAAGATATAAAGTGAAGGCATAGTCAATATAGAGGTTTCTTTAAAAAAGTCTCTCATGTGACTCTCTGGGTTTCATTTTGTATATAGCACGAACAGCCCTTTTTTGGAGTATAAAGATTGTTTTCCAATCAGCAGCAGAACCCCATAACAAAATTCCATATGACATCAAACTTTGAAAGTATGCAAAATATACTATTCTAGCAGTTTTTACGTCCGTTAATTTCCTTATTTTGCGAATTGCAAAGACTGCTGAACTTAATTTGTTTGCTAAAATATTAATGTGTTGCTTCCATTGTAATTTAGAATCAATGGTGAGGCCCAAGAAAAGGACATTGTCAACAATATCTAAGTTTTCGTTGTTGAGTAATTTATCAACATTTTTGTCACTACGACAAAAGTAAAACGGTAATATTATATTAATTTGCTTATTAATCGTTAACTTTGTTTGTAGAGGTTTATTGTTAATATAAAAAAAAACTATGCTAGTTAGAGCATTGGTTTTATTTTTCGATTTCGATTAATCAAAAACTATTACGTATAAAAATAAATAAAAATCTGTTTTAGAATGTACTTACTTACTTTGAAATTTCAAACCCTTGATTTTCCCCCTTTTTTAATTAAACTAAAATAATTTTCGCGTTGGTTTTATGTTTCCTGTAAAATATACGTAAACCTCTATTGACCATAGTTATTTCAGATTTTGAACGATTTATCAAAAACTATTATATTTAAAAATAAATAATAATCTGGTTTAGAAAATAAACGTAAAGCCCTTTCATATGATACCCCACTCGGTATAGTTATCTTACTTAGAAATTTTATAGTTATCTTACTTTGAAAAAACTCCCGATGTTTCCCCTTTTTTAATTAAACTAAAAACTTAATTAAACTTTTTTTATTCCAATGATGTTGGGCCACTATTATACAAAACTATACCAAATTTCATATCGATAGCTAAAAATAAAGAACCCTGTTAGGGTTCTTTATTAGATGCAAGAAGAGCTAAAGAGTTACTGGAGATGGTTGAATTTTGTTATTTTATACCTTAAATATCAGTATATCTATATTACTATTCAATGTAAGGTGGCAGTAATCAGTTTGCATTAGTAAAAGGTACATTGCGAAATATCGCAATATTTTAAAAGATGATTAGACAGTGCCTTTAGTTCCAAATTTAGTATAATAAACAAACGTAAAACAATAAAGTAATTGTTAAATAATCTAAGTTATGTATATGTCCAAGTACATTAATACCACTTCTCGACGCAAGATGGTACTATTATGCTAACCTAATAACATGAACATCGTAACATTTAAAGGTGAACCTAGACGTACTGCATGACCCGCAGTTGGCTCTCATGGTTTCGAGCAGTACTGCCTAAATTTTGAGTTTTACTCGCAAATACATGCGCTCAGGAATCGATCTTGAAACGAATAAGAATTAGGTCATTCCCGCTTCCGCTTCTTGGTTCGAGTCCAAACGATTATTTATTCCCTTTTGTTTTTTTTTTCTAAATATATAATTCCCAAAAAACACGATTTACCAAAAAAAAGCTCGGTCACCCAGGTACTATTATACTTACGCGACTTTGACAACGTTGCAAGCGGACGACTTCCCGTTCCTAGGGTAAAAAGCTCGATCTCCCAGGTAACGTTGCAAGCGGACGACTTCCCGTTCCTAGGGTAAAAAGCTCGATCACCCAGGTAACGTTGCAAGCGGACGACTTCCCGTTCCTAGGGTAAAAAGCTCGATCACCCAGGTAACGTTGCAAGCGGACGACTTCCCGTTCCTAGGGTAAAAAGCTCGATCTCCCAGGTAACGTTGCAAGCGGACGACTTCCCGTTCCTAGGGTAAAAAGCTCGATCTCCCAGGTAACGTTGCAAGCGGACGACTTCCCGTTCCTAGGGTAAAAAGCTCGATCACCCAGGTAACGTTGCAAGCGGACGACTTCCCGTTCCTAGGGTAAAAAGCTCGATCTCCCAGGTAACGTTGCAAGCGGACGACTTCCCGTTCCTAGGGTAAAAAGCTCGATCACCCAGGTAACGTTGCAAGCGGACGACTTCCCGTTCCTAGGGTAAAAAGCTCGATCTCCCAGGTAACGTTGCAAGCGGACGACTTCCCGTTCCTAGGGTAAAAAGCTCGATCTCCCAGGTAACGTTGCAAGCGGACGACTTCCCGTTCCTAGGGTAAAAAGCTCGATCACCCAGGTAACGTTGCAAGCGGACGACTTCCCGTTCCTAGGGTAAAAAGCTCGATCTCCCAGGTAACGTTGCAAGCGGACGACTTCCCGTTCCTAGGGTAAAAAGCTCGATCTCCCAGGTAACGTTGCAAGCGGACGACTTCCCGTTCCTAGGGTAAAAAGCTCGATCACCCAGGTAACGTTGCAAGCGGACGACTTCCCATTCCTTGGGTAAAAAGCTCGATCACCCAGGTAACGTTGCAAGCGGACGACTTCCCGTTCCTAGGGTAAAAAGCTCGATCTCCCAGGTAACGTTGCAAGCGGACGACTTCCCGTTCCTAGGGTAAAAAGCTCGATCACCCAGGTAACGTTGCAAGCGGACGACTTCCCGTTCCTAGGGTAAAAAGCTCGATCACCCAGGTAACGTTGCAAGCGGACGACTTCCCGTTCCTAGGGTAAAAAGCTCGATCTCCCAGGTAACGTTGCAAGCGGACGACTTCCCGTTCCTAGGGTAAAAAGCTCGATCACCCAGGTAACGTTGCAAGCGGACGACTTCCCGTTCCTAGGGTAAAAAGCTCGATCTCCCAGGTAACGTTGCAAGCGGACGACTTCCCGTTCCTAGGGTAAAAAGCTCGATCACCCAGGTAACGTTGCAAGCGGACGACTTCCCGTTCCTAGGGTAAAAAGCTCGATCTCCCAGGTAACGTTGCAAGCGGACGACTTCCCGTTCCTAGGGTAAAAAGCTCGATCACCCAGGTAACGTTGCAAGCGGACGACTTCCCGTTCCTAGGGTAAAAAGCTCGATCACCCAGGTAACGTTGCAAGCGGACGACTTCCCGTTCCTAGGGTAAAAAGCTCGATCACCCAGGTAACGTTGCAAGTGGACGACTTCCCGTTCCCAGGGTAAAAAGCTCGATCACCCAGGTAACGTTGCAAGCGGACGACTTCCCGTTCCTAGGGTAAAAAGCTCGATCACCCAGGTAACGTTGCAAGCGGACGACTTCCCATTCCTAGGGTAAAAAGCTCGATCACCCAGGTACTATTATACTTACGCGACTTTGACTACGTTGCAAGCGGACGACTTCCCGTTCCTAGCGTTGGTGAGCATCACGAACTCCACGGAGTCGCCGGGCTGCAGGTCCGTGGAGGTGTCGCGAACCTCAGACAAGTGGAAGAACAGCCGGCGCGGGTCGTCCGCCTCCACCGACAGGAAGCCGAAGCCGCCTGCCGAAGCAAATAACACAATCTATACAGTAACGGTGCCAGTTATGGACACTTTATTGTTGAAGTCATTATTTGAATGGTAGATATCCGATCCTCGCGTCAGCGTCAGACGCCCGCGTCTGTGCGTGTGTCTGACACTCAGACGCGGCGTCTATCTGAGAGCGTCAGTAACGCGCGCGTCAGATTGTGTAGAATATTAGATTGGTGTCAACTATATCTGACAGTCATCATCATCATCATTAGCAAGAATAGAATAGAAATGTTTTTATTCAAATAAACTTTTACAAGTACTTTTGAATCGTCAATGAGTCTACCACTGGTTCGGAATGCCGTTCCTGCCGAGAAGAACCAGCAAGAAACTCGGCGGTTGCTCTTTTCAAACAAATTTACAATACACTAAATATTATGCTATATATGCAGTGTTTCCACAATGAGGGAAGTTCCAAAAATGCATACCGACTAACTTCAATCTTAAGATGGGCAGACATAAAGTAGCCCCATTCCCGCCGGTGAAACCCGTTCACGAGCATGACGCATGACGTAGCCATTGCTTCGCTCAACCATATTTGAGGGAACGTAACAACCCGCATCACACGACACCACCACAGAAATGTTTAAAGAGTACGTGACATACTTATGCTACCCATGTTAAGGCATCGAATTGAAAAACACACCATACTCACCATATCAACTTCACACGCCTTCTTGAACAATATGGAGAACTCTCAGGTGTGCGGGTTTCCTCACGATGTTTTCCTTCACCGTTAAAGCATGTGATATTTAATTTCTTATCTGACAGTAAGGACCTTTAATAGCTTCGACGGTGGCGCGTCGCTTCTTCCTAATGGGCACGATGTTGGTAGCACGACCCTCCTGGTCAGCCTGGAAGGTGACCGGGTCCCCCACTTGAAGAATCTCGCGTTTGCACGCCAGCCCCATGATGCCGAACTCATATGACATGCCACCTCCGACTTGAATGAGACCTGGTGACAAGAGGACATCACATTATAGGTATATAGGTATAGTGCCAAGTCGTCCTGCTAGTGACCATAGCAGAATCGATGTGTTTGCGTTAGATTGACATAGCTAACAGCGAGGTTGTCGAGTTGATTGTTAACTTTAAGAGCCATTGACCTATATAATTAATCAGTGCTATAACAACTACGCTGCTGCTACAGTCTTTGCAATTCACGAAGGCGAGGGAGCTTTACTCGTGGTTACTTCGTGTACATGCACATTGCATAAGTGTGCGTGCCTGTCAAAGGCCTAGGTGGGAGCGGGCAGGCGCGAGAATTGCGCTCGCTCACACTTATACAGATACGACACACACACACAACCATAAGTCAGTCGCCCTCGTGAATTGCAAGAACTATACGTAAATATGATGTAAGATATACTTAAATGTATTATATGAAACATTATATAACACGATATAGAACATAATATGGTATATAAAATTAAAATTAAATATAAATGTGGTCAACAGGACACAGGTAACAGGGTTTTGAGCATATGATCCTTTGCTTGCTGTCAGGCAATGCATTCCAAATCCGAGCTGCCCCCATTTCGAAAGAGTAGGCCCTGAAGCTGGTCTTGTACCTAGTTATAGTCTGATGAAGACTTTCGGAGGACCGAAGACTAGGATCACAAACATTTATAAAAGCTGTATTAAATCCCATACAAAAACCCAGGCCCTACGTAAAAGTAATATATCTAAAATTAAGTGTATAAATAGTAAATATTTTTCTAAAAAAGAATAAAATCTCAATTCCATGGCTAAAGTGGTAATTTTGCCTTATGAAGTTTTGCAGGCGCTTAAATCAAATCCTGATTTTTTTTACAATAAATCGTAATTGATAACTGTTTGGTAAGTTTAAACAATATTTTATCTACTCCAGCATCGAAAAGTTCCAATTTCGAATTTGACAGCTGAATCGAAATGAACCCTCTTTCGGTTTTGCTTCTCATTTCGATGCAGCTCGTTGTATGGGACCTGAATCGAAATGGCTATCTTCTTAAAATAGTATACCTAAAGCTAAGGCTCTGAGTTCTGGCACTTTTGTACCGTTCATACGACAGAGGCGACACAGGCGGCTGGTGGCGGCTTACGGAGTTACTTTTTGTTACTTTATTGAGCAGGTGTATTTTGTTAATGATTTTATTTTCCTTGTCGTAGATAAAATCTTGTATGCAACTGAACGTAATTAGTTATTTTAATTCTCGTACTATCCTATTTTGATACTCGGCAAGTGTTGATAATTGATCAATTGACAGCTAACCAAACCCAACCAACCTTGACCTTATTCTTACTTCACACTTTACTTTTGTTTTATATAGAGTCAAAGTTGACAGTGACAGAGCAAAAATTGAATGGCGAAAGGCAAACGTGCTCCGAAATTGTTATCTCGTTTATAAGAAACTAGAAAGTATTGAGCAACAATAAGTAGATTGTTTAGCGAGAGTTTTGTTAAAAAAAAAGTATTATCGAAATGTTCAAAGGTATTTTTTGAAACTCTATTCAATAAACCGAACATTTGTCAAATTTGGACTTCGTTATTTCTCAACCAAAGAACCCAAACCCACTGAAATAATAACAGCAAGCCTCGTATCAAAAAACAGCACTCGAATTAAAATGACCCTCATTACGATGCAGTTGCATAAATAGCTAAAATATTTTCTATGTCTAATAATACGATAGTGAAAGATAATATAGCTATTTATGCAACTGCATCGTAATGAGGGTCATTTTAATTCGAGTGCTGTTTTTTGATACGAGGCTTGCCGAGTATCAAAATAGTATAGTACGAGAATTAAAATGACTAATTACGTTCAGTTGCATACAAGATTTTATCTACGACAAGGAAAATAAAATCATTAATAAAATACGCCGTAGGCTCAATAAAGTAACAAAAAATAACTCCGTAAGCCGCCACCAGCCGCCTGTGGCGCCTCTGTCAACAAAAAGTAACTCCGTAAGCCGCCACCAGCCGCCTGTGGCGCCTCTGTTGTATGAAAAGGTACACAAGTGCCAGAACTCAGAGCCTTAGCTTTAGGTATCCTATTTTAAGAAGATAACCATTTCGATTCAGCTCCCATACAACGAGCTGCATCGAAATGAGAAGCAAAACCGAAAGAGGGTTCATTTCGATTCAGCTGTCAAATTCGAAATTGGAACTTTTCGATGCTGGAGTAGATAAAGTATTTAATACAACATACCATACAACATATTGGATGAGTGAGGCGTGTGCGCGTTATATAGCGCGAGAGAAAAACGTAAATCATAATGCCTGTATAGGTAGCGGCATGAAAAAATTACATTTTAAAACAACTATATTTCCTTATTACCCCGCAAAAAATTTTAGGTATATGTTTAGTGTGTTGATTCTTGAACCAATCAGACAATAAATACGGTTAATTGTCAAAAAATCAATTTTTGATATGAACACCTCCAAAACTTCATAGGGCAAAAATACCTCTTTAGCCATCGAATTGGACGTTTATGCTTTTTTTAGAAAAAATATATTATTTATACATTAAATTTTTAGAATAGAATAGAAATATTTTTTATTCAAATAAAGTCCAGTAATTCCCAAAGTGGTCCAGGTGGACCCCCAGGGGTCCACGGGAGACTCGACGGGGGTCTACGTTGGCGTGACAGAAAAATGGGGGTTCACAATTCGTAAGCGGGGGTCGATAGTGAAGCCGCCGCCGACGCGCCGTTTGCAACGCTTGTTCAGACGTGCAAAGGGACCAAATACGACTTGTGGGTGGTGTGTGTGCTTGCAATCTTGCATGAACTTGTTTGATTCTTCACCAATATAAATACGAATGCCAAGAATAAACGTTACTCATTTGTTCCCGGAATTTCGGAGAGAAAAGTACCTAAAGTGAATCGATCTTAGTGATTGCCAGCGACGGAAAAAGTAAGTAGGCTGCCTTTTGCTATACATACTTTTATTTTATTTATTACTTATTTATTTATTTAGAACAGAAATCCGAGAAAGGTAGAACTTTTTGTCCCTAATTTATTAGTAATTGTTTATTTCCCGACTGTGTGGTGTTTCACTAATATAAGTCATCTTTATTATCAACCCAGCGAGGTCTCCTCTAAGAGAAGGGTTACAGGCCATAGTCCACCATGCTGGCCCAATGCGAATTGGTGGACTTCACACACCTTCGAGAACATTATGGAGAACTCTCAGGTGTTACGTGTACGTTATTAATGTTTAATTTTGATTGCAGGTACAATTATATTTTGATTTACTATACTTACTTAATATAATATTGTAAAATATGATAACAATAATAATAATTAATAGTTACTTACATAGTATTTGAATAAATACAACACAAGAAAATATACTATTTTTTTATTTTTACCACTCCGAGTTTTCTAAATAAAATAAGTGAGAATTGATTGGTTTTTGTGCTGTGAGTAGATGTCAAAAATGTAAGCTTGAGATGGAATCACTTCTTTTTGAATGGTCAACTTTACTTTTGACATCCACTCACAGCACAATCAATTAATTAATTTACCAATCAATTCTCTTTTTTTTTTCAAAGAATGTTGTTTTCGTGGTTGGAACGCACTCGCAACGCCAATTTTCATAATTTATCTTCACATTTTTTGTCGACTGGAAATATGATAGAAATTTAGCTGCAGGGGGTCCACCGGAACCAGCAAACTTTTGAAAGGGGTCTATGAGCAAAAAAAGTTTGGGAACCTCTGAAATAAACTTTTTTACAACAGTGCTTTTGAATCGTTGATGAGTCTACCACTGGTTCGGAATGCCCTTCCTGCCGAGAAGAACCAGCAAGATACTAGGCGGTTACTCTTTTCAAAACAAGTTTACAATACAATAGATACTATGCTATGTATGCAGTGTTTCCACAATGAGAAGTTCTGCAAAAGCATACCTACTTATTAAATTCAATATAATATGTCAACACGGGCAGACAGAAAGTAGCTTTATTCCCGCCGGTGGTACCCGTTCACGAGCATGACGCATGACCCAGCCGTTGCTTCGCTCAACCATATTTGGGGGAACGTAACAACCCGCATCACACGACACCATTTGGACATACAGGGTTAATTTTAATTCACCAACAACCTCCCACATGTAACTTCTATGCATTAAAGTAAATAACATTTGTGCCACGAATTTTTAAAATTCCTAAAAATAATTAAAAAAAAATTCATACAAAAATAAATAATATTTGTTATTCTGTTCTAAATTTTAAAAACTCTGCGACACGTGTCAAAGGGAATGGGTGGCGTACTTGACGCCCCGTCACTCGATATTTGGTACTTAATGCTTGTCCGATACTTACGTCTGTCGCCGCGGAAAGCCTTTTTGGTGTTCGCGATAAACGCGAAATTATGGACTTGCAGACGATAGCTCAGCCTGTTGTTAGTAATACACATCACAAAGCATTTGTAAATACGAAGCGATAACTTCGGACGTTAATTGTTGCGCGGTTAGTAACTTAATAGTTGGAAGAGACATTACATAAAATGATCAGAGTTAAAAAAAATGACAGACTCTTCAACAAAAACTAAGAATTTTTATTTGGTGAATTTATTGAGTTATGTGCAAAGTCGTTGAACAAATGTTGTTCAGTATTATGCATAGAAGTTACATGTGGGAGGTTGTTGGTGAATTAAAATTAACCCTGTATATTAATTTGCCGTGCCGGACCCGTGACACCACTGGCTTGCACCACTGGTAGTGTAAAAGGTATTTTTTAATACCCATTACACCACCAACAAATAGTGCTGTGCTGCCATTAACTGTAACTTATTCTCTCTAAATAATATAGATAGGTACGTTAGGAAAATTTACTACACCACTACCAGAGCACCGGGCACCTGACACAGCATTATAAAAGTAAGTATTGTGTAAACTTTGGTGATACGCAGGCTACTTTGGAGGTACGCAGGCTACTTTTAAGGTACGCCAGATACTTTACTACTTTGGTGGTACGCAGGCTACTTTTAAGGTACGACAGCTACTTTAGAGGTACGCCGGCTACTTAAGAGGTACGCCGACTACTTTAGAGGTACGCAGGCTACTTTTTAGGTACGAGAGCTACTTTATGGTACTACGAGCTACTGTATGGTACGAGAACTACTTTTGGTGGTACGCAGGCTACTTTGGTGGTACGTAGGCTACCTGCGTACTTTTAAGGTACGACTGCTACTTTAGAGGTACGCCAGCTACTTTTGAGGTACGCCGACTACTTTAGAGGTACGCCGGCTACTTTAGAGGTACTCCGACTACTTTAGAGGTACGCCGGCTACTTTAAAGGTAAGCCGACAACTTAAGAGGTACACAGGTAGCCTGTGTACCACCAAAATAGCCTCCGTACTTTCAAAGTAGCCTGCGTACCACCAAAGTAGCCGGCGTACCTCTAAAGTAGCTGGCGTACCTTAAAAGTAGCCTGCGTACCTCTAAAGTAACCTGCGTACCACCGAAGTAGCCGGCGTACCTCTAAAGTAGCTGGCGTACTTTAAAAGTAGCCTGCTAACCACCAAAGTAGCTTGCATACCTCCAAAGTAGAACGCGTACTTTTTAAGTAGCCTGTATACTACTAAAGTAGCCTTTGGTAGTATACAGGCTACTTAAAAAGTACGCATTCTACTTTGGAGGTATGCAAGCTACTTTGGTGGTTAGCAGGCTACTTTTAAAGTACGCCAGCTACTTTAGAGGTACGCCGGCTACTTCGGTGGTACGCAGGTTACTTTAGAGGTACGCAGGCTACTTTTAAGGTACGCCGTCTACTTTACAGGTACTTTTTAAGTAGCCTGTATACTACCAAAGGCTACTTTAGTAGTATACAGGCTACTTAAAAAGTACGCATTCTACTTTGGAGGTATGCAAGCTACTTTGGTGGTTAGCAGGCTACTTTTAAGGTACGCCAGCTACTTTAGAGGTACGCAGGCTACTTTTAAGGTACGCCGTCTACTTTACAGGTACTTTTTAAGTAGCCTGTATACTACCAAAGGCTACTTTAGTAGTATACAGGCTACTTAAAAAGTACGCATTCTACTTTGGAGGTATGCAAGCTACTTTGGTGGTTAGCAGGCTACTTTTAAGGTACGCCAGCTACTTTAGAGGTACGCCGGCTACTTTGGTGGTACGCAGGCTACTTTGGAAGTACGGAGGCTATTTTGGTGGTACACAGGCTACCTGTGTACCTCTAAAGTTGTCGGCTTACCTTTAATGTAGCCGGCGTACCTCTAAAGTAGTCGGCGTACCTCTAAAGTAGCCGGCGTACCTCTAAAGTAGTCGGCGTACCTCAAAAGTAGCTGGCGTACCTCTAAAGTAGCAGTCGTACCTTAAAAGTACGCAGGTAGCCTACGTACCACCAAAGTAGCCTGCGTACCACCAAAAGTAGTTCTCGTACCATACAGTAGCTCGTAGTACCATAAAGTAGCTCTCGTACCTAAAAAGTAGCCTGCGTACCTCTAAAGTAGTCGGCGTACCTCTAAAGTAGCCGGCGTACCTCTAAAGTAGCTGTCGTACCTTAAAAGTAGCCTGCGTACCACCAAAGTAGCCTGCGTACCACCAAAGTAGCCTGCGTATCACCTAAGCAGCCTGCATACCTCTAAAGTAGACGGCGTACCTCTTAAGTAGCTGGCGTACTTCGTAAAGTATCTGGCGTACCTTAAAAGTAGCCTACGTACCTCCAAAGTAGCCTGCGTATCACCAAAGTTGCCTGCGTACCTCTGAAGTAGACGGCGTACCTCTAAAGTAAACTTCAATAATTAAAAAATATGCCTGTTATTTTAATCGTAGGTGTAGTATAAAGCACTATGTAACACTCGAAGAAAGTGCGATTCCTAACTCGTGTGTATTGATACACTCGGCTTCGCCTCGTGTCTCAAATGATACCCTCGTAAGTAATCGGTCACTTTCACCCCTCGTAGAACAATGTACTATTATAATGCTGTGTCAGGTGCTCGGTGCTCTGGTAGTGGTGTAGTAAATTTTCCTAACGTACCTATCTATATTATTTAGAGAGAATAAGTTACAGTTAATGGCAGCACAGCACTATTTGTTGGTGGTGTAATGGGTATTAAAAAATACCTTTTACACTACCAGTGGTGCAAGCCGGTGGTGTCACGGGTCCGGCACGTTAATTTGCGCAGCGCCTGGGTTTTTTGGAGATTTTTTTTTAAATTAGTAAGTTTGGGGAAACCACACACCCGAGTACTTGGCTTGGTCCGGGTTGAGCGCGCGCAGGGTGCGCGTCACCGTGCCTTGCAGTTCAGGTTCCAGCGGCTTGGCGACGGGGATGGAGCCCCGTGGGAGCACGCGCACCAGCTCGGCGCTGGCGCAGCCCCCGCCCGAGCCGTTGGCCCGCCCCAGGGTGTACTCCACTTCAGTTCCCAGCTCCAACGCGTCTGGGTTGCCTTCCAGGTTGCTGAAATGCAAGTAACAGTAGTTATAGTAATAGTAATTGGATTTGTGTGTCCGAAATTTTTTGTATAGCGCCATATAAATCTCCCTTCATTTTATCTATCTTCCTATCTACCTATTAGCCCGGTCAAAATTAGACCAAAAAACGGTGGCTCTTAGGAAAAAAGTATTGAGACATTTTTATAGATAATCATCTGATCTACAATTTTTGCCAAGGCTAATTTTACGATAAAACTTACAGTTTTGCTGAAAATCGCGTAAAACCCGTTTTTGTGACCTTTGACCCCGAGTAAATTTTATTCCAGATGTCGGATCTATGAGGACTTTTCACACTTCATTTATAATAGTGTTTTGAACAATCCTACCAATTTTCAGCCAAGTGTGAATTATTGTACTGAGCCCATAGTTCACAATACATATTATGACGATTACAACTCTTTCTTTTTGAATCGTTATATCTCAAAAACGGTGGCTCTTGAGAAAAAAGTATTAAGACATTTTTTTATAGATAATCATCTGATCTACAATTTTTGTCAAGGCTAATTTTACGATAAAACTTACAGTTTTGCTGAAAATCGCGTAAAACCCGTTTTTGTGACCTTTGAGCCCGAGTAAATTTTTTTCCAGATGTCGGATCGATGAGGACTTTTCACACTTCATTTATAATAGTGTTTTGAACAATCCTTCCAATTTTCAGCCAAGTGTGAATTATTGTACTGAGCCCATAGTTCACAATACATATTATGACGATTACAACTCTTACAAATTGAATCGTTATATCTCAAAAACGGTGGCTCTTGGGAAAAAAGTATTAAGACATTTTTTTATAGATAATCATCTGATCTATAATTTTTGTCAAGGCTAATTTTATGATAAAACTTACAGTTTTGCTGAAAATCGCTAAAGACCCGTTTTTGTGACCTTTGACCCCGAGTAATTTTTTTTCCAGGTGTCGGATCGATGAAGACTTTTCACATTTCATTTATAATAGTGTTTTGAACAATTCTACCAATTTTCAGCCAAGTGGGAATTATTGTAACCTTGGATGTCTAAATTGACCAGGCTATATTGTCAAAACCAGATATGCTAAGAATAACTTCATTTATCGCGTTTGTCATAACTATAACAGCGATTTAGATTTGTTCCATCTTACCCCATATCAATTAAATATAACTTTTTTTCATTTAAAACTTTAAATATTTCATCTTCCGACAAACATCTCTACAAGTAGTTTCAAAATGTATGGTTTCTATATCAGAATAAATTCTCTTATCATGTATTTGTGACGTTTTTAACATTTTTTAGTTTATATCAATATATTCAGTGGCATCTTTATTGGTGTGTGTGTGTGTTTTATGTATTTTTATTTTAAGTGTTTTGTATACTTTTTGGGCTTTAATAAAATAAAATTCCACCAAAAACAGAGAAACACTACATAGACACAAAACGGAACGGAAGACCAGTATTTTACAGACCAGTATTATTATACTGGGTGCAAGGGCGGCCTTATCACTGAAGTGATCACATAGTCAACCCTGTCGTATGAAGCTACTAAAACACATAAGGACAACGGTTGATATCACATAAACATTAATGAGACACTTCTTTGTAAAGACAGAACCGACCAAGTACGATTCAGAAACTCAATGAGAGTGCGGTAATATGGAAGGAGACATAATTATACACAATAAAGCTGTAAAGAATTATAGCTAGAGACACGACAGCCCTTTTAAAAAATGCTATTATTATGATAGGTCGCATCGCCGATTATGTAACGTAATTATTTGATTACGCAACAACAAAATGTTACAAAATTTTGTCCAAGTCCTTCATTTATTTACTTTTTACTATATTTTTTTGCGTTTTGTATTTTATTTGAAGAAAGTTTTGAGTATTGCGCCAGTAAACATAAGCCTATTCAAAATTATTAGGTATTGAAAAAATATGAATTCGCAAAACAGAAATATTCGACTAACGCCACTGATATATATAAAAGATAATAAGAAAAACATAAACAAAGCAAAATGTTTCCTAAAACTATCCTCATCCAAAAATTAGTTTATTTTTTTCGAGGATTACTCGACGAAAAACTGCAACTCCAAGTAGCCCTGGAAACCGAAGTAGATATTGAAAATGCAACCAAAGAACTTACTACGACAATACACCAGAGATTTCAAAATTGCAACCGCGACATAAGATAGTGTACATGGGAAATTAAGCATAAGGATCCAGGAAAAAAGATGTCCGAAGAATATGGCATAACACTCTCGCCATCCAAAAGACAGAACTGCATTCAATAGAGCAATACGTGAATTAAAAACATGATTATTGAAGCAGATGAGACAACAACTCGAATCCACATTGAATCACTGTCACCTACCAGAGCTTCGGATTACTCTTTATGCAGGGAGTTTGGAAACATCACTCGGCCTGCTGCTCTTAAGCCCCCAATAAGAAATCCAGATAATAATACCCTGGCGAGGACTCAACAGAAGGCCGATATCTTTGCCATACACCTAGCAAAAATATTTACGACAAATGAGTCCTCACCAGATGTAAACGAGTCCGACATAGATGAGATCTTAAACCAGGACTTTCAGCTAGATCTACCTCTTCAGTGTGTTTCACCCAAAGAGATTCAAAGAACAATCAGCACCCTAAAAGATAAAAAAGCCCCAGGTTTTGACTTAATATATAAAAAAATACTCAAGGAGCTTCTTTTCAATAGCATCATCAGACTAGGATATGTCCCACTTTTATGGAAAGTTTCCCGAATAATGATAATCTGCAAACCAGGTAAACCAAACCATGATGTTACATCTAACAGATCGATTAGTTTGCTCCTGTTGATATCGAAACTATTTAAGATCCAGCTAAAAAGATTCCTAGGAGTAATTTCCGAAAGAAGAAAGATTCTCCCTGATCATCAGTTTGGATTTAGGAGAGAACATGCAACAACTGAACTACATAGACAACTTTTGTTATTACAAGGCAGCACTTAAACCCATTTGGACGTAGGGAACTCAACTCTGGGACTCTGCTAGTGACTCCAACATAAAAATAATACAACGAGCAGAAAACTCCATTCCGAAACAAATAACAAACGCCCCATGGTTTATAAAGAACAGCGAGCTCCATGAGCACCTTGGCATAACAACAGTGAAGGAAGAGATACAACTCTGAAGTGCCAAGTACAAGCACAGACTGAAAAAGCACCCAAATTATCTGGCCGTACAACTGACTGTCCCTGACTGTATGAGCCGCCTAAAAAGGAAAAACATTTTAGATTTGGATAGATCTTAATCCAGCGTCTTTGGAAATAAGATTATGACTATTCCAATAGCAATAGTCTTAAAGACAAATTTTCAAATCATAACATCTATTCATAGTCAGAAGGGTGATCGCAAGATGTTGCTCAGAGAAAAAAAAATATAAGGAATTAAGGTTCATTTTGATTAAGGTTCACCAATATTTCTTCTAAAGCACAATCAAATCGCCACAGCTTCACCAGCGTACAGTTCAGAAACGAACTAGAAGATACAATTTCTTAGATCCAGTAAGGGCGAGGCACAAACATCAGGGCAACAGCAAAGGCACATTTGAATATGAATAACAAAATAGAACTAGAACTTAATATGAATATGGAGCGAACAAACAAAAAGACAAAAAGCTCATGAATTGTTAATTCTCAAAAGAGCATTATAAAAATAATGTTTATAAAAAAAGAAAATGGCTGTGCATCATCTGACAAAAATGCTTTGTTATAAAACAGCATAAATAAACACTTAGCAAAGAAAATATAAAATCATAAAAGAGCAGTAGCATTTGCTAAAATATCACATTATTTGAGAAAAGAATAATGAAAACATTTATTTCATAATTGATGTATATTGAATGGTAAAACCAAAAAAATTTAAACAATTGCACACATATCCATAAAAATGTTGAAGAAAACGAAGAGAACGAAGAAAAAGCCCACACTTTAACATTGCAATGATGAAACTCAGCAAACTTTCATTCGCAAATATATTGAAATAAATTTCGCAGAGCAGAATTTTTATTATGTTATAGAATAGACAACTTACATAGAGTGCTTTTGAATCTCTTTAATCTGTCTTAATGATCCCTATACCTAGTTTTAAAACGCTAAAAAAATTGCTAACTTTATTTGATACTAGCTGATGCCCGCGACTTTGTCCGCGTGGATTTAGTTTTTAAAGTCCGTCGGGAACTCCTTGATTTTCCGGGATAAAAAGTAGCCTAGATGTTGACCCGAGTAATAAGCTACCACGGTATAAAATTTTGTAGAAATCTGTGCGGTAGTTTTTACGTGAAAGAAGGACAAACAAACAGACAAAAATTAAATAAAAATCTGTTTTGGGCTCAGTATCGATAGTAAAGCATCCCCCAATTAAAATTTTCTAAATATATTAAATGTACAAAAATCTTCCAGTTACAGTTTTATTATGTGTATAGATAAAAAACTAAAACAGTCCATCCATAGATGTGTGTTGTGCTAAAAGATCTGGTTTGGTAATACAAAATTGTTTTTGCAGCTACGCTGCATTTACAATGTGGCGACGTCGCCAGCGATGGCTACCAATTGTAGCCAAAGGCCGCCAAAGAGCAGCCAATGTGAGTTAGCTGCCATATATTTTATAATATGAATCATTTAGCTAAGCTGCTGGCGACATCGCCATGGTGTAATAATGAGGTATACACTAGCGGCACGCTATGATGGCCGGTTTGACACATTACAATAGTGATGTGGAATGTCAATTTATTCTCGAACAAAAAACAATTAAGTTTTGTTTTTGTACCTGATTAAATAGGTTTAATAAAACAAAAATGTATATGTTTATTTAATTTATTTGAACGAACTGAATATTTGAATGAAAATGAATATACATACTTTATATGCACACAAGAAACATATGAATACAAAAGATACCAAAAAAGGTTTTTAAAAATTTTCAATTTAGAAAACCAAATGCCGAGTTGTGGTATATATCATATAAAAATAAAAATTTTACCTTTTGTATGAAACAGCTGATATTTTTTTGCGATTTCAGAGGTTTGTCCACATAGTGAAAATTGTTCATATTCACAAGTACATTCACCCCTTAAATGGTGCAAACTGATTTTTCTACACTTGTATACATTTTAGAAATCAATTTAATAAATAAATTTTGAGTCCTAAACCTAAAACTACATTCGATAAAATTTATGAATCTCTGCACATCACTATCGTCAATAAAGTAATACAATTATTTCCTTCAAAGTCGTTATCAATTAATACGGAACTTCATGAGCGGACAAACGTCAAACCGGCCATCACAGCGTGCCGCTAGTGTAGTTTTTGCAATTCACGAAGGCGAGTGAGCTTTACTTGTGGTTACTTCGTGTAAGTACATGCACATTGCATAAGTTTGCGTACATGTCAAAGCCAAGGGGGGGAGTGGGCAAGAGCGAGCATTGCGCTCGCTCACACTTATACAGATACGACACACACACAACCATAAGTCAGTCGCCCTCGTGAATTGCAAGAACTATATGGATCAAGACCTTGCTTGCATTCAAATACGATAATATGTTCGCACCTGAAATGGAAGAAGACCTCCTTATTGTGGTCGACAGTCTCGATAAAGCCGAACCCGTCTTTGAGTGCGGCGATGAAACCCTTCAAGATGGGTCGCATGTTTGATGCTCCGTTGGAGGTGCCGTTGGTGAGGCTGTGTTGGGTCTGAACCGACATAGCGATCAGCTCCTTCGTACGTTTCACCTGGAAAATAAGACAAATAAATTATTATTCTTTCATTATTATTAGTTTGGGTATTACTCGACTACAGCAAAACCAAAAGACAGGTTAATGAGGTCTGTGTATGTTTAAATAGCAGGAGCAGTGATAGCGTAGTGGTTACGACTGTGGTCCCCTATTCGGGGGGTCGCAGGTTCGATCCCAGATACGCACCACTGACTTTTCGAAGCTAAGTGCGTTAAGAAATTAAATATCACATGCTTTGACGGTGAAGGAAAACATCGTGAGGAAACCTACACACCTGAGAGTTCTTCATAATGTTCTCGAAGGTGTGTGAAGTCCGCCAATTTGCAATGGGCCAGTGTGGTGAACTATGGCCTATAACCCTTCTCTGAGAGGAGACCTCGCTCAGTAGTGAGCCGATGATCGGTTGATAATGATGATGACGATGATGATGATGATGTTTGTATAAATACATGTATGTATTGTATAATGTAATGTATGTGTCTATTTATATAAGTTCCACCGTAGTGCCTATACTGGTCCAATTGAAAAATTGAAAACATCATACTATTATTATAAATGCGAGTGTGTTTGTGGGTTTAGTCCTTCAATCACGCCGCAACAGAGCTACGGATCGACGTGTTTTTTTGCATGGGTATAATTATATGATTATACCTGGAGATTGATATAGGCTTTTTTTTATCCCGGAAAATCAAAGAGTTCCCAAGGGGTTTTAAAAACTAAATCCACTGCGGATGCGAAAGGCTGGGGATAGACAAGGTTGGCGCCAACATAAAAGATACCTATGCCCAAAAGTGGATGCGTTTAGGCTTATGATGGCTTAGGCTAATACCTGATAAATATCGAAGATAACTTTGTCACCGACGCGCGGTAACATTTTGGACTCGCATTTCTTGGTGTTGTAGGAGATGGACTTCTTGACGTTGTTGATTTGGCAAGTTATTATTCCATTTTCCTGAAACATTGAAAATCTATATATATAAAAGAAAGTGGTGTTAGTTACACTATTTATAACTCAAGAACGGATGAACCGATTTGGCTCAAAATTGGTGGAGAGGTAGCTTAGAACCAGGAGACGGACATAGGATACTTTTTATCCCGTTCGACCGCGTTTCCGTCAAGTCGATATAAAACCTGGTATAACAAAAATGCATCTGACATGGAATAAAAAAACGAAAATGACAGTGGAAGAACAAAACGTAGATAAATGACAGCTAAACGTAAGTTTGTATTTGGTTAATTATGGTAGAAAATTATGGTAAAAACAATTATAAAAATTATAGTTTAACGTAATTGATAATATCATCAGTAATATGTTTTCTCTTTGAATCATCATTAACAATGCCGCGAGCAAGACGATCAAATGTTTCCTGCTACAAAGCTACGGATTGACGTGATTTATTGGATAGGTAGATATAGTTGAGAACCTGGAGGGTGACAAAGATTTCCCGCGGGATGTTATGAACTAAATCCACGCAGACGAAGTCGCGGGCATCAGCTAGTAATATATAAATTCACTTGTTCTTGGTCTAAAACGTCAATAGCAGCTACTAGCTTAAAATCATAATATTGCATACAAATCTAACGAAATCGCTTTCTATATGAAAATAGGCAACGATAGCAAGTGATACAAAATTGTACATCCGTTTTGTGCTACAATTTGCCATTAATACTGCACCAGTTAGATATCTGAAGGGGTCAGACATCTTCCTACGCATAACCATTGACTTATAATATATACTGAGTATAGACCCGCCCTAGCAAAATGGTATCGACTATATTTGGTGCGATTTTTTTCTTAAAAGCACCGAGTTGTCTACGATCAATAGATTGTTTCTATGAGGTAACTAAGCCAAGCTGTCATTTAATTGTTAATAGAAACGTGAACATTTTTGTTCGGACGGGCTCTCCTATAGCTACACACTTCAATGCGCATAACAATCTTTATATGCATAAATTGCGAGACTTCACTTGTGCAGACTTTTTAACCTAGACCTGAATATTCGTAAGTAGCTGCAATATAATTTCTAATCCTTACTAATATTATAAATGCAAGTGTGTTTATTTGTTTCTTTAAATCACGCCACAACAGAGCAGCGGATTGACGTGATTTTATGCATGGGTAATGCGTATATTGGATATATTTGACGATTTGTATAGTAACATAGACTACCTTCCCGAGTATTCACGTGCTATGTTGGGAATCTCTCTCAGGGATAAAATCCGGAACGAGGAGATTCGTAGAAGAACAAAAGTGACCGACATAGCTCTGAGGATTAGCAAGCTGAAGTGGCAGTGAGCAGGTCATATCTGTCGCAGAACCGATGGCCGATGGGGCAGACGTGTTCTGGAGTGGAAACCGGCAAGCGCAGTGTAAGACGACCTCCAGCTCGCTGGACCGATGATCTTAAGAAGGTGGCGGGAAGCGGTTGGATGAGGAAAGCGGAGGACCGTGTTTGGTGGCGCGCTCTCGGAAAGGCCTATGTCCAGCAGTGGACGAATACAGGCTAATGGATTGGATTGGATTGATCTAAATCGCATGACAATGCAATATTATTGGGATACGAAGCTGACCTGATGATGGAGCTGAAAGATGACTAATGGAACTTTGATTTGTGTTGACAAGTACTTTGGACCTAGATAATATCCACAATAGAAAGGGTATGATACACAAGGGTATGATAACACATATAGAAAGGGTATGATGATGTAGCCAGCTACTAAAAGCTTGTTTTTTAAAAATAAGTTTTTTCATTTACACTTGTTTATAGTTAAATGGGTCAAATTGAAAATGTCCTTTTTTGAAGACGGTAAACAAACTATAGTTCAGTAAACTAAACGGTCTAAATGTAGGTATCTGGGACATTGGAGCGAGGGGCGAGCTCTCAACACACGACACGTGACCTAAAACGTCGCTCCCAGTGTTCGAGCGAACCTAAACGAATATAGAGTTCTTCTACCTTTGTGCTACAAGAGTACTTTAGCTACTATTATAGTTCAAGCGTCTGACCTCCCTAGCACACATATCGTCTTGGATCGATCGCAGACATACAATATCAAGTTGGCCGACTATCTTAGAACTAACGGAAGCAGTGATAGCCTAGTGGTTAGGACTGTGGTCTCCTATTCGGGGGGTCACAGGTTCGATCCCGGATACGCACCTCTGACTTTTCGGAGTCAAGTGCGTTTAAGCGATTAAATATCACTTACTTCAACGGTGAAGGAAAACATCGCGAGGAAACCAGCACACCTGAGAGTTCTTCATAATGTTCTCGAAGGTGTGAGAAGTCCGCCAATTCGCATTGGGCCAGCGTGGTGAACTATGGCCTATAACCCTTGTCTGAGAGGAGACCTGCGCTCAGTAGTGAGCCGATGATGGGTTGCTAATTAAGTTGCATACCTTTACAATTATCAACCATATTGTGTGCTTAATAAAAAGGAATTTCGCCATTATATAGTTGGACGACTTAGGTCCGATTTCACCAACGTAAATTAAGTCTTATCCGAGCGTAAATTTGATATTTTGACAGGATTTTCAATACAAAAACTTACTCGGTTAAACGTCACTCAACGTTGGTGAAATCAGTACTTAGTTGGTTCAGAAGTGCGGGCTACCATAAGATATTGACTATTAGTATCTCTGCGATTTAGTTGTCGAACTTGAAATTGTAAGTCTGCGGGTAGTTTTAAAGATCCACCAATTTATAATAAAAATTATGCAAAAAAAATTAAAAAACAAACAAATAAGAAAAGCGCACTGTCACTACTTCGAACCTGCGACATCATACACCATACGGTAAAGAAAGCGGCCGCTCGCCCACTGCGCCGAACAGAGCTACTTGTGAACCTCTAAAATGTTGAACGGTTACTGAACGACGGTGTTAGGTTTATTTTCGTAACGGAATTTCTTGATTCGGTCGCCGCGCTCAAAGCCCGCGATAAAAGCTATGCAATAGCTTAAAAAAAACTTGAGAGGTGTCAAGGGACACCCGGATGGAACGAAGTTCCTTTTGATTAATTAGTGAAGGAATTGTAATAAAATTGTATTTCTTTTAAGTTATAAAAAATTAGAGAAAAAATCCACATGTAGAAATTATTTAAAATAAAATTGAAACTAGAAAATTCAGTCTGTCGAGCTGGGATTCGAACCATCGACCTTTAACTGTTTAGCGACTGTAGAAACCACAAGGCTACGGAGATCTAATATTGCAGTGTGAAAATATTGAACACAATGCCAAATTCACATTCAAAAAAGTGTCGGTTCAATTTAGTCTTAATTTTTTCCGTCCAGCCCCCTTTCGTATCGCGCGATAAGGAACTACGTTCCAAAAGTTAAAATTGCGGGTAGTCACCGAGGGGTTGTGCCTGGTGGGGCTGACGCTTGCCGCGGCGTAGGGCGCCGCCTCCTTGGTGACGACGCCGCGCACGCCGCGCTCCAGCAGCGTCTCAAACTGCACCGTGCCCGGCGGCAGGTGTTTGATCCGCGTCGCCGACTGCCGCGTGTTCATGTTCGAGAACGTCGTCACTGGGTCCACTGTGAACTCCACCTGGGGGACAACATCATCTATCACCAAGCGAAGCAATGGCTGGGTCATGCGTCATGCTCGTGAACGGGTGCCACCAGCGGCAATGGGGCTACTTTATGTCTGCCCGTCTTAACATGTGTTCAATTATAATTAGACTAGCTGATGCCCGCGACTTTGTCCGCGTGGATTTAGTTTTTAAAGTCCCTCGGGAAAGCCTTGATTTTCCGGGATAAAAAGTAGCCTAGATGTTGACCCGAGTGATAAGCTACCACGGTATAAAATTTTGTAGAAATCTGTGCGGTAGTTTTTACGTGAAAGAAGGACAAACAAACAGACAAAAAAAAATTTAGCTTCTGTTTTGATATCTGTATCTTGAACACAATTAGAAGCAAAAACCCTTTTTTGAATCTATTTCATGTACAGAATTGGTTTCGTTTCTGTTTTATTATATGTATAGATATAATTACGTATGCTTTTGTGGAACTTCCCCTCATTGTGGAAACTTTGCATACATAGAATAATATCTATTAAATATATTGTAAAAGTATTTTAAAAAGAGCAACCGCCGAGTTTCTTGCTGGTTCTCTCGGCAGGAACAGCATTCCGAACCAGTGGTAGACTCATTGACGATTCAAAAGTACTCGTAAAAGTTTATTTGAACAAAAAACATTTCTATTCTATTCTATTCACCGTCTTAACATGAATAGAATAGAATAGAAATGTTTTTTATTCAAATAAACTTTTACAAGTGCTTTTGAATCGTCGATGAGTCTACCACTGGTTCGGAATGCCGTTCCTGTCGAGAAGAACCAGCAAGAAACTCGGCAGTTGCTCTTGTCAAAACAAGTTTACAATATAGTAGATATTATGCTATGTATGCAGTGTTTCCACAATGAGGAAAAAGAGAATTTACAGGTTAATCATTACTGTCTCATGAATCGCTGGAACGAATTATATCCACGCTTTTTTGTCATTTTTATTGAATTGAACAGACAGAATTGAATCTACATCTAGTAGCAACACGTTCCTAGTTCTCTAGTTCCTAATGAGCTCCATTGCAATATAGGGTCTTGGAAAGTAGATCAACAACTGTAACGTGTTGCTACTAGATGTCGCTAACAGCTGCTTAAACTGAAAAAGTAGATACGTATAGTTTATCGTATTTGAATGCAAGCAAGGTCTTGATCCATATAGTTCTTGCAATTCACGAGGGCGACTGACTTATGGTTGGGTGTGTTTCGTATCTGTATAAGTATGAGCGAGCGCAATGCTCGCGCCTGCCCACTCCCACCTAGGCTTTTACAGGCACGCACACTTATGCAATGTGCATGTACACGAAGTAACCACAAGTAAAGCTCACTCGCCTTCGTGAATTGCAAGAACTGTATCACTAATTTCGACGCTGACGTGTAGTTCGACCGTAGCTATAGTGTAAGTGGCTAACACACTCGGGCGCAATTCCCAAGAGATGTGGGTTCGAATCCCGCTGGCTTCGGAATTCTTGATGTGTTTAAAAAAATTATTCTGATATTTCTTTAAGTGTAGGTTAACACTTTAATAAAAATAAAAATAATATTATTTTTATTTCATAGCAAAACTTCCATGGGCAAAAAATATATATCAGTGGCTATCATTTTTTGATAGGCACTAAGTTCAGGGCACATGGTTCGAACACATAGTTCGAAGAGCTGATGGTCGTTGGGGTCCCAAGGTGTTGGAGTGGCGACCCCACATCAGGAAACGCAGTGTTGGCAGACCCCCCACCAGGTGGACCGACAACATCAAACGAGTCGCAGGGAGCCGCTGGATTCAAGCGGCGCAAGACCGAAGCCTGTGGAAATCCATGCAGGAGACCTTTGTCCAGTCGTGGACGGCTATAGGTTGATAAAGAAGAAGAAGAAGAAGTTCAGGGCCCAGGTGCGATCGCAGTCAAGGACTAGCTTGTCATCGAATAAAAATAAAGTGTCACAGGTGTGTTTTAAGTGTGTTTTGGCATTATTAATGCGGTGACGCACCTCGTCGCCCACGCTTAGCTCTTGCCCCAGGCGTAGCACCTCGTAGAACTGGAATAGCATCATCTGTTCGCGCTCCACGCAGCGAATGAACCCAAAGCCGTCCCGCAACATGCACACCACGCCCTGCTCCCGTCTGGAACAAAACAAACAACCGTAAAAAATGAATATTTGAAAAAGTTAAAAAAAAAACCCCTTCGTTACCCGTGTTACCACCATCTGCCTCAGTTATAACTTATAACATAGGGGAAAACCGCCTGTGTAACTACTGGCTAAATTCTAATACAAAGTTCTTTCTTTTATTTAATTTTTTTTAATATGGGCAAGTGCTGTACCTATGGATGCTTGTATCTGTGGACATAATCGATTCCGTCGAAACTAGCAACCCTAAAATTCTAATTTGAACGCGACCGTAAAACTTTGTCTATGATTGACAATTCGCGTTCAAATTAGAATTTTAGAGTTGCTAGATTCGACGGAATCGATTGTGTCCCACAGGTACAAGCGTCAATAGGTACAGCACTTGCCCCTATGTAAGTTTTCTTAATTACATATTATTAAGAAAAATAAAATGGAATAATGTTCAATCTATATTAGTATTATAATATTAGTAGGGTGAAATGAAAAATAAAAAATAGCGTCAATCAAGTAGGTCCAAAAAATATGCCGGCAGCCTCTCCAATGTTAATCAAAGATTAATTATCATAGGGCTTCAATGTTGCCCACCTATGATAGGAGACAGCACTTCATTAAGGTGTATTATACGGGTCTGCCCGCGAAATTCAAATTTAATTTGGTTTTCGCAATTTGTAAACTAATACGACAAAGTAGGCTTATGGCATTCTAATTGCGACGATGGCAGTATCATCTTCACAGGTTTATACAAAAATCTTTACTTGAAAGTGTCCAGTTTAAGAAATTAGTCAGAATATCGAGTTGGACGTGAGTTACTCACAAATTGTCGCAATTAGAATGCCATAAGCCTACTTTGTCGTATTAGCTTACAAATTGCGAAAAACCAAATTAAATTTGAATTTCGCGGGCAGACCAGTATAATCGACATTAAGAATAATATTGGAGGGTTACTTTTCGCCAGACACATTGAAGGACTCGTCGAGCAGCGATATGTTGGTCGCGCGCTTCAGCTGGTCGCGCCGGTCGGTGGCCACTTGGAACTGCACCCAGTCGCCGTGGCGGAGCGTGAATTCGCCACACTGGTCTTTGTCGCCGAAAGGCACCTGGTGACAAGGAATAACGTCAGTTCTTTCCATCTTTTCAAATTCAAATTCAAAATTATTTATTTCACGTAGGCCAACCTGTGGCTCTTATGACAAGTCATGACTACCACCGGTTCGGAAAGCGGATTCTGCTGAGAAGAGCCGGCAAGAAACTCAGCAGTTGCTCTTAATCATTTTACATTATTATGAAGCTATTACATTGTAATAAGATTTTTTATACTATCTTGTGGGCAGCTGGATGCCAAGACGATTGAACCTATGCAACTTTGTTAGAATAAAACTTATAGCAAACTAATATAACTTTATAGCAAAACATAGGGTGGAATTATGGTGAACATTTTATCAGCATTTAGCTGGATGGTTTCGGTCCCACTTATGTACGCATAAGCATACCGTCAAAGACGTACCGCCAAGCGATTTAACGTTCCGGCACGATGGCGTGTAGAGACCAATTAGGAGTATGAGTTGATTCCGCTCCGCAGAAGACGACTTGGGAGAAGGAGGCGACGTTACGCCCACCTGCTCGCCCCGCCGATGTAAGTAGTAAGGCCTTAAGCCTCTGCCTAATTAGCGTCGGAACGTCTCAGTCGAATCCGAGCCCGGGATCCTGAGACGTCCCATTCATGACGCGGACGGCGCCGCTGGGTTTTAGTGGGTATTACTTTCAAGTCGAGTCCCACATACCCGCCTGGCAAGCGGGATGCGTAAAGGCTATGAATACTTATATGTCTTGAAGGAGTGTCGCGCTACTAAAGAACGAAAAAAAACAGGCCAATGAGAATATGCTGGTGTGCGTGACGTGAGTGCCGCGCATGCGCGGCGTGTGTAATCGTTACCGAACTTATTCGATTATCGATTAATATTTCCATAGAACTTAGAATCGATAGTCGCATGGATATTCGATATTATGTTGTATAGTCAGATAATAATACAAATCAAACTATTTTATTCTATTAAATTAATATAATTTATTAATTAATATGACTATAAAAGTCCTCCCACAACGACGATTTCGATTCGTGCGTATTTTTGTTTCATCAGTCAACCTTGTAGCGCGGAATACGCGTAAGTCGAAATTGTTGCTGTGAGAGGGCCTTTAGGGTGAAATGAAATAAGGAATAAATATTTAAGGCTATTTAATACTAGTACAACGGTGCACAACCTAAACAATGTTTATCGATTTATTTCATTTCAAAATCGATTTTATATTGTCTGTGGTTGTTCGAGAGGTATGGCACTTTACTAAGTGGGTGGTACCCATCAATGAAGTACGAAATCAACTGTACTACCGAACAAAAACATACGAAACTTCATGTGCGTGATCTGCCAAAATTATCATCCTAAATTTGACAAAGCATAATTTAATTATTTTCGAAAAATTTCAATTTCTTATTTTGCAGGAACTGATGTGAATTAATGTTATTTACTTATGGTAGGTGATGTTATTGGTTATTTTAGATAGTCCTGTTTAGTTTTTTCACATTTTATTTACCAAAACCGCCATTTAAAAAAACAAAATATTGGCTCGCGAGCTCCATATCTGGTGATGACCTAATTCAAACTGAGCGCGGGAAAAGGGCGTGTGCCACAGGTGGCAGCACAAATTTTCGACGCGTTCACAGCCTTTAGACTCCATCTTGTATATCTTTGCGTAAAGGCATTTCCCAGCGATAAAAAAAGGGTTATGGGTGGAATGTTCACTGCCATACCCCTTCCAAGTTAGCCCGCTACCATCTTAGGCTGCATCGTCACTTACCATCAGGTGAGATCGCAGTCAAGGACTAGCTTATCATCAAAAAAAAGCATGCTTTCTTATACGACGACGTGTTAGCATGCTTCAGGATGTAAAATCGAGTGCTATACTTATACGCATTTTCATTTCATTTCATTTATTCGTTGCATAAAATCCCCAACAGTTATCTTTTTAAACCAGTGCGGAAGCGTTAATAACTTCTAACAAAGGGTAACAAAGAGAATTTTATCCTCTTATACAAACACTATATGAGAGCTAGCTTTTAAAGATGGCGCATTCAATTATCATATGAATATAAAGGGCTCAATTTACGAAAAGCCGCTTATATATAATCGGCTTAGTTGGCGTGCGCGTTATTGCATTTCGACGATGAGTTTCATGCACCGCTCAATTATTTCAATCCACTTAAATTAATAATTTTATGCATGCTTTCAAAGGGGTAGTTAACAGGTATCCTTGTAAACTATGTGTGCTAAGAATAGAAGAATACTAAAGAATGAATTAAAAGAAGTATGAGCCAAAGCACTCATTGCTAATGGTAAGGACTATGGTCTCCTATTCGGGGAGTCGCAGGTTCGATCCCGGGCACGCACCTCTGGACTTTTTGGAGTTATAATATACGTTTAGCATTATAGCAATTACATATCAAACGCTTCAACGGTATAGGAAAACATTGAGTAAATTTTCACGCCTAAGAAGAGTTCTCCACAATGTTCTCAAAGGTGTGTGAAGTCTGTTGACTTGCATCGGGCCAGCGTGGTGGACTATGGCCTATAACCCTTCTCTGAGAAGAGACCTGCGCTCAGTAGTGAGCCGTTGATGGGTTGCTGATGATGATTATGCTATTCAACAGATCACAGATGTGATAAAACAATGTATTAGAATAGGTAGTTTCGATAAACCTGTAACTCATCATAGCTCTGTACACTATAATATTTTGCTTTGTAAAAATTGTCTCTGCTAGTCCTATGGTTTTATTCATGGGTTGCTGATGAGTAACATGGATGATTATGAAAGGTTGAGGCCTAGAATCCAGGCCGTTAATAAATTTAAAAAAAAATGCGTGAGTGTCGTGGAACACTCGGTTGGAACGAAGTGCCTTTTAATAATAAATTGATAATTAAAATAAATAAAATAAAAAATAATAATCTGAAGTTAGGATTCGAACCCCCTAACAGACAGTTTCACTCCTTCGGTTATCCGCTACGCCACCAAAGCTATAACGGAACGTGTGTAATAAACGAAGGCAACAAGCGCCGTGACGGAAAATTCTTACACTTTTTTTGCCTAGCCTGCACCTGTCAAACCGTCCGAAAAAGAACTTCGTTCCAAAAAAAAGTGTGAGTAAAGAACATCATCATCATCAATAGCCTATAACAGTCCACTGCTGGACTAAAGGCCTCTCCCAAGGGGAGGGTTTGCCCATAATCACCACGCGGGGCAGACGGGTTGGTGATCGCAGTAGATGGTAGTAGTAGCACAGAGGACGCTGCTGCCCGTTCTCCGTTATATTCCCTTAGTCGCCTCGTACGACACCCGCGAGAAGAGGAGGGGTGGTGACAACTGTATTCTGATCTGTCGTCACCACACGGCACGTAAAGAACACGTCACTTAAAAAACACAGTTACTCACCTCAACTTCAGAGTGGTCCGGCGCACGGTACCGGATACGGCCCGGAAGCGGGTCGTTCTGTGCAATCCGCGACATGCTGCCGCGTTCGAGGGGCTTCAGCACCTGACCGCGCATAACCTCAGGGCTTACGTCCTCGAATACCACTGAGCCACTGGGCAGTTTTGTGATGTTGCACGCTACTTCTTTGCCCTGGGGACAATGGAAATCATAAGTTGTTACGTTCCCTCAAATATGGTTGAGCGAAGCAACGGCTGGGTCATGCGTCATGCTCGTGAATGGGTGCCACCGGCGGGAATGGGGCTACTTTATGTCTGCCGATCTTAAGATGTATTGAATTGTTAGTAGGTATGCATTTTTAGAACTTCCCTCATGGTGGAAAAACTGCATACATAAGGCAACCGCCGAGTTTCTTGCTGGTTCTTCTCGGCAGGAAGAGCATTCCGAACCAGTGGTAGAGTCCGACGATTCAAAAGCACTTGTAAAAAGTTTATTTGAATAAAAAATATTTCTATTCTATTCTATTTTAAGAAAAGTATTTTCTTAATGGATAACTTGGTACACAAGGGATGCGAGTGACATTTAGGTGAAAATCGAGTTGGTTTGGTTTTTGTATTCTCATCATTCTAACGGCATTTATGAGGACTATTGCATTTTGCATCCCCTCAAGCATTAAAATCTCAGATACTTTTGACAAAATGTGGTCAATTATTATCATCGACAATTAAATTACGGATATCTAAGGCCAGGCGCTCATTGTAACTTTTTGTCGCCAAGTGGAGAGCTATGAAAATATATGGAAGTGCGCTCACTGTAGAGACGAGACAATACGGCGACAAATAGTTCCAGTAACTGACGACACTTGAAATCCATTTCAAGAATGAGCGCGTTTTGTCGCCCAGCGACATGCGGCTGGCCTAAAGCAGTGGGCGCATCGTGGCGACAATAGGTGACAGCGACAAAAAGTTACAATGAGCGTCTGGCCTTAATATATAAAAGGAAAAGGTCACTGATTGACTGATTGCTTGACCTATCAGCCCACAGCTCAAACCACTGTACGTATTATGTCATAGGCATCCGCTAAGAAATGATTTTTGAAAATTCAACCCCTAAGGGGGTAAAATAGGGTTTTGAAAAATCGAAATTAACGTCAGCGAAGCCGCGGGCAAACGCTAGTTTTAGACATATTTTTATTATCATATATGTACCTAGTTTTTGATAGATATTAAGAGCGATAAAAGTTTTTCGCCGTTTTTCCCTATCAAAATGTAGGTATAACATAATAAAACTCAACAACGTAGTCAAAAGTATCTAAGATTTTTACAATCATTGAAAATATTAGAATGTGCGAGAGACAGGGATGCGAAATGTAAGAGTCACGTAAATAATAGTCCTCTTAAACTCGTCAAAACTTCGGAATCAGTCGATTTGGAAGCAAGGGATGATACACATAATATGACCGCTTACAAGTTTTATCCGAGCAATGTTACTTCGTATAATATTCCAATCCTTACTTCGTCCATACACCATTTGCACTTTGAATATTAAACCATTAATACTCGAAGCGTTTGCACCTCCAACTTGTTAAGGCTCTTAACTGGTACTACATAATTTTCTTAAATTATTTAACAAGGGAGGTTGGCGAATTTTGACCCAGCATTTTTAAAAACCGTTCAGATTCAGAAAACATTTAATTTTAATTAATATTTTTCAGAGTATTTTTCTGTGTAAAGCCCATATTTTTAGAAGATGGGGATCAAAAATATAATTATTCATAAGTACACATTATAAATAACCGTTACATGGCAATACAAGTGAATATCTTTTTTCTCCCAACTTTATTTGATAGACTTTGATTAATTTTTTGTTAGTCTGGTTTACTAGCAGAAGTATGAGAAGTTTGGTTCGTGAACGTGGGCGTTCAGAGTTCAGTTCAGTTCGTCTGCGTCAGAAACTCTATGGAATTCGCCAATCTCCTTTATAATTCAACATTTAATGAAAATTAAGGGAACAATAGCGAACTGCGCAGAACATGCTCGAGAGTAATTATTTTATATACTGTATCTATTATTATACGCTAGTGCGCACCGCAGTTTAGGAAGCATACAGTACGAAAAGAACACTACTTCACCAAGTTGCTTTAAAAATTCAATGACTCAACCATTGCTCTACTGTCGTACTTCACAATAAATTTAATTTTGCAAGCCTGGCTCATGTAGCTTGACAATTTCTTTCTTGACGAACTTCAATTTACACCGCGAACTAAAGCTAAGCTAAGCACGCAAATCGCACAATCGGTTATGAGAAGTTACGTGAACTAATCTGTACTAATACTAATATACTAGTGGTTCGCCCCGAACTGAGACCTCGCGGTAACGGTTTCCCATAATTACTTATTCATTCAATAGATACATGACGATCAAAATTGACATTATTATTATGCCCGTTTTCACCAACCATACCTAAATCATCCCCTTTGTAGAAGTCTCTTTACGTAGGTAGCCCCTAAATACAATCCTAACATCCCAATGTCATTTTCACCTTTAGTTGTCCCGTAGAGGTTCGTAATAACATAGTTGACAGAAAGTGTCAACTAACTTAACATAGGTAGCCCGTAAAGGTTAGGGAACTGTTATAGTGAAATCCTCAAGGCCTCAATCAAACTTAGGTATAGTTTTTTGGAACATTCAAATTAAATTACTTGTACACAGCGTCAACTATCGACACGATCAGAAAACATGTAAAAACAAACTGCAACGTGAAGTTTTATTGATGTTTGCTAAATGACTAAATAATAATTTTAATTGAATAATATGTTACATATAGCTGCATTTGCTATATGAGATGAGAGCGCCATCTATTGACATCATTGTGAAGTTCTGTTGTTGCTGCTCATTAAAAGTTAAATAATTTAGTTTCCTTATTACATTTATCTAATTTTAGTATTTGTTGTTCAAGTACATGATATTACGCTAAAATTATAAAACTTTCAAGCCCCAGCTTTCAATGGTTATTCCGTTGTGAGGTCAAATATAATCTCCACTTTGAAAGCCCCCCATTTCGTCAATTTTGGGAAAAAAATTAAAAAAAAAATACTTTTGTACTCTGTTCCAAATTATCTTTAAAACGAGGTACTGTAACCCTATGAAACGCAAATTTTTTTTTTCTTCGCATTCGCTTCTATGAGAGCCCCCCTGAAATAAAGATTTTTATAACTTTTTAAGCCATTTTCGGCTGGAGGCCATCGGTTTACATATTATATCTAAAATTGAAGTAATTACGTTCAGTAATTCAGAAGTTATAAGGCTCTGACAGACGGACGGACGGACGGACGGACGGACAAGTGCAAATTCACTCAAGTAGACTCAAAGACCTTCGCTTCGCTCGGTCGAATATAATATATACTAATACTTATCTTAATATACTTATCTATCATGAACACCTTTTATAAGAAAAAACCTAGTAGAAAGTGGACATGGATATCTCCAAGTGGCAATATAAGAAACGAAATCGACTTCATAATGACTAACAAGCCAAAATTGTTTTTGGATGTAAGTGTCATAAACAAACTAAACTTTAATACTGACCATAGGATGGTACGAGGCAGAATCCATGGAACGCAAATAAAACAATCTAGGAAAAATATTAGAAATATGAAACCACAAGTAGTTCTTCCTATACCAGACTCGATTTTGAATGATTTGAAAAATGCTCTGCTAAGCAAGCTAAAAGAAATTTACAGCATACAGCAAAAATATGATATCTTGGAAAAAGAACTTAAAGAAACGGAACTGAAATATGTACAAACTAAAGCAAACAAAGATAAAATTGGAAAAAAAGCCAGAGACTTAATTGAGAGACGTAAGAGTTTAAGTCAAGAAAAACCAAAGAATAGAAAAGAAATTGCAAACATAAGTAAGGAAATAAATGAAAGCATTAGGAAATATAGACAGAAAATAAGATCAGAAACAATTATACCACATATAGAAACATCAGGAGGGGTAAAGAAAGCACTTAAAGAACTGGAAGAAAATACACCCTGGATTCCAAAAATAAAAGATAATAAACGAAAGCAAGACCATACAAAAAGGCTTGAGATACTAGAATCAGCGACAAAATTTTATAGCAACCTATACAATGACCAAACTTCATCATCAGTAAGTGTGAACTATGAAGAGAACGAGGAAGAAATACCTGTAATTATGAGAAGTGAAATAAGGAAAGCTATACAATCTCAAAAAAGTAGAAAATCGCCAGGTGAAGACAGAATATCAAACGAACTCTTGAAAGGCACATCGGATATGATAATAAATCATTTATGTCAGTTATTTAATGAAATTTTGGAAAAGGAAGTAATACCGGCTCAGTGGGCAACATCAACTATAATTTTATTACACAAAAAAGGAAATAGAGATGACATCAATAATTATAGACCAATTAGTCTTATGTCTAACCTTTATAAATTATTCTCAAAAATAATACTTGAGCGAATAACCAAAACTTTGGATGAGAATCAACCAAAAGAACAAGCTGGATTTCGCAGTGGATTTGCAACAGTCGATCATATACATACAATAAAGCAAGTCATAGAAAAATGCAATGAGTACAATATGCCCTATTACCTAGCTTTTGTTGATTATAAAAAGGCATTTGACTCTTTGAAACACGAAATGATTTGGAAAGCATTGGTAAATCAGGGTGTAGACAAAAAATATATTAGGTTAATTCAAAATATTTACAAAAACATGACAGCAAGAATAAAGACAGAAAGAGTAGGAGAAAAGTTTGAAATTAGGAAAGGGGTAAGACAAGGAGACCCACTATCGCCCAAAATCTTTTCCGCCACTCTAGAACAAATATTTCGAAACGTGGACTGGACAGGATATGGCATAAAGATAAACGGAGAATTGCTCAACCACCTTAGATTCGCCGATGATCTTATTCTGATATCAGACAACTCTAACCATCTACAAGAAATGCTGGACCAATTAACGGCAGAAAGCCACAAAGTTGGATTATATATGAAAGAATTGAAAACCAAACTAATGACAAATTATTGTACTAAGCAGCCTATCCAAGTCAACAATAATATAATTGAATATGTTAACGAATATATATATATATATATATCTTGGCCAGATTATATCTCCAAAATACCTAACCTCTAAAGAAATACAGAACAGGATAAATGCAACGTGGAAGAAGTACTGGTCTCTAAAAGAAATAACAAAAAATCCAGCAATACCACTCAGTCTGAAAAGTCGGGTATTCAACTCGTGTCTACTGCTCAGCATGACTTATGGTTGTCAGACATGGGCTCTAACTAAAGAAAACTATAAAAAACTCGAAACATGCCAACACAACATAGAGAGAAGCATGTTAAATGTAAAAAGAAAAGATAAAATACATCTTAAACACATTAGACAGCAAACTAAAATCACAGATGTAACTTACACCATCAAAAAACTAAAATGGAAGTGGGCTGGACATCTTATAAGAAGTAAGAAACCAAATTGGGCAAGAACCGTATGGTACCCAAGAGAAGGAAAGAGAAGAAGGGGCAGACCATTCCTTAGGTGGAAAAAAAAAATTGTAAAATTGTCAATAAAGGCTTATCTTATAATATCTTAATATATATAAATTACGTGTCACGTTGTTTGTCCGCGATGGACTCCTAAACTACTGAACCGATTTTTATCAAACTTCGTAACTATCTGTAATTTGGTCCAACTTAAAAGATAGGATAGTTTTTTTGGATTGGGATAGTTTATTTGTTTTATTTATATAGATAAGTTGGCGATACGAAGTTCGCTGGGTCAGCTAGTAACTAATATAATTGGAACGTAAGTTCCTTGTCGCGCGGTACGGAAGGGGTCTAGACGAAAAAAATTAAGGAACCGACACTCGACATATTTTTGAAACCGACACTTTTTTGTTGAATGTGAATTTTGCATTGTGTTCGGTATTTTCGCGATACAAAATTAGGTCTCCGTAGCCTAGTGGCTCCGGCAGTCGCCTAAAAGTTCAACGTCGAAGGTTCGAATCCCAGCTCGACTGACTGAATTTTCTATTTTCAATTTTATTTTAAACTAGTAGGGCGCGTGGGTGCGCGGCCCGCAAGCGGACCGCGGTTTTTCTATCGTCAAGTGGACTTTCAGGTTCTGATCATTTTCTATCAAATAACCACTCTTCCATCTTTTATACTCTCCGAGATAGACACCGTTGAAGTTTGTATGGCCGCCATCTTAGATCCGCCATTTTAGAGTTTTTTTTCAGCTCACTTCCAATTGGTTGAGGTTTCGAGTGACTTTTGTTTGAGCACACCCAACCTATCTTCAATACCCTGGCCGTGCTCCTCACCCACCTTCCAAACCCTCAATCATCTTCTATCATCATTTGTCACAATGAAAATTCTTCTATAAAAACCTATTTCGAAATGAAACCGTATCAAAGTCTTGCATGATTCCCGGCTTATAGTCTCTTCAATATTCGCCATATAATTTGTATGAAGAAAAAAAAAATTCCGCCATCTTCGATTTTTTTCCATTCATCAAATAGACCTTTGGGTCCTGATCATCTTTTGCCAAGAAACCACTCTTCCATCTTTTATACTCCCCGAGATAGACACCGACGAAATTTGTATAGCGGCCATCTTTTTTCCGCCATTTTGAATTTTTTTTCAGCTCACTGCGAATTGGATGAGGTTTCTAGTGATATTTGTTCGAGCACCCCCCACCTATCTTCGATACCCTGGCCTTGCTCTTCACCCGTCTCCGAAATCCTCAATCATCAGCTCTCTCCATAATTTTCCTCCGAATGAATTTTTGTCTTCTGTACGAAATAATCAGTGAAAAAAAATTTTTTCATACAAAATTTTACAGGAGAGGTGATCAATCAGTCAGTGAATCAGTGAATCAGCACGAACAGCTATATATATATTAATAATTTCTACATGTGGAATTTTTCCCTAATTTTTTATAACTTAAGTTATAAAAAATTAGGGAAAAATAACATATCGCTCGATAAGATGACATCAGACGAAAGTGATGGAAGTAATGGATCTCTGTATTAATCTTTTTCCAAAAAATAGAACAGCATGACAACCACCATCACTTAGTCGTTTTCCTAGTTCCATGCTAATACCATGTACTAGTCGAATTACCATGGAAATAGGAATTGCGACGAATTACACATTTTAAGTAAGGTTGGTAGGAAGCGTGTTCTCATAAGTATATTCAGACAATAATATTCTGTGCCTATTAGATTATTCAAAGCAGCAGATTAATGATTGATTCAAAGCTATAGTGGTAATTTGCCTTAAATATATTAAATGGAAACATAACCTCATTTTTAACAATTTACTACTGAATATCTTTTTTCTCCCAACTTTATTTGATTGACTTTGATTAACTTTTTTGTTAGTCTGGTTTACTAGAACAAGTATCAGAAGTATGATTCGTGAACGTGGGCCGCAAGTCTGGGTCAGAAACACTATGGGGGTTCGCCAAACTCCTTTCAGTAAAATAAAAATTTCACCAGGCCTTCGTTGAGAACTTAATGGGACGCTATTCACATTTCCGCTTTTCCGTAAAGCGAGAAGAAAAGACGATCTATGCAAGTATGTTAGTTTCTGAACTGTATGCTTACTAAACTGTGGACTGTGGTGCGCGTCGAATGCATGCGGGATGGTTGCTTTGTAATGAGTAATTGACGGTCGCTCAGCGTTCATAACAGCCATCGTTCACATAGAGAAATCTATAATATCCGCAAGCTATTAAATCGCGCATGTATTTCCGAGGGAAAATCACGGTGCTAGAGGGGCTAAGGCGACAACATACGAGACGCGTCGAGGCAAAGCGACTTATTATTTATGCTTATTTACGGTTGAAATTTTTATAGCAAATACTACGGTGCGTCCGGGCAAGCCGGAGGGCATTTTTCATGCTTTCAATCTCATATCAAAGTAAATGAAACTGAATTTAAGTTTTTATCTTTAAAAGACTGCATTTCGGCGAGGGTGTATTGGTCGTTGCGCCTTAGTATGACGTCAAACTTCAAACGTCATCTTTCTCGCACCACACAGTTTCCTCAAAAACCGCCTCCAGTTTATCGGTAGGATTAAAATAGCTTACGCTCAAAGTTTTTGACTAGACGGGAACTACACATGTCATAGTTTACTATGAATAGTACATTTTGACATTACCATCAGAGTAAAATAAACCATAACAGTATTGAGTTAGAGCGCAATTTCGTGTATGTATTGTTTACGTAATACATACGCTTCAAATTAAAATCGTCTGTATTGAATTTGTAACTTTAAACCGATACTATTATGGTTCATTTTACTTTGATGCTAATGTCATAGCTAACTGTTACGATCAAACGAATTAAAACTCGGCATAACCACACTGAACTGGCGCGTACTTGTGTATAGTTTTGAAGCAATTTAACGATACGCGACTGCGTAAGCTACAAATTCTCGCACTCGGCAGTTTGAGCTCCTTCATAAAATTCCTTTTATCGCAATATTTGGAGCAGTGATGGCGTTTCCATCGCGGTTTGTGTGTGTCATGCTTTATTTGATACACAAAGTAGTGATAATTAAATGGTCACGCAGCTTTTCCAATTAAGCTTAACGCTACAGTAATGTGTCTACGCTATAATAATGTACATATTAACATTTACCACTTAAGTTTGCCAGCCGTATTCAGCGGATTTGAAAATTGACTTTCAGGAGTTTGTAGAGAGTGGTGATGGCGTTTCAATCGCGGTTTGTGTGTGTTTTTATTTGATCCTTAAAGTAGCGTTAGTTAAATGGTCACAAAACTTTTCCAATTAAATGTAACGCTTCGTTATAATAATTAGGGCGAGCGAAGCAAGCCCGTATCACTATCCCACAACCTGAGCATTTTTGTGGTACACTTTACTGAAAAACTATCACGCCTATAGATTTGTGCTTTAACCTAGTAAATTAACTTCATATCCAGATGTGTTATCAGTCAAAAAAATATAATTAATAATTTTATATTCATTGGATAGAATGTTATTGTAAAACTAACACCATCTGCTAGACAACCAAAGAGTTAATGTTAACATCGCTGCAACAGAACTAAACTCTTTATTCAAATACATCGTAGTTAATCTAATTAATACTAGATGACACCACTAGAATAAGGTTGTAAAATAACGGCGGAGTTTTGACGGGAAAGCGACAATGGTGGATTATATTCCATCATTGTCGCTTTCCCATTTAACATTTCCCATTTAACTGTTAAGTACACTGAGTGTGGCGCCATATTCCCGAATGGGAAAAGATTAAAAAAAATAAAAAAGCTACGCGAGCCCTCACAAAGCTCAGCTTTTTGAGTGTATTTACATTTACCATTCAGTTTTCAGCGGATATGAAAATTGACTTTCGGGTACGTTCGTTCGATCGGTGTGATTTTATTTTGCTCCTGTTCAGAACACATCTCAAAGCAAAAGGCTGAAGGCACACGACTGCATGTAACGGGCTGTTTTAATTATTTTGGACAGTACGATCAAAGCAACCAAAGGAATGATAGATGAACATATCTACATACTATGTATAGGTGAAGAGAAAAATTTGCACTCGTTTTTAGGCATATTGCGCGCACGGAGGATTGCGAGATTTTAATTATTTTGGACAGTACGATCAAAGCAACCAAAGGAATGATAGATGAATATATCTATAAACTATGTATATGTGAAGAGAAGTTTGCACTCATTTTTTAGGCATATTGCGCGCACGGAGGATTGCGAGATTTGGCATAGTCAAAGTTTATATTAGAAGAGGGCAGAATGCAAAAAGTTACTTTCTGTTATTTAATTATTAGTATTTAACTTATTTGCATTTATTTAGAAGCAGTGATAGCCTAGTGGTTAGGATTGTGGTCTTCTATTTGGGGGGTCGCAAGTTCGATCCCGGGTACGCACCTCTGACTTTTCGGAGTCAAGTGTGTTTAAGCAATTAAATATCACTTGCTTCAACGGTGAAGGAAAACATCGTGAGGAAACCTGCACACCTGAGTTCTTCATAATGTTCTTGAAGGTGTGTAAAGTCCGCCAATTCGCATTGGGCCAGTGTGGTGGACTATATGGCCTATAACCCTTCTCTGAGAGAAGACCTGCGCTCAGTAGTGAGCCGTTGATGGGTTGCTAATGATGATGATGATGAACTTATTTGCAACACATGTGTTACAAATATATTGATTGTGTAAGTTCATACTGAGAATGTCAAACACATTAATAGTCTGTTGTCAAACAGTTGTATTGTAGTAATATTAATTATTATAGCTATACATAAACAAGTATGAGAATGTACTCGTTTACTCCATACAATTTCCAATTTGAAAGAAGACAAAATGTTTATATTTTTTTAAAACAAGCTATTATGATTGTTTTATGGTTTTATTACAGATTTCTCATAGTTGACTTCCAAGGTTCAATCTTCTGGCTACATCATCAGTCCCCGGATAACATCTCGAACCAGAATCATTTTACTAAAACGAATCAAACGAGCCTAAACACGATGGGGTTACTTATATCGTTTTATTCGAATTCCCATAGCCAGCGTCCAGCTCCATTCCATCATCAGATGAGCTCAATGTCACAACAATACCTATTGCATTATCATCTAATTTACATATGGAAAATTTAAGTTCAATTGGAAACCGGTCTTATTAAGCTTACAAGATTTGACCTAAACAAACATACACACATCCTTACTAATATTATAAATGCGAAAGTGTGTTGGTTTGTTGGTTTGTCCTTCATTCACGCCGCAACAGGGCTACGGATCGACGTGATTTTTTGCATGGGTATAGTTGAGGACCTGGAGAGTGACATAGGCTATTTTCATCCCGGAAAATCAAAGAGTTTCCCAGGGATTTTAAAAACTAAATCTACACGGATCGCGGGCATCAGCTAGTACATTATAGTTAAGTTAAATAAAAGCTTTTATGAGTAACACTTACATTTCTCGTCTGGATGATGAATTCGACGTCATCCCCTAAACACAGTTCCTCTTTCACTTTGGCCTCAGAGTAATGGAAGAAAATCTCCTTCACAACGTCGGCGCGCTCAATAAATCCGAAGTTCTCTTTCTTTGAACACACCACGCCGTGGTACTTCACTGGGTGCGAAGGGTTCTCGAATCGGACGTGGCACGCGCCTAATGTTCCTCTGAAAACATATATCCCATCAATACGAGTGTACGAGTCAGATCTTCTTCTTCTTTATAATTCTTCTTCTATTTATCTTCTATCAACCTATAGACGTCCAATGCTGGACAAAGGTCTCCTCCATGCCGCCGCATGCTTTGTCGCCGCCTGAATCCAGCGGCTCCCTGCGACTCGTTTGATGTCGTCGGTCCATCTAGTGGGGGTTCTGCCAACCCGTGCTTCCCGGTGCGGGGTCGCCACTCTAGCACCTTGGGACCCCAACGACCATCAGCTCTTCGAACTATGTGCCCGCCCATTTTCACTTGAGTTTCGCGACTCTGAGCTATGTCGGTGACTTTGGTCAGGTAGGTTTGGCTTAATAGCTGCAACGTATTTTTTTTTGTTTAGGCTATGCCAACAACTTATCTATCCAGTTGGACGAAATTGGAACTAAGGCCGCTATTTTAAGATATACCATTTCAGTTAATTCCGCTGTCCAAAAGTTCATGGCCCTTGGTGCTGTCAGTTCTATCTTTCGACTGTGTGCCTGCCTATAAGATGACTATTTCCTCCTAATTTAAAACCTTCCAAAGTTGGAAAACTGGAATCCGGAAGGCTGGAGATTGGTTTACATATGTATTTAAGGGATTCTTAAACACTATGGGGATGCTGTGATTTATATTATTTAGGTAACGCTAACAGATCCATGGGGTATTGTTTAGTTAGTAATGGTGTAAACAAGTATTATTATTATTTTAGATTTATCCTACTAATATTATAAACTGGATCGAGTTAATATTATAAATGCGAAAGTTTGTGAGGATGGATGTATGGATAGATGTTTGTTACTCTTTCAAGCCACCACAAATGAACTGTTTTGGCTGAAATTTGGAATGGAGATAGCTCATACCCAGGATTAACACATGGGCTACTTTTTTCCCGGAAAATTACAGAGTTCCCGCGGGAATTAAAAAACTTAACCCATGCGGACTAAGTCGCGAGCATCATCATCTAGTAGTAAAATATTAATGAGATAAACAGATTACAGTACTAATGTGTTAATCATGGATATGTATTAATTAAGTGTGGATTTAGACTGAGTTTCCACGGCGCGGTTCGCACCCGCGCCCGCGGCGGGTACCGCTGTTACCGCGCCCGCCGCGGACGCAAACCGCACCGTGGAAATTGCTACCTCATTTTCCATACAATCTGCATTCTGCGGAGGCCGCGGGCCCGGACATAATGCTATACATAGTATCATAACTAACCTTTGGTTGGTCGCAATCTGAAAGCTCACAGCATCACCGGTACGTAGGGTGACGTTGCCCTCCACATCGTCCTTCGTGTAGGGTAGGAAGAAGCATTCGCCTCTATTCTCATAGGAGATCCTGCCAGTGTTGTCGCCAGAGCCCTCTCCCTTCACTTCCGTAGTCACCACTCCGGTCACCCGTGCCTCGCTGAGAACTACCTCAGGGGCTATCTTGGTGACGGTTGAAGCGATCGGTTTGCCCGTGCGACGGTCATAGGTCATCTCGAACTCCACAGGATCGCCTATCTTCAAGTGGTCAATGTTGCCACCGAATTGGCTGAAGTGGAAGAATAAGCGGGCCTGCCGCTCGCAGCATTGTATAAATCCGTAGGAATGCTACAAAAAGATATTTCATTTGCATAAACAATTTCACACATCAAAGATTTTGACTACAGCCAAGCTAAAAGGAAGCGTTATGATATTAGAAGTTGATATGTACATTTAGCATTTTTTATTCTACTACCAATTACACGTACAATAATTCGTCAGTTTAATAATAATTAATTTTTTATTTATTAATTACATATTATTTTGTTTCTTATGGTAGAAGTCGCCCTTTGGAGTAGGCCTCCCGCAGCTCTCTCCATGTCCGTCGTTCTCATGCACACATCTATAGGGTCTATGATGTACATATGACATGTAATATATAGGTATGTGACTATGAATTTGATGAATGTGAATATTTTGATGAATGAGGTATCAATCAATTTGTTATTGTCAGTCAATAGACATTACGTGGATTGCTAAAATCATAAATTTTCCTTTTGGATTTGCCAGAGTCACGTTAAGTCATAAATAAAACTTACAAGTAGTTTTTCAATTATTCCCGTTTCCCTTATAGGTGGGTGGTTCATTGAATCGTACTGGGGTTGGTTGTTGGTTGAACTAGAAGAAAACACTCCGACTGAGTCACCCATAGGGCACGCGTCAATGTTGTAATTGCCGAGGGTAAATCTGTTCCCGCCATTTGACTTGCCCATGTTATTGAAGTTGTCTCTTGGAGAGCTAGGATAGTCACTACTGAAATTACCTGTGAACAAAATATTAAAATCATCATCATCATCATTAACAACCCATCAACAGCTCACTACTGAGCACCGATCTCCTCTCAGAGATGGGTCATAGGCCATAGTCCACCATGGTGGCCCAATGCAAGTTGGCAAACTTCACACACCTTTGAGAACACTATGGAGGTGTGCAGGTTTTCTCACTAAAGTTTTCCTGGCAGATGAAGCATGTGATATTATTTCATTGCCTAAACAATAAACATACATACAATACAGACAGGATAGAAAGTTAGAAACCACAACTTCCCGAATTGGAGACGGCAGTCCTAAACACTGGGCTATCACTGCTCAAAATATTGAAATAGTGTACAAATAAGTGGCCTTGTCAGATGGTGATAATTTGGTTCGCAAGTATAATGCAAAATTGGATTGAAAGCGTTGACTTGGACATAAACTGCAATCTTGCAGTTTGCAATCTGCAAAACTTTGAATGCAGTTTTGTTTCTTTTTAAAAAGAAGGGAATGTTTCCTTTAAGTAAAATAAACTAACTTAAGGATTTAAGGTATTTCCCCTCCAGGGCCCATAATTTTTTTCCACCCTGTATAGATAAAAGCTAAAAGTGACTGTCTGACTGATTGAGCTATCAACGCATAGCTCAAATCATTGGTCAGATCAGACTGAAATTTTGCATATGCATAGCGAATATGATGAAGGCATCTGCTAAGAAAGGATTTTTGAAAATTATTCAACCCCTAAGGGAGTAAAATAGGGGTTTGAAAATCAAACTTAACACAAATGAAACTGTGGGAAAAAAGCTAGTTGTTAAATATTAGCAGCAATGGGACAAGCAGTGATAGCGAATGGTAGACGAATGGTAGAGTCATGATGTGTCATAAGAGCCACAGGTTGGCCTATGTGAAATAAATAATTTTGAATTTTTTGAATTTAGCCCAGTGGTTAGGATTGTGGTCTCCTATTCGGGGGATCACAGGTTCGATACCGGGCTTGCACCTCTGACTTTTCAGAGTTAAGTACATTTAAGCAATTAAATATCACATGCTTCAACGGTGAAGTAACACACAGTGAGGAAACCTGCACACCTGAGAGTTCACCATAATGTTCTCAAAGGTGTGTGAAGTCCGCCAATTCACATTGGGCCAGCGTGGTAGACTATGGCCTATAACCCTTCTCTGAGAGGAGACCTGCGCTCAGTAGTGAGACGTTAATGGGTTGCTCACAAACAAAGAAACAATGATGGTTAAATTTTTGTTTTTTTTTTAGCTATCTGCGTATTTAAATGTTAATTTTTCCTTTCATTATTTTTTTAATGTTTGACATGTCTCCTTCATGTAGTTTGCTAGTACATGTCACCCCCTATATATCGCTACTATGGGATTACACATATATGCATTGCACTTATTATGCATTGATGCAGCAAGAACACCATAAATTCAAACAACCAGAGGCGATTGGGTATTTGACGTATTTTTTATTTATTTAAAATAACATTTTTAAATTTTATAACGCAATGCCATTTTTCTTTTTTAGTAATATCTTAACTAGTCTCGGAAATATAGAGCTTTAGTTTCCTGTTAGGCAGAGAGAGCGCTACTGAAGTGTGATGTCAGTAGCTCCATACACACTCCATAGAAAATTTCTTTTTAGAAACGGATACGGTCATAATACAACAGCTTATAACTTATTTGTTTTTTGACCGATTTATTTTCTGTTTTTACAATTAATGTTATTATTACATATTACATTTTCGATTATAACTAATGAATATCAATATTTTGATAACAGTCAAATACCCAATTGTGGTTATTGCATTTTTAGTCAATTTCACAGCAAAAGAAACATTAAGTTAAGATAAGTTAAGAAAAGTTTGTAGGGTTACTTACCATTACGAAAAACTTGTTTGGCTTGCATATTTGAATGCTGGAGGTCTAATATATCATGTAGAGGGGAGGGTTGTGAATCTGGCGGCTGGAACATCTTCCACTGAGGATTGCTTGACATTGTGGCAGTACCTCTCTTGTATATAAGTCGAAAATCTCAGTATTATGTACCAATATATCACAGAAAATGGTGTCTGGTGTCCACAAATTCGTTTCAAATACAAATTTACAAATCAAAATCACATCTTTGTCTTTGCATTCAATTACACTGTTAAGTCACTGAAGGTCCACTGATTTTAAACACCAAAATAACACTTGAGTTGCAAAACAAAACTAAATAGGAATGAACTACACTAGATCCTCAGATGTCTTCAATGCTTGCTGGATCGGGGCTCAGCTGTGTGTTGCTTGTTTGTGGATTTGTGGCTGGTTACTGGTTCATACAACTACCTACTGCAAATGATAATTGTAATTAGTTATCACTTTATACAGTGACTATTATACAAATTGTTAATTAGCAACAATATTAACAAAACGTGCGCTCAAATGGATAGTCATTGCAACACATCGTTAAATAAAACGTATGTGCAGTGATAATATAGGGAGCAGGGCGCCCTCCGAAACACTTTTTACAACAGAGTAATACACAGTTTACTGAGTTCACGAGTGTCACAAAAACCTCTGACAGCGTATCCTTAAGCCCCAACTTAATCAAATGCTGTGTACTTAATGCTCAATTGAAATCTACTGTTCCGATCAGCGACACAAAATCCAATCAAAAACTCGAACCATGTAACTATACGTTTACCGCACATCCGTTGTTGAGTTAAGATTACAAATTACAAGGTATCCCAACTTTTACACGAGGAGCTGCCACAAAGCGTTGCAACAGAATATCGTTCCACATTTTATTATTGCTATCTACTATGTAGGTATCATATCGGCCGCCCGAACCGAGACAACTGCAAAATTATAACGCTACAGCCCGACAGCAATCGTCGTACCGGAGCCTAATTCTATGGCCTGTACGATATTAATAAAGGCTCGTGTGTTAACGAAAATTTAATACAATCATCGAGGACGCGCATAAACACATTCAATAAAATTATCAAGTCTCACCACGACACAGCAGAGCACTGACGACATACCGCCATATTGAATGTCAACATAAATGATAAATCCCGGTTCGCGCCTTTGAAGCCCATGCATACAAATATTTGAATTTTGTTACAATTTACTATTAAAATTATTTTGATAGTTATGTTTAGCACTGACTCACTTGATTTATATTATTGTAAACAATTTTTTAAAATTTTGTGCTTGTTTTTTCGAAAGACGGAAATCAATCATACTTACATATTTTATTTTTCTTTATTTTGCGGCTAATGGTTTTCATGTAAGAACTTTTAAAAGTGGCCTATTTCAGTTTTAAATAATTTATTATCCGCTATAAATTTTAAATTAACTCACAATAATAAATTAATTAATTCCTTGGTGAAAACTTGTTCGTTACACTCTTTATAATAAAATACTAGGTACCGTATTTGATTTACAGTGAAGGCGGGTAACAATGTTATAGCAGCGGTAGTTTTTATTACTAATAAAGACCAATATACCAAATAGACTGCAAATATTATTCAAGATAAACTTTTAAAAAGTTTATCTTGAATAATATTTGCAGTATAAAATTTGTAGTAAATAATTTATTAACTGCTATAAATTTTCAATTAACTCACAACAATAAATAAATGAATTCCTTGGCTTTTTTTATATTGGGAAGCGTTACATTAACTCGTGACTACGAGTTACAACTGTATTTCCTACAATATACAATACGACTGTATTTCCTAGTTCCATGCAAACTATAGTTACAATCATGGAAGTAGGAATTACGAATGGTTATAACATAGAAATAGGAAGACTATAGTCGTAATTCCTAGTTCCATGGGTTACAATAGGAATGATGACAGCACAATAGAATAGAATAGAATAGAATAGAATAGAATAGAAATGTTTTTTATTCAAATAAACTTTTACAAGTACTTTTGAATCGTCAATGAGTCTACCAATGGATGACAGTAATAATAATAATATAGAAAATTAAGTAAGTGATGGTTTATTACTCAAAGGTATTACGTAAGTAACGTTAAATCATAATATCATGAATTTATCTAATGAAATAGGATTCATGGAATAAAAAAAACGTTTGAGCGAGATTGATACTTTTTGATAAAATACGGCTGGAATCAAATATGTGAGCATCGATTCGCATTTTGTCCCTATAAACCTATCATTTTTATAGAGTCGTGAACCCATCGAAAAGCGTAATTGACACGACTCTGTGAAAAATCAGTTTTGTAATGACAAAAATCACATCTGCGCGCATCGATTCGCATTTTGTTCGCATGTTTTTGAGTCGTGTACGCATCGCAAAGCCGAATTGATGCATACAAGACTCCATACAAAATGACACTTTTTTAAGGACAAAATGTGAATCGATGCGCATTTTGCACAGATGTGATTCCAGCCTTAAACATAATTTTTTAATCCCAGAGACTAAATGACAGCTAGAAACATGGAACTATGAATTACGACTATAGTCTTCCTAGTTCCCTATTTTCATGGCTAGAAATATCAATTTTAAAAATAATGATACCAGCTTAGCAAAAATAGAGTTGTCTACTCGATTCCAGTAAAGACTAAAATCGTTAAAAAATAATATAATGTATTGTATGTATAATGGGCATAACGATTAATATTAATAATATAATATAAAATGAAATGTGTAATTATGAGGTTAAAAAGTCGCACTATTCACATTATTTGGAAGATTTAAAGAATAACTAGTTACAAAAAATAGGTACAAAAAATAATTCATCACTTATCGGTACAAGCTCGATCTCTATACCTTCCCCTACGGCAGAATTTTAATACAACGATAATAATTCCGTCACATCATGACAGCATAGCCTAATTAGCTGTGTGATTCTCTAAAAATGATTGCTACCGTGTGACGATTGCAATCGCCTGATTGAGCGATACTCACTCGCTATTGGCTAAAATGCATTGTGGCAAAAAGAACGCGATAAAAGTCAATCACTACAACTGACCCTGTAGCAATTTTACATAATTGGCATGTTCTCACAAGTTTGGCTTTAATCACAAGTTTTGATGCCATTTTGTTTCAATATTCGCATTTGATATTTTTGAGCCATGGTGAGTCGTGATCGGGTGTTTTACGTACAAGCGCTTTCAAGAGGTATTCTTTTTGCTGTTATTGTGGTTTGTTTAGTTTTGTTTTGCTTTATTGCTTACAATGGCTAATCAACCATCTACTTCATAACATAGATGTGATAAAGTCTTATTTCCGAGTAAAAAATGTAAAATGAACCTCTCAGCATGACAAAGAAAACAATGTTACTAGCCAAAAGCTGAGCTTTGTGAGGGCTCGCGTAGTTTTTCTAACGGGTAATAAGTTCTGTTGCAGCGGTGTTAACTCTTTGGTTTTCTAACAGATGGCGTTAGTAGTACAATAACCTTCTATCCAATGAATACAAAATTGTCAATGTTTATTTTTTTTAATGGTTAAAAATCATTTTTTTTATAGATAACACATCTGGATATGAAATTAATTATCTATGTTAAAGCACAAATCTATAGGCGTGATAGTTTTTCAGTAAAGTGTACCACGAAAATGCTCAGGTTGTGGGATAGTCTTAGGGCTCGCTTCGCTCGCCCTAATTAATACATGTTGCAGCTAATAAAAAGAATGTGTATTCGAGAAAACCAAAAAAAATGAGTGTGTACTAAAAATGGCAGTAATATAAAATTGGCGTATTATATAGTAATACCTAGGGCTTCAATGTATCGTGTTTTAGAGGAGCACAGAAAGAACGATATAATTTAATTTCTCAGCAAACCTTGCCCTAGTAAAATTTCAGGGATAAATTAAATAACTTCTTTTCATCAAACACAAATTATTCGATTAATCGAATAATCGAATAAAAGTAAGCATCGATGACAACACAATCTATGAGTCTTATTTATCAGGTCACACAGGAAACATCATTTTATCTTACATGCCTAAAATATAGCCTAACTGAAATGGATAAAATAATGAAATAGATTTTTGTTTGGAACGGAGAAACTTATTTTGTAATGGTGGAATCGGGATTTGAAGAAACGGAATTTTGGAAAGGATCAGAAAAACTTGACTATGGCTCAAACGCTCGACGCGCGGAGCCACGAAACAAACGAAGAAGAAGAAGACGTAGTCGTAGTTTCTAGTTCCATGATAGTATTAGTCTCCGGGACGTAGTCGCAATTCCTAGTTCCATGCTCCGGGATTAATTTATAAATCTGTGGTCAAATACCCAATTATTAATTTAAGATGGAAGTAGTACTACTCATTAGATACATATATCCTTCTCTATGGTACTACTTTGACAATTGAAAAACGGTAGTAAATATTCTTGTTGTTCCTGGTCTGTGGTAAATATTATTCGACTACGAACTTCATTTTGTAAAATTTTTACGTAGATCAAGTTGCGAACCTTTTAGGTTTTAATAAAGCCAAAGACCTTACACAATAAAGCATATCTACACGATCGGATCCAACCACCAACAGAGGGCACTAAGAAGCTTAAGGTGGAAGACACAGTTCTGCCCGCGAAATTCAAATTTAATTTGGTTTTTCGCAATTTGTAAACTAATACGACAAAGTAGGCTTATGGCATTCTAATTGCGACAATGGCAGTATCATCTTCACAGGTTTATATAAAAATCTTTACTTGAAAGTGTCCAGTTTAAGAAATTAATCAAAATATCGACTAATTTGTGAGTAACTCACGTCCAACTCAGTATTTTGATTAATTTCTTAAACTGGTCATTTTCAAGTAAAGATTTGTATGTAAACCTGTGAAGATGATAATTCTACTGGCGCAATTAGAATGCCATTAGCCTAGTTTGTCGTATGAGTTTACAAATTGCGAAAAACCAAATTAAATTTGAATTTCGTGGGCAGACTCATATAATCATCCTTAAATACTTTACTTATACCATTATATTTTAAGCTTCTTGGTGGGCACCTTGGTTGAGTTGGAGTCAAAATCAACCTTATAGAAGTTGGTTGATGTCAATCTATACCAATTTTTTTGTTTGTTTGTTTGTTTTAGTACCGAATAGGCTCTGAAAATACTGGATTTTAACCATTGTTTCACCAACAGAAAGCTAACTAGTGGTTCGCCCCGAACTGAGACCTCGCGGTATCCCATAATTCCCATAAGGTACCTAGTTTTAACTATATTATATTGTAATTAAAACGCGCCGAATCTGATGACGTCAATCGTCATCTGCTTTCGTGGATGGGATGCGTATGCCTACAGTATTTTACTAAAATTCAGCTGGTTCGCTGAACGGGTGTTACGTAGTATACGATTTCATAATAAAAAAAATTATAAACTGCCATGACTGCGCGCTTGCGGCTTCTGCGGCGAGCATGTCTAGATGCGCGCTCATCTTTACATTCATAGACAGTACCATCATACGGTAGTAAATAGGTGCTAACGTCTAATTATTGTAAATAGAAACGGATTTACTTTTGCAAAAACAACGTGATACTTTTATTGATAATAATTTGCTAATTGAATAACATAATTAGTAATAGACAAAATAAGAATAGCTGACGCAAAACTGTATTTACAATATTAAAGACAGCGCCATCTATTAACAGTTTCTTTATAATATTTATCTAATCTTAGTATTTGTTGTTCAAGTACAGAATATAACTCAAATTATGTGTAAGTTTCAATTTTTAAAATAAAGTGGTTTTAGAGATCTAGCCTCGAATAAAATCTCCACTTTGAAAGCCCCCCATTACGTCAATTATAGGAAAAAAAAAAAATAAAAAAAAAAAATATTTTTGTACTCTGTTCCAAATTATTTTTAAAATGAGGTACTGCAACCCTATGAAATGCAAAAAAATATATTTTACTTCGCATTCGCTTCTATGAGAGCCCCCCTGAAATAAAGATTTTTATAACTTTTTAAGCCATTTTCGGCTGGAGGCCATCGGTTTACATATCATATCTAAAATTGAAGTAATTACGTTCAGTAATTCAGAAGTTGTAAGGCTCTGACAGACGGACGGACGGACGGACGGACGGACGGACGGACAAGTGCAAATTCACTCAAGTAAACTCAGAGACCTTCGCTTCGCTCGGTCGAATAATTATCAGGAAGTAGCATCCACCATGGGCATCCATTTATTTTCAAAAAAATTAGATCCCTATGAAAATTGCAATAATGTAACCCAAAGTAGCAAAATTTTGCCTATAAACAGTACATAAGTTTCAGTCTTCCAGCGTCGAATTCAATCTTTTCTTTGAAAGCCCCCATTTCATCAATTTTAAGGGAAAAATAAAAAAAATTGTACTCTGTTCCAAATTATCTTTAAAATTATATACCGCAACCTTATGTAACGCTATAAAAAATATTTTGCTTCGCATTCGCTTGTATGAGAGCCCCCCTGAAATAAAGATTTTTATAACTTTTTAACCAATATTCGGCTGAAGGCCATCGGTTTACATAATTATCATATTTAAATTTGAAGTAACTACGTTCAGCAATTCAAAAGTTATAAGGCTCTGACAGACGGACGGACGGGCGGACAAATGAAAATTCACTGAGGTAAACTCATCGCTTTGCTCGGTGAAAAATATAGCCGTATTATTTATTTGGTCTGACTACACTGGTGCCACAGAGTAGGTATATTAAAGTAACAGAGCGGAAGCTACATACAAACGGCTCGCGGCGGGCTCACCCATACATAGCGCAACGCTGTGTGCGTGAGCTCTCACCGACACATTCACCGACACGCCGCGGCGCGCCGCTCAGGGTAACTCAGGGTCAGGACGTAAGGGCTGACGGTCGTGCGTTTAGTGGAAATAAATAGACGAAGAGTGAGTGTTTGTTTGTTGTGAGTTTAGATTTATTTGTGTATATGTATGTAATAGTGTAAAAATGCCAAACTCTTGCACACAAGATAAGAAATCTAGTAATAATTTCCTTTCATGTACACGTTTCAGTTTCTTAATTAAAATTGTTACAGTAGTTGCGATATATTTTATATATTATTTTAAGTATGTTATCGTCAGGATTAGTATATTGTTAGTTATTAACTGTTACCTATGTAAAGCAAATTTAAAATTGTTTTTTATTGAATGAGTAAAATGTAATTAATAATGAATATAGATTTTTTTATAATAATCCAAACTCCGTTTTCTCACATGTGCAGTATGCGTTAGTATATTAATATTGATATTTTATCATATTATATCGATACATACTTATAATTTTTGGGAACATTAACAAAGGGTCCGCCAATTCAAATTTAATTATCTGTGCACAGCGTCATCTATCGACACAAACACAATTATTTATAAATTGTAACGAATAAAGTTTTGCAAAAATAACGACGTGAAGTTATTAACAGTTTTATTGATATTTGATAATTGAATAACATAATTATTAATACTTGTCATACAAACCTAGTGAAAATTAAAAAAAATATATTTTTACAAGACAAGCTTTTCGTAGCTGGCTACATTACCCATGGACCATCATTTAGGACCAAAAAAAGACGAATCAAACGAGCCCTAACTCGATGAGGTTACGTCGTTTAATTACTGAGTTCCTATAGCCACCTTAAGGCTCAATCGTCAGAACCTGGATATCATGGTCTAGGACCAGAGTACTTTTCAAAATTAATCAAACGAGCCCAAACTTGTTAATAATTAAGTTATATTACTAAAGTACATAAAGTTTTATTACTAAAGTTGCCAAAACCACCTTCCAGCTTCATTATCAGACCCTGAAGGTCATCTCAGGCCAGAATACTTGTCAAGACGAATCAAACGAGCCCAAATTTGATGAGGTTAGCGAGTTTTTTATAGAGTTCCTAAAGCCATCTTCCAGCTCAATCATCAGAACAGCTCCATATCTTAATAATATTGCAGAGTCATCCGATTTACACATACACGCAAAATTTCAGCTCAACCGGAAAAGTGGTTCTATCTCATCTTGTAAGATTTGATACATGTATGTTTACATGTATGTATGTACGTTTAATACATATACCCATGTATACATACATACATACATACATTGCAAGTGAAATAAAAGCTTGTAATAATAATAATAATAGTCGATAGTAAATGACGATACCATCTATTAACATTAATTGTGAAGTTATGGCAAAAATACTGATGTTCATTAAAAAAATCGTTTCTTTATATTTTTGTTAATTTAAGTATTTGTTGTTCAAGTTCAGGATTTAACTGAAATTATACATAATTATACAAACTTTAAAATATTTTTATTTTTTCCTTAAATTGTTGACATGCATCAGGTGACAACCCTAGCAGAATAGGTATACTTCTTCGCCCTTGTTAGGAAGCTTCCTCTCTGTTCGGTACTCGTGTGCTGGTGCGCTTTCAACTTGCGTAGAGGTATTCGTCATGTAAGTAGCCGAAGCATGCAATAGTGCATGTATTGCTGTATAGCGCCCATGCGGTGACACGAGCCAGCCAATATGAGCTTTAAGCTACTGTTACACATGCTCTAAAATAGCATGCTAGTAAGCATGCTTATGAGTATGCTCAATACGAGCATGCTTATGAACAGTTTACATTTGCTAGTAATAGGCATGCTAGTTTTAAGTATGCTCTTGAATAAGCATGCTCAAAGCAAATATCCCAAATACACACGCCATTTTAAAGCGTGCTTTCTCGCTCAGTTCAAACAAAGTCATGGACAATCAAACAGCTATCCGTATGGAGCTGAATAAGATCATCCTTTTGCTGGCGATGCAACGCATCCAGAAGCTTATATCAGCTCGGCAAAAAAAGAAAAGAAACAGAAAGATTTGGGTCCGTGATTGGATATCTAGAAGACAGGACTTGGGAGCAATTGCTTACAGAAATGCGAGTAGAAGATGCCAAGGGTTATAAAAACTATATGCGGATGCTACCGCATCAATTTGACTGTTTACTCTCTCAAGTTTTGACGACCACCCTGGCGCAGTGGTGACTGGTGAGCGCTGTGGTCTTATAACTGGGAGGTCTCGGGTTCGATTCCTGGCGGGGTCAATTTAGGAATTTATAATTTCTGAATTGTCTCTGGTCTGGTCTGGTGGAAGGCTTTCGTTGGCCGTGGCTAGTTACCACCCTACCGTCAAAGACGTGCCGCCAAGCGATTTAGCGTTCCGGCACGATGGCGTGTAGAAACCGATTAGGGGTATGGGTTCAATTTTCACTGCCATACCCCTTCCAAGTTAGTCCGCTATCATCTTAGACTGCATCGTCACTTACCATCAGGTGAGATCGCAGTCAAGGACTATCTTGTCATCGAATAAAAAAAATAAAAAATAAAAAGTTTAAAGCGCTATACAGAAACAAGATACACACATGCGAAATGCAATCCCAGCTAAAGTGAAGTTGGAAGTGACATTAAGATATCTAGCAACTGGAGATTCTTTACATACAATGCAATCTTGCAAATAAAGGAATTATTATTATTATTTCTCTCACTATGACTCTCACACCCGCATACAAAATAAATACATATAAAACCAAAGAGAGATATAATAAACATAAATATATATATACATATAATAAACTTACATATAGATTACATAAATAAATACTTGTAGCGGGCGGAGGATTACGCCCCGGCAGGGGAGACCAGACGGCCGGGGGTCAGGGCGACAGGCTGAGAAACCGACTTATTATTATTATTTCTCTATATATTATGACTCTCACACCCGCATACAAAATAAATAGATATAGGGCCAAAAAGTATTATAAACATAAATATATACACACAGATAAATAAACTTACATATAGATTACATAAATAAATACTTGTAGCGGGCGGAGGATTATGCCCCGGCAGGGGAGACCATCAGACGGCCGGGGGTCAGGGCGACAGGCTGAGAAACCGACGGACTATCCTAGCCGAGTCTAGCAACACCGCTTTTTGCATCTTGGCCGCGAGCGAACCGCCACGGAACCCCAGTCGCCTCAGATGGTGAGCGAGGCTGACTGGGATCAACCCATTCGCAGAAATAACGATTGGGATGGTTTCAGTGGACTCCACATGCCACATGCCAGTAACCTCGTGAGCCAGATCTAGATACTTTCGTTTTTTCTCTGTCTCCGCTCTCACGAGGTTCTCGTCATGTGGGATGGTGATGTCCACTAAAAACACCCTCGACTGTGCCCGGTCCATCAGCACGATGTCAGGCTTATTCGACAGAATCGTCCTGTCCGTGATGATGGACCGGTCCCAATAGAGCCGGACTCCGTCACGCTCAAGCACCGGCACCGATGTGTACCTATAGTACGGCACTCTCTCATCCAGGAGACCGTACTTCAGAGCAAGCTCTTGGTGAAGGATTTTGGCCGCTTGGTTGTGTCTGTGCAGATACTCAGTGTTAGCAAGAGCTGAACATCCCGAGAGCACATGCCTGAGTGACTCACCGGGATGGCGACACGCTCGACAGATGTCGTGAGTGCCATCCTTCAGGATGTACTTTCGGTAGTTCCGCGTCTTAACCACCTGATCTTGTATTGCACACACAAAACCTTCGGTTTCCCCAAAGAGGTCACCGAAGCGCAGCCATTGCACGGACGCTTTTTTATCTACGTGCGGCTCATTAAGAGCTTTAAAAAAGCGTCCATGCAACTCCCTCTCCTTCCATACGGTCTCCCGGTCAGAGGTGCTTAGTACCACCGGTTTCTGCCACTCGAGTTTGGCCAAAGATAGGGGAGTGAGTCCTTTGTCACATTCTATAACGTCTCTATGCATTGGACACTCCCTCTTCGTCTCAAAGTAGGTTCTGAGGCTGGATATCTCCCGATTATGCATGGTCTTGACGCTTAATACGCCTCGACCTCCACATTTTCGGGGTATATACAACCTCATAACAGACGATTTGGGGTGGTGCATGCGGTAGCGAGTCATAGTCGTGCGGACTTTTCTATCCAGTGCGTCTAGTTCGGTCTGAGTCCATCTGAGTACGCCAAAGGTGTACATGAGAACAGGCATGACCCAGCCGTTATATGCTCGGACCTTATTGGCGCCCGACAAATAGCTTTTACAAACTTTTGTCAGGCGGCCAAAAAATTCCTCGCAAACTGACTGTTTCACGTCCGCCTCCTTTACCCCCACGGATTGTGACATACCCAGATACCGGTATGACTCAGCTTCAGAGAGGGTCCTGATGTCAGATGGCTCGATTTTGATCTCGGCCGAATGAGTAACCTGTCCCCTCTCCACATGTAAGACCGCACACTTGTCTAGTCCAAGCTCCATCCTGATGGAGCTACTGAACTCAGTGGTGATATTCAGCAACTCCCTCAGGCGGGTGGCATTGGGTGCTAGCAGCTTGAGGTCATCCATGTAGAGAAGGTGAGGTACTTTTGTCCCTCCTCTCCGAAACTGAAAGCCTGTCCCTGATCTCTCCAGCAAAGAGCTGAGAGGGTTCAGCGACAGACAAAACCATAATGGACTCAGACAATCGCCCTGGAAGATACCCCGCCGTATCTTGATCCGGTCACCCGCAGCCGCCAACCGCTCGCCATGGAGACAAAGGATCGTACTCCATTGCCCCACACACTCTCCGAGGAAGTCTCGAACTGTACTATCGACTTTGTACAGCTCAAGGACCCTCAAGAGCCATGAATGGGGCACCGAGTCGAATGCCTTCTTATAGTCAATCCAGGCGGCAGAGAAATTCCGGCGATTTCGTTTGACCAGTTGGCCCGCGACGGAGTCGATGAGAAGGAGCTCCTTAGTACCACGACCACCGCCCCGACATCCGTTCTGAGCCCCAGACATGATGTTGTTCTCGTCTACGTGACGGGAAATCTTAAGGCTCAGAACGGATGTCAATGTCTTATAGATGGTAGTAAGACATGTGATGGGGCGGTACTTAGCTGGGTCAGCGGTATCGGTTGACTTAGGAGCTAAATGAGTGATCCCGGTGGTGAAAAGGCTCGGGAGTGCCCTTTGCTCGAGAGCATCTTGGAATTGTCGAGCCAAAGTAGCATGGCAGAGCGAAAAACCCTTCAACCAGTAGTGATGCAGCCCATCGGGTCCCGGACTTTTCCAGTTCGGGGCCCGGCGCACCGCACCAGCTACATCATCCGAAGAGATGGCGACGGGGTTCATCGGCTCTATTGAGGCACATGCTTCCTCAACCGCCGCAATCCAAGGGCCCTCCTCATGCTCCACCTCTGTTGACCATACATTTCGCCAAAAGGCGACGAGGTCAGCCGGGCTCGGCCGCTGAGAGGTAGAACAGACTGCTGGGCACTCCAGTTTTTTATAGAACCTTTTCTGATCACTCGAGAAGAGGCGATTTTGCTGAAAGCGCTCGACTCTTTCCGAGTATCGTCGAATGCGGTTCCCCCATGCAGCGATTTTCTGCTTCAAGTCGTCGATGCGCTCCGTTAGTTTTTGGGCTATATCGGGCTGATCTAGCCGCACCCCGAGCCCATTAAAGGCTATTCTAACGGAGCGCACAATCCTTGGCCTAGTGTTGCCCGACCTGAAACTGCAGTCTGCCAATGAGAGCTCTGGCCAGGGTGATACGGTGTTCTATTCTCCTTTTCCAGGCTGGCTCCGTGCTGCGCCTTAGAGTAGTGCGTCCACGTTCTTGGGTCTTGACACCCATGAAACGATGAACAGCTAAGGCCGCACCAAAGAGAATAGAAGCCGTATCATCCAGGCCAGTGCTGCGCTCAAGGTATTGAGGCAGCATTTGGTTTATGGCCTCAATGACATCCCGCGTCACTACATTTAATGTGAGTCGGGAGAGCCGCGGACGGTTCTCTAGAGGAGCACTCCTGATCTCCGAAATCGCCTCTTCTAAAATCCTTCTCATCCGCTCTATGTCAAATTATTATTATTATTATTATTATTACATTGGAAGCACTTTACAGTGTCGGAAGATCTACTATATCGATATTTCTACCTGAATTTTGTGAAGCAATATACAGTGCTTTGAAGGATTATATAAGGGTAAGTAAAACAGTTGATAGTAGAAATAAGGCATTTATTAAAAAAAACAAGAAAGCACGCTTTAAAATGGCATGTGTATTTGGTATGTTTGCTTTGAGCATGCTTATTTAAGAGCATACTTAAAACTAGCATGCCTATTGCTAGCAAATGTAAACTGTTCATAAGCATGCTCGTATTGAGCATAGTCATAAGCATGCTTACTAGCATGCTATTTTAGAGTATGTGTAACAAGCTTAAGTAGGTACACGCCAAGCATACGTCAGGGTAGTAAGCGGCAAGCGCATGCTTCTAATGCAAGTTGAAAGCGCACCAGTGTATAGTTAAAACCAATAAATACGAAATGTACACAATTACTCGGATAGGGGTTTATTTCCGGGCAAGGAACGCCTGGGCCTTTGTTTTTTTTATCATGTGACGCACTAGTCTTCCCCTCTGTTTCTGACGAGGTTTCGGCCTAGAAACGGGATCTTTGGTAGCGCGTCTATTTACAGTCTTCTTTGGTCGGCCTCCTCTTTTGAGGTAATTTCTGATTGCTGCTATAAAAATAATATCCACTAGAAGATTCAGTTTCGGAGTTATCTTTGGCATGTAAGGTGGTAAAAGCATGCGACAGGCGATTTCCGGTGAGGTCTGTGAGGTTTACAAATTGAAAACTATAATTCCAATTTGAATAATTTCAATGCAAAATGTAATTTGGGTATCTTAACTAAATTCGCTTAGAGATAGAAACACGATTGGAAAAAAAAATCTCGATAGAAAGTTTTCCCAAACTTTGATCCAATAATCTCCTTTTTTAGGTTTAAACCTTGTTTAAACCTTGTTTAAACAGAAACGGTAGGTTTTTTTCCTGCTAGTTTTTTTATTTGTGTTGATATAAATAATTACTTACTAAAAGCGGTGAGAAAAATTCTTTGATTATTGGCATCCATAATTTTTTAAATCAATTTTAAAGATTTTTTTCAATTCCCGACCCCTGAATCCATAATTTCCATATCTTTCCTAGCACTGCAAAATATATAGCTCTATCCCACTCGTACGACCCAAATAATTAAGGATCGTTATAGCCCCTTTTGATCGGCCGCAAGTTTTGGTATAGCAATGTCAGGTGATCATATGTTCTCGCTCGAAGGTAAAGAACAATGCTCTTGTTTTATAAACAAATCTTTCTTCACGGCTTTTGTCAAGCGCCAGCTTCTTTATTACACAGGGGGTTTGTCTGGTCCCTCCCGCTGGATTCGAGATGCCTTCACACTTACTGGCGTCAGGCTTCAATATTAATGGCTGAGGGCTACCAGACTGTCCTAGAACTGGAACCCCACAGTAGATCCCCATAGTATTCTTCGATGAGAAGAGTGTCGTTGGCGTCGGAGATATCAGCACATCAACATTTTTAACATTTTGAATCAGAAGTGCGATTGTGTAAGAATTGCCGATCAAATCAAAGTTAAACAATCATTACTTATTAAGTGCCTACATTATAAAAGGACCCTTTGTCAAAATTTTAAGCTTCTAACTCTAGTGATTTATGCTGAGCGTTGATAGATCAGTCAGTCAGTCTTTATAAGTAGAGATACACGGTTAATAAGTGACTGGACTGCTTAGGGTCATCGGAGGGCTTCCATCACTACGTCGTTGATAGGTATACTAGGCTCTGGAATTTTCTTACAAAATCTGTTTCTCAGTACTTACTATCTGGGTATCTTTAAAACAACAGTTAAATGGTCCATTTTCTAGGCAAACGCGTTGTATTTTAAGCCAGATCATCACTTTCTATCAGAGATGGTAGTGATCAAGGGTGTGCCTTTAATGTATTGAATTATTGTAAGAAAATCATTAGTCAAACGGCTATTTTTTTTGAAATTGTTTAAGTATTTCATAGATACTTGCGAATTGAAGAGCATCTTTGAAAATCTTTAACGGTTTGAGTTAGCCATTTGACAAACGACGTATCCTACTTTCTAAACTTTCAGATGATCATTATAAGTTGTTACGTAGCTTAACCATTGATTTTGTAAGTCAGATAGAAGAATGTAGGTTTAACAGAATTTTCCTAATTTTCTTTTCACATTATTAATTATTAGAAAGATTTTTTATTGGTTTCACTTTAAAATACATCTTAATTTAATTAAATTTAAATCCATGGATAGAATTGTAGTTGAATAAGTAAACAATAGGTCATTGTACTTATAGTCTCACTGTTGTGGGAAAATTAAATAAGGGAACTTATATCTTTAGTGTTTCGAATCTTCATGGAATATATGGATAAAGTCACAAACTTTAACATGTAAAAACATAGACGCATAAATTGTTTATGAAAATAAAGTTATCGCCATTTTTGTAAATCCCGTTTTACTCGAGATATTGGTTTTGTTAGTTATCTAATTTTCTAACTACAGCGACGATAATATATCTAAATATTATGCATGTTCAACAATGATAATTATCATTTATGCATATTATAATATTTTAAAATGCAAAAATGCAAATGCAATAATATTTAATTTTCTGTAGCATATTTCTGTAGCGCCTGACATGATAATAAAACCTGCCAAGTGCGAGTCGGACTAATATTACTTATATTAATTTGCTTATTAATCGTTAACTTTGTTTGTAGAGGTTTATTGTTAACTAGCTGACGCTCGTGACTTCGTCCGCGTGGATTTAGTTTTTAAAATCACTCGGGAAATCTTTGATTTTCCGGGATAAAAAGCCTATGTCACTCTCCAGGTGCTCAACTATACCCATACAAAAAATCACCTCGATCCGTAGCTCTGTTGCGGCAAGATTGAAAGACAAACCAACAAACAAATACACTTTCGCATTTATAATAATAAAAATATGATTTTAACATGAAAAAGTAGTTATTGTGACATAATAGTGATAGTTAGACAGTCATATAGTATCCCGGAGTTTTTTTGTAGATATTGATGTCTTCTATAAAACTGTAGTACATCACTTTGCTCTATTGTCAATAGTTTCCGCAGCGTACGCGATTTTTCGGTATATTTTAACATGGAAAAGTAGCACATTTCACACCTTGGTTTACATTATCGAAGTTTTCATACGGGTCACTAACTTTTTGAAAATATTCTATAGCCTATATACATCAGGGATAATTTAGGATTCTAATGGTGAAAGAATTTTTCAAATCGGTCCAGTAGTTTCGGAGCCTATTCAATTCAAATAAACAAACAAACAAATCTTTTCTCTTTATAATATTTTTAGTGTAGATATAAAAAAAACTATGCTAGTTAGAGTGTTAGTTTTAGTGTTAGGATGCGGGTTGTTACGTTCCCTAAAATATGGTTGAGCGAAGCAATGGCTGGGTCATGCGTCTTGCTTGTGAACGGGTGCCACCAGCGGCAATGGGGCTACTTTCTGTCTGCCCGTCTTGACATGTGTTGAATTATAATTAGAAATAAATACGTATGCTATTGTGGAACTTCCCCTCATTGTGGAAACTCTGCATACATAGAATAATATCAATTAAGTAAGTATATTGTAAAAGTATTTTGAAAAGAGCAAATGCCGAGTTTCTTGCTGGTTCTTCTCGGCAGGAACGGCATTCCGAACGAGAGGTAGACTCATTGACGATTCAAAAGTACTTGTAAAAGTTTATTTGAATAAAAACATTTCTATTCTATTCTATTCTATTTTTCTTGTACAATATACATAAACCTCTGAACATAATTATTTCTGATTTTTCAATAGGTAAACTTCGGAGATAAGGGGCCCCCCTTATCTCGGCGGACGGTATTTTTTTCGTCAAATAATTTTCAATTTTTTTTATTCCAATGATGTTGGGCCACTATTACAAATAACTACTCCAAAGTTCATGTCGATAACTTTAATAGTTACTAAAATAAACGACAGACGGACGGATGGAAAAAATCCCACCATAATTATTACTAACTTGAAATAATGAAAGGCAAATCCATATACCTGATTATCAAAGTTTATCGCCAAATAAAATTTTGATTACCATAATTATTATTGTTCCATATTTTTAAAAACTTTTATTTAACTTGCTATGTATGTACTTATGTAATATGTATGTATGTTTAGGTCAAATCTTGCAAGATGAATTAGAACCACTTCCCTGTTTCCGATTAAGCTGAAATTTTGTATATATATGTAAATCGGATGACAATGCAATACTATTGTGACATGGAGCTGCTCTGATGATGGAGCTGGAAGATGGCTATCGGAACTTTGTAATAAAAAAACGTAATCCATCGAATTTGGGATTCTCTTTTTGAGAAACTCGTTTGGTTCATCTTGACAAATACTCTGGCCCTAGATGATATCCAGGGTCTGATGATGGAACTGAAAGGTGGTTTAGGGAACTCTGTGATTAAACTATGTAACCCTATTGAGTTTGGGCTCGTGTGATTCGTGTTGTAGTAGATGATGCCCAGGTCTGATGATGGAGCTCAAAGGTGCTTAAGGGAACTCTGTAATAAAAAAACGTAACCCCATCGAGTTTGGGCTCGTTTGATTCAACTTAACAAGTACTCTGGTCCTAGATGATATCCAGGGTCTGATGATATAGGTAGCTACTAAAAGCTTGTACCTATATTAAATTTTTTTTAATTAACACTTGTTACCATTTTGGTACAGAACCATAAAAACAGTCTAGGCGTGACTTACCCGGAAACAAATCCACACCCGAGTATAAGAATGATTAATTTTATTATTATATAATATTACGTAGATGCATAATATATTATATTTATTCATTATTATAACGAGCGCTGTCGTTAAAACTTTAATTATTATAAGCTTAAACGTCGTTAAAACTCTTTAAATATTTATAAGTTTTTAATTATTTATTATTTCTTTTTATTTAAATATGGAATGTAAACTAAACAATAATTATATCATTACCGTCCTGCACTACAATAATTTTCTCTAATCCAAAAGCTAGTGGACCGGGAGCCAGCACGTTTCAGACCTTCGTTATTTTATAAAAGCTGAAAGTTCCTCTGTGTATGTCACCAATAGAGATCAGAACGATCCCCGACTATGAAGTTTGGATCTTGGTGGCTTTGGGAGATATCAGGTAGTAAAGGTGCATTGAATAGCTGAATTTCAGGTTTTCAAAATTCTGCAGGAACCATGGACTTTTACGGAATTGAAAGAAACCTATATATATGTTTATACCTTGGATTAACACATATGCTACTATTTATCTCATAAAAATCCATAGTTCTCGCAGGATTTTGTAAAACTGAAATTCACGTAGTGCTTCTTCACGCTACAACTAATGGTCTGATTTAGCTGAAATTTGAAATGAAGATAGATTATAGCCTGGATTAACACGCAGGCTACTTTATATCCCGTAAAAGTTGATGGTTTCATCAAAGTTCGCATACCTACCTACCTACGGCAGATTTTTAAAGCGTCTGACTGGACGTAAGCACCATCGGAAGTGTCTGACTGCTGAGGAAACATCTTCTGATAGGTCCCCAAGTAACATATTATATATGTTACTTGGGGACCTATCAGAACTCAGCTTTTATACTATGACGAAAGCATACTCATAATTTACGCACCTTTACTACCTGATATCTCCCAAAGCCACCAAGATCCAAACTTCATAGTCGGGGATCGTTCTGATCTCTATTGGGAACATACACAGAGGAACTTTCAGCTTTTATAAAATAACGAAGGTCCGAAACGTGCTGGCTCCCTCTCTATAGAGGAGGTTTATATTTCGTAAATGTCGAGCATAGACTTCTACCGGCAATTATTCGGAATAAGAATTGTGTCGCAGTTTTTGATAGCGCATGTTTGTACATTAATAGTGGGCGATTGCTTCTTTTCTATTTCATGGGTGTGTGGTTATAAATTATGATAGGATATGTAGAACATAATTATTCCTTTATTTTACAAGTAACAAAATTCCAAAAAAGTAAAAAAAATGTGCTTTGGCTTTCATGTAATCGAAATAATCCGTAAGATCCGTAGGAGAACCAAAGTCTTCAAGAAATTGAAGTGGAAATGGGCGGAGCACATAGTTCGAAGAGCTGATGGTCTGGGGTCCCAAGGTGCTGGAGTGGCGACCCCGCACCGGGAAGCGCAGTGTTGGCAGACCCCCCACCAGGTGGACCGACGACATCAAACGAGTCGCAGGGAGCCGCTGGATCCAGGCGGCGCAAAGACCATGCAAGAGACCTTTGTCCAGCAGTGGACGTCTATCGGTTGATGAAGAAGAAGAATCGAAAAAATACAGAACTTTTAAACTTAATAATAATAATAATATTTATTTGCTGGAACATGGGTACATAATATAGATCTTATATTAAGTAAATAGTATTTTCCATACATGTTCTACCATACAATGGTGTACAAATTGTGAGGTTTTTTTTTAAGTTACCTACATTATTTAAATTTTTACGTCACTAATTCGAAAAAGTCAAGTTATTAGCACAATATAGATAAATGTCATTAATTTAAATAAAACCAAGGCTATTTATTACACTAGCGGCACGCTATGATGGCCGGTTTGACGTTTGTCCGCTCATGAAGTTCCGTATTAATTGATAACGACTTTGAAGGAAATAATTGTATTACTTTATTGACGATAGTGATGTGCAGAGATTCATAAATTTTATCGAATGTAGTTTTAGGTTTAGGACTCAAAATTTATTTATTAAATTGATTTCTAAAATGTATACAAGTGTAGAAAAATCAGTTTGCACCATTTAAGGGGTGAATGTACTTGTGAATATGAACAATTTTCACTATGTGGACAAACCTCTGAAATCGCAAAAAAATATCAGCTGTTTCATACAAAAGGTAAAATTTTTATTTTTATATGATATATACCACAACTCGGCATTTGGTTTTCTAAATTGAAAATTTTTAAAAATGGAATCTAATACGATCGTCACATAGGATCGCTGGCTAGCACAACTACTACCTCCGGCAAACTCGCGTCAATGCTCAATGCAAAACAAAGCAGTTTCGAATTGACGTTGCTTCGAAAAGTATAAACTGTCAGTGCAATGCGATTGTGATATAGTTTTGACCTGGCTTTGGATTTCAAATATTGATACTGCATTACTGTTGACCCTTGCTCGTTAATTTGGACTCTGTTCAAGCCCTTTGTTGTGGATTTCGTCGATATGACCGAACGTACGCAGAGAACTGTTCTAAATAGTCAGACACGTGAGTTCGTAATACGCCTTCGTAACTATTTCGATCGTGAAGCTCAAAATGGAGGGCCAATTTTACCTATAACGTCAGTGGTTGAACGCGTAGCTGATGCGCTTAATATTGGACAACGAACTGTTAGACGGATAACTAAAAAAAAATATGGCGAGACTGGCACAGAAGAAAATAAACTTCACACACCAAAAAAGAGAAAACGAGCAAAACCAGTCGTAGGCATCGATAGCTTTGATGCCGATGCTATCCGAAGACATGTTTACGGCTACTATTTACAGAAGGAGTATCCAACAAGAAAAAAGTTGGTGCATTCACTGAAGGAAGCTGGATTATTCTTCGGTGGGGAAAGTTCTTTAACGAAGATTTTGAAGACCATTGGATTTCGATACAAAAAATGTAACAAACGCAAAATATTGATGGAAAGATTTGATATAGCGATGGCAAGGTATACTTTTTTACGGCAAGTGAAAGAAATCAAAAATTGGCAAAATGTTGTGTTCTTGGATGAAACATGGCTTAATGCTAACCATACTGTAGGCCGTTCTTGGAACGATGACACAGCAGCATCTACTTCCAAAGTTCCTGTAGGAAAAGGATCGCGACTTATAATTTGTCACGCCGGAACCATCAACGGGTTTGTCGAAGGTTCTCTCATGGCTTTTGCGTCAAAAACCACTGGAGACTATCATGAAGACATGAATGGAGAAAAGTTTACTGAATGGTTTACCTCAATGTTGTGTAGCCTCCCTGAACCATCTATTATAATTATGGACAACGCCCCATACCACTCGATGCAAATTGACAAGCCACCTGCCCAATCCCAAAAGAAAGCTGATATCGTCGCATGGCTTCGTAAAAATGGCGTAGATGCAAACATGAATATGTTAAAAGCGGAATTAGTACGTCTTTTAAAAGAAAACAAACCAACCAAGATCCGATACGTCATTGACGAAATAGCATTAGAACATGGGCACAGAGTTATACGGTTACCGCCTTACCATTGTGAGTATAATGCGATTGAGTTGGTGTGGGCTCAAATTAAGGGATATGCTGCAAGACACAATACAGAACCCCCATTTACCACAAAAAAATGCTAAAATTATTAGAAGAAGCTTGTGAACATGTGACTAAAGGAGACTGGGAAAAGGTTGTGAATAGAACTGTTAAATTAATAAGGGAAGATTATGAAAGAGATGTGAAAATAGATAATATTATAGAAAACGAACATATAATTATTAATGTAGGTGATGATAGCAGTGACGACAGTGAAAATAGTAGTATGGTCGAATCTGATTAATTATGGCCTTTTGTGGCACCTTTTTTGGTATCTTTTGTATTCATATGTTTCTTGTGTGCATATAAAGTATGTATATTCATTTTCATTCAAATATTCAGTTCGTTCAAATAAATTAAATAAACATATACATTTTTGTTTTATTAAACCTATTTAATCAGGTACAAAAACAAAACTTAATTGTTTTTTGTTCGAGAGTAAATTGACATTCCACATCACTATTGTAATGTGTCAAACCGGCCATCATAGCGTGCCGCTAGTGTAGAATAGAATATAATAGAAATATTTTTGGAACGAAGTTCCTTATAGGGCGTTGTGGAGGGGTACCCTAGCCGGCAAAAAACATCCGTAACGTTAAAAAATAAGTCGTTAATAAGATTTTTTCGTCACAGTCCTTGTTGTCTTCACAGTTCGGAATCAGCTGCTAGTGTTATGAAGAAAAATTTCAGCACCTTTATATGTCAAGTGAATAGTTTTGAACCCAGAACCTGGTGGTGAAGAGGATACTGAAGTTATTCTGTCTTCAGAGGATACCACATTGCTATCCACGAATAAAAAAAGAACTGGAAGCTCTCCAATGTGTGGACGCTATATACATATTGCCCGCAAGCAGTCCCGCATACTACTCTGATGAACCGAAAGGTGGCGGTGCTATCCTTTCCACCAACAAAAGCATTCCCAATGAGGGTTGACGTCAGCACCGGCCGGAGCAGCATCGTTGCCGCACGCGTCTTGTTCACTGATTTCTTCACTTGAGCTTGCATGTTGAGGCGTCTGTCAATGGTTACTCCCAGATACGTCACTTCATTGGACCACGGGATTGGTTGGTCCAATAGTGAGAGCCGGGTGGGTAGCTTTCTGGCTCCTCCGAACATGATGGCTTGCGTCTTCCCCACGTTGACCGCAAGCCTCCATTTGTTAAGCCAGTCAGGGAGCAGGTTCAAAACCCGTTGTAATCTGTTCACTGCATGCTGTGGACGGGTTGGCAGTGAGGTGGCGATGTATGCCGTGTCGTCGGCATATAGTGCAAGGGTAGTGTCTGCCGTTGTTGGTATGTCGTCCGTGTACTTGGCATACAGGACGGGTGACAGACAACTACCCTGTGGAACTCCAGCAGCAATCGGACCTTCACTAGATATTTGGTCTTCTAGTTTAACGCGGAAGCGTCTCTCCGCTAGGAAGGACGCTATCACTCGTATGAGGCGGCGGGGGGCAGTCGACTGGGCCAGCTTGTAGAGCAGACTATCGTGCCAGACCCTGTCAAAAGCTTTCTCCATGTCGAGAAATACTGCAGTGGCGCTTTCTTTCTTGTTTAGTGCTGCTGTAATCTGGTGCAGTACTCTCGACAATTGGAGCGTGGTACTGTGCTCTGATCTGAACCCATCAAGCCGAACCACTTACAACATGGCTTATTAGCCATGTTGTCCCGACCCCACATAGCGTGGGAGAAGGAGAGGGAGATGATGACGAGTCCTTGTTGTCTTCGTTTATTTTACACATTCGGCCAATGTTTCAATGGCGCAGCGGTAAAAAGAAGGAGTGATACTATCGGAACCGAGATTCGAATCCTGACTTCAGATAATTATTATTTATTATATTTTTTTATTTTTATTATTAATTTATTACTCTTTATAATTTTATAATCCTTACTAATATTATAAATGTGAAAGTGTGTTTGTTTGTTGGTTTGTTGGTTTGTCCTTCAATCATGCCGCAACAGGGCTACGTATCGACGTGATTTTTGCATTTGCATGGGTATAGTCGAGGACCTGGAGAGTGACATAGGCTACTGTTTTTATCCCGGAAAATCCAAGAGTTCCCGAGGGATTTTAAAAACTAAATCCACGCGGACGAAGTCGCGGGCATCAGCTAGTAGGAGATAAATCAAACGTGGGACACTTTACCGAATCTTATTTACTACATAAAATACATATGTTTTACATGTCATGGCATAAACAAAATAACACTGTCCATCCATTCCTTGAAATGTGACAAATTCAGCACAATTAATGGTAAAATGCTCTGTTGTCTTTCTCCCCACGTAAAAATGCCAGAAACAGACCAGTCCATTGGGTTTATAATGATAGCTCCATGTCCTATAACATATATAATTATAATAAAATCTTTTAAAGGAATGAGAACAAGTAGTCTAGATGCGATAGTGAATTACATATTTATTAGTTTGATTGCATGTTGTTGAATTCAAGGCTTCATTGAGCTTTTTGCCACTCGCTTATCAGTTAGTTGTCTTTACACCTAGTTTCTACCTACCTACATAACAACTCTGAACAATATTAGGCACATAATATTTTAATCTATTCTATACTACCTAATTATTGCTTTTTAGGGTTCTGTAACCAAAGGGTGCCAACGGGACCCTATTACTAAACCTCAGCTGGCCGTTCGTTCGTTCGTCTGTCAAATAATAAAAATAAAATTAAATTAAAAAATAAAGGGGGAAGGAGTCGAAATAAAATTTTATTTTTTTACCCTAGCATGTGGGCTGTCATTCTCTAGAGCTGTGTGTTCAAGTGGAGTTCAAATATTTAATTTTTTAGCTACAAAAATGAAGAAATGGGGGGCCGTCAAATTGTCGGTTTTAAGCCAATTTTGTTAGGGGGGAGGGGGTGAGGGGGGGGGGGGGGTGGACTCAAAACTAAACTAGTCAGGAATTTGAAGTTTTGGTATATTATATGTACTATATAGTGTATTTAAACATCAAATACTCAAAACACCGATTTATAATGCGGTTTGTAAGTTGTGACCAAAACAAACGGGCATTTTTTCCCCATATGCTAATTTAGTACTTTCTAAGAACTCAGATATCTATCTGTTTTTTCATAATATGTACGGAACCCTAAAAGAGCGAGGCCCGACACGCACTGGGCCGGTTTTATTTATTTCTATATTACTATTAATTTATCATAGAACAACCTAAAATACCTAAAATTGCCTTAACGTGCTCCTTCAATGTAATACAAAATTCGTAAGGCCTCAGTTCTATGATTGGAGCCACATAGGACGTACAGTTTTCCATTGTGATAGGCTGAACATAATGGAGTTCTATTTTACCTTTGCCACCTGAAAAATGCAAATTTTCGAAGATTTTTCACATCCTATAAATGCTAAAATGCATGCCCAAAATGATACCAAAAGGAGTGATGATAGCCTTTTGGTTAGGATTGTAGTCAATCTTCTAATAAGGTAAACGCAGGCTCGATCCTGGGCACACACCTCTGACTTTTCGGAGTTATGTGCATTAAAGTAGGTAATTAAATATTCGATAAAAAAATACATCGTGAGAAAACTTGCACGCCTGAGAATTCTCCATAGTTTCGTCTCAAAGGAGTGTGAAGACTGCCAATTTGAATTGGGCCAGCATGGCAGACTATAATTGCCTATAACTTCTCTGGTTTTTCTCGGTTTGAGTTCCGAACCAGTGCAGTAGTAGATTCACTTGACGGTTGAAAGCACTTTGTAATAGTTTATTTTTGAATAATAATTTCCCCGAGAGACATACAAACAAATTAATTCTCCCACTATCAAAATTAGCACTGCACAGTTCGAGCCCCTACATGATGTCAATAAAAATATAAAAGGAAATAAAGTTTATAAAAACATTAAAAACTTACCTAATTGAAAAGTTTTACTACGCAATTAATGATTTTTCTAATGATACGGAAAAGCATAAGTAAAATCGGTCTCCCTACCACAATAAATTACACTATTGTTGCTACACCCAAACTGGGTATCAAAAGCTTGTAAATAAATAAATAAATAATATAAAAAATTCTTTTTAAACAACCGACTTCAAACTCATGCTTTACTACATTACACACACACTATACAAAGTATATTTAATTTATTGTTGATATTTTAAAAACAACTCGACCGATTTCGATAAAATTTATCTGGGACTACCTGGGAAGTATTCCCTTTGAAACAAAAAAAGAATTTTTCAGATCGGTTCACACGTCTTCGAGTAATCGGTGAACATACATAAAAAAAAGATTCCGACGAATTGAGAACCACCTCCTTTTTTGAAGTCGGTTAAAAACTATTCTAGTAATTATGTATAATATTCTATTCTATTATAACCCCTTTCTGAGAAGAGGCCTACGCTCAGTAGTCAGACCTTTATGCGTTGCTGATGATGATGTTAAAAGGACACAGTAAAGAATAATACCTTTGGAACTGTGATCCCAGCTAATTATTGCCATGTTTTTACTTTCTATAACAGCATAATAGTTATCCACATTTAATTTCGAAACTGAAAACTAAAGAATCATTAAATATCCCTAGCGTCTTACGAGTACCATAATCTTCTTATCTTATATATATATATATATATATATATATATATATATATATATATATATATATATATATATATATATATATATATATATATATATATATATATATATATATATATATATATATAAAGCGGGCATCAGCTAGTTTTTAATAAACTTAAGTATTAGTTGAATTATAATGTTGCCAGTATCAATCATTTCATAGATAGCATTTCGATACTGTTTCCATTTTCAGGTTGTTAAGATGGCATTTATTTCGACGAGTTACGGGACTATATTGTTAATTTCTAAGTGGAGCCAGCCCATTACACTTTTATCATTCTCTCTTGACCGTACTTCATTATAATAAAACCGGCCAAGTGCGTGTCGGGCCACGCGCAGTGTAGGGTTCCGTAGTTGAAAGTCTCCAATATTATTGCTGACCTAGGATAGTGCTTTTGTTTTATTTATAAATCTATATATATAAAAGAAAGTGGTGTTAGTTACACTATTTATAACTCAAGAACGGATGAACCGATTTGGCTGAAAATTGGTGGAGAGGTAGCTTAGAACCAGGAGACGGACATAGGATACTTTTTATCCCGTTCGACCGCGTTTCCGTCAAGTCACTATAAAACGTGGTATAACAAAAACGCATCTGACATGGAATAACAAAACGCAAATGACAGTGGAATAACAAAACGTAAATGACAGCTAAACGTAATTTTGTCTTTGGTTAAGTATGGTAAAAAATTTGACAATTATAAAAATGAAATAAATATGTAAAATATAAAATATGTTTTCATATAAAATATAAAATAAGTTAAATATAAAATATTTTTTCTCTTTGAATCATCATTAACAATGCCGCGAGCAAAGTATCAAATGTTTCCTACTACAAAGCAACGGATTGACGTGATTTATTGGATAGGTATAGTTGAGAACCTGAAGGGTGACAAAGATTTCCCGCGGGTTGTTATGAACTAAATCCACGCAGACGAAGTCGCGGGCATCAGCTAGTATTGAATAAATTTTGAGTTCCATGGTTTAAATACAAAATATTCAACTTCAAATTTTGAGTTCCATGGTTTATTCTACAAAATATGCAACTTACACTACGTGTAATACCTAACTTAGAAAAAACAGATATAACTCCTTAACTAATGAACCCTACTTAGCCGTGATAGTTTTCCTTTAAAATTCATTATATATACTACTGCTATGAATTTTTTTTTTTGTATCCTATATACAACCGTTTAGCTGGCAGAGGGGGGGGACACTTGACTCTAATAAAATTTTGCACTTTAAAATATCATATTTCACAAACGGATCCCTGAATTGAAAAATGATGTTCCCACACCCACAATATTTTTGAAAGACCTATTCAACGACACCCCACACTATGGGATAGACGAGAAAAAAATAATTCATCCCCACTTTACATGTAGGGGAGGTACCCTAAAAAAAATTATTTTTCACAATTTTATTTCACGACTTTGTCGGCGTGATTGATATTTATACCCTTGTCAAATTATAGATTTCTAGTACCAATAGTCTCTGAGCTAAACCGCGGACAGACAGACAGACAGACAGACAGACAGACAGACGGACGGACATGGCGAAACTATAAGGGTTCCTTTTTTACTACGGAACCCTAATAACGAACCCCAGAAGTAGAGAAAAGAAGAAAGTGTAAAATTGATCACACTGCCTGTGGTGTTACGTATTGAAGCAATGAGGCTTCATTGGAAAAAGGCACATAGGTATTTAGCATATACAACAATATGTTACAAACAGACCGACTTCAACATACGTGTACAAACTGAAATTATTTTATACTTTTCGGTGGCGTTTGAAGTCGGTTTTTTTTTAAGAATTTTAATTAATATATGATAATGACTAGCCGATGGCCACGACTTCGTCCGCGTGGATTTAGTTTTCAGGGTCCCTCGATTTTCCGGGATAAAAAGTAGCCTATGCCACTATCCAGGTCCTTAACTATACCCATGCAAAAAAATCACGTCGATCCGTAGCTCTGTTGCGGCGTGATTGAAGGACAAACCAACAAATCAACAAACACACTTTCGCCTTTATAATATTAGTATGATACTATGACTAATAATAATAAAACTCTATTTAACACAAAAACATATATAATGGCGGATTGCGGAATGTTTTGTATCAGCTACTCTACTTTAACAATATATTGTACCTGCAATTATGCAAATAAATGATTTGATTTGATTTAAATAATTGAGTGCGGGTTTCACCAACGTCGAGTGACATTCTAGTTTGAAATTAAATTCTAGTTTGTTTTGGTCACAACTTACAAACCGTATTATAAATCGGTGTTTTCAGTATTGTAGTTTAAATACACTATGTAGTGCATAATATTATTATACACAAATTTCAAATTTCTAACTAATTTAGTTTTTGAGATAGACCCCGTAACAAAAATGCACTAAAACCGCCAAATTTGCCGCCCCCCCCCCATTTATTTTTTTTAGCGGTAAAATAATAAAAAATATATTTGAACTCTACTTAATGAGCTCTAGACAATTACACCCCACATGCCAGGGTAAAAGAATAAAATTTTATTTCGACTCCTTTTCCATGTATGCTTTATTTTATTTTTATTATTTTTTGTTATAGCGGCAATTTTCACACTCTGTGAAAATTTGAACTGCCTACCTATTACGGTTTACGAGATACAGCCCGCTGACAGACGGACAGACAGACGGACGGACAGCGGAGACTTATTAGATAGCTATGAACCGCTTCTGTATAACTATATTCCGATATATATGTAGCTGTATCCCTTCTAGGATTATATCTATATCACGGCTTCAACTATCTTACTGCGACATAAATATCAATATCTGGGTGACCGCTTATAGCTTTGCTCGGTAATTTTTTTTCGGTAAATCGTGTTTTTTTTTTGAAAAATATATATTTAAAAAAAATAATAAAAATAAAATTCATAGGTGAAAATATAATCGTCTGGACTCGAACCGGGGTCTTCTAGTTTCGGGACCGCCCTATTTCGCGAGTTATTCGGACTTTATAAATGATGGCGAAATTTACCTTCGTATTCTAATGATATTGTAAGGGGTTTTTCATTGCCTGAAAACACGGATAAAACGACCTTTTCTAAAGATGAAACCTAGCTAGATCGATTTATCGCCCCCGAAACCCCCTGCATACTAAATTTCATGAAAATCATTGGAGCCGTTTCCGAGATCCAGATTATTATCATTATACTTGTCAGGCAATCGTGTTGGTTAGATTCGAGCGCTGACGTCAATAATTTTTATTTTTTAACATAATTCATAAAAGTCAGCTGTTACTTAAGATTATTAAACCATAGAAAAAGCTTTGGAATTACAACATTCGTCCAAACCATATGAGACGGATCATACCGTTTGGGGGTCAATTTCAACAAAGTGGTATTTTTCTTTCATTTCGGTGAACTTTCGTATTATAAGTTTTTTTTTAATTTAAGCTGTAGTATATTATACTTCTTGATATAGGTTATGCTCTTATGTAATGCCATCAAAATATATCCTATTAAACCTATGTAAATTCGTGTTTGAAATTTGGATGCCACCGAAATGAAACATTCTTTCACCGAAATGAAATAACTAACTACCGAAATGAAATAACTACCTAGCCACCGAAATGAAAGAATGTGTCCACCGAAATGAAAGAATGTGTCCACCGAAATGAAAATGCACCGAAAACGTATAGACAGACAAAATATAGTTAAAACCGTTTACGACGGCATCGTTTAGAACAACATATCGGAATTGACCAACATCAAAGGTCCCGGCTGAATTCTATATGACCACCTTATTAAAAATATATCTTTTTACGACATCGCTTACTACGACATACCTGATTAAGCGACTACATTTCACTAATATCTACGGAGAATGATATCTGTTAGAACGACCAGCTGTATTGTAAACAATTTGAATAGGTAACAATATCCACATCTGGGGCACAATATAATGGTCAATGGCTATTAAGAGCGCAAAGTAAACAAAAACTTGTCGAGATTAGGGTCTTTTGTAATTCTTAGAAACAAAATACACGTGCATGCAGTATAATCAAAGCCCGCTTCTTCATATCCCTCCAGTCAGTCTGTTACTTATCTGTACACTTTTCTTACACATCTTTTCTTGCTAATCATGTACTTCCGCAAAGTAACGCCTGATTCTATCCAATACTTGCATATTCCTGAGCGTATTTATTCATTAAATCCAACCTACAACAATTTGTACTAACTATTTTGCTTACTATGGTAGCTCTAGAAACTTGATTGTGCTGGAGTAGTCCTACATTATTAGCAAATGTGTCTCTATTGAAATTTGGATGGACGATACTCCTTATAATTTTAGCCCCTGTAACAAGTAGATACAGCTTAGGAAAAAGTCTAAAAATCTTCCAAGTGCGAGTCGGACCCGCAAACGAAGGGCTCCGCACCATCGTACAGATTTAACAACCAAGATTTAACACCAGCTTTAATATTAAGATCGAGTGTCACTGAGTAGTCTTAAATGACATCCATGGAATGGCTCTGATGATGGAGCTGAAACTGCAGCCAGGATATCCAGGACATTAGTACACTCTTGAAAAAATAATAGCAGATATGTCGTGTTTGGATTCGTTTTGATCAGTGTTTGATTCTACATAGAATGCAATGGTGCCACCATTGAGCTGATGAGCTGATGCTGCAAATTTGGTGAAGATCTGATGAATATCTTCGGTGTTGCAATTAAAGAATGTGTAGATTTATCCTATGAAGCTACACTAAAAAGCTTAAAATAATAATATATAAAAATTCTTTTAAAAAAACCGACTTCAAACGCCACTGAAAAGTATAAAATAATTTCAGTTTGTACACGTATGTTGAAGGCGGGCGGGCCTCAATAAAACTATGAAACTGCAACGCTAGCCCGACTTCAACATACCTGGTACCAAGTACTACTTAATTATATTCTGTGCCTGGACCTACATACTTACATTTTGGCTAGCATGACGCATTCGTTTCATTGTTTCTATAATTAGGCCCGCCCTACTTCAACATACGTGTACAAACTGACATTATTTTATACTTTTCAGTGGCGTTTGAAGTCGGTTTTTTTATAAGAATTTTTATATATTATTATTAATTGGTATAGCGTACAAGTACCTGGCCCAAGATGAAACAACCCCTTTGAACCAAACGATCTGTAGTTGTACTTCGTATCTCTCCAAACTCGCCCAAGATGAAACAACCCCTTTGAACCAAACGATCTGTAGTTGTACTTCGTATCTCTCCGAACTCGCCCAAGATGAAACAACCCCTTTGAACCAAACGATCTGTAGTTGTACTTCGTATCTCTCCGAACTCGCCCAAGATGAAACAACCCCTTTGAACCAAACGATCTGTAGTTGTACTTCGTATCTCTCCAAACTCGCCCAAGATGAAACAACCCCTTTGAACCAAACGATCTGTAGTTGTACTTCGTATCTCTCCAAACTCGCCCAAGATGAAACAACCCCTTTGAACCAAACGATCTGTAGTTGTACTTCGTATCTCTCCGAACTCGCCCAAGATGAAACAACCCCTTTGAACCAAACGATCTGTAGTTGTACTTCGTATCTCTCCGAACTCGCCCAAGATGAAACAACCCCTTTGAACCAAACGATCTGTAGTTGTACTTCGTATCTCTCCAAACTCGCCCAAGATGAAACAACCCCTTTGAACCAAACGATCTGTAGTTGTACTTCGTATCTCTCCGAACTCGCCCAAGATGAAACAACCCCTTTGAACCAAACGATCTGTAGTTGTACTTCGTATCTCTCCAAACTCGCCCAAGATGAAACAACCCCTTTGAACCAAACGATCTGTAGTTGTACTTCGTATCTCTCCGAACTCGCCCAAGATGAAACAACCCCTTTGAACCAAACGATCTGTAGTTGTACTTCGTATCTCTCCGAACTCGCCCAAGATGAAACAACCCCTTTGAACCAAACGATCTGTAGTTGTACTTCGTATCTCTCCGAACTCGCCCAAGATGAAACAACCCCTTTGAACCAAACGATCTGTAGTTGTACTTCGTATCTCTCCAAACTCGCCCAAGATGAAACAACCCCTTTGAACCAAACGATCTGTAGTTGTACTTCGTATCTCTCCGAACTCGCCCAAGATGAAACAACCCCTTTGAACCAAACGATCTGTAGTTGTACTTCGTATCTCTCCGAACTCGCCCAAGATGAAACAACCCCTTTGAACCAAACGATCTGTAGTTGTACTTCGTATCTCTCCGAACTCGCCCAAGATGAAACAACCCCTTTGAACCAAACGATCTGTAGTTGTACTTCGTATCTCTCCAAACTCGCCCAAGATGAAACAACCCCTTTGAACCAAACGATCTGTAGTTGTACTTCGTATCTCTCCAAACTCGCCCAAGATGAAACAACCCCTTTGAACCAAACGATCTGTAGTTGTACTTCGTATCTCTCCGAACTCGCCCAAGATGAAACAACCCCTTTGAACCAAACGATCTGTAGTTGTACTTCGTATCTCTCCAAACTCGCCCAAGATGAAACAACCCCTTTGAATCAAACGATCTGTAGTTGTACTTCGTATCTCTCCGAACTCGCACAAGATGAAACAACCCCTTTGAACCAAACGATCTGTAGTTGTACTTCGTATCTCTCCGAACTCGCCCAAGATGAAACAACCCCTTTGAACCAAACGATCTGTAGTTGTACTTCGTATCTCTCCAAACTCGCCCAAGATGAAACAACCTCTTTGAACCAAACGATCTGTAGTTGTACTTCGTATCTCTCCAAACTCGCCCAAGATGAAACAACCCCTTTGAACCAAACGATCTGTAGTTGTACTTCGTATCTCTCCGAACTCGCCCAAGATGAAACAACCCCTTTGAACCAAACGATCTGTAGTTGTACTTCGTATCTCTCCGAACTCGCCCAAGATGAAACAACCCCTTTGAACCAAACGATCTGTAGTTGTACTTCGTATCTCTCCGAACTCGCCCAAGATGAAACAACCCCTTTGAACCAAACGATCTGTAGTTGTACTTCGTATCTCTCCAAACTCGCCCAAGATGAAACAACCCCTTTGAACCAAACGATCTGTAGTTGTACTTCGTATCTCTCCGAACTCGCCCAAGATGAAACAACCCCTTTGAACCAAACGATCTGTAGTTGTACTTCGTATCTCTCCGAACTCGCCCAAGATGAAACAACCCCTTTGAACCAAACGATCTGTAGTTGTACTTCGTATCTCTCCGAACTCGCCCAAGATGAAACAACCCCTTTGAACCAAACGATCTGTAGTTGTACTTCGTATCTCTCCAAACTCGCCCAAGATGAAACAACCCCTTTGAACCAAACGATCTGTAGTTGTACTTCGTATCTCTCCAAACTCGCCCAAGATGAAACAACCCCTTTGAACCAAACGATCTGTAGTTGTACTTCGTATCTCTCCGAACTCGCCCAAGATGAAACAACCCCTTTGAACCAAACGATCTGTAGTTGTACTTCGTATCTCTCCAAACTCGCCCAAGATGAAACAACCCCTTTGAATCAAACGATCTGTAGTTGTACTTCGTATCTCTCCGAACTCGCCCAAGATGAAACAACCCCTTTGAACCAAACGATCTGTAGTTGTACTTCGTATCTCTCCGAACTCGCCCAAGATGAAACAACCCCTTTGAACCAAACGATCTGTAGTTGTACTTCGTATCTCTCCGAACTCGCCCAAGATGAAACAACCCCTTTGAACCAAACGATCTGTAGTTGTACTTCGTATCTCTCCAAACTCGCCCAAGATGAAACAACCTCTTTGAACCAAACGATCTGTAGTTGTACTTCGTATCTCTCCAAACTCGCCCAAGATGAAACAACCCCTTTGAACCAAACGATCTGTAGTTGTACTTCGTATCTCTCCGAACTCGCCCAAGATGAAACAACCCCTTTGAACCAAACGATCTGTAGTTGTACTTCGTATCTCTCCGAACTCGCCCAAGATGAAACAACCCCTTTGAACCAAACGATCTGTAGTTGTACTTCGTATCTCTCCAAACTCGCCCAAGATGAAACAACCCCTTTGAACCAAACGATCTGTAGTTGTACTTCGTATCTCTCCGAACTCGCCCAAGATGAAACAACCCCTTTGAACCAAACGATCTGTAGTTGTACTTCGTATCTCTCCAAACTCGCCCAAGATGAAACAACCCCTTTGAACCAAACGATCTGTAGTTGTACTTCGTATCTCTCCGAACTCGCCCAAGATGAAACAACCCCTTTGAACCAAACGATCTGTAGTTGTACTTCGTATCTCTCCGAACTCGCCCAAGATGAAACAACCCCTTTGAACCAAACGATCTGTAGTTGTACTTCGTATCTCTCCGAACTCGCCCAAGATGAAACAACCCCTTTGAACCAAACGATCTGTAGTTGTACTTCGTATCTCTCCGAACTCGCCCAAGATGAAACAACCCCTTTGAACCAAACGATCTGTAGTTGTACTTCGTATCTCTCCGAACTCGCCCAAGATGAAACAACCCCTTTGAACCAAACGATCTGTAGTTGTACTTCGTATCTCTCCGAACTCGCCCAAGATGAAACAACCCCTTTGAACCAAACGATCTGTAGTTGTACTTCGTATCTCTCCGAACTCGCCCAAGATGAAACAACCCCTTTGAACCAAACGATCTGTAGTTGTACTTCGTATCTCTCCGAACTCGCCCAAGATGAAACAACCCCTTTGAACCAAACGATCTGTAGTTGTACTTCGTATCTCTCCGAACTCGCCCAAGATGAAACAACCCCTTTGAACCAAACGATCTGTAGTTGTACTTCGTATCTCTCCAAACTCGCCCAAGATGAAACAACCTCTTTGAACCAAACGATCTGTAGTTGTACTTCGTATCTCTCCGAACTCGCCCAAGATGAAACAACCCCTTTGAACCAAACGATCTGTAGTTGTACTTCGTATCTCTCCGAACTCGCCCAAGATGAAACAACCCCTTTGAACCAAACGATCTGTAGTTGTACTTCGTATCTCTCCAAACTCGCCCAAGATGAAACAACCCCTTTGAACCAAACGATCTGTAGTTGTACTTCGTATCTCTCCGAACTCGCCCAAGATGAAACAACCCCTTTGAACCAAACGATCTGTAGTTGTACTTCGTATCTCTCCAAACTCGCCCAAGATGAAACAACCCCTTTGAACCAAACGATCTGTAGTTGTACTTCGTATCTCTCCGAACTCGCCCAAGATGAAACAACCCCTTTGAACCAAACGATCTGTAGTTGTACTTCGTATCTCTCCGAACTCGCCCAAGATGAAACAACCCCTTTGAACCAAACGATCTGTAGTTGTACTTCGTATCTCTCCGAACTCGCCCAAGATGAAACAACCCCTTTGAACCAAACGATCTGTAGTTGTACTTCGTATCTCTCCGAACTCGCCCAAGATGAAACAACCCCTTTGAACCAAACGATCTGTAGTTGTACTTCGTATCTCTCCGAACTCGCCCAAGATGAAACAACCCCTTTGAACCAAACGATCTGTAGTTGTACTTCGTATCTCTCCGAACTCGCCCAAGATGAAACAACCCCTTTGAACCAAACGATCTGTAGTTGTACTTCGTATCTCTCCGAACTCGCCCAAGATGAAACAACCCCTTTGAACCAAACGATCTGTAGTTGTACTTCGTATCTCTCCGAACTCGCCCAAGATGAAACAACCCCTTTGAACCAAACGATCTGTAGTTGTACTTCGTATCTCTCCAAACTCGCCCAAGATGAAACAACCTCTTTGAACCAAACGATCTGTAGTTGTACTTCGTATCTCTCCAAACTCGCCCAAGATGAAACAACCCCTTTGAACCAAACGATCTGTAGTTGTACTTCGTATCTCTCCGAACTCGCCCAAGATGAAACAACCCCTTTGAACCAAACGATCTGTAGTTGTACTTCGTATCTCTCCGAACTCGCCCAAGATGAAACAACCCCTTTGAACCAAACGATCTGTAGTTGTACTTCGTATCTCTCCAAACTCGCCCAAGATGAAACAACCCCTTTGAACCAAACGATCTGTAGTTGTACTTCGTATCTCTCCGAACTCGCCCAAGATGAAACAACCCCTTTGAACCAAACGATCTGTAGTTGTACTTCGTATCTCTCCAAACTCGCCCAAGATGAAACAACCCCTTTGAACCAAACGATCTGTAGTTGTACTTCGTATCTCTCCGAACTCGCCCAAGATGAAACAACCCCTTTGAACCAAACGATCTGTAGTTGTACTTCGTATCTCTCCGAACTCGCCCAAGATGAAACAACCCCTTTGAACCAAACGATCTGTAGTTGTACTTCGTATCTCTCCGAACTCGCCCAAGATGAAACAACCCCTTTGAACCAAACGATCTGTAGTTGTACTTCGTATCTCTCCGAACTCGCCCAAGATGAAACAACCCCTTTGAACCAAACGATCTGTAGTTGTACTTCGTATCTCTCCGAACTCGCCCAAGATGAAACAACCCCTTTGAACCAAACGATCTGTAGTTGTACTTCGTATCTCTCCGAACTCGCCCAAGATGAAACAACCCCTTTGAACCAAACGATCTGTAGTTGTACTTCGTATCTCTCCGAACTCGCCCAAGATGAAACAACCCCTTTGAACCAAACGATCTGTAGTTGTACTTCGTATCTCTCCGAACTCGCCCAAGATGAAACAACCCCTTTGAACCAAACGATCTGTAGTTGTACTTCGTATCTCTCCGAACTCGCCCAAGATGAAACAACCCCTTTGAACCAAACGATCTGTAGTTGTACTTCGTATCTCTCCGAACTCGAAGTAGATAGTTCCTTTCACTCGTCACAGGTTATACCCAGTGGCATAGATTTAGGATTGTTAGTCGCCTTGGACGAGAAAGACCGATCCCAAATCTATGGTCAGTATTAAGTAATACTATATTTATACTTACCTGCATTCTCATTAGGATATTTGATCCTCCAATCATACAAAAGATACGCCAAATCCGGGTCAGAACGCATCGCTGCACAATGTCCAGTACTGATTGACCATTCCTGAGTTAGGAGGAGGGTGTTACATATACTTTTTATCGGTGTTATATTGACATATAATAATCCAACTGGAAAATTGTGTAAGCCCGAATCTGTAATATAAGAATTGGATAAACAGGATATCCGGATTATACAGTTGATGACGAAATGTCACAATCCCGTTAAGAAGTTGTAGGGGAATTTCATTTGATATCATTTGACGTCCCTTGAAACTGTTTTCAACTGAACTGTTTCAACGATATCGTGGCGTTTTATCAAGTAGTAAGTACAGTGAGTTAAATACAGTTAAAAGACACCACTCATAGATTAAGGATTGGTAGTAGCTTCGCACCAATTAAACTACGGACCGTCATCCAGGTTCTGATGAAAGAAGCTGGAAGGCGGTTTTGGCTCTGTAATAAAACGACCTAACCTCATAAAGTTTGTGCAGTGTTTGATTAAGCTTGACAAGTACTCTTGGCCTAGATGATATCCAGGGTCTAATAATGTAGCTACTAAAAGCTTTTATTTATTTAAATTGTTAATTTAACCAAATTAAAATTTTAATTATTTTTTACTAAAATTGTTAAATTGTTAACCATGGAACTCAAAATATATTCAATATTCATAAATAAAATAAAAGCACTATCCTAGGTCAGCAATAATATTTGTGACTTGCAACTGCGGAACCCTACACTGCGCGTGGCCCGACACGCACTTGGCCGGTTTTTTTTCATAATTCATTTATTGTTCAGAACATGGTACATTATAATATACTGTAGTTACATATTAAAGATAGATAAGATCTGCAGTTTCTACCGTTGAAGGTGTACAATATTAGTATTTAATTATTCATTATAATTATAGGCTAGGCACACATTAAATAATGCTTATTATAAATCCATATACGTAAATATAAATATACGTAAATTATTATATCTTAGTCTACTGCATATTAATATTAATATAATAATTGTGAATGTTAATTGTCAATAGATGTAATAGATTTGATTTATTTAATTAATTAATTTAAGTTCGAAGAATTCTTTATGGTCATAGAAATTATGCATATTAAGCAATTGTAGTAGCTTAGTTTTAAATATTTTAATGGTAATACTTTGACAGTGTTGAGTATTTTGTTAAACACTTTTATACTCATACTAACACAGTTTTTAGAGTAATACTGAGTTTTCAGAATGTAATTTGAAACAAACGTTTTGTATTTCTAGAACTACGAGTATGACTATATATGTGTTACTTGCCACTGTATACATAGTTTTATGTGTTTTAAGAAAACAACAGAATTAAAATATCAAGGAAGTGGCAATAATTTTAATTTTTTAAATAATAGTCGGCAACTATTTAGAGGTGCAGCACCACACATAGCCCGCACACATTTCTTTTTATCCAATAAATAATCACATTTTAGCCAATAAATAGCGAGTGAGTATCGGCTATAGTCATAAGCGATTACATTCATCACTCTGTAACAATCATTTTTAGAGAATTCTTACAGAGCTAAACAAACCTTCAGTTGGTGAAAATTTGCGTCGCGTATCAAAAATACTAGTAGAACCACTATGATCAACAACAAGTATATGTATCAGATATATTATTAGTAAAACTATTGTAACACCAATAGTAAGCAGTAAATGGGTTAAAATACACTTTTCTCCTTTCGTAAATTTCGGTCCAGATTCTGATAAATTAGGTTCAGTCATTGTTAAATTTTTGACACTTTGTAGACCAACTAGATTTTTATAAGCTATAAGCTTATTAACTTGCAAATTTAATCTATCTATCTAATATCTTTAAACGAGCAATTCTTGTATATATATAAATAAATAAAGGCGTAGGCGTATTATCTATTATAAATAAAGGCGTTTGACCAGCAAGATCGTCAGTTAAAGTGTATATCTGGTAAGGATTGTAGGATTTGCCTGTTGTGATGATTTTTTTGCAATGTTCGCTTTCGTGTTTCTTGTTACTGCGTTAATATTAACTTATATCATCAGCAGTGTTATCAAACCCAAGAATTATCCGCCTGGTAAGTTTTTTATTTAATTTTTTATTTTATTCTTTAACCTAGCATCTATCAAAGTCCATAATTGATATCACCTAAGCATCATCTAAGCAACTTGTGTGTCTCTTATTACAAGTTCAGTTAGCATAGAGTCCAGAATCTACCACCGGGTCAAAAAGCAGGTTCTGGTGAGAAGAAGCCTTTAAAAATTCCTTTATTCATTGTAAAAAAATATAAACATTAAGGACTATGCAAAAAATTGTATGGGCACTGTCCCCACCCCCCAACAGACGTGACACTATATTTAATATTATTGTGACGTCCCTTATAAAGACTAATGAACCATTTTCAATCCAAAAATGATTGGGGGATTTTTATTTAAATACGAAAAATTACGCACGCAGAAGTACGCGCGCGACGGGCGACCCAAGGGTCCGCCCGGAGGTGGTCAGAGGGAGCGCGGGCACGGGGCAGCGCGCGGCGCGGTTTTTTCTCTGCATTTCAGATTACGCATCTGCATTTTACAATAGCTTTTTTCTAGTTGGTTAACGCTCCTGTATGTTCTTTTTATAGTTGTAATTTACTAAACTGGTATCTAAAACACTTCACTGAAAAATTGAATAAATAAAATATAATTCTAACTCGATTTGCATGAAAACCCCAACCCTACGGCGGATGTCGTCATAATAAAAAGTCATCAGGCTACCGTGATGTATTAACTGATATACGTTTGAAATCTGGGTGGGGACGGTTTTTTGCATAGTCATTTAAATTAATTCTAAAAAAAATAATTTACTTACATAATTAAAACCTTTAACCTTAAAATCCTTACTAATATTATAAATGCGAAAGTGTGTCTGTGTGATGGTTTGTCCTTCAATCAGGCCGCAACAGGGCTACGGATAGACGTGATTTTCTGCATGGGTATAGTTGAGGTCTTGGAGAGTGACAATAGGCTACTTTTTTCCCGGAAAATCAAAAGTTCCTGAGGGATTTTATAAACTAAACCTAAATATTGAAATGGACACAAATTACTTCTAAAATTAAAATTAAATTAATAAATTTATATGAACAATTGATTCTTAAATTAAACCTCATTGATATCACCGCAGCCCGGCACAGTACCAAAGTTTCTGGCAGTTATTAATATAAATACAAAAATTGTTCAAAATTCAAAATGCAAAATTATTTATTTCACGTAGGTCAACCTGTGGCTCTTACGACACGTCATGACTCTACCATCGGTACGGAACAATGATTTTGCTGAAAAGAGCCGGCAAAAAACTCAGCAGTTGCTCTTTTCAAAATTACTTATCATTTTACAATATTATTATGTAATATTAGCTGTTGTCCTCGCAATTTCGTCCGCGTGGAATTAGGTTCGAGATAAAAGTGACCTGTAACTCTGCAGGTCTGCCACCATACCCATTAAAGAATCACGTAGATCCGTTGCTCGATATGACTACTTAACTCGAAAAATTATGGACTTTCATACAAACATTCAACCCCTACTTTCAAAAACTGTGAAATACGTAGTTTTTGTTTTTAATCAAGAGCCAAAACACCAAGTTTTATGGATATACTCGTAACTTGATAACTGACGGGCTTTCATACAAATATTCAACCTCTATTTAACCCCTTTGGGGATAGAATTTGTAAAATCTGTGAAAAAACTACTCTGTGACTTAATTACAACTAATAATTATCTATATAATACTAGCTGACCCGGCGAACTTCGTACCGCCAACTTATCTATAAGTATAAATCTATATATCTATATCTATATATATCTATATATATAAAAGAAAGTGGTGTTTGTTACACTATTTATAACTCAAGAACGGATGAACCGATTTGGCTGAAAATTGGTGGAGAGGTAGCTTAGAACCAGGAGACGGACATAGGTTTTTTTATCCCGTTCGAACGCGTTTTCGTCAAGTCACTATAAAACGTGGTATAACAAAAACGCATCTGACATGGAATAACAAAACGCAAATGACAGTGGAATAACAAAACGCAAATGACAGCTAAACGTAATTTTGTCACGTAGTCTTTTGGAATTGGGTTAAGTATTGTAAAAAATTTGACAATTATAAAAAGTGTTATAATAAAGCATTACTGATATTATAAATGCGAAAGCGTGTTTGTTTGTTGGTTTGTCCTTCAATCACGTCGCAACAGAACAGCGGATTGATGCGATTTTTTGGATGGGTATAGTAATGGATGTAGTAGTGGTTCCTCAGACCGGGAGAGCTACTTTTTATCTCGGATAATGAAAGAGTTCCCGCGGGATTTTTAAAAACTAAATCCATGCGGACGAAGTCGCGGGCATCAGCTAGTAAAACAAAATATAAACTATCCTAATCCAAAAAAACTATCCTATCTATTAAGTTGGACCAAATTACAGATAGTTACGAATTTTGGTCAAAATCGGTTAAGTAGTTTAGGAGTCCATCGCGGACAAACAACGTGACACGTAATTTATATATATTACGATTTAGGTACATTATATAATAATTTTTAACAATAAATAATATAATTATTAATTATAAAGACGATTCTGTTATATCTACTATATAAGTATACGAGGGTCCAGATTCTATTATATACTTATTGTATAAAATAAAATAAAACTGATTACAGATTTTGTAAAAAAAAAACAAGTTGTTATCTTGTTGTTCCTGGTCTGTGGCTACTGGGGCCATAATTATCTACGTCATTTATAAAAATGAAAAATTTCACGCGAGTCGCATTCTTTTGTTTTATCTAAATTTTAAATTTATAAAATTACAAGCTTTTTAGTAGAAACCATAAACTTTACTCTATGTTAAGAACTCAAAATGTCTATTGGTGATAGACGATAGTAGTGTGAATTCAAAATATCTACTTAATATAGTGAAAAATGAAAGCCTTTTGCCCGAGAAATGTAGAAATCAATAAATACAACGAATCATGTTATGAAGATTTATTACAGTGGAAAAGCGAGGAAAATACTAGCATAAGTTATATAGAGTTGAGTTTGAGAATTGTAAACATTTTAATAGCTATATAAATTTCAATTTTGTGATTTGTCTATTATTTTCCTCGTATGTGTAGTTAAAGCACTATGTATCACTCGGGAGAAAGTGCAATTCCTAACTCGGATGTACTGAGGGCCTCGGCTGCGCCTCATGCCTCAAACTACACCCGTATGTAATCGGTCACTTTCACCCCTTGTTGAACAATGTACTGTATGTGTATTATCTCGAAAAAGCAGTGAATGAATTTAATTAGTAATTAACTAGTTATATAGAAAAATTCTCCATTTCATGCTCTATTTCATGCTCTGTTTCATGTACCTAGTTAAACAGTAAACTCACAGAAGACTAAAAAAATTAAAAAAAAATTTAAACTAAAATTTTTAACTTGAAACATTAATTAAAAACCTTAAATACCTTAATTTTAACCTATAGACCCATTTTTTGAAAAAATCGGGATTTTTTTATATAAACCAGTGTTGCAGCGAACGAGCGAAGCTTGTTGCTAGATAGACTAAGTTAAAATTTAAACTTGTGGTTTAAAAACACTACGTAACGTTAGGGACTGTTAAAAGTAAGCAGTTATTTAATAAATATAATCAATGAGACACTGATCTTGAACAAGTCACATTTCCAGGTCCGAGATGGTATCCATTTTTTGGCTGCAACGGTATCATAAGCAATAGGATGAGCAAATATGGTTCTCAATGGAAGGTCATCTCGGAAATGGCAAAAGAATATTCTACCAAAGTCCTTGGCTTGAAACTTGGCAGTGAACTGGTAGTAGTTGTCTTCGGGGAGAAGAACATTCGGCTTGTTACCACGGAGAAAGAATTCGACGCTAGACCGGACAGCTTCTTTTTGAGACTGAGGTCTTTTGGAAAACGTAAAGGTGAGGAAATTTTGCTGACTTTGACTCAACAATGATCTTAGTCTCCGATACTAGGACTTGCCTCTGTCAATCTTCAATTCTTCCCTAGTAAAATTTATATAAAAATCAATTGGTGTTCGTTAGACAAGCTAAAACACAAAAACGGATTGATCGATATACATAATTTTTCTTGTTTTGTTTTCCTTAAAGGGGTAGTTTAAAAAAAATAGAGAAAGCCCAAAAAAACAGTTGAAAAACAAAAAAATTGTGTATAGGAATCCCCACTTCGAATTACATTTAGTAGATAGCGGGAGCGAAGCCGCGGGTTACAACTAGTAGACAATAATATGAGGTGCAGATTTCTGCACCGCTTTACGCCAACTTCGTCCGACCAGCGAGACTCAAAGTCCAAACAACAACTCAGAGTCCAAACAGCGAGTCCTTAATTTGATTTTTATACTAAAACGATATTAATGAATTTTATTCATTATCATCATCATCAACAAACCGTCAAAGGCTCACTACTGAGCGCAGGTACATGGTTTACACCACACTGGCCCAATAAAAATTGGCAGACTTCACACACATTGTGGAGAACTCTCAGGTGTTCAGGTTTCTTCACGATGTTTCCTTCATCGTTAAAGCATGTGATATTTCCGGTTTAAGACGTTTATTGCATCATTTAAAAGAATATACAATATTCACTTAAACAAATGATACTTACAGGCTAATATCTTAAATTATTACAGTTAAATAAACAGCATTTTTGAGCGTACAAAAAAGGTTACAATAACTACAGTACCTATCAAGAAATAATGCGTTTAGTGAGGGTATGAGGGTAACCATCACAACTAAAGTACACCGATGCGTCACACAGATATTATGTCACAGCTGTAACTAAAATGGATGTGGTTTGTTTTGGATGTGGTGTGTTTACTAGTTTTTATTTGTTAAGTAAATTTTTAATAATGTTTTAAAAGTACGTATGTTTTTACACTCTTTGATATTTTTAGGAAGTTTGTTAAATAACTGGGCACTTTCAAATGTGATATTTCTTCGACCATAGTTAGTTCGTGATGGTCGTAATATAATGTTATTAGCACTTCTCAGTCTATTCAACTGTGGATATTTGTTTTTAGTAGTAAAAGTAATGTTTGTATGTATTTCTTTTGATAATATTTTTCTAATCAGAATGCATGTGTTGTATTTGTAAGTATTCGTTATATATCTTTTCTGTTGAGGTTAAAAAATCATAATGAAATAGTACTTTTATTAATTTATTTTGAGCTTGATATTTGATGGTTTAAACACACATAGCTCCGAAATGTCAGAGGTAGAGCCCCGGTTTAGCGCTGAAATTCGTAATATTTTTCATTTTATCGTAGGTATAACCTTCGTCGACGGACCACTATGGCGGGAGCATAGAGGCTTTACGTTAAAAAATTTTAGGCAAAATGGTTTCGGCAAGGAACCGATGGATGACGTAATTCATGAACAGCTCAAAATTATATTGGACTTCCTGGAGAAAAGCGATGGCAATCCTATAAGAATCAAAAACTCTATAGCTATGGCTTTATTAAACGTATTATGGAAATACGTGGCTGGTATGACCTTTGACTATATTGTTATGTTTTTGTATAATTTATATATTAATAATTAAATGTATTTCTTTAAAATACTACTAATAATATAAATGCGAAAGTTTTCGTATTTAAGTGTTGGATGGATGTTTGTTACTTCTTCATGGCACAATAAATAAACCGATTTGGCTGAAATTTGGAATGAGATAGCTCATATGCCAGGATTAACACATAGGCTCCAGTTTATCCCGGAGTTCACGGGGGAATCAAAAAACCTTAATCCACGCGGACGAAGTCACGGACATCAGCTAGCTAATATAAAAGGGCTTTACCTGGACATTCTAAAACTTTTTTTTATTTTTGTGCATAATAGGTTTTAAGTAATCATACAAAATGTCGAAAAAAATAACCCCCCCCCCCCCCATTTTCCGTTTTCTCCGAAGTTTACCAATCGAAAAATCAGAAGTAATTATGGCCAATAGAGGTTTATGTATAATATTTTACATTAAAAATAAAACCAACGCAACGCTCTAACTTAGTTTTTTTGATATTAACAATAACCCTCTACAAACAACGTTAACGATTAATACGCAAATTATTAAGAAAAAAATTCTAAATTCAAAATTATTTATTTCACCGTAGATTAAATTCAGATTAAAGTTTAATATTGCTCGTAGGCGAATGCATAGAAGAAGAAAAGTTGGAACAACTATTAAACTTTATAATTTTGAGGAATAAAGTGTTCACCATGGCCGGCGGTTATCTAAACCAGTGGCCGTGGTTAAGGTTCATTTTACCAAACTGGACAGGCTTTTCCGTCATTACAAACGTGAATAAGCAGTTGGCAGACATTATTCAGGTAACTTTCTTTTGCTGAAACTCATTATGCAAGGCAAAGAAGAATATTATCCTGGCATAAAAACTTCTCTCTCATTCTCAAAGACGCAGACTTAACCAAAGTGAAATTATTATACTTAACAGATGCTAACCTCAGCTAGGAGATGTCACTAGAAGAAGAAGAAGACAATTCATGTGAAAGGATGTTTGGTCCGGAGATTTGTTTATATTTGTTTTGTATACAAAAAGGACAAACTCTAGAACTTAAGCTTCTGCAAGACATGGGTCCAAAATAGATTTAGTATCCTCGCTCTGGTGTTGAGACTCTGAGGTCATGTCCCAAGGTTTCAACAATTATTCTTCTCTATTAACCCATAGACGTCCATTGTTGTACAAAGGTGTCTTGCATGGACTTCCACAGGCCTCGTTCTCGCGCCGCCTGCGTCCAGGCAGCGGTTACCTGCGACTCGTTTCATGTAGTTGGTTTACCTTTTGGGGGTATGCCAACACTACATATCCTGGTGCGGGGTCGCCACTCAAGCACAAGGTTTCAACACAAAAAGACACAAATATGGTGCTGTTCACTATGTTATTTCAATTGCGCAGCTTTGGCCCTTTCTGCTAATAATAACCAGCGACACACTAGCAAATTATTCCAAACATCTTGGAAAACATGAGGAAGTAAAATTCCCGCATGTTTTCCAAGATTTTTCTGTCCGAGATGTCTGACGTTTTGACCTATTTGTTAAATCCAGCTTATTTTTCAGGGTTCTATAGATAAGCACAAGAACGAAACTATAGTAGGAAATGATTTAATTTACTCATTCCTACAAGAAATGTACGAAAATAAACCACTTTATACGGGTGAGTAATTAATTTACCATATTTTTATGATAAATATTCCTGGCTCCACATAATTTATTTGGCTCATTCCTATTAGTACCTACAAGTCTAACGCTGAACTGATTAGTTCACCGTTGAACTAATGACAACTTTTTCTCAGTAGTTCAACTGGAATTTATAGGTAGGAATGGGTATATGTTATCGGTAGGTATAAGTAGGTATATTTTATAGGTATTTTTATTATGTTTATCTTTGTGGTAGACTCATCCGACGATTCAAAAGCACTTGTAAAAAAGTTTATTTGAATATAAACATTTCTATTCTATTCTATTCTATGTACTATAGGTAGATAGGCAATAAAATATCGGCTTGACCTTAGTTTATACTGTACTGTTTACTATACTAATTATTATAAGACCATTACCCAGAGAGTTTAAAAGCTTTATGTTATCAAGTCAAAACAAAAAAACGGCCAAGTGCGAGTCGGGCCTCGCTCTTTTAGGGTTCCGTTAAAAAAAATTAAATTAAAATATTTTGATGTACCCTTGGAAATATTTTAATTTAATTTTTTTAATTTAATCTAATTTTTATTATTTGTTGTTATAACGGCAATAGAAATACATAATATGTGAAAATTTCATCTGTCTATCTATTACGGTTTACGAGATACAGCCCGCTGACAGACGGACGGACGGACGGACGGACGGACGGACAGCGTAGGCTTAGTAATAGGGTCCCGTTGGTACCCTTTGGGTACGGAACCCTAAAAAGTCAGTAGCGTACCACAAAAAACGTAAAAATATACTGGTTATGGACCTATATTTTTCCGCTTTATTTTTTGCAACAAAACTCAGTTTCATAACTCACCAAAGTGCACATCAGTTTTAAATCAATTGGACATCTAGTGTCTTTTATGTAAAACTATGACTGTATGAAAACCGGGTGTACTTGACCTTACTGGACTTAAGCGCTTGACTGCAAGCTCACCTGATGGTAAGTGAAGATGCAGCCTAAGATGGAGCGAGCTTGCCTAGAAGATGCGTACCCACCCTTGATTCTTTTTATTTACAGAGTTCTTTTGTTATTTACAGAAGATCAGCTAAGAGGCATATGTCTGGACATGCTTATTGCGGGTTCTAACACTGGTAGCAGTGCTCTGGCGTTCGCGGTTATAATGCTTCTACATTATCCGAATATGCAACAAAAATTGTATGAGGAGATTAAAAATGCCCTGGGCGATAAATTGCCCACTTGGGCGGACAGCGGAAGGTCAGTTTTGAAAAGGACTACGCTAAAAATTGTATGGTCACTGTCCCCAACAGACGTGAAACTATTTTTAATATTATTGTGGCGTCCCATAAAAAGACTAATAACCATTTTCAATCCAAAAAAAAACCGATCAAGTGCGAGTCGGACTCGCGCACCGAGGGTTCCATACTCCAAAAGTAAAAGTAAAACGATAATATTATATTAATTTGCATAATTATCGTTAACTTTGTTTGTAGAGGTTTATTGTTAATATAAAAAAAGCTATGCTAGTTAGAGCGTTGGTTTTATTTTTCCTGTAAAATATACATAAACCTCTATTGAACATAATTACTTCAGATTTTTCGATTGGTAAACTTCGGAGATAAGGGGGGGGGGGGGGGGGGAACGGTATTTTTTTCGACATTTTGGCCGATTACTCAAAAGCTATTATATATAGAAATAAATAAAAAACTGCTTTGGAATGCACAAGTAAAGGCCTTTCATATGATACCCCACTCGGTATAATTATCTTACTTTGAAATTTCAAACCCCTGATTTTCCCCCTTTTTTAATCGACCGAGCGAAGCGAAGGTCTTTGAGTTAACTAGGGCGATTTGCACTTGTCCGTCCGTCCGTCCGTCCGTCCGTCCGTCTGTCAGAGCCTTATAACTTTTGAATTACTGAACGTAATTACTTCAAATTTAGATATAATATGTAAACCGATGGCCTCCAGCCGAAAATGGCTTAAAAAGTTATAAAAATCTTTATTTCAGGGGGGCTCTCATAGAAGCGAATGCGAAGTAAAAAAAAAAAAATCGCGTTACATAAAATTGTTACGTATCATTTTAAAGATAATTTTGAACTGAGTACAAAAATATTTTTTTTTTAATTTTTCCCTTAAAATTGACGAAATGGGGGGCTTTCAAAGTGGCGATTTTATACGCTCGCTTGAGGACGCTCTCTAGAAAAATCCGCTATGGATTTTCAAACTGATTTTATGTTTTTAGGTCACTTATATCCTGTACTTGAACAACAAATACTAAAATTATATGAATATTATAAAGAAACGAGATTATTTAATTTTTAATGGGCGTCAGTAATTCATATAGCATCAACATAGCTTCACAATAATGCTAATAGATGGCGCAGTCAGTAACTATTCCCATGGAACTACGAGTTAAATTCAATGTTTGATAAATAATTCAATGTTTTCACTAACGTTCCCTAACCTTTACGGGCTACCTATAAGTTAGGTGATTGATGTTTTCTGTCAACTTATTTATCACGATCCTGTACGGGACACCTAAAAGGATATTGGGACGGATGTTAGGACTTAGGATTGTATTTAGGAGCTACCTACGTTAAGAGACTCCTACTTAGGGGATGATTTAGGTATGTTTGGTGAAAACGGGCATAATAATAATGTCAGTTTTGGTTATCATGTATCGATTGAATGAATAATCATGGGATACCGTTACCGCGAGGTCTCAGTTCGGGGCGAACCACTAGTTAAACTAAAATAATTTTCACGTTGATTTTATTTTTCATGTAAAATATACATAAGCCTCTATTGACCATAATTATTTTAGATTTTTCGATTGGTAAACTTCGGAGATAAGGGGGGGGAACGGTATTTTTTTCGACATTTTGGCCGATTATTCAAAACTATTATATATAGAAATAAATAAGAGACTGTTTTAGAATGCACAAGTAAAGGCCTTTCATATGATACCCCAATCGATATAGTTATTTTACTTTTAAATTTCAAACCCCCGATTTTCCCCCTTTTTTTAATAAAACTAAAAATAATTTTCGACTTTTCTTTATTGCAATGCTTTTGGGCCACTATTATACACAACTATGCCAATTTTCATGTCGATAGCTTTAAAAGTTACTGAAATAATCGACTGTGACAGACGGACGGACAGACGGACGGAGAAAGTCTCACCATAAGGGTTCCATTTTTACCATTTTGGTATGGAACACTAATGATTGGGATTTATTTAAAAAAATTAGTTGTCTGTAAAGACGGTTTACGGACGATAGTTTTACGTGATAACCTCATAAAGAAACATTGATGAATAAATGTGTCAATCGCTTGTTCCGCGCTCTAGCTTGTACGCTCAGACTCAGGCGGAACGTGACACTTTTTCGTGCGTGCTGCCGGTTTTTATCAATTTATAGTGGGGGGGGGGGAGTATAAAAATAAATAAAAACGACACTCCTCGGTGTAGTTATCTTACTTTGAAATTTCAAACCCTCGATTTTCCCCATTTTTTAATTAAACTTAATTTTTTTCTTATTCCAATGATGTTAGGCCGCTATTTTGTACAATTATTCCAAATTTTAGGTCGATAGCTTTAATAGTTACTAAAATAACCGGCTGCGACGGACGGAGAAAGTCTCACCATATTAAGGGTTCCATTTTTACCATTTTGGTACGGAACCCTAAAAACCACAACCATTATGGCATTAATGTAAGGGGTAAATACCGACTTTAAAACTTACGACTTTAAAAGCCTCAATAGCCCAACGGTTACAGGTGCGGACTGAAAACTGAAAGGTCGCGGGTTCGAACCCCACCCGTTGCACTATTGTCGTACCCACTCCTAGCACAAGCTACCCGCTTATTTGGAGGGGAGAGGAGGATATTAGTCAACTTCAGTTTTGGCTGATACATATTTTAAAAAAAAACTTGAGAGGTGTCAAGGGACACCCGGATGGAACGAGTTCCTTGCGATTAATTAATTTGGCATTGTGTTCAATATTTTCACACTACAATATTAGATCTCCGTAGCCTTGTGGTTTCTACAGTCGCTAAACAGTTAAAGGTCGATGGTTCGAATCCCAGCTCGACAGACTGAATTTTCTATTTTCAATTTTATTTTAAATAATTTCTACATGTGGAATTATTCCCTAATTTTTTTATTTTTATTATTATTTTATTATTTAATAAAATAAAATTGAAAATAGAAAATTCAGTCTGTGGAGCTGGGATTCGAACCATCGACCCTTATCGACCTTTATGCGACTGTAGAAACCACAAGGCTACGGAGATCTAATATTGTACTGTGAAAATATTGAACACAATGCCAAATTCACATTCAAAAAAGTGTCGGTTTCAAAAAAGTGTCGGTTCAATTTAGTCTTAATTTTTTCCGTCTAGCCCCCTTCCGCACCGCGCGATAAGGAACTACGTTCCAAAAACACTGATGATGATGATGTAGTAAGAGGGACTTAAAACCTAAAAAAATGGTTGTCTGTAAAGTCGGTTTACGGGCGATAGTTTTACGTGTTATAGGTATAAAGAAACATTGATGAAAAATTGCATAATTTAATAACAATTTTCTCTAGTCACAACTCAACGCTTGGGCCGATAGTGCATCTCTATCGCTTGTTCCGCGCTCTCGCTTGCACGAGCAGGCTCAGGCGGAACGTGACACTTTTTCGTGAGTGCAGCCGTAGTTCATCGATTTATAAGACGTTATCTCGTCAAAAACATTCTTTTAAATAATCTTGCCTTTTTCTAGACTGCCTTACACATCTGCCTTCATCTGCGAAGTACTTAGATGCTTTACAATAGCGCCCTTCGCTGGCGGAAGGAGAGCGTTAGCCAACTTCGAAATAGACGGCTACGTTATACCAAAAGGAGCAACCGTCCTTGTGTCCTTAGGAGACTTGCATGAAGACCCGGATATCTGGCTACAGCCCGATAAATTCATACCGGAACGATTTATTGACGACAAGGGAGAATTCAAGACTGCCAGCAACGTGTATCCATTCAGTATAGGTAAGATTGAAGCTAAACTTTGGAATTCCCTTCCGGCTTTCGTTTGTCCAACTAACCATAACTTGGGTAACTCTTATCAAGAGTGAATCTCTACATCTACAATCATACCATAATAATTACGAAACGCATAATTTTCGTTAGTTAAATTGCTTCAATATTCAAAAACCAGCCCAGAGTACTAAGTATTCATGTAAATGATTTGATCCGATAATACGCCATGTCGCGGGATTCTGATGAACTATTTGAACCAATTTTGTAAGGGAGGTTTGAGGCATTTTTCAGGTACCCTGCGTTCACTGTTGAAGGCTTTACAAAATAGTTTAGCTGTATAACTATAGGTGGCGCTATAAAAAATCCTTTAGGTTTGTGAGGATGGCATTGGGGAGAATTTTAAACTAGCTGATGCCCGCGACTTTGTCCGCGTGGATTTAGTTTTCAAAGTCCCTCGGGAACTCCTTGATTTTCCGGGATAAAAAGTAGCCTAGATGTTGACCCGAGCAATAAGCTACCACGGTATAAAATTTTGTAGAAATCTGTGCGGTAGTTTTTACGTGAAAGAAGGACAAACAAACAGACAGCCAAAAAAAATTTAGCTTCTGTTTTGATATCTGTATCTTGAACACAATTAGAAGCAAAAACCCTTTTTTGAATCTATTTCATGTACAGAATTGGTTTCGTTTCTGTTTTATTATAGGTATAGATTAGGGTTGGTGAATATTGTTTATTTTCCCGATTAACCTGTACCCGCGGGATTTAGGGAACAGAAAATCAAATGCGAAATCAAAAACGTATTGAACTTGGATCAATCTAGTTGGTGTGTCTCTTCATTTGAGAAAAATTAACGCCACGCTTGGTCGAAATGACGACTTATTATTTGTTTCTCGAACACACATTTGCGGTTAAAGAACTTTATTCTCATTAGGAATTAAGAGTTCACTTACATGAGAAACTTAACAATTTAAAATATGTTCTTATGCATAAAGTGCGATTTTATACAAAAACAAAGTGGGTAGAAATGAAATAAACAGAGTGGTCGAGTGCGCGGATGGCGTGGATAAAACATGGATTATAAGCTTAAGCGACAAGATACATTTGCGAATACATTTGCGAAAGTATTGTCGCGAAAGTATTATTTCATGACTAGCTGATACCAGTGACTTCGTGCGCGTAGATTTAGTTTTTAAAATCCCTCGGGAACTCTTTCATTTTCCGGGATAAAAAGTAGCCTATGTCACTCTCCAGATCCTCAACTATAGCCATGCAAAAATTCACGTCAATCCGAAGCTCTGTTGCGGCGTGATTGAAGGACAAACCAACAAACCAACAAACAAACACACTTTCGCATTTATAATTTTTATAAGGATAATGCCACGGACTGGCAAATAATACGTGACAGTAAACGGATAGTACCGCGTCGGCATTTTTGCCAAGTATTCCTCAAACGTTATATCGGCTCGAAAATAGGGTGGGTATAGATATTAGTTTTATTAATCTCGTTATAAATTGCAGGTCGCAGACGGTGTCCAGGGGAAGCTTGTGCTAAGTCCTTCATCCTAATAATGCTTGTGGGAATCCTACAGAAGTACAAGATAGTATGCGATGGCCCTCTACCATCCACGGAACGGGTTATAGGCATACTGGCAGAGCCAAGACACTTCACGGCCCAGTTCTTGAAGAGACCATGATGATTCTTACATTAGTTTAATCATATTATGAAATGTTCACCAGAACAGATGTGAGGTCTCAACACATAAAAATAAAGTTATAACGCAAAGCTTAAGTCGTGACCTGAAAACCGAAAGAAGAAAACTGTTGGATGATGTTCGGAAGTATCTACTATTTCGGAAAAATATCTTACTTCAGCAAAACAGAGGTTTAGTTAGTAAAATTGTCATTTAAATTTTTAAATTCAAAAACGCTCGCCGGTGTCACGGCGTCGTTCGTGACGTCACTTCTGTTTTGTCATAGTAGTTTGTCAAAGTTTGAAGAAAGATGAGACGTATCTCTGGTACGCTCTGGTCTGATATTTTAACAGTTTTATTTTATCAAAATAAATGTCAATCTGAGGAGACTTGACAAATGGCCGCCGCCAGACTTTTGGAAATTTTTTACAATGTTTTGTTAGAAATAATTATTTATTGAAATATTCTTTTTAATTGAAATTTTAAAAAAACTTGAATGGCTCAAACGCTACATAATTTTGTTTGGAAAAACAGTGAAGAGGATCATTTTGTGAAAACCATACTACTCAATGAATTTGACTATGGAAAATGGCCACCGCCAGAGTTTTGGAAATTTTTTACAATGTTTTTGAAGAGGATCATTTTGTGAAAAACTGAAAACTCATCAATACAATGCACTAATTATAATAATTGTAAAATTAATAAACACTTTGGACTATGGCTCAAACGCTCGACGCGCGGAGCCACTGAGCAGAAGAAGAAGAAATGTCAATCTCGCTCAAAATAGAAAAATAAATACATTTTTTATAATCCATGAATCCTATTCCATTAAGTACTTAAATTCATAATTTCACTAATTCTTGGTTACTGTCATCATTCCTGTTCCACCCATTGCACTATAAATTGTCGCGCCAGCATACGTTTTACGCTTCGTAGGAAAGGAAAGGGGAATATTAGTCATCTTTAAGATAGATTTTTTTATGTATCAAAAAATGGGCTGTAGTATATACTAAAAGTTCATCTACACGCAGAATGTTAAATTCAGAAATGTTTCTATATCAAATGAAGTTAACTTTATAAGTAGTTAATTCGAAAACATACCTACCTACTCGTATTTGCTAAAACCGCTCGATCACGCCAGATTCGCGTTTCAGGGCTTTATCCATAAAAAAGGATCAGAAGGGGAATTTCCACATCATAAATCGGTATTTTCAGTATTTATTTTTTAAATACTCTATAATAATATAGTAAATAATATACAGAAATTTCAAATTCCTAAGTAGTTTAGTTTTTGAGATAGACCTCATAAAATAAGTGATCTAAAACCGAAAACTTTGACGGCCCCCCATTTTTTCATTTTTGTAGCTAAAAAATAATTAAAAATAGATATGAACTCTACTTAATGACTTCTAGACAATGACATCCCACATGCTAGGGTAAAAAAATAAAATTATAGTTCCATACATGGAAAAGGAGTCGTCCTTTTCCATGTATGGGAGGAGCCCCCTTTATTTTTTAATTTAATTTTATTTTTATAATTTTTTGCACACTGAAAATTTCAACTGTCTGCCTATTACGGTTTACGAGATACAGCCCGCTGACCGACGGACGGACGGACGGAAGGACAGCGGAGCGGAGGCTTAGTAATAGGGTCCCATTGGCACCCTTTGGGTACGGAACCCTAAAAATGAAAGATAGAGTCAGAAACTGTGATATAAGGGAAAGGACAAAATTATATGACCTATTTCAAATACAATAAGACTATTAAAATGGAAATGGACAGAGCATTTATGTAGAATGTACAATACAAGATACTGTGTTTAACTGGATGACAAAATCAAAAGACTCCTCTTGATTTTGTCATCCAGTTAAACCCAACTTCTACCACAAAAAAAATAGTTATTTGTTATACAAGAGTGCAAAGTTGCTTTTTAACCGCGTGCTCAGTTTTGATGACCGAGCAAGCGAAGGATTCTAAAATTGAATCACGAGCGCAGCGAGTGATTCAAAAATTAGAATCCTGAGCGTTAGCGAGGGAATCAAAAGAGCACGAGGTGAAAAATCTTTGCACTCGAGTGCAACACGTAATTTTTCATCTCCCCATTCACAATATGACGTGAAAAGAAAATGGCGCGCGCAAAGCAAATTAAAAAAAGTACACCAAGAAGGTTCCAAGTCTGAGTTTTTAACAAATTAAAAGAGGTTGTATGATAAATTCGGCACCATGGAGGCAGAAGTAAATAGGTTTAATGATGTTTTGAATTCACAAACTTAGTGCACACGATGTTCTAAATTCAATTTACTTTATCCTCTAGAGGATAAAAACGGCTTTTGCACTCCGATATCGAAGAGCAAAAATACTCTTTCCGAGATGGGGAGATGAAAAATAACATTTAACATGTACCTAATAATAGATAATTACTCTAGACATGTTACTCTACTACTCAAAAATTGTAAGTTGTAGAAATAAGGTGGTAGTAGAATTAAAGCCATTTTATTTTATTTATTTTAACTTGCAAAAAGGATTGAAATCCCACCAAAAACATTTTCATGTAAAATGTTGACACGACGCGCGAGACCAATGGTTCGCACTGACAAAAAGATATTAGGATCTCATGTAGAGCCAAACTTCTAACTCTACACGCCCTAAATCTACAAGCCCTAACTTCACAAACTCTACACGTTAGCACAGAATATATAATAGTACTACGACGTTAGTCAAAATATGTGGCTTGGCCGTTTCGTTACTACAAGAACTATTGTATAAAGAAGTAATAAACAGTGAATAAATTTTTCACCTTACGCCCAGGTAAATGTAGCGAAATGGCCAAGCAACGTATTTAACACATATTAAGCCCGCGTCCGTTTGTTTACGTATAATATATTTTTTTATTCAAAAAGGATATCAGTCAAGCTGAGCTTCACTTATATTCTCCTCTCCCCTCCAAATAAGCGGCAAGCTCTTGTTAGGAGTGGGCACGACAATAGTGCAACGGGTGGGGTTCGAACCTGCGACGTTTCAGTTTTCAGTCCGCATCCTTAACCGTTGGTCTGTAAAGGCTATAAATTTATTATGTTAATTTAGTATGATAAATTATTTTACAAAACCGACTTCAAACGGCCCGCGCCACTACAAAGTATATACTTTATAGTTGATATTTTAAAAACCATTCGACCCATTTCGATAAAATTTCAATGGGGCCACCTGGGAAGTAGGTATTATACCCTTTGATACAAAAAAGAATTTTTCAAATATGTTCAGGCGTCTTCGAGTAATCGGTGAACATACAAAAAAAAAGATTCCGACGAATTGAGAACCTCCTCCTTTTTTGAAGTCGGTTAAAAACGATACTGATTCGTTAAAACACCCCCAACATGTGAAACTATGGCCGGATTATGTAAGATATACCTGACATCCTGCTAACCAGTTTCTGTTCCATCATCAGATCCTCGATCCTCGATCATCATCTATCTAACACGTACTCCTTGAAACCACAAATACATTTTATCTGCCGTAAGTTGCTGAGGGGTTGGGTATCCCGCAGACTAACACCAAACCAAATTAAATTTGAATTTCGCGGGCAGACTCGTATAATCCACCTTAAGGAAAGTCGCAGGTGCTACCGGTGTGGGGCAGTGGGTCATTTAAAATTTACCTGCCCTAAGCGTGAAAACACAGATAAACAGAGTGGGCATTCGTTAAAGAAAGAAAACTCGGGAAATGCATTCACAGTGGCTATGTGATGACGACGGAGTTGGATAGTGACTTTTTGAATTACATAGACAATCACTTTGAATGACATCTGTCAAAGGTATCAAATTACAGTAGAATGCCCAGGCGCGCATTTCAATTTCGCGCCATTTTCTCTCTTAGCAGTTTTTCAAGTTTTTCTTCAAATATTATTATTACAACTTGTATAAATTATATGTTTTTAAAAACTAGATGAAATTTCCTACTTGGCTATCTTTGTTATATGTCTACAAATGGTATGAAATAAAAACAATCCTGGATGAAATCTAAGAGTTTCGATTTTTGTCGTTCTTTTATTTTAAAACCCATAAAAAAATGAAATTGTACCCTTACAAATACTATTATTTGCATTAATTGCAAAGTTAGATACCTGGTTTACATGAATGAATTACAGAAATCCTACTAATATTATAAAGGCGAAAGTTTGTGTGTATGTTTGTTCCTCCTTCACGCAAAAAGTACTGGATGGATTTGGCTGAAATTTGGAATGGAGATAGATTATACCCTGGAATAACACATAGGCTACAAATTATCCCGGAAAAATCCAAGGTTCCCGCGGAATTTTGAAAAACCACTGATAGATGGCGCTGATTGTACTTAAATCACGCTTACATTATCCGCAGCATCGAGAATAAGTAAAAAATTCCAATTCAACAATCAAGTAGGATAAACACAGTTATTGAAGTTTTTCATTATCAATAGAAAATTTCTTAGGGATTAGGGATGGATTACGAAATAAATTATACACATAGTACAAGGTGTCGATTTGTCCAGTCATAGTGAGTACATTGCTAGATATTATAATGACTGATCATGTGTAGATCCTATCCTATCCTATTATTCCTATTAATATTATAAATGCAAAAGTTTGTGAGGATGGATGTTTGGATCGATGGATGGACGGATGGATGGATGGATGTTTGTTACTCTTTAACGCGACAACGAATGAACCGATTTTGCTGAAATTTGGCACAGACATAGAATATAGTCTGGAATAGCACATAGGCTACTTTTTATCCCGGAAAAGCAAACAGTTCCTGCGGGATAGCATCGCTATTTTTTACGCATTTGTCCTTCAAAATACGCGCAATGGAGTTTTAGATTAACGTGATTTTTTTGCACAGGTAAAGTTAAGAGCCTGAAAAATGACAAAGGCTACTCTTTATCTCGGGAAAACAAACGGTTCCTGCGGCATATTAGTATACTACTTTTCACACATTTATCTTTCAATTATGCGCCAATGGAGTAACAGATTGACGTGGTTTTTTGGATTGGCATAGTTGATGACTTAAAAAGTGACAAAGGCTACTTTTTTTCCTGGGAAAGCAAACAGTTCCCGCGGGATATTAGTGTTCTACTTTTCACATATTTATCCTTAAATTAGGCGCCAACGAAGTTATATATTGACGTGGTTTATTGGATAGGCATAGTTGAGGACTTGAAAAGTGACAAAGGCTACTTTTAATCCCAGGAAAACAAACAGTTCCCGCGGGATATTCGTATGCTACTTTTCACATATTAATCCTTCAATTATGCGCCAACGAAGTTACAGATTGACGTGGTTTTTTTGAAGGGCATAGTTGAAGACCTGAAAAGTAAAAAGGCTACTTTTTATCCCGGGAAAACAAACAGTTCCCGCGGGATATTCGTATGTTACTTTCACATACTTATCCTTCAATTATGCGCCAACGGAGTTTTAGATTGAAGTTTTAGATTATTTTTTAGCGCAAGTAAAGTTAAGGGCCTGAAAAGTGACATACATACACACATACTGTAGTAGTAGGTATGTATGAATGTATGTATGTATGTATGTATGTAGGCGTGCATGTATGCGAACATACATACACACATATCTACTACTACTGTATGTGTGTATGCATGTATTTATGTATGTTTGTATCCTCCTCCTACTAACAATAAATACTTTAATTATATCCTATCCTACTTATTATTACTCATATTATCCCACTAATATTATTAATGTGAAAGTTTGTGATGGATGTATACGGATGTATGTTTGTATAGATGTCGTATACGGATGGATGGATGTATGTTCTCTGAGATAGGGGTTGAACTATTTAGACTGATAAACTCCATAACTTCGTTAAATTTGAACTAATTTTTATTATTACTTTAACCGACTTCAAAAAAGGGAGGAGGATCTCAATTCAACGGAAACTTTTTTATGTATGTTCACCGATTACTCGAAGACGCCTGAACCGATTTGGAAAATTCTTTTTTTGTTTCAAAGTGTGGTTTCACTTCCCAGGTGGTCCCATTTAAATTTTATAGAAATCAGTCGAGCGTTTTTAAAAAATCTACAATAAATTATTTTTGTAGTGGCGCGGGCGTTTAAATGTATGCTCCCGGGACAAAAAGTAGCCTGTGTTATTTTACAGGTCGTCAACTTTACCTGTGTAAAAAAAATCAGCCAATTGCGAGTCGGTCCTCGCTCTTTTAGGGTTCCGTTAAAAAAATATTTCCATGGGTACATGGAAATATTTTAATTTAATTTTATTTTTTTAATTTAATTTTATTTTTATTATTTGTTGTTATAGCGGCAATAGAAATACAAAATATGTGAAATTTTCAACTGTCTATTAAGGTTTACGAGATACAGGCCGCTGACAGACGGACGGACGGACAGCGGAGGCTTAGTAATAGAGTCCCGTTGGAACCCTAAAAACCACGTTGACTATATGCACTTACACTTTATATGGTGAAATATTAAAACTGCGAAAGTGCGTTGGTTTGTCCTTCAATCACGCCTCAACAGAGCTACGGATCGACGTGATTTTTTGCAGTGTACCTATAGTTGAGGACGGAGAGTGACAGGCTACTTTTTATCCCGCAAAGTCAGAGTTCCCAAGGCATTTTAAAGGCTATGTTCACGCAGACGAAGTCGCGGGCATCAGCTAGTAAATCATAAAGCATTAAAACTCGAAATAATCAATAAGAATTACCACCCTCTACAGCAGGCGCATCTGAACAAAAGTATCTTTCGTCTGTGGTCGCATTGACTATGAGGTACCTACGGTGCGATGCAGAAAAGTGCAAGTGCATTTACTCTATGGTGCAGGGGCCCGTGTACCGTGCATCGTAGCGAACTCTCGGTTATAGTAGTATGTTCCTTGGTAACGAAAAAAAAATTCGTCTATCTATGGTGTGTGAATCCCTGTGATAAATTATCAATTAACGTAAGGGACATTTTGCCCAAAATGAGTTATATATATCATTGGATTCGGAATTTTGCGCTCTATCGACTGGTATACTTGAGATTTCGATATCGTTCAAAAAAATGTCCCTTACAGTAACATTTTCGGACATTCTAGACCGATTTTTGGTAGAAAATTTAATTTAAGGGACTTTATTTTTTATTGTAAAATGTGAATTAAAGTAAATCTCATTGATAATTTTTTTTTGTTCATTACATGTCCCTTACTTTACTTAATAATTAGAGCTTTTTCAGAACTAGTCCCTTACATTATTCTGTTATGAAAAAAGGTAAAGAATGCGCTCTTTTCTCTAATGGTATATGCATTTAATATATTCCAATTAATAGGTCTCTCATGTTATTCTACTTTCAGATTAACAAAATGTAAATTAAATCTAAAAAAATTGGTTGTCTGTAAAGTCGGTTTAAGGACGATAGTTTTACGTGATAAGGTCATAAAGAAACATTGATGAATAAATGTGTCACAACAAGCTAATACTTGGGCCAATCGTGCCTCTCTATCGCTTGTTCCGCGCTCTTGCCTGCACGCACAGGCTCAGGCAGAACGTGACACTCTTTCGTGCGTGCAGCCGGTGTTCATCGATTTATAAGACGTTATCACGTCAAAATTGATTGATTAACAAATTAAAATGTTCTATAATAACAACAAAATTAAGTCTGTAGGAATCAACGTTACAACTACCCTAGTAAACACAAATTACTAGGATAGTTGTAATATTGATTATAATGGGCGCTGAACTGGTATGGCCCAAGAATCCAGGACAATCAGTCCTTCGTCATTTTATAAAAGCTGAAAGTTTCTCTGCGTATGTCCCCAGTACAGTTAAGAACGATCCCCGACTATGAAGTCTGGATCATGGTGGCTTTGGGAGATATTAGGTAGCAAAGGTTTATACACCTTTGCTACTTGATTTGGTGATCCATGGATTTTACGGCATAAAAAGTAGCCTATGTACTAATCCAGGGTATAATCTATCTCCATACCCAATTTCAGTCAAATCGGTTCAAGAGTTGTGGCGTGCAGAAGTAACACGTGAATTTCAGTGTTTACAAAATCCAAAAATTAAAAAAAAAAGTCAAGAATTTTTTCGGGATGAAAAGTAATTTGTGTATTAATCCAAGGTATAATCTATCTACATTTCAAATTTCAGCCAAATCCGTTCAGAAGTTTTTGCGTGAAAGAGTTACAAAGATAAACATACACACACATATATTATATAAACAAATTTTAATAAATAATTGGACGAATTTTACTGAAATTTGGAATGGAGATAGATTAAAGCTTGGATTAACACCTGGGCTAATTTATATTTCGTAAAAATTCTTGGTTCCCGCAGGATTTAGAAAAACCGAAATTCACTTATTACTTCTTCATGCCGCAACTAATGCAGCGATTTGGCTGAAATTTGGAATGAAGATACATTATACCCTGGACTAACACATGCTACTTTTTACTATGCCCTAAAAATCCATAGTTTACCAAATCAGGTAACAAAGGTGTATAAACATTTGCAACCTGATATCTCTCAAAGCTACCATGATCAAAACTTGATCTTTCTTACCTGTGCTGGGGACATATTACGCAGAGAAGCTTTCAACTTTTATAAAATAACGAAGGTCTGATTGTCCTGGGCTCTTTCGCTGACTATGTATGACAGAGTAAGCCACTTAATTTAGTTAGTTAGTAAATTTATTAATATACGTCTAAATAATATGTTTATCTTTATATAGAAAAGGAGCCTGAGGGTAGCCTGGTATGTATCAATTTTCATCAAAATTTATTTCCTGGCTTAGCCGTAAAAACATTACAGACACACACATTTATTTGGAATTAAAAATATTAGTGTGAATCAAACATAGACTTTAGCTCCTATATTAATAAGGTTCTAAATATCATTTATTTAGGTAGATATAGGCATGCTTACATCAAATTGCAACACTAAAAGAGTCCGTCACCTATGTCCGTTACCATAAAATGTTCTATTTTTCTTGCTGCTTACATTATTTCCCACGTTTTACATATAAAATTTGAGTAGGGTAAGGTACAACTCAACATTTTATTTTAATGTAACGGACATGCTATCTTCTAAACTACTAAGTTTTCATCAATTTTGCAATTATGATATGAAAGAATGGAAAAAACTAAGAAACTTTGCCCTAGACACCATTAAAATTGAAAAATTATTACAAAAGATACAGACAGATTTCGAAAAAAGAAACAGTTTTTCGGCTCTCCTGAAAAACCGTGGTTTGTCCCTTACGTTAATTGATACTTCTGGTATCGATATTTTAATTAATTAAAAATATTAAAATAACTAAAGATGGTAAGTATTACTTGATGGTAAGTATGTATGAGCTACAAAGTAAATGCTGAAAGCAACACTTTTCATAAAGCATTTCAAGATACAATAGAAGTTTACACTGATGGATCGAAAACCAAACTTGGTACAGGAGCTGGAGCTTACTGCCAAGAACTCAACATGAAGATAAGTCACACACTTGGTAAGGATAACTCTGTTTTCCAAGCAGAGTGTGTGGGCATCTTAACAGCAACTACAGCTATAATTAACAGACAGGTAAAAAACTTTAAAATTAACATTAACTCGGACAGCCAAGCCGCTCTCAAGGCTTTGGCAAGAAAATCGACATCTAAACTCGTACAGGACTGTCATAAAGCCCTGGCTACGCTCGCCGCCTCCAACGATATCAACTTAAGGTGGGTCAAGGGGCACGACGGTGACCGGGGCAACGAGGCAGCAGACGCACTAGCACGTAAGGCAGCGACGCTGAAGGTGGCAGGGCCGGAACCGATCGTTCCCATTCCCTTCAGTGAGTACAAGACATGGTTGCATGAACTAACACTCAGAGAGCATTCCCTACTTTGGTAGAATGCAACAGACTGCAAGCAGACTAAAGAAGCCTTTCCTTATCTAGACAAACAACTAACAAACAGACTACTCCGCCTGGACAGAGATAAACTCAGCCCTTGGCAACATGGGCGGCCTACTAGGCTTCTGGAGAGATCTGGGATGGTTGGAGTAACAACACAACAGACCATCACGGTTTACGTGTGGAAACCAGCCCAGAAGAAGAAGAAGAAGTATTACTTGAATTTTGTACAGTAAGGGCTCGTTTCTGGACAGGGGGCGCTTTGCACGGTTAACTCAAACATATTATGGCCAAGAGTGGTCCAAAAAGGAGCCCTTACCTAGATGAGAGGCGGGATAATAAAGGAAACATGTTCAATTCAATTCTTTATTTGCTTAAATCATATACAGACAAGGTGACAACAAGACAGACAAAACTAGGTATGTATTCATAAAAATAAATTGACCAATACTCGGCTATACTTTGATATGATAGATAGATGTTCTCTTAAGGTGTGAATAGTTAGAGTAAAAGTCAGAAAGGAACAGTGTTTGAACTGGAGACCAGTAGAGTAATTTAACACTCAGGTGTGCAGGTTTCCTCACAATGTTTTCCTTCACCATTTCAACAGTGAAGATGTTAATTATCTAAATTAATAAAGATATAAATATACTAAGGCAGCAAGAGATGGAGCAGCTTCTGGAACTTGCTCCACTACGTCATGGCCCCCCTCCCGCCCCCCCGGAACACGAAGGTTCTTCCAAAGTTAAACTGAAACAGAAAATGAAAACCTATACTCTCAAACAGGCAGTCTCCAGAGGGAGGTCATGGAGAGTACTGGTGTCTCCTCGGGTTGTGTACCCGATAAGGAACCTTAAAAAAAACAATTATTACAGATAATTTGAAAAAGATATAAATGTGCAGTGATTTAGCCTAAGGAAAAACAATTAAAACTTAGAATAAAAGTAATGAAGAAAAGAAATTGATGTATTATTGTTAAAAAAAATCAAAATTATTTATTTCATGTAGGTCAACTTGTGGCTCTTATGATAAGTGGAGAATCAACAAACATTGTTAAAAAAATATACCTTTCAGAAACCCCACTCCCCTTACTTACCCCCCTTACAGCCTGTCTGCCTCCTCTCTCCACACTGCCGTCTGTCAATTGACTCATCCTGCCAACAAACCCATAAAAAATATATATTAATGTATACTAATATATAGACTTTGTTTGTTTGCTTGAATGTGCTAATCTCAGGAACTACTGGTCTGATTTGAAAAATTCTTTCAGTGTTACTATCTAACACTGAATGTTTAGAAAGTAAAGTGTTGACTGAAATAAAGGCTATTTTTATTTTTTATTTTATTTTATCTAACACTGAACGATTTTAATAGAATTGAAAGAAAAAAGAAACAAATCAGAATCAGAGAATCAGCCCATTTATTGTGGAAGGCTATAGGCTATATATCATAACACTAAGACCAATAAACTATTCCACTATTAAACTATTCCAGATGTCACGGGCAGAAGCAAGTGTTATACATAAAAGGACTTTATATGGACTTTAAGTGTTTGAACAATGTTAGTGAACACTCCATAAGTGTACTTTGTAAATGGACAATAGGGGTGCTATTGAATTAACTTAACTCATAAGAAAATTCTAAGCGAGCTAAACACAAAGTTGGAAAACAATCCTTATTAATATCATAAATGTGAAAGTTTGTTTGATGGTTTGTCCTCCAACACGCAGCAAGGAGGAGCATCGGATCGACGTGATGTTTTGCATGGGTACTTAAGGACCTGGAGAGTGACATCTAGGCTACTTTTTATCCCAGAAGTTCCGCGGGATTTTAAAAGCTAAATCTACGCGGACGAAGTCGCGGGCATCAGCTAGTATAAAATATAAGTCTAATTAATAAAATTCCATACTAAATTAACATCCCCTGGCTTTGGGTGAGCTTCACTAGTATACGTAATGAAAATTATAAATTTGGGTTTTTAAAGTAGGTATGTTCCAATGGAGTTGAAACAAAAAGTAAATAAACCCACCTTTTCGTTAACACGTAACTTAGTCAACACTTTTCACTATGATAAAACAATTAAATATTCACACAAACGCCTTGTGGTCAATCAACAACATCTAAAGTAAAATATACACGTAAAATTTATTGAATTTATACACTATTTGCACAGATTAGAGGATACTTGATCAAAATTTTTGATAAAAACTAAATGAAAACACAAATTGTGACCCACAGAATAATCGACAATTTTAGTTTTGACGTGACGTAACCATGAAGGTAGCAAATACATGGAGGTGCCTTACCTACAAAAATCGGGTGCATACCTACAGAAAAAAACTCATAAAATGGCCGCCCATTAGGGAGTGTGCTTCGAAACTATCGACATCGATAAGGAGTGAAGCGATAATCAAGCATTTATGTATACGTAGTATTTATAGGTTATAATAATTACGTAACGTACGTTTGTACTCTATCAGGTACATATTATTCGCGTGGATTTAGGTTTTTAAAGATCTTGGAATATCCAAACAGTTTCGCTGCCGTTTTGTGAAATTGAAAGAGATCACCATATATAAAAAATCGGGCAAGTGCGAGTCGGGCCTCGCTCTTTTAGGGTTCCGTACATACGACCAAATCATTTTTTAAAACTAGATACATAATTATTTAGATATCTTAGAAAGTACTATAAATTAGTATATGGGGGAAAATGCTCGATTGTTTTGGTGACAACTTACCAACCGCATTATAAATCGGTGTTTCAGTAATTGTTGTTTAAATACACTATATAATTCATAATATACCAAAATTTCAAATTCCTTACTAGTTTAGTTTTTGAGATAGATCCCTAACAAAATTGGTCTAAAACCGAAAACTTTGACAGCCCCCCCATTTCTTCATTTTTGTAGCTAAAAAATAAAAAAATATATATTTGAACTCCACTTAATGAGCTCTAGACAATGACACCCCACATGCCGGGGTAAAAAATAAAATTTTATTTCGACTCCTTTTTCATGTATGGGAGCCCCCTTAATTTTTAATTTAATTTAATTTTTATTATTTGTTGTTATAGCGGCAATAGAAATACACAATATGTGAAAATTTCAACTGTCTATCTATTACGGTTTACGAGATATAGCCCGCTGACAGACGGACGGACGGACGGACGGAGGGACAGCGGAGGCTTAGTAATAGGGTCCCGTTGGCACCCTTTGGGTACGGAACCCTAAAAAGTACTCATTTATAAATTATAATATGTATCAATCGTTTGTTAATTATAAACCATTATTTCTTTTCATTAAAAGAGCAACTTGCTGGCTCATAGTAGTAGAATTTCTTTCTATAAGCGGTGGTAGAGTCGAAACATGACGTGCTTAGCATGAGACAGCTATCTGCATGCCCTACATATAAATAAACAAATATAGAATACTAGTTGACCCGGCGAACTTCGTACCGCCAACTTATATTTTATATAAATAAAACAAATAAACTATCCTAATAAAAAAAAACTATCCTATCTTTCAAATTGGACTAAATTACAGATAGTAACGAAGTTTGATCAAAATCACTTTAATTTAAATTTAATTTTATATCACACAATATATTATTATCACACAAGTTAAATAGTTTAGGAGTCCATCGTGGACAAATAACGTGACACGTAATTTATATATATTACTAGCTGACCCAGCGAACTTCGTACCGCTTCTTATCTATATAAATAAAACAAATAAACTATCCCAATTCAAAAACTATCCTATCTTTTAAGTTGGACCAAATTACAGATAGTTACGAAGTTTTATAAAAATCGGTTAAAATCGGTAATTGAATTGCACAGGGATTATTATTAAATCCACCTCTTGCTCTTACCGCAGAAAAGAAATGTATCACACGATCTTTTCATATTTTATGTAGAGGGATGTGTGTTATATTTATATTTTCCACGCCTATAGCACCCATCCATTTTTTTCTTTAAGTTTTCACTAGCCGGAAACGACAGCAGAAAACACGGACATTATCATCTATTATATAGAGGTATTAGATTCTAGCATTTATTATTTATGTGAAGTATTAAAATAACCGGACAAATGATATCAACTATAAACACCAAACTTCTTGTATTATCTGATAATATGGTGATGAGCAGTACCTAATGCATTAGAATTTATTCAAGTCGTTTAACGTCACCTATAATAATATCGACAAGTCGATACTCCATTGACACAAATCCAATAACACGCAACTACTTGACAGGCTGACAGCTGAAGTTCAACCAATAAGAGTGAATACATAATGTGTTGTACATAAGGCTCATAAAATGGCGGATGGCACCCGGCTTGACTAATAGTTACTTTATATACTTCATCTCCATCTATTTCCTACCTACCATGGACGTAACCTTTTTATTAGGATCACATTAGGATTTCTATAGTGTTGAGCCATGGTTGAGCCTCAGTGAGCAGAGATGACATTGTGCCCACAGACTATAAATGAATGAATAATACGAAGGGAGTGACCGTAAACATCGAATACAATTCGTTCAGATTCGAAAACTTAATCGACTTATTTAAATCAAGCTATTTTACAATAGCGTCTCTTACCAACTCATTTGATAAATAGATAATATAATTTTATTTAAATATTGCGTTTACGAAAGAGCAGGTACCTATTTAATTCTATTAAAACTCGTAAATTACGTATTTCCATTATCACTTACAAAGTTTCCGATAAGAGCCCGGCCACACTGCGCTTTTCAGATGCGCGTTTTCGCGTTTTTTATTACCTTTTGCGTATTAGCGTCTACTGCGCGTTTTCGCGTTTTTATAGCCTTTTGTTCTTTATATTTTCCATATGTGAATAATAATACGCTAGTGTCCGTGTATCTGTCAGTTACCTCGTAGCTCTCTAACGAATACACCGATTTTTTTGCGGTTTTTTCTATTTGAAAGACGTGATCGAGATGGATTTTAGCTATGATTCACGAAGATCTGCTTAGGCGTTTAATAACGTCTGATTATGATTAATAATAGGGATGTCGATTCGTTCCGAAAAAGATCGATTTTTAAATCGATTCGAATCGTGACTTAATGAATCGATTCACAAAAAAATCGAGGTCTATAAGATCGATTTCCAATTAATCGATCTTTTTTTCAAATTTTCGTTTATAATATACAGGGTGGCCGGTCAATTGACGTCACAAAAAAAAATTTAGGTCCGGTATGTTGTGGGGTATCCGAATCACCCCCATGTATGTTCTGCGATTGTTTATAGTTTTGGAGTTACAGTGGCGTGCGGTCTATACAGGCTAAAAAGCACTGCTTTATTTTGTTTTTGTCAAAACAAAAACAAAATAAAGCACCTAAAAAATATTATTAAAATAGGCACTCGTCTTCTTCTAATCGATGAGCGCCATCTATCGCGCCATTTATCGCTACTAGCAATTACCTAAGCTTACATTTGCGCGACTGCCGACAGCGACGCGACGCGACGGTGGAAAAAGCATAAAACCTTTATGCCTCAAAACACACACACCCTTGATTACACGCACAGTGTATTACACAACTCAACACAACTACATTTTTAGATGTGTTTGTGATTTCATTCAATAATCTACTCGAAATTATCAATGAAAACGCATAGAACAGGCACAACCTCTACGGTTTGTGATTGGTCAACCGTAAGGGCGAATTTAGCGTGTATTTTCAAAACTGCGCGTGATCGAGTTAGAACAAATCAAGATTTTTTTTTTAATTCCAAATAAGTAGCTTGATTTATTATAATTATACACTTATTTTAATTTCATTAAATTATTCAGATTTTTTCCGTAAATTTAAATACAGTTTTAGATCTTAAAAAAATATTAAGATCGAAAAACAACACATGTTTTCGTAGACGAATTGAAATAAATAAACCAGACAATTCGTTTAAAAAATAAAACATTTTATAGTAAATTGAAAATAGGATAGTAGGATTTGTTTATTTAAATAGTAAAACCCACAATGAAAATATAAAATTCAGTTTACACTTACAATTTAAAAGTAACTTTTGACTCGAGTGTATGTTTTCTACGGACGCCATATTGTTCATGCATTGTTTACTTTTGTATGAATACAGTGTTTTGGTTTAAATTAATGATTTAATAAATTTTTTGCTGGATTATGCATGTGAAGTAAATAAAAACCAATTGGATTTGTAACTTTCTACAAAGTCTGTGTAAAGGTTTTTTCATAGTAAGTAGTAATCATTATTTTCAATTTTGAAAATGGTAGATATTTTGTGTGAAATCTGTTCAGACGCTGTGTTTACAAAAGGTAAATTTTATTCTTTCCGTATCATGTAATGTAGATGTGTACCTTTGTTATAATTATCCCAAAAAAGTGATAAAGAGACGAGTATTTAACGTTAGGTAAATAATAAGATTCTTTTAACTGGCTAAGTAACTGTGTTCAGGAAAGCAAAACAACTAGATATTAGTGGTATTAAACTAATACCTAGTTGTTTTGCTTTCCTTGCGTGTTTTTTGTTAAACCGTAGGTAGGTACGGTATGGCTATGGAATGTTGAGGTGGAAGACAAGGGTCTGCCCGCGAAATTCAAATTTAATTTGGTTTTTCGCAATTTGTAAACTAATACGACAAAGTAGGCTTATGGCATTCTAATTGCGACAACGGCAGTATCATCTTCACAGGTTTATATAAAAATCTTTACTTGAAAGCGTCCAGTTTAAGAAATTAATCAAACTATCGACTAATTTGTGAGTAACTCACGTCCAACTCAGTATAACAACTTAATAACTTTTATTCTTAGTAACTTTTAATAACTTTCATAACACAGCTGAAAACATGATATGCCAGAAAACATTCATCTACTTACTTAGATTCAATTTTAAAATTAAATGCATTTGTGCAGCGCGTATAGAAACTAGGTAGTTTATACACAAGTTCAATATCGAAATGCATAAATTATCTTGACATACGCTCCAACTGACTCACTCATCAACGCCCAGCCCAAATCTTGGATCTAGAAATGTGACTTGATACCTAATGTACCTATAACGTATGCGTACCCCAATGCCTACCTTCAGCCCAAACCCTGTGCACGCCACTGAGGAGTTATGATTTTTTTTCGATTTTTTGAGGCTTTCGACATGACCATATTAAAAATATCCTAAAAAAAAGCAAAAGACTTTTTAGAGATTTTTTTTTTGCAACAAAATTTTCATGAGTTGTACTTTTATGCATAAAACTAGCTGATGCCCGCGACTTCGTCTGCGTGAACTTAGCCTTTAAAATGCCTTGGGAACTCTGACTTTGCGTGATAAAAAGTAGCCTGTCACTCTCCGTCCTCAACTATAGGTACACTGCAAAAAATCACGTCGATCCGTAGCTCTGTTGAGGCGTGATTGAAGGACAAACCAACGCACTTTCGCAGTTTTAATATTTCACCATATAAAGTGTAAGTGCATATAGTCAACGTGGTTTTTAGGGTTCCAACGGGACTCTATTACTAAGCCTCCGCTGTCCGTCCGTCCGTCTGTCAGCGGCCTGTATCTCGTAAACCGTAATAGACAGTTGAAAATTTCACATATTTTGTATTTCTATTGCCGCTATAACAACAAATAATAAAAATAAAATTAAATTAAAATATTTCCATGTACCCATGGAAATATTTGTTTAACGGAACCCTAAAAGAGCGAGGACCGACTCGCAATTGGCTGATTTTTTTTACACAGGTAAAGTTGACGACCTGGAAAATAACACAGGCTACTTTTTGTCCCGGGAGCATACATTTAAACGCCCGCGCCACTACAAAGTATATACTTTATTGTAGATTTTTTAAAAACGCTCGACTGATTTCTATAAAATTTAAATGGGACCACCTGGGAAGTGAAACCACACTTTGAAACAAAAAAAGAATTTTCCAAATCGGTTCAGGCGTCTTCGAGTAATCGGTGAACATACATAAAAAAGTTTCCGTTGAATTGAGATCCTCCTCCCTTTTTTGAAGTCGGTTAAAGTAATAATAAAAATTAGTTCAAATTTAACGAAGTTATGGAGTATAACAGTCTAAATAGTTCAACCCCTATCTCAGAGAACATACATCCATCCATCCGTATACGACATCTATTCAAACATACATCCGTATACATCCATCACAAACTTTCACATTAATAATATTAGTGGGATAATATGAGTAATAATAAGTAGGATAGGATATAATTAAAGTATTTATTGTTAGTAGGAGGAGGATACAAACATACATAAATACATGCATACACACATACAGTAGTAGTAGATATGTGTGTATGTATGTTCGCATACATGCACGCCTACATACATACATACATGCATACATGCATACATGCATTCCATACATACATACACACATACATACATACATACATACATTCATACATACCTACTACTACAGTATGTGTGTATGTATGTCACTTTTCAGGCCCTTAACTTTACCTGCGCTAAAAAATAATCTAAAACTTCAATCTAAAACTCCGTTGGCGCATAATTGAAGGATAAGTATGTGAAAGTAACATACGAATATCCCGCGGGAATTGTTTGTTTTCCCGGGATAAAAAGTAGCCTTTTTACTTTTCAAGTCCTCAACTATGCCTATCCAATAAACCACGTCAATATGTAACTTCGTTGGCGCCTAATTTAAGGATAAATATGTGAAAAGTAGAACACTAATATCCCGCGGGAACTGTTTGCTTTCCCAGGAAAAAAAGTAGCCTTTGCCACTTTTTAAGTCATCAACTATGCCAATCCAAAAAACCACGTCAATCTGTTACTCCATTGGCGCATAATTGAAAGATAAATGTGTGAAAAGTAGTATACTAATATGCCGCAGGAACCGTTTGTTTTCCCGAGATAAAGAGTAGCCTGTCATTTTTCAGGCTCTTAACTTTACCTGTGCAAAAAAATCACGTTAATCTAAAACTCCATTGCGCGTATTTTGAAGGACAAATGCGTAAAAAATAGCGATGCTATCCCGCAGGAACTGTTTGCTTTTCCGGGATAAAAAGTAGCCTATGTGCTATTCCAGACTATATTCTATGTCTGTGCCAAATTTCAGCAAAATCGGTTCATTCGTTGTCGCGTTAAAGAGTAACAAACATCCATCCATCCATCCGTCCATCCATCGATCCAAACATCCATCCTCACAAACTTTCGCATTTATAATATTAATAGGAATAATAGGATAGGATAGGATCTACACATGATCAGTCATTATAATATCTAGCAATGTACTCACTATGACTGGACAAATCGACACCTTGTACTATTTGTATAATTTATTTCGTAATCCATCCCTAATCCCTAAGAAATTTTCTATTGATAATGAAAAACTTCAATAACTGTGTTTATCCTACTTGATTGTTGAATTGGAATTTTTTACTTATTCTCGATGCTGCGGATAATGTAAGCGTGATTTAAGTACAATCAGCGCCATCTATCAGTGGTTTTTCAAAATTCCGCGGGAACCTTGGATTTTTCCGGGATAATTTGTAGCCTATGTGTTATTCCAGGGTATAATCTATCTCCATTCCAAATTTCAGCCAAATCCATCCAGTACTTTTTGCGTGAAGGAGGAACAAACATACACACAAACTTTCGCCTTTATAATATTAGTAGGATAATCAGCTTCGTAATTTTGATGAAAGTTATGAAAATGTTGGTCTAAAGTTAAAAATTTATGTTTTGTGAGTTATGACTAAAATTTTCAACTTTAAATTAAAAATCTAAACAGGTGACCTTATGATTTCTTAGTTAGTCTTAAAAGTGCGCCAGACTAATAATATAGAATACTATATATAATATACTAGAATAATAGTAAAAAAGTGATACTTAATGGGGGTAATTTGGCTAAAATCAGTCTGCAAAGACAGCAAGGTGGCAAACTCTTAAAAATAACCTACTGATTTTTTTTATCATTCCTAAGGCTAATTAATGATTTGAGAATGCTGGAAACCTATCGTGTTGGTTGGATGACGAAAGTTTTAAGTAAGAAGTAGATCATAATGTAAGTCCTTGAATGATTCCTGGTCAACGCGGCGATCGTGAGGGAATCTTTAGAACAGACCCGGATCGCACAGAAAATCACGTCGATCCATAGCTCTGTTGCAGATTGATTGAAGGACAAACCAACAAACACACTTTCGCATTTATAATATTATAGTATGATGATATTATCTCTCACACACTTAAACAAGTCAATCATGTTCTAGCACTCATACATATGGGGACGCATAATGTGTGTCTGGGGGGATGTTTGACCCTTCCAATAGGTCTGGCAGCTTACAGATAATATCGCAATAGTTCCCTGAGTATCATGTATAAAAATCAGAACTGAGAATATAAGTTAACTTAAATTATATATATTTTTGGGAGCTTCAAAGCGTCTGGCTAAAGTAACCGCCGGCGGTAAGCGTCTGGCAGTATTAATTTATTAATTTTTACAATATTCTTTAAAACATATATGAAAATCAGCCCTGAGAATTTAAGATAAGTTATTCTAGTTTTTACCTACCTTTAGCACCTGGTATCTGGAAATTGGCCGTCGGCACAATCAAGCTGGTACGCATATACTGAAAGGACATTCGAACAGTACTCCATCGTACACAAATAATTGCTGAGAAAATAACTTAGGTCTGGCGGCACTGGGATCTTGCTCTAGATTAAATTGAGACACTTTTCAAAAAATAGTAAAATACCCTATTATGAACAAAGCGCAATTGTCAAAACCATCACACAGACCATGGAACTAGGAATTACGACTTACACTTTACAGACATTTTTGTCAAAACTTTTGTCTCGACTAAGTCACAATTCTTTTTTTTTATTTTTATTTATTAGCTTGGTCCTTGACTGCAATCTCACCTGATGATAAGTGATGATGCAATCTAAGATGGTAGCGGGCTAACTTGGAAGGGGTATGGCAGTGAACATTCAACCCATACCCCTAATTGGTTTCTACACGCCATCGTGCCGGAACGCTAAATCGCTTGGCGGCACGTCTTTTGACGGTAGGGTGGTAACTAGCCACGGCCAAAGCCTCCCACCAGACCAGACCAGAGACAATTCAGAAATTATAAATTCCCAAATTGACCCCGCCGGGAATCGAACTCGGGACCTCCCAATTATAAGACAACAGCGCTCACCACTGAGCCAGGGGGGTCGTCAAAAAATTCCTAGTTCCATGCTCTCATGGAACTAGGAATTTTTCGCGTCTCTACGCGAAGGAATTACATACATCCATCTCGCGAGTTTTTGAATAATTAATTCTAACCGGCATGCAGCACATAAAAAATACGAGTACATTCAAATAATTGTAAATAGTTATAATATTATGGTAAAAAAAAAATCGAACGTCGATTTTCAAGGGTGAAAAATCGATTCACCGAATCGATTCAATACTAATCACCGATTTAAAAAAATCGATCTTTTTGGCTCCAGAAATCGATTCTTCGATTAATCGATTTCAGATCGCCATCCCTAATTAATAACTGTCAACTGTCACTCGCGTCACATTCCGATTTCCGTTCGCCGGTCCTCGGCAAGCGTCCTCGGCCGCTCTCGGCCTTTTTGCATATCGGCGCGAACAGGTAAAGTAATTGAAAGTAATACAATTAATAATTCCATTATGTCCACACGAAGGGCTACAATAAAGACTGTTCCTTCTCTGCCACCGAGAAGAAAGAAAGCTGTGCAAGCTGAGAATACAGCAAAGGAAATTGCTGAAGAAACCAGTAGAAGCCCCCGAACTCCCTTGAATGAGATAAATTCACCGCTTATTAAAACTGATACCGAGTTATCTAAAACTCTCGAAAACATTGCTCAGCACAACGTGATCGATGATACCAATGAAAAATCACCAAGCGTTTGTGAAAATACCTACTCTACTCCAGAAGAAGTGCACTCAAAGTTTTACAAGATAAATCATTATTCTAATGTGTTCAGTAGTCCAAGGTCCATGATATCACCCATAGCGCCGACGCCTGATGCCAATAAAAGTTCAGATGCACAAAGGGTTAGCCCTTACACCGCACAGAGTGGCACAGGCAGTGCACATAAAATAAGCGACAACAGTGAGTTGCAAATCTCTGAAACAATTGTTAATAAAGTTGATTATAATGTTTCTAAGAAGGATAATGTGAAAGATGGTAAGTACCATCATATTATAGTTCATGGTACATTCTCAAATGCTTTCTTGTTGAACATGACATCAAAGTTGAACATAAATTACTTAATCCAAAAGCATGCTGTCATCATCATCATCATCATCATCATCATCATCATCATCATCATCATTAGCAACCCATCAACGGCTCACTACTGAGCGCAGGTCTCCTCTCGGAGAAGGGCTATAGGCCATAGTCCACCATGCTGACCCAATGCGAATTGGGGGACTTCTCACACCTTCAAGAACATTATGAAGAAACATTGCAGGTTTCCTCATGATGTTTTCCTTCACCGTTGAAGCAATCAATGCCCTATAAGTCCATAATTTTAAGCCAAAGAAATAGGAAAAGGATGGTAAATACAATAATTGCTGTGAAGATGTTGGAAGTTCAAACTTTCCTATAGTAAATACCTATGTTTCATATTCATGCAATATGAATTAGATATTAAATGTTTAAAAAACGTGTTTCAGTACATATTATCATTTCTTTTGGAAACCTCTGACTTGCCACCCGAACACTAAAAAGCTTATTGTTAAGGCTCATCCACACATGTGGCTAGATTTGACTGGTGGCTTTACCGGCAGCATGGAGCCAATTTTTAAATCATTACTGCTCTTGGTCGCAGTATAGTTGTGATCAGTGGCGTGCTGTAGGCTTCAGATAGGCAAGCCAGGTGCTTCCATTTTCTTCGATGAACTCAACAAAGCACACAAAAGTTCACAGAACAAAAGAAATACTACTACTAGACATAATTACATTTACAACTCATTTAGTTTTGTATGTGTATCTTTTATATTGTATTTAATTTATAACTTTTACTAGTTTTTGAAAAACACAAGTCGGGATTAGGTTTTAGTGAACTTACAAGAAGTAAAAATTTTACCTTATTTTTTCAGATTACAGCATACCATATGTCCTCATAAGTGATGATGATGATGAAGCAATGGATGGTATTGCCCCTCTCAAGCCAGCTACTAGTGTATCCAAGCGTATTGAAATTTGGAAGAATGAACTCTTATCTGGAAATGCTGAGGTCCTGTTTGATCCTATAACACCTCTGCCTACACCAATCACAAACCGTACTAAGCTGCGTCCTGTTCCTGGATTTGCACCACTACAGGTATAACAGCTTTACACAGTTATAGGTCATTTGCATATCAGTATGGCTGGCACAAGAAAATTCTTTTCTAACCATTTACTTGTAAATTTCTAAGAGATATAGAGTAAATGCTAGCCTATCATGGTGTTTAAAGTAAGATTATGTATTATGAGTAATATATTATTAGATGAATGTTTAAAATGAATATAGTAATTTTACTAACAAAACCTTAGTTGACATCATCAAAACCAGCAATTTTCATCATAAATCGGTTACTGAGTGCTCGGACATTGTTCACATGAATCAAACACTATCCATGTGAAACACTCCTTCCTCCTCGATGAACACAACACAGGATACTTTTTATCCCACAAGTTCAAAAGTTCCTACAGAAATTTCAAACCCTTTAACCTACACAGACAATTTACTACTTATTTATTTATACTAGGGAAAGGGAACAAAGAGAACGGTGGCAGCTGTGACAGCAACGGAGACCAGAGCGGTACCGCAGAACAAACTGGGATCAAAAGGGGAAATTATTATTGATGGACAGAGCTTGGTAAACTTTATTTTTATCTCAAATAGGGTAGATGCCTTTTTTATACGATGACAAGATAGCACTTGTATCTATTGTCATCATCATCATCGTTATCAACCTTTAGATGTCCACTGCTGGACATAGGTCTCCTGCATGGACCTCCACAGGCTTCGGTCTTGCGCCGCCTGAATCCAGCGGCTCCCTGCGACTCGTTTGATGTCGTCGGTCCACCCTAGTGGTGGATCTGCTAACACTGCGCTTACCGGTGCGGGGTCGCCACTCCAACACCTTGGGACCCCAACGACCATCAGCTCTTCGAACTATGTGCCCCGCCCATTTCCACTTCAGTTTCGCGACTCGCTATGTCGGTGACTTTAGTTCTCCTGCGGATCTCTTCATTTCTGATTTGATCTCGCAGGGATACCCCAAGCATAGCTCTCTCCATCGCTCGCTGTATCTATTGTATTGTATTGTAATAGTAAGTGACGATACAGTCTAAGATGGTAGCAGGCTAACTTGGGCAGGACCTTGTAAATTAATACCTTTTATTGTTTTCTAAGCGCACTTGTACCGGAACGCTAAATCGCTTGGCAGCACGTCTATGAGAGTTGAGTGTTAACTACAGTTCAAACCCTTTAATCTACACAGACAATTTATTGCTTACTAGCTGACACGGCGAACTTAGTACCGCCAACTTATCTATTATAATTTTTTTTGTTTCTTTTTTTATTTTTATTTTATTAAGTATTAAAACCTTCCGTGGACCTTAAGGAACATACAAAAAAATAAATTAACCGAATTGGTCCATCTATTCTTGAGTTATGCGCTTACCAACATTCATTTTTATTTATATAGAAGATTTATTTATACTAAGCTACTTACTTTTGTTTTTTGAAGGGTTCTTCAAGTAAATCAAAGGATCAGAATCCACGCAGCCTGTCTAATTCAAAGGTTCCACAAGCTCATGATGTGTACAACTTGCAGTCTGTACCCGATAGGTAAGTAAGTGGTCCAATATTGTAACTGGGTAACATTACAGTGCTCTCTCACTATTGGATATAATTTAATATAAAAAATTCTTTTTAAAAACCAACTTCAAACACCTGCGCCACTACAAAGTATATAATTTATTATTGATTATTTCAAAAACCGCTGTACGGATTTTGTAGAAATTTAAATGGGAGCATCTGAGTAGTATAATACCCTTTCAAACAAAAAGATAATTTTCCAAATTGGTTAAGGCATCTTCGAGTAATCGGAGAACATATCCTATAATAATCTTGCTAATAATAATAATAATACCTGGCAACCCTGAATGTCAGCATACATCATATTTTTTCACCGTTACATTTTTGCCGAAATAAATATTATAAAACGGATTTCAACAGAATTTTAGATTTAATTCAATAAATTTACCGTAGTAAAAACTAATAAGAACAACAAACCATGAAAGAACAAATAAAGAAAATCAAAACAGTCCGAAATATAACTGACACAACCTGTCAATAGATGCCGGATAGAATACAAAAGAAATTATTACACTATTGTAAACAAAAAATACTGAAAACACCGATTTATAATGCAGTTTGTAAGTTGTGACCAAAACAAACGAGCATTTTTTCCCCATATACTAATTTAGTAATTTGTAAGAACTAAGATATCTAAATATGTATCTAGTTTTAAAAAAATGATTTGGTCTTATGTACGGAACCCTAAAAGAGCGAGGCCCGACTCGCACTTGGCCGATTTTTTTATTTTTTAGCTACAAAAATTAAGAAATGGGTAGCCGTCAAAGTTGTCGGTTTTAGACCAATTTTGTTAGGGGGTCTACCTCAAAAACTGAACTAGTTAGGAATTTGAAATTTTGGTATATTATGTACAATATAGTTTATTTAAACAAAAAATACTGAAAACACCGATTTATAATGCGGTTTGTAAGTTGTGACCAAAACAAAGGAGCATATTTCATTTTATATTTAAAAACCACGTGGAATATAGTTAATGAAGAAACGGGTAAAAGTAAATCACGTGATGTTAACTTTGAAATTATTGTTAATAATGATAAAATAACTTCTGACGTGGAGGTTGCAAATACTTTCGAGAATTTTTTTCAGAACATTCCTGTTCTGCTGACTGACTCTCTGAATTCCTCACCTACTGCAGCTCAGAGTTTATTGAGAGGCAACGTCAATGAGTGCAATGTTTTATTTGAATTCAAATTTATCACTGCAGCTGAGGTAATAAAAAAATTTAAGATGTTGAAAATGAAAAAAACTGGTGATTTATGGGGTATGTCTGTAAAAATTATATCTGACATAATAAATGACATTGCTCCTTATTTAGCCGTAATTTTTAATGAATGTGTTGCTATGGGTATCTTTCCGATGAAACATAGCAAACTCATCCCCCTGTTTAAATCAGGCAACAGAACTGACCTCAATAATTACAGACCTGTATCAATCCTTCCAACACTTAGTAAGATATTTGAAAAAATTATACTTGATCAACTAATGAAGCATTTTAATGTTAATAACTTGCTACACCCCGAACAGTACGGCTTCACGAAGGGTCGAAGCACGACTGATGCTGGTGCAAAGCTACTTGAACATATTTTCGATGCCTGGAAGCGTTCGCAGAATGCTATTGGGGTTTTTTGTGACCTATCTAAGGCGTTTGATTGCGTTGATCACCAAACTCTTTTACTCAAACTTAGTCATTATGGCATAAGAAGCGTTGCACTTGATCTCATTGCCTCTTACCTTAGTGATCGAACACAAAGTGTATGCGTAGGTGACGTGAAGTCGCGGGGTTCATCTACTCTGTTGGGTGTCCCACAGGGCTCTATCCTGGGTCCTTTTCTATTTTTGGTGTATATTAATGACTTACCATATCATGTCCGCGATGCTTGCAATATTGTGTTGTTTGCAGATGATACATCTCTAATATTCAAAACTGACAGAAACAAAGTAAATTTTGACGATGTAAACAATACCTTGTCTCAGATATCGCGTTGGTTTACTGTTAATAATTTGCTCTTGAACGCTAAAAAAACTAAGTGTTTAGAATTTATTGTACCAAATGTTAAGAAAATTGACAAAACAATAAAAATAAACGGGGAAAACCTTATAATTGAGAACTCCACAGTTTTTCTGGGGGTGACCTTGGATAGTAAGCTTCAGTGGGACGCTCACATAGAGACATTAGCGGGTAAACTCAGCTCAGCTGCCTATGCTGTCAGAAAAATCAGACAGTTTACCGATGTAGACACGGCTAGGCTGGTCTACTTTGCCTACTTCCATAGTGTAATGTCCTATGGAATCTTATTGTGGGGCGGAGCAGCTCATATTGAAACTATTTTTATATTACAGAAAAGAGCCATTCGATTTATCTATAAACTCGGTTCGCGCGTATCTCTTCGTGAAAAGTTTAAAGAGATTGGTATTCTTACGGTAGCTTCACAGTAGATTTATAATAATATAGTCTTTGTGAGACAAAATATTCATCTGCATAAACAAAGAGGCAATACACACAATCGACTCATTAGAAATCGTTATAAACTAGAAATTCCATCATGTCGCCTGCGCAAAGTGCAAAAATCCTTTGTGGGGTTGAGCGTACGCTTATATAATATGATTCCGAAAGAATTGCTAGATTTGCCACTGCACAAATTTAAACAATGCGTAAAAACTCACTTACTGAGTCGCGCTTATTACAAAGTTAATGACTTTCTTAATGACAAAGTTGCATGGGATCTTAAAATTAGTGTTTGAATAATATTATTCAATTCGATGCTTTGATACGGGTAGACTAAGTATGTCACGCTCTCTTTAAACATTTCTGTGGTGGTGTCGTGTGGTGCGGGTTGTTACGTTCCCTCAAATATGGTCGAGCGAAGCAGTGGCTGGATCATGCGTCATGCTCGTGAACGGGTGCCGCTGGCGGGAATGGGGCTACTTTCTGTCTGCCCGTCTTTGACATGAATTGAATTGTAGTACGTTTTGTGGAAATGTCATATTCTATTCTAACAAAGATGCACGGGTTAAATCAGCTTGCCATCCAGCTGCCCACAAGATAGTATAAAAACTTATTACAATGTAATAGCTACTTATTAATATTGTAAAATGATTATTTTGAAAAGAGCAACTGCTGAGTTTCTTGCCGGCTCTTCTCAGCAGAATCCGCTTTCCGAACCGGTGGTAGAATCTTGACGTGTCATGAGAGCCACAGGTTGGCCTACATGAAATAAATAATTTTGAATTTTGAATTTTTTGAATTTTATTTCCGAGATAGTACTAATAATTTCTTGATAGAAAAAACTTTTGGCCCAACCCGGGAATCGAACCCGGGGCCTCACCATCTGCGGTCGAATATACTAACCACTAGACCGATGAGGCACTTCAAAATGAATTAAGTCATTCATCGTTTCATTGGTGGTAGATTCATTTAACGATTTGAAAGCAATTTGCAAAAGTTTATTTGAATAAAAAACTATTCTATTCTAATAAGCTTATTTCTTAATTAGGTTTACAGATGATGACAGAAACCGACGTCTTCGTCGCGAGAAAACTCGCCTCGAGAAACAGAGGCGGCAGCTCGAGTTCGCGAATCGCGGAACGCTCACCATGTACGACCTCATCTCTAACAACCCCTCCTCCAACCCCCTGGTGTGAGTATTCTTTACGAGTGTGACTTTGCTACACTAGCCCAAGGCTAAACAAATATCACTCATACTGGCTCCTGATGATATCTCGTTATTTACCGTCGTACACTCCTAAAAATTAAGTGGCACTCGGGGACTGCCGCAGTAAAGCTATTGCATAGCATTTTTTATCAACTTATGCAATTATAATATTTATGCAATATTTTTTTGCATGATAAAAATTATGCATTAAAAAAATTAAAAAACAAACAAACAAGAAAAGCGAACTGTCACTACTTCAAGAGTGAAATTCGTACCTGCGACATCATACACCATACGGTAAGCGGCCGCTCGCCCACTGCGCCAAATAGAGCTACTTGAGCACCTCTAAAATGTTGAACGCTTACTGAACGACGGTGTTAGGTTGTTTTTCGTTACGGAATTTCTTGATTCGGTCGCCGCGCTCAAACTGTATGTCCTAGTTCAAAGCCCGCGATAAAAGCTATGCAATAGCTTAACTCCGCTTATATGGAGAGGAGAAGAAAATATTAGTCGAGTTCAGGTTCTAATATTCTTTTTGTTAAAAAAAAGTAATAATGCATTGATGTAGCAAGAATACCATAAATTCATCAATCGGAGGCGATCGTGACACCGCTGCAGCAATCATTTTGAAACAATCTCTCAGCCAAAAAAAAAGACAGATTTCACTTCTCTCTGAATCTTACAATGATGTTAAATCAAAGACTTTTATCACACACGTGAGATCTAAAGATAATATCGAACAGTTGGCCACCTAGAAACTCTTCATAAGTGCCAGTGGATGTGGGTTGGCTAGGTCCTATAATAATCCTGCTAATAATAATGATTAATATACTAAAACTACTAAGCTAACACGGTGCATGATATTGATTTACCGTTTTAAAATAAAGAAAATACAACGGCGGCTCGGGGTTTTGCACCTCGACTTTATTTTTCAATTCATTGTAAAGTGTACAATAGCTATTTATGCAACTGCATCGTAATGAGGGTCATTTTAATTCGAGTGCTGTTTTTTGATACGAGGCTTGCCGAGTATCAAAATTGGATAGTACGAGAATTAAAATGACTAATTACGTTCAGTTGCATACAAGATTTTATCTACGACAAGGAAAATAAAATCATTAACAAAATACGCCTGCTCAATAAAGTAATAAAAAGTAACTCCGTAAGCCGCCACCAGCCGCCTGTGGCGCCTCTGTCGTATGAACGGTACATAAGTACCAGAACTCAGAGCCTTATCTTTAGGTATCCTATTTTAAGAAGATAACCATTTCGATTCAGCTCCCATACAACGAGCTGCATCGAAATGAGAAGCAAAACCGAAAGAGGGTTCATTTCGATTCAGCTGTCAAATTTGGAATTTTTCGATGCTGGAGTAGATAAAATTTATTTCAGACTATCCGATGATGAAATTATAATAGAAGAGGCCAATGAGGCACAGGAAGCGGAAAAGGAAGCAGAGGGAACGGTGGCAGCTGTGTCAGCAGCGGAGACACTGAATAAGTCGGGGGAGGCCGCTCCGGTGCCGCAGATCAAACTGGGACCGAAAGGGGAAGTTATTCTTGATGAACAGAGCTTGGTAAACTTTATTTTTATCTTATCAAATATGGTAGATGCCCTTTTATACGATGACAATATAGCCCTTGATAGAGTAAGTGACGATACAGTCTAAGATGGCAGCAGGCTAACTTGGCAGGACCTTGTAAATTAATACCTTTTATTGGTTTCTAAACGCACTTGTACTGGGACGCTAATTCGCTTGGCAGCACGTCTATGACAGTTGAATGGTAACTAGCAATGGTCCAAGCCTCGCTTCAGAAGTCAGAGCAAACCAGAAACAATTATTTAGAAATTATAAATTCCTAATGTTGACGGTTCCTAAGCAGTGCTAGCCTAGTGGTTTGTACTGTGTTCTCCTATTAAGGGGTGCGTTTAAGCAATTAATTATCACTTGCTACAACGGTGAAGGAAAACATCGTGAGGAAACCTGCACACCTGAGAGTTCTTCATAATGCTCATGAAGGTGTGTGAAGTCCGCCAATTCGCACTGGGCCAGCGTGGTGGACCATGGCCTATAACCCTTCTCTGAGAGGAGACCTGCGCTCAGTAGTGAGCCGTTGATGGGTTGATGATGATGAATGTTGACGGCAATTGGTTTACTGAAAAACTCGAACGAGTTTAGTTTTACCCCATAGTTGAAATATCATTTCGTTCTCGAGGTCCTCAATACACAAGCAAAGTATCACGTCGATCCATTGCTCTGTTACTAAAGGAAAGACTATAATACTACTATGTCATAAGTAGGCATGAAATAATTATAATTTACGATCTGAAAAATAATTTCTGCAGGTGATAAAACAATCAGGGAGCAATCGTAAAGTATCGTCCGAAGTGCACGGGGGCGCCCGGGGTACTGGTGGGAAACAACGCAAGCAGAACCGCCGTGGCCCGAACTGGACCGCGGCGGAGACCGTGCGGTTCTACCGCGCGCTCCGTGCGGTCGGGAGTGACTTCACTATCATGACGGAGCTGTTCCCAGGCCGCACCAGGAAGCAGCTCAAAGGCAAGGTGTGTACGATCAGTGTCATACCTAGTGCACGAGGGCGCCTGGGGTACTGGCGGGCAATACCGCAAGCTGGACTACTGCCGTGCCGCGGGCTGGACCGCGGCGTTGACCGTGCGGTTCTACCGCGCGCTCGCTGCGCTCGGGAGTGACTTCACTATCATGACGGAGCTGTTCCCAGGCCGCACCAGGAAGCCGCTCAAAGGCAAGGTGTGTACGATCAGTGTCATACCTAGTGCACGAGGGCGCCTGGGGTACTGGCGGGCAATACCGCAAGCTGGACTACTGCCGTGCCGCGGGCTGGACCGCGGCGGAGACCGTGCGGTTCTACCGCGCGCTCCATGCGGTCGGGAGTGACTTCACTATCATGACGGAGCTGTTCCCAGGCCGCACCAGGAAGCAGCTCAAAGGCAAGGTGTGTACGATCAGTGTCATCCGTAGTGCATGAGGGCGCCTGGGGTACTGGCGGGCAATACCGCAAGCTGGACTACTGCCATGCCGCGGGCTGGATCGCAGCGGAGACCGTGCGGTTCTACCGCGCGCTCGCTGCGCTCGGGAGTGACTTCACTATCATGACGGAGCTGTTCCCAGGCCGCACCAGGAAGCAGCTCAAAGGCAAGGTGTGTACGATCAGTGTCATACCTAGTGCACGAGGGCGCCTGGGGTACTGGCGGGCAATACCGCAAGCTGGACTACGATCAGTGTAGGGTGGAGGTCGACAGAATCTCCACAGAGATTTACCATCTGCGCGGGAGATATTATAGAGCACAAGTGTGTGCGCAACACACAGATGCTGTCTATTCCCTCTCATAGTCCCATGGGGTGGAAATGCGTCACGACGAGAGAGATTAGGCGCAAGATTCATGGCTTCGAGGCATGGGAGTGACGTGACACACCAACTTCGTAGTCGTCTTTTTTACTTTACGTCTTTAAAATTTGAAAGGCGAAAAATAACTGATATTATTTGCCTTACTTCTTATTTGAAGCCTAACTTTCTCTCCGATCATTATATTATCTGCAACATGATTGCCTGGCAGAAATCGCTTCTCAGCGATAAGGCCACCAGTTGTACCATTATGTTATTTATTTTTCAAACCCCTATTTTACCCCCTTAGGGGTTGAATTTCAAAAAATCATATAGTGGACGCCTACGTCGGTATAATTTGTATTTTTTTTTTAAATATATAGACTAGCGTTTGACTGCAATCTCACCTGATGGTAAGTGAAGATGCAGCTTAAGATGGAGCGCGCTTGCCTAGAAGATGCCTATTCACTCTTGATTTAAAGGTACCCAAGTTATAGTCGTTCGGAAAAACGGAAGCCGGAAGGGCATTCCAAATTTTAGCGGTGCGTATTAGGAACGAGGAAGCAAAGCGCTTAGTGCGGGATCGTGGAATTTCGACCACGTAGCGGTGCAGATTCGAGCGATGCCTTGCGGTTCGATGGTAGAAGGGTGATGAAGGAACTAATTCGAATAGTTCTTGAGCACACTCACCGAAATATATCCTGTAGAATACCGACAGACAGGCAACCTGGTATGTCAAATTTCAGACCGATCCGTTCAGTGGTTTGAGATGTGCGTTGTTAGATCAGTCAGTCATTTAGTCATTAACCTTTTCCTTATTAATATTTAGTTCAAGAGGGAAGAAAAGTCGAACTGCGAGCAAGTAGACAAGGCTCTCTACGGCCCGGGGCAGTTCCAGTTCGACTTGGAGGAGCTAAAGAAGGAGTTTGAGGAGGAGCGCGCGCTGGACGCCCGCCAGGCCGAGCTGGAGCGGGAGTGGATCCAAAGGGAGAAGCTTGCCGAGCGGGAGCGCCTCAAGACCGCCAAGCAGAGAGGCATGAGGCTGAGTAAGTATGTTCTGGAATATAGGAAAACAGTACCTTGCAGTATTCGGAAGAGGAATTCGACCAAGCCTTAGGCCAATAGCTGTACGAGAGGCGGCGGCATGATGATATTATATTGGATGGCTCTAACACTATCCCACAACCTGAGCATTTTTGTGGTACACGTTACTGAAAAACTATCACGCCTATAGATTTGAGCTTTAACATAGTAATTTAAATTCATATCCAGATGTGTTATCTGTCAAAAAAATATAATTGTATAGCCATTAAAAAAATGAACATTAACAATTTTGTATTCATTGGATAGAATGTTATTGTACTATTAACGCCATCTGTTAGAAAACCAAAGAGTTACCTAATATCGCTGCAACAGAACATAGTACCCGCTATAAAAACTACGCGAGCCCTCACAAGCTCAGCTTTTTGCTAGTAATATGTATAGTTTATAATATTTTTTTAAATTTCATTCAATGTTTGCACGCTCTGTAACGGCAATACACTGCAACTAATTGTAATTATAAACACCTTAATATACGTGTCTGCAAACAAATTACCTGTTTTCTACCAAAGTGAAAAAATCTTGGTTTTGAAAAGCCAGCCTTGGTCCTGTAGCCAGCTAAAAAACTTTATAACTTATTAAAGGTAGTAACTAGTAAGACTACAAATACACTCGTTTGCAGACATTGCAGAGCAAAAATACAAATTATATCGATTTTGGAATAAACTAAAAAAAAAATGTTTTAAGAGTAAAAAATTCTTGAAAAGATCTTGGAAATTCTAATTATCTATACGAATAAACTAATTACCGTTTCAACTAATAGTCCAAACAGTTATTATTTCCTTAACAGGCCGCGCAGCAAAGGCACTGGAAATAACGATGGAACCCTTCCACCCTGACGCGGTCACCGCAGATGTTATTATAGCACTCCACACGCAACGGATACAAAAATCCAAACAACCAGCACGACAGAAACCTCCAAAACTGGCTGCCATGAAATCCAAACAACCAGCACCACAGAAACCTCCAAAACTGGCTGCCAGGGCAGTAGTCGGTTCGACATCCAAACCCAAAGAAGACACGGCCAGTAACAGAACCAATACACCAAGCTTACAGGCCAAAACACCAGAGGCAATCAACACTTTGCAAATACCAACCAATATTGAAACTGGATCTTTGGTCGTATTAACGGTTAACGATCCAGCATCCCCTTCGAAGAGGATGTTGCAATCGTACAACACAAACGGACCAGGGAATTTAGCACCCGGTACTCCGGTTAGATATAATGTGGCTTCACCTTTCCCGTGGCCAAGCAGTGTTGCAAGCATCGAAAGTCAAGACAGTGCGTCGAGTGGTGTTGCAGTGTTGCCAAGCGCAGCTAAAAGACAACGACACAGTTCCTATACAATAACTCAACTTTGATTTTTTGTGTTGGTTTCAAAAGTCATTATATTGACACTTCGTAACCGAGTTTTTCTGAACCGATGAAACCTTTACTGTTAAAGTTTAAGTTGAAGTAAATGTAAGCAAATAAAAAACATACTTACATCTTTAAAATTTTGTATATTTGTTTGGAAGCCCTATTAGATTATGTGAATATTTTGCAGTATAGTTCTAATAATATTACATACGTGTGTGTTGAGTTGATAACCTCTTTTTTTGAAGGCTGTTAAAAATCCCGCGGCAACTGTTTTTCCGTGCTAAAAGGTAGCCCGTCACTCTCCAAGTCCTAAACTATACCCATGCAAAAAATCACGTCGATCTGTTGCTGCGTGACTGAAGGACTAAAAAACGACCATGTATCTATAATATAATAAAACTGTAACTGAACGAATTCTGTACATTAAATATATTTTGAAAATTTTAATTATAGGACGCTTTAGTATCGATACTGAGCCTAAAACAATTTTTTTGTCTGTCTGTCTGTCTGTATCTTGGCCGCGCATCACGCGGAAACTACTGGACCGATTTCAATGAAACCTGACATGATTTAAGTTCATACCCCGAGGTATGATATAGGATACTTTTTATCCCGAAATTCAGCACGGTTCCCTTGGGAGAGGGGATGAAAGTCAAAATGTGTATTGACTTTTAATTCATTAAGGCGTATTCGGATTTCATTCAATCTTTTTAGGGTTCCGTACCAAAATGGTAAAAATGGAACCCTTATGGTGAGACTTTCTCCGTCCGTCCGTCTGTCACAGTCGATTATTTCAGTAACTATTAAAGCTATCGACATGAAATTTGGCATAGTTGTGTATAATAGTGGCCTAACGTCATTAGAATAAAGAAAAATCGAAAATTATTTTTAGTTTTATTAAAAAAGGGGGAAAATCGGGGGTTTGAAATTTCAAAGTAAAATAACTATACCGAGTGGGGTATCATATGAAAGACCTTTACTTGTGCATTCTAAAACAGTTTTTTATTTATTTCTATATATAATAGTTTTTGAATAATCGGCCAAAATGTCGAAAAAATACCGTTCCCCCCCCCCCCCCCCCCCTTATCTCCGAAGTTTACCCATCGAAAAATCTGAAATAATTATGGTCGATAGAGGTTTATGTATATTTTACAGGAAAAATAAAAGCAACGCGAAAATTATTTTAGTTTGATTAAAAAAGGAGGAAAATCGGGGGTTTGAAATTTCAAAGTAAGATAATTATACGGAGTGGGGTATCATATGAAAGGCTTTACTTGTGCATTCTAAAACAGTTTTTTATTTATTTCTATATATAATATAATAGTTTTTGAGTAATCGGCCAAAATGTCGAAAAAAATACCGTCCCCCCCCCCCCCCTTATCTCCGAAGTTTACCAATCGAAAAATCTGAAATAATTATGGTCAATAGAGGTTTATGTATATTTTACAGGAAAAATAAAAGCAACGCGAAAATTATTTTAGTTTAATTAAAAAAGGGGGAAAATCAGGGGTTTGAAATTTCAAAGTAAGATATTATACCGAGTGGAGTATCATATGAAAGGCCTTTACTTGTGCATTCTAATACAGTTTTTTATTTATTTCTATATATAATAGTTGTTGAGTAATCGGCCAAAATGTCGAAAAAATACCGTTCCCCCCCTTATCTTCCAAGTTTACCAATCGAAAAATCTGAAATAATTATGGTCAATAGAAGTTTATGTATATTTTACAGGAAAAATAAAACCAACGCTCTTACTAGCATAGTTTTTTTATATTAACAATAAACCTCTACAAACAAAGTTAACGATAAATAAGCAAATTAATATAATATAATCGTTTTACTTTTACTTTTGAAGTACGGAACCCTCGGTGCGCGAGTCCGACTCGCACTTGGCCGGTTTTTTTTTGTTAGTTGAGTTGAGATTATCCTGTAATTATTTCAAGGTCGTCGGTTTAGTAGTTCAGAAATTATAGGCATCACAATCTTCAGTATAAGGTCCAGACTATGGAAAATCTGAAGTTAGGTTAGGTTGGGATAGAACATAAATATTGTTGGTTAGTTAGGTTCTATTGGTTTGAAATGAAAAATTAAATTGGAGGGGTTTCTAAGCTTCCTCTTCTCCTTTTGCCCTCCTTTCCACTCTTTCTTTTACATTCACTCTTTCACTAAGCGAAGTTTTGCTCAAATTTCAGCAAGATTAACCTAAAAAATTACAATATTAAAAAAATTTATTTGTCAAGAACGGTGCATTACCTTTTTATGGGAGTGGTGTTGGGGGGTAGGGGACACCAGCCCCTACCCCCCCCCCCCCCCTACTGCCGCACGATTCTAAATTTTTACCTATATGTATATTTAGAGTAGGTATTTATAGTAATTTTGTTTCTAAAACCGATCTTATTAAAATAAATTCAGGGTTACTCTTGATAAAATCCGTTCACAATTACTTACCGGCAGGAAATTCGCTTGGCTTTTCACAAAATGACGCCGTAAAGAATAGCATGAAAAGTAAAAACTTATTCATTTTGATAAGTACAATATTTTCTAAAATTCACATAAAAACAACTTGTACACAAGTACCTATAAAGAGTATTGATTTCAAGGAACATATTATATTACTGAAGTACGTACATATGAAATGGCATTAAAATAGGCGCCATCTGTTGCACGCCCCCTGTTAACTCATGAAAGCGGGAAATTTTAAATGCAGATTTTTTCTTTTAATTTTATTAAAGGCTGCATATCCACCAAAAGCAAAACTGGAAAACTGTAATCAAATATGTAGTTTGTAAAATTGCACAATAAGTAAGCTATTTATTTAGCAATTATAGTGCAATTTCACTGATTACAATTTTCCAGCTCTGCTTTGGTGGATAAGCAACCTTATTGTTCTATCAAGACACTATTGAGAACTTTCTTGATTTATCATAAGTCATAACATAATTATAAACATAAAAAAAAACATTCCTTGTTTTAGTCAAAAGTATTTTATTATAACATTTATCACTATGTAACATAGAACTATTTTATATCTGCCTATTATAATAATTAATATTATGGAAACAATTTTAAATCACTGATCAATTTTCAATAATTTTAAATTACTTAATTATAAAAATGCTAAAATGAAATTTAAATAATTCATAATAAATTTCAACGCAGTGATTTGTTTTCAAATGCAATCAAATTGATTGTTTTGAATAGTGAAAACATTACCAAACAAAAGTCAAAAAAAGCATCAAGTACATATTAATCAACAAGTTTTTTTATCCCAGATTGCTTTAAATCAACTTCTGCTTGGTTTACAAAGCAGCATGGTATGGTATGTACCAACCTACATTCTGTGTACGGAAAGTACAAAATATATAGATATATAGAGTAGTTTTATAATTGGCCCAGTTATCAACTGGATTGCATGATTTAAATCAAAATGGTTACCCAGAAACAGCAGTAAAAAAGTATCATCAAACATCAAACGCTATATTTGTTATGGCTGATAGAGGTTGCCATGGAACAGCTACAGGCTCTCTTACCTCCACTTGAAGGAAAGGCGCAGTAATATCCTGCAAACAAAGTAAACCATTAGTTAGATATATAAATATTTATTGTAGATTTGCACAGTGCTAGACAGTGTATTATAATCAATGTAATTAAATCTATATTAATAGAATAGAATAGAATAGAATAGAATAGAAAAGTTTTTTTATTCAAATAAACTTTTACAAGTACTTTTGAATCGTCAATGAGTCTACCACTGGTTCGGAATGCCGTTCCTGCCGAGAAGAACCAGCAAGAAACTCGGCAGTTGCTCTTTTCAAAATACTTTTACAATATACTTAATAGATATTATTCTATGTATGCAGAGCTTCCACAATGAGGGGAAGTTCCACAAAAGCATACGTAATTATTTCTAATTATAATTCAACACATGTCAAGACGGGCAGACAGAAAGTAGCCCCATTGCCGCTGGTGGCACCCGTTCACGAGCATGACGCATGACCCAGCCATTGCTTCGCTCAACCATATTTTAGGGAACGCAACAACCCGCATCACACGACACCATCGCAGAAATTTTAAAGAGAGTGTGACATACTTAGGCTTAATGTTTCAGTGTATAAGTGTAATACATTGAATGGTATATATTATTGTAATACTTTATTGTAGTAATATGAGAATTTAGCGAGGACTACATCCACTTACCTCCACATCATCATTTCTTTGATGGGAAGTACACAAAAGCTGTTTCCATAAAATGCCTATGACATAGCATTCCGTGTTCAGAATACAGTTTAAACTGAAAGTCCTGGACCATGGTTTGTCTGGAAAACAATATTTTGCCCATAATTCACAACTGAAATAAAAAGAATAAGTAGATTAAGTATCGCAACAATCTTAAATCAGAGTGTGCCGGTATGGAGGTCTATTATCTATAATAATATGATAAAGAGAAAAGATTTTTTTTGTTTGTTTGTACCGACTAGGCTCTGATACTACTGCACCGATTTTAACAATTTTTTCACCAATAGAAAGCTAAATTATCAGGAAGTAACACAAGGTATAACTTATTTAAAAAAAATTATAGATCCTCAAGAAAATTGCAATAATGTAACCCAAAGTAGTAAAATTTTGCCGGGTTGGATTTAGAAACGTGCGGCAGTAGGGGGTGGACGGGAGGGGGGTGGGGGAGTGGGGGGAGGTGTCCCCTACCCCCAACACCACTCCCATGAAAAGGTAATGAGAAATATATTTTTTTTTAAATTGTAAATTTTTTAGGTTAGTCTTGCCGAAACTCGAGCAAAACTTCGCTTAGTGAAGGAGTGAAGGTAAAAAAAGAGTGGGAGGGAGGGGAAAAGGAGTAGAGTAGATGGGAGCTCATGTTTATAAAATATAAAGAAATTATAATTATATTACACTGTTGTTTTATTTCTGACAATAATATGTACTTATAGCAAAAAAGCTTTTCCACTCTGAAACGACATGGATTGATATAGGTCGAACAGTGTGACAGAACCGAATTGGCCAACCCCAACTCCACGTAGTCTTGTCTGTCCTACCCCTAGAGTGTTTTTATGAAGCGCGAAGCCAGAAGCTCGCGAAGGAGGTCCTGAATGAAGCGAGCCTACGAGGCCGAGTGGAGCGAAGGGGGGAGGTGGCGAGCGAAGCGAGCCGGCGACCTCCGTAGCGAAACGAAGGTCGAGTAGGTGAAGCTGAATGAAGGGGCGACGGAGCGAGTCTTCTGGCGTAGCCCATTTGATTTGTAGCTTGAACAAAACGCAACTCACGCCACAGCCTTCGTGTTTATTATTTTCTACCGCCTAGAAAAACTTGAGCATTGAGTTCTATTGGTTTGAAATGAAAAATCAAATTGGAGGGGCTTCTATGCTTCCTCTACTCCTTGTGCCCTCCCTTCCACTCTTTCTTTTACATTCACTCTTTTACTAAGCGAAGTTTTGCTCAAATTTCGGCAAGACTAACCTAAAAAATTACAATATTAAAAAAATGTATTTCTCAAGAACGGTGCATTACCTTTTTATGGGAGTGGTGTTGGGGGGGTAGGGGACACCCCCCCTAACCCCCCCATCCCCCTCCCATCCCCCCCCTACTGCCGCACGATTCTAAATTTTAACCATTTTGCCTAATATGTTTAAGTACTTCTTCACGCGAAAACTACCTAATGAACCGATTGCGATAAAACTTAACAGGTTGTTGTTTTTATCCCGATATTCCCACGGAATCGAAATTTAAGCGGGTGAAACCGCAGGGCACAGCTAGTACAAGATAAAAATAACGAAGATCAATAGGTATTATGAATACGTACCGGAAACTATTTATTTAACCAGGTTATGGAAACCTAAATAATGTGGTATCCGTGTTATCAGCAGACGAAGAACCACACTTAAAGCATTTCCTTTGATTGTCTTTCATAGTTTACGCTTTATAGTTGTACCTAACATTATATAACTAGAGTTAGCTCGTACACAACACTCAGGTGTTTCAGTGAACCACACACTGGGTACGGAGGAATCTAGGCTCTACACAACGTTTGAATGGCGAGGAATTACAAAAGGTTTACAAAACGAGATCACAATCACTTTTATAAGATCAGTAATCACATAGCCGTCTCTATCTCCTTTAGAGAGCCATGAAGTAGAAGTCTGGCAACGTCGCAGGTAGGCCGTAGGTCTATCTATGGCTCTGTCAGTCGACATTGACAAGTTTGTGTTTGGTGTTTGGTTTTGCTTCGCGTCGTGTTATTTTGTATTTAAATCATAATTAATTAACAAAAGATACAATAATTTTGGTGTTTAATGTACGGTTTCACTCAAGGTGGATAGAAACCTTTTAGAAATACATCAGTTATGACGAGATAAATCCGTTTTCGTGGTTAACTTTATATCGACTGCAAAGTATAATAGAGCAAGATCCCAGTGCCGCCAGACCTAAGTTATTTTCTCAGCCATGATTTGTGTACGATAGAATAGTGTTCATAAGTCCTTTCAGTGTATGCGTACCTGTTAGCTTGTGCCGACGGCCAATTTCCAGATACCAGGTGCTAAAGGTAGGTAAAAACTAGATTAACTTATCTTAAATTCTCAGGGCTGATTTTCATATATGTTTTAAAGAATATTGCAAAAATTAATAAATTAATACTGCCAGACGCTTACCGCCGGCGGTAACTTTTGCCAGACGCTTCGAAGCTCCCAAAAAAATATATAATTTAAGTTAAGTTATATTCTCAGTTATGATTTTTATACATAATACTCAGAGAACTATTGCAATATCATCTGCAATCTGCCAGACCTATTGGAGGGGTCAAACATCCCCCCAGACACACATTAAGCGTCCCCATATGTATGAGCGCTAGAACATGATTCAATCGTTTACTTCTACTACTTTTTAGGGTTCCGTAGTAAACAAGGAACCCTTATAGTTTCGCCATGTCCGTCCGTCTGTCTGTCTGTCTGTCTGTCCGCTGTTTAGCTCAGAGACTATTGGTACTAGAAATCTGTAATTTGACAAGGGTATAAATATCGATCACGCCGACAAAGTCGTGAAATAAAATTGTGAAAAATATTTTTTTTAGGGTATCTCCCCTACATGTAAAGTGGGGATGAATTTTTTCATGAAGACAGACAGACAGACGGACGGACATGGCGAAACTATAAGGGTTCCTTGTTTACCACGGAACCCTAAAAAGTAGTAGAAGTAAACGAGTGAATCATGTTCTAGCGCTCATACATATGGGGACGCTTAATGTGTGTCTGGGGGGATGTTTGACCCCTCCAATAGGTCTGGCAGCTTACAGAAAATATTGCAATAGTTCCCTGAGTATCATGTATAAAAATCGTAACTGAGAATATAACTTAACTTAAATTATATATTTTTTTGGGAGCTTCAAAGCGTCTGGCAAAAGTTACCGCCGGCGGTAAGCGTCTGGCAGTATTAATTTATTAATTTTTACAATATTCTTTAAAACATATATGAAAATCAGCCCTGAGAATTTAAGATAAGTTAGTCTAGTTTTTACCTACCTTTAGCACCTGGTATCTGGAAATTGGCCGTCGGCACAAGCTAACAGGTACGCATACACTGAAAGGACTTACGAACACTATTCTATCGTACATAAATCATGGCTGAGAAAATAACTTAGGTCTGGCGGCACTGGGATCTTGGACCATAAACAAAGCTGCTAAGGTAAGAAAGTTAAGTTTATTACTGACTGACTACTGTCAATATGTTTTAATGTAACTAATGAAGATATTTTCGATTAAAGATGTGTAGTAACTTACAATTAAGTGCCAGACTCATAATTTAAATAAGTATCTAGGTTTGAAAACATAACCTACAAAAGAAATACTCATATTATTTCATTTTGTTTGTTTATAAAAGTTATTTTAACCGTTTTAGATGCCAAGGAAATGCTGTGTGCCAGAATGCAAATCAAATTACGCCAGTGTTATCCGCATTGAAGGAGCTAAAAGTACATTTTCTTTCCCGAAAGATGCTCATCTCTCTCAAGCGTGGTTACGTGCGATTCCTCGAAAAGACTGGGTACCTACAAAACACTCAGTTGTATGCAGCAACCATTTTACAACCCATGAAATCCAGACTGAGGAAATTGTCATTGGAAGTGACGGACAAGTGTTTAAACAGCAATTGAAATACCCACGTTTAGTCGAGGGTGCAATACCCCATATATTCAATAATCTCCCATCATACATGTCGAAGAGCACTCCACCTCCAAGAAGCAACCCCGAAAAAAGGAGACAACGAGCTGAACTATTTCATGAGGAGCAGGTGTCTAAATTTTTAGAGTGACATAATTACATCATTCGAAGACTTAGTGCATAAATTCCAAGAAAAGTTAGGAGACTCTAAATGGTTATATCGAGTGATACCTAATAAGAGGATTTATTTCTATTTGTTAAATCTTGATATTGAAAGTAATAATGGTGACAGTGACAGCAGTGTGAAAGTAGTTAATAGTGTGTTGGTGGATGAAAATCTAAGCATTCAGGTATATGTAAAAGGACATTTAATGCGTCATGAAGATTTAAGCTGGATATTACCTAGTGAACTTAAGCTAAGCAGATGGTCACAGCTTGAAAATATACTATCTCGTTATTATAACAATAGTTGTGAACCAACAAAGTCATTTGACTATTGTCTTGATAGGTCTATTAATTATTTGAACGAAGCAGTTAATATTGAAAATGATAATTTTGCTGCAGAGCTTGTTCTAGACCAAATGAAATTGTTAAAAAATAAGCAACATAGATATAGTGTTGCTACACTTATATTTTCATTTGTGATATTTAGTATTTCCTCCTGTGCCTATAATACTTTGAGGCAATACCTAATCTTGCCAACTGCAAGACATTTGCAGCAAATAACTTCGATGACTGGCCTGTGTCCGAATTCACCAGAAAATAACTATTGTTATTTAAAATCAATATGCTCTACGTGGGTAGAAAGGGAGAAAGTTGTAAATTTATTGATTGATGAAATTTATATAAAATGTGGCCTAGAGTATAAGTCCAAAACTATTCTAGGTTACGCAGAAAATAATCCAAAAAATCTTGCCAAAACCGTACAGACTTTTATGATTAGCTCTGCATTTGGTAACAAAAAAGAGGTTGTTAAGTTGTTACCAGTACATAATTTATCTGGGAAATTCTTGTATGAAAATTTATTGCTCATTGTAAATTACATACAATCATTTGGACTGAAAGTACTTTCAATAATTTCTGATAACAATCGTGTAAACCAAAATTGTTTTAAGTTATTAACAGATGAATCAAATTGTAGCTTCAGTAATCCTAAATATACAGATGAAAAAATATTTGTCTTGTATGATCCAGTTCATATCTTTAAAAACATTCGTAATAATTGGATAAATTTAAATAATTGTACTTTTACATATCCTGACTTACATGAAGATAATATTATAAAAAAGCATCCTTTCATGGTATATAATCAGAAATAAGTGGATCTACATATTATCCTTTCATCATTTGCGAGAATTATATAGGTACTGAAAAAAAATAAGTTGTGTAAAAAAGCTTTTAAATTAAACAATAAATCTATCAATCCTAATACATTTGAACGGCAAAATGTCATGTTAGTAAACAATATTTTTCATGATACCACTATCGCTGCTGTAAAATCTGAGGGTTATGTGGAAACATCAGATTTTCTACAAATTATTAGGGACTGGTGGGATATATTGAATGTGAAAAACACAGTCAAAGGTCAAGTATTAAGAAAACATAACTCTACGCCAATATTTCATAGGGATGATGATAAATTGAAGTTTTTGAAGTCAGTCTGTATTTGGCTAAGAAAATGGAAATCTTTAGAAACTTGTGTAGGTTTGACAAGAGATACTTATGAAGCTATGTTGCATACCACATCTGTCATAATTGATATTTTAAGGTATTGTTTTGAAAATTTTAATTTTGTGGTGTACATACTTCTTGGGAAGTTTCAAACTGACAATATAGAAAAAAGATTTAGTAGGTACAGGTCACTTTCTGGATGTAATTATAATGTAGCTTACAGACAAATTGTTGAGTCTGAAAAAAAAATAAGACTTCAACACTTACTAAAGCAGCGAGATCTGGTCTTTCTCAAATCTTGTACATCAGCTGAATGTTTTCAAGATGAAGTTAATATTGAGAAATTTATGTTTATAATAAACTGCAGTAATTATTTGGAAGCATGTGAAATCGATATTTCGTCTCAAATTTATGTATGTGGTTATGTTTCACATAGTTTACTAAATCGGTTTTCCTGTGAACATTGTAGAAATGTTTATATTGATGAAAATACGGCGGTAAATGATGAATATTTTAATTTGTTGCAAAGAGGGGGTTTATGTGCACCGACTGACCAAATCATGTTTATTTATTATCACATGACAGCAATTTTGGAATATATTATTAATGATGTTGATTTAGAAGTATCCTTCCTGGAATTTGTGCAACACAAAAGTTTACTTCATAATTTAACACTGTACAGCCTTCAAGCTGATACTTTTTATGTAGACTTTACAGCAGTGTGTAGTGTATGTGGAAAACAGAATAAAGAATATTATAGCATTGCTGCAAATATCTTGGCAAACATTATGCTAAATAATTATACTAAGCATAAGAATGATGTTGACAAGACAATTAATTATAAACGACGTAAATTAAACACTTTGGTTTAATATTAAGATAGAATAGTTACTGCACATACCTATTATTATTTTTATTTAACCAATTTAAAAAAGGAGGTTATCAATTCGACCTGTATGTATATAATATTGTTTGAAATGTACAATATTCATATAAGTTTATCTCTGTAGGTTTCAAAACAGATGTCAAATTTCATAAGTGTTTTATGTATGTCTACGTATTTCTCAGAAATTTGAAATCAAATTGCAACAAGTAATTCTCTTTTAATTGGGTTAAGAATCTTTTAACTTAGCGATCAGTGCAAGTTTCATCAAAATCAGTTCAGTAGTTTAGTAAGATATGGACTATAACTTTTGTACTTGCTTGTAAATGTGCTTGCTTTGATTATTTTTATAAGAAACTAGCTTATGATTAATTTAGTTTTAAAGTCCCTCGGGAACTCTTTGATTTTCCGGAATAAAAAGTAGCCTGTGTCACTCTCCAGGTCCTCAACTATGCCCATGCAAAAAATCACGTCGATCCGTAGCTCTGTTGTGGCGTGATTGAAGGACAAACAAACATACGAACAAACCAACAAACACACTTTCGCATTTATAATATTAGTATGAAGTATAATGTATGTGTTTTACCTACAAGTTATTGCGTTGACTATAGGTTGACTACTTTTGTACTTGCTTGTAAATGTAATTTTTTGACTATATTTATAAAAAAAATTATATTGTGTATTACCTAAAAGAGGAATTAGATAGAGATTTTATTAAGTCATTTGTTGACTAAATAGGTTGACTATTTTTATACTTGCTTTTAAAGTTGTCTACTTTTTTATAAACATATGTTTTACTCTATAAAGACTCTATGACATTGTTTTAACTAAATTTTTGCTATTATCGGCTATTTCATAGTGATTGTATGATGTAGTCTAAATTATGTTGAAGTTGATAATACTCTTAAATATTGTTTTTTCTTTTAAGTAATAATGCATAGACGCTGCCGAGTTTCTTGCTGGTTCTTCTCGCTAGGGTTAGAGCAGCATTCCGAACCAGTGGTAGATTCTTCTTAAAAAGGCAATGAAATAAAAACAAGCTAAATAATAAGAAACCATTAAATAAAGAGAATATTCGCTTTGTGAAGAAGTTTTATTTTATTTTTTGATATACCTACCTACCTACTTTATCATTACCTATCTAAATATCTTCCTTAATTGTTTTAAGAATCTTTTAACTTAGGGAACAGTGCAAATTTCATCAAGATCGGGTCAGTAGTTTCAAAGATATGTACCATAATGTCGTTTACATTGTAACTTTGTTACATCATTACCTTTTCAATTCACTTTTCGATGTTTCTAAAAACACAAAATTATGTAATTATTTAATATGTTAGTTCTCATTCATGTGGACGCCTTAAAAATAAAGCAGCTAATTAGTATAAGTAAATAATTATCAACACCGAAGACCGAAGTCTATACTGATCTATACATTCGTACTGATTTTTCATTTTACCCATGGGCCTACCAGTGGCAGTAAATTGCGACGTTGCCACATTCACTTCATGGCTCCCTACAGGAGATAGAGACGGCTATGGTAATCACAAAAAAAGACACCACACACCGGCAGACATTTTTTTGTTTTTTTCTTGTGATAAGGGCTGCCAGGTACATAAATAAAATCTTACCGATCTATTTCTATAAACGTAACAAAATAACATCTACATGTTTTCCATAGAAATACGGATCAAATCGGCTTTTCGATGCGTACACGACTCTATGGAAAATGACAGTTTTGTCTAGGCAAAATCCGAATTGATCCCTACAAATTATGGAGCTTTCGACTTAGGTACGAGTTTCGCAGTCATGGACCTAGGAATTACGACTACGTGTAAGTTTCGCAAAGACCTTACATTGAAGTTTCGAGACGTAGTCGTAATTCCTAGTTCGTTGTTTCATATGTTAAATAGATTAAGGGTAGGCTCAGAAGGGCTGGAACCCAGAGCCGTAAAGCCAGTTAAAAAAAAAATAGATTTGGGCTGGAACGATACATCATTGTACATCTGTGAGGATCGATTCGCATTTATGCTTACGGTTTATGAAATTATGTTATGACACACTTGTAAGAATCGCGTCCTTACGGATCTGAAAGGATGCGTATGCGTGCGTAAAATATATTATGTCAGTGGCTATCAAAAAATGATAGCCACTGACATATATTTTTTATCCATTGAAGGTTTGCTATGAAAATAAAAGTATCATTTTCGTAGCAAATCTTAAATGGATAAAAAATATATGAGAGTGGCTATCATTTTTTGATAGCAACAGCTAAGTTAGAGAATCAGGGCCCAAGTCTATGAGCAAATAGGCAAACAGTAGGTAAAATAGGTACCGTAGGTATCACATGTAGGTCTAAACTCTAAGGGTGGAATCACATTTGTGAGGATCGTTTCGGATTTCGCCCATACAAAATTCCATAGAAACGTGTACGGATCAATACAAGCGTACACGAATGTATGGAAAATGACAGTTTTGTATAGGCAAAATCCGAATCGATCCTCACAAATGTGGTTCCACCCTGTCTATATGTTTATGGCAGGTACTCTGTGGTGGGAAAGTGGCTTGAAGTGATAGTTTTATACTCAGTGGCCGATGGTGACAGGTGAATCCTTTTTTATTTTGATTGGGTAGGGTACCTTCATTTTTGTGCAGAAAACACTATCAAAAGTTTTCTTTACGAGTTTTAAATAGTAAATTTTTGTTCATATTATACGGTTGTATACGGCAAAATGTCCGAGGATAAATCAAAAACTAAATTGGGAGCAATATTTAATCTGGAATTCTATAAGAAGCAGAAAAATTGGAAGCTGGAACGCGCCGGCTCTTCGGAAAAACACGTGGCACAGACGTAAGTTACTGATATTTTTGGTTTTTTGGTGCTTAAACTAATGGTTAGAGCTGAGGTCTAGTCTTGTGTACATGTACTATTTATAAGTACCAACTATTAACGTTACTTGTGGGCACTGCGACGACGAACCGTTTCTAAATAAAGTTTTTCCGTTAGCGTCTTTTTGACACTTGATTAAAGTGGTGGTATCTAAGTGGGCTAGGGCTCCTAGTATGTCGTTAAGGACCTTGTGCCTGGGAGTGATTGATGCCGCCGCGAGCGGAGTGATGTCCTGTCCGGTAGGTAGCCCCGCGCGGAGCTAGTGTCAGCTACCTACAACAAACTAATTTTTTTTGCAAAAAAACGAACACATACTTTTTAAACAAATTTTCCATAAAGTAAAATAGTTTAACATAATATGTTTCATCCATGGATGTAACTAAGAATTAGGTACTTCCTAATTCCATGGTTATACCTAAAAATAATGTTATTAGCTGTAGCTATAGTTCTGTGCAACCGGCAGAGAATCCAGGCTGATAATAAACTATAAATAAAAACAAAACGAAGCCTTGAAAAAGAAGGCTTCTTTTTGTTTTTATAAATACCAAAATAAATAATTGGTATCCTTGGTTGGATACAGTTCAATTAATTCATTCAAGTTACCTATTTAGTCTGTACAACAGCTGTAAATTTTATGATAAGATTAACTAATCTTGAGATTAGGTCCTACTCAGCTAAAGGAAACTTAGCGGCTTCAAATCGGCAACTCAGCATTAGTCTACTTTTTAAGTTGGAATTTTAACAGAAAATTTACCTGATAAATATTATATTCAAGATTTGAAATATTTGATGACAATATTATAACTACAAAAATTATCATCATCATTAGCAACCCATCAACGGCTCACTACTGAGCTCAGGTCTCCTCTAAGAGAAGGGTTATAGGCCATAGTCCACCACACAGGCCCAATGCGAATTGGCGGACTTGACACACCGTCAAGAACATTATGAAGAACTCTCAGGTGTGCAGGTTTCCTCACTATTTTTCTTCATGAAGCAAGTGATAATTAATTGCTTAAACGCACTTTACTCCGAAAAGTCAGAGAGTCACCCGGGATCGAACCTGTGACCCCCCGAATAGGAGACCACTGTCTTAACCACTAGGCTATCACTGCTGCTTATTTTACAGATACAACGAATATTATACATAGTAACTATTACTGTTGCTAGGAAATTGAGATTAATTAATTATTTACTAGCTTTTGCCTATGACTTTGTTCGTGTGGAGTTAGAATTTTAGTATCCCTCGGGAACTCTTTGTTTTTCGGGCTAAAAAAAAGCCTGTGTCGCTCTCCATGTCCTTAACTATACCAATGCAAAAATCACGTTGATCCGTTACTCCGTTGATGCGTGATTGAAAGACAAACCAACAAACAACTTTCAAATTATTTATAACATTCATAATAAGGATTTAAACATTTCATCACTTTAGTTACATTAAAAGTATAACAAACTTGATGCAAGCCTAAAAAATTTGCCTACAGGTCATTTTAAAAAAAATCTCTTTTGTTGGCTGTGTAACAAATCTTTTTATTCCGTACCAGAATACCTATCTTATTAACAGTGAAATTAATAAAAATTATTGACATTATATACTGACCTAATTGACATTTTAACTAACGTAATTGACACTTTAGATTCATTTTAATTAATTGAGCTCATAGAAATTTCCAAAATTATGATGAACCTAATTTAAACATTTGCATGCTATTTAGCAGAATATGGAGGTGACATTGTTAATAACATCTAACTATACTTACTGTACTCATATTCAGCAAATAAAGTTTCATTTCATTTCATTTTTTTTATTTATACAAAGAAGGATATTTTTAAATTGCATCTAATTAAAACGCTTAATTAAAAAATATTTTAAATATTAAATTATTTAGTAGTAATATAGCAGTCTTTATTGTCTTAGAAATAAAAAATTAAATCTTATCATCAGTTTCAATATTATCTTCTAAGTCTGATTCAAGCAAAATATTTTTCTTAAAGATTCAAAAGATTCTTTTACTGTTGAAGAATTTGGTACACTGGTTTATGCATGAACAAAATGAACAGGGATAACTTTATCTTTACATAATTTAATTAAATCATCAAATTTTCTTATCAAGATTTTGGCACATCTGCAGTCATGATGTGTATCATCGTCAAGACTACCCAATTTAGATTTTGACCTGGGCATCAGTCACAATGTGGCCTTTTTCATCAACACTTTTAGGGTTCCGTACCAAAATGGTAAAAATCCAACCCCTATGGTGAGACTTTCTCCATCCCTTCGTCCGTCTGTCAGTCGATTATTTTAGTTACTATTAAAGCTATCAACATGAGATTTGGAATAGTTGTATATAATAGTGGCGCATTATCATTGGAATAAAAAAACATCGCAAATTATTTTTAGATTAAGAAAAAAGGGGGCCATTGGTTGTTTGAAATTTCAAAGTAAGATAACTATACCAAGTGGGATATCATATGAAAGGCCTTTACCTGTACATTCTGAAACAGATTTTTATGTATTTTTATACATAATAGTTTTTGATTAATCGAGCAAAATGGCGAAAAAATGCACAGTCAACTAGCGACAAGGCATGGATGACATTGAAAAAATGGTTGAGGAAAGAATGAAACAGTTAGACACAGCACTTGCACAACACTCTGGAGTGAAGACATCAGGAACTTCCAGCACCTCCGGAGATCTTGCTTCACTGGCCGCTGACTACGCACAGTCTAAGTCCATAGTCTACAAAACATTGGCTATGTTGCAACAACAGTTACAACTCCTGGTACTTGGGTTTGGAAAGTACGAAGCAGCCTCCCGGAGAAAGGTTCCCCTTTTCAATGGCATCCCCGAAGACAGCAGTGAGCAGCTGGACACCAAGTTAAGCTCCATATTTCGTGAACAATTAAAGTTGGCCAGTGTTGATCACTTGTGTGTGGATGTCATTGTTTGGGTGTGAAGCAAGTTGACCTGACCCATACTCGTTCGCTTTACAGGATTTAAGCACAGCATTGCAGTTTGGAACTCCAAAACTGGTCTTAAAGGTTCTGGCATATCGATTTCTGAATTCTTGACGAAACCTAGACAAGAACTTTGTTTTGGCCAGAACACTTCGGATTGAGAAGTTGTTGGACGTCTGTATCATCATTATTGCCTTGCCAGATAAGTCGTGCCAAAGTCGTAGGTATCTATGTTGGAACTGGACACGCTGATCAAAAAATTCCCTTCTGCTTCGGCCTCACAGGGACAGAGACTTGCGAGACCTCGTCGCAACGCTAAAACTACAACTAAGTGATAACACGAACAGCTGTAGCTTATACTGTGGCTGTAGTCGTAATAGTGTCGCATCATTAGGTTATCGTGATCGCCGTGTAGGTAATTCACTAACATTCACGTCACGATTCACGAACCAATAAATAACTTAACTTGTCGGTAGGTACAGCTACATAACTTCTGTTCATTTTTGATGTTTTGTTTTGTTGAGGTTCTGATAGGTAATAGATTGGGTGGGTCGGTCATGCATGATGCATGGGTGTGAGTGATGGCGCATAGGGATGGATATCGATTAATCGAAGAATCGATTTTTGGAGCCAAAAAGATCGATTTTTAAATCGATATTTAGTATTGAATCGATTCGGTGAATCGATTTTTCACCCTTGAAAATCGACGTTCGATTTTTTTTAACCTTAAAACTATTTACAATTATTTGAATGTACTCGTATTTTTTATGTGCTGCATGCCGGTTAGAATTAATTATTCAAAAACTCGCGAGATGGATGTATGTAATTCCTTCGCGTCTCTCATGGAACTAGGAATTGCGACTTAGTCGAGACAAAAGTTTTGACAAATGTCTGTAGTTCCATGGTCTGTGTGATGGTTTATTATGGTATAAATCTATTAACTTTGTAAACCAACTTCTAAATGAAGCAAATAAATGTCTCGTTTTATACTTGATCTGTTAGTTTGATATGGTAATAAAAATATTTCTTATTATCGAATTACCTGATTTTACTGATAAGAGATCGTTAAATTATAATATGTATCTAGTTTTTAATAAAATGGATTTATATTACATTTTAAACGAAAATTTGAAAAAAAGATCGATTAATCGGAAATCGATCTTATAGACCTCTTATAGATTTTTTTGTGAATCGATTCATTAGGTCACGATTTGAATCGATTTAAAAATCGATCTTTTTCGGAACGAATCGCCATCCCTGATGGCGCATGCGCCACATGCGTCACTCGTGTGCTGTCACTTGTCAACTCCCAGTGTTGACACTTGACGCTTTGGCGTCAACAATTTACACATGTTGCGTTCCGTTTTAATCTTGCTTGAGTATTTTTTTGTATGTATAAAAAGTACAGCTTAAATAAGTGACTACCTCAAGTCATATTATATCTTTTTAATTTTTTTTTCCTTCAGTATCCATTTGTTTATTAACTAGTGTCATTTATTTTTTTGTTTTTAAAAACTAAAATCCCGCGGAAACCCTCTGTAGTTCCGGGATAAAATGCATAACCTATTGTCTCTCCAAACCTACCTCTACCTACCTACCTCTCCAAGTTTTCAACTTTAATAATAATAATAATAATAATAATAAACCGCCGTGTGGCACCGGCAGAACAGAATGTTGCCACCCCTTCCTATCCCGTGGGTGTCGTAAGAGGCGACTAAGGGAATTGGGGAACCAAATAACATCTAGGTTCCCCTAAACCGAGCGAGCTGGCTCTAAAACAGCCTCCTTGGGGACCTGAGTGGACCCCGAGTGACGTAACTGCCACTCACCCCCCACCCCCCTTTATGATGATGGACAAAGTTAACGAGAATGCGCGAACAGGGCCGCTGCCTGGGGGGCGCCAGGGCGCGTCTGGGACTGGCGCTGGACGTGACAGCATGCGGACCGCCAGTCACACCAGCCGGCCGCCACTACCATCTCGGCGGCCGGCCAATCCATCATCCCCACCAGAGGGCTTGGCACCGACAGGGTCCTCAAGGACCCAGTCTTCGGAGCCCGCCGCTGGTGGAGTGCGCCGCATGAGATGGACATCTCAAATGAACAAGAATGTCATGCGTGCGTACTACAGGGTGACGGGAGGGGAAACCGGACGGACTGGCTACCGAGCGGCAATGTACCGCGAGTTCTTGCTGCTTGAGCCGAATCTGACTGTCACGGAACAAAACCTGGCAGACCGGGCTCGGTATATTCAGCGCTCGAACATCTTTAGCGCTACCGAGCTCGAACGGTTACGACGTGAGGCTGTTCCCGAGGTGACAACCCCAACCACAGAGCAAGTTGTCTCTCTGGCGGAACCTGTCCGCGAAGAGACCGACGCTATCGCGCAAGATTTGCCTGTGGAGGAGGACACGGAGGAAACAGTCTCCCTTGACATAGAGCGGATGGGAAGGATTTTAGAAGAGGCGATTTCGGAGATCCGGAGTGCTCCTCTAGAGATCCGTCCGCGGCTCTCCCGGCTCACATTAAATGTAGCGACGCGGGATGTCATTGAGGCCATAAACCAAATGCTGCCTCAATACCTTGAGCGCAGCACTGGCCTGGATGATACGGCTTCTGTTCTCTTTGGTGCGGCCTTAGCTGTTCACCGTTTCATGGGTGTCAAGACCCAGGAACGTGGACGCGCTACTCTAAGGCGCAGCACGGAACCAGCCTGGAAAAGGAGAATAGAACACCGTATCACCCTGGCCAGAGCTCTCATTGGCAGACTGCAGAGTTTCAGATCGGGCAACACTAGGCCAAGGATTGTGCGCTCCGTTAGAATAGCCTTTAATGGGCTCGGGGTGCGGCTAGATCAGCCCGATATAGCCCAAAAACTAACGGAGCGCATCGACGATCTGAAGCAGAAAATCGCTGCATGGGGGAACCGCATTCGACGATACTCGGAAAGAGTCGAGCGCTTTCAGCAAAATCGCCTCTTCTCGAGTGATCAGAAAAGGTTCTATAAAAAACTGGAGTGCCCAGCAGTCTGTTCTACCTCTCAGCGGCCGAGCCCGGCTGACCTCGTCGCCTTTTGGCGAAATGTATGGTCAAGAGAGGTGGAGCATGAGGAGGGCCCTTGGATTGCGGCGGTTGAGGAAGCATGTGCCTCAATAGAGCCGATGAACCCCGTTGCCATCTCTTCGGAGGATGTAGCTGGTGCGGTGCGCCGGGCCCCGAACTGGAAAAGTCCGGGACCCGATGGGCTGCATCACTACTGGTTGAAGGGTTTTTCGCTCTGCCATGCTACTTTGGCTCGACAATTCCAAGATGCTCTCGAGCAAAGGGCACTCCCGAGCCTTTTCACCACCGGGATCACTCATTTAGCTCCTAAGTCAACCGATACTGCTGACCCAGCTAAGTACCGCCCCATCACATGTCTTACTACCATCTATAAGACATTGACATCCGTTCTGAGTCTTAAGATTTCCCGTCACGTAGACGAGAACAACATCATGTCTGGGGCTCAGAACGGATGTCGGGGCGGTGGTCGTGGTACTAGAGGTGGAGCTCCTTCTCATCGACTCCGTCGCGGGCCAACTGGTCAAACGCAATCGCCGGAATTTCTCTGCCGCCTGGATTGACTATAAAAAGGCATTCGACTCGGTGCCCCATTCATGGCTCTTGAGGGTCCTTGAGCTGTACAAAGTCGATAGTACAGTTCGAGACTTCCTCGGAGAGTGTATGGGGCAATGGAGTACGATCCTTTGTCTCCATGGCGAGCGGTTGGCGGCTGCGGGTGACCGGATCAAGATACGGCGGGGTATCTTCCAGGGCGATTGTCTGAGTCCATTATGGTTTTGTCTGTCGCTGAACCCTCTCAGCTCTTTGCTGGAGAGTTCAGGGACAGGCTTTCAGTTTCGGAGAGGAGGAACAAAAGTGCCTCACCTTCTCTACATGGATGACCTCAAGCTGCTAGCACCCAATGCCACCCGCCTGAGGGAGTTGCTGAATATCACCACTGAGTTTAGCAACTCCATCAGGATGGAGCTTGGACTAGACAAGTGTGCGGTCTTACATGTGGAGAGGGGACAGGTTACTCATTCGGCCGAGATCAATCTCGAGCCATCCAACATCAGGACCCTCTCTGAAACTGAGTCATACCGGTATCTGGGTATGTCACAATCCGTGGGGGTGAAGGAGGCGGACGTGAAACAGTCAGTTTGCGAGGTCTTTTTTGGCCGCCTGACAAAAGTTTGTAAAAGCTATTTGTCGGGCGCCAATAAGGTCCGAGCATATAACGGCTGGGTCATGCCCGTTCTCATGTACACCTTTGGCGTACTCAGATGGACTCAGACCGAACTAGACGCACTGGATAGAAAAGTCCGCACGACTATGACTCTTTACCGCATGCACCACCCCAAATCGTCTGTTATGAGGTTGTATATACCCCGAAAATGTGGTGGTCGAGGCGTATTAAGCGTCAAGACCATGCATAATCGGGAGATATCCAGCCTCAGAACCTACTTTGAGACGAAGAGGGAGTGTCCAATGCATAGAGATGTCATAGAATGTGATAAAGGACTCACTCCCCTATCTTTGGCCAAACTCGAGTGGCAGAAACCGGTGGTACTAAGCACCTCTGACCGGGAGACCGTATGGAAGGAGAGGGAGTTGCATGGACGCTTTTTTAAAGCTCTTAATGAGCCTCACGTAGATAAAAAAGCGTCCGTGCAATGGCTGCGCTTCGGTGACCTCTTTGGGGAAACCGAAGGTTTTGTGTGTGCAATACAAGATCAGGTGGTTAAGACGCGGAACTACCGAAAGTACATCCTGAAGGATGGCACTCACGACATCTGTCGAGCGTGTCGCCATCCCGGTGAGTCACTCAGGCATGTGCTCTCGGGATGTTCCGCTCTTGCTAACACTGAGTATCTGCACAGACACAACCAAGCGGCCAAAATCCTTCACCAAGAGCTTGCTCTGAAGTACGGTCTCCTGGATGAGAGAGTGCCGTACTATAGGTACACACCGGTGCCGGTACTTGAGCGTGACGGAGTCCGGCTCTATTGGGACCGGTCCATCATCACGGACAGGACGATTCTGGCGAATAAGCCTGACATCGTGCTGATGGACCGGGCACAGTCGAGGGTGTTTTTAGTGGACATCACCATCCCACATGACGAGAACCTCGTGAGAGCGGAGACAGAGAAAAAACGAAAGTATCTAGATCTGGCTCACGAGGTTACTGGCATGTGGCATGTGGAGTCCACTGAAACCATCCCAATCGTCATTTCTGCGAATGGGTTGATCCCAGTCAGCCTCGCTCACCATCTGAGGCGACTGGGGTTCCGTGGCAGTTCGCTCGCGGCCAAGATGCAGAAAGCGGTGTTGCTAGACTCGGCTAGGATAGTCCGTCGGTTTCTCAGCCTGTCGCCCTGACCCCCGGCCGTCTGGTCTCCCCTGCCGGGGCGTAATCCTCCGCCCGCTACAAGTATTTATTTATGTAATCTATATGTAAGTTTATTATATATGTATATATTATATTTATGTTTATTATATTTCTACTTTGGCTAAATATATATTTATTTTGTACGCGGGTGTGAGAGTCGAAATAAATAGCAAAATAATAATAAAGCTTTTTATTTCCATTATTACATTTAACACATAAATAATACAAATGAAATAATACTAGTTTCCTGGTTATCTTCAGTCAGTAATTATGGACCCCTTATTATGGGTATAAGCCTCCTCCAATTTTTTCCATTTATTTCTGTCTTGGGCAGATCTCATCCACTCCCTACCCACTAGGCTGATAATATCATCTGCCCATCTTTTCTTCGGCCTGCCCACAACTTTTTCAACTTTAACCTAGTAAAAATCACGTCGATCCGTTGCTGCGTGATTGAAGAACAAGCACACACTCGCATTTATAAATTAGAAGCTGATCCGCGCACAATGGACAAAAGAAGTGACTGAGTGGTATCCTAGGGATGGGATAAGCTGTAAAGGAAGCAAAGAAAAAGATGGGAGGATGACTTAAGAGTGGTGGCTGGTGCTTCATGGCGCAGAACAGCACAAGAGAGGAGCAGTTGGAAGTCTGGAGGAGGCCTATGTCGCAGGACAAGCTGATGTTTAATTTAAACTTTGTAAAAAAAAACACTATGTAATATAATTTGTGATCAGCAATAAAGGCTATGAAATGAAATGAAATGAAGCTGATCCGCTCGCAAGGGCTTTGGGTTTTGATTGGGAATTCTTTAATTTTCCGGTTTAAAATACTATATTATATATAAATAATATAAAAATATTATGTGCTGTAAAGCTATTAGATGGGTACATTGTAAAGTTTCATCAAAATCCTTTCAGCAATTTTGGCGTGAATTAGTAACAAAAATCCATCCTCACAAACTTTCACATTTATAATTTAGTAAGAGTACTAGATTGAAGTAATAGTCATCATCAGCAACCCATCAACGGCTCACTAATGAGCGCAGGTCTCCTCTTAGAGAAGGGTTATAGACCATACCATAGTCCACCAATGCGAATTGGCGGACTTCACACACTTTCGAGAACATTTTGGGGAACTCTAGGTAAGGTGTGCAAATTTCCTCACGATGTTCTCCTTCACCGTTGAAGCATGTGATATTCAATTGCTTAAATAACGTAACTCCGAAAAGTACGATGCGCCCGGGATCGAACCTGCGACCCCCTGGATAGGAGACCACAGTCTAAACCACTATAGGCTATCACTGCTTATTAGAAATAATCGACCGAGCGAAGCGAAGGTCTTTGAGTTAACTAGGGCGATTTGCACTTGTCCGTCCGTCCGTCCGTCCGTCCGTCCGTCTGTCAGAGCCTTATAACTTTTGAATTACTGAACGTAATTACTTCAAATTTAGATATAATATGTAAACCGATGGCCTCCAGCCGAAAATGGCTTAAAAAGTTATAAAAATCTTTATTTCAGGGGGGCTCTCATAGAAGCGAATGCGAAGTAAAAAAAAAAAATCGCGTTACATAAAATTGTTACGTATCATTTTAAAGATAATTTTGAACTGAGTACAAAAATATTTTTTTTTTAATTTTTCCCTTAAAATTGACGAAATGGGGGGCTTTCAAAGTGGCGATTTTATACGCTCGCTTGAAGACGCTCTCTAGAAAAATCCGCTATGGATTTTCAAACTGATTTTATGTTTTTAGGTCACTTATATCCTGTACTTGAACAACAAATACTAAAATTATATGAATATTATAAAGAAACGAGATTATTTAATTTTTAATGGGCGTCAGTAATTCATATAGCATCAACATAGCTTCACAATAATGCTAATAGATGGCGCAGTCAGTAACTATTCCCATGGAACTACGAGTTAAATTCAATGTTTGATAAATAATTCAATGTTTTCACTAACGTTCCCTAACCTTTACGGGCTACCTATAAGTTAGGTGATTGATGTTTTCTGTCAACTTATTTATCACGATCCTGTACGGGACACCTAAAAGGATATTGGGACGGATGTTAGGACTTAGGATTGTATTTAGGAGCTACCTACGTTAAGAGACTCCTACTTAGGGGATGATTTAGGTATGTTTGGTGAAAACGGGCATAATAATAATGTCAGTTTTGGTTATCATGTATCGATTGAATGAATAATCATGGGATACCGTTACCGCGAGGTCTCAGTTCGGGGCGAACCACTAGTAATAGAAGAAGTAGAAGAACCAAAATCACAGATATAGTTCAGCCGAGTCGCGAAACTGAAGTAGAAATGGGCGGGGAAACCTATCGTTCGAAGAGCTGATGGTCATTGGGGTCCCAAGGTGCTGGAGTGGCGACCCCTCACCGGGAAGCGTAGTGTTCGCAGACCCCCCTCTAGGTGGACCGACGACATCAAACCAGTCGCAGGGAACCGCTGGATTTTGGCGACGAAAGACCATGTGACCATGAGTGAAGATTCATGCAAGAGATCTTTATTCAGCAGTGGACGTCTATCGGTTGATAAAGAAGAACTAAGAATACACTTAAATATTTTTACAGCATCTGAGTGAAAACTGAATGATAATTCCTAACCCTTCAGTAGTGTCTTTAACCCCCGACGCAAAAAGAGGGATGTTATAAGTTTGACGTCGATTTGACATTTTGCAGAGCCAACCTGAACAGGACCTACAGCGTAGAAGAAAACTCTGAACCACTCAACCATGCTTCCAAAGAAACGGACGTAGGTAGGTAACGTTTCATTACTGTGCTTCTAGGTATACCTACTTACTGGTAACCGTTCATCCCAAGTTGGTTTGGTCGTCGTCGACCGTTACTATATGATGTTATACTGGTACCGTTGACAATTAAATACCGGTAACGTGGGGTGACTTTGCACCTGCGGGGGTGACTTTGCACCAAATCCGAACAACTTTCAAAATTAAATTTAAAAAAAGTTTTTGACTTCTGAATGCAATCCTTAAACGTCAATGGCCTGTCAAGAAAGTTGACAGGTTAGTACTCCTGCAATTAACTGTGCAAAGATTGACAACGTAAAAGTTGAAATTATTTCAAAAAAGAAATCCTTGTGTACGTACCTGCACAATAATTGTACATATAAGCAGGTAAAGCTAATAATATTTTATGCGTTATTAGTTCTATTTTACTTTAAAGAAGGAATTTCAACCCCTTATTATTCAATGGATTTAATTTTGAGCTTTGTTTTTATCGTTAGATCGAAATGTCGGTAAAATGGGGTGACTTTGCCCCAGACTCATTTTGACTTATGTGACGAAATATTTAACTACTTTGGTTAATTAGCTCATATTGAGGTTTCTAAGCTTTTCTTTTTTTTTATTCGATGATAAGATAGTCCTTGACTGAGATCTCACCTGATGATAAGTGACGATGCAGTCTAAGATGGTAGAGGACTAGGTACGTCTTTGACTGTAGGGTGGTAACTAGCCACAGCCAAAGCATCCCAACGGACCAGACCAGGAAGGTCGTCAAAAGCTTCATTTCAATAATAATATGATGATTCAGATTATCCTGATGGTTGCCTTTTAGAGCCCAGCAGCCATGAGCAGATCCTCATACACTTCGACCATTAGCTTGACTCAAAGACGAGAGGCGTGAGAAAGAGTCATTTTTGGCGGTGAAATAAGAGAAACTGTACACTGGTCTCATTAATGACTTAAATGAAAAGGGAGCAAATGCAGACTGCTTTCAATTCCCGGCGGGGCAAATTGGGATTTATAATTTATGAATCTGGTCTGCTCTGGTGGAAGGCTTTACCCATAGCTAGTCACCAGGTCAAAGACGTGCCGCCAGGCCATTTAGCATTAGGTATGGGTTGAATTTACGCTGCCATACCTCTTCCAAGTTAGACCACTACCACCTTAAACTGCGTCGTCACTTACCATCAGGTGAGATTGCAGTCAAAGACTATCTTGTCATCAGATAATAGAAAATTATGGCAGTTAAGATTTTCTCCATAAAGATGTGGGGGCGTGTGTTTGGTGCAAAGTCACCCCGTCGAAGGGGTGACTTTGCACCTTTAATTTAATTAAAAATAATGGTTCTGATTATGTGCCACTGTTTATTAGTCAATAAAAAACTATGTTAGAAATCCAATCTTTCGGTCAATAATACTTCTTTAGTTTACATTAAAGTATATGACTTTTTATTTGATATTTATTAGGAACATAACAAAAATTTGTTCAAAGTCACCCCAAAGCACGGTAATAACAAGAAAAGTTTAGAGTTATTTTGCTATAATCCACCAACAGAGCAAATTAAACTCTAAACTTTTCTTGCTAATCATGAACTTCCGCAAACGCCTGCTTCTATCCAATAATAAAATAATAATTGTATTTTGTTCTGTAACCACGACTGCGGCGGAAGTTGACTAATGATAATTACATTTATCGTTCTCTGATGACTCTACATACCTGCTCCGCCTTGCCCACTGACATTTCCGCCCGAAGGTGTTCTCTAAAGTTCGTGATAACGAATTTGACAGAGAGCGTCACCTAACTATTAGTTCAAGCAGCCCGTATAGTTACGGAACGTCAGTCGAATCGGGCATAAGGCATCTTTTAAGCAAACGCGTTCCAACTCAACTAAAGTGCATTCCATCATTGATTTTCGTTAAGCGCAAGCAAGTTTCTAAAATTTGTTAGTACTTAATTATTATTTTAGAAAATTTCCACAATCCACCAAGTATGCCCAGAAAACATGAATAGTGTATTTTACTCCTATTGAGAAATAATCTAAAAATATAAAAATAAGATAGTTTATGCAATAAGGAATCGGGAATAGTGGAAGTTTCAGTTCACAAAATTATAAAATAAATTGTATATTTAACTAGCTGACTCGGCGAACTTCGTACCGCCAACTTATCTATAGTAAATTTTTTTTTTTGTATTTTTTTGTATTAAAACCTTCCGTGGACCTTAAGAAACATACAAAAAAATAAATTAATCGAATTGGTCCATCTATTCTTGAATTATGCGCTTACCAACATTCATTTTTATTTATATAGAAGATTACATAGTTTTCACTTTTTGTCTATGCTACAAATATGCGAACCGTCAAACAGTTCCCGCCATTACACTATGTCACTACGTCATATATCAGTAGTCTATATAGTTCATCCGCTCAAATAGTTTGCTGTACAAATACACGGTATTTTAGAAACTATTTGAAAATAAATAAATACATTATTTAATCATTTATTCAATATTTTTTTGATTAATGAAAACTACAAAAAATACAAGTATTAGATCTGAATCATCACTTTATATACATATACTATCATCATAATACAGCACACAAACATTCAGCGTGACGCACTTAAGTACACAGTGGGTCACGTAAGTCGCGCCGCCTTCGGCATGTACCGGCGGTCGCTATGTGTCGGCTTTACAAAGGGCGCCAACCATTTGAGCGAACGAATTACTGTCCTTACGACGTAATCACATCGTCTGACGTGAGGCGTCTAGCGTTTACGGTTTAGCGGAAATTTAAATGCATTTATTTGGTACTTATCGATTGAAAAAAATTTTAGTAAATTTTCTAGTAGTATATTATAATAACCTTAGAATCAAATTTAGACACTTTTCAAAAAGAGTAAAATACTCTATTTTCAACAAGAATGGCTAGAGTCCGTCAACATCTGGCCACGAGGTGGCAGCACTGACCATAACTTAACATCAAGACACAACCCGCAACAATACACTGGGTATTTCTGATTGCAGGAGATAAACGCCCGAACTATGGAAATCTGCCCGAAGAAATGCCACGAAAAAGTGCTACGTATAGGTAAGTACTATTTGTAAGATTCCTTACCCGAAGAATAACGTCATCATCATCAGCAACTTATCAACGGCTCACTACTGAGCGCAGGTCACCACACTGGCCCAATGCAAATTGGCGGACTCCACACACTTTCGAGAACATTATGGAGAACTCTCAGGTGTGCAGGTTCTCTCACAATGTTCTCCTTCACCACTGAAGCAAGTGATATTTAACTGCCGCAAACTTTGAGGTGCGAGCCCGAGAACGAACCTGCGACCCCCCGAGTAGGATACACTGCACAGTGATAAACACTAGGCTACCACTGCTTTTATTCACAAAGAGTCTCAATGGAACCCTATTGCCTCCCATCAGCTTGTATACGTCCACTGCTGGACATAGGCCTTTTCGAGAGTGCGCCACCAAACACGGTCCTCCGTCTTCCTCATCCAACCGCTTCCCGGCACTTTAAGTTCGCCACTATTCGAAAGCTATGGTGTTTGAAGATCATCAGCCATTTCCTACTTGATTAAAGGTTCTTACAAGCTTACTTGTGCGATGAAATTTTGTGTACTGTTACTTCGGATTTTTTCCAAGGCATGTCAACCTTGAGCTGATGTTGTAGTATCAAGTAGTCTGCGGGATACCCAACTCCTCAGCAACTTACAGCAGATATAGTGTGTTTGGGCTCATAAAATGGTCTCAATGAGTAGGTGTTAGATAGGTGATGATCGAGGATCGAGGAGGATCTGATGCTGGAGCAGAAAACAGGGGAACAGGATGTCAGATCGTACATAGCCAGGCCATAGATTCATATGTCGGGGGTGTTTTAAATTTTTAATTTACACTTGTATTAATTATTCTTTTCATAGAAAAAAATTACCTGTTTCTTCCTATGCTATAGTGGTTAATTGTTTTTTCGGTTTGATTAAAGGCTCCAACAGTTGGTCAGACTCAGTCGCATCCAACAAGAGAAAGATGCGAAAGAGGCCGCTACTGCCGAGGCTGAGCCTTACGGCTGTGCCCATTTCGATTGCGCTGCAGAAGTTGCGGAGTCGGGGAACGAGTACTACGAGGATGTTCCCGAGAATGTTCCCGAGGATGTTGCCAAGGATGTTCCCGAGGATGTTCCCGATTCAGGGCAGACGACGCCGGAGGGGCAAGTGACGCAGGAGATATGGAATGCAGGTGTGTGGTCTTATATTCAACTAATGAGAATGTGACAATTTACGTATGTTCCATTGCAGCGCCTAAACTACTGAGCTGGTTTTGATGAATGAGGTATCAACCGATTCGTTCTTATGGTCCGGGTCACATAGGCTAGACTCTAGAGACTACATTTTTATAGGAACAAAATCAACATGACGAGTTACAGTTCGCATTACACCATCGTGTCCACAATATAGCGAGAACGTTCTCACGCTATATTGTGGACTCGATGGTGTATGTAAAACCTAGCTATTACAATGTAATACGTATTACATTGTAATAGCTAGGTTTTACATATAGCTGTATTGTATTGTTTGTGACATTTTATTTTGAATAAAGCAACTGTTGAGTTTTTTGCCGGCTCTTCTCTGCAGAATCTGATCTCGAACTGGTACTCTTTTGATTGGTCATAAGAGCCATGGGTTGGCTTATAGTAAATAAATAAATAAAAATATTTGTTCTGTTTGCATTTTTCAAAAAGTTTCAACCTTTCTATTGTATGGAAAGTTTTTATTGTATTGTTACAAATACCTACCGATTTCTCACTACACCGACAGTAGGTACCTACGTGGCGTAGGTAGGTACGCGATAAGTGTCCTTGAGTTGCTACTAAAACTGTAGGTACCTACCCGATTTGTCTGGAACTTTCGAGGCTTGTTATGTAAACAACAACATACTGTAAACATAACAACCTGTACTTTTATGTAGGTATTCGGTGACACAGATCAAGACTCACTCTCAAGAACACTCGAAAGACTCGATATATACATTACAACATTGTCTAAATTGTCTAAAAATGATTACTCCAGTGTGACGGTCATTACCGGTTGGGGTTTCAGTGGGCTGCTGTGAGGCGTCCGATCAGTCAACAGAACCTGACCGCGCTATGGATGAACTATTCCCGGAACTGGCGGAGGGCTGCCCAGCCGGGCCGGGTCCCGCCGGCGACGAGAGCACATCTGCTGCGCCGCAAGGCCTGGACGATGCTGTAAGATGCTTTATCCTAACTTGTGCTCTAACAAATAAAACCTTTTGCCCTTCGACTGAGATCGCACTCGCACTTTGCGGCTTGCGATAGAATTAAAGCAAGACGGATTTTAAGTGTTACAGTTACAAGATAATCCTTGACTGCATTCTCTCCTGATGGAAGTGATGATGCAGTATTATATGGTAGCGGGCTAACTTGGAAGGGGTATGGCAGTGAACATTAAACCATTAATCGGTTTCTACACGCCATCGTGCCGGAACGCTAAATCACTTGGCGGCACGTATTTGAAGTAGAGTGGTAACTAGCCGCAGCCAAAGCCTCCCACCAGACCAGACCAGAGACAATTCAGAAATTATAAATTCCCAAATTATTCCCACCGGGAATCGAACCCGAGACCTCCGAGTTGTAAGACCACTGCGCCAGGAAGGTCATAAAAAAATACATGTATGTTCCTCAATAAAAAGAAAACAAAGGGAAGACGCAACACCACACAAACTGTACGTTTCACTGCGACACCGCAGATCCTCAGCAGACGTTGACTCCACAACGCAAAATAGCAAAGTTCTTTTTGGAGCCAACGTCTTTTCACCATCTCGCGTAACAGCTGGCTGTCGGCAGGAGCGGGAGCGGGAGCAGGCGCGGGAGCAGGAGCGGGAGCAGGAGCGGGAGCAGGCGCGGGAGCAGGCGCGGGAGCAGGAGCGGGAGCAGGAGCAGGCGCGGGAGCAGGCGCGGGAGCAGGAGCAGGCGCGGGCGCACGAGGCGGACGCGCCTAGGGACAACGAGAGCGCGTTCATGCGCGGTGCGGGCGTGGCGCCGCACTCCTCGCAGCCCGACCTCTCCGTGCCCGAGGGTGAGCGACGCTACTTGTGACAGCTCGCTGTCGGCGGGAGCGGGCGCACGAGGCGGACAGCTCGGACGCGCCAAGGGACAACGATGGCGAGTTCATGCGCGGTGCGGGCGTGGCGCCGCACTCCTCGCAGCCCGACCTCTCCGTGCCCGAGGGTGAGCGACGCTACTTGTGACAGCTCGCTGTCGGCGGGAGCGGGCGCACGAGGCGGACAGCTCGGACGCGCCAAGGGACAACGATGGCGAGTTCATGCGCGGTGCGGGCGTGGCGCCGCACTCCTCGCAGCCCGACCTCTCCGTGCCCGAGGGTGAGCGACGCTACTTGTGACAGCTCGCTGTCGGCGGGAGCGGGCGCACGAGGCGGACAGCTCGGACGCGCCAAGGGACAACGATGGCGAGTTCATGCGCGGTGCGGGCGTGGCGCCGCACTCCTCGCAGCCCGACCTCTCCGTGCCCGAGGGTGAGCGACGCTACTTGTGACAGCTCGCTGTCGGCGGGAGCGGGCGCACGAGGCGGACAGCTCGGACGCGCCAAGGGACAACGATGGCGAGTTCATGCGCGGTGCGGGCGTGGCGCCGCACTCCTCGCAGCCCGACCTCTCCGTGCCCGAGGGTGAGCGACGCTACTTGTGACAGCTCGCTGTCGGCGGGAGCGGGCGCACGAGGCGGACAGCTCGGACGCGCCAAGGGACAACGATGGCGAGTTCATGCGCGGTGCGGGCGTGGCGCCGCACTCCTCGCAGCCCGACCTCTCCGTGCCCGAGGGTGAGCGACGCTACTTGTGACAGCTCGCTGTCGGCGGGAGCGGGCGCACGAGGCGGACAGCTCGGACGCGCCAAGGGACAACGATGGCGAGTTCATGCGCGGTGCGGGCGTGGCGCCGCACTCCTCGCAGCCCGACCTCTCCGTGCCCGAGGGTGAGCGACGCTACTTGTGACAGCTCGCTGTCGGCGGGAGCGGGCGCACGAGGCGGACAGCTCGGACGCGCCAAGGGACAACGATGGCGAGTTCATGCGCGGTGCGGGCGTGGCGCCGCACTCCTCGCAGCCCGACCTCTCCGTGCCCGAGGGTGAGCGACGCTACTTGTGACAGCTCGCTGTCGGCGGGAGCGGGCGCACGAGGCGGACAGCTCGGACGCGCCAAGGGACAACGATGGCGAGTTCATGCGCGGTGCGGGCGTGGCGCCGCACTCCTCGCAGCCCGACCTCTCCGTGCCCGAGGGTGAGCGACGCTACTTGTGACAGCTCGCTGTCGGCGGGAGCGGGCGCACGAGGCGGACAGCTCGGACGCGCCAAGGGACAACGATGGCGAGTTCATGCGCGGTGCGGGCGTGGCGCCGCACTCCTCGCAGCCCGACCTCTCCGTGCCCGAGGGTGAGCGACGCTACTTGTGACAGCTCGCTGTCGGCGGGAGCGGGCGCACGAGGCGGACAGCTCGGACGCGCCAAGGGACAACGATGGCGAGTTCATGCGCGGTGCGGGCGTGGCGCCGCACTCCTCGCAGCCCGACCTCTCCGTGCCCGAGGGTGAGCGACGCTACTTGTGACAGCTCGCTGTCGGCGGGAGCGGGCGCACGAGGCGGACAGCTCGGACGCGCCAAGGGACAACGATGGCGAGTTCATGCGCGGTGCGGGCGTGGCGCCGCACTCCTCGCAGCCCGACCTCTCCGTGCCCGAGGGTGAGCGACGCTACTTGTGACAGCTCGCTGTCGGCGGGAGCGGGCGCACGAGGCGGACAGCTCGGACGCGCCAAGGGACAACGATGGCGAGTTCATGCGCGGTGCGGGCGTGGCGCCGCACTCCTCGCAGCCCGACCTCTCCGTGCCCGAGGGTGAGCGACGCTACTTGTGACAGCTCGCTGTCGGCGGGAGCGGGCGCGGGAGCGGGTTCGACACGGATGGCTCGTTTCACAGTTCGAATGAGGAGTCAATCAATTCGTTATTATGGTCCGGGTGACGTAGCTGCTACATTTTATACAAACATAATCAATACGACGGATATTACACACAATTTTTCACAATCGGGCTTCTAAAGTTTCTTGTTTTACTTCGTATATTTTTGTACTCTTTTTTTTTTATTTGTCCTTATATGGGTTATTGTTCTTTCTATTATTTAAAATAGATATTATTCACTAATTGACTGTCTCATCATCATCAACTTGTAAGTTGGTCTACATTACTGTTCATTTCCTCTTTTCTTGTATTTTTTAGTTTCTAATGTTATTTCTGTAGCCTGTTGGATGTCCTTAATTAAATAAATAAATAATAAAATCGGCCAAGTGCGAGTCGGGCCTCGCTCTTTTAGGGTTCCGTACATATGACCAAATATTTTTTTTTAAACTAGATACATATTTAGATATCTTTGTACTTAGAAAGTACTAAATTATCATATGGGGAAAAAATGCTTGTTTGTTTTGGTCACAACTTACAAACCGCATTATAAATCAGTGTTTTCAATATTCGTTGTTTAAGTGCACTATATAGTACCTAATATACCAAAATTTCAAATTCCTATCTAGTTTAGTTTTTGAGGTAGACCCCCTAACAAAATTGATCTAAAACCGACAACTTTGATGGCCCCCAATTTCTTCATTTTTGTAGCTAAAAAATAAAAAATATATATTTTAACTCCACTTAATGAGCTCTAGACAGTGACACCCCACTTCTTCTTCTTTCTTCTTTATCAACCGATAGACGTCCACTGCTGGACAAAGGTCTCTTGCATGGACTTCCACAGGCCTCGGTCTCGCGCCGCCTGAATCCAGCGGCTCCCTGCGACTCGTTTGATGTCGTCGGTCTACCTGGTGGGGGGTCTGCCAACACTGCTCTTCCCGGTGCGGGGTCACCACTCCAGCACCTTGACAGACCCCACTTGCCAAGGTGAAAATATAAAATTTTATTTCGACTCCTTTTCCATGTATGGGAGCCCCCTTTATTTTTTAATTTAATTTTAATTATGGGTGGATTTCCCAACAGCAAAATTTACGCGGCATGTATGAAATCGGTAGTGCAGACCGTTACTGTACAGTGCTTATATTTTTTTCTAGGCAGAAGAGTATGTTATCTTTATGGAGCCAGTAAATATTTCTTGATAAAGATTGCAGTTTAGGAATAAAAAAAATTTTAAACCCCTAATTTTTCATTTCGGTGGCTGTCCTCACAACATTTTTCAGTGTAATTTCCCTCATAAAACAAAAACTATTGGTTGTTTTGGCTTATGGCTACTTTTATTTAAATCGTTAATAGTGTTAGTATTATCACAAAGTAATTTTATAATAATATTTACCCAGATTAAGAACTGGTAAGTAAAAATGCATGTGTCCCAGAAAGTCCTTTCATTTCGGTGGCTTAAAGTTAATCAAGAATATTTTTGCATAGAACAACTCTAGCTCGGGGCCTTATGCGTTTAGAACATACGTAATAGTGGCCTGGTGTTTATCGTGTATGGAAGTGCGCCGATTGCCTGCTTGTTCCCCAAAAAAAACGTTTGTATGTCATTTCGGTGACGTGCGACACATTTCTTTTCATTTCCGTGGATAGGTATAACTTGTCTTGTAATGAGCTAGTATATTTAATTAAATACTAAGGAATGAGCTATAGGTAATATGTGTATTTGTGTTCTCGTAGTATTCCTTATATCCTATAATAAATACTTTTTTAGTTATGCTAATTTTTACCCTTGGTTTTCATATCGGTTGGTTCGGTGGCCTAAACTGGCCACTGAAGTGATAAAAAACCAACCGAAATGATAAAAATTCTCATTTCGGTGTATAATAGTTTCATTTCGGTGGATTGTTTTATCATTTCGGTGGATTATTATTTCATTTCGGTGAAAATCCGGATCAACACGTGAATTTTTCAAAATATTTGTTTAATTTTATAGTATGTACTAGCTGACCCAGCGTACTTCATACCGCCAACAAAAGTATTTAGGGTTGGGTAACCGTTATCATTTAGGGGTATGAAAAATAGATGTTGACCGATTCTCAGACCTACATGATATGCACACAAAATTTCATAAAAATCGGTCTAGCCGTTTCGGAGGAGTTTGGTAACAAACACCGTGACATGAGAATTTTATATATTAGATATATATGAAAATTTTAATAGGAGGACGCTTTATTACCGATACTGTAAAACAATTTTTTTTTTAATTTTAGTCTGTCTATCTGACTTTCTGTGCGCGCATTACGTGAAAACTACCCAACGGATTTAAATACAATTTGGTATAGTAGGTAGCTGATACTCCGGGTCAACATATAACATATAAGATAATAGATTTTATCCTCATAAACAATAAGGTTCCTCCGGGATAGGGGATGAAAATTTTTGTATTTTTCTCCATAACTCCGTGAAAGTAAAAAGATTATCAATTTAGGTAAGGTTTATGGTTGAGGTTAGCGTTTGCTCAGTAGAAAAGTATTATTTTGTCTGTCTGTATACGTTTTCGGTGCATTTTAATTTCGGTGGACACATTCTTTCATTTCGGTAGTTAGTTATTTCATTTCGGTGAACGAATGTTTCATTTCGGTGGCATCCAGATTTCAAACACGAATTTACATAGGTTAAATGGGATATATTTTTATGGCATAACATAAGAGCATAACCTATATCAAGAAGTATAATATACTACAGCTTAAATTAAAAAAAACTTATAATACGAAAGTTCACCGAAATGAAAGAAAAAAACCACTTTGTTGAAATTGACCCTTTCATTATTTGTTGTAGCGGCAATAGAAATACACAATATGTGAAAATTTCAACTGTCTATCTATTACGGTTTACGAGATACAGCCCGCTGACAGACGGACGGAAGGACGGACGGACGGACAGCGGAGGCTTAGTAATAGGGTCCCGTTGGCACCCTTTGGGTACGGAACCCTTAAAAAAAACCGTTCTTTGGAAAACCATCAATAGGGTATTTGACTATATTAGAAATATCGTTTCATTTGGTGTCATTTATGGAATAATGTTTTTAGATAAAAGATTATTATCTAAAAACATTATTCCATACGACAAAACTAAAAAATAAAGTTTTATTTAATTAGAAAACATTAAATAAAATTGCTATAATTCCGGCCATGGTCACGTGATCGAAAACGTTCCGTGATCTCACACCACCTATGGGATGTGGAATTGTCATTGTTTGAAATGTGAACTGTGACGTCATGAGAACAAATAGAACGTTTCGGCGGCAATTTATTTTTTTGAATTTATTTCTCGATTTTTATGAAAAATACTGAAAATTATGCCGAAATATACGTTTTGTTAGCTTCAGCATAGCATTATTAACAATTTAAGATGATTTTCTAAAAGTAGTCAAATACCCTATTTCTCTATTATTGTGACAGATGGCGGGCTCGCCGCGCCCCGGCCAGTGCGTTACCGCGTCCGTGTCGCGGACATGCCTCTTGCCGGATGGGTGCAGCTGATGCGCGTGATCTCCGTGCGCCTGGGGCAGCGGTCGCGCGAACTGTCCGACTCGCAGCTGCTGGACGTGACGCGCGCAAATAACTTCTTAGCATTGGATCTGGAGCGGGAGTACACGCGGCGGCTGGTAAGTTTTTGTAGATACAAAGAAGAAAGTCCGAAATACGCACTCCTAGTCCTAACACAAGCTTTCCGCTTATTTGGAGGGGAGAGAAGGATATAAGTCAATTTCAACTTGGCTGATATTTTTTATAAAAAAAAAGTCCGAAATGATACGTGATACCGCCGTCCCCAACGAATAGTATGGTAATCAACACAACCATACTTTGCTTTTTATTGCATTATCGTTCTCAGGAAGTCCGATTACACCTTGTGATTTTTTTACGTATCTTTAAAAATATTGAATAGAACGAACCAAATTTTTTTTTATACAAACTTATTCAATTGCTATAATCCGTTTTCTTGGGACAACCTATGATTAACCTTGAATAGGTTACAACGCGGCGCGCCGTAGAAGCTATACCGACGCGTTATGTTTATGTTAACAAAAAGAGGAGCGACGCGTATTTTTTTTTTTTTTATCGATGTAAGTATCCATATCTCCATCAAATCTTAACTGTTTTCAATCATTTTTTTATTTGAAAGGGTGTATCTGCAGGTAGGTCCCATTTAAAGGTGAAGATTTGATGAATATCTTTGGAGATGGAGGACGGAACTCCTCAATGAATAAGAGAAAATCGCTCGCCATCAGAGTAACCATGCTTAGTACATAACATACATACTTAAGCTAAATTTCTATTTATTATCCTATTTTACAAGCTTTTATTTAACTTGCAATGTTTCAACATTGCCGGTTTCCGCTTGAGCTGAAGATGTGCATGTTCATGTAAATCGGATTACAATGCAATATTATTGTAACATGGAGCTGATCTGATGCTGGAGGCGGAAGATGTCTATGGGAATTCAGTAGTACAACGATGCAACACCATGGAGTTCGGGCTCGTTTGATTCGTCTTGAGAAGTACTCTGATCCTATATAATATGACGATGAAGCTGAACGGTGGTTATGAGCACTCTGTAATGAACTACGTAACCATATCTAGTTTGGGCTCGTTTCATTCGTAGGCAAAAATAATAGCAGATATGTCGTGTTTGGATTGGTTTTGATTAGTATTTGATTCAACATAGAATGCAATGGTGCCACCATTGAACTGATGAGCTGATGCTGCAAATTTGGTGAATATCTGATGAATATCTTCGGTGATAGAGGACGGAACTCCTCAAAACAAATCAATCGCGATCAGAGAACGTGTAGATTTATCCTATGAAGCTACACTAAAAAGCTTATTTTAAGCTTTTTAGTGTAGTTTTGTAAGGCCCGCCTGATTTAAACATATACGTGTACAAACTGAAATTATTTTATCCTTTTCAGTTGCTTTTGCATGTGAGAGAAGAGCAGGGAGACAGGGACAGCGAGGCAAAAAGGCGCGCCGGAGTGTAATATTTCATAGTTTGGCGGAGTTCCCCTGTGTAGGGTTATTCTCTATCTGGGTGGCTAACTAGAACTGTCAAACCCGCCATTTTGTATTAAGAAACGCGGGATTGACAGTTCTTAGTTGGTTACCTTCAATTGTTTGTAGATAACCACTGGAAATGCCAAAAAAAGACAATTCGGCCGGCGTGAACACACATCTGGCGTGGCTGGAACCACATCTGTGTGGCATCCAAATTTCAAAATTATTTATATCACGTATTATGTACATCACCTGGTGGCTCGTATGACCCGTCATGACTCTACCACCGGTTCGGAAAGCGGATTCTGCTGAGAAGAGCCGGCAACAAACTCAGTTGTTGCTCTTTTCAAAATAATCATTTTACAATAGGGGCTGTATTACCACCTTCTGATAAGTGTCGGATAGCCTAACCGTAAATTTTGTCACTTTCTTACTTTATGTCAAGTGACAAAGACAAAATATGCGAATAAGCTATCACATTGTCCTTGTGCACGTCCTTTATATCTTTCTTAAATTGTTTTTATATTACTGGTACTAAATAAATAAATAAATAAAATTGTATGTAGTAAGCCGAATCCATGCAAAATGACACTTTTAGGACAAAATGCGAATCGATGCCCACAGGTGTGATACCAGCCTAAATATAAGTTATCTACTTGTACTTGTTATTAAGTCTATTAAGTCTTTTATATATTAAGTATATTAAGTCTATTTGGTACAGACAACCCTAATTCTTCAAATAAACGTACCTACCTATTTTTTTAAGTTATTTTCAAAGTTTATATTTTGTTAGTTAGGGTTTTCAAGAATATTACCCACCTGGACCAGTTCCTCAGATGTTCCTATTCGCATTTAGGATTATTTAGGTTAGGTACATAATTTTGTTAATACATCTATTTTTGTAACTAGTTTGCGTTTTATTTTTTCTTTTACTATGTATATGTATCTATCTAATACCTTTAAACGAGCAATTCTTATATATATGACGGCGCCGAGGTCCCCAAGCTATTTTTAAAAAGCATGACGTCAGCATGGCTGACGTCATGTTCTCCATTATCTCTCATATTTTAAATAATTACGATTGAATCTACTCAAAACTTCTGGACATAATTAAAACAGTTCAGCACCGTATTAACATTTTATTAAGCGACAGAATTAAAGTAAAACGAATCACACTTTTAAGACTTCAAAAATTATAATAAAATAGTAAGTCAAAATCATGCAAAGTTGGTAACCGAAAAATACTTGTAACAAAATTATAGTAACACTTAGCTTATTTATTTTCGCAGCGTGTCCACACCGATCCACCGAACTCTCCAGTCTCCACCCTAGGTATTTATTTACTCTTTGAGTCTCCAGAATAATGGCGGTGCATCGATGTAGTTCGCTTGAGAGCTGCCCTACGTGGCGCCCTCTGACGTCTCAGATGGCATTACCCACCGTTTGGCAACTCTCAATTACTTATTAAACTAGATAACATTAAAGTTACTGCTGCTAAAATCATTTTTTAATATTAAAGAATTATTGAAGTGTTATAGTTACGGTAATCTTAAACAATTACAATTCACAAGTTGCAAAGATATTCACTACAGTCAGTACAAGTTCAATCAACGAATAAATGGTTTTACAAGATAAAATTAAAGTTGCAACGGCTAAAATCGTCTAATAATATTTAGGAATTATTGAACTGTAATAGTTACAGTAATCTGTAACTATTACAATTCATAACTTACAACGATGTTTACTTCAGTCAATACAAGTTCATTTATCCATCAATACAATGGTTTAACTAGATAAAATTAAAGTTAACATGGCCAAAGTAGTTTTATAATATTTATGAATGATTGAAGTGTTTTACTTAGAATAATCTTAAACGATTACAATTCACGAGTTACAGTGATACTCATTTCAATCAATACAAGTTCTTTTAAGATTCAATAAACAGTCAGACATTGTTTTAAGTTAATTTTAACTTAAAACAACGTTGCAATTATCTAATTAAGTTTTAGATACTTTTAATGTTATTATTTTAAATGTGGCCAACATGTTTGCGCCGATATATATAATCTGAATCTCGGAAACGGCTCCAAAGATTTTCATGAAATTTAGTAAGCAGGGGGTTTCGGGGGCGATAAATCAATCTATTTTAGCTAGGTTTCATTTTTAGAAAAGGTCGTTTTATCCGTGTTTTCAGGCAATGAAAAACCCCTTACAATATCATTATAATACGAAGGTAAATTTCTTCATCATCTATAGAGTTCCAACAGCTCAGGAAATCGGGCGGTCCTGAAACTGGTCGTCTGGACTCGAACCTGGGTCTTCTGGTTCATAGGGGAAAATATAAATTTTCTTATATTTTCCCCTATGAATTTTATAATTATTTTATTTTTATATAAGTATTATAATTTCCAAAAAAACACGATTTACGAAAAAAAAATAAGCGAGCAAAGCTCCTTCACCCAGATATTATTAATTAATATAGATGTCGCAGTAAGATAGTTGAAGCAGTGTTATAGATATAAACCTAGGTTTATAGCTATATAGCTAGATATTCAATCATGTCGAACCCCAACCTAACCTAACTTTAGATTTTGCCAAACGTAGTATAGTAGGTACTTCTATAAACATTTTACTAGATAAGTCTAGTCAGATAGCTATATTACTAGATCGCGTTCGTATTATAGCTATATTCCTAGTAGGATAGCTATGAATCGCTTTCGTATAACTATATTCAGGCATATATTTATATTAAAGATTAAAGATATATTTGCCGTGTTATAGCTATAAACCTAGGTTTATAGCTATAAGCAAGTATATTCAAATCATGGAATTATTATGTACATAAGTACATAATAATTCCATGATTCAAATATCTTACTGCGACATATACTTATACCTTACTTACCACAGTGACCAGATAGCAGTCCAAAGAACATAAGAAAATTAGGCGGGAAGGAAAATCAAAATAGTGCAGTTAAGCCCTACATAATACTTCTTCTTCTTCTTCCGTTCAGTGGCTCCGCGCGTTGAGCGTCTGAGCCATAGTCCAAAGTGTTTATTAATTTTACAATTATAATTAGTGCATTGTATTGTTTTTCACAAAATGATCCTCTTCACTGTTTTTCCAAACAAAATTATGTAGCGTTTGAGCCATAGTCAAGTTTTTTAAAATTTCAATTAAAAAGAATATTTCAATAAATAATTATTTCTAACAAAACATTGTAAAAAATTTCCAAAAGTCTGGCGGCGGCCATTTCTACATAATACTTATCTATCAACCTCATCATGACAATATGTTTCCATGGAAGTAGAAAGTAACCACAGTTGTACAGATTGTCCCTGACCGTCATGTTGGCTTAACCTGTGGCTTAAGGTTGATTATATCTTGTGTTGAGCTGGACCGATATACTTATTATAGTTTGCGTGTACCGACCCGCCTCGGGTGACTTCGGTCTTTTTGAGCAGGTCATGGAGGACGCCTTAAAGCGGCTATGTAGGTCATCAAAAAAAAAATAGTAATCTGTGGAGACTATAATATTGATATTTTGTTTCACACTCCTTTTACGGGTAGACTACTAAACTTATTTAAATGCTTAAACCTGGAGAATATTTTTGTTGAACCCACAAGAATAACTGCAAATTCAGCTACTTGTATAGATAAAATTTTTTGTGATTGTAACATTATCGAAAAATCTGTTATCACTTATTTAAGATCTGATCATTGCGGACAAATGATATCTGTTCCAAGCAGTGAACAGAAAATTACAAAAATAATAAAATGTAGGCCTGTTACCACTAAAAAAGTAAGGCAATTCAAACATAATATCTCGGCTACATTACCGACACTTGACCTTACACAGGCTGGTCCGGATGAAACTTATCGCAAGTTTTTTGATCTGTTAAACTCTCAATTTAACTCTGCCTTTAAGATGATAGAAAAAAGGTTTCGGTTTAATCTAAAGTTTAGTGACTGGGCAACTGTTGGCATTCATAAGAGTAGAAATAAGCTATTTGATTTGTATGCAGAAAAGCGGTATAATTATTCCCCCGCGTTTATTGAATATGTAAGAAACTATTCCAAATTATTTAGAAATGTATGCATACAAGCTAAGTCTCTTTACATAAAACAAAAAATTATTAATTCTGATAATAAAATAAAAGCCGCATGGGACATCATCGGCAATGAAATGGGAAAACACAAGACGCATAATAATAAAGTGCAGCTCAAAATTAATAACCATATTATTGACTTCGACATAGACATTGCAAATACATTTGAGAACTTTTTCAAAAATATTCAAGTTACCACAACTAGTTCTCTAAATTCCTCGCCAACAGGAGCCTATAATCTTTTAAAGAGCAATGTTTCTGAGTGCAGTAAACTATTTAAGTTTGAACACGTTACCCCATATGATATTATCAAAATATTTAAAGCTTTACAAAATTAAAAAAACGGGAGATCTATGGGGAATTTCAGTTTAAATAATCCACAGTATAATTGATATTATTGCGCCATATCTTGCCTTAATTTTTAATAAATCAGTTGATTCTGGATCTTTTCCAGACCTTATGAAATGTAGTAAACTAATATCTCTTTTTAAATCGGGAAGCAAAAGTGACCCGAATAACTACAGACCAATTTCAATTTTGCCAACCCTCAGCAAGATATTCGAAAAAATAATGCTCAACCAACTGCTTCTACACTTTAATTTAAATGGACTTCTTCACCCTGAGCAGTATGGTTTTACTAAGGGTCGATCAACAACCGATGCAGCTGCAAGGCTGTTACAACACATATTCGATGCATGGAAGAACTCACAGAATGCCATTGGTATTTTCTGTGATTTATCAAAGGCGTTGATCACGAGACCCTTTTACTTAAACTGAGCCACTATGGTATTTAAGGTTTTGCACTTAGTCTCATTGCGTCTTATCTCAGTGATCGTGTTCAAAGAGTATGTGTCAATGACGTAAAATCATCCGGATCAGCCTCAGTAATGGGTGTACCCCAGGGTTCTATTCTAGGTCCATTCATGTTTTTGATTTAGGTACATAAATGATTTACCACATTTTGTCCAAAATACTTGCGATATTGTTCTATTTGCAGATGATACGTAAGTTGATAGGACGAAAGACAATTTTGACGATGTAAATAATGCATTATCTCAAGTTTCTGAATGGTTTACGGCAAATAATTTACTTTTAAATGCTAAAAAAACCAAGTGTGTTGAGTTTTTATTGCCTAACACCAGAGCTGTCAGTAATAATTTAAAGATAAATAATGAACCTTTGAAAACTGAGGACTCCACAGTGTTCTTGGGATTAACCCGGGATTCTAAGCTACAGTGGGGCACCCATATAACAACACTTGCTGGCAGACTTAGCTCTGCTGCTTATGCTGTTAGGAAGATTCGACAGTTAACTGACATAGAAACTGCAAAAATTGTTTATTTTGCATATTTCCATAGTATTATGTCATACGGAATCTTACTATGGGGTAAAGCAGCCGACATTGGAAAAATTTTTGTATTGCAGAAGAGGGCAATTCGCGCAATCTATAATTTAAAACCGCGGGATTCCCTTCGAGAAAAATTTAAAGAAATAGGCATTCTTACAGTAGCTTCAGAATATATTTATAACAACATAGTATTTGTCAGACAAAACATTGTGAATTATAAAAAAAATCAGCCAAGTGCGAGTCGGGCCTCGCTCTTTTAGGGTTCTGTTAAAAAAAATTAAATTAAAATATTTCCATGTACCCATGGAAATATTTAATTTTTTTTTTTAATTTAATTTAATTTTTATTATTTGTTGTTATAGCGGCAATAGAAATATATAACATGTGAAAATTTCATCTGTCTATCTATTACGGTTTACGAGATACAGCCCGCTGACAGACGGACGGACGGACGGACGGAAAGCGTAGGCTAATAGGGTCCCGTTAGTACCCTTTGGGTACGGAACCTTAAAAAGGGTGATTTACACGATAGGCAGGTTAGAGGTCCAAATAGGCTCGTGATTCCTCGACTGCGCCTCAAGAGGGTCCGAAAGACATTTGTGGGAATGGGCGTGACGTTCTATAATAAAATTCCACAGTCGATCTTAAACTTGCCTTTACACAAGTTTAAGAAAGTAATTAAAACTTCTCTCATGGAAAAAGCATATTATACAATTGAAGACTATATTAATGGCAAAAAAGCGTGGTATATCCACGCTTTTTTGCCATTAATATAGTATTTTCATTAATATAGATATAACTCGCTCCAGCGATTCATGAGACAGTAATAATCAACCTGTGTAGCAAAATAATCCTGTGCTATTCAGTGTTTCTACTTTATTTGTGTCTAAGTTAAGTGATGTCTTAAAATGAGTAGGTATTTGAATATGTATTAGTTTTCAATTCGATGCCTTAACATGGGTAGCGTAAGTATGTCACGCACTCTTTAAACATTTCTGTGGTGGTGTCGTGTGATGCGGGTTGTTACGTTCCCTCAAATATAGTTGAGCGAAGCAATGGTTGGGTCATGCGTCATGCTCGTGAACGGGTGCCACCGGCGGGAATGGGGTTACTTTATGTCTGCCCATCTTAAGATAGAAGTTAGTCGGTATGCATTTTTGGAACTTTCCTCATTGTGAAAACACTGCATATATAGCATAGTATTTACTGTATTGTAAATTTGTTTTGAAAAGAGCAACCGTCGAGTTTCTTGCTGGTTCATCTCGGCAGGAAAGGCATTCCGAACCAGTGGTAGATTCATCGACTATTCAAAAGCACTTGTAAAAGTTTATTTGAATAAAAAAATATTTCTTTTCTATTCTATTCTATTCTATTCTATTCTATTCTATTCTATTCTATACGATCCTGCCCGCGAAATTCAAATTTAATTTGGGTTTTCGCAATTTCTAAACTAAACTAATACGACAAAGTAGCCTTATGGCATTCTAATTGCGCCAATGGTAGTATCATCTTCACAGGTTTATAATAAAAAATCTTCACTTGAAAGTGTCCAGTTTAAGAAATTAGTCCGAGTATCGAGTTTGGTGTGAGATAATCACTAATAAGTCGATATTCTGACTTATCTTAAATTGGACACTTTCAAGTAAAGATTTTTGACCGAGCGAAGCGAGGTCTCTGAGTTTACTAGAGCGATTTGCACTTGTCCGTCCGTCCGTCAAATTCAAAATTCAAATTCAAATTATTTATTTCTATGTACGTATTTATTTCTACGTATTATTACGTCCGTCCGTCCGTCTGTCAGAGCCTTATAACTTTTGAATTACTGAACGTAATTACTTCAAATTAAGATATAATATGTAAACCGATGGCCTCCAGCCGAAAATGGCTTAAAAAGTTATAAAAATCTTTATTTCAGGGGGGCTCTCATAGAAGCGAATGCGAAGAATTTTTTTTTTATTTGCGATTCATAGGTTTTCTGTGTATCATTTTAAAGACAATTTGGAACAGAGTACAAACGTATTTTTTTTTTCCTAAAATTGACGAAATGGGGGGCTTTCAAATTGGCGATTTAATACGCTCGCTTGAAGACGCTCTTTGGGAAAATTGGCTATATATTTTCAAGTTGTACTTATTTTCTTACTTCACTTGTATCTTGTACTTGAAGAAATACTAAAATTATATGAATAATAGTAGGGCGCGTGGGTGCGCGGCCCGCAAGCGGACCGCGGTTTTTCTATCGTCAAGGGGACTTCAGGTCCTGATCATTTTCTATCAAATAACCACTCTTCCATCTTTTATACTCTCCGAGATTGATGCCTATGAAATTGGTATGGCCGCCATCTTGAATCCGCCATTTAATTTTTTTTCAGCTCATTGCCAATTGGATGAGGTTTCGAGTATTTTTTGTTTGAGCACCTCCCACCTATCTTCAATATCCTGCCCGTGCTCCTCACCCACCTTCCAAACCCTCGATCATAACATCTCATCATATTTGTCAGAATGAGAATTCTTTTATAAAAACAAATTTTGAAAAGGAACTGTATCAAAGTCTTGCATAGTTCTCAGCTTCTAGTCTATTCAATATTCGCCATATATTTTGTATGGAGAAAAAAAAATCCGCCATCTTGAATTTTTTTCTGTTCATCAAGTAGACCTTTGGGTCTTGATCATCTTTTGCCCAGAAACCACTCTTTCATCTTTTATACTCTCCGAGATAGACACCGACGAAATTTGTATGGCCGCCATCTTGAATCCGCCATTTTGGATTTTTTTCAACTCTGCGAAATGGATGAAGTTCCGAGTGATTTGTTCAAGCATACCCCACCTATCTTCAATGCCCTGGCCGTGCTCCTCACCCGTCTCCAAAATCCTCAATCATCAGCTCTCTCCATATTTTTCCTCCGAATGAATTTTTGTCCTCTATACGAAACCATCGGTGAAAAAAAAATTTTTCATACAAAATTTTACAGGAGAGGTGATCAATGAGTGAATCAGTGAATCAGTGAATCAGTCAGTGAATCAGCCCCAGCAGCTATATATATATTAATTATAAAGAAACGAGATTATTTAATTTTTGATGAGCATCAGTAAATTTCACATAGCTTCACAATAATGCTAATAGATGGCGCAGTCATTAACTATTCCATGGAACTACTCGTAGGAGTTACGACTACGATCTATCCCAAAAACAGTTTTGCGTCGAGCATTATTATTTATATATAGGCACATAATATAATAACATATTATTCAATTAAAATTATTCTTTAGTTAAATATCAAACTTCAATAAACATTAATTGCTGCATTTTGTATATTTTCTATTCGCGTCGATAGATGACGATTTGTACAGATGCCCCTAACCCGTTTTCACTCGTTAGTACCTACATAATAATTCAATGTTTTCACTGACGTTCCCTAACCTTTACGGGCTACCTATGATAAGTTAGGTGATGATTACTGTCAACTTCTTTATCACGATCCTGTACGGGCCACCTAAAAGGACATTGGGACGGATGTTAGGACTTAGGATTGTGTTTTGGAGCTACCTACGTAAAGAGACTCCTACATAGGGGATGATTTAGGTATGTTTGGTGAAAACGGGCATATTAATAACTAGTAGGGCGCGTGGGTGCGCGGCCCGCAAGCGGACCGCGGTTGTTCTACTCGTCAAGTAGACTGTCAGGTCCTGTTAATTATTTATCAAAAAACCACCCTTCCATCTTTTATACTCTCCGAGATAGACCATGACGAAATTTGTATGGCCGCCATCTTGAATCCGCCATTTTGGAGTTTTTTTTTCAGTTCACTCCCAATTGGATGAGGTTTCGAGTGACTTTTGTTTGAGCACATCCAACCTATCTCAATCATCTTCTCTGATCATTTGTTACAATGAAAATTTTTCTATAAAAACAAATTTTGAAAAGGAAGCGTATCAAAGTCTTGCATAGTTCCCAGCTTCTAGTCTCTTCAATATTCGCCATATATTTTGTATGGAAAAAAAATCCGCCATCTTGAATTTTTTTTCTGTTCATCAAGTAGACCTTTGGGTCCTGATCATCATTCGCTAGAGAAGCACTCTTGCATCTTTTATACTCTCCTAGATAGAAACCAACGAAATTTGTATGGCCGCCATCTTTTTTTCGCCATCTTTTTTCCGCCATTTTGAATATTTTTTCAGCTCGCTGCCAATTGGTTGCGGTTTCGAATGAAATTTCTTCAAGCACACCCCACCTATCTTTAATAACCTAGCCGTGCTCCTCACCCGTTTCCGAAATCTTCAATCATCAGCTCTCTCCATATTTTTCCTCCGAATGAATTTTTGTCCTCTATACGAAACAATCGGTGAAAAAAAATTTTTTCATACAAAATTTTACAGGAGAGGTGATCAATGAGTGAGTGAGTGAGTGAATCAGCACAAGCAGCTATATAATATAACTAGTAGGGCGCGTGGGTGCGCGGCCCGCAAGCGGACCGCGGTTTTTCTATCGTCAAGTGGACTTTCAGGTCCTGATCTTTTTCTATCAAATAACCACTCTTCCATCTTTTATACTCTCCGAGATAGATGCCGATGAAATTGGTATGGCCGCCATCTTGAATCCGCTATTTTGAAATTTTTTTCAGCTCACTGCCAATTGGATGAGGTTTCGAGTATTTTTTGTTTGAGCACCTCCCACCTATCTTCAATACCCTGGCCGTGCCCCTCACCCACCTTCCAAACCCTCGATCATCATATCTCATCATTTGTCAGAAAAGAATTCTTCTATAAAAACCAATTTTCAAAAGGAACCTTATCAAAGTCTTGCATAGTTCCCAACTTCTAGTCTCTTCAATATTCGCCATATATTTTGTATGGAGAAAAAACATTCCGCCATCTTGGATTTTTTTCTATTCATCAAATAGATCTTTGGGTCCTGATCATCTTTTGCCAAGAAACCACTCTTCCATCTTTTATACTCCCCGAGATAGACACCGACGAAATTTGTATGGCGGCCATCTTTTTTCCGCCATTTTGAATTTATTTTCAGCTCACTGCGAATTGGATGAGGTTTCGAGTGACATTTGTTCGAGCACACCCCACCTATCTTCAATACCCTGGTAGTGCTCTTCACCCGTCTCAGAAATCCTCAATCATCAGCTCTCTCGATAATTTTCCTCTGAATGAATTTTTGTCGTCTATACGAAACCATCGGTGAAAATAGTATATTACACATCTAGGGCAGTAAAATAAGAAATGTCTCAGATCACATGTAATTGTTGTCCGAGGCGAAGCCGAGGTCAATAAACAGGTGATCTGAGGCTTTCTTATTTACTGCCCGTGGTGTGTATACTATTTTTCTCCTCGACGGAGGCGGAAAGCGACATTTTCGTTTAGCGCAGCGGGAGGAAAATTGACGCTTTCCGCCCGGAGGTGAGAAAAAAAATTTTTCATACAAAATTTTACAGGAGAGGTGATCAATCAGTGAGTGAGTCAATCAGTCAATCAGTGAATCGGCACGAACAGCTTTATATATATATATATTAATATATTTAACTAGTAGGGCGCGTGGGTGCGCGGCCCGCAAGCGGACCGCGGTTTTTCTATCGTCAAGTGGACTTTCAGGTCCTGATCTTTTTCTACCATATAACCACTCTTCCATGTTTTATACTCTCCGAGATAGATGCCGATGAAATTGGTATGGCCGCCATCTTGAATCCGCCATTTTGAAATTTTTTTCAGCTCACTGCCAATTGGATGAGGTTTCGAGTATTTTTTGTCTGAGCACCTCCCACCTATCTTCAATACCCTGGCCGTGCTCCTAATCCACCTTCCAAACCCTCGATCATCATATCTCATCATTTATCAGAGTGAGAATTCTTCTATATAAACAAATACATCGTGTATGCCCCCATACACGACTCATGTGATAACCTTACATTAGGCCTTAGGTGGATGTGTAAAACGAAATGTACAAAACCCCATCAAATGAGTTAATTTAAAAACTTAATCACGGATTTTGATTTCAAACTCTAGTTTACAACAGAACTACATTGTTGCGTCAGTACGGTTTATCAAAATCTATTTTACTTTAATGAACCAAAATAATAATCTCAAAAAAGTTTTTTTTTTGTGTGTGTTGAGTGTACGCTTGCTTTTTAATCGTTTGACTCTACCACTGGTTCGGAATGCCTTTCCTGCCGAGAAGAACCAGCAAGAAACTCGGCGGTTGCTCTTTTCAAAACATCAATACAAGTTTACATGACAATAAAATATAAATACTATGCTATGAATGCAGTGCTTCCACAATGAGGGGAAGTTCTAAAGATGAATATCTACTAACAATGCAATAAATCTTAAGATGAGCAGACATAAAGCTATTTCAGCTAATCAATTCTCAGATCAATTCTCATAGACTTTTCTATGCTACAACTAAATCAATCAATTTACTAGATACAATTCCTAGTTACACTAAAATAACGTCTCTTAATAATTACAACTTAATCGATCAATTCCTATTTATAGTCCCTAATAGTCATTAACTACACTGCTTGAACCCTAAAATAAAGTCCCTAATACTGATTAACTACACTCCTTGAACCAATCCATTCTCAAGGAGTTCTCTACATTACAACCAAACCAATCAATTCTTGGTTGTACTACGCTAATATAACTTCTTTTAAAATAACGCTAATATAACTTCTTTTAAAATACTGATTAACTACACTCCTTGAACGAATCCATTCTCAAGGAGTTCTCTATATTACAACCAAACCAATCAATTCTTGGTTGTACTAACTATCTATGCTAAAATAACTTCTCTTAACTAAAACTAAACCAATCAATTCTTAGTTTTAGTCCCTAATACTGATTATCTTTTAAGACTGTTTATATACATATGTCATTATTCATCGGATAAGTATTAATTCGTAAGTAATTATATGAATCTGCTTTATAAGAATTAGCAACGATCGATTAATGCTTTTTATCACTTACCATCTTAAAAATTTAGTTGGGATTCGAACGATCGATTAATCGAATACCCACTATCAGCTAAAACCCTACAGACATGCCTACAAGACGATCGATTTACTTGTGGCAGTCGGTGGGTAACATACTCTAACATTCACATACCAGGACACGATCCGATCGATTCTCTTGCCTGGTTTAGTGTTTCTGCTGTATCAGGACACGATCCGGATCGATTCTCGTGCCTGATTCCAGCTGCATCGGGACACGATCCGATCGATTCTCGTGCTTTATGTTGCCTTGAAACAATCAATTCTCAAGAACTTCCACGTGACAATTCTTCGGTCAATTTGCGAACCAATCAATGCTCGCTCCTGACCTGCAAAGATAAAATCACACTGTAGCTTGGATAGTTCGATCAACTTATTCTTATCTTACATTATAGAGTTAGATACATCTTTAATATCCATTCCGTTATAAATAAATAGTTAAATTGTTGTTTATTGATACAGTCTTTAAAAGATCCATGGGAGACAACAAGGGTATCTTTTCAGCTAATTAATTTATAAAATTTACTATCATCATTCTCAGTAAAAATATCAGTATTAAAAAAATGTGATTGTGCGAGTCTTGAAGTGAGATGTCAATATGGATTTCGATAGAAGTTACGTTAAGAAGAAGTTAAGAAAAAAAAAAATTTTTCATACAAAATTTTACAGGAGAGGTGATCAATGAGTGAGTGAATCAGTCAGTGAGTGAATCATATCAGAATATACATATTAACTAGTAGGGCGCGTGGGTGCGCGGCCCGCAAGCGGACCGCGTATTTTCTACTCGTCAAGTAGACTTTCAGGTCCTGATCATTTCTATCAAAAACCACTCTTCCATCTTTTATATTCTCTGAGAAAGACACCTTTGAAATTTGTATAGCCGCCATCTTGAAACCACCATTTTTAATTTTTTTTATTTCACTGCCAATTGGATGAGGTTTTGAGTATTTTTTGTTTGAGCAGCCCCCACCTATCTTGAATACCCTGGCCATGCTCCTCACCCATCTTCCATATCCTCGATCAGCATTACTTTCCATATTTTTTCTCCGATTCTGGATGAGGTTTCGAGTGACATTTGTTCGAGCACCCCGAGACCTATCTTCGATACCCTGGCCGTGCTCTTCACCCGTCTCCGAAATCCTCAATCATCAGCTCTCTCCATATTTTTCCTCCGAATAATTTTTTTCCTATATACGAAACCATCAGTAAAAAAAAAATTTTTCATACAAAATTTTACAGGAGAGGTGATCAATGAGTGAGTGAATCAGTCAGTGAATCAGTGAATCAGTCAATCAGCCCCAGCAGCTATATATATATTAACTAGCGTTTGCTCTGTGCGCGAGCTGCTAAAGCAGCTCGCGGGAAGTGTTATTACTAAAAGTAGGGCGCGTGGGTGCGCGGCCCGCTAAAGCGGACCGCGATTGTTCTACTCATCAAGTAGACCTTCGGATTCTGGTCATCTTTTGCCAAAAAAACATTCTCATCATCTTTTGCTTAGAAACTACTCTTCCACCTTGTATACTCGCCGAGATATACAGCGACGAAGTATGTTTCGTCGCCATCTTGAATCCGCCATTTTGGAATTTTTTTCAACTCACTGGCAATTGGATGAGGTTTCGAGTGACTTTTGTTCGAGAACACCCCCCACCTATCTTCAATACCCTGGCCGTGCTCCTCACCCGTCTCCGAAATCCTCAATCATCAGCTCTCTCCATATTTTTTCTCTAAATTATTTTTCAGAATGAGAATTCTTCTATAAAAAATATTTTGAAAAGGATACTTCTGACTCTTTAATGTTCGCCATATATTTTGTATGGGAAAAAAATTCCGCCATCTTGATTTTTTTCCTGTTCATCAAGTGGACCTTTGGGTCTTGATTATATTTTGCCAAGAAACTACTCTTCCATCTTATATACTCTCCAAGATAGACAGCGACGAAATTTGTATGGCCGCCATCTTTAATCCGCCATTTTGGATTTTTTTTCAACTCACTGGCAATTGGACGAGGTTTCGAGTGTCTTTTGTTCGAGCACACCCCATCTATCTTCAATACCCTCGTCGTGCTCCTCACCCGTCTCCGAAATCCTCAATCATCAGCTCTCACCATATTTTTCCTGCGAATGAAATTTTGTCCTCTATACGAAAACATCGTTGAAAAAAAATTTTTCATACAAGATTTTCCAGGAGGAAATTTTTGGGGAAAATCTCGAAAACTTCCCCAAATGTGGCAACACTGTTTATTTAACTCGATAATGCCGGTCGAGTCACACGATCGATCCATACATGTTAACTTTCTCTAATGTTGGCAACTGCCTCAAAAACATGATCGAAATTTTCAAAACCACAAAGAAAAATACAAAATGGCCGTCACCTCGTTCTGCAGAAACATTTCACATAGTTTTATAACTTTCCCATCAACTACAGGATAAATCGCTCCCGATGACGTTTCAATTTTTCATCTCGCTCGCACTCAGCCGAAATGATCGCCCCTGAAAAAGGCCCATCTCTAAAATCACTTTTACTTTGATAAATTCCAGTGTTGCCAGACCTCGACGACGAAAATACCCAAATGTCATTTGTGCAAGTGAGACACGTGGTTGTTGGTACTTGGATTTTGCAAAAAGTCCGTATTTCGATTTTTTAATTTTTGGGGTAAATCTTGAAAATTTCCCGAGAAATGGGGTAATTTTTTTTCACTAACCCATACCTCGAGTCAGTGCACACAATCGCCCCTTACAAGTCGAAACTCTCCGACGTTGCCAACTGTGTGAAATTCGAGTTTTAAAATTGCGTTTTTTCGTATCCCAAACCTATCGCAACAGCCGCCATCTTGAATTTTTTAAAACCACTCCCATTTTGTCAAAATACAGGATAATTGTAGGCGAAGCAAGAAAAAATTATTATCCTCGATCGCCCCGTTTCGGAGCAGCAGCCCCGCTAAAGCAGCTCGCGGGAAGTGTTATTCCTAAAAGTAGGGCGCGTGGGTGCGCGGCCCGCTAAAGCGGACCGCGATTTTTCTACTCGTCAAGTAGACCTACGGATTCTGGTCATCTTTTGTCGAAAAACCAAATTAAATTTGAATTTCGCGGGCAGAACCGTGTCTTCCACCTTTAAGGGTGGAACCACATTTGTGAGGATCGTTTCGGATTTCGCCCATACAAAACTGTCAAATTCCATAGAAACGTGTACGGATCAAATCGGCTTTTCGATGCGTACACGAATGTATGGAAAATGACAGTTTTGTACCTACTACGCGTTCGTTTCACGTTGAGCCCTGCACCATAGAGTAAAGAAATCTTACCCCTCGCGCTTCCTCGCACCGCACCTCAAGTCAGACCCACAGTAAAGGCACAGTATAAGAAGATGCAGTACAATAGTTTATCTATTGTTTTATTTATTAAGTACTAGCTGACCTGTCTTAACTATGAATATTGAATTCGAATTGGTATAAATAATAAAAAAAAATATTTAAATAAAATGTTTATTATATTAAAAAAAAACTAAGAATGTTGTATATCGTAAAGCATTTTACGATATACAACATTCTTAGTTTTTTTTAACCAAACCTATCAAAACTCCTAATATCTAAAGTTCAATTTAATAAATTGAACTTTTAATACGTAAACTTAGAATAAGAATTATTATTAAATAATATTATTTTTGCATGCCTATCCGTCAGATTGTAAGGACTTATTATAATGTAACACCATTGTACTACTCAATCTGTGCAAATATAGTACATTGTTCTACGAGGGGTGAAAGTGACCCATTACTTACGAGGGCGTCATTTGAGACACGAGGCGAAGCCGAGTGTATCAATACGCCCGAGTTAGGAATCGCACTTTCTCCCGAGTGATACATAGTGCTTTATACTACACCTACCAGGAAAATAACAGACACATTTTTTAATTATTGAAGTTTACTTTAGAGGTACGCCGGCTACTTAAGAGGTACGCCGTCTATTTTAGAGGTACGCAAGCTACTTTGGTGGTACGCAGGCTACTATGGTGGTAACCAGGCTACTTTTAAGATACGACAGCTACTTTAGAGGTACGCCGGCTACTTTAGAGGTACGCAGACTACTTTAGGGAGTACGCAGGCTACTTTTAAGGTACGACAGCTACTTTAGAGGTACGCCGGCTACTATAGAGGTACGCAGACTACTTTAAGAGGTACGCAGGCTACTTTTAAGGTACCACAGCTACTTTAGAGGTACGCCGGCTACTTTAAGAGGTACGCAGGCTACTTTTAAGGTACGACAGCTACTTTAGAGGTACGCCGGCTACTATAGAGGTACGCAGACTACTTTAAGAGGTACGCAGGCTACTTTTAAGGTACCACAGCTACTTTAGAGGTACGCCGGCTACTTTAGAGGTACGCCGACTACTTTAGAGGTACGCAGGCTACTTTTAAGGTACGCAGACTACTTTAAGAGGTACGCAGGCTACTTTTAAGGTACCACAGCTACTTTAGAGGTACGCCGGCTACTTTAGAGGTACGCAGGTAGCCTGCGTACCTCTAAATTAGACGGCGTACCTCTAAAGTAGCTGTCGTACCTTAAAAGTAGCCTGCGTACCTCTAAAGTAGTCGGCGTACCTCTACGGTGACTACCTTAGAGGTACGCAGGTTACTTTTAAGGTACGCAGGCTACTTTGGAGGTACGCCGGCTACTTTAGAGGTACGCCGACTACTTTAAAGGTACGCAGGTAGCCTGCGTACCACCAAAGTAGCCTGCGTACCACCAAAGTAGCCTGCGTACCACCAAAGTAGCCTGCGTACCTCTAAAGTAGTCGGCGTACCTCTAAAGTAGCCGGCGTACCTCAAAAGTAGCTGTCGTACCTTAAAAGTACCCTGCGTACCTCTAAAGTAGTCGGCGTACCTATAAAGTAGCCGGCGTACCTCTAAAGTAGCTGTCCTGCCTTAAAAGTAGCCTGCGTACCACCAAAGTAGCCTGCGTACCTCTAAAGTAGACGGCGTACCTCTTAAGTAGCTGGCGTACCTTAAAAGTAGACTGCTTACCACAATTTTTTTAAGTATTTGTATTACTGAACTAATTTTATCAAAAATTAAAAAAAAACAACCACGTATGTAATGGATTTTCATACAACTTTTCAGCCCGCTAAAACAATGAAATTTCATACATTTTTTCAGCCCGCAGATTTGTCTCCATGTAATAGTATATTTCATTACAAGTGCGGAAAGGCTGTCATTGCAAAGAGTTCCGACAAATGTCTACCCGAGCCGAGGCGCAGCCGAAGGCGAGGATTGACAGTCGGTACAAGTTGCAATGACGGTTCCGCACGTGTACTGAACGACTATTTTTAATACAGTTGCGAAAAAATGAAGCAATTTAATAAAATAATAAAAACACAATAAACTCAACTAACTTAACATTTATTTCTTATAAAAGTTATAATTCACATATACATTGAAATTGGTACAGTTTTTTATACTAACTGGGGAAGTTTTAGGTTGCATATTTACTGTTTGAGACAAACTATTATTAATTTCGTATGATTGTTCATGTATATTTGTCATACAATGGCGTTTGCTAGTTGATGGAGTTGGATCTGATGAATTATCACTATCAACGAAGGTAGATGTATTCACTTATATCCACGTTGTTCCTTATTTTCAGCATACTTTTTATCATCGAAAACCTCGACCATAACGTAGAAGGTTTTAATTTTGCTGCGAGTTCGGAGAAGTATGCCAACATAACATTTTCTGAAAAACTATTTGCTTTTTTCTCTTCTCTCCACGCAGTAAATTCGTCGTATGTAGATATGTAGCGACTTTTTGACTTTTCCGGTAAAATGTTCTCCGAAGCATTTTGTGCAATTATATTGAGTTCAGGTGGTGTTAATTCAAAAAAACTAGGGTCGAAATTACTCATTTTGTGCAATAAACAACTAAACTCGCAAAGAAAATTTCTGAAAAATGGCGCCAACCGTAGAATATAAGCAGAGTTTTTTTTCTTCACCCATTCTGGTAGGCAAAGGGCTATGCCCATACAGCCAAGTCTTCAGTAGAATTTTTTTGTTGATTTGAAATGAAAATGAAATTTAATGAGATGAAATGAAATGAAACCTAACCAAACTCATTCAATCAAATCATTAAATCTGATATTGAAACAAATTAGTAGGTTCTTTTTAGAAATAGCTATACGTATTTGCATGAATTATAAAAACTTCTATGAATTTTTTTAGTAAAAACTTCATGGTTGGTTTTTCTTTTTAGTAGACATTATTTTGACAGTTGGGAAAGAGAACGCACGAGTTCGGGAAAGGTAAAAAAAAAGCACGAGTGTGTAATAGCCCACATCCCGAACGCTATACGGCCCTGCAATACGCCACTTTTTGAGCAACTGTATTAAAAAGACGTTTTTAATACAGTTGCTCAAAAAGTGGCGTAGGTATTGCAGGGACGTATAGCGTTCGGGATGTGAGCTATTACACACTCGTGCTTTTTTTTTACCTTTCCCGAACTCGTGCGTTCTCTTTCCCAACTGTCAAAATAAAGTCTATTAAAAAGAAAAAAAATCGGCCAAGTGCGAGTCGGGCCTCGCTCTTTTAGGGTTCCGTTAAAAAAAATTAAATAAAAATATTTCCATGTACCCATGGAAATATTTTAATTTAATTTTTTTAATTTAATTTAATTTTTATTATTTGTTGTTATAGCGGCAATAGAAATACATAATATGTGAAAATTTCATCTGTCTATCTATTACGGTTTACGAGATACAGCCCGCTGACAGACGGACGGACGGACGGACGGACGGACAGCGTAGGCTTAGTAATAGGGTCCCGTTGGTACCCTTTGGGTACGGAACCCTAAAAAACCAACCATGAAGTTTTTACTAAAAAAATTCATAGAAGTTTTTATAATTCATGCAAATACGTATAGCTATTTCTAAAAAGAACCTACTAATTTGTTTCAATATCAGATTTAATGATTTGATTGAATGAGTTTGGTTAGGTTTCATTTCATTTCATCTCATTAAATTTCATTTTCATTTCATATCAACAAAAAAATTCTACTGAAGACTTGGCTGTATGGGCATAGCTCTTTGCCTACCAGAATGGGTGAAAAAAAAACTCTGCTTATATTCTACGGTTGGCGCCATTTTTCAGAAATTTTCTTTGCGAGTTTAGTTGTTTGCTGCACAAAATGAGTAATTTCGACCCTAGTTTTTTTGAATTAACACCACCGGAACTCAGTATAATTGCACAAAATGCTTCGGAGAACATTTTACCGGAACAGTCAAAAAGTCGCTACATATCTACATACGACGAATTTATTGCGTAGAGAGAAGAGAAAAAAGCAAATAGTTTTTCAGAAAATGTTATGTTGGCATACTTCTCCGAACTCGCAGCAAAATTAAAACCTTCTACGTTATGGTCGAGGTTTTCGATGATAAAAAGTATGCTGAAAATAAGGAACAACGTGGATATAAGTGAATACATCTACCTTCGTTGATAGTGATAATTCATCAGATCCAACTCCATCAACTAGCAAACGCCATTGTATGACAAATATACATGAACAATCATACGAAATTAATAATAGTTTGTCTCAAACAGTAAATATGCAACCTAAAACTTCCCCAGTTAGTATAAAAAACTGTACCAATTTCAATGTATATGTGAATTATAACTTTTATAAGAAATAAATGTTAAGAGTCCGGCGAACATCGTTCGCAACTCGAATTCAAGGCGCGTGCAAAAATCGGCCGGTATATTGCTATCTCTATTTATCTATACACATCGGCTCCATGCTTGGTGCGACAGCAATATTTAGCGTCTGAATTTGGTCTTTTTCCGTAAATACCAAAAATGATGAATGAAAATTTGTTGTGTTTTCCACTTTGTGTTGTTATTTTGTAACTTGACAATATAAGCTATGTTCCTGATCAATTATTAGCTAAGATATCGTTGGTTTTATTATGAAACAAATAAGAAGAAAACATGCCTTTGACAAAGGCATGTTTTCTTCATCATTTTTGGTATTTACGGAAAAAGACCAAATTCAGACGCTAAATATTGCTGTCGCACCAAGCATGGAGCCGATGTGTATAGATAAATAGAGATAGCAATATACCGGCCGATTTTTGCACGCGCCTTGAATTGGAGTTGCGAACGATGTTCGCCGGACTCTTAAGTTAGTTGAGTTTATTGTGTTTACATTATTTTATTAAATTGCTTCATTTTTTCGCAACTGTATTAAAAATAGTCGTTCAGTACACGTGCGGAACCGTCATTGCAACTTGTTCCGACTGTCAATCCTCGCCTTCGGCTGCGCCTCGGCTCGGGTAGACATTTGTCAGAACTCTTTGCAATGACAGCCTTTCCGCACTTGTAATGAAATATACTAATTTTCTTTCTCGCTCTTTCTCGATATGACACAAATCAGAAGGTACTTTCCGAGCAGGTGTAGTATAAAATAATTTGAATTTGAATTTGAAATTTATTTTTCTTACCACTTGCTCAAAAAAGTGACATTCTGTGCCACAAAAAGCGAACATAATAATAGTCATTTTTAATCTGTTAAAAACAGGGAAAGAAAATTGTACTGAATTTCATTCATCCTCTAGGGGGAGAATGTGATTTAAATTTGGAATACTTACCGAAATTTATACCGAACTAAATCTGTGTTTACACCATTGAGTTTGTATATAAAGCAATAAACATGTTTTTGAAAAAGGAATACGCATTTATTATGCAGTTATGATTATTAAATAAAATTACGAAAACCGACGAGGCCGAATGAGCTTGATGCCTTTGCTTTTCCGACAAAAAAATATTAGTCTAGGAATTTGCCGCGTTTTTGTTTTCTTCAAATACATAAACGTTAAGTTTATTTTAATTTATTTTTATAAACTAGTGGTTCGCCCCGAACTGAGACCTCGCGGTATCCCATAATTCCCATAAGGTAGTTTTACTTTTAACTATATTATATTGTAATCAAAACGCGCCGAATCTGATGACGTCAATCGTCATCTGCTTTCGTGGATGGGATGCGTATTTACAATATTAAAGACAGCGCCATCTATTAACAGTATAGTGAAGTTTTGTTAAAAACATTGATGCCCATTAAAACTTAAATAATTTCGTTTCTTTATAATATTTATCTAATCTTAGTATTTGTTGTTCAAGTACAGAATATAACTCAAATTATGTGTAAGTTTCAATTTTTAATATAAAGTGGTTTTAGAGATCTAGCCTCGAATAAAATCTCCACTTTGAAAGCCCCCTATTTCGTCAATTTTAGGAATAAAAAAAAAAAAAAAAATTTGTACTCTGTTCCAAATTATCTTTAAAATGAGGTACTGCAACACTATGAAATGCAAAAAATTTTATTTTACTTCGCATTCGCTTCTATGAGAGCCCCCCTGAAATAAAGATTTTTATAACTTTTTAAGCCATTTTCGGCTGGAGGCCATCGGTTTACATATCATATCTCAAATTGAAGTAATTACGTTCAGTAATTCAGAAGTTATAAGGCTCTGACAGACGGACGGACGGACAGACGGACGGACGGACAAGTGCAAATCGCTCTAGTAAACTCAGAGACCTTCGCTTCGCTCGGTCGATAAGTTAATGTTCTAAAAATACGTTACGATGTTAAATCAAAGCGACAGTGACAGTGAATTGTCGGATTCCATCAGTGCAAAATGCTCAGACGCAAGAACAGAGAAATACTCAAATCAACTCATCAACAATATAAATGTACCAAACAAAAATGTAACTCTCTCTATCAATAATTGGACCAATGTTTCGAATGTTAACTTTTACTTTTAATTGTCATTATTTTTAATAAATACTTATCTCATATTATTATTGTGTTAATTTTTTCGCAAATGGTACGAAAAGTAGAGTATTTTCCTCGGTGATAAAGCTGTCTTAGTCTTGGGTGTACTTAAATCCCTCGCTACACTCAGGACTCGTCTTAAATCCCTCGCTTCGCTCGTGATTTAAGTTTTTAACACCCTCGCTACGCTAGGGAGTAAACCTCGAGTCCTTCGTTACGCTCGCGATTTAAATCGTCACCCGCGACAGAAGACACTACTTTATCCCCTTGGTTAATAATCTACTATTTCATCATACCTATTCGAAAAACGAATATTGGCTTCAGAGGATAGCGGGAGCAAAATTTAATTTTAACCCCATGGGACTTTTCATTTCTCCCTTCTGATTGGTCCGCGTTCGTGCTTTAGCATACTAAAGCACTAACGCGGACCAATCAGAAGAGAGAATTCAAAAATGTGTCGAAATTCATAAATGTTTGAGAAGCTGTTGTCTTCGAAAGTCACGTGATCGTCGATTAGATACATACGCCCATACTTCCAACATAAATATTAATGTTTAATTATTTCATAAAAAAATATTTGTGTTTTATTTAAACTTTCAATATACGTATTGGTAATGTCTATACTCTATACATAGTCTAGGTTGATACTCCTAGCTTTTTCTCATAGATAATGATGAAAAATAGTGTGTGTCATTCGGGGCCAAAATCTTTTGTTTTCGGGCGGCGTATATTGAATTCCTCGCTACGCTCAGGATTCTACTTTAGAATCCCTCGCTGCGCTCGGGAGTCTACTATAGAATCCTTCACTTCGCTCTGAATTCAAAATAACGCCCTCGGGGAACAAAAAATTCCTTTGGCCCCATATAACACAAATAACTATTTAATAAGCGGTGCTTCGCGAGCGGTTTACTAAGTGGGTCTGACTTGAGGTGCGGTGCGGGGAAGCGCGAGAGAGCTAGGGGGTAACGCGTAGTACCACATACATAAAGATTCATATATGGGTGTAAGGAATTGGAACAGTAAATAAAACAATCAAATAAAGTCAACGGTTTTATTACGTTATTGCATTTTGATATGTCACAGAATAATATACTAAGAAATAGCTGTTGTTTTATTTGTAAAAATTGTTCGAAAACTGAAATGTGCATTCAAAATGCTCTTATTCGGGACGGTACATGTTACTACTACTACTACTGTACACGTACCTATTCTACAGGATAGATAGCGCCCTACCAGCTAGAAAAATTTTTTAGACCTATAGGTATCTAAGTCCTGCTATCAAAGATTTTCTGATTAGAATACGTCATAAATACAAAAGAAGGTATCTACATTGAAAGATCTTTCGTTAGGCATTTCTTCCAAATCTATAAATATCAAAATAACGAAAGGCCCCACTGGATCGACACCGATTTTAGAGGTCATTTCCATTGTTTTGGTAAAGGTAGGTAAAGGTTGGATCTAATCATTCAATTCATGAAGTACCATTAAAGACTAGGAATTTCCTGCGGGTTTCATCTTATTCCAGGGTGTCCCGGTAGATTGAAGTACCTACCTATACAAGGGAGCGGCATGCAGTGGCGGACTAAGCCCGTCAGAGGCATGGGGCAGCAAAGCTAAATGAAGCTTAGTTTAAGAAGTTGATGTAATTTTAGAAGCTTGATTTGTATGTGTCCATACTTGGCACCACCCACTAAAGTGGACCGCGGTTTTTCTGTTCATCAATAACCTGGCTGTGCCACCCACCTTCCAAACCCTCAATCATCATAATATCTCGTAATTTGTCAGAATGAGAATTCTTTTATAAAAACAAATTTTGAAAAGAAACCGTATCAAAGCTAGCAGTTTCCAATTTCCTCTTCAATATTCGCCATATATTTTATATGGAAAAAATCCCCATCTTGATTTTTTTTTTCTGTTCATCAAGTAGACTTTCGGGTCTTGATCATCTTTTTCCAAGAAACCACTCTTACATCTTGTATACTCTCCGAGATAGACACCGACGAAGTTTGTATGGCCGCCATCTTGAATCTGCCATTTTGGATTTTTTTTTCAGCTCACTGCCAATTGGATGAGGTTTCGAGTGACTTTTGTTCTAACACCCCCCACCTATCTTCGATACCCTGGCCATGCTCTTTACCCGTCTAAACCCTAGGCCTAGATCATCAGCTCTCTCCATATTTTTTCTCCAAATCATTTGTCAGAATGAGAATTCTTCTATAAAAAATATTTTGAAAAGGATACTTCAAGCTCTTCAATATTCGCCATATATTTTGTATCGAAAAAAAATTCCGCCATCTTGTTTTTTTTTTTCAATTCATCAAATAAACCTTCTAGCCCTGATCATCTTTTTTAAAGGAACCACTCTTCCATCTTTTATACTCTTCGAGATAGACACCGACGAAATTTGTATGGCCGCCATCTTGAATTCGCCATTTTGGAATTTTTTTTCAGCTTGCTTCAGCTGGATGAGGTTTTGAGTGACATTTGTTCGAGCACCCCCTACCTATCTTTGATACCCTGGCCGTGCTCCTCACCCGTCTCCGAAATCCTCAATCATCAGCTCTCCATAATTTTCCCCCAAATGAATTTTTGTCCTCTATACGAAACCATCGGTGAAAAAAAAATGTTTTCATACAAAATTTTACAGGAGAGGTGATCAATGAGTGTGTACCTTTGTGTACCTTTTCAATAAATAAATAAGTGAGTCAGTCAGTCAGCGAATCAGCCCCAGCAGCTATATTATATGTATACTAGCGTTTGCTCTGTGCGCGAGCTGCTACAGCAGCAGAAAATCAAAAATGAAAAAAAAAAGAAAAAGAATAAAATAAATAATCGGCCAAGTGCGAGTCGGGCCTCGCTCTTTTAGGGTTCCGTTAAAAAAAATTAAATAAATGGAAATGGAAATATTTAATTTAATTTTTTTAATTTAATTTAATTTTTATTATTTGTTGTTATAGCGGCAATAGAAATACACAATATGTGAAAATTCCATCTGTCTATCTATTACGGTTTACGAGATACAGCCTACAGATACAGATAGATACACGTAGGCTTAGTAATAGGGTCCCGTTGGTACCCTTTGGGTACGGAACCCTAAAAAAGGAAAAAAGAAAAAAAAAAAGAAAAAAAGAAGAAAAACAAATGAAAAAAAAAGAAAAAGAAAAAAGGAGGAAAAAGAGAGATGAAAACGAAAAAAAAAAAGAAAAAAAAAGAGAAAGGAGAGAAAAAAGAAAAGAAGAAAAGAAAACGAAATAAGAAAAAAGAAAAAAAAACGAAAAGAAAAAGAAAAAAGAAAATAAAAAAGACAAAAAAAGAAAAAAAAACGAAAAAAGAAAAGAAAAAGAAAAAATAAAATAAAAAAGAAAAACGAAAAAGAAAAGAGAAAAAGCAAAAGAAAAAAGAAAGAGAAAAAAGAAAAGAGAAAAAAAAGGAAAAAGAAAAAAGAGAAAAAGAAAAGAAAAAAAGAAGAATCAATATTCACCATATATTGTGTATGGAAAAAAAATCCACCATCTTTTTTTTTTCCTGATCATTAAGTAGACCTTTGGGTCCTGATCATCTGTTGCCAAGAAACTTCTCTTCCATCTTGTATACTCACTGAGATAGACAGCTACGAAGTTTGTATGGCCGCCATCTTAAATCCGCCATTTTGGATTTTTTTTTCAACTAACTGGCAATTCTCAAAATTATTTATTTCATGTAGGCCAACCTGTGGCTCTTATGACACGTCAAGATTCTACCACCGGTTCGGAAAGCGGATTCTGCTGAGAAGAGCCGGCAAGAAACTCAGCAGTTGCTCTTTTCAAAATAATCATTTTACAATATTAATAAGTAGCTATTACATTGTAATAAGTTTTTATACTATCCTGTGGGCAGCTGGATGCCAAGCTGATTTAACCCGTGCATCTTTGTTAGAATAGAATATGACATTTCCACAAAACGTACTACAATTCAATTCATGTCAAAGACGGGCAGACAGAAAGTAGCCCCATTCCCGCCGGCGGCACCCGTTCACGAGCATGACGCATGGTCCAGCCATGAACCATCAGAACCATGAGCCATTTTCCATGAACCAAAGCTAAAAGTGACATTGGCAATCCGCTAATTAGCTGTTCACTATTTAATTAATTAACTATTTATTTTAGGTAATATATTATAGGATTTTTTTGTATTTGAATGCTGAAAATAGTCCGTATGCTAGGACAGCTAGCTTAGAAAAGGAACAGAGAGTTTTCCTTGCAAGTAGTGATACTTTATTCTCTGTCAGTGTTATCTACTTGTTTGCTATGAAACCAGCAAAACTCATGTTTTAACTATGAGACTAAAACAATACCCCCTTTGTTTTTAAAGTCTCATAACAGAATTTCTAGATGGTTTTCTTGTTAATTTATCTTTTGCTTAAAATGATAAACATTTTCTTTTTTTTATCCTCAATTGCATAAAAGAAATAAATATATGTCGGAGCAGGTATCCTCGTCGGCAACAAAGTCAGACACATTTGTTGCGCAACGAGGGTAGGTAGCGTGGAATGATAATTTCATTAATTGGGATGTATATTCTTCGAACAAAGTACCCTCAAAAGCCCCTCTTTTACATTTATTAGCCATGGTTAAGAAGCGGGAATTATTACTCAAAACTAATCAGGCTTTAAGAAAACGCTGAAACCCTACCTAAAACCGTTTCCACCATCCCCAATAACGGCCCCTTTCCACTCAGCTAATAACCACAGCGACAGACAAATCACCATCAGAACGTGAGGGTAGTTATCAAAAATATCAGAGTATTAATTAATCATTTACTTTAATTTACTTTGATCAATATTTATTCGATTAGGGTGCGATTGCTATCGCAATCCCTCAATCAAGTAGAACGACCTAGATGCGAAAGCACCTACTAGTCGTATTGAGTCTCTTGCCCTAAGTATATATTTACTCTTTGGTCTCTGGGCAGAGACTGAATTCGTATCAACGAAACAGCCGTTTTATACTAATATTTCACAAGATGGCGTACCCGCGCTGTCAAAGTCAAATGTCAATCTGATTAAACTAATTTTAATAAATAAAAGGAAACGGAAGTCAAAACAATACTTTTAAATAATTAATATAAATTAAACGGAAATCAATTGCGCCCACATAATATACATGCCCACCTTAAACAGTGTTTTTGTTCTACTGTCCAAAAACCAATAGGGCCACTTTGTCGTCCGCCTGTCTGTCCGTGTCTAGGCACTTTCTCTCAGAGACGGCTTGAAGTATTAAGTTAAAGTATATAGCAAATACTAGGGTCAATGGTCTCTTAATGTTGTGGAATTTTCAAGCTTCTACTTTAACTTAATGAAAAGTTACAGCCTACTCCCATAGAAAAGTCAGTCGGATTTTACAGACAGTCGATAGTAACTTGTGTGAGTAAATACAAAATATTGGGAAAACCTACATACGTGCTACCCTTTTCATAATAAAATACTGTTTTTCTCTAGTCCTTGCCTATTTCCTAACTTCGTTATGCATTGCAATTAAATCAGGAGCTTCGTTAGGTATATTATCGTAAATTATTCAATCCCCATTGGCGTATAGCCTACGTATATCTTTTAGCGTAGTATTGAAAAATATTCATCATGTTTAAAAGTTTAGTTTAGATTACATACAAAAATAATAGTTTAAACTGCAATTCGATTTTGAACATTAATGGATGTTGATGATGGATATAACTTTGGGCGAATAAAAAACTACAGAAATTATAGGTGTGCAAGGGAATTCCGGGAACGCCTCCGCGACGGCGCTGGCGCCTGCTTCGTTGCTCGTCTCCGAAATGCCCATGAAGAACTCCCTGCCTGGAACAGTTATATAGTCATTTTAAAGTACTTGCCTAAAGTAGAGATCGCTACTAAGCGATAAGGCCGCCTTTTGTGTCATACACGTGCAAATAAAGAGTATAACAAATAAGATAAATAAATAAATTTTAAAATTAAATTAAATTTTAACAATTGCATACTCAAACACTAAAGTCCCGAACAATGTGGCAGAAAAAAATGGCTCATTAATACGACAAGATATTTCCTCCACACTGCCAGAGCTGTGATAGAGGGCAATATCATCAGCTTATTGAAGGATTACAGACAATTCGAGATCATGGGTATATATGGTATATAGCAGAGGGCTGAGAACTGAGCCTCGAGGGAGACCTTTCCAGATGAGTCTGGGGGGAAGAGAGGATGACTGGTATTTGACCACAATAGACCTGCAGAACAGCAGGGCTACACATGAGATGTATACTTAACTAACGTAACTTCGGCGGGATACTCAGATTTTGCAATTTTTGCCTGAGCACCAGAAGTAGAACATTGTCATATGCGGAAGCGATATCGTGAAAAATGCCCGCAAGGTACTCTCCTTTTGTAAAGGCTATCCAAATGTCTGTATCAATATGCCGAGGCTGTCAGTAGTACTCAAAACCTTCTGAAACTCAAATTGGGAGGAGGGAAGAATATTTCTGCTTTCCATTAATCATTCCAGTCGGTTTTTAAGAAGATGTTCTGTTATTTTTGCTAAAGTCTAAGATGACAAAGCTATGGGTCTATAGGAATTTGAATCCAAGGGATTTTTACCAGGTTTAATGATAGGAATAACTATTTGGGATTTCCAGGAGTTAGGGACAGTACCAGTTTCAAAATATCTATTAATTATGTTGAGGAAATGAATTTTAGCTTTGTCATTTAGATTAGTCAAAAAGGAATAAGGGACACCATCTTCCCCTGGGGTTGAATCCTTCAAGCCATTTAGAGCAATTTGAAGCTCAGAAAAAGAAAAGGGAGCATCCATATCATCAGTAGTAGGAGCTGGCGTTTTGGAAATGAGTCCATATTAGGGACATTAGGTGGAGCCAATTTGTCAGCAAAGTCACTAAGCCAATCCAAGGGGTTGTTGGATGTAGGGTCAGTGTGGTGGAGGGACTGTCGGAATTTCATTATATTCATCCATACAAAGGGGAATATACAAAGATGCAAAAGAAATGTCTAGACTCTAGACATTTCTTTTGCAATAATAATCATATAAATATCATTAACAAACGCATAAGAACCAAAAGTGATGAACAACTCGCAGATACCCAGTTCAGCTTTAGATCAGGAGTCGGCACAAGAGAGGCTCTATTTGCAGTACAGGTTTTGGTGCAAACATGCTTAGATATGCAGCAGGATGTTTTTATTTGTTTCATCGATTACGAAAAAGCTTTCGATCGAGTGTTGCATGACCGCCTAATTGCAATATTACAAAATATCGGGTTGGATGGCAAAGATATACGTATCATCCAGAATCTGTACAGGAATCAACGAGCTACTGTTCGGGTTGATAATGAGGAGACAGCAAAAATCGAAATTAAAAGGGGTGTTAGACAGGGCTGTACCTATGCTATTTAATTTGTAAACTCGGAAGCCATAATAGCAGAAGCAGTCGAGGACTTAGACTGTGGAGTCAAAATAAATGGCCCGAACATAAATAATATTAGATATGCCGATGATACAGTCCTCATAGCGTCATCTGCTAAAGATATTCAGAGAATTGTCACCCGAGTAAATGAGTACAGCGAAAGAGCTGGTCTTAGGAATTAGTCATGGTCATATCTAAAAATAACATGATGACTTTGACATTACAGTAGCAGGCCAAAAACTAGAAAGAGTGCGTAAATACAAATATTTAGGTATGTGGTTAAATGAGAACTGGAATAGCGACCAGGAAATTAAGACCAGAATAGAAGTGGCTCGAAGCACCTTTAGTAAAATGAAAAAAGTGCTTTGCAACCGCAGTCTTAAGATTTCCTTGCGCACTCGTTTACTACACTGTTACATCTGGCCCATACTTCTATACGGATGTGAGGCGTGGACGATTAAAGAAGATTATATGTGGTAATAGAGGCTTTGTATTTACACAGAGAGAGTGATTAACCAGAAAGTTGTTGGCTGCAGGAGCAATCAAAAACTCTACTGTGATTTTGTTACGTCCAATATTAATAATATTATACTCCATCATGCAAGATGAAGCTAATTTTATGTTTGTGAAGAAATTGACTGAACGTAATGGCTCTTAACAAGGCTCCCGAAGTCAGGTTTTTGACTTCTCTAGAGACTTGGACAATGAATGGTCCTGTACGGTTCAGGACCACACAGTAATAAAACTGCTTGTTAGAGGTACAAGTTTATTGCCCCCTACTTAGGCTAATAACCTAATGGCAGTAATGTGAGCGCGATACGATGGAATTTTGCACTGGTGAATGAAGTGTAAATAATTGTATTTATAACAAATGCGTGAATGATGACTGGGGGGATTGTACGGTTTCGTCATAGACTGTACAGGTCCTTTGTCATCAATGGCGTAACACTTAAGGCCTTTGGAAAATAAGGGATGTATATATAAATTTGTAGCAGTGATAGCCTAGTGGTTAGGACTGCGGTCTCCTATTTGGGGGGTTGCAGGTTCGATCCCAGGTACACACCTTTGACTTTTCGGACTCAAGTGCGTTTAAGCAATTAAACATCACTTGCTTCAACGGTGAAGCAAAACATCGTGAGGAAACCTGCACACCTGAGAGTTCTTCATAATATTCTTGAAGGTGTGTGAAGTCCGCCAATTCGCATTGGGCCAGCGTGGTGGACTATGGCCTATAACCCTTCTCTGAGAGGAGACCTGCGCTCAGTAGTGAGCCGTTTATGGGTTGCTAATGATGATGATGATGATATAAATTTTCAACACATGGGTTCGCTTGGAAAGGATCAGAAATGTTTTTTTTTAGAATTTAAGGGAACTGCTCCATCGTCTGCTTGTCGTTTGCAGGAAGAGGTTGTGTTTCCATTGTGATCTTACTAATTAACATGTATTTCTACTTACCAGCACCAAAAGAGTTAGTTAAATTATAATATAAATAACAAGTTTTTATACTTAAAATCCAATAGAAAAACGCCGAAAAACACAGAGCTCTCTGTAAAACGTGTGTCAGCCAAAGACAACGCAGGTGAAAAAAAAAAACTAGTATGTTGACTATTCGCAGGTTTGACATTAACAATTGTTGACACATATTGCACCAGACAGTTAAGCGAAAGTTTCCTGTAGGAACTTCCACCTACCTCAAATCCTGCAACTCTGTGGATTGCTTGTTCCTGATGCTCTCCAGTGGCAGGTGTCCACTCCTGCAACCCAGGACTGCAACTATCAGTTCTTCTGTCTCTGATTCATTGAGTTAGGAGGCCATTGCACTACTTTTTTTTTTTTCTTTATACAGTAGGGTAAAACCTCATGGACACCTGCTTTGGGTAGTGCCGGACTCTTACCGGCTAAAACCCCTGCTGTCTCCCTGTTGTTGTTGTTGTCCGTGTGCCCGCCTTGCAAACCTAAAACACGTCAACACTATAGTCTTTTTACGCCCTTTTCTGTCTTCTTTTTTCTTCTTCCTCCTTTTCCTTTATTATGTTTTCAATAAATTTCGCAACAGATTTCCAGTTCTTTTCTGATTCTAACATTTTATTTACTAAATTTCCAATGCATATATTATCTCCTATTTTATTTATATGTTTTGTTTAACACCGGATCATATAGGCTTATTGGCTGTTCACATAACATGGTAGCAAAGTAAACGTAGACCCTAATCATAGGTTCAAGCAGCACCACACACTCTTCCGGGGGCAGCTTCTGTATCGTCATATCTTGTCTGACAGCCGCCAATCGGTCGTGCAAGAAGTCATACAGTACTTGCTTCGTTACATCTGGTCTTAGTGGAGGCCCAACTTTAGATTAGGTGACGCAGATTTAGCACTTAATTTTGGTTTTTACACAAAAGTCTTGATTTAATACACTTTCTAATAAGATCTTTTCTGTCGAATCACAAAAATTTTTCAAAAATATTCAATTAAATACATAATTAAGATATTATTTTGAAAATTCACAAAATTTTCTAAACCATAGAACAATAACACAAACTATTGACGTTTTGACGTAAGCTTGTCTCATGGAACCACTATGAATCACGATTATGTTTGTACTAAAAAAGTATTGATTTTTGTATTGCATTTCGGTACAAACTCAAAAGTTACGAGAAAATTAAAAATTAGTAATAATTATACTAGATAAATATGTAGGTAATAACTATTTAAGAAATATTCACATTTTAATTATAATAAAAATAATAGTAATAAGACATCGATTTTATATTGTGTAATAACATTTTGCAAAAACTAAACATGGCCGCCATTTTAGAATCGTAATTCCTGGTTCCTAGTACAGTACGACATTAGTTTAGGTGACGCAACGGAGGGGAGAGGGAGGGGGTTCAAGGGGAAGGGGGGAGGGGGTGACCCCCCCCCCCCCTGCAAGGGAAATCCGTCGAATCCTAATAGTTTTCGAAATATATATTTTTTTAATTTTGTAATTTTTTAGGTCCTTTAGTTTAGGTGACGCTACGGAGGGGGAAGGGAGGGGGGTCGGGGGGAAGGAGGGAAGGGTATGACCCCCCCTGCAAGGGAAATCCGTCGAATCCTAATAGTTTTCGAAATATATATTTTTTTAATATTGTAATTTTTTAGGTTCTTTAGTTTAGACTAAACGCAACGGAGGGGGGGGAGGGAGGGGGGTCGGGGGGGGGAAGGGTGTGACGAAACTTTGGAATATAATTACTTCTTTTCTTCACAAGTAAAATTTTAGCGAAGTAATAATCAAGGAGCTCAATAAAAAGGATACTACAAAAAAAATTTTAGCGAAGTACCTACATAGAACTTATTGACCATAGAGAAAAGTACTTGTTATTGACCCGTTGATATTCGAATAAAAAGTAGGTACTTACACGTTTACTACGTGTAAGTACTAGTACCTAATCTGTGGTACTTACTTCGCTATACTTGTGAAGGTCTGTGGCGGGAAACAAGAAGCGTGTATTTTTATTTAAAATTTTAATTATCTCTTTAAAATATCCACTTTTGAAGGAAATTTCGGAAATTTTTCATTAAAAAATAAATAGAAATGCCGTCCGATAGTGACGGCAATAATACAGGCACGGATTACGAGGCGGGCGGGAAAAGGAAACCGCCAAGACGTAGCCAAGACATTCACAAGGAAAATGATGATTTCTAGAAGCCATACTACAAATCAAATTATAAAAGGGTTTTCCCTGAATCAGTAGGAATGGCTGAATACTCGGTTTATATTGAAAGTCGTAAAGAAGAAGTGAAACTTGGAAATACGAATCCCTTAATGTTGGCGGGAATTTTTAAAAACGAAATTAAAGGAGTCATCAATATCAGACGAATAAACGCCTCTAAAGTAGGAGTGATGTTTTCGCGGGCGATCAACGCCAACGACTTTTTAAAAAATGAAAACTTCTTAGAGAAGTATGATTACAAGGCATTTATTCCAGCAAAGGCGGTGGAAACAATCGGGGTATTAAGGTATGTTCCCATCAGCATAAGCAATGAAGAACTGTTTATAAAACTGTCGTCAAAATATGAGATCGTCGCCGTGCGTCGCTTTACAAAAAAAGTTAATGGACAGATCAAACCCTTTAGTTCTGTAAGTATTACTTTTTTGTCGACCAACTTACCCGATTATGTACATCTGGACTTATTCCAATATAGGGTGCATCAGTATGTTGCCCCACTATTACAATGCTTTAAATGCTTTAAGTTTAACCACGGAGCAAAGATTTGTAAGTCAGTGCAACGGTGTTCAATTTGTACAGAGGAGCATCGTTACACTGAATGTGCGGAAAATGCGGTAAATAAATGCATAAATTGTGGTGGCCCTCATGTCGCAATCTCTAGAGATTGCCCAATAAAGAAACAAAAAATGGATGAAAAGTTTAATAGGTCTTCTTATGCAAAAGTTTTACAAACAAAACAAACTCAAAATTTATTTAACAATTATAATGAAAATTTCCCTTCAATACCAAAAACAACAATGAATCCAATAACAGTGGACCAACCACAAGTTAATTCTAATGACACTCCTAAAGTACAGAAATCAAAGACGGAAACTCCCCAAACTAATACCGCAAATAATAATAATGAAACTCTTATTGACCAAATTATAACAATTGACAATATTTTGAAAGCACTTATTGGAGCATTGGTGGCCATGGGTAACTCAGGCCGTAAACTTACAACATCGATTGTAAAAGAAATGCTTATTACTAATCTTAAAAACAATGGATAAACAATTTATTAGAATTTCACAATTTAATATACAATCTATTAATAATAAAAAGCCTTTGCTTATTAATTATCTAGTTCAAAATGATATAGATATCTGCTTGTTAAATGAAACATGGCTGAGAGAAAATAGACTTATCAATATTCCTAACTACAATTTTATTAATCAAAATGGAAAAAATGGACGTGGTGGAGTAGCAATTTTAATTAAAAATAGTTTCAAATACTTTGTTGTCCCTACACCATTCTATGATTATATGCAGTCAGTAGCTATAACCCTTACTACAAGTCTAGGTAATATCTCCATTTTATGTGTTTATGCTCCACCCAGTGGGGGTCGCTTTAAGGTCAGAAGATTAAAACAAATAATTAACAGTCTACCTGCGCCAGTTCTGCTTTCAGGTGATTTAAATGCTCACCATATTGCTTTCGGATGTGTCACAACAAAAACTAGAGGTACTGATATATTCTATAACATGTTGGATGAAAGTGATCTTTGTATATTGAATAATGGAAGTCCAACTACAGTAGGGAGCATTCATTTTAATCAATCTTCTATTGACATTTCATGTGTTACTCCTTCTTTAGCTCCTTTATGTGATTGGCATGTAAGTACATGATGATCCTATGGGTAAACTAGCGGCACGCTATGATGGCCGGTTTGACGTTTGTCCGCTCATGAAGTTCCGTATTAATTGATAACGACTTTGAAGGAAATAATTGTATTACTTTATTGACGATAGTGATGTGCAGAGATTCATAAATTTTATCGAATGTAGTTTTAGGTTTAGGACTCAAAATTTATTTATTAAATTGATTTCTAAAATGTATACAAGTGTAGAAAAATCAGTTTGCACCATTTAAGGGGTGAATGTACTTGTGAATATGAACAATTTTCACTATGTGGACAAACCTCTGAAATCGCAAAAAAATATCAGCTGTTTCATACAAAAGGTAAATTTTTTATTTTTATATGATATATACCACAACTCGGCATTTGGTTTTCTAAATTGAAAATTTTTAAAAATGGAATCTAATACGATCGTCACATAGGATCGCTGGCTAGCACAACTACTACCTCCGGCAAACTCGCGTCAATGCTCAATGCAAAACAAAGCAGTTTCGAATTGACGTTGCTTCGAAAAGTATAAACTGTCAGTGCAATGCGATTGTGATATAGTTTTGACCTGGCTTTGGATTTCAAATATTGATACTGCATTACTGTTGACCCTTGCTCGTTAATTTGGACTCTGTTCAAGCCCTTTGTTGTGGATTTCGTCGATATGACCGAACGTACGCAGAGAACTGTTCTAAATAGTCAGACACGTGAGTTCGTAATACGCCTTCGTAAATATTTCGATCGTGAAGCTCAAAATGGAGGGCCAATTTTACCTATAACGTCAGTGGTTGAACGCGTAGCTGATGCGCTTAATATTGGACAACGAACTGTTAGACGGATAACTAAAAAAAAATATGGCGAGACTGGCACAGAAGAAAATAAACTTCACACACCAAAAAAGAGAAAACGAGCAAAACCAGTCGTAGGCATCGATAGCTTTGATGCCGATGCTATCCGAAGACATGTTTACGGCTACTATTTACAGAAGGAGTATCCAACAAGAAAAAAGTTGGTGCATTCACTGAAGGAAGCTGGATTATTCTTCGGTGGGGAAAGTTCTTTAACGAAGATTTTGAAGACCATTGGATTTCGATACAAAAAATGTAACAAACGCAAAATATTGATGGAAAGATTTGATATAGCGATGGCAAGGTATACTTTTTTACGGCAAGTGAAAGAAATCAAAAATTGGCAAAATGTTGTGTTCTTGGATGAAACATGGCTTAATGCTAACCATACTGTAGGCCGTTCTTGGAACGATGACACAGCAGCATCTACTTCCAAAGTTCCTGTAGGAAAAGGATCGCGACTTATAATTTGTCACGCCGGAACCATCAACGGGTTTGTCGAAGGTTCTCTCATGGCTTTTGCGTCAAAAACCACTGGAGACTATCATGAAGACATGAATGGAGAAAAGTTTACTGAATGGTTTACCTCAATGTTGTGTAGCCTCCCTGAACCATCTATTATAATTATGGACAACGCCCCATACCACTCGATGCAAATTGACAAGCCACCTGCCCAATCCCAAAAGAAAGCTGATATCGTCGCATGGCTTCGTAAAAATGGCGTAGATGCAAACATGAATATGTTAAAAGCGGAATTAGTACGTCTTTTAAAAGAAAACAAACCAACCAAGATCCGATACGTCATTGACGAAATAGCATTAGAACATGGGCACAGAGTTATACGGTTACCGCCTTACCATTGTGAGTATAATGCGATTGAGTTGGTGTGGGCTCAAATTAAGGGATATGCTGCAAGACACAATACAGAACCCCCATTTACCACAAAAAAAATGCTAAAATTATTAGAAGAAGCTTGTGAACATGTGACTAAAGGAGACTGGGAAAAGGTTGTGAATAGAACTGTTAAATTAATAAGGGAAGATTATGAAAGAGATGTGAAAATAGATAATATTATAGAAAACGAACATATAATTATTAATGTAGGTGATGATAGCAGTGACGACAGTGAAAATAGTAGTATGGACGAATCTGATTAATTATGGCCTTTTGTGGCACCTTTTTTGGTATCTTTTGTATTCATATGTTTCTTGTGTGCATATAAAGTATGTATATTCATTTTCATTCAAATATTCAGTTCGTTCAAATAAATTAAATAAACATATACATTTTTGTTTTATTAAACCTATTTAATCAGGTACAAAAACAAAACTTAATTGTTTTTTGTTCGAGAATAAATTGACATTCCACATCACTATTGTAATGTGTCAAACCGGCCATCATAGCGTGCCGCTAGTGTAGTTATCACTATCCAACCATAGTTGACTTATATACTTGTATTGAAAAGTATGATATAGGAGAACCTTGTGAACGTTTCAATTATAAAAAAGCTGGTCAAAGTTCCAGGCTGAAACAAAAAAAATGTTTGAAAACTTCACAATTGATACATCCAATATACTTGGTACTTATGAAAACTTCTGCACCTCACTTCTAGAAATAAGGAAAGATTGTGTACCTATAATTTCCAAACCTAATAAGTTTGTTATGAGAAAACCAGTTCCTTGGTGGGACACAGACTGTTTAGAAGCTGTAAAGAAAAGTAAAAATGCTTTAAGATTTTATAAATTAAATCCTACAATAGAAAATTACATAGAATATAAAAATTGATGCCTTCAAAAAGAGGTTAATTAGTGAAAAAAAGAAAACAAGTTGGAGACGAATCTGTGATTCATTTAATAGATATACTCCAATAAGTTATATCTGGAATTCTATTAGGAGATTTAAGAGGGTACCTGTATATAAGCCACCAAAAAATGATGATTGGATTCCTTCTTTCTTAGATAAATATGCACCCACAATAGCACCAACTGAAAAAGAAATCGATATTTTAAATTTAAATTCAATATTTAATCAGATAGGTAGTGACAGTAGCTCTTTTGTCTTGAAAGCATTTACTTGGCATGAATTTACTGCAGCCTGGATGGATCAAGGAGAGATTCCACTCCGGGATTGGATGATATTACATACAAACTTATTAGCAACATGCATGTTAATGGACAAAAAACTCTTTTAAAAATCTTTAATTTACTTTGGGACATTCAATGTATACCAAAATCTTGGAAAACGCAATGTGTGATACCTATTTTGAAACCTGATAAACCAGAACATGACTTCAACTCCTACAGGCCAATTTCACTTTCCTCTTGTGTAGGAAAATTATTTGAATATATGTTAAAAACTAGACTAGACTATTACATTGAAGCGAATCATATTCTACCTGAACAACAATCAAAATCCTCATAGTCAGACAAATACGTATTGGCGAAACAAAAAAACACCCTTGTTGGTTAAATTACAGAGGGAACTGAATGCGGTTAGTATTAGTTCTAGTCTAATAATAGAAACGTTCTCATTAGACTTTTGGGTCAACAGTTTAGATTTGTCAAATATAGTAAGAATTAACCTGGGTAATTTAAGAAAGTCTAAAAGGGAAGGTAAACCAGTAAATTTATTTCGATTATGCAATGAATTTTTGAGTAATAACTATGATCAATTTTATAAGATTTATACAGATGGGTCGAAAAGATAACACAGGCGCTGGAGTTGCTTTCTATGATCCTCAAGCGAATACTTCCGTAAAGTTAGCTATCCAATCCAAAATAATGAGTATAATGTTTGTTGAATTGTTCGCTATTGCTGAAGCGCTTTCTTATATAGAATCTCTGACACCAGGCAAGTATGTCATATTGAGCGACTCTAAAAGCGCCTTGCAGTATTTAATAAAATGTACTTTGGGCTATCGAGGGGCACCGATAGCTTTTAATATTTTGCAGACGATCAAAAATCTTATAAGTAGAAATAATAATGTAATTTTACAGTGGATACCCGCTCATATCGGTTTGATAGAAAATGAAATTGTAGATAAGTTGGCTAAGGAAGCTGTAGATGATGGCGTTTATTTTAATTGTTTGCCTTACTGGTCAGATGCTTTGAGTGTAGTAAAGGAACACGACCTGAAATGCTGGAAAGAATATTTTGATGAAAAATCTTTAAGCAAGGGTATATGGTTCAAAACAATACAACCGACAGTAGGACGCGTTTCATGGATTCAGTCGGCCGATATGAGCAGGAGCGACACTGTCACTGCCTTGCGACTGCGCGCTGGACATATTCCGTTAAATAGTTTTGGTTTTCTGATGAAAAAGATATCCAGCCCAAATTGTTCGGAATGTGGAGTACTGGAGGACATAAATCATATATTTCTAGAATGCAGTCGCATCGAAGCTGAAAGAATAAATTATTTTATTATGTTTAATTTAGAGAGATTGAATGTTGGCGTTTGTAATAGCATTCTGGCCTCTGCGCTGTCACGAGAGGCCAGGATGCTATATAAACTGTTTCGTGTAGCTCTTAAGCGCAGATCAATGTAAATAGATTTATGGTGATTGTGAATTATGAGGGTGTCATGTTCATAAGTGAACAAACCCTATAATAAAGAAAAAAAAAAAAAAAAAGCGCAACAACATGGCGTTCTTTTTGACAACGACACGTACTTACACGAGTCATGATGACATTTGACATAAAAATAATCACAATTGGGATTTTGACTGATTTTTTTATTTATTTAAAATAACGTTTTTTAATATTATAACACAATGCCACTTTTCTTTTTTAAATATCTCAACTAGTCTCGGAAATATAAAGCTTTAAAGTTACCTTGTTAGACAAAGAGAGCGCTATTGTGTTGTGACGTCAAAACACAAAGCTCCATACACTCTTCATAGAAAATTTTATTTTAGAAAGAGACAGATACAGTCGTAGTAAAACAATGGTAAAACAGCTCATAACTTATTTGTTTTTTGATCGATTTATTTTATGTTTTTACAAATGTTATTCTTAGATGTTACATTTTCGATTATAAATAATAAATATCAACATTTTGACAACAGTCAAATACCCAATCGACAGCAATTGACATTTGACATACCAGCAATTGATGTTTGACAATTGAAATGACACTAAGATGACGTAACGTCATTACAAACATAGACAACAAAAGCAGATGGATGCACTCCGGGAGTTGCCATTCTACAGAATCAATATTATATCTTTAACTCTTATTCACTGTAATACTCCAAAAAAGCATATTTTATTTCAATTTCTATGGTTAAATACTATTCTTTTGTATAGCGTACAAGTACCTGGCCCAAAACGAAACAACCCCTTTCGCGCGTCGCTTATCTGATATGGCCGCCCCAATTTGTTTATAGGAGTTTGTTTCAACGAAATCGCCGTCGCGTCGCAATTGCTTTCGCGGCCTAAAAAATATTTTTTCTCAAATAAAAATTAAATAAAATTAGTAAATTTTAAACTAGATTCACCGCAAGTCAAATATTAAAATTCACATTTGTTCACTATAATAATATTGCAAATGCAAAGTAAAAAGGCATCCTTAAGTACAAATCGTTGGTTACATGATTAATTAATTTTATTTATACAGTGGGACTCCAAAAATTTTTTGTCAGCCCTATGTATAAAATAAGAATTAGTTGGGAGACTGAGTGTGTTCACAATCTATACTTATAATAATTTAAAATATTTCACAATATTATACTCTTCTGAGATTTTATCTGGTCTACTAATATGACGGTGTACTAGTATATATTTTGATTTTGCAAGCGACTTCGTGCGATTTGGTAGGTCTTTAAAAATCCTACGCCTAATTGGGCCATTTAGGCTTCTGCTATGTTGTATGTAAATATAAATTAATATTTTAACTCATAGTATTAGATATTATCTTGCATTACAGTACCTACGTAAAAAATCGGCCAAGTGCGAGTCGGGCCTCGCTCTGTTAGGGTTCCGTTAAAAAAAATTAAATAAAAATATTTCTATGTACCCATGGAAGTATTTTTATTTAATTTTTTAATTAAATTTAATTTTTATTATTTGTTGTTATAGCGGCAATAGAAATACATAATATGTGAAAATTTCATCTGTCTATCTATTACGGTTTACGAGATACAGCCCGCTGACAGACGGACGGACGGACGGACGGACGGACGGACGGACGGACGGACGGACGGACGGACGGACGGACGGACGGACAGCGTAGGCTTAGTAATAGGGTCCCGTTAGTACCCTTTGGGTACGGAACCGTAAAAATTAATCAAGTTTATAAAATAAACACAGCCAATAAACATATTACGTATTTTAAGTAATTTGTTCTTACATTTCTACTGGAGTACTTTAAAAAAACAAAAAAAAAATCATAAGGCGATTATATAATAGGCTATTTGACTACTTTTAGAAAATCATCTTAAATTGTTAATAATGCTATGCTGAAGCTAACGAAACATATATTTCGGCATAATTTTCATTATTTTTCATAAAAATCGAGAAATAAATTCAAAAAAATAAATTGCCGCCGAAACGTTCCATTTGCTCTCATGACGTAACAGTTCACATTTCATACAATGACAATTTTATAATATGTGTTTAGGCCGCGTGTCGCATACTATTTGGTATTTAATAAAATAGTAACGATGAAAAACAGACGAAATTAGCCTATTACGCCGCACAAACACGTCGAAATGTATTGACAAAATGAGAATTCCATAGGTGGTGTGGACTGTGACGGCATTCGAGATCACGGAACGTTTTCGATCACGTGACCATGGCCAGAATTATAGCAATTTTATTTAATGTTTTCTAATTAAATAAAGCTTTATTTTTTAGTTTTGTCGTATGGAATAATGTTTTTAGATAATAATCTTTTAGGATGACACCAGTTGAAACGATATTTTTATTATAGTCAAATACCCTATTGATGTAAACTATAGAATATACATATTATTTAGGATTCGGGGAAAAAGTTATGATTTTCATATTTCAATGTCTCTTGAAAGGGCAATGCCATTTTGTAAAGCAATGGTAGTAGAACGGAAGAATATAGTGGATAAGACATTGACAAAAGTTTAGTTCAGCGACCTTTTTAACCAACTACGGCAAAACCAAAAGGGAAGTATGATTTTTAGCAGTCCATGTATGTATATTTCTATTTACCGCAGTATATGTATGTATATTTTTATTTACCTATGTTTCAACGTAGCGCCTGAAATACTGAGTCGATTTTGATAAATGAGGGCCATAAATAATGAATAAATCGAACAATCCAACTACTTAATAATCGAATGTCAATTTATTCGTCTTCACAAAAAACAATCGAATGAATATCAAAAGAATCGTAATACTACTAGCCTTCTACTGCCTACGTACTGAGTCTATTTCGATGAATTAGGTACCTATCAATAAAAACGGATGTAACATCCAATTTTCCGAAGTCGGATGGCATTTTTTGAACTTTTTTCGTTTACTTTTAAAGGGTAATGGTAATTTTGTATGGGCCCCGTACCCGAGAATGTAGCATTATGGACTAAGTCGGCTTTTGTTGTCCTAATGGTGCTGTTTAATTAATCCTAAGGCAGCATGCCTGAATTCACTTGTAGAAAAGATATGTTCGTTAGAAGAACAGATTTTTCGTAACAATTTATTCATTAATTAGTATAAACCATAGACGTAATTTTTACTTCCGTATGCAGACCAGTTGACAGCCGCAAAACGCATAACCATGATTTTGATTTATCAAACTTCAAAGAAATATAGTACTTATAATAAAGCGCATAGCAATCATTTTGGCGTGACCAATTTTTCTTTGATATCTGGTCATATCGATATCAGATTCGCTTACCTTTTCTATTTTTAGATATTGCCGTAAAGAGAATTATTTCGCTCCTCTCTCCTTTGAACGTGTTCTTACGGTAGTAAATAAACTACATAAGTTTATGGTATAAATTACTAGCTGCTCCGACAGCCGTTTTCCTGTCTTAGATATGAATATTCAATACGAAATGGAATGAATCATCTGTCAATTAAAAAAAATATAATTGTTTTGTTCCAAAAAAAAAAACCAGCTGTCTGCTAAATTCGCATACATACGCCCGAACTGTCAAACTCGCGAAGTTAAAATAGTCGTTATTTTCTGAAATTATCCAATTTTCTTAACTTCTCTTTCCGTAAGAACCTTCTACAAAGTATTAGAAAACTTAAAAACAAAAAGATGAATGAAATCGGTGAAGTCGTTCTCAAGTTATGGCATGACCAAGAGAAACAGGGATAAATTTAATATCTTTTTTCTCCAAGTGAATTCAGACATGTGGTCTTATAATTTATTAAACTACTCTATAAGAACAACAAATATCGACATAGTTGAATAACAATACAATCAAGAGGACTATTTCATTGCGCATCCCTTTCTCTCGCACATTCTAATATTTTCAATGATTGTAAAAATCTCAGATACTTTTGACTAGTCTATTATTATCTTCGACAATTAAATTACGGATATTTTAGATACAGTTTCATTATGAAATACCTGGATTATGATAGAGAAAAATGGCGAAATCTACTATTAACTTCACTACACAACACAACGCCACTAACACAATCCTAACTTACACTAGCGGCACGCTATGATGGCCGGTTTGACACATTACAATAGTGATGTGGAATGTCAATTTATTCTCGAACAAAAAACAATTAAGTTTTGTTTTTGTACCTGATTAAATAGGTTTAATAAAACAAAAATGTGTTTATTTAATTTATTTGAACGAACTGAATATTTGAATGAAAATGAATATACATACTTTATATGCACACAAGAAACATATGAATACAAAAGATACCAAAAAAGGTGCCACAAAAGGCCATAATTAATCAGATTCGTCCATACTACTATTTTCACTGTCGTCACTGCTATCATCACCTACATTAATAATTATATGTTCGTTTTCTATAATATTATCTATTTTCACATCTCTTTCATAATCTTCCCTTATTAATTTAACAGTTCTATTCACAACCTTTTCCCAGTCTCCTTTAGTCACATGTTCACAAGCTTCTTCTAATAATTTTAGCATTTTTTTTTGTGGTAAATGGGGGTTCTGTATTGTGTCTTGCAGCATATCCCTTAATTTGAGCCCACACCAACTCAATCGCATTATACTCACAATGGTAAGGCGGTAACCGTATAACTCTGTGCCCATGTTCTAATGCTATTTCGTCAATGACGTATCGGATCTTGGTTGGTTTGTTTTCTTTTAAAAGACGTACTAATTCCGCTTTTAACATATTCATGTTTGCATCTACGCCATTTTTACGAAGCCATGCGACGATATCAGCTTTCTTTTGGGATTGGGCAGGTGGCTTGTCAATTTGCATCGAGTGGTATGGGGCGTTGTCCATAATTATAATAGATGGTTCAGGGAGGCTACACAACATTGAGGTAAACCATTCAGTAAACTTTTCTCCATTCATGTCTTCATGATAGTCTCCAGTGGTTTTTGACGCAAAAGCCATGAGAGAACCTTCGACAAACCGATTGTCGTTCCGTTGATGGTTCCGGCGTGACAAATTATAAGTCGCGATCCTTTTCCTACAGGAACTTTGGAAGTAGATGCTGCTGTGTCATCGTTCCAAGAACGGCCTACAGTATGGTTAGCATTAAGCCATGTTTCATCCAAGAACACAACATTTTGCCAATTTTTGATTTCTTTCACTTGCCGTAAAAAAGTATACCTTGCCATCGCTATATCAAATCTTTCCATCAATATTTTGCGTTTGTTACATTTTTTGTATCGAAATCCAATGGTCTTCAAAATCTTCGTTAAAGAACTTTCCCCACCGAAGAATAATCCAGCTTCCTTCAGTGAATGCACCAACTTTTTTCTTGTTGGATACTCCTTCTGTAAATAGTAGCCGTAAACATGTCTTCGGATAGCATCGGCATCAAAGCTATCGATGCCTACGACTGGTTTTGCTCGTTTTCTCTTTTTTGGTGTGTGAAGTTTATTTTCTTCTGTGCCAGTCTCGCCATATTTTTTTTTAGTTATCCGTCTAACAGTTCGTTGTCCAATATTAAGCGCATCAGCTACGCGTTCAACCACTGACGTTATAGGTAAAATTGGCCCTCCATTTTGAGCTTCACGATCGAAATAGTTACGAAGGCGTATTACGAACTCACGTGTCTGACTATTTAGAACAGTTCTCTGCGTACGTTCGGTCATATCGACGAAATCCACAACAAAGGGCTTGAACAGAGTCCAAATTAACGAGCAAGGGTCAACAGTAATGCAGTATCAATATTTGAAATCCAAAGCCAGGTCAAAACTATATCACAATCGCATTGCACTGACAGTTTATACTTTTCGAAGCAACGTCAATTCGAAACTGCTTTGTTTTGCATTGAGCATTGACGCGAGTTTGCCGGAGGTAGTAGTTGTGCTAGCCAGCGATCCTATGTGACGATCGTATTAGATTCCATTTTTAAAAATTTTCAATTTAGAAAACCAAATGCCGAGTTGTGGTATATATCATATAAAAATAAAAATTTTACCTTTTGTATGAAACAGCTGATATTTTTTTGCGATTTCAGAGGTTTGTCCACATAGTGAAAATTGTTCATATTCACAAGTACATTCACCCCTTAAATGGTGCAAACTGATTTTTCTACACTTGTATACATTTTAGAAATCAATTTAATAAATAAATTTTGAGTCCTAAACCTAAAACTACATTCGATAAAATTTATGAATCTCTGCACATCACTATCGTCAATAAAGTAATACAATTATTTCCTTCAAAGTCGTTATCAATTAATACGGAACTTCATGAGCGGACAAACGTCAAACCGGCCATCATAGCGTGCCGCTAGTGTAGGTATATCTATATATATATAAAAGAAAGTGGTGTTAGTTACACTATTTATAACTCAAGAACGGATGAACCGATTTGGCTGAAAATTGGTGGCGAGGTAGCTTAGAACCAGGAGACGGACATAGGATACTTTTTATCCCGTTCGACCGCGTTTCCGTCAAGTCACTATAAAACGTGGTATAACAAAAACGCATCTGACATGGAATAACAAAACGCAAATGACAGTGGAATAACAAAACGTAAATGACAGCTAAACGTAATTTTGTCTTTGGTTAAGTATGGTAAAAAACTTTGACAATTATAAAAAGTGTTATAATAAAGCATAACTGATATTATAAATGCGAAAGTGTGTTTGTTTGTTGGTTTGTCCTTCAATCACGTCGCAACAGAACAGCGGATTGATGCGATTTTTTGCATGGGTATAGTAATGGATGTAGTAGTGGTTCCTCAGACCGGGAGAGCTACGTTTTATCTCGGATAATGAAAGAGTTCCCGCGGGATTTTTAAAAACTAAATCCATGCGGACGAAGTCGCGGGCATCAGCTAGTATGATAGTAAAAATATGTCTAAAATATCCGTAACTTAATTGTCAAAGAAGAATTGACCTCATTTTGTTAAAAGTATCTGAGATTCTTACAATCATTGATGCGAAATGTAATATCCCTCTTAACTTCTGTCTGGGCCCACTATTACCCATCCTCCTTTACTCATCTAGATCTGGTTTACCTTGACTCAAGTTGATGTGGGTGTTCATGTTCCTGAGCGCATATTGTGCCAACATATGCAAGGCGCATGCGACAAATGCGCCAATACCGAAGTACCGGAACGTATACCAGCCTCCATAAGCGGTGTACAGTCGGCCACCTATGAAACTGCCCAGCGAAGTTCCCACCCCTTCGAACACTGCGCCCACCAAACCCTGGAATATGAACGGATGCGGCTTAATTTTGCTGTAGACTGTACCATTTGGTACCAGATTCTCCAAAGCCGAGTAACGTTTAACCGAAGAATATTTTTGAAAGATTTTCAATATGAAATAGGCATGATTCAAAAAACTATTGGATGATATTCGGAAGTATCTATACGCTTATGTTACAAACCGCCATACGATTAAATAAATGACTGCGACATGGAGCTGATCTGATGATGGGAATGGAAGGTGGCTATAGCAACTCTGTAATAAAACGACGTAACAACATCGAGTTTAGGCACATTTGGTATTCGTCTTGCCAAGTACAATCCTAGATAATATCCAGGGTCTGATAATTATCAGATATGTAATTATTATATTTATATATGTAATCATTATAATTTAACTGTCACTTGTTTGAAACTATATTATACTATATAATATGGGAATATGGGATCTTAAAATGAGTATTTGAGTATTAGTATTCAATTGGATGCCTAACATGGGTAACCTAAGTTTGTCACGCTCTCTTTAAACATTTCTGTGGTGGTGTCGTGTGGTGTGGGTTGTTACGTTCCCTCAAATATGGTCAAGCGAAGCAACGGCTGGATCATGCGTCATGCTCGTGAATGGGTGCCGCCGGCGGGAATGGGGCTACTTTCCGTCTGCCCGCCTTAACAACATGAATTTAGAATAGAATAGAATAGAATAGAAATGTTTTTTATTCAAATAAACTTTTTTACAAGTGCTTTCGAATCGTCGATGAGTCTACCACTGGTTCGGAATGCCGTTCCTGCCGAGAAGAACCAGCAAGAAAATCGGCAGTTGCTCTTTTCAAAATAAGTTTACATTCAATAGAATAGTTAAACAGTTCAATTACCACCTGCTTTGAATTGTAGTACGTTGTTTTTTTTTTAATTTCCCCTCATTGTGGAATTATTATATTTTATTTAAACAAAGTTGCATGGGTTAAATCGGCTTGGCATCCAGCTGCCCACAAGATAGTATAAAAAACTTATTACAATGTAATAGCTTCATAATAATATTGTAAAATGATTATTTTGAAAAGAGCAACTGCTGAGTTTCTTGCCGGCTCTTCTCAGCAGAATCCGCTTTCCGAACCGGTGGTAGAGTCATGACGTGTCATAAGAGCCACAGCTTAGCCTACGTGAAACAAATATGATTTTGAATTTTGAATATTTTCATACCTGTACAGTAGTTTCGGTGCCCGGCGGGGATACAACTGTGGCGTATGACGTCATAGTGGGGTAGAACATGCCGAACGTTATGCCCTGGAACATTTCTATGGGCAATATCCACCATGGGTTGGTCACTATGGAGTACAGCAAGAATCTGAGGCCGAACGCGAACAGTACCAGGCCGAGTGTTTATGTGACCGAACTTGCGGAGGAGGTAACCTAAAACAAAAACATGTACATTAAAGCTTAAAAACTGCAACCCGACCACTTAAAATTGAATGTGATATCATAGAATAGAATAGAATAGAAATGTTTTTTATTAATAGAATAGAATAGAAATGTTTTTTTATTGAAATAAACTTTTTTACAAGTGCTTTTGAATCGTCGATGAGTCTACCACTGCCCCGGCACCCGGCGCCGCGATGCTAGCAAATGTTCTGGAGCGTTTGGCAGCGGTACACAGAGCTCCGCTGGTAGACCTCTTCCAAGCATTCTCTAGCATGGCTATGCGAGGCATTCCTTCATGCAACCGGGCGGGTCGGCGGAGTTGCGGATCGCCGGTGTCTATATGACCCTGGACAAGAAGGACTGCTCATGTGCCACTCCCAACACTGGGCAGACCCTGTAACCTTTTTTTCCCATGTGTTCCCCCAAACCCCTATTATACCCCCCACTCCCGCACACTCCACACTCACTTACACACTGCAGTTACATACAGAAACTCCACATCTCGACACACAACTCAAAAAGCCTCATGACGGATCTCAATATACGTAATCGACTCCTGGCGGGTAGCGAGCAATCCAGATCCCGTCCTGGCACCCAGGCGTTGCCTTCAGGCGATGCCCAGCCAGGCTGCCCTTCGTACTCAGGAGGGGGCAAAGACCCGTTTATAAGCTCACGCACAGACCGACCGACGACCTCAGCAAGCCCACTGGACCTAACCTCTCTGGCCGAAGCGATCCCGACAACCACGCTCTCTAGCGCATGGACGCTCGTGGCCCCAAAACAAAAACGGAAAGGCAAAAAACCGAAGAACCGACGGACCGATAAACCCAATGACCCAGGCGACTCACACACGGACACCGCACACACCAGAGGCGGGAATCGGGAAGACTCCGACTGCACAACCGCGCTCGCTGGCGGTGCGGCCGGGGGAAGCAAAGGAGGAAGCGAAGAGCGGCCGTCAAAACGAGGCGGCAACTCACACGTGGACTCCAATGCGACCCCAGGCTGCTCCGCAAGCGTTGATGCGGGAGGGCAGAGACCGGGCCCTGACCGTGACCCACAGGCCTCGGGAGAGTCGAGCACCACCACCACTGGGGCTGGGCAAACCGCAGTCAAGGACAGGGCGAACACTGGTGGTCACACCGACCCCGACGGGAACCCAATCCGGACGCGGGGCGCAACGGGCCCCAGGGTATCCAACACAGCTCGACCCCCAACAACAACAACAACAACAACAACAACAACAACAACAACAACAACAACCGACAAAACCAACGCTCACAATCTGCCTAACACGAGGGCTCACCCACGTGCTAGGAAACGTTACAGAGGAGCTAAAACCAACAACCCTGGAACGTCGTCGAGCCAACCAAACATGAAAAGGGAAAGACTCGATGACACAATCTCACCCAGGGGAGGGCATAAACGCGCTCGGACTGACAATCGGCCAACTCATGGTGAGTCGGGCTCCTATGCCAGGGCTGCCCAATCTCACCTGAGTGTGGCCGTGACCACAACACCCAGAGTAGACCTAACCCAAACTGAGGCAAACGCCATACAGTCGCAGATACAGAAGGCCATTTTCGCAATCTGTATCGCACCGTTGGCTCCAGGCCAGACCCGATACGCCCCGTCGTTTGAGGGAAAAGCCTTCCTCAGTGAGGGTGTGCTTAAAATCTTTTGCCATGACGAACAAGCCTTAAACTGGCTAAAAAGTACGGTACCCAAACTCACACCACCAAGAGACGGAACAGAGCTTACTGTGATACGTCAAACGGAAATACCGGTTAGGATAAGGTCGGGGCTCTATGTACCCAACTACGATGGGGGGATAGGGCAACTCCACCAGGTACTATCATTCCAAAATCCCTGGTATGACGTGTCACGGTGGACTCTGTTCAGTTACCAAACCACCTCCAGCAGCCCTCCGGGGGTATTCCTAATATTGGGAATACCAAAGGAAGAGCTGCCAAAAATCCTGGCGCGCAGTAGGAAGGTCGCCTACTCCACGGGCACGATCTACATCAGGTTCTTCACGCGTGAAGGACTGAGTGATGTACCGCCTGGACACAACTCAGCGCCTGAAGACCGTGGGGAGCCTGATCGGGGAGTGATCATGGATGTGGACGAAGCAACCGACCAGCGCCCCAAAACACCAGAACCATCCGTGGGCACTGTCCTCGATAACATTGAGGCAGTGCTAGCGGACTCCCGAGCGGACCGACCACAAACTCGGGAGGAAATGGTGACACCCAACACCTCAGACAAAACTGCCCCCGCCGACCAACTACCGGCGCAGAGGGCACTATAATACATATGATTCAGACCAACCTCCAGCACAAACATCTCGCCACGGCCACTCTACGCAGGCAGCTGGAGGTGGAAGCCGACACCATTGCACTGATTCAAGAGCCGTGGGTCAGGGGCAACAACATATGCGGGTTCGGCAGCTGTAATGGTAAGATCTTTACATACAGTAATGATGAACCACCTAGAACATGCATTTACATCCCACGCTGCTTATCAGCGTTACTACTAACGCAATACTGTTCCAGAGACCTAACAGCCGTAAAAATAAAAAACGGAATACAACAGGGCAGGGGAGAACCGCCAAGACCATTGGTGTTGGCATCTGTCTACATGCCCATTGACCAAATACCAACAAAAGACTTGATGGACCTCATCACGCAATGCGAAGACAGCGGCACAGATCTAATCATCTCTGCCGACAGCAACGCACACCACATTCTATGGGGCAGCCCAACCAACAACAACAGAGGTGAGACGCTTATTTCTTACTTACTAACAACTAACTTGACCATCCTAAACAAAGGCAATGAACCTACCTTTGTGTCAAGTAGGTACCAAACAATAATCGATCTAACTCTAGCATCTCCAGGAGTTTCAGACCAGGTCAGAAATTGGCACGTCAGTGATGAACCCTCACTCTCTGATCACAGAAGGATTTGCTATGAATTAGATCTTACTAAAACTCAACACATACCGAGGAGAAATCCGAGGAAAACCAACAGACCAAAATACAAACACTTGCTGAGCAAAGGAATCGGCACAAAGAAACCGGAAGATATCGTTGATATCGGTTCAATAGAAAACAACGTAACAGAAATAACAGAACAAATAATAACATGCTACGAGCAAGCCTGCTCTCTGACCAAAACCATTACTAGGCAAACACCGAAAAACAGCTGGTGGGGCCCTGACCTGGAAAGAATGAGGAAGAACCTCAGACACCTTTTCAATAGAGCCAAAAACACCAGGCAAGAACATGATTGGGATAATTTTAAAGAAGCCCAATATAAATACAATTAACGCGTCAGGCAAAAGGAAAAGAGCTCCTGGCAAAAGTTTTGCACAAGCATAGAATCAAACGACAATGCTGCTCGCATTCGTAAGATTTTATCGAATGACAATACACGTTCACTCGGCTCTCTAAAGAAAGCCGACGGAACCTACACTAAAGACGACAAAGAGATCTGTGAAACATTAATTGAGACACATTTCCCAGGCTGCAGAATAGTAAGTTCTCCAAACTGGGCAAGCTGCTCCAACACCCGTCCAACAGTAGAAGACTGGGACCTCGCAAACAAAATAATCACTCCCGATAGAATAACATGGGCAATAGATACCTTCCATCCCTTTAAATCGGGCGGGTTGGATGGCATCTTCCCTGCGCTCTTGCAATGGGGAGTGGCCCAACTAACACCATGGCTCGAACCAATTTACAAAGCTTGTATAGCACATAAATACATACCTGAGGCCTGGAGAGAAGTAAAGGTCGTCTTCCTACCAAAACCAGGTAAGAGCGATTACACTTCACCAAAATCCTTCAGACCGATCAGCCTCACATCCTTCCTACTGAAAACGCTTGAAAGGCTGGCCGACCGATTTCTCAGGGACGGATCCCTAAAGCACATACCCTTACACCCTAACCAACACGCATACACTACGGGAAAATCAACGGAAACAGCTTTACACTCCGTAGTAGCTAAGATTGAACAAGGTCTTGAGAACAGACTATCAACTCTGGGCATCTTCATTGACATTGAAGGGGCCTTTGACAAAACAACATTTGATAGCATAGACAAAGCCCTAGATCGTTATAACGTACCGGGCACCCTACGCAGCTGGATAAGAGCACTGCTAGAACATAGAATTATACAACTGGACATTAATGGAGTTACAAGGGGCATAGTAGCGAGGGGTTGTCCTCAAGGAGGTGTTCTGTCGCCGATCCTGTGGAACCTCGTAGTCGATGACCTAATAAAGAAACTGAACACAACCGGATATTACACAATTGGCTATGCTGATGATATAACGATCCTCATCAGTGGCAGATTAGAAAATACACTATACGAAATCATGCAACGAGCATTGCATTTAATTGAGCGATGGTGCAATGAAAACGAACTCACGGTTAATCCGAAGAAAACAGAGATGGTTCTTTTTACCAACAAAAGGAAAATCGAACTTGGCAAACCACCAACTTTGGCTAACACAAAGCTAACACTGTCTACCGAGGTAAAATACCTTGGTGTAATCCTTGACAGTAAACTCAACTGGAAGAAACATCTAGAGGACAAAATTAAAAAGTCCCTCATTATCTTAAACCAATGCAAACGCATGCTGGGGAAAACCTGGGGCTTAAAACCAAAAATCATGAAATGGTTATACCTAGCAGTGGTAAGAAGCTCACTTACATATGCCTCATTAGTCTGGTGGCCAAGAACACTTCTTACAACTGCCCAGCAAGACCTACAAAAATTTCAAAGACAAGCCTGTCTTTCCATCACAGGCTGCATGAGCACAACACCAACTCAAGCACTAGAAGTAATACTAGGGATTCCGCCCCTACAACTACACATTAGAGAAGAAGCAACACTGTCTGCCCTGAGGTTGAAAACTTCAGGTCTTTGGAAAGAGTTTGACACAGCACACACCAAAATACTAATACAAGGATTCAAAAAAGAACCACGTCTGGAATGGAAATGTGACAGATCCAGCAAAAAATACACACTTGACAGAAGCTACAAAGTAAATGCTGAAAGCAACACTTTTCATAAAGCATTTCAAGATACAATAGAAGTTTACACTGATGGATCGAAAACCAAACTTGGCACAGGAGCTGGAGCTTACTGCCAAGAACTCAACATGAAGATAAGTCACACACTTGGTAAGGATAACTCTGTTTTCCAAGCAGAGTGTGTGGGCATCTTAACAGCAACTACAGCTATAATTAACAGACAGGTAAAAAACTTTAAAATTAACATTAACTCGGACAGCCAAGCCGCTCTCAAGGCTTTGGCAAGAACATCGACAACATCTAAACTCGTACAGGACTGTCATAAAGCCCTGGCTACGCTCGCTGCCTCCAACGATATCACCTTAAGGTGGGTCAAGGGGCACGACGGGGACCGGGGCAACGAGGCAGCAGACGCACTAGCACGTAAGGCAGCGACGCTGAAGGTGGCAGGGCCGGAACCGATCGTTCCCATCCCCTTCAGTGAGTACAAGACATGGTTGCATGAACTAACACTCAGAGAGCATTCCCTGCTTTGGTCGAATGCAACAGACTGCAAACAGACTAAGGAAGTCTTTCCTTATCTAGACAAACAACTAACAAACAGACTACTCCGCCTGGACAGAGGTAAACTCAGGAAGGTGGTAGGAATCATAACAGGGCACAGCCCATTAAACAAACACCTTTTTATTATAGGTGTCACCGACAGTCCTCTGTGCAGGGCCTGCATGGAGGCAGATGAAACGCCCACGCACGTGCTCTTGTCATGCACGGGCGTGGAAGAACAACGCAAGAACCACCTCGGATCTCCAGCTTCACTGCAAGAAGTCCTTGGCAACCTGGGCGGCCTGCTAGGCTTCTGGAGAGATCTGGGATGGTTGGAGTAACTACAATGGATGGATTGGTCACACACAACAGACCATCACGGTTTACGTGTGGAAACCAGCCCAGAAGAAGAAGAAGAAGAAGAAGAAGAGTCTACCACTGGTTCGGAATGCCGTTCCTGCCGAGAAGAACCAGCAGGAAACTCGGCAGTTGCTTTTTCAAAACAAGTTTACAATATAATAGATATTATGCTATGTATGCAGTGTTTCCACAATGAGGGGAAGTTCCACAAATGCATACCTAATAATATCTAATTATAATTCAACACATGTTAAGACGGGCAGACAGAAAGTAGATCTTCCCCATAAGAAGACATACAAAGGAGTGAAAAAAATCTCTTACGGCAATATCTAAAGGAAAGCGAAGCGATTTCAATAGACAATTTGTCACTATACAGTACGCCAAAATAAAAAGAAGTCACTAGAAGTTGCACTTATTGATAAATCAAAGTCGGTTACGCGTATTGCGGCTGTCAGGGGTAGTAAATACAATAAGTCTATGTAAAGAACATACCGTACCATACAAAGAAGCAGTGATAGCCTAGTGGTTAGTACTGCGGTCTCCTATTCGGAGGGTCGCAGGTACAATCCCGGGCACGCCTCTGGCTTTTCTAAGTTACGTGCGTTTGAGAAATTAAATATCACATGCTTCATTATGTTCTCAAAGGTGTGCGAAGTCTGCCAATTTGCATTGGGCCAGCGGGGTGCATTATGGCCTGTAACCCTTCTCTGAGAGGAGACCTGCGCTCAGTCATCATCATCATTAGCAACCCATCAACGGCTCACTACTGAGCGCAGGTCTCCTCTCAGAGAAGGGTTATAGGCCATAGTCCACCTCGCTGGCCCAATGCGAATTGGCGGACTTCACACACCTTCAAGAATATTACGAAGAACTCTCAGGTGTGCAGGTTTCCTCATGATGTTTTCCTACACCGTTGAAGCAAGTGATATTTAATTGACAAAACGCACTTGACTCCGAAAAGTCAGAGGTGCGTACCCGGAATCGAACCTGCGACCTCCCGTATAAGAGACCACAGTCCTAACCACTAGGCTATCACTGCTTCTAGGCTTCTGTCTGCGCTCAGTAGTGAGCCGTTAATGGTTTGCCGATGATGATCAAATAACATACCGGAGTTTCTGATCATGAACGTACCGGAAACAAACATAAATGGTATCTCCCCACCGAAGGTCTGTATCGCACTGACGAGACCTTGCAATGTCTTCACATAGTCCGCACCATCGCAGGTCAAGCCAGCCACATCCTCCACATGCCAGAACAGGAACTGCCAGATGAGCCCAGTGCACAGGCCTACGGCGATCGTCCACAGCATAAATACGAATGTAGGCAACGAACTTAGAAGACTGCCTACATCCGCCAAAATGTTTATGGACATTTTTGTCGATTCAACCTGAAATTTTACAGTTATTCATTATTTAGCATCGTAAACCGGTTTAATCGGACCCGGCCAAAAGACCATCCTACTAATATTATAAATGCGAAAGTTTGTGACGATTGATGTGTGGATGGATGGATGTTTGTTACTCTTTCACATGAATGATCCGATTTGCCTGAAATTTGGAATGGAGATATGTCATACCCGGTTTTATCCTGGAAAATTGAAGAGTTCCCGCGGGAATTAATAAACCTTAATCCACACGCAGGAATCCGCGGGCATCACTAGTATTATAAATGCGAAAATTTGTGAGGATGAATGTATGGATGTTTGTTACTCTTTAACGCCACAACAAATGTACCAATTTGCCCGGGAATTAAGATAACTCATACCCAGGATTAGCATATTCTCTATAACTCTTCAACTTTCCGGGGAAAAATGTAGCCTACATTTTTCCCCGGGAAGTTGAAGAGTTCCCGCGGGAATTAAAATACATTAATCCACGCGGACGAAGTCGCGGGCATCTTCTAGTCAATAAAATACACCTTACCTTCAAATAACACGATACTATCACGTCTCCAGACATGAAAACGAACATAAGTACGAAAGCTACAGTGTAGTTTTTAACAGTTCCCTCGCTCAAAACATCTATTAGCACTCCCGTTAGAAGTGAGAATATACCAAAACCGACCGAGCCCCACAGACGTTGTTTACCGTATAGAGAGATTTTTGTACCTGTAAACAATAAAAAAAACATCATCATCCTCAGCAACCCATCAACGGCTCACTACTGAGCACAGATCTCGTCTCAGAAAAGGGTTATGGGCCATAGTCCACCACGCTGGCCCAATGCGAATTGGCGGACTTCACACACTTTCGAGAAAATTTTGGGAACTCTCACTCAGCTCAGACTCAAAACTGAGTTAAAACGACAGATTTATCAGAATAAATTTATAAACACATATACGCCGGGTTAAACCTAACCCGGCGACTCTGCAAGAGGCAACTTTAGAGCTGAATGGATCAAAAGGGAAAGGACTAAAATAGGAAAGGCTAAAAGGAGCAAACAATAAATATTCTCATACCATTTGATTATCACAATTAATGTTGCAAGACGAATAGAACATCTCCTGGTTCATTTGATACACAGCTTTTGATCCACAAAATGGATAATGTATGGAACCTGTAATGAATTCAAAATAATCGACCGAGCGAAGCGAAGGTCTTTGAGTTAACTAGAGCGATTTGCACTTGTCCGTCCGTCCGTCCGTCCGTCTGTCAGAGCCTTATAACTTTTGAATTACTGAACGTAATTACTTCAAATTTAGATATAATATGTAAACCGATGGCCTCCAGCCGAAAATGGCTTAAAAAGTTATAAAAATCTTTATTTCAGGGGGGCTCTCATAGAAGCGAATGCGAAGTAAAAAAAAAAATATCGCGTTACATAAAATTGTTACGTATCATTTTAAAGATAATTTTGAACTGAGTACAAAAATATATTTTTTTTAATTTTTCCCTTAAAATTGACGAAATGGGGGGCTTTCAAAGTGGCGATTTTATACGCTCGCTTGAAGACGCTCTCTAGGAAAATCCGCTATGGATTTTCAAACTGATTTTATGTTTTTAGGTCACTTATATCCTGTACTTGAACAACAAATACTAAAATTATATGAATATTATAAAGAAACGAGATTATTTAATTTTTAATGTACATCAGTAATTCATATAGCATCAACATAGCTTCACAATAATGCTAATAGATGGCGCAGTCAGTAACTATTCCCATGGAACTACGAGTTACGACTAACGACCTATCCCAAAAACAGTTTTGCGTCCATTATTATTTAGTTACTTATTATAATACAATAATTGTATTGTAATTTTTTTTGTACCATATTATTCAATTAAAATTATTTTTTAGTTAAATTTTAGTTAAATATTGTATATTTTTTATTCGCGTCGATAGATGACGATTTGTACAGATGCCCGTAACCCGGTTTCACTCGTTAGTACCTACATAATAATTCAATGTTTTCACTAACGTTCCCTAACCTTTACGGGCTACCCATAAGTTAGGTGATTGATGTTTTCTGTCAACTTATTTATCACGATCCTGTACGGGACACCTAAAAGGATATTGGGACGGATGTTAGGACTTAGGATTGTATTTAGGAGCTACCTACGTTAAGAGACTCCTACTTAGGGGATGATTTAGGTATGTTTGGTGAAAACGGGCATAATAATAATGTCAGTTTTGGTTATCATGTATCGATTGAATGAATAATCATGGGATACCGTTACCGCGAGGTCTCAGTTCGGGGCGAACCACTAGTTATTTAGTTTTAGTTTTCAGCAAGAAGCAGTGACAGCCTAGTGGTTAGGACTGTGGTCTCCTATTCGGGGGGTTGCAGGTTCGATCCCGGCTACGCACCTCTGACTTTTCGGAGACAAGTGCGTTTAAGCAATTAAATATCACTTGCTCCAACGGTGAAGGAAAACATATTGAGGAAACCTGCACATCTGAGAGTTCTTCATCATCTTCTCTAAGGTGTGTGAAGTCCGCCAATTCGCATTGGGCCAGCGTGGTGGACTATGGCCTATAACCCTTAGTAGTGATCTGTTGATGGGTTGCTGATGATGATGACTTTTCAGCCCCCATCTTTAACTGTTAGGCTATTAAAGCTTTTATACATACACCAACAAAGTTGACGAGGGTAGGGGTTTGCTGGTAGGAGTATAGGAATGATTACAATAACTAAGAATCTATGAAATTATGAATGTATCTAATGAAGTTAGTCATGGATTATAAAAAACGTATTTATTTTTCTATTTTGAGCGAGATTGATATTTATTTTGATAAAACTATAAAATACAGCAATCCGCCATATTGGATTGAACACCAATCAGAGTGATATGCAACATCTTCAAACTTTGACAAAGCACGTTAAGCATAAAGGTGACGTCACGAACGACGCCATGTTACCGGCGAGCGTTTTTGCGTGATTTCATAACATTAAAATTGAAATGGAAATTTCATCTACCAAACCTTTGTTTTGCTGAATTAAGATATTTTTTCCAAATAATGTATACTTCCGAACAACAGTTTTTTCAAATAAGTCATCATGCCTTACCATGCATTACCTTATTTTATCGGCTTAAATGTAGAGTATATAAAATGCTTGTATGTGGGTAATAAGAAAGTGAAGTGTTTTCTTACCATCTTCCATTTCTATATGGTGAAGCTGTATATACACGCATTTATGCTCGATAAGAGTGGTCGATAGCAGTATGGTGCCATCAAAAGACAAACTATCGGGGAAACTTTCCCCGTCTTTGGTTTTGGGGTGGCAAGTTTCGGCCATGTCTGCGCCCCAACCCTCGCAAATTTCCATTAGGCGCCAAGGAGTTTGGGGATCTAGGTCACAAGATGCCTGGAATTCCATTCAATTCTTTATTTGCATATATGCGGTTACAAATAAGGTGATAAGAGGACTATTACATTTCGCATCCATCTCTCTTGTACATTCTAATATTGTCAATGATTGTAAAAACCTCAGATACTTTTGACAAAATGTAATCAATTAAGGATATTTTACTCCTAGTGAGAAATAATCTAAAAATATTTATGTAAGATGGTTTAGGCAATAAGAAATCGGGAAGTGTAAGTTTCAGTTCACAAAATTATACAGTAAATTTTATATTTTATTTCAAACATTTCACTTTTTTTTGTCTATGCAACAAATATGCGAAACGATACCCGCCTTATTACTACGTCATTAAGTTAGTAAGTCCTTCCTATCTACTTCCATGGATCTGACTGATATCTGACATGATTGATGAATGGATTAGATGTAGTTCGAGATCCCCTTTCTAAAAATACTTTTCATCTTTGCGTGAGACGCGTGGTTTTTTTATATAAAATATTAATTTATTTTTATTCTTCATCAACAAGCGTGTAATGGAACGATATTTAGAACTTAATTGGGAACCATAGACCAATTTCTATACTGTATGCGTAAAATAGAACGCAATTTGGCTTGACTGACATTAGAAAATTCATTTCTGTCATGTTCGTCAATTTACGCGCGAAAATTTAAAAAGCAAAATTTAATTAATGCATTTTATTCGTACTTATCGATGGAATAAAATTTTAAAAAATATTCTAATAGTAAATTATCACCTTAGGATAGGAAAATTGACACTTTTCAAAAAATAGTAAAATGCCCTATTAAATTACGAATATTTTAGACATATTTTTAATACCTAGGTTAGAAGTGTGGTCTATTCGGAGGGTAATAATGTATGGTTAGGGACAGGGCTTTGTTGAGGCTTTAAGGGAGAGGGCAGACTGGTTAATTAAAGCGGCAGCGATCGGCGTTTTTACGACTGCATCTCGTTTTCGCGACTCAAAAGCGTTCCAAACGATGCTAAAAGTAGCGAAGGTCAGCGTTTAAAAATCGCAAAATGCCGATGCTAAAAAAACGCAACTCGATCGCTGCGACTGGCGTTTGTTGTGTGCCCACGTTAGCGTTCGGACGTGGAATCGAGCTTCCGAACAGCGACTCAAAACCACAAAAACGCCGATCTCTGCCGCTAAAAGTAACCAGTCTGCCCTCTCCCTAATTGTTGTATTTAGGGATCTTTCATCTCTTACTTAGGGGTAGTTAGTTCTTAAATTTTTGGTGGACACATACCTGGCAATTGCCCAAAGCACTGTTTCACTGGTTACATTGATCAAATCCTGAATGTTATAGTCGCATAGGCGGTAATTGAGCGTTTAATCCAAGCACGTCATGTTGGCCTTGTTTGGGCCAATCAAACTTGCCAAATGCTGATTGCTACAGTTAAGTGAACAAGGTTCATTTATATCTACGTAGCCTGAACCGATGCGGCAGCTTGGTTTATAGGAAGAACCTGAAAGTAGATAAATACATCAGCATCATTCATTCATTCAGCAGCATTAAAGATTGGACGATTGAAGGTACTTTAAATTAGCTAATTTTAGAACTATGATGTCAATGGATCTATTACAAATATGGCTTAACTTCTACGGAAAGCTGTAAACTGATGTATCTTTTCTATACAAGCTATAGAGCTAACTGAACTATTATACTATAATAATTATAAGCTATTTTATTTTACTTAATTAGGTTTACTAACAATCCCTTACACAAATACATACAAAAGCAAACACAAAAATACTTAAGTCTAACTACATACTAACTAAGTGTAGTGATTACTTAAAAGTGAACACAACATGGAGTTAATTAAACTACTAAAAATAATAATAAGCTTATCTCTATAGGTGCTGTGCTGCATGTGGTTACATATCGGTGCCGTCCTGGGTTAATAAGTTTTTAATATTACTAACACAAAACAAGGAAAAATAAAAAAATAATAATTGTACTCTGTTCCGAATTATCTTCGAAAAAATATCACACAAGCCTATGTAACGCCATAAAAATATTTGACTTCGCATTCGATTCTATGAGAGCCCCCCTGAAATAAAGATTATTATAACTTTTTAAGCAATATTCGGCTGAAGGCCATTGGCTTACATATAATGTTTAATTTGAAGTAATTGTACGTTCATTAATTTAGTAGTTAGGCTCTGACAGACGGACGGATAGACGGACCAGTGCAAATTCACTCAAGTAGACTGAGTGACCTTGCTTCGCTCGGTCAATTATTCTGACCAACACTATTATGAACTGTAACTCACCATCCAGTGTGACTCGGTCGGACGATAAAAAAACGCATGAATCTTTTGACGTCACGTTACTTATATACGAAGTGTATTTTATGTTTTTAGTGTTGTTGTAACAATACTGGGGTATGTGCCAATGCTCACAAACAGTTTGCCACATCTTTGGGGACGTCATATCACAACTCATCTAAAAAAAAAAATGTAAGTAAAAGTAAGTTTGATAAAATAAGTTTTCCGGTTAACAATGTTTTGACATGGTAAGTCCATTACATAGTAATAGCTAAATAATATTAATATTGTAAACCAACCGAATTCGGTCACGGCGGCCAACATCTTCAGAGATTATCTTTCATCAGATTAATCTGATTATAGCGCGCAAGTGTGCGCATAAACACAGGTGCACTCTCTATTCCCTCACTCTCATAGTCCAATGGTACGGAAATCCGACACGACCGGAGAGAGATCAGGCGCATGACCGACATCTTTACGTGCTCTCCGAGACTTCCAAACTCCGGGCGAGTACTAAGGCTATTTATTGGCAGAAAAACTATATTCATTTTTTGAACCGACTCGTGAATCGAACCCGAGACTTCGTCATCTGGACATGCTCACCACTAGACCAACGAGGCAGTTATGACCCGTCACACATATGCAACCAAGACTAGAATGCTTCATCATCAGCAACCCATTAACGGCTCACTACGGAGCGCAGGTCTCCTCTCTGGAAAGGGTTACAGGCCATAGTCCATCACGCTGGCCCAATACGAGTTGGCAGACTTCACACACCCTTGAGAACATTATGAAGAACTCTCAGGTGTGCAGGTTTCCTCACGATCGTTGAAGCTTGTGATGTTTAATAGTTTAAGCCTCAATAGCCCAACGGTTAAAGGTGCTGACTGAAACCTGAAAGGTCGCAGGTTTGAATCCCACCCGTTGCACTATTGTCGTACCCACTCCTGACACAAGTTTTCCGCTTATTTGGAGGGGAGAGGAGAATATTAGTCAAGCTCAACCAGGTTGATATTCTTTAAAAAAAAATATCTTAAACGCACTTAACTTAGAAAAGCCAGAGGTGCGTGCCCAGAATCGAACCTGCGACCCCCCGAATAGGACACCACCACTAGGCTATGACTGTTTGCTACACTAGAATGCTTACCTTACACGTAGCAGTGGAGTTTTGACTGCCAAGCGAGGTAACCTTGCATGTGTCTATCTGGTCGGCGGAGTTGTAACAGCTTTTTAACACAGTCCCACCGTCGCCGCAGTCCAGCTCGACTGACACTTTCGACCCACTGTCAGGTATGAAGTATATCGCTGAGAAACTTAGTATGGTCACTATTTGGAAGAGTATGAACAGTGATTTCTGTATTTTGAACCTGGAATCAAGGAAACACATTATGCTACCAGAAAAAATATATGCAGGATGGCCTCATTTCGGCTGAGCAAGGATAATTGGGTATTTGACTGATTTTTTTTATTCATTTAAAATAATGTTTTTAAATATTATAACACAATGCCATTTTTCTTTGTTAAATATCTCAACTAGTCTCGGAAATATAGAGCTATAAAGTTTCCTGTTAAACAGAGAGAGCGCTACTGAAGTGTGATGTCACAAGTCAGCAGCTCCATGCACGCTCTATAGAAAATTGCGTTTTAGAAACAGACAGATACAGTCGCAGTAAAATAGCTTACAACTTGTTTGTTTTTTGGCCGATTTTTTTTTTACAAATGTTATTCTTACAAGTTACATTTTCGATTATAGCAAATGAATTATAGACACTTTGACAACAGTCAAATACCCAATTATGTGGGCGATAAATGAGACTGGCCAAATCCAAAGGAATTCCTTAGATCAGGATTTTAAAACAGCTATTTGTCGCAGTCGTCGTGCGCTGGTTACCAAGACATCATACCAATGTTATAAATGCGAAAGGGTGTTTGTTTGTTGGTTTGTCCTTCATTCACGCCGCAAAAGAGCTACGGATCGACGTGATTTTTTGCGTGGGTACAGTTGAGGACCTGCCTAAATTTTATCCCGGAAAATCGAAGAGTTCCCGAGGGATTTTAAAATTACGGACAAGTCGCGGGCTCGACGCGCGCGCGACGCTCCGCCAGAGGGCCTGACAGTGCCACTCTTGCTATAGACGCGCCGACCTAATTATATATATTTTTTTTTTCTGTGGAACATCTGCAATCAGTCCCAGGACTATAAGCAAATAAGTTGAGCAGTAGCATCTTGAATAGAGGTCGATGCTCTTTAGGAGTCGACACTCGTATGTTATAGCTTGGATCAATTAGGCTTGTCCAGGTCTAGTATTCATTTCCTTTTCGCCTTGAACAGTCATTGAACAAGAGCTTGCTTGCAAGTACATTCAGGTGTATTAGGAGCTGTTTCTTTTATGCAAATAATAAAGAATATTACATAACATAGAAACCTTAATACTACAAATATTATGAATGTGAGAGTTTGTGAGGATGGATGGATGTTTGTCACTCCTTCACACCACAAAAAATAAACCGATTTGGCTGAAATTTAGAATAGAGATAGCTACATAATATAGATTTAATTATTACTTGGATTTCTTTCGTAGGATCATAGTATAAATTGTTGTTTTGAAATTAAACTTACAGGTTTACCAAAGGTTCCTGAATGATTTCGTAAAAGATGTTGGTAGTATAATGGTTGATCATACAAGTATATATGTCAAGCTATTATAGCTAATGTATCAAACAACGATGTAATATGATGCGACGCTATTCAGCTTATCTCAAGTTTTATCTTTGTCTAATAAATACTGTTGCTTATTGCCTTGGATTTTGTACTACTTGTAGTATCTGATACCATTTAGCGATTTAGGGTCCATTTATACCTCCAGGGACCATAGCACTAACGCTTAAAGTAGTATTATTTCAATATTGTTTTGACATGACAGTGACATCCTTATGTTACTTTAAGGTGAACACTGTATGACATGTCAAAATAATATTGAAATAATACTACATAAACCGTTGGTTGTAGAGCCCTAGGTTGGCAATCTTACGAAAAAAAATAAGTATTCTAATCTGAAATCTGCGACAAGGACAAACTGTCCTACTGTGTCATTACGCGACAACCAGCTACCGCAAAATGACACTGTAAAGTATCTGGGCATACATCTGGATAGACGACTTACCTGGAAAAGGCATATTCAAACCAAGAGGGATGAAATCTACCACAAATACAGAGGTTTATATTGGATGTTAGCAAGGAACTCTAGGCTATCCGTGGATAACAAACTTCTGTTGTATAAGACAGCTATAAAGCCAATATGGACATATGGAATACAGCTCTGGGGATCAGCATGCGATTCCAGCATTGAAATCATCCAAAGATCGCAAAACTATATTTTAAAACAAGTTTCCAACGCGCCATGGTTCCTACGGACGTCGGAACTTCATGAACACCTAAATGTGAACACAGTGAAGCAAGAAATTATGAACTTCAACTGTACTTACAAGGCAAGGCTGTCTGGTCATCCAAATGACCTAGCAGTACAATTAACGATGCCAGAAGCGATACGCCGCTTAAAGAGACGGCATATACTGGATAGTGTGGCTTCATAGGACATGTAGAGTTCTTCCTGCTGGGGAAGTTGTCCCCGAACGATACTAATTCCCAGAACGAATCTGCTCATAGTCTGGCGACTGATCGCATGATGTACACATAAAAAAAAAAAAAAACTGAAATCTAAAGATTGAAAAATTTATCCAGATTTTATTAAACTGAAAAATATATCACTGCTTATACACATTTCTTCGAGTCATACATTCGACATGCAATAAACAGTAGGTGCATAATTTTATTTAGGAACAGATTTAGGTGTTTTTGAATCCCGCCGGACCACTTTTACCGGGATAAAATGTAGCCTATTTGTTAATCCTCGGTATGAGCTGTCTATTCTAAATTTCAGCCAAATCGGTTCTTTTTGGGGTTAACAAACATCCATATATCCATCCTCACAAACATACGCATTTATACTATTAGTAGGATAGGATAAACACCTTAATATGCAATACATACCTATCGGCAATGACACCAAATAGTGGCTTAGCTACGAGGCCAAATATAGGCAGTACTGTGTATATTAGACCAACTGTGCTAGAAGAAAATCCAAGTTGTCTCGCGTACGTTGATAGATAGGGAACTAGAGGCGCTGTGCCTAGAACGGAAAGAACAAATCAATTCATCCACTGTCCATACTGAGTAGTGATAGCCTAGTGGTTAGGACTGCGGTCTCTTATTCGGGGGGTCACATGAAGGAAAACATCGCGCAGGTTTGCACGCCTGTGAGTTCTCTAAGGCTAAAAATGTACTGTTTTGTATAAGTTTTATTTGTTAATTTGGTGAACAATAAATAATATTTGATTCATTAATTCTTCATTCTTTTTCTTTATCAACCTATAGACGTCCACTGCTGGACAAAGGTCTCCTGCATGGACTTCCACAGGCTTCGGTCTTGCGCCGCTTAAATCCAGCGGCTCCCTGCGACTCGTTTGATGTCGTCGGTGCACCTGGTGAGGGGTCTGCCAACACTGCGTTTCCCGATGCGGGGTCGCCACTCCAGCACCTTGGGACCCCAACGACCATCAGCTCTTCGAACTATGTGCCCCGCCCATTTCCACTTCAGTTTCGCGACACGCTGAGCTATGTCAGTGACTTTGGTTCTCCTACGAATCTCTCCTATCTAATCTCATACGAATTCTTCATTCATTTCATCATTAATTTTTTAAAAAACCTCGATTTCTCGTGAAAGAATTCGCCGGCAAAAACTAGTGCGAAACGAATATCGATGTTTTCTTCAGATTCCTAATAAGGCCACAAAGATAGTGATTAAGAACATATTTATAGCACTCATGATAAAAAAATAAAGATAAGCATAATATATTTTTTAATTTCATATTATGAAATCAACAGAGCTTGTAATACGTAGATTCTTATTTGTACAAGTATATTATGGTTGTTAAGATATGATTAGAAGTATATAATAAGATGTTGTTTTACAAATTGAGTACAGTAAACCAGTAATGTACTCGTATACAGTAATAGGAAATGTGTTCAACATGACGTTGATCATATTTTCTTCTTTCCCCAAAATTCATCAACATTAGTAGTCATGTAATGGTAACGGACACACACAAACACACACCCACACATACACAATTTATTTATTAAGCACTCCAAAGAAAGAAAATATTCTTTAGTTTTTTTGTCATTTGTAATGTTATTAAGTGTAATAGTCTCAGAGGTGTTCGATGGCACCTGCATCATCATCATCATCATCAGCAACCCATCAACAGATCACTACTGAGTGTAAGTCTCCTCTCAGAGAAGGGTTATAGGCACCACACAGGCCCAATGCAAATTGGCAGACTTCACACACCTTTGAGAACATATTATGAAGAACTCTCAGGTGTGCATGTTTCCTCACAATGTTTTTCTTCACTGTTGAAGCTTGTGATATTTAATTTCTTAAATGCACATAACTTAGAAAAGCAACCTGCAACTGTCCAAATAGGAGACCACAGTACTAACCACTAGGCTATCACTGCTTCCTGCAGTTTACCTGCATCTCTACTAATACAGTGCCATCCTTGCTGTTAAACTATACCTGTATTATGTGAATAATAAAGATTTTTGTAACTGAGCATCGATACAGCATCTGAATCTGACATCACCAAACCTCAAAACACATTAAATGTGGTTCATGTTGATTTAACTCACCTGCGTTGAATAAGAAAAAATGCCCTTTTATGGGTAGAAGCTTCTTGTTCATGTTCATCTTTGAGGGCAACATTGTTTCTGTAAAAGATTTAGAAGAGAAAATTAATCTATATCCTATATATCTTTATCTTCATAAAAATTTAGCTCTGTTGGAATAGGGTACGATAACTTTTGAATGGAATGCAGATCTTAAATCTGATGAATTTGATACGGCTGGATCATGCGTCATGCTTGTGAACGAATGCCACTGGTGGGAATGGGGCTACTTTTTGCCTGCCCATCTTAACATGTATTGAATTGTAAACTTGCATTTTTAGGCACTTCCCCGCATTGTGGAAACACTGCATGCATAGCATAGTACCTGTTGTAAGCTTGTTTTGAAAGAGCAACCGCCAAGTTTCTTGCTGGTTTTTCTCCGCAGGAAGGGTATTCAGAACCAGTGGTAGACTCACGACAATTCAAAAGCACTTGTAAAAGTTTAGATTTTTAGAAAATAAATTTGAAAAGTAGATTTTTGGTGGTCTATAAATATAATGGTAATTTTACTTCAACTAGTCTTGAGTAGTACATGTATTAAGTTGTACTATTAAGAATGAATTCATGATTATGCTATGAAATATGAAGTACATAATTCTTTTAGTACTTTATTTGCTTGGCTCTGAACAAGCAGGAAACAAATAATTAGACAGCTATAGTGCTAATTAATTCAGTACTTCGTTCGGCTCGGCTTTTGAAACGTGCCGCCCTAATAGAGCCAAGATGAGTTTATAGAGGCGTCCTAGAGGGTCTTTCGATGCCCCCGAAACAATTTTTTTTTGCCGGACGCGTGTTTTTTTTTTTACAAAAAATACGAATAAACTTGTATTTTTAGGTTAGAAACGTAAATTTTCGATAAAAAATTTGCGTGAATCGAAACGTTGTTTGACACGACCGACGCAGGGTGGCCGTGTGCCGGGATTTGTGGGGAATTTCCCAACCTGTGGGGAGATTTGAAATTGTTTTATTTCTGACAATAATATGTACTTATAGCAAAAAAGCTTTTCCACTCTGAAACAACATGGACTGATATAGGTCGAACAGTGTGACAGAACCGAATTGGCCAACCCCGACTCCACGTAGTCTTGTCTGTCCTACCCCTAGAGTGTTTTTATGAAGCGCGAAGCCAGAAGCTCGCGGAGGAGGTCCTGAATGAAGCGAGCCTACGAGGCCGAGTGGAGCGAAGGGGGGAGGTGGCGAGCGAAGCGAGCCGGCGACCTCCGTAGCGAAACGAAGGTCGAGTAGGTGAAGCTGAATGAAGGGGCGACGGAGCGAGTCTTCTGGCGTAGCCCATTTGATTTGTAGCTTGAACAAAACATACATGGTCTGATATAGGTCGAACAGTGTGACAGAACCGAATTGGCCAACCCCGACTCCACGTAGTCTTGTCTGTCCTACCCCTAGAGTGTTTTTATGAAGCGCGAAGCCAGAAGCTCGCGGAGGAGGTCCTGAATGAAGCGAGCCTACGAGGCCGAGTGGAGCGAAGGGGGGAGGTGGCGAGCGAAGCGAGCCGGCGACCTCCGTAGCGAAACGAAGGTCGAGTAGGTGATGCTGAATGAAGGGGCGACGGAGCGAGTCTTCTGGCGTAGCCCATTTGATTTGTAGCTTAAACAAAACTTACATGGACTGATATAGGTCGAACAGTGTGACAGAACCGAATTGGCCAACCCCGATTCCACGTAGTCTTATCTGTCCTACCCCTAGAGTGTTTTTATGAAGCGCGAAGCCAGAAGCTCGCGGAGGAGGTCCTGAATGAAGCGAGCCTACGAAGGTCGAGATATGTTTATAAAATAAATTGATTTCGGTTTAGATGATGTTTTATTTTATTTTTCAAAACATTTAGAAAGACTGCACCCGTAAGTTCTCACTGTTGGTTAGGTTAGAGGGTTGTAATCAAAAAAAAAAATAGTAAGTTTCTAGCGGAGGGAGTGAGGGGGGATGACGTACCTCCCCTTCTTCCCCCCCTCTCCCTCCACTTAACCAGGCGACACGTTTTAAAGGTTTTACCAATGTCAGTTTAATCAATATTAAAAAATTCATAAAAAAAAAGTATGCGCGTCCGGCAAATAAAGTGAGGGGGGATGACTTCCCCTCCCCCCCCTCCACCCCCACTTACCCCCTATCGGGGCGGCACGTTTCAAAAGAAAACCCCTTCGTTCCTTGTTTTGACCTATTTAGTCGCATTTATTTGTCATTTGGCTTGGTTATACTAAAAGCAGAAGTCAGAACTAGTACAGTCTTTTACTAGTATGGAGCCCCCCTTTAGGTGACCGAGCAAGAACAAGTCAAGTCAGATAAGAGCGGTTGATACAGTACTGTCTACAACTGGTTGAAGCTTCTTTTTTATTGATGTGATAACTTATAAAATGTTAACGAACACAAAAAGAAAACCAGAATTATAATTTATTACATGAACTTTTTACCGCAACGAATGTAAATACGTTACCTACATAATCTTGACATGCCTGCATAATCAACTTGAAATAAAGGTTAATAATATGGTAAAATACTCATGTCATTAACTACTTACTAATATGAGACTACAGTTCAATAATTATCTTAAAGCTAAAAATATATACTTAGTTATTTTTCATACATAAATAAAATTACCTTATAGTGTTTTCCTCTTATTCTTGGCTTGATACTTGTAAATTTAATTTCAGTAACAAATACACCGCATAGTTTTAACTTGAGTATAATTCACTATTTTGGGTTTTTATTTAAAGCATTTATCAAATCCACAAAACTTATTGTTTTGTTATGTTAATGTGAGTTTTAAACTGGAAATCAAAGAATATATTATTGAAGAAAATACTGAAATGTTTAGGTTCATAGGTTGTATGTCTGACAAATGACAATTGACAATGAACTGACGTATTTGACAAAATCAAATCAAAATTCAAATTGAAGGTGACTCAGATAAAAAAACTGGGAACTAGTCAACACAGACCAGGAACAACAAGACTAGTACCTAATCTGTGGTTAATATCCTTTTTATTCTGCTCCTTGATTATTATTTCGCTAAAATTTTACTTGTGAAGAAAAGAAGTAATTATATCAAATAGGGAAATATGTCTGACACTGGCAAAGATTTGCACAATAAACTAATTCAAGATATGAACAATACTGAAACCGAAATTCGTATCGAAGGAATCTGTATAGAAATGTGTCCATCAGAAGAGGCTACTTTGCGAGAACAGGAGAAACAAGTCCACATGCTTGAGGTGACCAAATCAGGCCACCAGCTGGTCAAGAGCTACAACTGGATTACTGCCGCCGGCTGGGACGTGGCCGCGCCGCACTTGCTGAGGCCATTCCACGTGCTGGTGAGCACTGTGCACTACTTGGTGATAGAAGTACCACTAAGACCAGATGTAACGAAGCAAGTACTGTATGACTTCTTGCACGACCGATTGGCGGCTGTCAGACAAGATATGACGATACAGAAGCTGCCCCCGGAAGAGTGTGTGGTGCTGCTTGAACCTATGATTAGGTTCTACGTTTACTTTGCTACCATGTTATGTGAACAGCCAATAAGCCTATATGATCCAGTGTTAAACAAAAAATATCTACAGGAGTGTACGGAATGGTTCCTAGACTGTTGCGATTTGTTACACAAGCCAGAGAAAATACCCGATGATATTGATGTGAGAGCTGGAAATCTTTATTCATTCGATATAAGCGAAACCTGGCCAGAGCTCTCGTGCGATAGGATACTGGTGGAAAGTCTGTACATACTCTGCAATCTAGGCTGTCAAATTCCCTTGTATAGGTACTTGAGTTTACCTGATTATGTAAAAGAGGCATCTGCATTAAAACTAGCGTACGATATAGCGATTGCAAATTTGCAAGGCAATTTTATCAGAGTACAGAAACTGGCAAAAAGGCTGTGCCCTCTCACATTCTCCGCGCTGGTTTTACACCGCCCCACCATACAGAGGATAGGGCTGCGAGCGATGAGCTATGGATTCGACAACGAGCACCAGGGCTTCCCCGTGCCTGTGTTGAAGGATTGGTTATACTTTGAAAGCTTTTTTCAAGTGAAGGATACATGCGCGCACTACGGACTGAAGGAGCACGACGAAAGGAATGAGATTATATTCTCAGACAGTTTTACTGAGAATGAAGAGCATAAGGCAAATATATACAGCCAAGCCAAAATAGTCCGTTTAGAACTGGAAGAAGTGATGTCATATTATATATCATAGTCTGATTTAAAACAAAGATGGTAATCAGAAGAGCATATGTTTCTGTTTAGTTTAAGGAAAATGAAAGTTCTTTTTTTATAGAGCTTTAGAAGATATTTGTACAACGTGTACTGAAAGTCCGAAAAACTACTGCAGGGTACTTTTGTACCTTTCATATAGAACTCTTCAGCACAACCATTGGACTCGAAGCCCTTATAATTTTTGAGTAAACCAAAATAAAAGTTTTCACCAGCAACAATCTTAGCACAACCCTAGAAAACATAACGCGTAGGTATACCTACTAGCGCGCAGCGCGCGCGTTGTAACCTATTCACGGTTAATTAATCATGGGTTTGTAACAAGTAAGCGCATTAATATCAATTGAATAAGTTTGTATGGTAAAAAAGTCGGTTTACGGACAATAATTTTAAGTGATAACGTCATAACGATGAACAGCGTGCGGCTAGAACTAGCTCGCGACATATCCGCTAACCAGAGCGCGCACGCGGCACATGATGACTGGCGGGCTTGCCTATCTATCGCTTGTTCCGCGCTCTGGCTTGCACGCGCAGGCTCAAGCAGAACGTGACACTTTTTCGTGCGTGCAGCCGGTGTTCATCAATTTATAAGACATTATCACGTCAAAAATGTACTTAATTCTATTCAATATTTTTATAAATGATTCTTTATTAACTACACACGTACCCTGCAGTTATTTTTCGGACATTCAGTAAACATTTATATGTATCTATATTTTTTCATTCTTGCGATTGTTATTTTTATCATAAGTAATTTTTGATAAAAATCTTTATAGTTTCTTAAAGTTAATAATATAATTTTGTGTGGCCATATTGATTTATTTTTTACATTATGCTGACCTGTACACCCTTTCTGGTATTTTTGCCTACCACTCTGGTGCATTCACCGTTGCTAAACAGTTACAGAGAAATTGGTGGTACAAAAGTGTTTTATTTAAAAAATAATTAATATGTACCTATTCTGATTTTCACTCCAAAAATAGCATTTCAATTAATAATAATTAAATAATTGTAGCAATCAAATTCAACTTGATATGCCAAAAGCTTCATGGGAAGTAGGCACCTGTTATGGATTAATATTTATTGCAAATAGTTGAGATTCCTCAAGCAATGATTATTTTAGGGTAAACCATGGATTAGGAAGTTCATAGGGTTAACTCAATAAATAAATAAATAAATAAATTGGATGTTTTCACTAATTTAATGCACACACTATTTTATTACACATTCATTATTTCAAATTTCAATGTACTGGACTACCTGACTTAAAACGGCGAAAATAACTATGACAAACATTGATGTATTGTAACATAAATATAATTCGTGTTGGTTTAATACTCAAAGTTCAATGATGACAATTATTAAACAAAAATAAAAAAAATTAAGTGGCAATCGGGGACTGCCGCGACAAAGCTATTGCATAGCATTTTTTATCAACTTATGCAATTATAATATTTATTCAATATTTTTTTTGCATAATAAAAATTATGCAAAAAAATTAAAATACAAACAAGAAAAGCGCACTGTCACTATTTCACAAGTGAGATTTGAACCTGCGACATCATACATAAATCGGCCACACGCCCACTGCTCCAGAGCTACTTGTGACCATCTAAAATGTACGACGGTGTTAGGTTGATTTTCGTTACGGAATTTCTTGATTCGGTCGCCGCGCTCAAACTGTTTGTCCTAGTTCAAAGCCCGCGATAAAAGCTATGCAATAGCTTAATAATTTTAACTCGAAATTACAACTTCCTTAAAACCGTCTGTTACAGGTGCTGGCAAACTTCTTGAGTATCAAGTGATATAGTGTAGGGCAAGTTAGAGCTTTGTACACATCCGTGCAAAAAAAGTGTACTCTTACTACAACAGTGTACAAAAGTGTACACTGTCACTGAAGAACACTCATATTTCTGTGATTAATTATTTGTATTTCTTTAGGTATTGAAAAATTTAATAATTAATTATTTATTAGACTATTAATATTATTAAATAAAAATTAATTAAAAAAATTAATGATTACTAGCTGATGCCCGCGATTTAGTTTTTAAAATCCCTCAGGTACTCATTGATTTTCCGAGATGAAAAGTAGCCTATGAGTAGTTGGGTATTCGCCGGTTCTGCCCCAGGAGGCAACCCTGTCTCCAGGATCGCCCTAAAATTTCCGCCCATCGCTAAAAAAAAAAAAAAAAAAAAAAAAAAAAAAAAAAAAAAAAAAAAAAAAGTTTTGGGGTACGCTGAATCGATTGCGCTCACTCCCGACTTCGTATCTTTAACGGTTACAAAGTTAGCTTTTCCTAAAAACGATCCCTACATCGTTATCTAATTGCTAATCACCCACTAATCACCTTAATCACCTCGCTCATTATTTTGTTCTTCGTTGATTTATTGTTTTGGGATTCAAAGGAAACGAATATCTTACATTACTAACCATTTATTCTCTTTCAAATGCTGACTTAAATAATCTATACAACAACATATCATTCTCTAGTGTATGACTATTAAATAAATCTAAAAAATCACAACTTCTGTAACCTCTAAACATAAAATACAAATACATTAAACAATATTCCCCACAAACTGAGGTGTAATCATTTTGTACCCTTCTTGTATTGAAATACCACATTCTTGTATTTCTTTCCAGAAACTGCTTATGATATTTACTTGGTGGTCGTCCATATGAATCAAAATATTGTCCAACACCATTTATATCTATATACAAGCCTACCCAATGAGACCCTGGCTTATAATCAGGGTCTAGGTTGCTTATTAAATAGGCTGGGGTTTCGACATATATTGGTAATCTGTTTGCAGGGTACACATTGTGTTGTATACTTGGATGAATTTTTCTTAAATATGTCTTTATCTCTATTGTATTCATATTACTTCAATACTACTGATCTTACCACTACCGCGGTTTATAGATGAATGGGAAGTAAGGTCATGTCGTTTCAGATATATTATATTGTATTATGGTGTATAACTCAAAATAAAAAAATAAAAAAAAATTCTTTTGACAGTGTTTTATTACAAACCTTAATAATAATGTAGGTACAAATTATGACTTCATGTATTTACAAAATTAAGTTTCTTAACTGCTATAGTCAACACTTACATTACGATTTTTATCAATTTCTATAACATTGTCAAACTCTGCATACACGATACAGTTGATCGTTTCAGGAATAGCTGTATCAAAACGAACCTCTAGCCTAACACTACCATGCTTTATAAGATTCCAATGACTAGAGTGAGCTGATAAATCAGGAGTTAAATCAAATGCTAAGAGACAATAGCCTTTTGCATATTGTTCCCTAGAAATTCCATTCCCTTCATTTAAAAAATGGATTCCCGTCCCTGAGAATAATGTATGATAGGCTGAAGTGAAAGTATTCTCAAACGATGGTTGTAAAGCTTTTGAAGGTATTTGTTGCCCATCAATATATAAACTAAATGTATTCATTTGATAATTTTCAAAGTTGAATGGGTTTTTCGTAAGAGTCCCATTAAATGCTGCATTATTGACAAATCCAACAATACATCGTTTAGGAACTTGACCAAGAAAAATGTTATCGAGTGTTTTACCCTGAACCCCCGAAGGTATTGTTAAAACTTTAACTTCCGCTCGAGTTATGGGATATTTTGCAGTAGTAGATGCTAAAACTTTTTGATGTGCTAGTAATACAGTTGGATTGATCCGCGCGCGTCGAACTATGAGCGTTGCATCTGTGATACTTATTTTTAATTTTAAATCAGATGATGAAGCCATGAGACTGAAAGTTTCTCTTGAACGAATTAATTTAACACACATTTCAACACCATTAATCAAAAATTTTTCCTGATTAAATATATCACCATGTAAATGTCCAATCATTTCTATTTCCTTACTTTCGGCTGCAAGACTCTGCCTTTTACAAAAACCTATATTGCTTTCATCTACCGAATTCATGTTTCCTGCAGTATCTTCATACCAAAGACCACAAGTCAGATGAGATTCTTTTGCTGCTGGTGCATAGTTCAATAATGTCTCAATATAAGCACGGTAAGCATATGTATTGTTTGGTGGTGAAATCAGTTTTTGATTCAAATATACATCGAGTTGACTGAAGACTGAATGTAACCAATTATTAATCGGAGCTACAACTGTAGATGAACTAAGTTTTGATGAGTCTTGATTCAATATCTTAGCTTTTAAATGGATCAATGTATGAGACAAATCTATGTAGTCATCACTCGTTCCAGGTATTTGAAATTCTATAGGTCCATCATCAGCAAGAGATGAAATGGGTTTGTAATGAATCCATAGCCCATTTTCTATACTTGTTTGTGTTGATGGTAGGGCAAACAAATCTAACTCTGATTTAATACACTCACAGGAATGATTATGTAAAAAAGACATAATTATTTAGAAAATATATCGTTTGTTTTATTTTGACTGAGTCTTGATTTTTTAATAGCTTTCACTTTAGCTGACAGTGGTTGAATGAATGAAGATTGGCGTTTCCTTTTGGTTATATATCCTGAGCCAGACATATTGATTCTATCAATCTTGTCATGAGCTTTTCTCTTTAAGTTAGAACTAGCTTCCTTAAGACGAGTTTTAATAGAATCTTCCATAGGTCGTGCACTAACCATATCCGATAGTAGACCAACACCAGCATTTAATGCTTCTTTTCCTATAGCTCGAGCGCCACTAGAGAGCAGGGGTAAAATAGACCTAAACAATCCTCCAAGAAAACTGCCAATACCATGACCACGTTGATAGGGCACACCTTTATAAATTACTCCAATACCTGATCCGGCTTGATGTGAATAATATTGCTCATAGGGACATTTTGTGTGACTGAGATAAGAATCCATTATAATTTTCGAAAATGAAGTTTAATACACACTGTTCCAAACTGGAATGGGATATTTTTACCTGTGCTTGACCTTATATCTATTTCAATAGTATCAAACTCCCTTCGCATAACAGGTAAATAGTGTGGTGGAGAGAAAATATGCATTTTATTTGTTCCATATACATATACCGACACATCTAATGGTACAATTCGGAGAAGAGGTGCCATCACATCTCCAACAATCTGTGGTTCTATTATATCACAATAAACAAACAATTGAGATGGCAACCCTAATTTTAAATAAGAAGGATATGTTCCAATTTTATTAAGAACTAGATTTTTGTTTGGTTCAAATCCGAGTTGTAAACATAACTTGGTTGACAATTTAAGTGAGTCAATTGCGTTATCTAAAATTGATACAGATACCTGTTTGGTTATTTCATCATAATTAAATATTATTTTATCATCAGTATTACTATTTAATGTTGCTATAATATGTTGAATGCTGTCATAGTTCCTGGCAGGAATACGTGTTCTAAAGTGCACTAATGAATGTTTATCTTCATTAGGCATCATAATCCACTTTGATGTGTAAATAACATTTTCATGTTCTCGAACAGTAAATATGGTGCAAGGATATTGAATTTCTACAACTCCAACAATCCATTCACCTTCTAATACAAGCGATTTCGGTAACTTCGTCGAAAACATAGTGGTTTTGTTTTCTGGAAAGTATTCCATTGAACTATTACTAAGTAAAGTTAAATAAAAACTTTCTTTTATCATATCTGATTTAAGTTAGACTCTAAAATCCAACTATTAAATTTATCCGGATAACCTTTCCACTTCACTAACACTTCTTTTCTGTTGCCAGAGTATCGAGAACTAATTATTTTATCTATTTTATAATGTAGGGAGGGGTTATAAAATACTTTTTGTAATTCTTTTTCGTAAAATGTTCCAACTATAGGTTCATTTTGTAAATCTTTCAATGTATAAACTATATTCGGATATCTATCTATTATAGAAGATATAACAAATATTTCATCACTCCAGTTAGATTCATAGCCCTTTTGGAAAATGTGTTTATATTTTGAAATTCTTACATTATCACCAACATGAAATTTTGGTAATGAGTTAAGCGAAGCTGGTCTATTTGTTGCTTTCCTATCATATAAATTTCTCCAAACTGTCATGATATTATTAGAACTAACATCACAAGGACACATTTTAATACTAGAATGAAAACTATGGTTATAAGAATATATCAGGTCTTGTAAAATATCTATGTATTTATATGTATTTTTATATGTAAAATAGCGCCACATTTTAGATTTCAGAGTTCTTTGAAACCTTTCAACTATACTGGCTTTTATATCAGGATTATTTGTTGTGTAATAGTTTATATTTTTGCTTTTGAAATATTTTTTAACATCTTTAGAAACAAACTCAGTCCCTTTGTCAGACTGTATATGTGTGGGAGTTGTATTAGATTCATTAAATATACTTTCAAAACATTCAATAACGGTTTCAGAATTTTTCTTTTTCATTGATCGGGCATATGCATATTTACTAAAGACATCAATAACACACAGTATGTAGTTAAATCCATCATTATATTTCGAATAAGTTCTCATATCACTAAGATCTACTTGCCATAATTCATTTAAATTTGATAATACGTATTTATTTCGAGAAAACTTTCTTTGAACAGGTTTATGGAGTGTGTAAGTTTCTTGTGATTGCAACCATTTCCTTACATCCATTTTATTCATTTTACCTTTCATAGTCTTTGATAATTTATCAATACTACTAAATCCAGCAGGATGTTTTGGATCATAATATATATTATTTATTTCTAATAAGGGGTCCATTTTTCCCAATCAATTTTCTTCTTGATTTTTTTAATATATTTATCACCACTACCTTTCGGGGTATTTAAAGTTCCTTCATTAGATGCGTATTTCCCTTCGAGTGATTTCATCTGAAGTTGATGAATAAAATCAGACCTCTTAGAATTTCCAATGTAAGTTAATGGTATTTTAATTGCATGTAATGCTTCAGCAAATTTTTGCCAACCTACTGGATCACTTTTTTTCAATGATCTCAATGAATCATTAATTAGATCAACAATATTACTTCCGGGAATTTTTTCGTTATTTATAATCACTGAACCGTCATCATCCCAATATATTTTGTTTCTACTCAAAGAAATCAAGTTTAATAATAACTCACCCTTTTTCAAATATGATTTTGGAATGAGACTTAGTATTTGAGTTGTTGTGTAATGTTGTGGATGATTCAAATTAGTATTTTCATTTTCATTTACTTCATCTGTTGATGTCTCGGAAGATACTAAGTTTTTGTTATCTGTATTGTTATTTTTATAAGTTTCACTTTCGTTAATATTGTTCGTAATAATTGGTAATTCGATAGGTTGACGTTCTCCCTCAGAAAAATGTAGGTATCTTTGTAGAATTTGTAAATATAAAATACATTTTTCACGATCTTCGATATTACTTTTTAAAATCTTTTGCATTTCTGCATCTAATCGAGACATAGGACTATCAACATCAGAACGCTGTTTTAGTTTTTCTATGAAGTTTGGTTCAACAAGCAACATTTTCTTAGCGTTTTCCATTTTAAACCAAAGATGATACTAATCCACTCAAAATAGAACTCAGAATTAAAGGTAAAAATGCTCCTCCCTTTTGTATCAATATATTTTTTCTAAGTTTATTTTTTCCCTTGCTCACCAAAGTACGAAGTGTATTTTTAAATTTTTTTAACTTTTTCTTCTGTTTATCTTCTAGTGGAACTTTACCTTGTAATACGTTGTGAATACATTCACAAATGCAATTTATCTCTTCTTCATCACATGATTTTAATAATGCTTTTTGATATTTAGGTTTAAGCGTGTGCAAGGCGTGTAGCAACTCTTTATGCGTGTTTAGGCTTCGATACATTATTTGTAAATGATAGGAATCTGATGATTATTTAAATATTTATAATTTTTTGTTGGAATATATACTACACAATATTCATCAAAGGGAAATATTTTTGATTTAATGCGACACATATCGTTAGTATCTTGTTTAAGATCAATCATTAAATATCCGTGTGCTTCTTTTGTTGCATCATTATAGGCATCATTAATGAATTTTGAATTATCTGGTGACACTTGTCTTGATAAGTATCGTATTTGTGATTTGTCACGAGGATTTTTAAAATAAATAATATAACTTGAATTCAAAGATATATCTCTTTGACCTTTTCCCTGATGAAATAAATTTTGAGTAATATAAAATACACTTAAGTTTCTGTGATGACTACCTTTAGTGAAAATATCAACAATTCGACCATCAGATTCCCTCATGAGGTCATCAATTATAACAAGTTGAGCATCTTTTCCATCAAACATTGTAAGATCAGGAATTCCGTGATGATAGTTAACATTTGGTAAATTGTAAAGTGGTTGCATTTCATGATAACACCAAGTTATTAGAGCAAAGTCTCTACTGCAAATTTCTTTTGAATATTTTATGAAATTTGTCACAAAATTTGATTTTCCACAACCACTTGGTCCAGCTACGATTGCAGTAAATGGATGAATAAAACAAAACATTGTAACAAGTGTTTCTTACAAGGTTTTAACAAAGAATGAGACATTTTAGATAGTGTAATAGGATTTTATTTTACTTTTTATAAAAACACAGTTAAATAAAGGTTTTTAAAAACAGAATCAAAAACAGTTTCTAAAAAATATGTAAGAAATATTAAAAATTAGTCACAAAAATAATTGTGAACATAGAAACTAATTATAAAACCCCTGGATTTAGACGATGCAAGAACGAAGTCTGTAGATGTCCACGCAAGACACCGTTGTGCAGCATGTAGCAGGCTAGGCAGTTAGTGCGCGCTGGACGCGCAGGCACGGTACGGTAGAGCGCGGCGGAGCCGCGCTCTACCACACCGCGCCCGCGTCCAGCGCGCTATAGCTGCCTAGTCTGCTACATGCTGGACAAAGGTTTCCTGAGTGGACTTCTACAGACTCCGGTCTTGCATCGTCTAAATCCAGGGGTTTTATAATTAGTTTCTATTTTCACAATTATTTTTGTGACTAGTTTTTAATATTTCTTACATATTTTTTAGAAACTGTTTTTGATTCTGTTTTTAAAAACCTTTATTTAACTGTGTTTTTATAAAAAGTAAAATAAAATCCTATTACACTATCTAAAATGTCTCATTCTTTGTTAAAACCTTGTAAGAAACACTTGTTACAATGTTTTGTTTTATTCATCCATTTACTGCAATCGTAGCTGGACCAAGTGGTTGTGGAAAATCAAATTTTGTGACAAATTTCATAAAATATTCAAAAGAAATTTGCAGTAGAGACTTTGCTCTAATAACTTGGTGTTATCATGAAATGCAACCACTTTACAATTTACCAAATGTTAACTATCATCACGGAATTCCTGATCTTACAATGTTTGATGGAAAAGATGCTCAACTTGTTATAATTGATGACCTCATGAGGGAATCTGATGGTCGAATTGTTGATATTTTCACTAAAGGTAGTCATCACAGAAACTTAAGTGTATTTTATATTACTCAAAATTTATTTCATCAGGGAAAAGGTCAAAGAGATATATCTTTGAATTCAAGTTATATTATTTATTTTAAAAATCCTCGTGACAAATCACAAATACGATACTTATCAAGACAAGTGTCACCAGATAATTCAAAATTCATTAATGATGCCTATAATGATGCAACAAAAGAAGCACACGGATATTTAATGATTGATCTTAAACAAGATACTAACGATATGTGTCGCATTAAATCAAAAATATTTCCCTTTGATGAATATTGTGTAGTATATATTCCAACAAAAAATTATAAATATTTAAATAATCATCAGATTCCTATCATTTACAAATAATGTATCGAAGCCTAAACACGCATAAAGAGTTGCTACACGCCTTGCACACGCTTAAACCTAAATATCAAAAAGCATTATTAAAATCATGTGATGAAGAAGAGATAAATTGCATTTGTGAATGTATTCACAACGTATTACAAGGTAAAGTTCCACTAGAAGATAAACAGAAGAAAAAGTTAAAAAAATTTAAAAATACACTTCGTACTTTGGTGAGCAAGGGAAAAAATAAACTTAGAAAAAATATATTGATACAAAAGGGAGGAGCATTTTTACCTTTAATTCTGAGTTCTATTTTGAGTGGATTAGTATCATCTTTGGTTTAAAATGGAAAACGCTAAGAAAATGTTGCTTGTTGAACCAAACTTCATAGAAAAACTAAAACAGCGTTCTGATGTTGATAGTCCTATGTCTCGATTAGATGCAGAAATGCAAAAGATTTTAAAAAGTAATATCGAAGATCGTGAAAAATGTATTTTATATTTACAAATTCTACAAAGATACCTACATTTTTCTGAGGGAGAACGTCAACCTATCGAATTACCAATTATTACGAACAATATTAACGAAAGTGAAACTTATAAAAATAACAATACAGATAACAAAAACTTAGTATCTTCCGAGACATCAACAGATGAAGTAAATGAAAATGAAAATACTAATTTGAATCATCCACAACATTACACAACAACTCAAATACTAAGTCTCATTCCAAAATCATATTTGAAAAAGGGTGAGTTATTATTAAACTTGATTTCTTTGAGTAGAAACAAAATATATTGGGATGATGACGGTTCAGTGATTATAAATAACGAAAAAATTCCCGGAAGTAATATTGTTGATCTAATTAATGATTCATTGAGATCATTGAAAAAAAGTGATCCAGTAGGTTGGCAAAAATTTGCTGAAGCATTACATGCAATTAAAATACCATTAACTTACATTGGAAATTCTAAGAGGTCTGATTTTATTCATCAACTTCAGATGAAATCACTCGAAGGGAAATACGCATCTAATGAAGGAACTTTAAATACCCCGAAAGGTAGTGGTGATAAATATATTAAAAAAATCAAGAAGAAAATTGATTGGGAAAAATGGACCCCTTATTAGAAATAAATAATATATATTATGATCCAAAACATCCTGCTGGATTTAGTAGTATTGATAAATTATCAAAGACTATGAAAGGTAAAATGAATAAAATGGATGTAAGGAAATGGTTGCAATCACAAGAAACTTACACACTCCATAAACCTGTTCAAAGAAAGTTTTCTCGAAATAAATACGTATTATCAAATTTAAATGAATTATGGCAAGTAGATCTTAGTGATATGAGAACTTATTCGAAATATAATGATGGATTTAACTACATACTGTGTGTTATTGATGTCTTTAGTAAATATGCATATGCCCGATCAATGAAAAAGAAAAATTCTGAAACCGTTATTGAATGTTTTGAAAGTATATTTAATGAATCTAATACAACTCCCACACATATACAGTCTGACAAAGGGACTGAGTTTGTTTCTAAAGATGTTAAAAAATATTTCAAAAGCAAAAATATAAACTATTACACAACAAATAATCCTGATATAAAAGCCAGTATAGTTGAAAGGTTTCAAAGAACTCTGAAATCTAAAATGTGGCGCTATTTTACATATAAAAATACATATAAATACATAGATATTTTACAAGACCTGATATATTCTTATAACCATAGTTTTCATTCTAGTATTAAAATGTGTCCTTGTGATGTTAGTTCTAATAATATCATGACAGTTTGGAGAAATTTATATGATAGGAAAGCAACAAATAGACCAGCTTCGCTTAACTCATTACCAAAATTTCATGTTGGTGATAATGTAAGAATTTCAAAATATAAACACATTTTCCAAAAGGGCTATGAATCTAACTGGAGTGATGAAATATTTGTTATATCTTCTATAATAGATAGATATCCGAATATAGTTTATACATTGAAAGATTTACAAAATGAACCTATAGTTGGAACATTTTACGAAAAAGAATTACAAAAAGTATTTTATAACCCCTCCCTACATTATAAAATAGATAAAATAATTAGTTCTCGATACTCTGGCAACAGAAAAGAAGTGTTAGTGAAGTGGAAAGGTTATCCGGATAAATTTAATAGTTGGATTTTAGAGTCTAACTTAAATCAGATATGATAAAAGAAAGTTTTTATTTAACTTTACTTAGTAATAGTTCAATGGAATACTTTCCAGAAAACAAAACCACTATGTTTTCGACGAAGTTACCGAAATCGCTTGTATTAGAAGGTGAATGGATTGTTGGAGTTGTAGAAATTCAATATCCTTGCACCATATTTACTGTTCGAGAACATGAAAATGTTATTTACACATCAAAGTGGATTATGATGCCTAATGAAGATAAACATTCATTAGTGCACTTTAGAACACGTATTCCTGCCAGGAACTATGACAGCATTCAACATATTATAGCAACATTAAATAGTAATACTGATGATAAAATAATATTTAATTATGATGAAATAACCAAACAGGTATCTGTATCAATTTTAGATAACGCAATTGACTCACTTAAATTGTCAACCAAGTTATGTTTACAACTCGGATTTGAACCAAACAAAAATCTAGTTCTTAATAAAATTGGAACATATCCTTCTTATTTAAAATTAGGGTTGCCATCTCAATTGTTTGTTTATTGTGATATAATAGAACCACAGATTGTTGGAGATGTGATGGCACCTCTTCTCCGAATTGTACCATTAGATGTGTCGGTATATGTATATGGAACAAATAAAATGCATATTTTCTCTCCACCACACTATTTACCTGTTATGCGAAGGGAGTTTGATACTATTGAAATAGATATAAGGTCAAGCACAGGTAAAAATATCCCATTCCAGTTTGGAACAGTGTGTATTAAACTTCATTTTCGAAAATTATAATGGATTCTTATCTCAGTCACACAAAATGTCCCTATGAGCAATATTATTCACATCAAGCCGGATCAGGTATTGGAGTAATTTATAAAGGTGTGCCCTATCAACGTGGTCATGGTATTGGCAGTTTTCTTGGAGGATTGTTTAGGTCTATTTTACCCCTGCTCTCTAGTGGCGCTCGAGCTATAGGAAAAGAAGCATTAAATGCTGGTGTTGGTCTACTATCGGATATGGTTAGTGCACGACCTATGGAAGATTCTATTAAAACTCGTCTTAAGGAAGCTAGTTCTAACTTAAAGAGAAAAGCTCATGACAAGATTGATAGAATCAATATGTCTGGCTCAGGATATATAACCAAAAGGAAACGCCAATCTTCATTCATTCAACCACTGTCAGCTAAAGTGAAAGCTATTAAAAAATCAAGACTCAGTCAAAATAAAACAAACGATATATTTTCTAAATAATTATGTCTTTTTTACATAATCATTCCTGTGAGTGTATTAAATCAGAGTTAGATTTGTTTGCCCTACCATCAACACAAACAAGTATAGAAAATGGGCTATGGATTCATTACAAACCCATTTCATCTCTTGCTGATGATGGACCTATAGAATTTCAAATACCTGGAACGAGTGATGACTACATAGATTTGTCTCATACATTGATCCATTTAAAAGCTAAGATATTGAATCAAGACTCATCAAAACTTAGTTCATCTACAGTTGTAGCTCCGATTAATAATTGGTTACATTCAGTCTTCAGTCAACTCGATGTATATTTGAATCAAAAACTGATTTCACCACCAAACAATACATATGCTTACCGTGCTTATATTGAGACATTATTGAACTATGCACCAGCAGCAAAAGAATCTCATCTGACTTGTGGTCTTTGGTATGAAGATACTGCAGGAAACATGAATTCGGTAGATGAAAGCAATATAGGTTTTTGTAAAAGGCAGAGTCTTGCAGCCGAAAGTAAGGAAATAGAAATGATTGGACATTTACATGGTGATATATTTAATCAGGAAAAATTTTTGATTAATGGTGTTGAAATGTGTGTTAAATTAATTCGTTCAAGAGAAACTTTCAGTCTCATGGCTTCATCATCTGATTTAAAATTAAAAATAAGTATCACAGATGCAACGCTCATAGTTCGACGCGCGCGGATCAATCCAACTGTATTACTAGCACATCAAAAAGTTTTAGCATCTACTACTGCAAAATATCCCATAACTCGAGCGGAAGTTAAAGTTTTAACAATACCTTCGGGGGTTCAGGGTAAAACACTCGATAACATTTTTCTTGGTCAAGTTCCTAAACGATGTATTGTTGGATTTGTCAATAATGCAGCATTTAATGGGACTCTTACGAAAAACCCATTCAACTTTGAAAATTATCAAATGAATACATTTAGTTTATATATTGATGGGCAACAAATACCTTCAAAAGCTTTACAACCATCGTTTGAGAATACTTTCACTTCAGCCTATCATACATTATTCTCAGGGACGGGAATCCATTTTTTAAATGAAGGGAATGGAATTTCTAGGGAACAATATGCAAAAGGCTATTGTCTCTTAGCATTTGATTTAACTCCTGATTTATCAGCTCACTCTAGTCATTGGAATCTTATAAAGCATGGTAGTGTTAGGCTAGAGGTTCGTTTTGATACAGCTATTCCTGAAACGATCAACTGTATCGTGTATGCAGAGTTTGACAATGTTATAGAAATTGATAAAAATCGTAATGTAAGTGTTGACTATAGCAGTTAAGAAACTTAATTTTGTAAATACATGAAGTCATAATTTGTACCTACATTATTATTAAGGTTTGTAATAAAACACTGTCAAAAGAATTTTTTTTTATTTTTTTATTTTGAGTTATACACCATAATACAATATAATATATCTGAAACGACATGACCTTACTTCCCATTCATCTATAAACCGCGGTAGTGGTAAGATCAGTAGTATTGAAGTAATATGAATACAATAGAGATAAAGACATATTTAAGAAAAATTCATCCAAGTATACAACACAATGTGTACCCTGCAAACAGATTACCAATATATGTCGAAACCCCAGCCTATTTAATAAGCAACCTAGACCCTGATTATAAGCCAGGGTCTCATTGGGTAGGCTTGTATATAGATATAAATGGTGTTGGACAATATTTTGATTCATATGGACGACCACCAAGTAAATATCATAAGCAGTTTCTGGAAAGAAATACAAGAATGTGGTATTTCAATACAAGAAGGGTACAAAATGATTACACCTCAGTTTGTGGGGAATATTGTTTAATGTATTTGTATTTTATGTTTAGAGGTTACAGAAGTTGTGATTTTTTAGATTAATTTAATAGTCATACACTAGAGAATGATATGTTGTTGTATAGATTATTTAAGTCAGCATTTGAAAGAGAATAAATGGTTAGTAATGTAAGATATTCGTTTCCTTTGAATCCCAAAACAATAAATCAACGAAGAACAAAATAATGAGCGAGGTGATTAAGGTGATTAGTGGGTGATTAGCAATTAGATAACGATGTAGGGATCGTTTTTAGGAAAAGCTAACTTTGTAACCGTTAAAGATACGAAGTCGGGAGTGAGCGCAATCGATTCAGCGTACCCCAAAACTTTTTTTTTTTTTTTTTTTTTTTTTTTTTTTTTTTTTTTTTTTTTTTTAGCGATGGGCGGAAATTTTAGGGCGATCCTGGAGACAGGGTTGCCTCCTGGGGCAGAACCGGCGAATACCCAACTACTCCTATGTCACTCTCCAGGTCCTCAACTACACCCATGCAAAAATTCACGTCGATCCGTAGCTCTGTTGCGGCGTGATTGAAGGACAAACCAATAAACACACTCGCATTTATAGTATTAGGTATGATTAGTTTTGACTTAATGGAAGGAAAATCTTTTTTACCTCAATAATCTTGAGGTAAAAAAGATCCTTCATTAAGTCAAAACTAGAGCTGGTACCAGGTCGCGGTTCAGCTGAAGCGGCGCTGGTGCTACTCATTGACAGACGTTTTTGTTGCCTCCGAAGTCTAACTGTTTCAGTATCACTTTTTCCATATTTCTTCATAAAGCAGTATACGTCGTACACCATTTTTCTAGCTTGCCTTTTTAACACTATGTTAGTTTTACGAGGCATAATAAACAACAAAAACTCAACAAATAAAAATAAAAAGCTGGCCAAGTGCGAGTCGGACTCGCGCACCGAGGGTTCCATACTCCAAAAGTAAAAGTAAAACGATAATATTATATTAATTTGCTTATTTATCGTTAACTTTGTTTGTAGAGGTTTATTGTTAATATAAAAAAAACTATGCTAGTTAGAGCGTTGGTTTTATTTTTCCTGTACATAAACTATATATACATAAACTTCTATTGACCATAATTATTTCAGATTTTTCGATTGGTAAACTTCGGAGATAAGGGGCGGGAACGGTATTTTTTTCGACATTTTGGCCGATTAATCAGAAACTTTTACATCTAGAAATAAATAAAAAACTGTTTTAGAATGCACAAGTAAAGGCCTTTCATATGATACCCCACTCGGTATAATTATCTTACTTTGAAATTTCAAACCCCTGATTTTCCCCCTTTTTTAATTAAACTAAAATAATTTTCGCGTTGATTTTATTTTTCCTGTAAAATATACATAAACCTCTATTGACCATAATTATTTCAGATTTTTCGGTTGGTAAACTTCGGAGATAAGGGGGGGGGAACGGTATTTTTTTCGACATTTTGGCCGATTACTCAAAAACTATTATATTATATAGAAATAAATAAAAAAACTGTTTTAGAATGCACAAGTAAAGGCCTTTCATATGATATCCCACTCGGTATAGTTATCTTACTTTGAAATTTCAAACCCCCGATTTTCCCCCTTTTTTAATCAAACTAAAATAATTTTCGCGTTGCTTTTATTTTTCCTGTAAAATATACATAAACTTCTATTGACCATAATTATTTCAGATTTTTCGATTGGTAAACTTCGGAGATAAGGGGGGGGGAACGGTATTTTTTTCGACATTTTGGCCGATTTATCAAAAACTATTATATATAGAAATAAATAAAAAACTGTTTTAGAATCTACAAGTAAAGGCCTTTCATATGATACCCCACTCGATATAGTTATTTTACTTTGAAATTTCAAACCCCCGATTTTCCCCCTTTTTTATTAAAACTAAAAATAATTTTCGATTTTTCTTTATTCCAATGATTTTGGGCCACTATTATACACAACTATGCCAAATTTCATGTCGATAGCTTTAATAGTTACTGAAATAATTGACTGTGACAGACGGACGGACAGATGGACGGAGAAAGTCTCACCATAAGGGTTCCATTTTTACCATTTTGGTATGGAACCCTAATAAATAAATAAAAATAATATAAATAATAAAATAATAAAAATAAAAATAATATAAAACAACAAGTGTCAACAAATGATTATAACAAGTGAGTTACCGTAGAATGGTCCTACTTTGCTCCTATATGGTTAATTATGCTCCAATTCTCTGAAATGTTTTATCGCTTAATATTTCCAAATCGGTGCAACATTTCATTTTTTTGTAAACGCATCCGAATAATTTTACTAATAAGTGGCAACACTGAACTGGCAAATTTCTCGTCAGCCATTTTTTTCTTATGTCAGGTGCAGCTGTAGTTCAAGACGTTATAAGTTTTTTTTTTTAGTATCCGAAAAAGCCACTTCCATCTTGAAATCTGCATAGCGCATTAAGGTAATTATGTTCTAATGTTATTATGTATATAATCAGGTAAACGAATACGTAAATATTTCATTGAATTGCTGAGTTGGTTATAATCTAACCTCACTTTTTTGGCGTGCTCATATTTTCTTTGGTACGATGGGGTAACTTTGCGCCTGGAGCAAAGTAAACCCAAACATAATCCATTCAAAAGTAAACATAGTTTATTCATTGTAAGTGGTTATTAATACACTTTTTATCAAGGAAATTGATTTTTATTTTCAGAAAAGATGCCAAGAAATTATAAAAAACGTATAGGGTCGAGAAATTATAAAAATTACAGCTCCGAAACTCTAAGACAATGTTTGGCTTCCATAGAAAATAAAGAAATGACGCAGAGAAAAGCCAGTGAAAAGTATGGCATCCCACGCAGAACGATTATTAATCAGCTAAGACTCCTACGATCTAAACTGCCATCTCGACCTCCAGGCGCACCAACAACATTTTCAACTGAAGAAGAAGCCTTATTTGTTGACTGCATTTTAAGGCTGAGCGAGTATGGCTTTCCTCTCGCAATTTTCGATCTTCGCATCGTTATTAGAACATATTTGGAGAAAATTGGTCGGAGAGTTTCAAAATTTAAAGATAATTGTCCAGGAACTGAGTGGGTGTCAAGTTTCCTAAAAAGACATTCATGTTTATCACAAAGATTTGCGACCAACATTAAACGCAGCAGAGCAGCCATTGACAAGGAAACCATCACTGCCTATATAGAAAACTTGAAAGAGGTGGTTAGAGACATACCACCCGAAAATTTATGGAATTTTGATGAGACTAATTTATCCGATGACCCTGGTCAAAAAAAAGTAATAGCGAAGCGTGGCGCAAAATACCCCGAACTTATAAGTAATACCTCCAAAAGCTCAACTTCTATCATGTTTTGTGGTAATGCTAAGGGAGAATTATTACCGCCGTATATTGTCTATAAATCTAAGCAATTATGGAGTACATGGACGGAACAAGGGCCAAAAGATGCCAGATATAATAATAGCCCATCAGGTTGGTTTGATATGAAGATATTTAACGATTGGTTTTGTACACAAATTTTGCCAATATTAAAGAAACAAGAGGGTCCGAAAGTTATAATAGGAGACAATTTGTCATCTCACATTTCTGTAGACGTCCTAAATGCCTGTGACAAAAATAACATAAGATTTGTTTGTTTGCCACCTAATAGCACTCACCTAACTCAGCCGTTAGATGTTGCCTTTTTCCACCCAGTAGCATGGAGAAAAATCCTGACCGAGTGGAAGGCGAGTGTTCAAGGTAGGCGAGAGCAAGTACTCCAAAAAAACGGCCGAAACTTGCAATTTCAAACCAATTGTGAAGGCGGTTGGGCAATATGTAGTTTTCACGTACGAGGGGGAAATGTTTCCTGGTAAAATTACAAAAATAACTAAAGAAGGGCCGTATATCTCTTCAATGAAGAGGTCTCTAAAATCCTGGACGTGGCCTAAACCCGTCGATGAAATTCAATACAATTGGCAGGATGTATTGGGATGTATTGAAGTCCCTAAAAAAATTAGTACCCACCGTGAAATATATTCCGTTCCTGAACTAGACCAAACTTGGGGTTTTTAAATATGTCCAGTTTAAAAATGTTACATTTTCATAAATATTTTTTAGTTGTAAGTTTCATTTTTGAGAAGTTTATCTCGTTTGTTTATTTTAGACAGGTTTTTGTCTAAACCACCAAACTTGGGGTTTTAAATAATTATGTCAAGTTTAAAAATGTTACATTTTCATAAATATTTTTAAGTTTATCTCTTTAGTTTATTTTTGACTGATTTTTGTCCTAAGACTAAACATTTCTAACCAAAGTTACTAGTTAAGATAGCAGTGCCTATTATAATTTAGGAATATAAAAAAACCAATGAAACAATGTGATTTTGTAACTAAATTTAAGAATATAACATTATTACTTTAAAAAACACGGTTTATTTTAATTTTTACCCATTTTTCGACCATTGATACTAACAAAAAAGGTAAAGCGTAATATCACGGGAGCATAGTTTGAATAAGGAAAGTATAACTCTGCTCAAAAAGCTTCCACAATGGAGATTTCTTGAGAAATATACCCAGGCGCAAAGTTACCCATGACCATGGGTAACTTTGCTCCTTATTTACAGTTTTATATATATTATGAAATACTTAATTACGTTGATTTAAATTTAAAAATATGTTAGATAACATGTTATGCTTTAAATTAATACATCTGAGTATATTTCATAATGAATAGTTTAAACAATATTAATAATTCCCTTTTTTTGGAGCAAATATTGGAGCAAAGTAGGACCATTCTACGGTAACAAACAAATTATAACAAAAAAAAACTTGAGAGGTGTCAAGGGACACCCGGATGAAACGTAGTTCCTTTCGATTACATTGTGTTCGGTATTTTCGCGGTACAACATTGATTCGAACCATCGACGTTGAACTTTTAGGCGACTGCCGGAGCCACTAGGCTTTCAACAAAAAAGTGTCAGTTTCAAAAATATGTCGAGTGTCGGTTCCTTAATTTTTTCCGTCTAGCCCCCTTCCGTACCGCGCGATAAGGAACTTACGTTCCAAAACGTCAACAGATGATAACAAAGAACTATTTCACTGCACGCAAGTGTATTCGGGAGCCAGCGGGACGTAGACACGGTGCGGGAGGCATAGGTCGATTGATCTACCAATCACGCGCTCGATACAATACTCCCCGCCGTCGCGCCCCGCACTTAGCACAAAAGAGACCTAAAATTCGTTTGTGCGCAATCAAGGTCATATCATATACCCAAGAAGTTTGCCGCGTACTGTACATAGCTATTTAATCATAAAGTTCATACAGCCTATCCCTATTCTTGTAAATAAATACCTACAGTGGCCCAGTCACTGAATTACAACTTTTTGTTATCTATATTTTTAAAATTGAATGTTTCATTAAATTCATTTTCTATTATCTTGAAGAGACGACCGTAAAGACTGTCTGGGTGGCCTTTCTATGCAAGAGCAAGAAGTTTAGCGGTGATTTAAACCTTTGAAGCGAAGTGTCTAATACCACCAAAAATAGTTTCATGTAAAATGCTGTAAAGACCATACGGCTCGCACTGTCAAAAGGTTATCAGATCTCATGTAGAGCCAAGCTTCTTACTCTACACGCCCTAACTCTACAAGCACTAACTTCACAAACTGGCCAAAAAAATAAATGGCCAAGCCACATATTTTGACTAAGTTTGTGAAGTTAGGGCTTGAGAAAATTGTACTCTATGCGCAGATTATCGTTTCCATTTTGTTGATATAGGTACAATATACATAAAATAACTGAAACATTTAGTATAATATAATATATTTAACTTAATAATATAATAAAGCGTTTGTTTTCAATCATAACTCGTTTTATAACAATCGTTAGAAACCTTAATTACTATGTACTTCGATACATTGTTGGTATATAAGAGGTATCAAACATCAGGTATCCCAGAAAAATGCCCCCACAGACTAAAAACTTTAGGGATTGTGACACGACACAATCGTCCACAGACCAACAGGCCACACAAACCTCGATTCAAAGCCAACACGCTGCAAAAACCTTGTACAGCCTCCTTTCAAACATCTAACGCAACAAATCTTTATTACTCAAAGCAACAAATTGATAACAGATAGGATAGTACTTAGGTAGGATATTGGTCTTAAATGATGATTGTGTGAGGTGTCACACAATCATTTAAAACCTATATAAATATATTAGTAGATATTTGGTTTAAGTTAAACGGGGTCTATAAACTTACAAAATACCAAGAACAAAAATGTTCACTAACCTACATGATATTTTTGGCCTTTTCACTTTTATTATAAATAAATAGGTACATATATTATTTTACTATACTATAGATATTTGGTTTAGTTTAATCAGATCAGGACCCATAAAATTTCAAACTACCAAGAACAATATACAACTTTTTTTTAACATCTATATTTTTAAAATTGAATGTTCCATTATATTAATTTTCTATTAACCTGGAAGAGACGACCGTAAGGGCCCTTGTGCACTTCCTCGTATTCGATTCGTTTTCGTGTTTCGTGAAAACACGATTCGAAGTGGTCTACATACAAAATGTACGTGCGCTTGTGCACTCATTCGATTCGTATTTAGACGGATCCGTATTAGTGTTGTATGAAGGCAACTTCTAAACTAGCGGCACGCTATGATGGCCGGTTTGACGTTTGTCCGCTCATGAAGTTCCGTATTAATTGATAACGACTTTGAAGGAAATAATTGTATTACTTTATTGACGATAGTGATGTGCAGAGATTCATAAATTTTATCGAATGTAGTTTTAGGTTTAGGACTCAAAATTTATTTATTAAATTGATTTCTAAAATGTATACAAGTGTAGAAAAATCAGTTTGCACCATTTAAGGGGTGAATGTACTTGTGAATATGAACAATTTTCACTATGTGGACAAACCTCTGAAATCGCAAAAAAATATCAGCTGTTTCATACAAAAGGTAAAATTTTTATTTTTATATGATATATACCACAACTCGGCATTTGGTTTTCTAAATTGAAAATTTTTTAAAATGGAATCTAATACGATCGTCACATAGGATCGCTGGCTAGCACAACTACTACCTCCGGCAAACTCGCGTCAATGCTCAATGCAAAACAAAGCAGTTTCGAATTGACGTTGCTTCGAAAAGTATAAACTGTCAGTGCAATGCGATTGTGATATAGTTTTGACCTGGCTTTGGATTTCAAATATTGATACTGCATTACTGTTGACCCTTGCTCGTTAATTTGGACTCTGTTCAAGCCCTTTGTTGTGGATTTCGTCGATATGACCGAACGTACGCAGAGAACTGTTCTAAATAGTCAGACACGTGAGTTCGTAATACGCCTTCGTAACTATTTCGATCGTGAAGCTCAAAATGGAGGGCCAATTTTACCTATAACGTCAGTGGTTGAACGCGTAGCTGATGCGCTTAATATTGGACAACGAACTGTTAGACGGATAACTAAAAAAAAATATGGCGAGACTGGCACAGAAGAAAATAAACTTCACACACCAAAAAAGAGAAAACGAGCAAAACCAGTCGTAGGCATCGATAGCTTTGATGCCGATGCTATCCGAAGACATGTTTACGGCTACTATTTACAGAAGGAGTATCCAACAAGAAAAAAGTTGGTGCATTCACTGAAGGAAGCTGGATTATTCTTCGGTGGGGAAAGTTCTTTAACGAAGATTTTGAAGACCATTGGATTTCGATAAAAAAAATGTAACAAACGCAAAATATTGATGGAAAGATTTGATATAGCGATGGCAAGGTATACTTTTTTACGGCAAGTGAAAGAAATCAAAAATTGGCAAAATGTTGTGTTCTTGGATGAAACATGGCTTAATGCTAACCATACTGTAGGCCGTTCTTGGAACGATGACACAGCAGCATCTACTTCCAAAGTTCCTGTAGGAAAAGGATCGCGACTTATAATTTGTCACGCCGGAACCATCAACGGGTTTGTCGAAGGTTCTCTCATGGCTTTTGCGTCAAAAACCACTGGAGACTATCATGAAGACATGAATGGAGAAAAGTTTACTGAATGGTTTACCTCAATGTTGTGTAGCCTCCCTGAACCATCTATTATAATTATGGACAACGCCCCATACCACTCGATGCAAATTGACAAGCCACCTGCCCAATCCCAAAAGAAAGCTGATATCGTCGCATGGCTTCGTAAAAATGGCGTAGATGCAAACATGAATATGTTAAAAGCGGAATTAGTACGTCTTTTAAAAGAAAACAAACCAACCAAGATCCGATACGTCATTGACGAAATAGCATTAGAACATGGGCACAGAGTTATACGGTTACCGCCTTACCATTGTGAGTATAATGCGATTGAGTTGGTGTGGGCTCAAATTAAGGGATATGCTGCAAGACACAATACAGAACCCCCATTTACCACAAAAAAAATGCTAAAATTATTAGAAGAAGCTTGTGAACATGTGACTAAAGGAGACTGGGAAAAGGTTGTGAATAGAACTGTTAAATTAATAAGGGAAGATTATGAAAGAGATGTGAAAATAGATAATATTATAGAAAACGAACATATAATTATTAATGTAGGTGATGATAGCAGTGACGACAGTGAAAATAGTAGTATGGACGAATCTGATTAATTATGGCCTTTTGTGGCACCTTTTTTGGTATCTTTTGTATTCATATGTTTCTTGTGTGCATATAAAGTATGTATATTCATTTTCATTCAAATATTCAGTTCGTTCAAATAAATTAAATAAACATATACATTTTTGTTTTATTAAACCTATTTAATCAGGTACAAAAACAAAACTTAATTGTTTTTTGTTCGAGAATAAATTGACATTCCACATCACTATTGTAATGTGTCAAACCGGCCATCATAGCGTGCCGCTAGTGTAATCGCACTTTCACGAACACGATCACGAATCGAATACGAGAAAGTGCACAAGAAGCCTAAAGACTGTCCGGGTTGCCTTTCAATGCAAGGGCTTTTTTTTTTAAATATACTAGCGCTATAGACTAGCGCTTGACTGCAATCTCACCTGATGGTAAGTGAAGATGCAGCCTAAGATGGGCTGGAAGTTTGTTGCGTTACACCGCGGCTGCAGTGTAACAGCGTGTTCTTGCAGAGAGATGAGGTAAAGGAATAAAGAAACACAGACTGCAGTGTCTAATGGTAGTGGCATATATTACATATTTACAAAGGTCTTTTATACTAATTAAAATTATAAGTAAAAGGTGGGGAAAGATGTGCTTGGATATTACGTACGTGCAAAAGTTGCTGAACTAATATTATTATAAGTTTGTTGAAATAAATTACAAGGTAATTATCGCGGAACTAAAATATGCTATGAGGTGCTCTATGGTCACGTCTCGTACGTGCCATAGATATTCCCCCCTTTAGGGAAAAAATGACGTATACATCAAAAGGGAAGAAAAACTACTACTAATTAACATTGTTGAAAACGAACTGACTTCTTCATCTTGCTGTGGTTAGTTGAGGTAGGGAATGGTCCTGCGATATCACTTTGCTCATGCGAAAAATGCTGTGCAGGCATAAATTTCCCGAGTGGCGATACTGTGTGCCTATGCACTTTTGATAGTTGGCATGGTATGCACGAATCGCACCACTGATTTATTTCTGTGTTCATGCTAGGCCAAATGTAATTTCTTCCGATTAATTTCCTTGTCGTATTTTTGCCAGGATGGCTGAAGTTGTGATAGCTGTCAAAAATAGTTCTTCTAAGTTGCTTCGGAATGTATGGTCGCGTAATTCCAGTAGAAATGTCGCAATAAATCTTGCTATTTGTATTGGGTACTGATATTCGCGTCATGTATAATGACCTATTTTGTTTGAGTCGCTGTAGCTCGATGTCACCTTCTTGGTATTTTTCTAGCTCAGAATAATCGATAACGGTGGGTAACGTAATAGTTTCCACAACTCGAGATAAGGCGTTAGCCACTACGTTGTGATTCCCGCTTACGTGCTGTATATCGGTGCTAAATTGTGATATAAAATCCAAATATCTTATTCTCCTCGGAGTGTCATCTAGTGACGGCTTCTTGTCAGAGGCGTGCACCAATGGTTTGTGGTCGGTGTAAATTGTAAAAATGCGACCTTCTATCAGTCGTCGGAAATGTTTTACCGCCATATAAATTCCGAGTAGCTCTCGATCATAAGTTGAATACTTGACTTGCGTATCTGATAAGGATTTGAAAAATATGCAATAGGTATCCATTTTTGCTTGACCTTTTGTTGTAAAACTGCGCCGACGCATTTTAAACTAGCGTCGGTCATTATTGCGATCGGTGCGTTTTCATCAGGAAATGCTATCGTTGCAATGTCACGCAAATCTTGCTTGCATTGTTGAAAAGCACGCTCGGCCTCTGCGTTCCACTTAATCAGCGTATTATCGTTTTTCCTTGAATTTATTAAAAATATATTGAGTGGAGCTTGATGATTGGCGGATTGCTTGATTGCATGTCTGTAAAAGTTGACCATGCCCAGGAAACGACGAAGTTCCTTCACAGTTTTGGGTTTGGGATAATCGATGATTGCTTGAATTTTTTCTTGTGTTGGTTTCATTCCTTGGCTCGTTCGCCTCGTTCTCGTAGATGCGATCAGCCATTTCGCTTAGCTTGTCCAGTGCCAAATTTTCGGAAATCGCTAACACGGAGGTTACGGATGGAGGAAGTTGTCTCATCCATAATAAACGTAGTGTGTCGTCATTAATCTTGCTGCAGCCAGCTTCTTTCATTTTTCTTAATAGTTGAGATGGCTTTTGATCTCCCAGGTCCATCTCAGACAAAAGCTTATGGGATCGCCGATGTTCGCTTTCTTCATAACAGCTGATGAGTCGTTCCCGGATGCAGTGGTATTTGTTCTCTGAAGGCGGACTCATTAAAATGTCGCTGACTTGATGGATGACGTCTTTGGGTAATTTTGATACGACCGCGTTGAACTTGTATTCATCGCCTTGTTTCTGCGGAGCCACAATCGCGTCAAATTGAGAGAACCAAAGTCGCGGTGAATCCGTCCAGAACTGCGGAATCCTCTCTGCTATTGATATTGATGCCACTAAGTCTGTGCTGCCGTTGAGTTGTTCGTCTGAAGAGTTGCCAGCGCCGAAACCTTTGACAGGTGTTGGACGGGCCATGATGACGAAAAAATATGACTCACAATGATGAGGATGTCTTGATGTGTTGGCCGATCTCGTTGGTTGGTTGGACACGTTGGGTACGATCTCGTCGGATGATCGCGTCGGATGACGTTGGTCGAGGATCACTGCTTCGTACGTCGGAGAGCAGAATCACGTTGAGGTTTTTTCACGGTCGGGGTCACCACTGTTGCGTTACACCGCGGCTGCAGTGTAACAGCGTGTTCTTGCAGAGAGATGAGGTAAAGGAATAAAGAAACACAGACTGCAGTGTCTAATGGTAGTGGCATATATTACATATTTACAAAGGTCTTTTATACTAATTAAAATTATAAGTAAAAGGTGGGGAAAGATGTGCTTGGATATTACGTACGTGCGAAAGTTGCTGAACTAATATTATTATAAGTTTGTTGAAATAAATTACAAGGTAATTATCGCGGAATTAAAATATGCTATGAGGTGCTCTATGGTCACGTCTCGTACGTGCCATAAAGTTTAGCGGCGCTTTGACTGTTGAAACTAAGTTCCAGAATATCTTATCTTGAGAAAATTATGCTCTTATCGTTCTATCAATTATTATGGTATAGTATTCTTATCTCACGAAGCGTCGCGCGCTTCACTTGTGGTAACCAAGTGTACAAACACGCTGTGAATGTGTGCGTAAGCGCGGCAGTACCGATTTGGCTGAAATTTGGATTGGAGATAACTCATACCCAGGATTTGCATATAGGCTATATTTTATCCCAGAAAATTGAAGAGTTCCCGCAGGAATAAAAAACCTTAATCCACACTGGCATCATCTAGTTTACAATAGTAGTAAGCATGTTGTCATAAGAAAATACTTAACTACAAAGGGAGGGCAGAAGCAGTAAATCCTGACTGCTTCAAGCTGCCTGTGTAAGGCCTAAATGCATTTAAAATAAATACAATAGTATCATTTTGCTGTGAGTGGAAAAATCATTACTTTTGACGATTACTGAGTTGAGTAGATAATTGTTCATTGACACAGTTTTAAATATCTTGTATTACTGTTTTCTTTTATAACAAAATTGTGATCTATCGGTTGGATCTATCTGTGGACATCTATCGGTTGATAGAGAAGAATAGTGTGTGCAAAATTATAAGGTATTTGTTTTATTACCTACTTATTAATATTTGTATACGTGTGTATGTGTGTGTGTGTGTAGCTCTCGCTTTCAGTACATTTTTTTAATAACTAACTAAAATTAATAAAATAGATACATAATAAACAAGTTAATATTGTCTTTCTAGGTTTTACTGCGACCACACATCTGATAATAGCCTTGAGATATTGGAAAACTGGTTGGATGAATTTGGTTCCTGGTATCATGCCACATATATTGCAGCAGATGAAACCAGCCCAACTATGTATGATACTATTATATATTCTGTGGTATGATGATGAAACCACCACAGTGCAGTGGAGTGCTGAAAGATTTGAGCATGTGATCTCACTGAGGGAGGACGCACTTGAATTTGCGGTGGTAGAGTCATGACTTGTCATAAGCGCCACAGGTTGGCCTACATGAAATAAATGATTTTGAATTTGAATTTGAATTTGAGGAAGCAGTGGGCTGATTTCGTGTTTGTAAGTTTTACTGCCTAGGACTTCTAGTATTATTAGTACAGTAGTTCCGAGCCAAGCGACAAAATCATAGACTAAATCGGTCCACAAGGAATGGAGTACTAAATGAACTATCTCATCATCATCATCATCATCATCATCATCATTAGCAACCCATCATCGGCTCACTACTGAGCGCAGGTCTCCTCTCAGAGAAGGGTTATAGGCCATAGTCCACCACGCTGGCCCAATGCGAATTGGCGGACTTCACACACCTTCGAGAACATTATGAAGAACACTCAGATGTGCAGGTTTCCTCACGATGTATTCCTTCACCGTTGAAGCAAGTGATATTAAATTGCTTAAACACACTTAACTCCGAAAAGTCAGAGGTGCATACCCAGGATCGAACCTGCGACCCCCCAAGTAGGAGACCACAGTCCTAACCACTAGGCTATCACTGCTTCACATGAACTATCTATACAGGGTTAATTGTAAAATGCCAACAACCTTCTACAGGCAACTTCAATGCATCAAAGTAAATAGGTTTTGTTCCACGACTTTTTAAAATTCCTAAAAATAAATAATATTTTTTATTTGTCTGTTCTAAAATTTTCAAAGCTCTATGTGACACACTGTCAAATTGAATGGTGGCCGTATTTTATGCGCCGTCACTCGATATTTGGTACTTAAGTCTTGTCCGATACTTAGGTTTTGCGTCGTGCACCTTTTTAGTGTTCGCAAAAAACGCGAAATTATGGACTTGCAGACGATAGCTTAGCCTGATGTTAGTAATGCACATATCAAAGCATTTGTAAATACGAAGCGATAACTTCGGACGTTAATTGTTGCGTGGTTAGTAACTTAGTAGTCGACGCTTCACGCAGGTGTGCAAGAGACATTACTTATAATAACCAGAGTTAAAAAAATGACAGACTCTTCAACAAAAACTTACAATGTATTTTGGTGAATTTATTGGGTTATGTGCAAATTCGTTGAACAAATGTAGTTGGTGAATTAAAATTAACCCTGTATATAATAGGTCTTTACCTATGAAATTGCCGTTTTGTATGCAATAAGTGAAAGTACTTATTTTTTCAAACTTTTTATTTCTGTTATTCGAAGTAATCACCCATGGCGCAATCGACGCATCTTTGCCACCGCATTGGCAGTTTATTGATGCCCTTCTTGTAAAAATCAGCTGGACGGGAGGCAACAAACTCTTCAAAGGCATTTTGTACTGCCTCTCGGGAATTGAATTTTTTACCTACTAAAAAGTTGTCTAAATTTTGAAAAAAGTATCTAATAGTCGGTAGGTGCAAGGTCTGGTGAGTATGGCGGATGAGGGAGAGCTTCCAACCCCAGCTCTTGCAGCTTGGAGACTGTCTGTTGCGCAGTATGGGGTCGCGCGTTGTCGTGAAGGAGCAGTGGGGACGACCAATTGACCAAAGCTGGTTGCAGATGTGCAAGCTTCTCCATCATTCTCTCCAGTTCTTCACAGTACACATCTGCATTAATGCTCATGCCGTTTTGTAAAAAGCTGTGGTGAATCACACCCGCACTAGACCACCAAACAGTGACCATCACCTTTTTAGGGGCCATTTTTGGTTTAGGGCATTGCTTTGGTGCTGAACCAGGGTCTAACCAACTTGCTGAGCGCTTTCGATTGTCGAACAGAATCCATTTTTCGTTGCACGTAAAAATTCCTTTCAAAATTCCTTCATTTCTTTGCCTGTTGAGAAGCGCAAGGCAGGTCTCGACGCGTACGTTGCGCTGGCGATCGTTAAGGTCGTGGGGCACCCATCTATCAAGCTTTTTTACCTTGCCAATTTGTCGCAAATGGATCAATATTGTATTGATGCTTACATCAAAAGCTGCTGCTAGCTCAGCTGTAGATTGAGTTTCGTCAGCTTCCACAATCGCCTTTAATTCATTATTGTTAACCAAAGTCTCCGGACGACCACGAGCTTCATTTTTCAAGTCAAAATTTCCAGAACGGAACCGGGAAAACCAATAACGGGTTGTGCGATCGTTTGTACAGTTCTCTCCGTAAACGTTTTTGATGTTACGCCGTTTGTGTCGCGTTGGTGCCACGACGGAACTCATATTCCATAATTACACGAATTTTTAAAGTATCCATTGTGACGAAAAATGTTCAAATGTAATGAAAATACAACGCTAATCAAAAAACAAAAGACTGCGTTTGTAAATAGAATGTCATGGTTTTAAAACAAAATTAATTTGAATTTAGAATACAGAGCCATTACAAACTTTTTTTTATTTGAAATGACCAGTACTGAAGAAAGGCAATTACATAGGTAAAGACCAAATCTCGTGTCACGATGTATGTTCGGGATAAACTCGAAAACTACTGAACCGATTTTGATCAAACTTCGTAACTATCTGTAATTCGGTTCAATTTAAAAGATAGGATAGTTTTGGAACGTAAGTTCCTTATCGTGCGGTACGGAAGGGGGCTAGACGGAAAAAATTAAGGAACCGACACTCGACATAATTTTGAAACCGACACTTTTTTGTTGAATGTGAATTTTGCATTGTGTTCGCTATTTTCTCGATACAACATTAGGTCTTCGTAGCCTAGTGGCTCCGGCAGTCGCCTAAAAGTTCAACGTCGATGGTTCGAATTCCAGCTCGACAGACTGCATTTTCTATTTTCAATTTTATTTTAAATAATTTCTAGATGTGGAATTTTTCCCTAATTTTTTATAACTTATAAAAAATTACGGAAAGGTTCCACATGTAGAAATTGTTTAAAATAAAATTGAAAATGGAAAATTCGGTCTGTCGAGCTGGGATTCGAACCCCATCGACTTTGAACTGTTATACAACTGCCGGAGCCACTAGGCTACGAAGACACAATGTTGTATCGCGAAAATACCGAACACAATGTAATCGAAAGGAACTACGTTCCATCCGGGTGTCCCTTGACACCTCTCAAGTTTTTTTATCTTAATTATTGACATTAATATTTGTTATTGCAAATTAAAACATGTTAATTACGCGACAGTCATGTATGTATACAGTTCGAGATTTAACCTAGTAATCTAAATCTCGAACGATGTTAGATTGCAAGATAGTCTTAACCCAAATAGACTACTTATCTTACTAATCCTTACTAATATTATAAATGCAAAAGTGTGTTTGTTATTGTTTGGTGACAGACGGACGGACGGACGAAGGACGGACGGACCGAGAAAGTCTCTCCATAAGAGTTCCATTTTTACCATTTTGGTACAGAACCCTAAAAAGAGCGATGTACTATTAAGCATACAGACTAGTTCGTTCTCATTCAGTGTCAGGAATCATTTCCTTATAGTACTTAATACATGTACTATACAACATTACTATTAATTGATGCTTTTTAGAGGACTATTACATCCTAATATTTTCAATGATTGTAAAAATCTCAGATAATTTTGACAAAATGTGGTTAATCTTCGACAATTAAATTACAGATATTGTATATACATATTTTAGCTATATAAACCTAGTTTTTGATTGAGACTATAAGAGTGATAAATGTTAATACATAGTAGCTTTTGCCAGTTTTCTCTATCAAAAATGGTAAAAATGTCTTAAATATCCGTAATTTAATTGTTGAAGATAATAATTGACCACATTTTGTCAAAAGTATCTGAGATTTTTACGATTATTGAAAATATTAGTATGTGCAAGAAAGAGGGACGCGAAATGTAATATACCTCTCAAGAACTGAATGGGTAAGATAATAGGCATCTCTTCACATTACAGATGCTGGATGCAGACGTGTTCTTGACGGAGAGTGATACGTTGCGGTTTCTATCTGACCAGAACCTTCCGATCGTTGCACCGATACTGCAGTCTGAAGGGGCATACTCTAACTTTTGGTTAGAAGCTACAACTATGTGCTCCGCATGTATGTGCATGATAATGAGCCTGTTTCACCACTATCCCTTAAAGTGTCTGATATACATATATCTAACAGATAAAATAGCTATCAGATAAATCTGTTTGATATTTTTTAGAGTTTATCTGCTAAATTGTCTTAATGGACACTAAAGGGGTTGTTTCATCTTGGGCCAGGTACTTGTACACTATACAAAAAATAGTAATAAATCATAGAAATTGAAATAAAATATGCTTTTTTGTAGTGTAATGTAAACATTGAATAAGAGGTATAAAATTGATAATTAGGTACATTTGTAGAATAGCAACTCTCGGAGTGCATCCATCTGCTTTTGTTGTCTATGTTAGTAATGACGTTACGTCATCTTATCTTAATGTCATTTCTATTGTCAAACGTCAATTTCTAGTATGTCAAATGTCATTTGCTATCAATTGTCATTTGCTGTCAAATGTCATCATGATTCGTGTAAGTACGTGTCATTGTCAAAAAGAACGCCATGTGCGCTTTTGTTTTGCAAGATAATTTGCATACATTTAACATTGCACCTCGTAAAAAGTACTTTTTGATGAGAAATAAAGAAAAAATAATCACTATTTCATGACCCCAAACATTTTGAAAGACTGTACAAAGACTTGGCCCAGGCTCCATACATATTTGAAACAACCCCTTTCAATGCTATCGGTCAGACAAGTTGTGTTTAGGCTATCAGGCACTTTATCAGCAAGCGATGAAACAGGCTTCAAGGCTTCCATTCCACCAGGGATTAAAGTTTTTAGCAAAGGATGGACAGGATATCACAATTTTTTTGGCAAAGGCAGAAGTAGCAGTTATGATTTTAGACGTCTATGTACGTATGTATGTGTATGTACATATGATCCACCGTAGCGCCTAAATTACTGAGCCAATTTAGATGAATGAGGTGTCAATTGATTCATTATTATGGTCCAGGTGACATAGGCTACATTTTGTACGAGTAAAATTAATATCACAGGTATACAAAAAGTTTAAAAACTATAACCCGACTATGGCAAATTGGATATACACATATCTAATTTGCTAATATCTAATAATAATAATATCTAATAATAATAATAATTTGCTAAATATCTAAATATCTAATAATAATTTGCTAATATCTAATTTTCACATATCTAATAAAGAGAAAAAGAACTTGTAGGGAGTCAAGAAGGCGCACCGGGAAACACGCCAAGAGCAAGTACCGGGCGCCCTTCCAGTGTTTCGGCCCATATAACCGCGAGGTTGGAGGGGCCATGGGAGGTGGCGGGTTTGTCCCTATATCTAATTTGCTATAGTCGCGTTAAAGCTTTGAAACTTTTATCTTGTTAGTTTAGTAGCTCATTCTAGTTAAATTCTATTCTATATAAAATTCTATTCTAGTTAATGGGATATTTTTTCACAGGAGAAAAAATATCCCATTCTTTTGTTGGGTTTAGCATGCTGCATGCTAAACCCAACAAAAGAATGGGATATTTTTTGCATGCATGCATGCTGCATGCATCATTCGCTACAAATCTCTAGTAAAAAGGCAGCCTTAGGTATTAACTAAATTAGATGATGCAGGTCAGAAAATTCATGTGCTAGGTTTTTTTTCAGTGGCCATAGTATAACTGTTAAGTTTACGTTAACTGGGTATGTTTTGCCACTTTGTATGGATGGGAAAGGGCTGAAAAAATCTCAAGCCCATTTTGACCAAAGTTCCCTAACTTTTACGAGCTACCTAAGCAAAGTTAGGTGACGCTTTCTGTCAATTTCGTTTTCACGAAATTTTAGGGAATACCTTTAATAGAATTGACATAGTAAGGGGTTGTATTAGGGTAGAATACTTCTGACAGAGGACTGATCACCCGCATGGCGTTAGCAGGCGTCCCCTCCGTAAATACAATACAAGGGGTTGTATTTAAGGGCTACCTGCATAAAGAAACCTACTTAGGGCATGATTTCCAGCCAGTTTCCCATCCATACTAAGTGACAAAATGCTAACATTGCGTGTGTTTAATTTCGAACATTATACAGTAGCTCTTAAATTATGTAGATATTTTAATTCCAGGTGTGCGATACATGAGGATTTCTACTACAAGCGATGCGAGGACTACTATTCTATACTAGAAAGAGACGAAGAGTTTGTATACTGCCACATTGTGCCCATGGTCCATACAGCGGTGCTTATATCCCTGCAATATGAAGCTAGTGACAGGTTGACGTATGTGCCCGCCAAGGTGCCAGGCTACTACGGCCCCGTGGACGATACTGTGGTGTTTGCACACAGCGCCGCTTCTATAGGTAACACGTTCTTATTCCAAGCATGGTACATTACATTGTATTCATGGTTTCTTGTGCGATGCTTGTATCCTTGCAGTATGAAGATAGAGACAATACCTATGTATATGTGAATTGTGAACATCAAAGCATAAGACTACAACAGCCATCAATTTTATTCGTGACACGTTTACTAAAAAAAGAAATTTCATGTCTCAAAATTTAAATTCAAAATTTAAAAAAAGAAATTTCATGTATGTGTGTCTCATATACTTCTAATGTTATAGAAAAAGCCCTAAGAAGAGTTCTATATCTAAAAACGCGCTACTTGAGCGCGACCACAATTCGCTGCCTTGGAAGGATACTGTTGCAACTCAAAAATGCTATTTTTTTCAAGGGAGCTGTTTGAAGTTTATTTATAATTCAAACTGTTAAGAAGGTGGCGGGAAGCGGTTGGATGAGGAAAGCGGAGGATTATGGATGGATTTAGATTAATGAAACAACATAAAATCAAAAAAACTGCTAGTATTAATATCTGAATCATGACTTTATATGAAATGAATGAATGAATGAAAAACACTTTATTGCACACCACATTAAAAATAAACAAAAACTAAAAATAAACTTAAAAATAAATAATAACACATGGTAGTACAAATGGCGACCTTATCGCTAAAAAGCGATCTCTACCAGGCAACCACGCTGCAAAGGATATAATGATCAAATATAAAGTGAGGGTGCACGCAAGTTTATGAGTAAAAAAAAGAGAGAAAAAAAAAACAACATTCAGATACCTAAATACACAAATAATGAATATAAACACATACTTCACATATGCATACATACCATACATAACTACCTACATATATACATAATATATATATATATATATATAGATACAAACTTACAAAACATTTAATATATTATACACAAGACTAGGAGAAAATACAATAAAATAAAATAAAATAAAAGCCAAGATTCAATACTAAAGTAGGGATGGGATGACTTAGAATTCAGGGAGGAAAGAAGTGCGCTTTGACTTGCCTCTTAAATATTGCATGTGACTGCGCACGCTTAATAGGAAGCGGTAGAGAGTTCCAAAGCCGAGAAGCTTCGATAGTAAAAGATTTAGAATAGAAGGAAGTATTATGTGAAGGTATTTTTAGGACTAGGTTATTATCAGAACGAAGCGAGCGACAGTGAGTGTCCCCTAGAAACTCAAACCGCTCTTTAAGGTAAGAAGGAGATGTGGGATTGAATAGAACACTGTATAAAAGAGAAAGAATATGAGTATCCCTGCGAAGGCGAATTGGAAGCCACTTGAGTTTTTCGCGAAATTCGGAAACATGGTCATATTTTCGAAGTCCAAATATGAACCTTATACAAAGATTTTGAATGCGCTCAAGCTTATTTAGCAATTCCTCATTTAGATTAAGATAACACGTATCCGCGTAATCGAGAATTGGTAGAAGGAGTGATTGTGCAAGCGCGATTTTTGTTGGTATGGGTAAGAAATTGCTTAATCTACGAAGAGACCCAACCGAAGCAAACACCTTCCTGCTTACCTCACTTACCTGTGGAGCCCAAGATAGGTATTTGTCGAAAATACCTATCTAAATATGCATTTATACTATCATCATATCATATCAAAAAGCCGCCTTGGGCATGGACCGGCGGTCGCTATGTGTCGGCTTTACATAGGGCGCCAACCATTTCAGCGAACTAATTTACTAGTCTAGTCAACAAGTTCAAAAACGTGAAAAATAGAGATAAAGGTCCTAAAAATATGAGCGATGGGTCATTCGATTCGGAATCACCTCTAGAAAAATGTTATTGAAGGATTTTGGTGCAGGTAAAAAATTGCGATTGTTATTAACAAACAAGATGAAAAAAAAAATGATATTTTGTTTTTTGTTAATAACTCGAAAAATATTAACATTTAAGCCATTTTGAAAAAAGCTCATTAAAGAGGAGGAAATTTCCTATAAAAAAATCCCAACTCCTGGAAGTCTACCTCCATTATTTATAATTTTAATTTGACGTTGAAAATAGGGCTCCGCGCGGCTGTTACGGCATTCGCGCGCCGCCGCTAAAGAGAGTTCAGCAATAAAAATATTTTTTTTATAAGATAAAATGTAATTTTAAAAATTTGAAAAAATTCTAGTATCTTCTTAACACATGAAAGAATCGAGCCTCTCACGAAAAAGTGTCCGTTCACCTAATTTACAGACAACCATTTTTTTTGGGTTTTAAGTCCCTCTTACTGCGTCATCATCATCAGTGTTTTTTTAAATATGTAATTCAGCTAAAACTGAAGTTGACTAATATCCTCCTCTCCCCTCCAAATAAGCGCAAAGCTTGTGCTAGGAGTGGGTACGACAATAGTGCAACGGGTGGGGTTCGAACCCGCGACCTTTCAGTTTCCAGTCCGCACCTGTAACCGTTGGGCTATTGAGGCTTTTAAAGTCGTAAGTTTTAAAGTCGGTCTTTACCCCCTACATTAATCCCATAATGGTTTTGGTTTTTAGGGTTCTGTACCATAATGGTAAAAATGGAACCCTTAGGTATGGTAAGACTTTCTCCGTCCGTCGCAGCCGGTTATTTTAGTAACTACACTAGCGGCACGCTATGATGGCCGGTTTGACGTTTGTCCGCTCATGAAGTTCCGTATTAATTGATAACGACTTTGAAGGAAATAATTGTATTACTTTATTGACGATAGTGATGTGCAGAGATTCATAAATTTTATCGAATGTAGTTTTAGGTTTAGGACTCAAAATTTATTTATTAAATTGATTTCTAAAATGTATACAAGTGTAGAAAAATCAGTTTGCACCATTTAAGGGGTGAATGTACTTGTGAATATGAACAATTTTCACTATGTGGACAAACCTCTGAAATCGCAAAAAAATATCAGCTGTTTCATACAAAAGGTAAAATTTTTATTTTTATATGATATATACCACAACTCGGCATTTGGTTTTCTAAATTGAAAATTTTTAAAAATGGAATCTAATACGATCGTCACATAGGATCGCTGGCTAGCACAACTACTACCTCCGGCAAACTCGCGTCAATGCTCAATGCAAAACAAAGCAGTTTCGAATTGACGTTGCTTCGAAAAGTATAAACTGTCACTGACAGTTTATACGATTGTGATATAGTTTTGACCTGGCTTTGGATTTCAAATATTGATACTGCATTACTGTTGACCCTTGCTCGTTAATTTGGACTCTGTTCAAGCCCTTTGTTGTGGATTTCGTCGATATGACCGAACGTACGCAGAGAACTGTTCTAAATAGTCAGACACGTGAGTTCGTAATACGCCTTCGTAACTATTTCGATCGTGAAGCTCAAAATGGAGGGCCAATTTTACCTATAACGTCAGTGGTTGAACGCGTAGCTGATGCGCTTAATATTGGACAACGAACTGTTAGACGGATAACTAAAAAAAAATATGGCGAGACTGGCACAGAAGAAAATAAACTTCACACACCAAAAAAGAGAAAACGAGCAAAACCAGTCGTAGGCATCGATAGCTTTGATGCCGATGCTATCCGAAGACATGTTTACGGCTACTATTTACAGAAGGAGTATCCAACAAGAAAAAAGTTGGTGCATTCACTGAAGGAAGCTGGATTATTCTTCGGTGGGGAAAGTTCTTTAACGAAGATTTTGAAGACCATTGGATTTCGATACAAAAAATGTAACAAACGCAAAATATTGATGGAAAGATTTGATATAGCGATGGCAAGGTATACTTTTTTACGGCAAGTGAAAGAAATCAAAAATTGGCAAAATGTTGTGTTCTTGGATGAAACATGGCTTAATGCTAACCATACTGTAGGCCATTCTTGGAACGATGACACAGCAGCATCTACTTCCAAAGTTCCTGTAGGAAAAGGATCGCGACTTATAATTTGTCACGCCGGAACCATCAACGGGTTTGTCGAAGGTTCTCTCATGGCTTTTGCGTCAAAAACCACTGGAGACTATCATGAAGACATAAATGGAGAAAAGTTTACTGAATGGTTTACCTCAATGTTGTGTAGCCTCCCTGAACCATCTATTATAATTATGGACAACGCCCCATACCACTCGATGCAAATTGACAAGCCACCTGCCCAATCCCAAAAGAAAGCTGATATCGTCGCATGGCTTCGTAAAAATGGCGTAGATGCAAACATGAATATGTTAAAAGCGGAATTAGTACGTCTTTTAAAAGAAAACAAACCAACCAAGATCCGATACGTCATTGACGAAATAGCATTAGAACATGGGCACAGAGTTATACGGTTACCGCCTTACCATTGTGAGTATAATGCGATTGAGTTGGTGTGGGCTCAAATTAAGGGATATGCTGCAAGACACAATACAGAACCCCCATTTACCACAAAAAAAATGCTAAAATTATTAGAAGAAGCTTGTGAACATGTGACTAAAGGAGACTGGGAAAAGGTTGTGAATAGAACTGTTAAATTAATAAGGGAAGATTATGAAAGAGATGTGAAAATAGATAATATTATAGAAAACGAACATATAATTATTAATGTAGGTGATGATAGCAGTGACGACAGTGAAAATAGTAGTATGGACGAATCTGATTAATTATGGCCTTTTGTGGCACCTTTTTTGGTATCTTTTGTATTCATATGTTTCTTGTGTGCATATAAAGTATGTATATTCATTTTCATTCAAATATTCAGTTCGTTCAAATAAATTAAATAAACATATACATTTTTGTTTTATTAAACCTATTTAATCAGGTACAAAAACAAAACTTAATTGTTTTTTGTTCGAGAATAAATTGACATTCCACATCACTATTGTAATGTGTCAAACCGGCCATCATAGCGTGCCGCTAGTGTAATAAAGCTATCGACCGGAATAATTGAACAAAATAGTGGCCCAACATCATTGGAATAAGAAAAAAATTAAGATTAATTAAAAAATGGGGAAAGTCGAGGGATTGAAATTTCAAAGTAAGATAACTATACCGAGGAGTGTCGTTTTTACTTTTTATTTATTTTTATACTTGCTTAGGGTTTTCTCTTGGTGGAGACAGGGCAGCTAGAGAGGTGGTGGAGGCTGCACCTAGGCTAGAATAGTTAGCCGGGTTTGTCTAGTTAGACATGGAAAAATTGGGATCCATACTTGTTACGTAAAGATTGCTATGTTAGGTAGGTAATCTCCATAATATGTTAGTATAGCCATGTATAGCTCAGTTCACGGACGACACCGCCCTTTACTGTTCCCACTTAAACATCCATTCAGTTACAACTCGCCTCCAAAAGGCGGTCAGTAGCCTAGGCGACTGGTTCCATCTCTGGAGGATGGAGGTTAACCCGGAAAAAAGCTCTTCGAAAAGTCTAAAACCAGATCCCTCGATAAACTTATACAGGGTGGGCCAGACCAGGTGGATATAATTTTTTTTTAGATTGTTCACTTAGGGGCCTACCAGGACCCGCAAGGAAAAAAAATCGGTTCCCACTCGATTACGAGAAAAAAAAATTATTTAAAATTTTGGAATATCATTGCCTTGACGAAAATTTAATTTTTTTTAAATTTTTCCAGTGATAATTTCCGCAATTTTTTATGGAATATCTTTACCTATTAAGAAAAAAATTTCAGTCTGATTGGCTGGTTTTAAGAGCATTAAATTTTTAATTATTTCAAGAAAATTAAGTTCATCCAAAATCTACAGGAAACTTTAAAATTCCATTAAAAATAAAGAAGAGGTTCATTGCACTGGTGATTTTTTTAAAACTGTAGCAACTTATGTTCTTTTGATTGCTAAAATAAAAATCGCATGCCAATGTGCCGGATAACAAGTTATGATTTTTCAAAAGTCTTCGTTCCTCATTCGTATAAATAACGACATTATTGAAAAAAATGTTAATTGTTTGTGGAGACTGCAGTATGACCTTTAATTTTAACTGCCTCATTGGAGTCCCGGGTTGGACCATATCAAGTATTGGGGTTATCCGTAAGAAATTCTCAGGTACTAGCCCGGAGTTAGGAAGTTGGCGTTGTTTCACCCCCGTGCCTTGGAGAGCACGTAAAGCCGTTGGTCCTGCGCCTAATCTCTCTCCGCCTGCGCCTAATCTCTCTCCGGTCGTGTCGAATTTTCCTTCCTATCGGGCTATCAGAGTAAAGAAACAGAGAGTGCACCTGTGTTCGCGCACACACTTGTGCACTTTAATATCTCTCGCACAGATGGCTAATCTTTCTGGAGATAAGCTGCCGCCGTGGCCGAAATTTGGTTGGGAGGACATTAATCCTTTAGTGATGACTGACGGTATCTATATTTTTAAGAGAAAGAAAAATAAAACAATGCTTTATTTTTCCGAATAAAGCTATGTTTTATCTAGCTATGTTTGTTGGAACCTATCCCTAATTTTTTATAACTTATAAAAAATTAGGAAAAAATCCCACATGTAGAAATTATCTATCTATATAAATAAAAATGAATGTTGGTAAGCGCATAACTCAAGAATGGATGGACCAATTCGGTTAATTTATTGTTTTGTATGTTCCGTAAGGTCCACGGAAGGTTTTAATAAAAAAAATTTTACTTTTGACTTTTGACAGAACGAAGTCTGTCCGGGCAGCTAGTTTAAAATAAAATTGAAAATAGAAAATTCAGTCTGTCGAGCTGGGATTCGAACCATCCACGTTGAACTTTTAGGCGACTGCCGGAGTCACTTGGCTACGGAGACCTAATGTTGTATCGCGAAAATACCGAACACAATGCAAAATTCACATTCAACAAAAAAGTGTCGGTTTCAAAATTATGTCGATTGTCGGTTCCTTAATTTTTTCCGTCTAGCCCCCTTCCGTACCGCGCGATAAGGAACTTAACCTAACTTACGTTCCAGTAAATATTTAATGACCTATGTCAAATTGTATTACTTATCATTGATGGTTAACATTTTATTTTAATGTTTCTTAACTCTGGGTTAAGTGTGCATTTATAATATAAATGATGATGATAACGTCATCTCTCATTTATTTTGTCTGATCACTTTTTTATAATCTCACATTTTTAGAAATAAATTGTATAGTGTATACTGAGACCCGCTTGCTTCTTTGCCTAATTTCGTATAAAGCTTTTGTCAAAATTTTTAAGCTATTGTATAGCTTTTATCGCGGGCTTTGAACTAGGACAAACAGTTTGAGCGTGGCGACCGAATCAAGAAATTCCGTAACGAAAAAAAACCTAACACGGTCGTTCAGTAAGCGTTCAACATTTTAGAGGTTCTCCAGTAGCTATATTTGGCGCAGTGGGCGGGCGGCCGCTTTCTTTGTATGATGTCGCAGGTTCGAATCTCACTCGCGAAGTAGTGACAGTTCGCTTTTCTTGTTTGTTTATTGTTTAATTTTTTTTGTATAATTTTTATTATGCAAAAAAATATATACTTAGCATAAATATAATATTATAATTGCATAAGTTGATAAAAAATGCTATGCAATAGCTTTACCGCGGCAGTCCCCGAGTGCCACTTAATTTTTTATTATTATTAGATTAGTTATTTCATTTCGGTGAACAAATTTTTCATTTCAGTGGCATCCAAATTTCAAACACGAATTGTCATAGGTTAAATCTTAATATATATAAATTACGTGTCACGTTGTTTGTCCGCGATGGACTCCTAAACTACTGAACCAATTTTGATCAAACTTCGTAACTATCTGTAATTTGGTCCAACTTGAAAGATAGGATAGTTTTTTTTATTAAGATAATTTATTCGTTTTATTTATATACCTATATAGTTGGCGGTACGAAGTTCGCCGGGCCAGCTAGTAGGATATATTTTGATGGCATTACTTATGAGAATAACTAATATTAAGAAGTATAATATACTACAGCTTAAATTTAAAAAACCTTATAAAACGAAAGTTCACCGAAATGAAAGAAAAAAACCACTTTGTTGAAATTGACCCATAAGTGTCAGCAACATTGGCTACTTACTGTTAACCGTGTTTTGATAAGTACTAATAATAGAATAATATAATTGACTAGTGTTAAATATTATTAAATCTTATTTTGACTCGACCCGAACCAACGGCGGCCGGAGTGGGCCGAACTCCTACGATCAATCTTGGACGAATGGTGGGGAGGACTAAACGGCCCGCTCCGGCAGTTGGGGGTCGGTCAGTCGTGTTTGGAATTTCATCCGGGAAAGTAAAAGCTGTAAAAGGGTAAAGGTGCCAAAATACATTGTTGCTGGTGATGAGTAAGTTATGTTTTATTTCACTACCATTAATATTAGCGCTAACCTCTGGAATTGTCGCAACAATCTGATCTGTTGACGACATTTCAGAAGTGGGATGTGTCACGTGTCAGCCCACTATTACGTAATATTAATTGTACATACATTTTGATGCTTGACATAACACTGACTAATGAAAACGGCGTGCCATCTACTTCTTATCTAATAATTCATAATCAAACTCTTACAACGCGTAAGCGGTAAATTCACATCGCAATGCGTAGTATTTGAAACTACTATATTTGGTTTAAAATTCGAATTTGCTACTATAATCAAAAAAAGAAAAATGGTTGTCTGTAAAGTTGGTTTACGTGATAACATCATAAAGAAACATAGATGAATATATGATATTGATGATAAATGTGTCACAAGTCACCGTAATGGGCAACCCTGACCCCAACGCAATGGGCAACCCTGGCCCCAACGCGATGGGCAACCCTGGCCCCAACGTAATGGGCAACCCTGGCCCCAACGCAATGGGCAACTCTGGCCCCAACGTAATGGACAACCCTGGCCCCAACGCAATGGGCAACCCTGGCCCCAACAAAATGGGCAACCCTGGCCCCAACGCAATGGGCAACCCTGGCCCCAACGTAATGGGCAACCCTGGCCCCAACGTAATTGGCAACCCTGGCCCCAACGTAATGGGCATCCCTAGCCCCGAAGAAATGGACCATCCTGGTCCGAACGTAATGGGCAACCCTGGCCCCTAAGTAATGGGCAACCATGGCCCCAACGTAATGGGCAACCCTGGCCCCAACGAAATGGACAATGCTGGTTCCAACATAAGGGGCAACCCTGGCCTCAACGTAATGGGCAACCCTGGCCCCAACGAAATGAACAACCCTGGTTCCTACGTAAAGGGCAACCCTGGCCTCAACGTAATGGACAACCCTAGCCTCAAAGTAATGGGCAACCCTGGCCCCAAGGTAATGGGCAACCCTGGCCCCAACGTAATGGGCAACCCTGGCCACAACGAAATGGACAATCTTGGTCCAAACGATATAAGTTAAGGACGACCCAGGTCCTTGATTATGTAAACAAGTAGAATAGAATTTGTACAGTCCATAGTATATTAATAGTTAAATTCAAATTCAAATGATTTGTTTGCAAGATTGAGTACATCATAAGATCTTGTACAATTATCTAAGCGCTTCAATCTGCCACAGAGTGGCGTGCAAGAGTCCAGTCATACAAAATTTAAGACTTGAATCTATCCATTTTAAATTGTATAACTATATTTTAAATTTAATTGTAAATAAAATAAATAAAAAAAAACGCTACCAATCTACCGAAAATATCAGAAGAGTGTGAAAATTTTTGGGAAAATAGACTGATAGAGTTACTTACAGTAACTGAAAATATACAAGAGCAGTATAATAATATGATGGATGAAGTAAAACTACTTCTAAAAGAGTTACCAAAAGAGATAAAAGGAAACAATAAATATACAAACCAAGAAACCATGAACCTCTTACAAGAACGGAAAACACTATATACAGAAAAAAGAACGAAAGAAATAAGATTTAAAATAACCCAAATAAGCAAAAGAATAAACAGGAATATCTTACAAGAAAGAAAAAGGTGAAGACAACAAACATTTGAGGATTTTATATCAAAAACAGGAGCGGTACGGAAAGCATTCAAGGAACTTAGTAACAAGTCTGAGTGGGCTGCCAACCTAAAAAATAAGGCTGGGAATATACTGTCGAGGCGGCCAGATATAATAAACGAGGCAACGACATTTTATAGAAACTTATATACGGCCAGTCAGGATATACCTGCAAGCTCACACTCCGTCATCTACATGCCTGAAGGTTCTCACATACCACCTATAACTTATTCCGAAATTGAACATGCCATTAAATCCCAAAAGAAGGGAAAAACTCCTGGGAACGATCAGATCACCAACGAAGTATTAAAATCCTTTCTAAAGGCATTACGGGAGCCACTACATGTTTTATTTAACAGAATATTGGACGCAGAATTGACGCCAGAGCAGTGGTCTGACTCGATTATAACACTTTTGCATAAGAAGGGCGACAGAGGTGACTTGGGCAATTATAGACCAACTAGCCTCATGTCCAATATTTACAAAATTTTCGCAAAAATATTACTCAACAGACTGTCAAAGACTTTAGACGAACACCAACCACGCGAGCAGGCCGGATTTAGAAAACGATTCTCTACTATTGACCACATTCAGGTAGTAACACAATTAATAGAGAAAGCAAACGAATACGGCATAGCGCTATACATATTGTGTTTTATAGATTATACGAAAGCATTTGACTCTATACACCATAATGTGATATGGTCATCACTTTCAGAGCAAGGTATCCATCCAAAATACATTAACCTTATCAAAAGCGTCTACTCAAAATGCAGAGCAAAAATAAGACTAGAAAAGGATGGTCCTGAGTTCCCCATAGGTAGAGGCGTGAGGCAAGGTGACCCGGCATCACCTAAAATCTTTACAGCAGTCCTTGAAGCCATTTTCAGGAACCTAGAGTGGGAAAATAAGGGTCTAAAGATTGACGGTGAATTTCTGAGTCACTTGCGATTCGCAGACGATATCGTAGTGTTTGCAGAAAATGCTTCGGATCTTGGCAGCATGGTAGAGGAACTGGCACGGGAGAGTAAAAAAGCTGGTTTATTTTTGAACATCTCTAAAACCAAAATTTTAACAAACGCCGAAAAGAAAGACATAAGAGTAGGATGTGAAAATATAGAGTATGTGAAAGAATATGTGTACCTAGGCCAGTCCGTCTCCTTTGAAAACTGTACTGAGAAGGAAATACATAGAAGAATCGCCATGGCGTGGAGAAAGTTTTGGAGTTTTAAGGAGGTAATGAAAAGCAACGAGATTAATATAAAAATAAAAAAGAAGCTGTACGAAGTCGCGATATTGCCATGTCTGACATATATGGATGTCAGACATGGTCACTACGGAAGCAAGAAGAAGAAAAACTAGCTATCTGCCAGAGGAAGATGGAGAGAAGCATGCTCGGTGTTAGGCTGAAAGACAGAATAAGTAACAAAAACATTCGTAAGAGAACTAAACTGATGGACATAAGGAAAAGAATTAGGACATTAAAATGGAAGTGGGCTGGACACGTTTGTAGATTAGACAATATGAGATGGACGAAAAGAGTTACCGAATGGATACCAAGAGGAAAGAAAAGGAAAAGAGGCCGCCAAAGGAAGAGGTGGCGGGACATATTTTTGGAAAAATGCGGGCCAGACTGGATGCGACAGGCTAGAGACAGGAAGCTCTGGAAAGATTTGGGGGAGGCCTACGCCGTAGAGGCGACTTATGCGTGAAATATGATATTTTTTAATTAAGTATTTTCGCTAATTTACATATTAATTATTGACATAGAATTGTATTTTAATGTATATTTGACCTGATAATTTAACTATTTTACTTTTAATTAATGTATATATTTGACCTGATTATTTTATTATCTTAAATATTGATATGAATGATGTAATTTGTAGTATTAATTTAATAAATCTTTATTTTGTCAAATTGTGAAAGTTAAAATGATTATATTAATAAATTAAAGAATAATGTAACTCTAAGCGAATAGATCTAATTGTAATTCTGTAACGTATTAGAAATAAAGGGCTTTTTTATTTTATTTATTTATTTTATTTTTGGTTGAGGTTAGCCTTTGCTCAGTAGAAAAGTAATATTTTGTCTGTCTGTATACTTTGTCGGTGCATTTTAATTTCAGTGAACATAATATTCTTTCATTTCGGTGGTTAGTTATTTCATTTCGGTGAACGAATGTTTCATTTCAGTGGCATCCAAATTTCAAACACGAATTGTCATAGGTTAAATAGAATATATTTGGATGGCATTACATAAGAGCAAAACCATCAAGAAGTATACTACAGCTTAAAAAAAATTGACCCAGTCCTACGTCATTTAAAAAAAAGAAAAGTCGCACGAATCGCATTCTTTTGTTTTGTCTAAATTTTGAATTTATAAAATTACAAGCTTTTGGAGGAGATTTGAGGTCTTGAGGTCGGTAATGGTGTCTTTGGGATGTTTTTAGGGTTCCGTACCAAAATGGTATAAATGGAACCCTTATGGCGAGACTTTCTCCCTCCGTCCGTATCCGTCTGTCACAGTCGATTATTTCAGTAACTATTAAAGCTATCGACATGAAATTTGGCATAGTTGTGTATAATAGTGGCCTAACATCATTGGAATAAAGAAAAAAAGCCGGCCAAGTGCGAGTCGAACTCGCGCACAGAGGGTTCCATACTCCAAAAGTAAAAGTAAAACGATAATATTAATTATATTAATTTGCTTATTTATCGTTAACTTTGTAGAGGTTTATTGTTAATATAAAAAAACTATGCTAGTTAGAGCGTTGGTTTTATTTTTCCTGTAAAATATACATAAACCTCTATTGACCATAATTATTTCAGATTTTTCGATTGGTAAACTTCGAAGATAAGGGGGGGGAACGGTATTTTTTTCGACATTTTGGCCGATTACTCAAAAACTATTATATATAGAAAAAAATAAAAAACTGTTTTAGAATATAAAAGTAAAGGCCTTTCATATGATACCCCACTCGGTATAATTATCTTACTTTGAAATTTCAAACCCCTGATTTTCCCCCTTTTTTAATTAAACTAAAATAATTTTCGCGTTCATTTTATTTTTCCTGTAAAATATACATAAACCTCTATTGACAATAATTATTTCAGATTTTTCGATTGGTAAACTTCGGAGATAAGGGGGGGGGAACGGTATTTTTTTCGACATTTTGGCCGATTACTCAAAAACTATTATATATAGAAATAAATAAAAAACTGTTTTAGAATGCACAAGTTAAGGCCTTTCATATGATACCCCACTCGGTATAGTTATCTTACTTTGAAATTTCAAACCCCCGATTTTCCCCCTTTTTTAATCAAACTAAAATAATTTTCGCGTTGCTTTTATTTTTCCTGTAAAATATACATAAACCTCTATTGACCATAATTATTTCAGATTTTTCAATTGGTAAACTTCGGAGATAAGGGGGGGGGAACGGTATTTTTTTCGACATTTTGGCCGATTAATCAAAAACTATTATATATAGAAATAAATAAAAAACTGTTTTAGAATGCACAAGTAAAGGCCTTTCATATGATACCACACTCGATATAGTTATTTTACTTTGAAATTTCAACCCCCCGATTTTCCCCCTTTTTTTATTAAAACTAAAAATAATTTTCGATTTTTCTTTATTCCAATGATTTTGGGCCACTATTATACACAACTATGCCAAATTTCATGTCGATAGCTTTAATAGTTACTGAAATAATCGACTGTGACAGACGGACGGACAGACGGACGGAGAAAGTCTCACCATAAGGGTTCCATTTTTACCATTTTGGTATGGAACCCTAAAAATCGAAAATTATTTTTAGTTTTATTAAAAAAGGGGGAAAATCGGGGGTATGAAATTTAAAAGTAAAATAACTATACCAAGAGTAGGGTATCATATGAAAGGCCTTTACTTGTGCATTCTAAAACAGTTTTTTATTTATTTCTATATATAATAGTTTTTGATTAATCGGCCAAAATGTCGAAAAAAATACCGTTCCCCCCCTTATCTCCGAAGTTTACCAATCGAAAAATCTGAAATAATTATGGTCAATAGAAGTTTATGTACATTTTACAGAAAAATAAAATCAACGCGAAAATTATTTTAGTTTAATAAAAAATGGGGGAAAATCGGGGGTTTGAAATTTCAAATTAAGATATTATATCGAGTGGGGTATCATATAAAAGGCCTTTACTTGTGCATTCTAAAACAGTTTTTTATTTTTTTCTATATATAATAGTTTTTGAGTAATCGGCCAAAACGTCGAAAAAAATACAGTCCCCCCCCCCCCCCCCTTATCTCTGAAGTTTACCAATCGAAAAATCTGAAATAATTATGGTCAATAGAAGTTTATGTAAATTTTACAGGAAAAATAAAAGCAACGCGAAAATTATTTTAGTTTAATTAAAAATGGGGGAAAATCAGGGGTTTGAAATTTCAAAGTAGGATAATTATATCAAGTGGGGTATCATATGAAAGGCCTTTACTTGTGCATTCTAAAAGTTTTTTATTTATTTCTATATATAATAGTTTTTGAGTAATCGGCCAAAATGTTGAAAAAAATACCGTTCCCTCCCCCCTTATCTCCGAAGTTTACCAATCGAAAACTCTGAAATAATTATGGTCAATAGAGGTTTATGTATATTTTACAGGAAAAATAAAATCAACGCTCTAACTAGCATAATTTTTTTTATATTAACAATAAACCTCTACAAACAAAGTTAACGATAAATAAGCAAATTAATATGATATTATCGTTTTACTTTTACTTTTGGAGTACGGAACCCTCGGCGCGCGAGTCCGACTCGCACTTGGCCGGCTTTTGTTTTTATTGATCAACGCGCCCACGGTGGTGTTGGATCAACGCAACACCCCCTCCTGTCCAGGCCCGGTCTGCCACCAGTGGCAAGCCCCGGAAACCATGACGACGGGGTGCTGACGTGCCAGCACCTCCGTTCGGACCGCGCCTCGGCAGCCTTACCGTGTGACTGATGCGAAACCTACGTGACCTCTCGCGAACCCGCGTTACCGTGCCGTCGTGGTGTTCGTCGCTGGTAACCATGTCGCCACCAACCCCGGCGCCACCAACGAACACGCCCGCTGCGCCACAAGCTGTTCATGCGGTCGGCCACCTCAAGCCTTGAAGCCGGCCTGGATACTATGATAGCGTCCGGCCAGGCCACCTCCGCCACTCATGTACCCAGACTTGCTCAAGACTTCCCACGAGCGGGGCCCTCGACGGGAGCCGGCGAAGGATCGTTAGTCGCGAGCCCACTCACACTCTCGCCGGCTCCGCACGCACGGCAATACCCGCCGTACCGAAACCTATCGAGGGTTTGGAAGATGGGTGAGGAGCACGGCCAGGGCATGAAAGATAGCTGCTGAAACAAAAAAACTCGAAGCCTTGTCCAATTGGCAGTGAGCTGAAAAACAATCCTAAATGGCGGATTCAAGATGGCGGCTATACATAGTTATCTATCTCGAAGAATATAAAAGATGAAAGAGTGTTTTTTGGAAAAAGATGACCAGAACCCAAAGTTCTTCTTGATGAGCAGAAAAACCGCGGTCCGCTTTAGCGGGCCGCGCACCCAAGCGCCCTACTAGTTATAAATAAAGGCGTTTTACCAGCAAGATCGTCAGTTAAAGTCTATAAATCGTAAGGATTGTAAGATTTGCCTGTTGTGATGATTTTTTCGCAATGTTCGCTTTCGTGTTTCTTGTTATTGCGTTAATATTAACTTATATCATCAGCAGTGTTATCAAACCCAAGAATTATCCGCCTGGTAAGTTTTTTTTATTTAATTTTTTATTTTATTCTTTAACCTAGCATCTTTCAGAATCCATATTTGATACCACCAAACACCATTACAAACTTCAACATAATAATTTTTCTAGAAAGGAGCTCCCATTTTTTTCTATTACAAAAAAATTTAACTTAACTAAGTACATAGAAAGAAAGAAAAGAAAGAAAAAGCCTTTATTTTAAAAATTGTGCCACACACATCACTATACCCTAAGTTAATTACCCCGGCGCTTCTATCTCCCGAGCATTTAGCTTAAAATCCCAAGCAACAGAAACGCCGGGCTAACATAATAAATATTATGTGTGGCACACCACGAAAACAAAAAATTAAGTGGCACTCGGGGACTGCCGCGGTAAAGCTATTGCATAGCATTTTTTATCAATTTATGCAATTATAATATTTATGCAATATTTTTTTTGCATAGTAAAAATTATGCAAAAAAAATTAAAAAACAAACAAACAAGAAAAGCGAACTGCTACTTCGCGAGTGAGATTCGAACCTGCGATATCGGCCCTCGAAAGCGGGCGCTCGCCCACTGCGCCAAATAGAGCTAGAGAGCTATAGAGAACATGAGACCTCTAAAATGTTGAACGCTTACTGAACGACGGTGTTAGGTTTATTTTCGTTACGGAATTTCTTGATTCGGTCGCCGCGCTCAAACTGTTTGTCCTAGTTCCAAGCCCGCGATAAAAGCTTAAAAATGTCCAAGCAATTAGCTGCATACCATTATAAGAAGTATACAGCGCTGATTTTAAGCCAGAACCCAGATTTGGGTGACGCCACAGAAGCAATTAAAAATAACAAATTAACTTAATACTACTATCAACCAACTAATAAATCAGCCTGTCTGTCTGTCCGCGGTTTAGCTCAGAGACTATTGGTACTAGAAATCTGTTATTTGATAAGGGTACCTCCCCTACATGTAAAGTTCTTTTTTTCCTGATACTGAGTACCAAAGTGGTGCTCAATTCGATTACAATCTAGCCTAACTTAGTTGGCTAATGAGTAATTTTAATTTAACCTAAACTTATAAATTATAATCTTATATACCTACTAAGAGATTGTCCAATGAAACATCTTAGTTTTTCTTGATAATAGTTTTTAGACACTTTGTTCATGTGTTCTTTCAGGCAGCACTAACACTACACTATCACTATTTCACTATTCACTATTTAATTTAACTGTACACCAACTCAAAAGGCTTTGTTCGTTTTAACCGTCTCACTAGCTCTGTTACGTCAAGCAGCTGGATTGCTTCAACGTTAACATGATGGTGAAGCCGTTTATCGTGGGCTTCGGCAAATTTTTGTATAATTTTGTCGACGAATTCAATTTTCAGGTCCCGATGAATGTCGTCATTTCTGATGTACCAAGGAGCTTTCACAATATTCCTCAGTACTTTGTTTTGGAACCTTTGTATAATTTGAATATTAGTCTTTTTGGTACAGCCCCAAAGCTGTATTCCATAGGTCCAAACCGGCATCAGGCCTTGTTTATATAAAATTAACTTGTTGTGTATTGATAGTGAGGAATGTCTTCCCAGTAACCAATACAACTTTTTATACTTTAAGTCAAGTTCTTTTCTTTTTGTCTTGACATGAGCCCTCCAGCGTAACTTTACATCAAGTGCCATTCCTAGATATTTAGCTGTATCCACGTATGTAATTTGTTTGTCATTAATGAAAACAGCGTGATAATTTCCTGTTTTATTAGTAAAATCAATATGTACTGATTTTGCTTCGTTCAACTTTATTCTCCATATTTTGGTCCAATTGTACACCTTATTTAGCGCTGTTTGTACTTTTTCCAATGCCTCACTGTGCGTTTCTCCTATAGCCATAATAGCTGTATCATCAGCAAAAGTGGCAATGGTATTATTTTCGAGTTCTGGGATATCGCACCTACATGTAAAGTAAGGATGAATTTTTTTTTCTTATCTATCCCATAGTGTGGGGTGTAGTTGAATAGTTCTTTCAAAAATATTGTGGGTGTGGGAACATCATTTTTCAATTCAGGGATCCGTTTGTGAAATATGATATTTTAAAGTGCTAAATTTCATTAGAGTCAAGTGTCCCCCCCCCCCCCCCCTCTGCCAGCTAAATGGTTGAATATAGGATACAAGAAAAAATTCACAGCAGTAGTATATATAATGAATTTTAAAGGAAACTATCACGGCTAAGTAGGGTTCATTAGTTAAGGAGTTATATCTGTTTTTTCTAAGTTAGGTATTACACGTAGTATTTAAACCATGGAACTCTAAAATTCAATATTCATAAATAAAACAAAAGCACTATCCTAGGTCAGCAATAATATTTGAGACATTCAACTACGGAACCCTACACTGCGCGTGGCCCGACACGCACTTGGCCGGTTTTTACCATTTTGGTACGGAACCCTAAAAATGGGTGATATGATTTCGAGGAGGAATATCAAAACTGAACCTCGCACAGGCATTTCGCACGCGTTGTTTAGGGCGTTATGTCCTACTTATAAGTCGCGGTCCATACACAATATCTGCATAATTTAATCGAAGCACAAGTTGTCACAAATGGTCCAGACTCTACCACCGGGTCAAAAAGCAGGTTCTGGTGAGAAGAGGCCTTTAAAAATTCCTTTATTCATTGTAAAAATAAAAACATAAATCTAAATTCATTTAAGTATATAATCTATATATATAAAAGAAAGTGGTGTTAGTTACACTATTTATAACTCAAGAACGGATGAACCGATTTGGCTGAAAATTGGTGGAGAGGTAGCTTAGAACCAGGAGACGGACATAGGATACTTTTTATCCCGTTCGACCGCGTTTCCGTCAAGTCACTATAAAACGTGGTATAACAAAAACGCATCTGACATGGAATAACAAAACGCAAATGACAGTGGAATAACAAAACGTAAATGACAGCTAAACGTAATTTTGTCTTTGGTTAAGTATGGTAAAAAATTTGACAATTATAAAAAGTGTTATAATAAAGCATTACTGATATTATAAATGAGAAAGTGTGTTTGTTTGTTGGTTTGTCCTTCAATCACGTCGCAACAGAACAGCGGATTGATGCGATTTTTTGCATGGGTATAGTAATGGATGTAGTAGTGGTTCCTCAGACCGAGAGAGCTACTTTTTATCTCGGATAATGAAAGAGTTCCCGCGGGATTTTTAAAAACTAAATCCATGCGGACGAAGTCGCGGGCATCAGCTAGTTTAATCTAATTAAAACCTAACCTTAAAATATTTTATAAACTAAAACTAAATTTAAATGGACACTAAACACTGAATTACTTCTAAAATTAAAACTAAATAAAATCAATATGAACATGCGAAAATCTCGGCACTCTTCTCGATAACGTAAGTTTTCGTGTGGCTTTAGGTCTCAGATTGGGAACACCGCTGTGCCACGAGCACAGATGTCCGTGTGGAAAGGAGGTTGATACATTTGGAATTCACGGACTCTCTTGCCAGAGGAGCGCTGCGCTGGTAGGCTGGTTCGGCATGGTTCTCTTAACGATACGTTAAAAAGGGCTCTTGCCACCATTGACATTCTTGCGCTCATCGAGCCAACAGGGATTAGTCGAGATGATGGCAAGAGACCTGATGGATTGACGCTGGTTCCCTGGGAACGAGGACTGGCTCTAATGTGGGACGCAACGTGCGTCAACACATTGGCCCCGTGTCATATCAGGGAGACAGCATCAAGACCGGGAGCCGCAGCTGAAATGGCTGAATCATGTAAACGGCGCAATGTATGCCTCTCTGATCGAGAGTTACATATTTGTTCCGTTTGAGACCCTAGGGCCATGGAGCCAAAGCTTTTCAAAATTAACATTTTCCAATATTTTAAGTAGCTATTTCATTGTAATAAGTTTTTATACTAGGTATCTAATGGGCAGCTGGATGCCAAGCCGATTTATCCAATGCAACTTTGTTAGAATAGAATATTTCCACAATGAGTGGAAGTTCCAAAAATACATACTACAATTCAATACAAGTGAATATTGTTTACTAGCTGATGCCCGCGACTACATCCACCTGGATTTAGTTTTTAAAATCCCTCGGGAACTCGCAAAGAGGTCAAAATCAAAATTTTCCGGAATAATAAAGTAGCCTAAATCACCTCCAGGTCCTCAAATAAGAGCATTTATAAGCATTTATAACTTTAAAACTGATAATAGAAATAGTATGACACACATCGCTTATTTACTGCAAAAATGTTTATGTCGAAAAAGCAGTGAAAGAATTTATCTAGTAATTAACTAGAAATGTAGAAAAATTATTCTCATTTCATGCTCTATTTCATGTACCTAGTTGAAAGTAAAAAAGACCAATTTATTTTTTTAAATCGGGTATTTTTTAGATAAACCAGTGTTGCAGCGAACGAGCGAAGCTTGTTGCTAGACAGACTGAAAGTTAAAATTTAACCTTGTGGCTTAAAAACACTACGTAACGTTAGGGACTGTTAAAAGTAAGCAGTTAATTAATAAATAATCAATGAGACCCTGATCTTGAACAAGTCATATTTCCAGGTCCGAGATGGTATCCATTTTTTGGCTGCAACGGTATCATAAGCAATAGGATGAGCAAATATGGTTCTCAATGGAAGGTCATCTCGGAAATGGCAAAAGAATATTCTACCAAAGTCCTTGGCTTGAAACTTGGCAGTGAACTGGTAGTGGTTGTCTTCGGGGAGAAGAACATTCGGCTTGTTACCACGGAGAAAGAATTCGACGCTAGACCGGACAGCTTCTTTTTGAGACTGAGGTCTTTTGGAAAACGTATAGGTGAGGAGATTTTGCTGACTTTGACTCAATACATGTGTTGAATTATAATTAGGTATGATTTTGTTGAACTCATTGTGGAAACACTGCATAAGTACATGCTGCATAGTATCAATTGAATTTTATACTTGTTTTGAAAAGAGCAACAGCCGAGTTTCTTGCTGGTTCTTTTCAGCAGGAAGGGCATTCCGAACCAGTGGTAGACTCATCGACGGTTCAAAAGCACTTGTAAAAAAGTTTATTTGAATAAAAAACATTTCTATTCTATTCCATTCTATTCTATTCTATTCTAATAATGATCTTAGTCTCCAATACTAGGAGGTGCCTCTGTTAATCTTGAATTCTTCTCTAAAAAAAATTATAAGTATAAAAATCAATTGGTGTTCGTTAGTCAAGCTAAAACTCAAAAACGGCTTGATCGATTTGAATAATTTTTCTTGTTTTGTTTTCCTTATAGGGGTGCAGGTTTAAAAAGAATAGGGAAACCCCAAAAGAACAGTTGAAAATCTATAAATTCAAAATTGGTAATCTTGCGTAGGAATCCCCACTTCGAATTACTTTTAGTAGACAGCGCGAGCGAAGCCGCGGGTTACAACTAGTAGACAATTATATGAGGTGCAGGATTCTGCACCGCTTTACGCCCATTGGGTTTTCGAAGGCATTGCGGATACTTCATCCAACCAGCGAGACCTGGGGATATTACCTATTTACTACAGTCCTTAATTTGATTTTTATGCTAAAACGATATTAATGAATTTTATTCATTATCATCATCATCATCAACAAACCGTCAAAGGCTCACTACTGAGCCCAGGTACATGGTACGTAACACCACACTGGCCCAATGTAAATTGGCAGACTTCACACACATCGTGGAGAACTCTCAGGTGTTCAGGTTTCTTCACGATGTTTTCCTTCATCGTTAAAGCATGTGATATTTGATTGGATAAACACACATAGCTCCGAAATGTCAGAGATAGAGGCCCGAGATTGAACCTGCGACCCATCAAATAGGAGACCAAAGTTTTATCCACTAGCCTATCACTGCTCAGACGACAGACGAGTTTTAACCTCCGACGCAAAAAGAGGTGTGTGAATTGTGATCTGTGTGTGTCTATTGAGTATATAGGCTATCTATGTGTTCTATTTCTATAGTAGCTCTCCAACGAATTGAACTATTTTGATGCGGTTTTTTTCTGTTCGAAAACCTCAAGACGTTTTCCTTCACCGATGAGTTTTATTGCATTGAATTAAATTCTTGTGGCTAGCGTTGAAATTCGTAATATTTTTCGTTTTATCGTAGGTATAACCTTCGTCGACGGACCACTATGGCGGGAGCATAGAGCCTTTACGTTAAAAATTTTTAGGCAAAATGGTTTCGGCAAGGAACCGATGGATGAAGAAATTCATGGACAGCTCAAAATTATATTGGACTACTTAGAGAAAAGCGATGGCAATCCTATAAGCATCAAAAACTCTATAGCTATGGCTTTATTAAACGTATTGTGGAAATACGTGGCTGGTATGACCATTCACTATATTGTTATCTATACTAATATTATAAAGAGGAAAGATTTTTTTGTTTGTTTGTTTGTTTGTTTGTACCGAATAGGCTCTCTAACTACTGGACCGATTTTAACCATTTTTTCACCAACTGAAAGCTAAGTTATCATGAATTAACATAGGCTATAATTTAAATTAGAGATCCTTAAGAAAATTGCAATAATGTAACCCAAAGTAGCAAAATTTTGCCTATAAAATGCATTATTTGGCGTGTGCTGAGAAAACTATTGATGATACATAAAAACTATGTACTACATGATTAAAGTACTCATTATTCTCTACAAAAAATATAATCTAACTATCATATTTAAGTCACAATAGTAGCTTTTGTGTTCTAAAATTTAATTATCGTAGTAATAATTCTTCCTTACTAATACATCCTATCCTATTAATTTTAATATTATAAATGCGAAAGTTTGTGAGGATGGATGGATGGATGGATGTTTGTTACTCTTTAACGCGACAACGAATGAACCGATTTTGCTGAAATTTGGCACAGACATAGATTATAGTCTGGAATAGCACATAGGTTTCTTTTTATCCCGGAAAAGCAAATAGTTCCTGCGGGATAGCATCGCTATTTTTTACGCATTTATTTTGTCCTCCAAAATACGCGCAATGGAGTTTTAGATTGACGTGGTTTTTTGCACAGGTAAAGTTAAGGGCCAGAAAAATGACAAAGGCTACTTCTTATCCCGGGAAAACAAACGGTTCCTGCGGGATATTAGTGTGCTACTTTTCACATATTTATCCTTCAATTATGCGCAAACGGAGTAACAGATTGACGTGGTTTTTTGGATAGGCATAGTTAAGCACCAGAAAAGTGAAAAGACTACTTTTTATCCCGGGAAGACAAACAGTTCCCGCGGGGTATTCGTATGCTATTGTTCACATATTAATCCTTCAATTATGCGCCAACGGAGTTAAAGATTGACGTAGTTTTTTGGATAGGCATAGTTGAGGACCTGAAAAGTGAAAAGCTACTTTTTATCCCGGGAAAACAAACATTTCCTGCGGGATATTAGTATGCTACTTTTCACATATCTATCCTTCAATTATGCGCCAATATGCATGCATGCATACATGTATGTATGTATTTGTGTATGTTTGCATGCATGCATGTATGTATGTATGTATGTATGTATGTATGTATGTATGTATGTATGTATGTATGTATGTATGTATGTATGTATGCATGCATGCATGCATGCATGCATGCATACATGATCAATGACAATAAAATACATGATCATCAATGAAATACATGATCATGCATACAAGACATGATCTGAAGTCAGGATTCGAATCCATGGGTACATGGAAATATTTTTATTTAATTTTTTTTAAAGGAACCCTAAAAGAGCGAGGCCCAACTCGCACTTGGCCGATTTTTGAAGTCGGTTAAAATAATAATAAAAATTAGTTTAAAATTGACGAAGTTATAGAGTAAAACAGTCAAAATAGTTCAACCCCTATCTCAGAGAAGTAGGATAGGATACGTACATACATATAGAATAGAATAGAATAGAAATGTTTTTTATTCAAATAAACTTTTACAAGTACTTTTAAATCGTCAATGAGTCTACCACTGGTTCGGAATGCCGTTCCTGCCGAGAAGAACCAGCAAGAAACTCGGCAGTTGCTCTTTTCAAAATACTTTTACAATATACTTAACATATATTCTATGTATGCAGAGTTTCCACAATGAGGGAAAGGTCCACAAAAGCATACGTAATTATTTCTAATTATAATTCAACACATGTCAAGACGGGCAGACAGAAAGTAGCCCCATTGCCGCTGGTGGCACCCGTTCACGAGCATGACGCATGACCCAGCCATTGCTTCGCTCAACCATATTTTAGGGAACGCAACAACCCGCATCACACGACACAACAACAACATATATACATACATACATACATACATACATACATACATACATACATACACACATACATACATACATGCATGCATGCATGCATATTTGCTTTCTTATTTTTTTTTAATTTTTGGAACGAAGTTTCTTGTCGCACGGTACAGACTTAAGGCGGATGGTCGCTAAGCGAAGAAAAGTGTAAGAATTGTTCCGACACGTTCCTTTTAAATAATCATCATAATAATATTATTATAAGTTTTTTTAATATCTCTATATTTAAAAGAAAGTGGTGTTAGTTACACTATTTATAACTCAAGAACAGATAAACCGATTTGGCTGAAAATTGGTGGAGAGGTAGCTTAGAACCTTGAGACGGACAAAGGATACTTTTTATCCCGTTCGACCGCATTTCCGTCAAGTCACTATAAAACGTGGTATAAGAAAAACGCATCTGACATGGAATAACAAAACGCAAATGACAGTGGAATAATAAAACGTAAATGAAATCTAAACGTAATTTTGTCTTTGGCTATGTATGGTAAAAAATTTGACAATTATAAAAAGTGTTATAATAAAGCATTACTGATATTATAAATGCGAAAGTGTGTTTGTTTGTTGGTTTGTCCTTCAATCACGTCGCAACAGAACAGCGGATTGATGCGATTTTTTGCATGGGTATAGTAATGGATGTAGTAGTGGTTCTTCAGACCGGGAGAGCTACTTTTTATCTCGGATAATGAAAGAGTTCCCGCGGGATTTTTAAAAACTAAATCCAAGCGGACGAAGTCGCGGGCATCAGCTAGTCTTTAATAAAATACATAAAAATTTAAAAGTACAACCACCAAACTTTAATTAGATAAGATCACAATTGTTATTTAATCTTATTGAATGAAAGTTATTTAAGTGATTAAACGAAAAGATTAATTAATTTATCTTATAACATTTTAAAGCATTGTTTTTCTCGTGAATATAAAATAAAAGGCAAGATTTCAAAACAAATTATCTAAGTCGAAAAAATGGTGATTATAAAGTTCTTCAACCCATACTATTAGCCATAGACCCAAAAGAGAAACTTGTCACTCAAAAACTAATCACGCCATAAAGAGAATACATCTCTTCATAAAACCGGTCAAGTGCGTGTCGGGCCACGCGCAGTGTAGGGTTCCGTAGTTGAAAGTCTCAAATATTATTGCTGACCTAGGATAGTGCTTTTATTTTATTTATGAATATTGAATACATTTTGAATTCCATGGTTTGAATACTATAATATACTACAAAATATGCTATAATATAATACGTGTAATACCTAACTTAGAAAAAACAGACATAACTAATGAACCCTACTTAGCCGTGATAGTTTTCCTTTAAAATTCATTATATATACTACTGCTGTGAAATTTTTCTTGTATCCTATATCCTATCCTATACAACCATTTAGCTGGCAGAGGGGGGGACACTTGACTCTAATAAAATTTAGCACTTTAAAATATCATATTTCACAAACGGATCCCTGAATTGAAAAATGGTGTTCCCACACCCACAATATTTTTGAAAGACCTATTCAACGACACCCCACACTATGGGATAGTCGAGAAAAAAAAATCATCCCCACTTTACATGTAGGGGAGGTACCCTAAAAAAAATTATTTTTCAAAATTTTATTTCACCACTTTGTCGGCGTCATTGATATTTGTACATTTGTCTAATTACAGATTTCTAGTACCAATAGTCTCTGAGCTAAACCGCGGACGGACAGACAGACAGACAGACGGACGGACATGGCGAAACTATAAGGGTTCCTTGTTTACTACGGAACCCTAAAAATGAATGTTGGTTAGCGCATAACTCAAGAATGGATGGACCAATTCGGTTAATTTATTTTTTTGTATGTTCCTTATGTTCCACGAAAGGTTTTATTTAATACCTACTTAATAAAAAAAACGTTACATTTATTTAATTTTTACTTTTAACTTATTCGACAGAACGAAGTCTGTCCGGGCAGCTAGTTTAAAATAAAATTGAAAATAGAAAATTCAGTCTGTCGAGCTGGGATTCGAACCATCGACTTTTAACTGTTAGGCGACTGCAGAAGCCACAAGGCTGCGGAGACTCAATATTGTACCGCGAAAATAGCGAACACAATGCCTTCAAAAAAGTGTCGATCCGTCTAGCCCCCTTCCGAGTTCCGCACCGCGCGATAAGGAACTACGTTCCAATAACTTTTGCTCTATATTTTCGGATGCTTAATTAAAACGAAAGTTACAAAATTATCGCAACAATACGGAGCGTTTACCCGGGGTCCAATATATTACCATTCATTCATCATTAGCAACCCATTAACGGCTGACTACTGAGCGCAGGTTCTCAGAGAAGGGTTATAGGCCATAGGCCACCACGCTGGCCCAATGCGAAGTGGCGGACTTCACACACCTTCAAGAACATTATGAAGAACTCTCAGGTGTGCAGGTTTCCTCACGATGTTTTCCTTCGCCGTTGAAGCAAGTGATATTTAAGTGCTTAAACGCACTTGACTCCAAAAAGTCAGAGGTGCGTACCCGGGATCGAACCTGCGACCCCCTGAATAGGAGACCACAGTCCTAACCACTAGGCTATCACAGCTTGCAATATATTATAATAATTATTAATTATTATTGAGTAATCATAGATGCATTGGAGGAACCTAAGATTGGGGCAGGATTTGTTCCCGTAACGTAGTGAATTAAAGGATAATATTGCTCACAGGCGAATGCATAGAAGAAGTAAAGTTGGAACAACTACTAAACTTTATGAGTTTGAGGAGTAAAGTATTCACCATGGCCGGCGGTTATCTAAACCAGTGGCCGTGGCTAAGGTTCATTTTACCCAACTGGACAGGCTTTTCCGTCATTACAAACGTGAATAAGCAGTTGGCAGACATTATTCAGGTACCTTTCTTTTTTATTTTTATTAAAGTGTTTACCTACACTTAAGGAAATATCAGAATAAATTTTATAAACACATATCAAAAATTCCGAAGCCAGCGGGATTCGAACCCACATAACGAGCTCCATTGTAATATGGGGTCTTGGAAAGTAGATCAATAACTGTAACGTGTTGCTACTAGATGTCGCTAGCAGTTGCTTAAACTGAGAAAGTAGATACATATCACTAATTTCGATGCTGACGGGTACTTCGACCGTAGCTATAGTGTAAGTGGCTAACACACTCGGGCGCGTTTCCCAAGAGATGTGGGTTCGAATCCCGCTGGCTTCGGAATTTTTGATATGTGTTTATAAAATTTACCTTTCTTTTGCTGAAACTCATTATGCATGGCAAAGAAGTATATTCTGGCATAAAAACTTCTCTCTCAGGCTCAAAGACGCAGTAACCAAAGTGAAATTATTATACTTAACAGATGCTAACCTCAGCTAGGAGATGTCACTAGAAGAAGAAGAAGAAGACCATTCTTGTGAAAGGATGTTTGGTCCGGAGATTTGTTTATATTTGTTTTGTATACAAAAGGGACAAAACCTAGAACTTAAGCTTCTGCGGGACATGGGTCCAACAAAGATTTAGTATCCTCGCTCTGGTGTTGAGACCCTGAGGTCATGTCCCAAGGTTTCTTCTTTATTAACCAATAGACGTCCACTGTTGTACAAAAGTGTCCTGCATGGACTTCCACAGGTCTCAGTCTTGCGCCGCCTACATCCAGCGGTTCCCTGCGACTCGTTTGATGAAGTTGGTCCACCTTTTGGATGGCTTGCCAACACTACGTATCCTGGTGCTGGGTCGCCATTCCAGCACAAGTTTTCTTCAAAGATACAAATATGGAGCTGTTCACTATGTTATTTTATTTGCGCAGCTTAGGCCCTTTCTGCCAATAGCCAGCGACACACACTAGCAACCCTTCCTTCCTTCTATGGGACAAGACGTGTTAATTGCTAATAATTTTAAAATAATAATTAACGTATTCCAAACATCTTGGAAAACATGAAGAAGTAAAATTCCCGCATGTTTTCCAAGATTTTTCTGTCCGAGATGTCTGACGTTTTGACCTATTTGTTAAATCCAGCTTATTTTTCAGGATTCTATAGATAAGCACAAGAAAGAAACTGTACTAGGAAATGATTTAATTAACTCATTCCTACAAGAAATGTACGAAAATAAACCACTTTATACAGGTGAGTAATTAATTTACCATCTTTTTGTGATAAATATTCCTGGCTCCACATAATTTATTTGGCTCATCCCTATTAGTCCTACAACTGATCAGTTCACGGTTGAACTAATGACAACTTTTTAGGGTTCAGTAGTAAACAAGGAACCCTTATAGTTTCGCCATGTCCATTTATTTGGCTCATTCCTATTGGTACCTACCTACAAGTCTAACGGTGAACTGATTAGTTCACCGTTGAACTAATGACAACTTTTTCTCAGTAGTTCAACTGGAAATTATAGGTAGGAATGGGTATATGTTATCGGTAGATATAAGTAGGTAAATGTTATAGGTAGGTATACTTATATACCATAGGTAGGAAGGCAATAAAATATCGGCTTGACCTTAGTTTATACTGTACTGTTTAATACCATACTAATTAAAGACCATTACCCAGAGAGTAACGTACCTATTTCCACTAAAAAAAATAAGTGGCACTCGGGGACTGCCGCGGTAAAGCGATTGCATAGCATTTTTTATCAACTTATGCAATTATAATATTTATGCAATATTTTTTTTGCATAATAAAAATTATGCAAAAAAAAATTAAAAACAAACAAACAAGAAAAGCGAACTGTCACTACTTCGCGAGTGAGATTCGAACCTGCGACATCATAGCTACACCATACGGTAAAGAAAGCGGCCGCTCGCCCACTGCGCCAAATAGAGCTACTTGAGAACTTTGAGTATTAGTGTTGGTTTAATACTCAAAGCTTGAGAACCTCTAAAATGTTGAACGCTTACTGAACGATGGTGTTAGGTTTTTTCGTTACGGAATTTCTTGATTCGGTCGCCGCGCTCAAACTGTTTGTCCTAGTTCAAAGCCCGCGATAAAAGCTATGCAATAGCTTAAAACGTACAAAAATATTGGTAAGGTACCTATATTTTTTCCGCTTTATTTTTTGCAACAACACTCAATTTCATAACTCGCCTACGTCACCAAAGTGCACCGCAGTTTTAAATCCATTCGTCTATAGTGTCTTTTATGTAAATACTAAGATTGTACGAAAATCGGGTGTACTTGAACTTGACCTTAGAGGAGACAGCACATGACTGCAAGCTCACCTGATGGTAAGTGAAGATGCAGCCTAAGATGGAGCGAGCTTGCTTTGAAGATGCGTACCCACCCTTGATTCTTTTTATTTACAGAGTTCTTTTGTTATTTACAGAAGATCAGCTAAGAGGCATATGTCTGGACATGCTTATTGCGGGTTCTAACACTGGTAGCAGTGCTCTGGCGTTCGCGGTTATAATGCTTCTACATTATCCGAATATGCAACAAAACTTGTATGAGGAGATTAAAAATGCCCTGGGCGATAAATTACCCACTTGGGCGGACAGCGGAAGGTCAGTTTTGAAAAGGACTACGCTAAAAGTTGTATGGTCACTGTCCCCAACAGACGTGGCACTATTTTTAATATTATTGTGACGTCCCTTAAAAGACTAATAACTAATTTCAATCCAAATTGATTGGGATTTTTGGGATGTTTTTAAAATACAAAAGAATGTACGCACGCTGAAGTAAGCGCGCGCATGCACAGTTGACGCAAGGGCGGGAGGTGGTCAGAGGGAGCGCGGGCAGCGCGTTGCGCGTTTTTTTCCCTGCGTCTCAGAAACGCATCTATCTGTGTCTTACAATAACTTTTTTCTAGTTCGATTTATAAACTGTAAACTACTAAACTGGTATCCAAAACAATGCACTGAAAAATAAATAAATAATTAATTATAACTCGATTTGCATGAAAAACCACAGGCTGCCGTGATGTATTATTAACTTAGAAAGTTGGTGGGTGGGGACGATCTTTTGCATGGTCATTTGCTTTTGCCCAGTACTTAGTTTATCCGGGATAAGGGAGCCTTGAGTCCACTGTACAAGTCCTCAACTATAGAAATGCAAACTTATCCTGTCAATAGGGATGGTGTCCATGGTGTACCAGCCCCAAAGAAACGATCCGTTGCCAAGTTGTGATTGGAGAACAAACCAACAAACAAACACATATTCATATCCTTTTGTACTTCCTATTCTACTTTTTCTACTTTCTTCTTCTTTTTCTTCTTTATCAACCGATAGACGCTCACTGCTGGACAAAGGTCTCTTGCATGGACTTCCACAGGACTCGGTCTTGCGCCGCCTGAATCCAGCGGCTCCCTGCGACTCGTTTGATGTCGTCGGTCCACCTGGTGGGGGGTCTGCCAACACTGCGCTTCCCGGTGCGGGGTCGCCACTCCAGCACCTTGGGACCCCAACGACCATCAGCTCTTCGAACTATGTGCCCCGCCCATTTCCACTTCAGTATCGCGACTCGCTTAGCTATGTCGGTGACTCTGGTTCTCCTCCGGATCTCCTCATTTCTGATTCGATCCCGCAGGGACACTCCGAGCATAGCTCTCTCCATCGCCCGCTGAGCGGTCCTGAGCCTACTTATGAGGCCCTTAGTTAGCGACCATGTCTCGGATCCGTAAGTCATCACTGGCAACACGCACTGTTCGAAGACTTTAGTCTTCAGGCACTGAGGAATTTTGGACGAGAAGACATCTCGGAGCTTCCCGAACGCTGCCCAGCCGAGTTGGATTCGGCGGTTGATCTCTTTCTCGAAATTGGACCTACCTAGCTGGACTGTGTGTCCCAGGTAAATATACTCGTCGACAATTTCGAGTGCAGAGTTCTCAACAATTACTGGGTGGAGCGGTGCATGAGCATTGGACATGATTTTCGTCTTGCTCATGTTCATTTTTAGGCCCACCTGTTGAGAAACCCTGCTGAGATCGTTGAGCATTGTATTGAGGTCTCTCAGAGTCTCTGCCATGACTACTATGTCATCGGCAAATCGCAGGTGAGTGATGTACTCGCCGTTTATGTTGATGCCAAGCCCGTTCCAATCCAGAAGCTTAAAGACGTCCTCCTTAAGAATCGTCTCGCTCGTAGGTTTGACGACTTCCAGCCTCCCGAACAAGCCGGATTCCGAAAAGGCTTTGGTACCATAGATCACATTCATACGCTGCGGCAGGTTATACAAAAGACGGCAGAGTATAACCGGCCACTTTGCTTAGCGTTTGTGGACTATGAGAAAGCCTTCGATTCGGTGGAAACTTGGGCTGTGTTGAGGTCGCTGCAGAGATGCCGGATTGACTACCGGGATATCCAAGTGTTGAAGTGCTTGTATGAAAACGCCACAATGTCAGTACGTATACAGGACCAGACTACGAGGCCAATCCACTTGCAGCGTGGAGTGCGACAGGGAGACGTTATCTCCCCGAAGCTCTTTACCGCTGCGTTGGAGGACGTCTTTTTCTACTTTATCTTTTTCATATCAGCTACTAATATTCCTACTTTCCTACTAATATTATAAATACAAAAGTTTGTGAGGATGGATGTAATGATGGATAGATGGATGGATGGGTGTATGTTTGTACTCTTTCACGCTACAACGAATGAACCGGTTTGACTGAAATTTGGAATGGATATAGCTCATATCATACCCAGTATTAACATTAGGCTACATTTTATCCCGGGAAATTAAAGTTAATCCATGCGAACGAAGTCGCGGGAATCATCGGTTAATAATAATATTAGTAAAGGGGTAAAAGATTATTTAACACTAGATGAAATGGTAAGAATGTGGAAATCCATGACATTTTAAAAAACCACCATCATTATGGGATTATTGTAAGGGGTAAAGACCGACATAAAAGCCTCTATAGCCCAACAGTTACAGGTATGGACTGAAAACTGAAAGGTCGCGGGTTCGCTTATTTGGAGGGGAGAGGAGGATATTAGCCAACTTAAGTTTTGGTAGAAATTTAAAAAAAAATTGAGAGGTGTCAAGGGACACCCGGATGGAACGAACTTATAAGTTATAAGTTATAAAAAATTAGGGAAATATTCCACATGTTTAAAATAAAATTGAAAATAGAAAATTCAGTCTGTCGAGCTGGGATTCGAACCATCGACTTTTAACTGTTATGCGACTGCAGAAACCACAAGGCTACGGAGACCCAATATTGTACCGCGAAAATACCGAACACAATGCCAAATTCACATTCAAAAGTGTCAGTTTCAAAAAAGTGTCGATCAGTGTCGAGTGTTGGTTCAATTTTGTCTTAATTTTTTCCGTCTACTTCCGCACCGCGCGACAAGGAACTACGTTCCAAAAACATTATTGAAATTGAAATTGAAATTGAAATTGAAATTATTTATTTCCTTTCTTTGATTACATAGGTGCTTAAAATCTATGAACGTTGACGACTGGAAAAGTTTAAACTGCGTTCCAGCCGTCACGCCCACCTCCGAGACTTAATTATTTATATACAGAAATATTAACACGATTCAATTTATCCATTTATATAATATTAAATTAAATTTACAGCATGCAGGAAGTGTGAGTGAGTGTGTGTGTGTGTGTATGTGTGTGTGTGTGCGTTTGTGTGAGTGTGTGTGTGTGTGTGTGCGCGCGTGTGTGTGGGTGCGTTCGTGTGTGTATGTGTGTGTGAGTGAGTGAATGCGTTTGAGTATTATTGTACTATTTGAGTGTGTATAAAAGTCTTTCGGTCTCTTCATAGGAGAGTGATTTTAGCCATTTGAAACATTTAGATTTACATAAATTACTTGTTAAATGGTAGATATTTAATAATTTATTGAATTAATTTTAAATAATCTTGTCTTTTTCTAGACTGCCTTACACATCTGCCTTCATCTGTGAAGTACTTAGATGCTTTACAATAGCGCCCTTCGCTGGCGGAAGGAGAGCGTTAGCCAACTTCGAGATAGACGGCTACGTTATACCAAAGGGAGCAACCGTCCTTGTGTCCTTAGGAGACTTGCATGAAGACCCCGATGTCTGGCTACAGCCCGATAAATTCATACCGGAACGATTTATTGACGACAAGGGAGAATTCAAGACTGCCAGCAACTTTTATCCATTCAGTATAGGTAAGATTGAAGCTAAACTTTGGAATTCCCTTCCGGCTTTCGTTTGTCCAACTAACCATAACTTGGGTACCTCTAATCAAGAGTGAATAGGCATCTTACCAGTATAATTTATCACAATACACATAATTTTCGTTAGTTAAATTGCTTCATTATTCAAAAACCAGCCCAGATTACTAAATATTAGGTCCTTACATATGAAATTGACGTTTTGTCATACTGGCCACTTTGATCTCAAATATCTCCTCTTTGGTTAGAAATTCCAATTTCAAATTTATACAGCAATTTACTCATGCTGTTGTGTTTTGAAAACCCTAATTCGTTTGTTTTTTTCTATTGTTGGGACGAGGGTCACTTGTTGGGGTGCTATCTCTATTCAGGTTGTCTCCTTCGTCCAACTTCAGTGAAACTCCGTTCGATGATTATCAGTGTCCATTTATTTTCTCATTACATTCTCACACACATATATTAATAAGGAAAACTACATTCACACTACACCATTACGAACACGGCAGGCTGAGCCGTGGGGCGCCTCACGACTGACTTGACTGTTTTTGCGTACGTGTGAATTCCGTCCCCACAATAGTCCCCCCTTTAAAAAAAAAAAAAATTTGACATCCCAAAAAAAATATTAATATTGAAACAGAATTACTACTGAGCTCACGGGGCTCTTTGTTGATGACTACGCACTACTTCGGAATGTAGACCGTCGTCGTCATAAACAAAGGTTTCGAGTTACGCTCGACCGATGTGGGACTGGATGTCACGCGGCTTAACCGACTTGGTAAAACAATTGATACAATCATATTATTGTATTGGAAACGAAAATAAAGTTTTAATATCTATAATGTATTTTATTTCCAGCATAGACGGATGATATTACTAAAGATTCCTAGATACCTTTATGTGGCATACTAGCATTAAACAAACTCTCATGGAACTTAGTACATATTACGTACTTATATACTCAGCGAATCTTACATGCTTTTTTAATTTCACTGTAACGTATCGGCTAATACATTCACCTGCTACGTCACAATAAATACTTTTATTATCGTTACACTAGCGGCACGCTATGATGGCCGGTTTGACGTTTGTCCGCTCATGAAGTTCCGTATTAATTGATAACGACTTTGAAGGAAATAATTGTATTACTTTATTGACGATAGTGATGTGCAGAGATTCATAAATTTTATCGAATGTAGTTTTAGGTTTAGGACTCAAAATTTATTTATTAAATTGATTTCTAAAATGTATACAAGTGTAGAAAAATCAGTTTGCACCATTTAAGGGGTGAATGTACTTGTGAATATGAACAATTTTCACTATGTGGACAAACCTCTGAAATCGCAAAAAAATATCAGCTGTTTCATACAAAAGGTAAAATTTTTATTTTTATATGATATATACCACAACTCGGCATTTGGTTTTCTAAATTGAAAATTTTTAAAAATGGAATCTAATACGATCGTCACATAGGATCGCTGGCTAGCACAACTACTACCTCCGGCAAACTCGCGTCAATGCTCAATGCAAAACAAAGCAGTTTCGAATTGACGTTGCTTCGAAAAGTATAAACTGTCAGTGCAATGCGATTGTGATATAGTTTTGACCTGGCTTTGGATTTCAAATATTGATACTGCATTACTGTTGACCCTTGCTCGTTAATTTGGACTCTGTTCAAGCCCTTTGTTGTGGATTTCGTCGATATGACCGAACGTACGCAGAGAACTGTTCTAAATAGTCAGACACGTGAGTTCGTAATACGCCTTCGTAACTATTTCGATCGTGAAGCTCAAAATGGAGGGCCAATTTTACCTATAACGTCAGTGGTTGAACGCGTAGCTGATGCGCTTAATATTGGACAACGAACTGTTAGACGGATAACTAAAAAAAAATATGGCGAGACTGGCACAGAAGAAAATAAACTTCACACACCAAAAAAGAGAAAACGAGCAAAACCAGTCGTAGGCATCGATAGCTTTGATGCCGATGCTATCCGAAGACATGTTTACGGCTACTATTTACAGATTATGAAAGAGATGTGAAAATAGATAATATTATAGAAAACGAACATATAATTATTAATGTAGGTGATGATAGCAGTGACGACAGTGAAAATAGTAGTATGGACGAATCTGATTAATTATGGCCTTTTGTGGCACCTTTTTTGGTATCTTTTGTATTCATATGTTTCTTGTGTGCATATAAAGTATGTATATTCATTTTCATTCAAATATTCAGTTCGTTCAAATAAATTAAATAAACATATACATTTTTGTTTTATTAAACCTATTTAATCAGGTACAAAAACAAAACTTAATTGTTTTTTGTTCGAGAATAAATTGACATTCCACATCACTATTGTAATGTGTCAAACCGGCCATCATAGCGTGCCGCTAGTATAGGTATGCTAACACGTTTTAACTGTAAATTGCTTGCGTTGCGATCGTTGCGCAATCGTGTAATTTCATCGCTGGCATCCTGGTCCGTTGCTAATTCTTGGTAATCTATTACCGTTGGGCAAACAATGGTTTCGATTCGCGATAGCGCGTCAGCAACTGGGTTCTCTTCACCTTTGATGTACTTGATACTCGAACAAAGCTGTAAGTATCGTAACTTCGCATCCTTCGATCAATCTTCTGACATGTTTTACAGCTGTGTACGTAGCTCATAATTCGCGATCGTACACACTGTAGCGACGTTGCGTAGGACTCATTGTTTTCAAGAAAAATGCCAATGGTTTCCAGTGGTTCTAAACCTTCTGTTGAAGTACTGCACCCAAACTGTGATCTGAGGCTTCTGTCATCAATGCAAGCTCTGCTTCAGCGACAGGGTGAGAAAGTGTAACGGCGCTTTTAAGGCTTACCTTACAATTCTCGTACGCTTCCTCTGCTTGCGGATCCCACTCTATTTCAGTTTTATCTTTCGTCCTCGAATTGTGCAGAAACTTTTTGAGTTCTTGTTCATACCTATCCACACGAACCGTTGTGCTACCATCTTAAGGGTTGTTTTAACACCGGGGTGACTTAAATTATGTACTGATTCAAAAACATGCCTTCTGAATTTCTCTGTAACGTCGGTTGCGTCATCCTTTACGTGGCGCGTGGCACCGGATACGTACGCAAACTAACGAGGGTCGAAATCCGTTGGCCTTGATGTTCAGTCGCGGGTCTTCACTTGTTGGTGACCATATCCATGAGCGTGTCTTGTTGGCGTGCCGTGCATGTTGTTGGTTGGGGTCACCACTTGTTGGGAAGCCTGAGCATTAACTACTTTTACTTTTTTTTATTACTTGTTGGTGACCCTAATCCGTAATTTTAACACTATTTTGGTTTTTTCTTTGCATCACTCAGTTAAAAAAATGGTAAATTTGAAATATCGCATTATTTACGAGCACGAGTTCCATCGTGGCATCAGTGCTGCAGAAACGGCTCGAAGGATTAATGATGTGTATGGCGGCGGTGTCGCAAAAGAAAACACAGTGCGTTTTTGGTTCCAACGTTTTTGTTCTGGAAATTTCGACCTGCAGAACAAGGACCGTGGCCGGCCGGAGACCAAAGTTGATAATAAAGAATTGAAGGCTATTGTGGAAGAGGATCCATCGCAAACCACGTCCGAGCTAACTGCAGGCTGCGGTGTTAGTTATAAAATTGTTTTACTGAATTAATTTGAAGCAAATTGGGAAGGTGAAAAGCTTGAAAGGTTGGTACCTCATGAATTGAGTGCAGCAGACCGACAAACGCACGTCGACTGCTGCGTTACATTACTCAACCGGCACAATAATGAAGGGATTTTAAATTAAATCATTACCTGTGATGAAAAGTGGATCTTGTACGATAATCGGAAACGCTCAGCGCAATGGCTGAACCCTGGCGAACCAGCCTAATCCTGCCCCAAGCGAAAATTGACTCAAAAAAAAATTACTTGTGAGCGTTTGGTGGACTAGTGCCGGTGTCGTTCACTACAGCTTTCTTAAATCTGGCCAGACGATTACGGCGGATGTCTATTGTCAGCATCTGCAAACCATGATGGAAAAGCTAGCTGCTAAACAACCGAAGCTGGTGAATCGCTCTAGGCCACTGCTGCTTCAGGACAACTGTTGTTCAGTGTGTGGTCTAGCGACCACACACTGAACAACAGACGGCTACCAAATTAGAGGAGCTTCAATTGGAATGTCTAAGATATCCACCGTACTCCCAGGACCTTGCTCTAACAGATTACCATTTTTTTCGAAATTTGGATAACTTCTTGCAAGGGAAAAAATTCAACTCCGATGGGGCAGTCCAAAGCGTCTCCAAAGATTTTATTGATTCCCGTCCGAATGGTTTTTTTAGTAAAGGGATCAATGGGACCTATGAGATGGCAAAAGTGCATAGATAGCAATGGTACATACTTTGATTAAATAAATATATTATATTTTAAAAAAATCGACTTCATGTTCCTCCCTTACTGAAGTCGTTTTTTTTTCTTTTCCAATTTCATATGTAAGGACCAATATTTATGTAAATGATTTAATTCCATCATATGCCATGCCATGCGGGATTCTCATAAACTATTTGAACCAATTTTGTAAGGGAGGTTTCAGGCATTTTTCAGGTGTCTTGCGTTCACTGTTGAATGCTTTAAAAAATAGTTTAGCTGTATAACTATAAGTGGCGCTATAAAAAGTCCTGTCGGCTTTGTGAAGATGGCATTAGAGAGTAAGTCGATGGTTCGAATCCCAGCTCGACAGACTGAATTTTCTATTTTCTATTTTATTTTAAATAATTTCTACATGTGGAATTTTTCTACAATTATTTTTCTACAATAATTTTTCTACATGTGGAATTCCACATGTAGAAATTATTTAAAATAAAATAGAAAATAGAAAATTCAGTCTGTCGAGCTGGGATTCGAACCATCGACCTTTAACTGTTTAGCGACTGTAGAAACCACAAGTCTACGGAGATATTGTGTGTGAAAATATTGAACACAATGCCAAATTAATTAATCGAAAGGAACTTCGTTCCATCCGGGTGTCCCTTGACACCTCTCAAGTTTTTGTTTATGATCTGTGATTCGATTGAGGTAGTCGAATGGTATATGGAATATGGTGACGGTTTTATATGGTAGGTTCCTATATACCTACATCCTTCTCTATGGTAGGTTCGTTCAGGTCGCAGGCGGCGTGCAGCTGTTTTGTCATTATTTTGTTGGATTTAGGATTTGAGGAATAGGATTAGTGATTTATGATGGTGTAAAGTGATTATGCAATTGTTGTTGGAGTAACTGGTTACTATGGAGATTACATAATAATTGCTAGGTTCGCTCTCATTGTTGTAAGTTTTTGGTGCAGTGGGCTTTTGTCATGGTTGCGATGGATTTGGGATCTGGAGCATTTGATTGCGTAATTAGTGATGCTGCGGAAGGATCGTTGACCGTTTTTGAAGGAGTATTACTGGGTTATTTGATGAGTTCGTTCCAATGTTATTGATGTTGTTGTGATATTGTTTCTTTGCCTAGTGATTGATGGGCCATAAGCAAGTTAGAAAGGAAATTTGCTAGGGTCTTCTTGGTGGAGATGGCGTGGCTGTAGGGGTGGTTTGGAGGCCGCACCTAGGCTAGTATAGTCAGCCGGGTTCGTCTTGTTAGATATGTAAATATTGGGTTCCATATTTGTCACATAACGATTTCAATGTACCTTCCTTTGTGGATAGTTATTTTCATTGAAAGAAGATGATTGCTGAGAATGATGTTCTGTTCTGAGATAGTTCGTGATTACTTTAATCAGACGCTCGGCGAGAGGGGTGCCGTCAAGCTTAAGGTGGAAGACACGGTTCGGCCCGCGAAATTCAAATTTAATTTGGTTTTTCGCAATTTGTAAACTAATACGACAAAGTAGGCTTATGGCATTCTAATTGCGACAATGGCAGTATCATCTTCACAGGTTTATATAAAAATCTTTACTTGAAAGTATCCAGTTTAAGAAATTAATCAAAATATCGACTAATTTGTGAGTAACTCACGTCCAACTCAGTATTTTGATTAATTTCTTAAACTGGTCACTTTCAAGTAAAGATTTTTATGTAAACCTGTGAAGATGATAGTTCCACTGGCGCAATTAGAAGGCCATAAGCCTACTTTGCCGTATTAGTTTACAAATAGCCAAAAACCAAATTAAATTTGAATTTCGCAGGCAGACCCTTGTCTTACGATACATTTGCGAAAGTATTGTCGCTTCGCGCGTTATCCTGAAACCGTTGCCACGGCGACGGTAGTCGGTTCCCCGCGCAGCCACCTCGGCCCCCGCTCGCCTGCCGCCGCGCCGCCGCGACGCTCTCGCGCCGCGCCCGCGCCGGCGTCCAATGCGTTATCTGCTTGAAAATAGGGTAGGTAGATATTAAGCTATTGCATAGCTTTTATTGCGGGCTTTGAACTAGAACAAACAGTTTGAGCGCGGCGACCGAATCAAGAAATTCCGTAACGAAAATAAACCTAACACCGTCGTTCAGTAAGCGTTCAACATTTTAGAGATTCATAAGTACCTTTTTGGCGCAGTGGGCGAGCGGCCGCTTTCTTTACCGTATGGTGTATGATGTCGCAGGTTCGAATCTCACTCGCGAAGTAGTGACAGGGCGCTTTTCTTGTTTGTTTGTTTTTTAATTATGTTTTGCATAATTTTTATTATGCACAAAAAAATATTGCATAGATATTATAATTGCATAAGTTTATAAAAAATGCTATGCAATAGCTTTACCGCGGCAGTCCCCGAGTGCCACTTAATTTTTTTTAGATTTATTAATCTCGTTATGACTTGCAGGTCGCAGACGGTGTCCAGGTGAAGCTTTCGCTAAGCCCTTCATCTTAATAATGCTTGTGGGAATCCTACAGAAGTACAAGATAGTATGCGATGGCCCTCTACCATCCACGGAACGGGTTATAGGCATACTGGCAGAGCCAAGACAATTCACGGCCCAGTTCTTGAAGAGACCATGATGATTCTTACATTAGTTTAATCATATTAAGAAATGTTCACCAGAACAGATGTGAGGTCTCAACACATAAAAATAAAGTTATAACGCAAAGCTTAAGTAGTGACCTGAAAACCGAAAGAAGAAAACTGTTGGATGATGTTCGGAAGTGTCTGCTATTTCAGAAAAATATCTTACTTCAGCAAAACAGAGGTTTAGTTAGTAAAATTGTCATTTAAATTTTAAGCTTTTAAATTCAAAAACGCTCGCCGGTTTCATGGCGTCGTTCGTGACGTCACCTCTATGTTTTATCTCTTTATCTCTGGTACGCTCTGGTCTGATATTTTATACTTTTATTTTATCAAAATAAATATCAATCTCGCTCAAAATAGAAAAATAAATACATTTTTTATAATCCATGAATCCTATTCCATTAAGTACTTAAATTCATAATTTCACTAATTCTTGGTTACTGTCATCATTCCTGTTCCACCCATTGCACTATAAATTGTCGCGCCAGCATACGTTTTACGCTTCGTAGGAAGGGAAAGGGGAATATTAGTCATCTTTAAGATAGATTTTTTTATGTATCAAAAAATGGGCTGTAGTATATACTAATAGTTCATCTACACGCAGAATGTTAAATTCAGAAATGTTTCTATATCAAATGAAGTTAACTTTATAAGTAGTTAATTCGAAAACATACCTACCTACTCGTTTAATTGCTAAAACCGCTCGATCACGCCAGATTCGCGTTTCAGGGCTTTATCCATAAAAAAGGATCAGAAGGGGAATTTGTTTTAAATAATAAAGTGTTTTTAATTATAAGGTATTTTTATTTTATTCCATCAGTCATATGTTGCCCTAACAAAATTCCCTGCCCATCTCTACTCTTTAAGTGTTTACTGTATTAGTAACTGGATGAACGAGCTTTCCTTTTTCGTTTTTTTCTTGGAAATTATATTTAGATACGAATTACTTACTGATGAATAATTAATAATAGTTATTCAAAAAAAAATATCACGAGTGCAATTACGAAAAGCTAAAAAGATAAAATAATACGAAACGATAAAATAAAATAAATGCTTTTCTCACAAAAGAAGGAATTTGAAATAATAATAAATAAATAATCATCTGGACTCGAACCGGGGTCTTCTGGTTTCGGGACAGCCCGATTTCCCATCTACACCTATACATAATATTATATACATACACAATCTATGTATATATATAATCTGAATCTCGGAAACAGCTCCAACGAGTATGCAGGGGTTTCGGGGGCGATAAATCGATCTAGCTAGATTTCATTTTTAGAAAACGACGTTATATCCGTGTTTTCAGACAGTGAAAAACTGCTGCAATATCAATAGAATACGAAGGTAAATTTCCCCACCATCTACAAGGTCATAATAGCTCAGGTGGGAAATCGGGTAGCCCTGAAACCAGAAGACCCCGGTTCGAGTCCAGATGATTATTTATTTATCTACGCCGAGCCGCTACAACGAGCCAAGCGAAGCGCGCACTTACCTTTTCTCGAAGCGCTTCGTCGTTTTTTTGAACCCTTATAATCCATTGGGTTTGGATTATACCCGATAAACAAAATTCTCAGATATGATGGCAAATATGGCCTTATTTAACATATAAAGTTTCAATTGCATAGCTCTTATGCTTTAGATTTTATTGATATCTAAAAAATCCCCGATTTCGTCACTGACTCACTCACTGATCGAAAATTCTAAGAGTACTTCCCGAAGTCCTAGAAAGTTGAAATTTGGTATAAGCTAGTACACAAATAACAAAAAAATTATAAAACTTGAAACTTTTAGCCCCCAAGTCAACCCCTTAAACTAGGGGACGGACTTCTCATACAAATGAGACTTCCGCATATTTTAAAGTTTATAATATAGGGACTCCTTGTTTCTAATTTTTCAATAGCTTCATAGAAATTACCTGTCATTGATTGCTAGGCAACGCTTTATTTGCAAACATTCCATATCAATTTTAATGTCAATATCTATCTCGCGCAATAATTAGTTTTCTTTGAAACTAACCAGAAAATGAAATTCAAAGAAGAATTCCTCTAGCATGGAACCAATACCGGAGTCTGAAAGAAATCATGAGGAGCCAGGTTAGTCTTAGTATTAAAAAAAATTTTTGAAAAAATAAATTATTGTGCCATCGCTTACCTACGGATGCCAGACATGGTCAATGAAGAAACAGGACGAAGTGAATAGCAATATGCCAAAGGAAAATGCATATTAGGAATAATAAAAATGCGTGAGTGTCGTGGAACACTCGGTTGGAACGAAGTTCCTTTTAATAATAAATCTATTTAATAAAAATGAATGTTGGTAAGCGCATAACTCAAGAATGGATGGACCAATTCGGTTAATTTATTTTTTTGTATGTTCCTTAAGGTCCACGGAAGGTTTTAATACTTAATAAAAAAAAAAAAACAAAAAAAAAGTTGGCGGTACGAAGTTTGCCGTGTCAGCTAGTTAATAATAAAAATAAAAAAATTAGGGAAAAATTCCACATGTAGAAATTATTTAAAATAAAATTGAAAATAGAAAATTCAGTCTGTCGAGCTGGGATTCGAACCATCGACCTTTATGCGACTGTAGAAACCACAAGGCTACGGAGATCTAATATTGTAGTGTGAAAATATTGAACACAATGCCAAATTCACATTCAAAAAAGTGTCGGTTCAATTTAGTCTTTATTTTTTTCCCTTTCGTATCGCGCGATAAGGAACTTCGTTCCAAAAATCGGCCAAGTGCGAGTCGGGCCTCGCTCTTGTAGGGTTCCGTACAAATGACCAAATCACTTTCTAGTCTAACTAGATATTTAAATATCTTAGTTCTTAGATAGTACTATATATGAGCATATGGGGAAAAATGCTCGTTTGTTTCCCCCACAATTAGTATTACTTATAAACCACATCATAAATCGGTATTTTCAATATTTATTTTTTAAATACTCTATAATAATATGGTAAATAATATACAGAAATTTCAAATTCCTAAGTAGTTTAGTTATTGAGATAGACCCCATAAAATAAGTGGTCTAAAACCGAAAACTTTGACGGCCCCCTATTTCTTCATTTTTGTAGCTAAAAAATAATTAAAAATACATATGAACTCTACTTAATGACTTCTAGACAATGACATCCCACATGCTAGGGTAAAAAAATAAAATTATAGTTCGACTCCTTTTCCATTTATGGGAGGAGCACCCTTTATTTTTTAATTTAATTTTATTTTTATAATTTTTTGCACACTGAAAATTTCAACTGTCTGCCTATTACGGTTTACGAGATACAGCCCGCTGACCGACGGACGGACGGACGGAAGGACAGCGGCAAATAAGCGGCAAGCTCTTGTTAGGAGTGGGCACGACAATAGTGCAACGGGTGGGGTTCGAACCTGCGACGTTTCAGTTTTCAGTCCGCATCCTTAAGAGTGGGTGTGCGCTCGTTAACAGTAAACAGATTTGATTTTTACAGTAGTTGATCAAGTTTCAATTATCCGAAAAAAAACACGCAAAAATTACATCATACTGCCAAGGGACGTGCTTGGGCAAAAACATAAAATGATGAAATTTGTTCGATAATAAAAAATCGCGAAGTTAGGTCTAATTTTTAACCAATATTCATTTATTTTCAATGTGTTGCATATTACAGAGCCAAAATTTTTACATTAAATTCCGATTGATATTATCAAGAGAGTAGCCTAGTGAATTGAAAAGAAAATGAATATTTTACGAGTTACGAAGTATTTGGCACTTACAACACTCCTATTCCGCGCACAACGCTTTCTTTTGTCGCACCTCACATGAGGTTATGGCTATGTTTTATCTCATCGCGAAATCTGTTTTTTTTTGGGGTTACACGCGCTCTTAACCGTTGGTCTGTAAAGGCTATAAAACACACACCTTTTCTGATTGGCTGGCGAGATGATTTATCTTATACTTACTCGTATTATAAAAATATCCAGTTTTGTCTTGATAGAATACTAGCTGATGCCCGCGACTTCGTCCACGTGGATGTCTATGTCACCCTCTAGGTTCTCAACTATACCCTATCCAAAAAAATCACGTCAATCCGTAACTTTGTTGCTGCGTGATTGACGGACAAACCATCATACAAACACACTTTCGCATTTATAATGTGTATTAGTAAGGAAGAATTAATACTGCGATAATAAAGGCGATCTTATTAAAGGAGGTTGGCGAATTTTGATCCAGCATTTTTAAAAACCGTTCAGATTCAGAAATTATTAAATTTTAATTAATATTTTTCAGAGTATTTTTCTGTGTAAACACGATATTTTTAGAAGATGGGGATCAAAAATATAATTATTCACAAGTACACATTATAAATAACCGTTACACGGCAATACAAGTGGATATCTTTTTTTCTCCCAACTTTATTTGATAGATTTTGATGAACTTTTTTGTTAGACTGGTTTACTAGAACAAGCATGAGAAGTTTGATTCGTGAACGTGGGCTTGGGCCCACGGTTCAGTTCGTCTGGATCAGAAACTCTATGGAATTCGCCAATCTCCTTTTGCAATATCAGTGGGATAAGCAGGCCACAGCCGCTAGCCATCGTCATTCACTGATTCCAACCTGAAGCTTCCTGCAGTGCTTCAGCGAGCGCTTTTTTTTTATTCGAGGACAAGGTAGTCCTTGACTGCGATCTCACCTGGTAGTAAGTGACGATGCAGTCTATGATGGTAGCGGACTAACTTAACGAAGGGGTATGGCAGTGAAAATTCAACCCACACCCCTAATCGGTTTCTAAACGCCATCGTGCCGGAACGCTAAATCGCTTGGCGGCACGTCTTTGACGGTAGGGTGGTAACTAGCTACGGCCAACGAAAGCCTCCCACCAGACCAGACCAGAGACAATTCAGAAATTATAAATTCCCAAATTGACCCCGCCGGGAATCGAACCCGAGACCTCCCAGTTATAAGACAACAGCGCTCACCACTGCGCCAGGGAGGTCGTCAAAATATTCTACATATATTATGGAGGCACTTGCAGGACTAGGTAGTCAAGCCTGTAACCTGTTAGCATAGGGTTATGCTTCCGACTGTTGCTTACTGCGTGTGACATCAGTATGGAACTCAGCTCTCGTACTCTTTATAAATCTTATCATTATAAGTGGTCAAGCAATAAAGAATATCGTCTAGCTCTGCTGCTATACCTCGACCCGTCCTTCAACGGCAAACACCTTTTTACAGTAGGATAAAAAATTTAACAAATTATATTTTATTTTACTTTGCATCATCCATAAAGCAATGCTTATATGACGCAAGTTATTTAATTAGATAGACGTCTATTTTTAACTTAATATGTAATTTCCCCCCCTTTTAGGGTTCCGTACCCAAAGGGTGCAAACGGGACCCTATTATTAAACCTCCGCTATGCGTCCGTCCAGCTGTCTGTCCGTCTGTCAGCGGGCTGTATCTCATAAACCGTAATAGGTAGACAATTGAAATTTTCGCAGTGTTTCTATTGAAGTTATAACAACAAATAATGAAAAAAAAATTAACCCCACCCATACATGAATAATAGTTAAATATAAAAATTCTTTTAAAAAAACCGACTTCAAAAGCCACTGAAAAGTATAAAATAATTTCAGTTAGTACACTTATCTTGAAGTCGGGCGGGCCTAAATAGAAACGATGAAACGAATGCGCCACGCTAGGCAAAATCTTAGTTTGTAGGTTCAGGCACAGAATATATTTATTTCTATTCATTGAGGAATTCCGACCTCTATCACCGAAGATATTCATCAGATCTTCACCAAATTTGCAGCATCAGCTTAATAGTCGCACCATTGCATTCTATGTAGAATCAAATACTGATCAAAACTAATCCAAACACGACATATCTGCTATTATTTTTTCAAGAGTGTACTAGTGTGCTGGATATCCTGGCTGCAGTTTCAGCTTCATCATCAGAGCCATTCCTTGGATATCATTTAAGATTACTTATCATTAAGAATGAAACAAGCCCAAACTAAATATGGTTACGTAGTTTCATTACAGAGTGCTCATAACCACCGTTCAGCTTCATCATCAGACCCTGGATATTATCTAGGACCAGAGTACTTGTCAAGACGAATCAAACGAGCCCGAACTCCATGGTGTTACATCGTTTTACTACAGAATTCCCATAGCCATCTTCCGCCTCCATCATCAGATCAGCTCCATATTACATTACAATAATATTGCATTGTAGTCCGATTTATATGCACATGCATATTTTCAGCTCAATCGGAAACCGGGAATGGTTCTAATACATCTTGCAAGATTTGAACTAAACATACATTGCAAAAGTTGAATAAAAGCTTGTAAAAATAAGATGATAAAGAGTTTAGCTTATGTATTTATGTTATGTACTAAGCATGGTTGAAAGTCTACACATACTCTGATCGCGAGCGATTTCCTCTCATTCATGTCCTCCATCTCCGAAGATATTAATCAAATCTTCACCAAATTTAAATGGGACCTACCTGCAAATACACCCTTTCAAATAAAAAATATATTATTGAAATCAGTTAAGATTTGAAGGAGATATGGAGTAACATCGACAAAAAAAAAATACGTGTCGAATTGAGAACCTCCTCTTTTTGTTTTTTTTTGAATTCGGTTAAAAAAAGTCGAAATAATAACAAATACTGAAAACATCTATTTATAATGCGGTTTGTGAAATGTGACCAAAACAAACAAGCATTTTTCCCATTAAAATACCTGATTATGTATCTAGTTTAAAAAAAAAGTGATTTGGTCATGTACGGAACCCTAAAAGAGCGAGGCCCGACTCGCACTTGGTAGATTTTTTACCTTCCTTATTAAAATTCAGAAGATTAGTTATTATTTCAATGAGTGTTATTAAATATCCAACTTTTTTATTTAAAAAAAAACTAACGTTACCTATCTATACTTAATAAAAGAGGAATCTATACTAATATTATAAAGAAGAAAGATTTTTTTGTTTGTTTGTTTTTTGTTTGTTGGTTTGTTTGTACCAGGCTCTGGTTTAGGTTCCAGGTTCTGGGTCAGGTTTGTGTAGGCTCTGTAACTACTGGACCGATTTGCACCATTTTTTCACCAATAGAAAGCTAAGTTATCAGGAAGTAGCATAGACTAAAATTTATTTTCAAAAAAATTAGAGATCCTTAAGAAAATTACAATAATGTAACCCAAAGTAGCAAAATTTTGTCTATAAAATGCATTATCTGGCGTATGCTGAGAAAACTATTGATAATACATGAAGATAATGCACTATAATTTAAAATATTATCGTTTTACTTTTACTTTTGGAGTACGGAACCCTCGGTGCGCGAGTCCGACTCGCACTTGGCCGGCTTTTTTTGCTTGCGAGCATGTTTGGGACGATGTTGGTCCCCACATAGATTATTTTGCAGTTCTGGTTGCGTTGCAGATGTTCGCGTGCTGCTCCGTGCTGGGGACAATCCATTAAGAGATGGATCACCGTCTCGTCGATGACATTGTCGCATTCGCAGCTTGGATCGTCCCATCAACCATAAATTGTGTGCGTCGAATTACACCAATTATCATAATATAGTTGAACGGAAAACCGTTAATTAAGTTGGATAAGATTTTTGGAGAGATTTTGACGACCTCCCTGGTTCAGTGGTGAGCGCTGTTCTGTTCTCTCTTATAACTGGGAGGTCTTGGGTTCGATTCCCGGCGGGGTCAATTTCATCATCATCATCATTAGCAACCCATCAACGGCTCACTACTGAGCGCAGGTCTCCTCTCAGAGAAGGGTAATAGGCCTTAGTCCACCACGCTGGCCCAATACGAATTGGTGGACTTCACACACCTTCGAGAACATTATGAAGAACTCTCAGATGTGCAGGTTTCCTCACGATGTTTTCTTTCACCGTTGAAGCAAGTGACAGTTAATTGCTTAAACGCACTTGACTCCGAAAAGTCAGAGGTGCGTACCCGGGATCGAACCTGCGACCCCCCGAATAGGAGACCACAGTCCTAACCACTAGGCTATCACTGCTTCAATGGGTCTGTTCATGGTTCAATGGGTGCTGGGGTCAATTTGGGAATTTATAATTTCTGAATTGTCTCTGGTCTGGTCTGGTGGGAGGCTTTGGCCGTGGCTAGTTACCACCTTACCGTCAAAGACGTGCCGCCAAGCGATTTAGCGTTCCGGCACGATGGCGTGTAGAAACCAATTGGGGTATGGGTTGAATGTTCACTGCCATACCCCTTCCAAGTTAGCCCGCTACCATCTTAGACTGCATCGTCACTTACCATCAGGTGAGATCGCAATCAACTACTAGCTTGTCATCGAATAAAAAAAATAAAAATTAGATGACGTGCGGGCTAACATAAGTCAGTGCCTATTAGTATACTCTGCAATTTATTTGGCCAAATGGAAGTTGTAAGTTTGCGGGAACTTTTAAAGCGCTTCGTGCGCGTAGTTGAGGTATCAATGACATAGGGATACATCCCTCCCGGGATAAACGTGGTAAGCGGTGGGGGAAAGGAGGGGGGAAGGAGGGCTCCTTGAGCCTCAATAGCCCAACGGTTAAAGGTGCGGACTGAAAACTGAAAGGTCACAAGTTCGATTCCCACCCGTTGCACTATTGTCGTACCCACTCCTAGCACAAGCTTTACGCTTAGTTGGAGGGGATAGGAAGGATATTAGTCAACTTCAATTTGACTAATATTCTTTAAAAAAAAATGACCGACGTACCTATCCAGCGATGAATTGAAAGCAATAATTATTGAAGCAGATTCATCTCAAATACCTCGGAATTACTTACTAGCAATTCATGTGATTTATCTATATAAATAAAACAAAATGTAAACTATCATAATCAAAAAAAAATATCCTATCTTTCAAGTTGGACCAAATTACAGAAAGTTACGAAGTTTGATCTAAATCGGTTCAGTAGTTTATGAGTCCATCGCGGACAAACAACGTGACACGTAATTTATATATATTAAGATTGTTGATATTTTAAAAACCACTCGACCAATTTCGATAAAATTTCAATGGGTCCCATACCTGGGAAGTATACCCTTTGATACAAAAACAGAATTTTTCAAATAAGTTCAGGCGTCTTCGAGTAATCGGTGAACATACAAAAAAAGAATCCGACGAATTGAAAACCTCCTCCTTTTTTGAAGTCGGTTAAAAGCGATACTGATTCGTTAAAACACCCTCAAAATGTGAATCTATGGCCGGACTATGTAAGATATACCTGACATCCTGTTATCCAGTTTTCTGCTCCATCATCAGATCCTCCTTTTCGATCCTCGATCAACACCAACAGGGGTTGGGTATCCCGCAGACTACTTGATGCTGCAGCATCAGCTCAAGGTTACCACGTGGAAATAATCCGAAGTAACAGTACACCAAATCTCAAATCAATCGCACCAATGATAGTTTGTACACACGTGTGTATCTGTATATGAGTCCAACCCCCATGTTTTCATGTCATGTTTTTAACTCCCGACTCAAAAAGAGGGGGGTGCTATAAGTTTAACGCAAACTTATAGCATCCCTCATTTTGCGTCAGGGGTTGTCAATTGCCTTAAACTTATGAAACACAATTAAATAGTTGTTCAACTAAAAGTTGTATGTTTGTGCTAGGCCTTAGGGGGGATAGCATTTAAAATATTAAGGGAGAAACTGTTTTGTTAATAGTTCAGTTATTCAAAATATTTTATTGAAGGTTATGAGAACTGAAGGTGCAATAGAATATTTTGTTTACGCAGTTATCTAGGTTGTCTGTTAGAGCTTCCTTTCTTGTTTGATGTAACAAAAATGGTGTCCCTTGTGTTGTGTGTGCCTGTAAAATTGATTAAATAATTTGAGCTTCCAAACTCTGTATGATTAAATTCAAAGATTAATAGAAAGCATTTGCGGCATATGTGGCATACGGCAGCCTATTTTACGCCGAGGCAACATCGTGCCTGGTAATTTCCAAATCTAATACTTGTTTGATCGAGGGGATACATACACCATAGAATATGGCTGATCAAGTAACTTTAGCAGCAGCTTATTTAGTACTACTAAGCCATGCAGCTAAACAACGGAAGAAGAAACGTTGGTGGAAAAGAAGATTACTTCAGAATGGCCCACGGACTAGTTTACTAACAAAAATTAAGGCAGACGATGGTGCCTTATTTACAAACTTTACCAGAATGTCAACTGAGGACTTTGAACATTTACTACAACTAATTGCACCATATATTCAAAGAGAGGACACCAACTACCAAGATAGCATTTCACCGAGAATGCGCCTGCTAATCACATTAAGATTTTTAGCCACCGGTGATTCATACAGGTCTCTAATGTACTTATTTGAAGTATCATATTCTACAATTTCCCTCATTGTACCAGAAGTATGGGAGGCTATTTCAAAAGTATTGGAAGATCACATAAAGGTAATAAATAGATATAAGTACTTACCTAGTCATTTAGTGTGGAAACCTAAAGGTTGTAAATAAAATAATTTACCTGTTTAGTCAGCATAGATATTTAATGTGTCAACTATTACAAACTGAGATAGTATTTATTCAGTACTATTTAACATGTAATTCATGGTTTTGCATTTGCCTTAAAAGTTAAATATTGTCGGAGACTACTTGATTGATCAAGGTATTCCACCAAAACAGATTGACTTTCATCATCCCTATTTCTATCTATTGGCTCATGTTGAGTAGCCAGTTCTATTGGTGATGGCTCAGATACCAGTATTAAATGTTGATTGTCATATGGAGACTGAATATTAGTATTAAGATCAATATCTGGTGTTGATACTGTTGTTGGTGGTGATGATATTGATGCCTCATGTCTAATGTGTTGATTGTCGTATACTCCAAGGCTGCATTAAATAATGCATTATTAATCATATGTTTGACATATATCTGAGATTTAGATGAAAGCTTTCTTAGTTCATTGCCAACATGTTCTCCATATGTACTGCAATCATCCCTTTTAATAGAACTTTTCATGACATTGTATGCTTCTTCAGCTCTTCTTTCATTTTCTGTTTGAGGTACTGTATTTAAAGACCCTTTTTTCTTTTTTCTTGTTTGATCTCCATATATACCGTCTTGAGATGTTGATGAGGGAGTGCTAGGTGGCCGCATATTCGTTGATGTGGAGGGAGTGCTATGTTGCATATCTGCTTCAATGTTTTGGGATAAATTTCCTTGTAGACTCATAAATGAATGCTGATCTATATCAATATTTTCCTCAATATTGGTATCATTCTGAAACAAAATTGATATTTTTTTTAGGTACCAAAGGATGAAAAAGAATGGAAAACAGTAGCCCGAAATTTCGAAATAAAGTGGAACTTTGTTCACTGTATAGGATCTGTTGATGGTAAACATGTACTGATCATATGTCCTGCCAATACCGGAACTGAATATTTCAACTACAAAAAAACATTTAGTATTGTTCTTATGGCAATTGTGGATGCCAACTATTGTTTTCATTATGTTCATATTGGGTGTCAGGGTCGTATATCGGATGGCGGTGTGTACAAGAATACTTCATTTTACAAAGAACTACAAGAAAACAGATTAAAAATACCTCACCCAGAACCACTACCTGGAAGGGAAAAATTGACTCCATATGTTTTTTTTGTAGCTGATGATGCATTTGCACTAACTACTAACTGCATGAAGCCATATGCTGGCCAACTCTCTCAATCACCAGAAGAATATTTAACTATCGACTTTCAAGAGCAAGAAGAGTAGTAGAAAATGCATTCAGAATAATGACTTCTGTTTTTAGGGTTTTTGGAAAACCGATCCAACTAAAAGTGGAAAATGTGGAAAAGATTACCAAGGCATGTACATATCTACACAACTATTTAAGAAAAAGTACAACTTCAAGACCACTTTACACTCCTCCGGGAAGTTTTGATACAGAGGACTTAGAAAATGGAGTTATTGTTAATGGCACTTGGAGATCCATTACTTGCAATGACACAGGATTAACAGATTTACAAAGAGTTCCTCGAAGACCTCCAATAGGGAATATGCATGATTTTTTTTTAATTTCTTAAATTAATCATTTACATCTTTATAACATATAAAAAATATAAATAGGTTTAAAAATAGTCAAATAATTTTTAAAAATGAAATTTAAAACATTGAATAAATTTGAGCCGTTCAAACGCCACCATTAGCGCGCGCTTTTGATGACGTCATTCGACATGTCCCGTGTTTGTTTACTATAGCGTTTCAGTTACTTCATACTTATTTTCAGTTTTAATTACTACACAAACCATGGAAGAAGTTAAAAAACCTTCTTACAAGTATAATATGGTATGGTACCTAAGTACAAAAACACTATTATTAGTACACCCGATAAAGTGTTTTTTCGTATTCCACGAGATGCGAAAGTACGAAAAAAAAGTGTAAGAAAATTGTTCATGTAAATCGGAATATCGTATTTATCTAATACTTATTTACAAAAAGTATATCTTCTTCTTTATCAAGCGATAGACGTCCACTGCTGGACAAAGGTCTCTTGCATGGACTTCCACAGGTCTCGGTCTTGCGTCGCCTGAATCCAGCGGCTCCCTGCGACTCGCTTGATGTCGTCGGTCCACCTGGTGGGGGGTCTGCTAACACTGCGCTTCCCGGTGCGGGGTCGCCACTCCAACACCTTGGGACCCCAATGACCATCAGCTCTTCGAACTATGTGCCCCGCCCATTTCCACTTCAGTATCGCGACTCGCTGAGCTATGTCGGTGACTCTGGTTCTCCTACGGATCTCCTCATTTCTGATTCGATCCCGCAGGGATACTCCGAGCATATAGCTCTCTCCATCGCCCGCCGAGCGGTCCTGAGCCTACTTATGAGGCCCTTAGTTAGCGAAAACAAATTAATTTGATATTATCCTTTCACTTTTACTTCTAGAGTACGGAACCCAACTAGAGTACGGAACCAAAAAGTATATAAACATATCAAACTTGAGTGAGCTTCAATAACATAATATTACGTATAAATTATCATGATATAGACGTAAATTAGGAGTCTAGGAACACAGATGGTTATTTAAAGGTTATGTTTTGTTTTAAGTATTATTTAAACATATAAGAATAAAAATCTATATATACCATGTAACATAATAATTACATTGCAGCTTTCACTCCTTTGATCTCTGCGCTCGTAAAATCGAGATTTGATACAAAATATGCTGACATCATAAATGCATCCATTTTCGGTAGATTATCCGATTGTGCTTTGACAAAACCAGTTTCAGTCATCGACCTAGATTGACTACAAATATAAATTCACAAGTAATCACACAGGAATACAGTTTTAAACAATTTTTCTCACAAACACTGTATGAATATCGACACCGTAAATCAACCGTAAATCAAATGACGTCAAATTTCGTTTCGACCAATGGCGACGCGTTTTGTAAGTTTGAATTTCCCTCCTTTATTTTTCACTTTCTATATAATATTTTCTGGGTTTAAATAATAACTAAATAAAAAAAATACTTAATAAGGCAATAAAGAATCTAGAAAAAAATATTTGAGACAAATTTAAATTTTATGCATATTCCCTATTGACGCTAAGCTTGATTGAGAAGAATTTAAGGAATATTTTATGACACCACAAGGAAAAGTGGAATGGCAGGACATATATCAGTAAAGTTATTTAATGACAGTTTTGTTTTCTCATAGCAATGCTTATTATGATGACTGTCACACAAATTTAATGATTAAATAATTATAGGTACCTATCTAGTAAAAAATAAATGGAGTAAAACTTATAGTCCGGGAGGAATCGGCGCATGCATACCGAAAACTATTCCACCTCAATTTTTTTATGCGATCCTCTTCAAATGGCCCTCCTAATTATATAAATGCATGTTGCCAGGGCGCCACCTGGTGCCATATTGTTTAAACCGAAATTGTTTAAACAATTGCAAGGAATTGTTATTTTTCAACCGGACAATTTTTTTTAATATTCTTTATTAAAATACCAATAAAAAAGGTCCTATGACTTTTCACGATAAAGTTAATATTTTTATAGATATGAATTTTTAAAGGTTCGAAAAATCTCAAATTTGGGTACTTTCGACCCATGAAAAATATATTAAAAAAAACATAATGTTTAAGTAATATTTTTTTTTAAATTCTCTATACAATAGTTAATAATATTGTTAATAGCGATTTAAAAAAATTTCATTGTTTATATCTTTTTTTTAATTGTTAATTTCGCGCGCTCACAAGTTTTACGCTTACCTTTAAGAAAATTTTTAAGAAAATTTTATTGACCTAATAACTAGGCCAGTGTCAATAACTGGGTCTTTTACTTTACTTTCCGTTTTAATAACAAAAAAGTAATATAAACTAATAAAAAAGTAATTTTAATGACATGTTCCGATTTATGCTTAAATAACTTTTGAAAAATTTATTTCAGAAAAAAAATTATTAAAAACAAATTGTAGACAGTTTAATTATTGAGAGACAGCGATACTTAAAGGTAACCTTTAAGTATCGCTGTCTCTCTCTGACTCATGCGTTGCATCGGCCTCCCTGTGTCTTGAATCATTATTTATCATTTATCTTAAAAACTATCAACTTTATCAAGATTGTTAAAGAGAGCAATGTTATTAATAATTAAATTGTCTACAATTTGTTTTTAATAATTTTTTTTCTGAAATCAATTTTTCAAAAGTTATTTAAGCGTAAATCGGAACATGTCATTAAAATTACTTTTTTATCAGTTTATATTACTTTTTTGTTATTAAAACGGAAAGTAAAGTAAAGGACCCAGTTATTGACACTGGCCTAGTTATTAAGCCAATAAAATTTTCTTAAAAATTTTCTTAAAGGTAAGCGTAAAACTTGTGAGCGCGCGAAATTAACAATTAAAAAAAAGATATAAACAATGAAATTTTTTTAAATCTCTATTAACAATATTATTAACTATTGTATAGAGAATTTTAAAAAAAATATTACTTAAACATTATGTTTTTTTTTAATATATTTTTCATGGGTCGAAAGTACCCAAATTTGAGATTTTTCGAACCTTTAAAAATTCATATCTTTAAAAATATTAACTTTATCGTGAAAAGTCATAGGACCTTTTTTATTGGTATTTCAATAAAGAATATTAAAAAAATTTGTCCGGTTGAAAAATAACAATTCCTTGCAATTGTTTAAACAATTTCGGTTTAAACAATATGGCACCAGGTGGCGCCCTGGCAACATGCATTTATATAATTAGGAGGGCCATTTGAAGAGGATCGCATAAAAAAATTGAGGTGGAATAGTTTTCGGTACGGATGCGCCGATTCCTCCCGGACTATTAGGTAATTTATTTTTAGGGAGCTTATGTATGCTAAGATAACCTTTATTCCTGCTAAGTACCTACCTACTTAATAATGTAGTAAGTATCAGTAAACTAGGTATACTTCAATTATACAGGCAGTTCCTGGACGAGGTTCAGTCACATCTAGTATAAACTGCAATGACTCGTAGGCAAACCATTTTTACTTTCTTTGGTAGATCCAGAACCGCTTTTTTTATTGGTGAGACGATTGTGTTCCCTATGGAATGCACTTCTGAGGTTCTTTATTTTCTTTTTGACAGTATCTTCATCTAAATTGTATTTTTGTGCAAGACCAAGTAAAACATCACGTTTCACTCTATTATTTTTATAATTTGAATTGCGGACATCCCATAACACTACACTCTTTCTATAATCCTCAATAAAGTCTAAATATTTTTCGTTACACCACTCCATGACCGATAATTCTTTCCAAAACAAATACAAACAAAAACATCCAAACTGTTTTGACGCACGAAAAATGTCACATGGAATTCATCGTGCCCGGATACAAGTTGCGATAGTCTGCCACGTGACGCAAGGTGTTGCCATGCCGCACGGTTCTTGCCACAATGTGCGACATTTTTGACTTTGTAGCATTCGGCCTTGTGGCATGCCGCAATGCCGCACAGTGTTGCCCCGGTGTAATATAGCCTACATTTAACCAGTACTGGTGTGTGAATATTTATAATGTCTATAAATGTTTGGAAAGTAAGATAACTATACCAAGTGGGATATCATATGAAAGGGCCTTACCTGTACATTCTAAAACAGATTTTTATTTATTTTTAACCGACTTCCAAAAAGGAGGAGGTTCTCAATTCGGCCGGTATCTTTTTTTTTTTTTTTTTTTTTCTTTTTTTTTTTTCTATGTATGTCCACCGATTTCTCCGGGATTACTGGACCGATTCGCGTGATTTTTTTATAATCGACAGAGGATGTTTGCGAAATGGTCCCATAAAAATTTTAACCTTCAACTCCTCAAGCCTGATGCTGCAGGCTAAAACTATGGCGATTTAGGAAATTTCGATTACGAATTGATATTGTAGGTAACAAGTATGGACTACATCATGGAGCTCCAGGTCCTAGCTCCTCAATCATAGGATACTACACTTAAAAGCTTAAAATAAAAATTCTTTTCAAAAAACCGACTTCTAACGCCACTACAAAGTATAAAAATAATTTTAGTTTGTCCACGTTTGTTGAAGTCGGGCGGGCCTAAAATACAAACTATGAAACCGACTCGCGATGCTCGCTCGACTTCTACAAACGAGTCTATCATATTCTGTAGCGTATATGGAATAGTTTTTGATTAATCGGGCAAAATGTCGAAAAAAATAACGCCCCCCCCCCCCCCCACCCTTATCTCCGAAGTTTACCAATCGAAAGATCAGGAATAATAATGGTCAATAGAGGTTTATGTATATTTTACAGGAAAAATAAATCAAACGCTCTAACTAGCATAGTTTTTTAGGGTTCCGTACCATGGAACCCTTATGGTGAGACTTTCTCCGTCCGTCCGTCTGTCACAGTAGATTATTTCAGTAACTAATAAAGCTATTGACTTGAAATTTGGAATAATATTGTGTATAAAAGTGACCCAACATTGGATTAAAAAAAAATCGAAAATTATATTTAGTTTTACTAAAAAAGGGGGAAAATCGGGGGTTTGAAATTTCAAAGTGAGATAACTATACCGAGTGGGGTATCATAATATGAAAGGCTTTACCTGTGCATACTTAAACAGTTATTTTATTTATTTCTATGTATAATAGAAATAAATTTAAGGTTTAATTTAGAAGGTTTTGATTAATTGGCCAAAATGACGAAAGAAATATCGCCCCCCCCCCCTTATCTCCGAAGTTTACCAATCTAAAAATCAGAAATAATTATGGTCAATAGAGGTTTACGTATATTTTACTTTTTAGGGTTACGTACCAAAATGGTAAAAATGGAACCTTTATGGTGAGACTTTCTCCGTCCGTCCGTCTGTCACAGTCGATTATTTCAGTAACTATTAAAGCTATCAACATGAAATTTGGAATAGTTGTGTATAAAAGTGGCTCAACAACATTGGAATAAAAATAAATCAAAAATTATTTTTAGTTTAATTAAAAAAGGGGGAAAATCGAAAGTTTGAAATTTCAAAGTAAGATAACTATACCGAGTGGGGTATCATAATATGAAAGGCTTTATTTTTAGTTTAATTAATAAAGGGGGAAAATCGAAAGTTTGAAATTTCAAAGTAAGATAACTATACCGAGTGGGGTATCATATGAAAGGCCTTTACCTGTGCATTCTTAAACAGTTTTTTTATTTATTTCTATGTATAATAGGTTTTGATTAAATGGCCAAAATGACGAAAGAAATATCGCCCCCCCCCCCCTTATCTCCGAAGTTATAGAGAGAATAGAGGTTTACGTATATTTTACTTTTTAGGGTTCCGTACCAAAATGGTAAAAATGGAACCCTTATGGTGAGACTTTCTCCGTCCGTCCGTCTGTCACAGTCGATTATTTCAGTAACTATTAAAGCTATCAACATGAAATTACATTATTGGATTAAAAAAAATGAAAATTATTTTTTAAAAAAGGGGGAAAATCGTACAAAACCTGTACATTCTAAAACAGATTTATATTTAATTTTTAGGGAATAGTTTTTGATTAATCGGGCACAATGTCGAAAAAAATAACGCCCCCCCCCATCTCCGAAGTTTACCAATCGAAAAATCAGGAATAATAATGGTCAATAGAGGTTTATGTATATTTTACAGGAAAAATAAATCAAACGCTCTAACTAGCATAGTTTTTAGGGTTCCCTACCATGAATAGAATAGAATAGAATAGAATAGAATAGAATAGAATAGAATAGAATAGAATAGAATAAAATAGAATAGAATATTTTATTTGCAAGAATGTGGTACAATCAGGTCTTAGAATTAATTTGCGCTTACACATTCAACTAATTCATTAGTGTGCAAATGCAACCCTTATGGCGAGACTTTCACCGTCCGTCCGTCCGTCTGAATAAAAAAAAAATCAAAATTATTTTTAGCTATATCGAGTGGGGTATTATATGTAATAGTTTTTGATTAATCGGGAAAAATGTTGAAAAAAGATATCGCCCCCCCCCCCCCCCTATCTCCAATGTTTACCATTTGAAAAAGCACAAATAAGTATGGTCAATAGAGGTTTATGTATATTTTACAGGAAAAATAAAACCAACGCTCTAACCAGTATAGTTGTTTTTTATATTAACAATTAACCACTACAAACAAAGTTAACGATTAATAAGCAAATTAATATAATATTATCGTTTTACTTTTACTTTTGGAGTACGGAACCCTCGGTGCGCGAGTTCGACTCGCACTTGGCCGGTTTTTTATATTAACAATAAACCACTACAAACAAAGTTAACGATTAATTAGCAAATTAATATATATCGTTTTACTTTTACTTCTAGAGTACGGAACCCTCTGTGCGTGAGTCCGACTCGCACTTGGCCGGTTTATTTAATATTTACAATAAACCTCCACAAACAAAGTTAACGATTAATAAGCAAAATAATATAATATTATCGTTTTACTTTTACTTCTAGAGTGGAACCCTCGGTGCGCGAGTCCGACTCGCACTTGGCCGGTTTTTTTATAGTAACAATAAACTACTACAAACAAAGTTAACGATTAATAAGCAAATTAATATATTATCGTTTTCCTTTTATTTCTAGAGAGTGGAACCCTCGGTCCGTGAGTCGGACTCGCACTTGGCCGGTTTTTTTATATTAAAAATAAACCACTATAAACAAAGTTAACGATTAATAAGCAAATTTATTTATTATTATCGTTTTACTTTTACTTCTAGAGTACGGAACCCTCGGTGCGTGAGTCCGACTCGCAATTGGCCGGCTTTTTTTCTTTTTAAACACGGTAATTTACACGGTAGGTACCTACACTTATAGCTAATCTACCGTAATTTAATCTAGAAACACCCTATTTTTACTTTGAAACAAGGTAACTCTCGATTTGAATATGGAAACACTGGTGGACGGTGGTTGTTTTTTAAGTTTACAACGTGTTTTTAATTTTGTTACCGCATTTGTTTTGTTCATTGCTTGCATTAGAAAACAATTAGGTAGTAAAGTAATACAATTAATAATTCCATTATGTCCACACGAAGGGCTAGAATGAAGGCTATTGCTTCTCTGCCACCGAGAAGAAAGAAAGCTGTGCAAGCTGAGAATAAAGCAAAGGAAATTGCTGAAGAAACCAGTAGAAGCCCCCGAACTCCCTTGAATGAGATAAATTCACCGCTTATTAAAAATGATACCGAGTTATCTAAAACTCTCGAAAACATTGCTCAGCACAACGTAATCGATGATACCAATGAAAAATCACCAAGCGTTTGTGAAAATACCTACTCTACTCCAGAAAAAGTGCACTCAAAGTTTTACAAGATAAATCATTATTCTAATGTGTTCAGTAGTCCAAGGTCCATGATATCACCCATAGCGCCGACGCCTGATGCCAATAAAAGTTCAGATGCACAAAGGGTTAGACCTTACACCGCACAGAGTGGCACAGGCAGTGCACATAAGATAAGCGACTACAATGAGTTGCAAATCTCTGAAACAATTGTTAATAAAGTTGATTATAATGTTTCTAAGAAGGATAATGTGAAGGATGGTAAGTACCATCATATTATAGTTCATGGTACATTCTCAAATGCTTTCTTGTTGAACATGACATCAAAGTTAAACATAAATTACTTAATCCAAAAGCATGCTGTCATCATCATCATCATCATCATCATCATCATTAGCAACCCATCAATGGCTCACTACTGAGCGCAGGTCTCCTCTCAGAGAAGGGCTATAGGCCATAGTCCACCATGCTGACCCAATGCAAATTGGCGGACTTCACACACCTTCAAGAACATTATGAAGAAACATTGCAGGTTTCCTCATGATGTTTTCCTTCACTGTTGAAGCAATCAATGCCCTATAAGTCCATAATTTTAAGCCAAAAAAATAGGATAAGGATGGTAAATACAATAATTGCTGTGAAGATGTTGGAAGTTCAAACTTCCCTATAGTAAATACCTATGTTTCATATTCATGCAATATGAATTATTAAATGTTTAAAAAACGTGTTTCAGTACATATTATCATTTCTTTTGGAAACCTCTGACTTGCCACCCTAACACTAAAAAGCTTATTGTTAAGGCTCATCCACACATGTGGCTAGATTTGACTGGTGGCTTTACCGGCAGCATGGAGCCAATTTTTAAATCATTACTGCTCTTGGTCGCAGTATAGTTGTGATCAGTGGCGTGCTGTAGACTTCAGATAGGCAAGCCAGGTGCTTCCATTTTCTTTGATGAACTCAACAAAGCACACAAAAGTTCACAGAACAAAAGAAATACTACTACTAGACATAATTACATTTACAACTCATTTAGTTTTGTATGTGTATCTCTTATATTGTATTTAATTTATAACTTTTACTAGTTTTTGAAAAACACAAGTCGGGATTTGGTTTTAGTGAACTTACAAGAAGTAAAAATTTTACCTTATTTTTTCAGATTACAGCATACCATATGCCCTCATAAGTGATGATGATGATGAAGCAATGGATGGTATTGCCACTCTCAAGCCAGCTACTAGTGTATCCAAGCGTATTGAATTTTTGAAGAATGAACTCGTATCTGAAAAGGCTGCGGTCCTGTTTGATCCTATCACACCTTTGCCTACACAAATCACAAACCGTACTAAGCTGCGTCCTGTTCCTGGATTTGCACCACTACAGGTATAACAGCTTTACACAGTTATAGGTCATTTGCATATCAGTATGGCTGGCACAAGAAAATTCTTTTCTAACCATTTACTTGTAAATTTCTAAGAGATATAGAGTAAATGCTAGCCTATCATGGTGTTTAAAGTAAGATTATGTATTATGAGTAATATATTATAAGATGAATGTTTAAAATGAATATAGTAATTTTACTAACAACACCTTAGTTGACATCATCAAAACCAGCAATTTTCATTAAAAATCGGTTACTGAGTGCTCGGACATTGTTCGCGTGAATCAAACACCATCCATGTGAAACACTCCTTCTTCCTCGATGAACACAACACAGGATACTTTTGATCCCACAAGTTCAAAAGTTCCTACAGAAATTTCAAACCCTTTAATCTACACAGACAATTTATAACTTATTTATTTATACTAGGGAAAGGGAACAAAGGGAACGGTGGCATCTGTGATAGCAACGGAGACCGGAGCGGTACCGCAGAGCAAACTGGGACCAAAAGGGGAAATGTTTTTTGATGAACAGAGCTTGGTCAACTTTATTTTTATTTTATCAAATAGGGTAGATGCCTTTTTTATACGATGACAATATAGCACTTGTATCTATTGTATTGTATTGTAATAGTAAGTGACGATACAGTCTAAGATGGTAGCAGGCTAACTTGGGCAGGACCTTGTAAATTAATACCTTTTATCTACTCCAGCATCGAAAAGTTCCAATTTCGAGTTTGACAGCTGAATCGAAATGAACCCTCTTTCGGTTTTGCTTCTCATTTCGATGCAGCTCGTTGTATGGGAGCTGAATCGAAATGGTTATCTTCTTAAAATAGGATACCTAAAGCTAAGGCTCTGAGTTCTGGCACGTTTGTACCGTTCATATGACAGAGGCGCCACAGGCGGCTGGTGGCGGCTTACGGAGTTACTTTTTGTTACTTTATTGAGCCTACGGCGTATTTTGTTAATGATTTTACTTCCTTGTTGTAGATAAAATCTTGTATGCAACTGAACGTAATTAGTCATTTTAATTCTCGTACTATCCTATTTTGATACTCGGCAAGCCTCGTATCAAAAAACAGCACTCGAATTAAAATGACCCTCATTACGATGCAGTTGCATAAATAGCTATTATTGTTTTCTAAGCGCACTTGTACCGGAACGCTAAATCGCTTGGCAGCACATCTATGAGAGTTGAGTGGTAACTACAGTTTAAACCCTTTAATCTACACAGACAATTTATTGCTTACTAGCTGACACGGCGAACTTAGTACCGCCAACTTATCTTCTATATAAATAAAAATGAATGTTGGTAAGCGCATAACTCAAGAATGGATGGACCAATTCGGTTAATTTATTTTTTTGTATGTTCCTTAAGTTCCACGGAAGGTTTTAATACAAAAAAAAACAAAAACTAAATTCACGCGGACGAAGTCGCGGGAATCAGCTAGTCTATTATAATTTTTTTTGTTTCTTTTTTTATTTTTATTTTATTAAGTATTAAAACCTTACGTGGACCTTAAGGAACATACAAAAAAATAAATTAACCGAATTGGTCCATCTATTCTTGAGTTATGCGCTTACCAACATTCATTTTTATTTATATACTAGCTGATGCCCGCGACTTCGTCCGCATGGAATAAGTTTTTAAAAATCCCGCGGGAACACTTTCATTATCCGAGATAAAAAGTGGAACCACTACTACATCCATTACTAAACCCATGCAAAAAATCACATCAATCCGCTGTTCTGTTTTTTTTTTAAAGTATCCTATGTCCGTCTCCTGGTTCTAAGCTACCTCTCCACCAATTTTCAGCCAAATCGGTTCATCCGTTCTTGAGTTATAAATAGTGTAACTAACACCACTTTCTTTTATATATACAGATATAGATAGAAGATTTATTTATACTAAACTACTTACTTTTGTTTTTTGAAGGGTTCTTCAAGTAAATCAAAGGATGAGAATCCACGCAGCCTGCCCAATTCAAAGGATGCACAAGCTCATGATGTGTACAACTTGCAGTCTGTACCCGATAGGTAAGTAAGTGGTCCAATATTGTAACTGGGTAACATTACAGTGCTCTCTCACTATTGGATATAATTTAATATAAAAAATTCTTTTTAAAAACCAACTTCAAACACCTGCGCCACTACAAAGTATATAATTTATTATTGATTATTTCAAAAACCGCTGTACGGATTTTGTAGAAATTTAAATGGGAGCATCTGAGTAGTATAATACCCTTTCAAACAAAAAGATAATTTTCCAAATTGGTTAAGGCATCTTCGAGTAATCGGAGAACATATCCTATAATAATCTTGCTAATAATAATAATAATTAAAATACTAAAACTACTAAGCTAACACGGTGCATGAGATTGATTTACCGTTTTAAAATAAAGAAAACACAATGGCGGCTCGGGTTTTCGCACCTCGACTTTATTTTTCAATTCATTGTAAAAGTGTACAAAATTTATTTCAGACTATCTGATGATGTAATTATAATAGAAGAGGAAGCGGAAAAGGAAGCAGAGGGAACGGTGGCAGCTGTGACAGCAGCGGAGACACCGAATAAGTCGGGGGAGGCAGCTCCGGTGCCGCAGGTCAAACTGGGACCGAAAGGGGAAGTTATTCTTGATGAACAGAGCTTGGTAAACTTTATTTTTATCTTATCAAATATGGTAGATGCCTTTTTTATACGATGACAAGATTGCCCTTGATAGTAAGTGACTATACAGTCTAAGATGGTAGCAGGCTAACTTGGGCAGGACCTTGTAAATTAATACCTTTTATTGTTTTCTAAGCGCACTTGTACCGGAACGCTAAATCGCTTAGCAGCACGTCTATGACAGTTGAGTGGTAACTACACTAGCGGCACGCTATGATGGCCGGTTTGACGTTTGTCCGCTCATGAAGTTCCGTATTAATTGATAACGACTTTGAAGGAAATAATTGTATTACTTTATTGACGATAGTGATGTGCAGAGATTCATAAATTTTATCGAATGTAGTTTTAGGTTTAGGACTCAAAATTTATTTATTAAATTGATTTCTAAAATGTATACAAGTGTAGAAAAATCAGTTTGCACCATTTAAGGGGTGAATGTACTTGTGAATATGAACAATTTTCACTATGTGGACAAACCTCTGAAATCGCAAAAAAATATCAGCTGTTTCATACAAAAGGTAAAATTTTTATTTTTATATGATATATACCACAACTCGGCATTTGGTTTTCTAAATTGAAAATTTTTAAAAATGGAATCTAATACGATCGTCACATAGGATCGCTGGCTAGCACAACTACTACCTCCGGCAAACTCGCGTCAATGCTCAATGCAAAACAAAGCAGTTTCGAATTGACGTTGCTTCGAAAAGTATAAACTGTCAGTGCAATGCGATTGTGATATAGTTTTGACCTGGCTTTGGATTTCAAATATTGATACTGCATTACTGTTGACCCTTGCTCGTTAATTTGGACTCTGTTCAAGCCCTTTGTTGTGGATTTCGTCGATATGACCGAACGTACGCAGAGAACTGTTCTAAATAGTCAGACACGTGAGTTCGTAATACGCCTTCGTAACTATTTCGATCGTGAAGCTCAAAATGGAGGGCCAATTTTACCTATAACGTCAGTGGTTGAACGCGTAGCTGATGCGCTTAATATTGGACAACGAACTGTTAGACGGATAACTAAAAAAAAATATGGCGAGACTGGCACAGAAGAAAATAAACTTCACACACCAAAAAAGAGAAAACGAGCAAAACCAGTCGTAGGCATCGATAGCTTTGATGCCGATGCTATCCGAAGACATGTTTACGGCTACTATTTACAGAAGGAGTATCCAACAAGAAAAAAGTTGGTGCATTCACTGAAGGAAGCTGGATTATTCTTCGGTGGGGAAAGTTCTTTAACGAAGATTTTGAAGACCATTGGATTTCGATACAAAAAATGTAACAAACGCAAAATATTGATGGAAAGATTTGATATAGCGATGGCAAGGTATACTTTTTTACGGCAAGTGAAAGAAATCAAAAATTGGCAAAATGTTGTGTTCTTGGATGAAACATGGCTTAATGCTAACCATACTGTAGGCCGTTCTTGGAACGATGACACAGCAGCATCTACTTCCAAAGTTCCTGTAGGAAAAGGATCGCGACTTATAATTTGTCACGCCGGAACCATCAACGGGTTTGTCGAAGGTTCTCTCATGGCTTTTGCGTCAAAAACCACTGGAGACTATCATGAAGACATGAATGGAGAAAAGTTTACTGAATGGTTTACCTCAATGTTGTGTAGCCTCCCTGAACCATCTATTATAATTATGGACAACGCCCCATACCACTCGATGCAAATTGACAAGCCACCTGCCCAATCCCAAAAGAAAGCTGATATCGTCGCATGGCTTCGTAAAAATGGCGTAGATGCAAACATGAATATGTTAAAAGCGGAATTAGTACGTCTTTTAAAAGAAAACAAACCAACCAAGATCCGATACGTCATTGACGAAATAGCATTAGAACATGGGCACAGAGTTATACGGTTACCGCCTTACCATTGTGAGAATAATGCGATTGAGTTGGTGTGGGCTCAAATTAAGGGATATGCTGCAAGACACAATACAGAACCCCCATTTACCACAAAAAAAAATGCTAAAATTATTAGAAGAAGCTTGTGAACATGTGACTAAAGGAGACTGGGAAAAGGTTGTGAATAGAACTGTTAAATTAATAAGGGAAGATTATGAAAGAGATGTGAAAATAGATAATATTATAGAAAACGAACATATAATTATTAATGTAGGTGATGATAGCAGTGACGACAGTGAAAATAGTAGTATGGACGAATCTGATTAATTATGGCCTTTTGTGGCACCTTTTTTGGTATCTTTTGTATTCATATGTTTCTTGTGTGCATATAAAGTATGTATATTCATTTTCATTCAAATATTCAGTTCGTTCAAATAAATTAAATAAACATATACATTTTTGTTTTATTAAACCTATTTAATCAGGTACAAAAACAAAACTTAATTGTTTTTTGTTCGAGAATAAATTGACATTCCACATCACTATTGTAATGTGTCAAACCGGCCATCATAGCGTGCCGCTAGTTTACAGTTCAAACCCTTTAATCTACACAGACAATTTATTACTTACTAGCTGATGCCCGCGACTTCGTCCGCATGGATTTAGTGTTTAAAAATCCCGCGGGAACTCTTTCGTTATCCGAGATAAAAAGTAGCTCTCCCGGTCTGAGGAACCACTACTACATCCATTACTATACCCATGCAAAAAATCGCATCAATCCGCTGTTCTGTTGCGACGTGATTGAAGGACAAACCAACAAACAAACACACTTTCGCATTTATAATATTATCAGTAATGCTTTATTATAACACTTTTTATAATTGTCAAATTTTTTACCATACTTAACCAAAGACAAAATTACATTTAGCTGTCATTTACGTTTTGTTATTCCACTGTCATTTGCGTTTTGTTATTCCATGTCAGATGCGTTTTTCTTAAACCACGTTTTATAGTGACATGACGGAAACGCGGTCGAACGGGATAAAAAGTATCCTATGTCCGTCTCCTGGTTCTAAGCTACCTCTCCACCAATTTTCAGCCAAATCCGTTCATCCGTTCTTGAGTTATAAATAGTGTAACTAAAACCACTTTCTTTTATATATATAGATTTATTTATACTTAACTACTTACTTTTGTTTTTTGAAGGGTACTTCAAGTGAATCGGAGGATGAGAATCGACAACACACACGAACACACAACGATCCACAACCTTATGATGTGTACATGCAGTCTGTACCAAACAGGTAAATAAGTGGTCCAGTATTACCCAGAATGTAGTTTCAATTAGTACATTCTGGGTAACATTACAGTTCTCTCTCACTATTGGTTTTATTTTAATATAAAAAAATTCTTTTTCTAACCAACTTCAAACACCTGCGTCACTACAAAGTAAATAATTTATTATTGATTTTTTTTAAACCGCTCTACCGATTTTGATAAAATTTAAATGGGAGCATCTGGGAAGTATATCCTTTCAAACAAAAAGATAATTTTCCAAATTGTCTGAGGCATCTTCGAGTAATCAGTAAACATACATAAAAGCAAAGATTTGGATGAATTGAAAACCTCCTGTTTTAGTCAGGGTTACCTCCTTGTACCCAAAGGGTGCCAGCGGGACCCTATTACTAAGCCTCCGCTGTCCGTCCGTCCGTCCGTCTGTCAGAGGGCTATATCTCGTAAACCGTAATAGATAGACAGTTGAAATTTTCACATATTGTGTATTTCTATTGCCGCTATAACAACAAGTAATAAAAATAAAATTAAATTGAAAATAAAGGGGGCTCCCATACATGGAAAAAGAGTCGAAATAAAATTTTATTTTAGTACCCCGGCATGTGGGGTGTCATTGTCTAGAGCTCATTCAGTGGAGTTCAAATATATATTTTTTTATTTTTTAGCTACAAAAATGAAGAAAGCTACAAAAATAAAAAAAAGAAAGAATGAAGGGGGGCTGTCAAAGTTTTCGGTTTTAGACCAATTTTGTTGGGGGGTCTGTCTCAAAAACTAAACTAGTTAGGAATTTGAAATTCTGGTATATTATGTACTATATATTGTATTTAAACAAAAAATACTGAAAACATAGATTTATTATACAGTTTGTAAGTTGTGACCAAAACAAACGAGCATTTTTTCCCCATATACTAATTTAGTACATACTTTGTAAGAACTAAGATATCTAAATATGTATCTAGTTTTAAAAAAATGATTTGGTCTTATGTACGGAACCCTAAAAGAGCGAGGCCCGACTCGCACTTGGCCGATTTTTTTCTTTTTTAGCTACAAAAATTAAGAAATGGGTAGCCGTCAAAGTTGTCGGTTTTAGACCAATTTTGTTAGGGGGTCTACCTCAAAAACTGAACTAGTTAGGAATTTGAAATTTTGGTATATTATGTACAATATAGTGTATTTAAACAACAAATACTGAAAACACCGATTTATAATGCGGTTTGTAAGTTGTGACCAAAACAAAGGAGCATATTTCCGAGATAGTACTAATAATTTCTTGATAGAAAAACCTAATACATACACTTTTGGCCCAACCCGGGAATCGAACCCGGGGCCTCACCATCTGCGGTCGAATATACTAACCACTAGACCGATGAGGCATGTCAAAATGAATTAAGTCATTCATTGTTTTATTGGTGGTAGATTCATTTGACGATTTGAAAGCAATTTGCAAAAGTTTATTTGAATAAAAAACTATTCTATTCTAATAAGCTTATTTCTTAATTAGGTTTACAGATGATGACAGAAACCGACGTCTTCGTCGCGAGAAAACTCGCCTCGAGAAAGAGAGGCGGCAGCTCGAGTTCGCGAATCGCGGAACGCTCACCATGTACGACCTCATCTCTTACAACCCCTCCTCCAACCCCCTGGTGTGAGTATTCTTTACGAGTGTGACTTTGCTACGCTAGCCCAAGGCTAAACAAATATCATTCATACTGGCTCCTGATGATATCTCGTTATTTACCGTCGTACACTCCTAAAAATTAAGTGGCACTCGGGGACTGCCGCAGTAAAGCTATTGCATAGCATTTTTTATCAACTTATGCAATTATAATATTTATGCAATATTTTTTTGCATGATAAAAATTATGCATTAAAAAAATTAAAAACAAACAAACAAGAAAAGCGAACTGTCACTACTTCAAGAGTGAAATTCGAACCTGCGACATCATACACCATACGGTAAGCGGCCGCTCGCCCACTGCGCCAAATAGAGCTACTTGAGCACCTCTGAAATGTTGAACGCTTACTGAACGACGGTGTTAGGTTGTTTTTCGTTACGGAATTTCTTGATTCGGTCGCCGCGCTCAAACTGTTTGTCCTAGTTCAAAGCCCGCGATAAAAGCTATGCAATAGCTTAACTCCGCTTATATGGAGAGGAGAAGAAAATATTAGTCGAGTTCAGGTTCTAATATTCTTTTTGTTAAAAAAAAGTAATAATTCATTGATGTAGCAAGAATACCATAAATTCATCAATCGGAGGCGATCGTGACACCGCTGCAGCAATCATTTTGAAACAATCTCTCAGCCAAAAAAAAAAAACAGATTTCACTTCTCTCTGAATCTTACAATGATGTTAAATCAAAGACTTTTATCACACTGGTGAGATCTAAAGATAATATCGAACAGTTGGCCACCTAGAAACTCTTCATAAGTGCCAGTGGATGTGGGTTGGCTAGGTCCTATAATAATAATGATTAATATACTAAAACTACTAAGCTAACACGGTGCATGATATTGATTTACCGTTTTAAAATAAAGAAAATACAACGGCGGCTCGGGGTTTTGCACCTCGACTTTATTTTTCAATTCATTGTAAAGTGTACAATAGCTATTTATGCAACTGCATCGTAATGAGGGTCATTTTAATTCGAGTGCTGTTTTTTGATACGAGGCTTGCCGAGTATCAAAATTGGATAGTACGAGAATTAAAATGACTAATTACGTTCAGTTGCATACAAGATTTTATCTACGACAAGGAAAATAAAATCATTAACAAAATACGCCTGCTCAATAAAGTAATAAAAAGTAACTCCGTAAGCCGCCACCAGCCGCCTGTGGCGCCTCTGTCATATGAACGGTACAAAAGTGCCAGAACTCAGAGCCTTAGCTTTAGGTATCCTATTTTAAGAAGATAACCATTTCGATTCAGCTCCCATACAACGAGCTGCATCGAAATGAGAAGCAAAACCGAAAGAGGGTTAATTTCGATTCAGCTGTCAAATTCGGAATTTTTCGATGCTGGAGTAGATAAAATTTATTTCAGACTATCCGATGATGAAATTATAATAGAAGAGGCCAATGAGGCACAGGAAGCGGAAAAGGAAGCAGAGGGAACGGTGGCAGCTGTGACAGCAGCGGAGACACCGAATAAGTCGGGGGAGGCAGCTCCGGTGCCGCAGATCAAACTGGGACAGAAAGGGGAAGTTATTCTTGATGAACAGAGCTTGGTAAACTTTATTTTTATCTTATCAAATAGGGTAGATGCCTTTTTTTATACGATGACAATATAGCTCTTGATAGTAAGTGACGATACAGTCTAAGATGGCAGCAGGTTAACTTGGCAGGACCTTGTAAATTAACACCTTTTATTGGTTTCTAAACGCACTTGTACTGGGACGCTAATTCGCTTGTCAGCACGTCTATGACAGTTGAATGGTAACTAGCAATGGTCCAAGCCTCGCTTCAGAAGTCAGAGCAAACCAGAAACAATTATTTAGAAATTATAAATTCCTAATGTTGACGGTTCCTAAGCAGTGATAGCCTAGTGGTTTGTACTGTGTTCTCCTAGTAAGGGGTGCGTTTAAGCAATTAATTATCACTTGCTACAACGGTGAAGGAAAACATCGTGAGGAAACCTGCACACCTGAGAGTTCTTCATAATGCTCATGAAGGTGTGTGAAGTCCGCCAATTCGCACTGGGCCAGCGTGGTGGACCATGGCCTATAACCCTTCTCTGAGAGGAGACCTGCGCTCAGTAGTGAGCCGTTGATGGGTTGATGATGATGAATGTTGACGGCAATTGGTTTACTGAAAAACTCGAACGAGTTTAGTTTTACCCCATAGTTGAAATATCTTTTCGTTCTCGAGGTCCTCAATACACAAGCAAAATATCACGTCGATCCATTGCTCTGTTACTAAAGGAAAGACTATAATACTACTATGTCATAAGTAGGCATGAAATAATTATAATTTACAATCTGAAAAATAATTTCTGCAGGTGATAAAACAATCAGGGAGCAATCGTAAAGTATCGTCCGAAGTGCACGGGGGCGCCCGGGGTACTGGTGGGGAACAACGCAAGCAGAACCGCCGTGGCCCGAACTGGACCGCGGCGGAGACCGTGCGGTTCTACCGCGCGCTCCATGCGGTCGGGAGTGACTTCACTCTCATGACGGAGCTGTTCCCAGACCGCACAAGGAAGCAGCTCAAAGGCAAGGTGTGTACGATCAGTGTCATACCTAGTGCACGAGGGCGCCTGGGGTACTGGCGGGCAATACCGCAAGCTGGACTACTGCCGTGCCGCGGGCTGGACTGCGGCGGAGACCGTGCGGTTCTACCGCGCGCTCCATGCGGTCGGGAGTGACTTCACTATCATGACGGAGCTGTTCCCAGGCCGCACCAGGAAGCAGCTCAAAGGCAAGGTGTGTACGATCAGTGTCATCCGTAGTGCACGAGGGCGCCTGGGGTACTGGCGGGCAATACCGCAAGCTGGACTACTGCCGTGCCGCGGGCTGGACCGCGGCGGAGACCGTGCGGTTCTACCGCGCGCTCGCTGCGCTCGGGAGTGACTTCACTATCATGACGGAGCTGTTCCCAGGCCGCACCAGGAAGCCGCTCAAAGGCAAGGTGTGTACGATCAGTGTCATACCTAGTGCACGAGGGCGCCTGGGGTACTGGCGGGCAATACCGCAAGCTGGACTACTGCCGTGCCGCGGGCTGGACCGCGGTGGAGACCGTGCGGTTCTACCGCGCGCTCGCTGCGCTCGGGAGTGACTTCACTCTCATGCCGTAGCTGTTCCCAGACCGCACCAGGAAGCAGCTCAAAGCCAAGGTGTACGATCAGTGTCATCCGTAGTGCACGAGGGCGCCTGGGGTACTGGCGGGCAATACCGCAAGCTGGACTACGATCAGTGTAGGGTGGAGGTCGACAGAATCTCCACAGAGATTTACCATCTGCGCGGGAGATATTATAGAGCACAAGTGTGTGCGCAACACACAGATGCTGTCTATTCCTTCTCATAGTCCCATGGGGTGGAAATGCGTCACGACCAGAGAGATTAGGCGCAAGATTCATGGTTTTATGTGTGCTTCGAGGCATGGGAGTGACGTGACACACCAACTTCATAGTCGTCTTTTTTTATTTTAGGTCTTTAAAATTTGAAAGGCGAAAAATAACTGATATTATTTGCCTTACTTCTTATTTGAAGCCTAACTTTCTCTCCGATCATTATATTATCTGCAACATGATTGCCTGGCAGACATCGCTTCTCAGCGATAAGGCCACCAGTTGTACCATTATGTTATTTATTTTTCAAACCCCTATTTTACCCCCTTAGGGGTTGAATTTCAAAAAATCATATAGTGGACGCCTACGTCTGTATAATTTGTATTTTTTTTTAAATATATAGACTAGCGTTTGACTGCAATCTCACCTGATGGTAAGTGAAGATGCAGCTTAAGATGGAGCGCGCTTGCCTAGAAGATGCCTATTCACTCTTGATTTAAAGGTACCCAAGTTATAGTCGTTCGGAAAAACGGAAGCCGGAAGGGCATTCCAAATTTTAGCGGTGCGTATTAGGAACGAGGAAGCAAAGCGCTTAGTGCGGGATCGTGGAATTTCGACCACGTAGCGGTGCAGATTCGAGCGATGCCTTGCGGTTCGATGGTAGAAGGGTGATGGAGGAACTAATTCGAATAGTTCTTGAACACACTCACCGAAATATATCCTGTAGAATACCGACAGACAGGCAACCTGGTATGTCAAATTTCAGCCCGATCCGTTCAGTGGTTTGAGATGTGCGTTGTTAGATCAGTCAGTCATTTAGTCATTAACCTTTTCCTTATAAATATTTAGTTCAAGAGGGAAGAAAAGTCGAACTGCGAGCAAGTAGACAAGGCTCTCTACGGCCCGGGGCAGTTCCAGTTCGACTTGGAGAAGCTAAAGAAGGAGTTTGAGGAGGAGCGCGCGCTGGACGCCCGCCAGGCCGAGCTGGAGCGGGAGTGGATCCAAAGGGAGAAGCTTGCCGAGCGGGAGCGCTGCACGGCCGCCAAGAAGAGAGGCATGAGGCTGAGTAAGTATATTACCCTCAAATAGCCTCAATAGCCCAACGGTTAAAGGTGCCGACTGAAAACTGAAAGGTCGCAGGGTCGAATCCCACCCGTTGTACTATTGTCGTACCCACTCCTAGCAAAAGCTTTCCGCTTAGTTGGAGGTGATAGGAGGATATTAGTCTACTTTAATTTGACTAATATTCTTTAAAAAAAAAATAGTTGAGCGAAGCAACGGCTGGATCATGCGTCATGCTCGTGAACGGGTGCCACCGGCGGGAATGGAGCTACTTTCTGTCTGTCTGTGTTAACATGTGTTGAATTATAATTAGGTATGCTTTCATTGTGGAAACACTGCATATACATTGCTTAAGTATCTATTGAATTGTATACTTGTTTTGAAAAGAGCAACCGCCGAGTTTCTTGCTGGTTGTTCTCAGCAGGAAGGGCATTCCGAACCAGTGGCAGACTTATTGACGATTCTAAAGCACTTGTAAAAAAGTTTATTTGAATAAAAAACATTTCTATTCTATTCTATTCTGTTCCGGAATTGAGGAAAACAGTACCTTGCCACTTGCAGCTAGTATCTGTCATCCAATATAATAATTATAATTATAAAATGTAATAATATGTATAGTTTAGATATAGTAACAGTGATAGCCTAGTGGTTAGGACTGTAGTCTCCTATTCGGGGGGTCGCAGGTTCGATCCCGGGTACGCACCTCTGACTTTTCGGAATCAAGTGCGTTTAAGCAATTAACTATCACTTGCTTCAACGGTGAAGGAAAACATAGTGAGGAAACCTGCACATCCGAGAGTTCTTCATAATGTTCTCGAAGGTGTGTGAAGTCCACCAATTCGCATTGGGTTGCTAATGATGATGATGATGATGATGATGACCAGTTTTGGTCTTGTAGCCAGCAAAAAAACTTTATACACACTCATCTGTAGGTACATTGCAGATTATATTGTTTTTAAAATAAACTAAAAATATATTGTTTTAAGAGTAAATAATTCTTGAAAGATCTTGAAAATTCTATTTTTCTACACAAATAAACTAATTACCGTTTCAACTAGTAGTTTATAACACTTTTTTCCTTCAACAGGCATCGCAGCAAAGGCACTGGAAATAGTTCCGTCCAACCTGTACGATCACAGCGCATATGGTGTTATAGCACTCCACACTCAACGGACACTAAATTCCAAACTGACACAATACAAACTACCAGCACCACCGAAACCTCCAAAACTGGCTGCCAGGGCAGTAGTCGGTTCGACATCCAAACCCAAAGAAGACACGGCCAGTAACAGAACCAATACACCAAGCTTACAGGCCAAAACACCAGAGGCAATCAACACTTTGCAAATACCAACCAATATTGAAACTGGATCTTTGGTCGTATTAACGGTTAACGATCCAGCGTCCCCTTCGAAGAGGATGTTGCAATCGTACAACGCAAACGGACCAGGGAATTTAGCACCCGGTACTCCGGTTGGATCTAATGTGGCTTCACCTTTCCCGTGGCCAAGCAGTGTTGCAAGCATTGAAAGTCAAGACAGTGCGTCGAGTGGTGTTGCAATGTTGCCACACGCAGCTAAAAGACAACGGCGCAGTTCCTATACAATAACTCAACTTTGATTTTTTAATTAATTAACTTAAAATTACTTTGATCTCAAGTCTAGTAGTGATATTACATACATAGGTATGTGTTTTATTTTATTTTATGTGTTCATTTGAAGTCTAAGATTTTTATACGCTTTTTATTAGCTTCACTTGTATGTTTGTAACAATGTTTGTAACAATGTTAGTAACCGACTTCTTTGGGCGCGATTTTGACCCACTTTAAACGGCCAGATTTCGTTCAAACTTTGTAGATTTATCGAGGACCGATGACAATACACTAATTTGATAAAAAAATAAAAAAAAACTTGTATGTTTGTAACCGACTTCTTTGGGCGCGATTTCACTTGTATGTTTGTAACTTGTAACCGACTTCTTTGGGCGCGATTTTGACCCACTTTAAACGGCCAGATTTCGTTCAAACTTTGTAGATTTATCGAGGACCGATGACAATACACTAATTTGATAAAAAAACAAAAAAAAACTTGTATGTTTGTAACCGACTTCTTTGGGCGCGATTTCACTTGTATGTTTGTAACTTGTAACCGACTTCTTTGGGCGCGATTTTGACCCACTTTAAACGGCCAGATTTCGTTCAAACTTTGTAGATTTATCGAGGACCGATGACAATACACTAATTTGATAAAAAAACAAAAAAAAACTTGTATGTTTGTAACCGACTTCTTTGGGCGCGATTTCACTTGTATGTTTGTAACTTGTAACCGACTTCTTTGGGCGCGATTTTGACCCACTTTAAACGGCCAGATTTCGTTCAAACTTTGTAGATTTATCGAGGACCGATGACAATACACTAATTTGAAAAAAAAAACAAGCTATTAAAAATAAACCAAACTAAAAAGTAGAAAATAAATAATAGAAAAACACGCTTTTTATAGAAAACCAAACTAAAAAATAGAAAATAAATTTTAATAAATTTAAATTAAGAATAGGGTCCAAAAATTTCAATAAATTAATAATAGTGTAAATAAAAAAAATGTATTTTATTTAAAAAAAAGCGTGGGGTGCTTTTTAAGATATTATCAAAATGATAATCACTCTACTCATATCTGTCAATAAAATATTTATAACTATTGACACCATGCACCCCACGCTTTTTTAAAATAAAATACATTTGTTTTATTTACACTATTATTAATTTATATTTATTGAGATTTTTGGACCCTATTCATAATTTAAATTTATTAAAATTTTTTGTGTTTAGGAATTAATAATACTAGTTACCTACATAGGTTGTATGTATGTACTTTGTTTTTTGTGTTTAAAGAGTTTAATTTAGTTTATACATACATACATAGGTATGTGTGTATTTTAACACACAGTGTTACATTTCAAGAGTCTAATATAGATATGTGTGTGTCGAATTGATAACCTCTTTTTTTTAAGCCTGTTAAAAATCCCATCAGATAAATAAACTTAAATATACTTTTTTAAATGAGGAGATCCGTAGGAGAACCAAAGTCACCAACATAGCTCAGCGAGTCGCGAAACTGAAGTGGAAATGGGCGGCACACATAGTTCGAAGAGCTGATGGTCGTTGGGGTCCCAAGGTGCTGGAGTGGCGACCCCGCACCTGGAAGCGCAGTGTTGGCAGACCCCCCACCAGGTGGACCGACGACATCAAACGAGTCGCAGGGAGCTGCTGGATCCAGGCGGCGCAAGACCGAGGCCTGTGGAAGTCCATTTTAACGTTCGGTAGCGAGAGTTTACGAAAGCTGGCTATCAAGAATTACCTAACCTAGCTCACTGAGCTTTTTGAAGTGAGAAAATTTACCTCGTCGTCATATTTATTGTTTTTGAGTATTTTTCTTACTAAAAAATCTTAAAATAATGTTGAGAGTGTCTAGGAGTCACTCGAAGGCATTTTATTACTTCGTCTGGCACTTGCAAGTTGCAGGTGTAAAAAAATGGGCGGGAAATAAACCTCTAAGGGCCGATTTCACCAACGTAAAAAAGTCTTATTCGAGTTCGAGAGTAAATTTGATATTTTGACAGCATCTATTCTATTATATAATAAAACAGAAACGAAACCAATTCTGTACATGTAATAGATTCAAAAAAGGGTTTTTGCTTCTAATTGTGTTCAAAATACAGATATCAAAACAGAAGCTAAATTTTTTTTGTCTGTTTGTCTGTTTGTTTGTCCTTCTTTCACGTAAAAACTACCGCACAGATTTCTACAAAATTTTATACCGTGGTAGCTTATTACTCGGGTCAACATCTAGGCTACTTTTTATCCCGGAAAATCAAGGAGTTCCCGAGGGACTTTAAAAACTAAATCCACGCGGACAAAGTCGCGGGCATCAGCTAGTTTCCAATACAAGAACTGTCGCAACGCCCAATTATTCCTCGGTAAAACGTCACTCGACGTTGGTGAAATCGGGGCTTAAAGTGTTAGTGTTAATTCCATTCACACACCTATCCAGTAGAAGAATATCTTTAGAACTCTAACAAAACAAGTAAGTAATAAACAATTATACTTATTTAATTACAAATACATATTATATTTTAAGACCTAAGATTGAGTACCTATTTCAAAGCCCTAGGTACAATAGTATTATACCTACTCACCTAACTTCATACGTCATTATATAGGTTAGGTAGGTACATAATACGGATATTTGCCTTCTTTTAGGAAATCATCTTTTAAACTCAATGCTCTAACTATATCATTTTTAGTCTTAGTTAAATTAAATTAAATCAAATCAAATTTGCCGTGTAAACTCTCAGTGTAATTTTCATTTCTAGGAGATAGGTGTGGCGATCGCGTAACTTTTATCGCTGTCCATAAAGGACTATTTCAATATCAAAACATGATTTTGGCCAATAGGAGAAGCCCAAAATCATATATTGACATTGATGCAGTCCTTTAAGGACTGAGAAAAAATTACGCGATAGACCACATGACGAGCTAGTTAGTCGATATTTTGATTAATTTCTTAAACTGGACACTTTCAAGTAAAGATTTTTATATAAACCTGTGAAGATGATACTGCCATTGTCGCAATTAGAATGCCATAAGCCTACTTTGTCGTATTATATAGTTTACAAATTGCGAAAAACTAAATTAAATTTGAATTTCGCGGGCAGAAATGTGTCTTCCACCTTAACTCATGTGGTCTATCGCGTAATTTTTTCTCAGTCCTTAAAGGACTGCATCAATGTCAAACCACATTACAGGCTACCATTACAGGCCCAGTCGACTCAATAATTGTAGAGTTTGGGAATACCTACGGGGGGGGGGGCAGGACTGTGTTGCCAAGAGGAGACTTTATTATGATAGACCTTTTGGGTCTCTAATAATGTTTTTTTTACAGCTAGCAACATAAGTAAACCTGAAAGGATGCCTACGTGCTAAAAAGCTACCAAATGGTAGTTTAAGTGATTTAATTTAATTTATTTATTTGTATAACCTTTCGTCAATTTAATTAATGTTAGTATTATTTACACGTTACTAATATAATTCTTGCAGAATATAATGGAAATACGTTGTTTGAGCGTTAGTTTGTTACATTCACAGAAATAGATTGGTAGGATTTTTATTTATGTACCTGGCAGCCCGAATCAAGAAAAAAATGTCTGCCAGTGTGTGGTGTTTTTTTTTTGTGATTACTGACTACCTAATCTTTCAAAAGTTATTGTGATCTCTTTTTGTAAACCTTTTGTAATTCCTCGCCATTCAAGACGTTGTGTAGAGCCTAGATTCTTCCGTCCCTAGTGTGTCGATCACTAAAACACCTGAGTGTTTTGTATGAGCTAACTCTATATTTTAGTGTTTTCAACTATTAACTATGAAGGACCATCAAAGAAAATGCTTAGAGTGTGGTTCTTCGCCTGCTGATAACACGGTTACCACATTATTCAGGTTTCCAAAACCTGATTCCACAAACAGTCTCCGGTACGTATTGCTTTTCATAATACCTACTTTGATCTTCCTTATTTTTATCTTGTACTAGCTGCGACCTGCGGTTTCACCCGCTTAAATTACCATTCCGTGGGAATAACGGGATAAAAGTAATAACCTATCAAGTTTCATCGCAATCCGTTCATTAGTTTTCGTGTGAAGAAGTAAACTTGTTAGGCAAAATTTTACTACTTTTGGTTACATTATTGCAATTTTCTTTAGCATCTCTAATTTTTTGAAAATAAATTATAGCTTATGTTACTTCCTGATAAGTTAGCTTTCTATTGGTACCTAAAAAAATTGTTAAAATCGGTGCAGTAGTATCAGAGCCTCAGCATCATCATCATCATCATCATCATCATCATCAACAGCAACCCATCAACGGTTCACTACTGAGCGCAGGTCTCTTCTCAGAGAAGGGTTATAGGCCATAGTCTACCACGCTGGCCCAATGCGAATTGGCGGACTTCACACACCTTCAAGAACATTATGAAAAACTCTCAGGTGTGCAGTCTCATATTTAATTGCTTAAACGCACTTGACTCCGAAAAATCAGAGGTGCATACTCAGGATCGAACCTGCAACCCCCCGAATGGGAGACCACAGTCCTATCAATACCCAATAGGCTATCACTGCTTCAGAGCCTAGTTGGTACAAACAAACAAAAAAAATCTTTTCTCTTTATCATATTATTATAGATAATAGACCTCCATACCGGCACACTCTGATTTGAGATTGTTGCAATACTTAATCTACTTATTCCTTTTATTTCAGTTGTGAATTATGGGCAAAATATTGTTGTCCAGACAAACCATGGTCCAATAAGGACATTCAGTTTTAACTGTATGCTGAACACGGAATGCTGTCATAGGCATTTTAAGGAAACAGCTTTTGTGGACTTCCCGTCAAAGAAATGATGATGTGGAGGTAAGTGGATGTAGTCCTTACTTAAGTGTTACACATAAACACTGAATCATTAATATAGATTTAATTACATTGATTATATACACTGTCTAGAACTGTGCAAATCTACGAATACAGCTCAATTTTTTCCCAGTAGTTCAAATGTTATAGGGATTTAGACGCAATTGTACTAGTGGGACAAAATAGTTGAATTCAGGTACCTACTGCTTGATAGTGAGAGGAATACATGGGGAATATAAGGAAGCTGATAATTTTTTATTTATAACAAATTTTGCTGCACCAACAGTAAACCTTGCTTGTAATTCAGCAATAGTACATTGTTCTACGAGGGGTGAAAGTGACCGATTACTTACGAGGGTGTCGTTCAATACACTTGAGTTAGGAATCACACTTTCTCCCGAATGATACATTGTTTTACACTACACCTACTAGGAAAATAACAGGCACATTTTAGAGGTATGCCATCTACTTTAGAGGTACGCAGGCAACTTTGATGGTACATAGGCTACTTTGGTGGTAAGCAGGCTACTTTTAAGGTAGCCAGCTACTTTAGAGGTATGCCGTCTACTTTAGAGATACGCAGGCTACTTTGGAGGGACGCAGGCTACTTTGGTGGTAAGCAGGCAACTTTTAAGGTAGGCTGCTACTTTGGAGGTACGCCGGCTACTTTAGAGGTACGCCGTCTACTTTAGAGGTACGCCGTCTACTTTAGAGGTGCGCCGTCTACTTTAGAGGTACGAAGGCTACTTGGAGGTATGCAGGCTACTTAAAAGATGCGCAGGCTACTTTAGAGGTACGCAGGCTACTTTGGTGGTACGCAGGGTACTTTGGAGGTACGCAGGCTACTTTTAAGGTGCGCAGGCTAATTTTGAGATACGCAGGCTACTTTTAAGAAACACCAGCTAATATAGAGATACGCTGGCTACTTTAGAGGTACACTACTGTAGAGGTACGCAGGTAGCCTGCGTACCACCAATGTAGCAGCCTACCTTAGAAGTTGCCTGCTTACCTGTACCTCTAAAGTAGACGGTGTACCACCAAATTTGCTTGCGTATCTCTAAAGTAGCCTGCGTACCTTCTAAGTAGCCTGCGTACCACCAAAGTAGCCTGCGTACCTCTAAAGTAGCCTGCGCATCTTTTAAGTAGCCTGCATACCTCCAAGTAGCCTTCGTACCTCTAAAGTAGACGGCGCACCTCTAAAGTAGACGGCGTACCTCTAAAGTAGACGGCGTACCTCTAAAGTAGCCGGCGTACCTCCAAAGTAGTAGCCTACCTTAGCTTATAGCTGGCGTACTCACTACCAGTAAGTAGTACCTGAGTTCAACTATATTTTCCCAGTAGTTCAACTGTTAAGAAGATTTAGACGCAGTTGAGCTACTGGGAAAAAATTCCCACTAGTTCAATGGTTGAACTAATCAGTTGAACTAGTGGGAATGAGCCACGAATACATTAGAAAAATGTATGTATCTAACTAATGCTGTACTTTGTTTGCAGGATACTACCGTGCCTTTCCTTCAAGTGGAGGTTAGAGAGCCTGTAGCTGTTCCATGGCAGCCTCTATCGGACATAACAAATATAACGTTTGATGTTTCATGATACTTTTTTACTGCTGATTCTGCATAACCATTTTGATTTAAATCATGCAATCTGGTTGAAAACTGGGCCAATTATAAAACTACTCTATGTATATATCTATATATTTTGTAATTTCGGTACACAGAATGTAGTTTGGTAGGTACCATACTATGCTGCTTTGTAAACCAAGCAGAAGTTGATTAAAAGCAATCTGGAATAAAAAAACTTGTTGATTAATATGTAATTGATGCTTTTTTTGACATTTGTTTGGTAATGTTATCATTAATTAAAAATAAAAAACCGGCCAAGTGCGTGTCGGGCCACGCGCAGTGTAGGGTTCCGTAGTTGAAAGTCTCAACATACATTTTGATTTCCATGGTTTAAATACTATAATAAACTACAAAATATGCAACTTACACTACGTGTAATATCTAACTTGGAAAAACCGATATAACTCCTTCACTAATCAACCCTACTTAGTCGTGATAGTTTTCCTTTAAAATCCATTATATATACTACTGCTGTGAATTTATTCTTGTATCGTATATACAACCATTTAGCTGGTAGAGGGGGGGGGACACTTGACTCTAATAAAATTTAGCACTGTAAAATATCATATTTCACAAACGGATCCCTGAATTGAAAAATGGTGTTCCCACACCCACAACGTTTTTGAAAGACCTATTCAACGACACCCCACACTATGGGATAGATGAGAAATAAAAAATTCATCCCCACTTTACATTTAGGGGCGGTACCCTAAAAAAAATATTCTTCACAATTTTATTTCACCACTTTGTCGGCGTGATTGATATTTATACTCTTGTCAAATTACAGATTTCTAGTACCAATAGTCTCTGAGCTAAACTGCGGACAGACAGACAGACAGACAGACAGACAGACAGACAGACAGACAGACAGACGGACGGACATGGCGAAACTATAAGGGTTCCTTGTTTACTACGGAACCCTAAAAAAAGCCGGCCAAGTGCGAGTCGGACTCGCGCACCGAAGGTTCCGTACTCCAAAAGTAAAAGTAAAACGATAATATTATATTAATTTGCTTATTTATCGTTAACTTTATTTGTAGAGGTTTATTGTTAATATAAAAAAAACTATGCTAGTTAGAGCGTTGGTTTTATTTTTCCTGTAAAATATACATAAACCTCTATTGACCATAATTATTTCAGATTTTTCGATTGGTAAACTTTGGAGATAAGGGGGGGGGGACGGTATTTTTTCGACATTTTGACCGATTAGTCAAAAATTATTATATATAGAAATAAATAAAAAACTGTTTTAGAATGCACAAGTAAAGGCCTTTCATATGATACCACACTTGGTATAAATATCTTACTTTGAAATTTCAAACTCCTGATTTCAAACCCCTTTTGTAATTAAACTAAAATAATTTTCGCTATGATTTTATTTTTCCTGTAAAATATACATAAACCTCTATTGACCATAATTATTTCAAATTTTTCGATTGGTAAACTTTGGAGATAAGGGGGGGAATGGTATTTTTTTCGACATTTTGGCTGAGTAATCATAAACTATTATATATAGAAATAAATAAAAAACTGTTTTAGAATGCACAAGTAAAGGCCTTTCATATGATACCCCACTCGGTATAGTTATTTTACTTTGAAATTTCAAACCCCCGATTTTCCCCCTTTTTTAAAAAAAACTAAAAATAATTTTCGATTTTTCTTTATTCCAATGATGTTGGGACACTATTATACACAACTATATCAAATTTCATGTCGATAGCTTTAATAGTTACTGAGATAATCGACTGTGACAGACAGACGGACTGAGAAAGTCTCACCATAAGGGTTCCATTTTTACCATTTTGGTACGGAACCCTAAAAATCATTGCTTTAATGAAATTTATCGTAAATTATTTTAAATTTCATTTTAGCATTGTTATAATAATTAAGTACTTAATTTAAAATGATTGAAAATTGATCAATGATTGAAAATTCTTTCTATAATATTAATTATAATTAGGCCGATATAAAATAGTTCTATGTTAGATAGTGATAAATGTTATAATAAAATACTTCTGACTAAAATAAAGAATGTTTTTTTTTTATGTTTATAATTATGTTAGGATAAATCAAGACAGTTCTCAATAGTGTCTTGATAAAACAATAATGTTGCTTGTCCACCAAAGCAGAGCTGGAAAATTGTAATCAGTGAAATTGCACTTTGCTAAATAAATAGCTTAATTATTGTGCAATTTTACATACTACATATTTGGTTACAGTTTTCCAGTTTTGCTTTTGGATATGTAGCCTTTAATTAAATTAAAAGATAAAATCTGCATTTAATTTAAAATCTTCTTAATATATAATTATAAAATACGTGTCACGTTGTTTGCCCGCGATGGATGAAAATAACAATTAATTAAATTAGAAAAATGGTGATTAATATCGCGTATTTCCTCCACGTGCTCTTATTAAAGTTTCTACCCGTCTAGGCATACTGAGAATTATGTTATCGATGGTCTCCTGGGATAGTCTCCGCCATTCCTCAACTACGGCGATTCGCAGTTCTCCCACGTTGGCAGGAGCTGGAATTCTGGACTTAACTTTTCTTTTCAGCAAGTCCCAAACGTGCTCTATTGGGTTCATATCCGGTGATCTCGCCGGCCACTCCATAACAGTGATATTCATATCATTAAGATAAGCTTGAGTTACCCGAGCGGTATGCGGCCGAGCATTATCCTGCATAAAAACAAAATCGTCACCGATATATGGGGCAAACGGTACGACATTTTCTTCTAAAACTTCTCTGATATAGCGGTCTGCAGTCAGACTCCCTCTGTCAATCACTACCAAGTCTGTGCGAGCTCCCAAACAAATGCCCGCCCAAACCATTATTGATCCACCACCGTATGCAACTGTAGTTTCAAAATTTGTCTGAATGTATCGTTCTCCTTTGCGTCTGTATATTCTTTGGTCTGCCGTCAATTTGATTTAAGAGAATTCTGCACTCATCACTAAACAATACCTTACTCCATTGGTCCGCGTTCCAAAGTCGATGTCCCTGAGCAAAAGTTAACCTGTTTCTACGATGATTTACCTCGAGCCTTGCAGGAGCCTTGGCGGGCACAAATGAACCCAAACCAGCTTCTTCGAGCCTTCTTCGTACCGTACGCTCACTTACGGTTACACCCCGCACTGCTTCTAACTCATGTCGGGCCTGGACGGCCGTCAAACGGGGGTTCCTACGTACACGAAGCCGAATGAAACGATCATCCCTACTCGAAGTGCGTCTTTTTCTGCCTTGTCCTGCTCTTCTCACATAAGTACCGGTCTCCCTGAACCGTTGAATACTGCGATGGATCGTTGAAACTGGTCGACGAAGATCTCTGGATATCACTCTGTAGGTTTGACCATTTCTTCGCATTTTGAGTGCCCTGGCAATCTCCGTTGGGGCTAAGTCAGGCATAATTCCGTCATCAACTCCAGAAAGATACGCGATTAAAAAAAACTAACAAAAAACAGCATTTCAATGAAATTTTAAATCAAACTCAGAAGGAAGAAATACTCGAAGTTCGCTCCAGATAAGGTGTATTTGAATAAAATTAAAACAATTGCATAAAATGTGATGTTCAGTTGTTTTCTTAGTTTGAAAATATTTCTTTTTAAATTAAATGACGTATAAACCAGCCAGCAACCTTATATGATACTGATATCAAACCTTTTTTTTATGTTCCGCTAAGTATGCCGGTGTGTGTAGATAAGTTGGCGGTACGAAGTTCGCCGAATCAGCTAGTTACTATATAAATGATGTCTTAAAATGAGTATTTGAATATTAGTTTTTAATTCGAAGTCTTAACATGGGTAGCATAAGTATGTCATGAACTTTTTAAACATTTCTGTGGTGGTGTCGTGTGATGCGGGTTGTTACGTTCCCTCAATTAATATGGTTGAGCGAAGCAATGGCTGGGTCATGCGTCATGCTCGTGAACGGGTGCCACCGGCGGCGGGAATGGGGCTACTTTATGTCTGCCCATCTTAAGATAGAAGTAAGTCGTTATGCATTTTGGAACTTCCCTCATTGTGGAAACACTGCATATATAGCATAGTATTTACTGTATTGTAAATTTGTTTTGAAAAGAGCAACCGCCGAGTTTCTTGCTGGTTCTTCTCGGCAGGAAGGGCATTCCGAACTAGTGGTAGATTCATCGACTATTCAAAAGCACTTGTAAAGTTTATTTGAATAAAAAATATTTCTATTCTATTCTAAACCCGCTTTCATGAGTTAACTGGGGGCGTGCAACAGATGGCGCCTATTTTAGTATTCCTTTGTTGTCATTCTTCTTAAACTAGCGGCACGCTATGATGGCCGGTTTGACGTTTGTCCGCTCATGAAGTTCCGTATTAATTGATAACGACTTTGAAGGAAATAATTGTATTACTTTATTGACGATAGTGATGTGCAGAGATTCATAAATTTTATCTAATGTAGTTTTAGGTTTAGGACTCAAAATTTATTTATTAAATTGATTTCTAAAATGTATACAAGTGTAGAAAAATCAGTTTGCACCATTTAAGGGGTGAATGTACTTGTGAATATGAACAATTTTCACTATGTGGACAAACCTCTGAAATCGCAAAAAAATATCAGCTGTTTCATACAAAAGGTAAAATTTTTATTTTTATATGATATATACCACAACTCGGCATTTGGTTTTCTAAATTGAATATTTTTAAAAATGGAATCTAATACGATCGTCACATAGGATCGCTGGCTAGCACAACTACTACCTCCGGCAAACTCGCGTCAATGCTCAATGCAAAACAAAGCAGTTTCGAATTGACGTTGCTTCGAAAAGTATAAACTGTCAGTGCAATGCGATTGTGATATAGTTTTGACCTGGCTTTGGATTTCAAATATTGATACTGCATTACTGTTGACCCTTGCTCGTTAATTTGGACTCTGTTCAAGCCCTTTGTTGTGGATTTCGTCGATATGACCGAACGTACGCAGAGAACTGTTCTAAATAGTCAGACACGTGAGTTCGTAATACGCCTTCGTAACTATTTCGATCGTGAAGCTCAAAATGGAGGGCCAATTTTACCTATAACGTCAGTGGTTGAACGCGTAGCTGATGCGCTTAATATTGGACAACGAACCGTTAGACGGATAACTAAAAAAAAATATGGCGAGACTGGCACAGAAGAAAATAAACTTCACACACCAAAAAAGAGAAAACGAGCAAAACCAGTCGTAGGCATCGATAGCTTTGATGCCGATGCTATCCGAAGACATGTTTACGGCTACTATTTACAGAAGGAGTATCCAACAAGAAAAAAAGTTGGTGCATTCACTGAAGGAAGCTGGATTATTCTTCGGTGGGGAAAGTTCTTTAACGAAGATTTTGAAGACCATTGGATTTCGATACAAAAAATGTAACAAACGCAAAATATTGATGGAAAGATTTGATATAGCGATGGCAAGGTATACTTTTTTACGGCAAGTGAAAGAAATCAAAAATTGGCAAAATGTTGTGTTCTTGGATGAAACATGGCTTAATGCTAACCATACTGTAGGCCGTTCTTGGAACGATGACACAGCAGCATCTACTTCCAAAGTTCCTGTAGGAAAAGGATCGCGACTTATAATTTGTCACGCCGGAACCATCAACGGGTTTGTCGAAGGTTCTCTCATGGCTTTTGCGTCAAAAACCACTGGAGACTATCATGAAGACATGAATGGAGAAAAGTTTACTGAATGGTTTACCTCAATGTTGTGTAGCCTCCCTGAACCATCTATTATAATTATGGACAACGCCCCATACCACTCGATGCAAATTGACAAGCCACCTGCCCAATCCCAAAAGAAAGCTGTTATCGTCGCATGGCTTCGTAAAAATGGCGTAGATGCAAACATGAATATGTTAAAAGCGGAATTAGTACGTCTTTTAAAAGAAAACAAACCAACCAAGATCCGATACGTCATTGACGAAATAGCATTAGAACATGGGCACAGAGTTATACGGTTACCGCCTTACCATTGTGAGTATAATGCGATTGAGTTGGTGTGGGCTCAAATTAAGGGATATGCTGCAAGACACAATACAGAACCCCCATTTACCACAAAAAAATGCTAAAATTATTAGAAGAAGCTTGTGAACATGTGACTAAAGGAGACTGGGAAAAGGTTGTGAATAGAACTGTTAAATTAATAAGGGAAGATTATGAAAGAGATGTGAAAATAGATAATATTATAGAAAACGAACATATAATTATTAATGTAGGTGATGATAGCAGTGACGACAGTGAAAATAGTAGTATGGACGAATCTGATTAATTATGGCCTTTTGTGGCACCTTTTTTGGTATCTTTTGTATTCATATGTTTCTTGTGTGCATATAAAGTATGTATATTCATTTTCATTCAAATATTCAGTTCGTTCAAATAAATTAAATAAACATATACATTTTTGTTTTATTAAACCTATTTAATCAGGTACAAAAACAAAACTTAATTTGTTCGAGAATAAATTGACATTCCACATCACTATTGTAATGTGTCAAACCGGCCATCATAGCGTGCCGCTAGTGTACGTACATTGGCACATAATCACTAATCAGAAACCCATCAGCCACAATCGGTCCAGAATTTTTAGAGCCTATTCGGTACAAAAAAACAAAAAATCTTTATAATATTATTAAATAAAAAATAAAATAAATAAGTATTGACAACACGAATCGTCACACAAGAGTCTGTAACAATTAGTTTGTTAAAACCAATTGGCAAACCTAAAACCGCCCAAAGTTCTAAGCATAAAGTACGTTTTCCAATGATAGGACGCCAATTTAGTAGTGAGAATCGATCAATTTGCTTTAATTAGGGTTCCATACCAAAATGGTAAAAATGGAACCCTTATGGTGAGACTTTCTCCGTCCGTCCGTCCGTCTGTCACAACTCACAGTCGATTATTTTATTAACTATTATAGCTATCGACATGAAGTTTGGAATAGTTGGGTATAATAATGGCCCAACAACATTGAAATAAAAAAAATCAAAAATTATTTTTACTTTAAAAAAGGGGGAAAATTGGGAGTTTAAAATTTCAAAGTAAAATAACTACTTCAACATAGGTGTACAAACTGAAGTTATTTTAAACTTTTCAGTGGCGTTTGAAGTCGGTTTTTTTAAATAATTTTTATGTATTATGCGTGGACGCCATATACATAGTGCCCGCATAGAATAGAATAGAATAGAAATATTTTTTATTCAAATAAACTTTATACAAGTGCTTTTGAATCGTCTGGCACTACCACTGGATCGGAATGCCCTTCCTGCCGAGAAGAACCAGCAAGAAACTCGGCGGTTGCTCTTTTCAAAACAAATTTACAATACAGTAAATACTATGATTTATATGCAGAGTTTCCACAATGAGGGAAGTTCCAAAAATGCATACCGACTAACTTCTATCTTAAGATGGGCAGACATAAAGTAGCCCCATTCCCGCCGGTTGGATCCGTTCACGAGCATGACGCATGACCCAGCCATTGCTTCGCTCAACCATATTTGAGGGAACGTAACATACAGTCCAGAGCACTTCCCAAATGAACCGAAACGTGGCGGTTCTATCTTCTCCACCAACAAAAGCATTCCCAAATAGGGTTGACGTCAGACAGGCGGCCGGTCGTAAATTGTCAAGCTGAACCACTTACAACATGGCTTACAAGCCATGTTGCCCATTCTGCTCTAACAAAGTCGGCAGAAGTGTATACAATGGTGAAGAAGGATCTTGATGAAGTAAGTGTCGCTGCTGTAAAGAGTGAGGCTAGTCAGGTTTTCAGCTCTCCTTATAATGTCATTGGAAAAACGCTGAAGTTGCCCAGTTCGGAATCAGCTGCTAGTGTTATGAAGAAAAATTTCAGCACCTTTATGTCAAGTGAACACAGTTTTGAACCCAGAACTTGATGATGAAGAGGACACTGAAGTTATTCTGTCTTCAGGGGATACCACATTGCTATCTACGAATATAAAATAAAAACTTGAGAGGTGTCAAGGGACACCCGGATGGAACGAAGTTCCTTTCGATTAATTAATTTGGCATTGTGTTCAACATTTTCACACTACAATATTAGATCTCCGTAGCCTTGTGGTTTCCACAGTCGCCAAACAGCCAAAGGTCGATGGTTCGAATCCCAGCTCGACAGACCGAATTTTCCATTTTCAATTTTATTTTAAACAATTTCTGCATGTGGAACCTTTCCCTAATTTTTTATAACTTAAAAATAAGTTATAAAAAATTAGGGAAAAATTCCACCAACAATTAAAATTCCACAATCACCAATTATCTGGTAATCCAAACCCAAGTTATGAGGGTTGAAAAAAAACGACGAAGCGCTTCGAGAAAAGGTAGGTTGTGCCCTTGCGCTTCGCTTGGCTCGTCTCGGCGGGTACAATCCTGTGTCCCCAGATAATTTGTAACAGTTTTGTTTTGAAAACAGGGACTACATATTATTATTATTGAATTTCCTACCCCACCATAATCTCTTAATCTTACCAGCTAAATCTGCATTCCTAATCTTTAGTTCTTTGTTAAAAGTAGTCTCGAATTTATTGTTCTTCACTTAACGTGATGACGTCACCGTCATTTTTTTTAAATTGTTTATTAGATAACAAGATAGTCCTTGACTGCGATCTCACCTGATGGTAAGTGACGATGCAATCTAAGATAGTAGCGGGCTAACTTGTAACGGGTATGGCAGTGAACATTCAACCCATAACCCTAATTGGTTTCTACACGCCATCGTGCCGGAACGCTAAGTTTTTGACGGTAGGGTGGTAACTAGCCACGGCCAAAGCCTCCCACCAGACCAGACCAGAGACAATTCGGAAATTATAAATTCCCAAATTGACCCCGCCGGGAATCGAACCCGAGACCTCCCAGTTATAAGACTACAGCGCTCACCAATGCGCCAGGGTCAAAAACGTCACCGTAAGGTGATCTTGATGTTGCCCTTTATCACGTTTTACACGTGGAACTATAAGTCTTAAGCTCTGCCACCATTCAAATTCTCAATACCTACTAATAACGAACTGATTCCGTCAACATTATAGAATTCATTATTATTATAGAAATCTACTGTACAAAAGTTGTGGACTGTAATCTTAGATAAAAGAAAAATATAGACGGTGCAGAGGTCAGGTCTACGAGCTAAGAGCAATAATACGAGTATATAATAAAATTGCTTACCATTATACAATACCTAACCTGTTGACTGTACGTTTGTCCACGTGGATTAAGCGAATAATTTTAAAAACCGAGGAATCTTATTTCCTGGGTCAGGCGCTCATCTCCCGGATGCTAGCTAACTTTTCAAATTTTGTTTAGATCGTTACAACATTTAGTTAAAGCATTAGTCAATTAAAGGAAAACTCCAAGTTTATTAACAAAATATATTAGTTAGTATCGAACACTACAAATTAAGTTATGTTTCAAACCTGTTGAAACCAGATGACTGGGCGTAAAGCACACATCACATCATGTTCATGAATGATACTGATGGCATCTATTTAGTTCCACTAGTCTTTGATTGATCGGCATTCTCGTGCTAAAGTTTGTCTGCAATAGAATGATTAGAACATTAGTTTGCGACCAAAACTCAAAATCTTCAGTGGTGTTTTCACTAAACTTTGATAAAATATTATGGTTATTCACGAACTCGAATTTACAATAAAAGTTTTTAGCAATAAATTAATGCTAAAAACTGTTGCTTAATAATAATATTACGGTTATGATGATAGCCCTGCGATACAGGGATACAATACAAAGCAATAAGCATTCCAGTGACGATTCCATGAAATCGGACCGCGTAACAAGACATAATATGTGACACCTTGTGGTTTTTACGTAATGCTTTTCAGTTGGGAACATAAAAAGAATGTGTGTTTAATACACCATCGACACTCGCGTATCGATCGTCGTACAAAGTGCATAGCGCGCGCGACAATTTTATAACTAGTAACATGACAATGTTCCCGATTCTAGTTGCAGTGTTAGTGCTCCTAGTAACCGGATGCATCATAGGATCCGTCACAAAACCTAAGAACTTCCCACCAGGTTGGTACATATCCCACAGCTGTTTTAACTCATGAGTTCCTGGTACATACCTAGATTTTATCACATGCTGCGATTTAAATAAGAGTTGCATAACTTTTTGAAATGAGTTATTTGACTGTTGTTTTACATGAACTGTTTTGAAGGGAACGTTGCTCTCTTAATGAGCGGTGTACAATTGAGTACTTTTATAAATAGTCGCATTATGTCTTATGTCCGCCTCTATCAATGGATGCCAATTATGCTATAGTAATATAGGTACTTACTGATGATGTGCATTATTTGTTTAAAATCGTTTTATTTAAGACTTGGTGCTGCCTGCGAGTTCACGTACCTACGTGAAATTAAAAATGTATGATAACGAATCGATTGGCAACTGTTTCATCGAGATCGGTTCAGTTGTTTAAGCGCTATGTTGGAACATTCATAAATATACATACATACATAGTCTGCTAAAATCAGAACCCTTCTTTTGGCTTTGCCGTGGTCGGGTAAAAAGTTAAGGTCCGTGATAAAAAACTTCTTATTTAAACATAATGTCTAATTAACCAAAATCTAAATTGCAATGATAAATAAAGTATGCAGGCGACTACGACTGCTGTAGAGTTTTTAGGTAGGTACCTATTTGGCTCCAGATTATGGTTGACTAGCTGATGTCCGCGACTTCATCCGCGTGGATTTAGTTTTTAAAGTCCCTCGGGAACTCTTTGATTTTCCGGGATAAAAGTAGCCTATGGCACTTTCCAGGTCCTCAACTATACCCATGCAAAAATCACGTCAATCCGTGGCTCCATTGCGACGTGACTAAAGGACAAACCAACAAACCAAAAAAAAAAAACCACTCGCATTTATAATATTACTAGTTGATGCCTGCGACTTCGTCCGCGTGGATTTAGTTTTTAAAGTCCCTCGGGAACTCTTTAATTTTCCGGGATAAAAAGTAGCCTATGGCACTTTCCAGGTCCTCAACTATACACATGCAAAAAATCACGTCGATCTGTAGCTCAGTTGCGATGTGATTGAAGGACAAACCAACTAACAAACACATTTTTATGATTAGTATGATGACGTCACCGTCATTTTTTTTAAATTATTTATTAGATAACAAGATAGTCCTTGACTGCGATCTCACCTGATGGTAAGTGACGATGCAATCTAAGATAGTAACGGGCTAACTTGTAACGGGTATGTGGGCGCAATTGATTTCCCGTTTAATTTATATTAATTAATTGGGAGTATTGTTTTGATTTCCGTATCCTTTTATTTTAAATTAATTATTTAAAAGTATTGTTTCGACTTCCGTTTCCTTTTATTTATTAAAATTAGTTTAATCAAAGTGACATTTGACTTTGACAGCGCGGGTACACCATTTTGCGCGCCATCTTGAAATATTAGTATAAAAGGGCTGTTTCGAAGATAAGAATTCAGTCTCTGCCCAGAGACTCATTCGACTAGTAGATGCTTTCGCGTCTAGGTCGTTCTATTTGATTGAGGGTTTGCGATAGCAATCGCTCCCTAATCGAATAAATATTGTCTTTACGCTTAGATTGGTGTTAATGATTAATTCATACTTTGGCAGTCTCTGCCCAGAGACTCATTCGACTAGTAGATGCTTTCGCGTCTAGGTCGTTCTACTTGATTGAGGGTTTGCGATAGCAATCGCTCCCTAATCGAATAAATATTGTCTTTACGCTTAGATTGGTGTTAATGATTAATTCATACTTTGGCAGTCTCTGCCCAGAGACTCATTCGACTAGTAGATGCTTTCGCGTCTAGGTCGTTCTACTTGATTGAGGGTTTGCGATAGCAATCGCTCCCTACTCGAGTAAATATTGTCTTTACGCTTAGATTGGTGTTAATGATTAATTAATACTTTGGGAGTCTCTGCCCAGAGACTCATTCGACTAGTAGATGCTTTCGCGTCTAGGTCGTTCTATTTGATTGAGGGTTTGCGATAGCAATCGCTCCCTAATCGAATAAATATTGTCTTTACGCTTAGATTGGTGTTAATGATTAATTCATACTTTGGCAGTCTCTGCCCAGAGACTCATTCGACTAGTAGATGCTTTCGCGTCTAGGTCGTTCTACTTGATTGAGGGTTTGCGATAGCAATCGCTCCCTAATCGAATAAATATTGTCTTTACGCTTAGATTGGTGTTAATGATTAATTCATACTTTGGCAGTCTCTGCCCAGAGACTCATTCGACTAGTAGATGCTTTCGCGTCTAGGTCGTTCTACTTGATTGAGGGTTTGCGATAGCAATCGCTCCCTAATCGAATAAATATTGTCTTTACGCTTAGATTGGTGTTAATGATTAATTAATACTTTGGGAGTCTCTGCCCAGAGACTCATTCGACTAGTAGATGCTTTCGCGTCTAGGTCGTTCTATTTGATTGAGGGTTTGCGATAGCAATCGCTCCCTCATCGAATAAATATTGTCTTTACGCTTAGATTGGTGTTAATGATTAATTCATACTTTGGCAGTCTCTGCCCAGAAACTCATTCGACTAGTAGATGCCTTCGCGTCTAGGTCGTTCTATTCGATTGAGGGTTTGCGATAGCAATCGCTCCCTAATCGAATAAATATTGTCTTTACGCTTAGATTGGTGTTAATGATTAATTCATACTTTGGCAGTCTCTGCCCAGAGACTCATTCGACTAGTAGATGCTTTCGCGTCTAGGTCGTTCTACTTGATTGAGGGTTTGCGATAGCAATCGCTCCCTAATCGAATAAATATTGTCTTTACGCTTAGATTGGTGTTAATGATTAATTCATACTTTGGCAGTCTCTGCCCAGAGACTCATTCGACTAGTAGATGCCTTCGCGTCTAGGTCGTTCTATTCGATTGAGGGTTTGCGATAGCAATCGCTCCCTAATCGAATAAATATTGTCTTTACGCTTAGATTGGTGTTAATGATTAATTCATACTTTGGCAGTCTCTGCCCAGAGACTCATTCGACTAGTAGATGCTTTCGCGTCTAGGTCGTTCTACTTGATTGAGGGTTTGCGATAGCAATCGCTCCCTAATCGAATAAATATTGTCTTTACGCTTAGATTGGTGTTAATGATTAATTAATACTTTGGGAGTCTCTGCCCAGAGACTCATTCGACTAGTAGATGCTTTCGCGTCTAGGTCGTTCTATTTGATTGAGGGTTTGCGATAGCAATCGCTCCCTAATCGAATAAATATTGTCTTTACGCTTAGATTGGTGTTAATGATTAATTCATACTTTGGCAGTCTCTGCCCAGAGACTCATTCGACTAGTAGATGCTTTCGCGTCTAGGTCGTTCTACTTGATTGAGGGTTTGCGATAGCAATCGCTCCCTAATCGAATAAATATTGTCTTTACGCTTAGATTGGTGTTAATGATTAATTCATACTTTGGCAGTCTCTGCCCAGAGACTCATTCGACTAGTAGATGCTTTCGCGTCTAGGTCGTTCTACTTGATTGAGAGTTTGCGATAGCAATCGCTCCCTAATCGAATAAATATTGTCTTTACGCTTAGATTGGTGTTAATGATTAATTCATACTTTGGCAGTCTCTGCCCAGAGACTAATTCGACTAGTAGATGCTTTCGCGTCTAGGTCGTTCTACTTGATTGAGGGTTTGCGATAGCAATCGCTCCCTAATCGAATAAATATTGTCTTTACGCTTAGATTGGTGTTAATGATTAATTCATACTTTGGCAGTCTCTGCCCAGAGACTCATTCGACTAGTAGATGCTTTCGCGTCTAGGTCGTTCTATTTGATTGAGGGTTTGCGATAGCAATCGCTCCCTAATCGAATAAATATTGTCTTTACGCTTACATTGGTGTTAATGATTAATTCATACTTTGGCAGTCTCTGCCCAGAGACTCATTCGACTAGTAGATGCTTTCGCATCTAGGTCGTTCTATTTGATTGAGGGTTTGCGATAGCAATCGCTCCCTAATCGAATAAATATTGTCTTTACGCTTAGATTGGTGTTAATGATTAATTCATACTTTGGCAGTCTCTGCCCAGAGACTCATTCGACTAGTAGATGCTTTCGCGTCTAGGTCGTTCTACTTGATTGAGGGTTTGCGATAGCAATCGCTCCCTAATCGAATAAATATTGTCTTTACGCTTAGATTGGTGTTAATGATTAATTAATACTTTGGGAGTCTCTGCCCAGAGACTCATTCGACTAGTAGATGCTTTCGCGTCTAGGTCGTTCTATTTGATTGAGGGTTTGCGATAGCAATCGCTCCCTAATCGAATAAATATTGTCTTTACGCTTAGATTGGTGTTAATGATTAATTCATACTTTGGCAGTCTCTGCCCAGAGACTCATTCGACTAGTAGATGCCTTCGCGTCTAGGTCGTTCTATTCGATTGAGGGTTTGCGATAGCAATCGCTCCCTAATCGAATAAATATTGTCTTTACGCTTAGATTGGTGTTAATGATTAATTCATACTTTGGCAGTCTCTGCCCAGAGACTCATTCGACTAGTAGATGCTTTCGCGTCTAGGTCGTTCTACTTGATTGAGGGTTTGCGATAGCAATCGCTCCCTAATCGAATAAATATTGTCTTTACGCTTAGATTGGTGTTAATGATTAATTCATACTTTGGCAGTCTCTGCCCAGAGACTCATTCGACTAGTAGATGCCTTCGCGTCTAGGTCGTTCTATTCGATTGAGGGTTTGCGATAGCAATCGCTCCCTAATCGAATAAATATTGTCTTTACGCTTAGATTGGTGTTAATGATTAATTAATACTTTGGGAGTCTCTGCCCAGAGACTCATTTGACTAGTAGATGCTTTCGCGTCTAGGTCGTTCTATTTGATTGAGGGTTTGCGATAGCAATCGCTCCCTAATCGAATAAATATTGTCTTTACGCTTAGATTGGTGTTAATGATTAATTCATACTTTGGCAGTCTCTGCCCAGAGACTCATTCGACTAGTAGATGCTTTCGCGTCTAGGTCGTTCTACTTGATTGAGGGTTTGCGAAAGCAATCGCTCCCTAATCGAATAAATATTGTCTTTACGCTTAGATTGGTGTTAATGATTAATTCATACTTTGGCAGTCTCTGCCCAGAGACTCATTCGACTAGTAGATGCCTTCGCGTCTAGGTCGTTCTATTTGATTGAGGGTTTGCGATAGCAATCGCTCCCTAATCGAATAAATATTGTCTTTACGCTTAGATTGGTGTTAATGATTAATTCATACTTTGGCAGTCTCTGCCCAGAGACTCATTCGACTAGTAGATGCTTTCGCGTCTAGGTCGTTCTACTTGATTGAGGGTTTGCGATAGCAATCGCTCCCTAATCGAATAAATATTGTCTTTACGCTTAGATTGGTGTTAATGATTAATTCATACTTTGGCAGTCTCTGCCCAGAGACTCATTCGACTAGTAGATGCTTTCGCGTCTAGGTCGTTCTATTTGATTGAGGGTTTGCGATAGCAATCGCTCCCTAATCGAATAAATATTGTCTGTACGCTTAGATTACTGTAAATGAAAAATTAATACTTTGATATTTTTGATAACTACCCTCACGTTTAGATGTTGGTTTGATTAATTAATATTTTGATATTTTTGATAACTACCCTCACGTTTAGATGTTGTTTTGTTCAATCAATACTTTGATATTTTTGATAACTACCCTCACGTTCAGATGGTGGTTTGCCTGTCGTGCTGTGGTTATTAGCTGAGTGGAAAGGGGCCGTTATTGGGGATGGTGGCGACGGCTTTAGGTAGGGTTTCAGCGTTTTAAGAGACGCGTTCTCTTAAAGCCTGATTAGTTTTGAGTAATAATTCCCGCTTCCGGTCCATCGCTAATAAATGTAAAAGAGGGGCTTTTGAGGGTATTTTGTTCGAAGAATAAACATCCCAAGTAATTAACTGATCTTTCCACGCTACCTTTTCCTCGTTGCGCAGCAAATATTTCTGACTTTGCTGCCGACGAGGATACCTGCTCCGACAGGTATGGCAGTGAACATTCAACCCATAACCCTAATTGGTTTCTACACGCCATCGTGCCGGAACGCTAAGTTTTTGACGGTAGGGTGGTAACTAGCCACGGCCAAAGCCTCCCACCAGACCAGACCAGAGACAATTCGGAAATTATAAATTCCCAAATTGACCCCGCCGGGAATCGAACCCGAAATCCCAGTTATAAGACCACAGCGCTCACCAATGCGCCAGGGTCAAAAACGTCACCGTAAGGTGATCTTGATGTTGCCCTTTATCACGTTTTGCCCCTGTTAACTCAAGTGGATTTTACACATACTCTACTCCATGGTTGATGGTTGATTAGGGCTAGTAAAGTAGAGTCTCGATCGGCGTAATGACGTTCATTCATAATTAGATTTCCGGCGAACTTCCTAGAGTGGGCGGGATTTTTCAAAAGCAAAAACATCCCTATTAGTGCGGATTTATTTATAAACCGTGTCTTGGAAAGTCTATTTTCAGAGATTAGTAGTAACTTTTTTACAAGTGCTTTTGAATCGTCGATGAGTCTACCACTGGTTCGGAATGCCGTTCCTGCCGAGAAGAACCAGCAAGAAACTCGGCAGTTGCTCTTTTAATAACAAGTTTACAATATACTAGGTATTATGCTATGTAGTAGAGGGCAAGTTCCACAAAATTCCACAACAATGAAGTTCCACAAAAAACATACCTAAATATATCTAATTATAATTCAACACATGTTAAGACGGGCAGACAGAAAGCAGCCCCATTCCCGCCGGTGGAACCCGTTCACGAGCATGACGCATGACCCAGCCATTGCTTCGCTCCACCATATTTGAGGGAACGTGACAACCCGCATCACACTTAAGTTAATAGTTATTATTACTGACACAGAAAAACAAATTCAACAGTGTTTAGGAATCCCGTAGGCACCTACTCTTTGATTTCCCGGAGTAAAAGGTAGCTTAAATGTCACCCTCCAGATCCTCAATTATGCCCGTGCCAAAAACACGTCGATACGTAGCTCTGTTGCAGCGTGATTGAAGGACAAACCAACAAATAGACGCACTTTCACATTTATAATATTAGTAAGTATGAATTGTACCAAAAATCGCATAAATTATTATTATATCATACTTGCTCAGTAACTAGGGATTACTATGGTGGAAAGTCTCCTTGTAAGTTGGTGTTTGCAATTCAAGGCAACATTACGTCGCACTATGCTTGAATTGTAATGTTCACATTACAGTTCAAGCTATGCAAAACTCCTTGGTAAACAATCTCTTTTCTTATAAAATGGTAAGAAAACTTTTTACTGAAAAAAAAACACTGAACATGGCGGCATTTAATTTCCATACATTTCAAACTATGCAAAACTTCATGGAACTCAGAGCCGTAAAAAAAAAAAAATAGAAAACTATTTACGAAAAAAAAATGGAAATGGCGGCATTTCATTTGATCTGAAAGTTTGTGAAGTTTGTTCGTAAAGGGATTTAATTATAATAAGTAACCATTTTTTTCTATTTTTTCTCTAAATTTGCTAATTATTCTAATTAAAATTTCATTTTGCATTACCAATGTTTTATTTACCTCGCAAGAATGATATAAAGTAGAATGCTTACCTCGGTTGCAAGTAGCTATTACACCCTCGAACTATATTCACCCTCGCTCGCTGCGCTCGCTCGTGTGACTAAATATCTCGGGTGCACGCGATCCATTAGCGCCCTATGCGAGCTGCGCTCGCACTGGCGCCAAATTGGATCTTGTTCTGTAATAGCTTACTTACGTCCCTTGTGTAACAATCTACTAATTACGACATACGTTAATCGAGTAGAGCAGCGTCAGTAGATATTCTATTGTATTATTGTTACAGGCCCGAAATGGTATCCACTACTCGGATGCAGTACAATAGTACAGAAATACACAAAGCTGTACGGCTCTCAATGGAAGGCGCTATCGCAGTTGGCCAAGGAGTATTCTACGCGAGTCCTTGGCGTTAAGTTAGGCTTAGAGCGAATTGTGGTGGTTTTCGGAGAGAATAATGTACGGAGAGTCTTCATGGAGAGAGAGTTCGAGGGGCGGCCGAACAGTTTCTTTATAAGGTTGAGATGTCTCGGCAAGAGAATGGGTAAGTTTTTACGCGGCATCATATTTGCATCAGTGTCAATCACCTCTGATTGGCTGGATTTATGCCGTTTTAGCTTTATCAATTTTTATTTCATTTTTAACCGACTTCAAAAAAAGGAGGAGGCAATCATTTAGGCGCGTATTTTTTTTGTCGATGTTACTCCATAGTAAATCTGAACCGTTCTCAATATTTTTGGAACGAAGTTCCTTACCGCGCGTTGAGAAAGGGGGCTAGACGGAAATTAAGACCAAAAGTTGTAACGACACTTTCGACACTTTTTGATGGCCTAAAAAATATCTTATATAATAATTTCAACAAGTTGTGCATCGCTCCCGTGGCTCAATTGGCACGCGCGCGGCCGCCTACCGAAAGACTGGGTGGTTCGAGCCCACCCGGGGGCGCGCAATTCTATTTTCATTTTTTATTTTATAAAATTATTTTTTTAATTTTAATATATTTTTATAAAATCGATATTTAGGTTCCCTGGGGTCATTTTGATTTTTATCGATAAAAAAATCATGATAAAAATGTATACTTACCCAAATAATTATTTTCTTTATACCTCGAATAGAACTTGAAATTAATATTTTTATAATAATAACTTCGTTATCTGGTGTCCCACGACACCACACGACCACCACACGACTTTTTTTTTATTGGAAGGATCATACCATAAAGTTGGTCCCATTTAAATTTGGTGAAGATCTGATGAAGAACTACTCAATGAATAAGAGCAAATCGCTCGCGATCAGAGAATATGAAGGTTATAGAGCTATAACGTTGCGGTTTCATAGTTTCTATTAAGACATGCCCGACTTCAGCATACATGTACACACTAAAATTATTTTATACTTTGTAGTGACGTTTGAAGTAGGGTTTTTTAAAGAATTTTTATATAAATATTGTTTTAACCAATAGCGAAAGAATAGTTCAACTAAATTGGAAATGGCCGGATCTACTATATGCCCCGCCCATTTCCACTTCAGTTGAGTTGCCTCGAAGAGCTGATGGTCGTTGCGGTCCCAAGGTGCTGGAGTGGCGACCCCGCACCGGGAAGCGCAGCGTTGGCAGACCCCCCACTAGGTGGACCGACGACATCAAACGAATCGCGGGGAGTGGAAGCCCATGCAAGAGACCTTTGTCCAGCGGACGTCTATCGGTTGATAAAGAAGAAGAAGAACTAGAGAGAATACCAGCCAATCAGAAGTGATTACGAGTGTCACACTGATGCAATAATTTTTGAACGATTCCACAGTTGTTTCACAGTAAGAAACGTTGTTCTTAGAAGCTTATGCCATAGCGTACCTAGTACTATTATATATTCTGTGGCCATAGTCTAACCCTTCGACTGCTTGGCTCTGAAGCCCCCTCTAACACGCATTCGTGCGGATGCCCATCCGCACGAATGCGTGTCTACAGTCCTAACCACTAGGCTATCACTTTTATTAATTAATTTTAATTAACGAGACCGTGTTATTTTTCTAGGCATCACATTCGCCGATGGTGATTTGTGGAAGGAGCACAGACGGTTCACAGTGAAGCACTTAAAAAACGTCGGATTCGGCAAAACTGCGATGGAGGCAGAAATAAAGAAAGAGTTGCAGAGCATACTAAATTATATTAACAGACATAAAAACAAGCCTATCAACCCGAAGACGATGTTGGCTATGCCAGTGATGAACATACTCTGGAAGTTTACCGCAGGTATGGAGTTTTGTTTCTTTTTGACCTCTAGCCGGAGATCTATAATGCGTGCTCTGAACTGACTTGGACTTGAGCCACAATATACTGTGTCGGGAAATAAGGGTGAGATGTATAGATGGCATAGTTCGAAGAGCTGATGGTCGTTGGGGTCCCAAAGTGCTGGAGTGGCGACCCCGCACCGGGAAGCGCAGTGTTGGCAGACCCCCACCAGGTGGACTGACGACGTCATCAAACGAGTCGCAGGGAGCCGCTGGATCCAGGCGGCGCAAGACCGAGGACTGTGGAAGTCCATGCAAGAGACCTTTGTCCAGCAGTGGACGTATATCGGTTGATGAAGAAGAAGAAGAAGAAGTATAGATGGCACTCTAACTCAGCTCAAACTCGAGACTGAGTTAAAACGAGACAGATTTATTTCAGGACATATTTGTGTCTCATTTTAACTCTATCTTGAGTCTTGAGCAGAGCCAGAGTACGATCTATAGATCTCAGCCTAAGTCTGTCTCCTTTTAACTCTGTCTTGAGTCTGAGCAGAGTGATAGTTTGCCTAACACACAGACATATACACATACTTACAAACACGTCAAGGAGTGGCTTTTAGCGAACTTTATGTAGGCCAACCTGTGGCTCTTTTGACACTTCAAGACTCTACCTCTCTAGTGATTGCACGACACATATGCACTCATAGGGCAATCCTATCCCACAAAAATATCAGCGATTTAAGGGTGAAAAGACCTGTAAATAATAATCTTCTTATCTTATCTTATCTTAATATATATATAAATTACGTGTCACGTTGTTTGTCCGCGATGGACTCCTAAACTACTTAACCGATTTTGATCAAAAATCGTAACTATCCGTAATTTGGTCCAACTTGAAAGATGGGATAGTTTTTTTTTTTTGATAAGAATAGTTTATTTGTTTTATTTATATAGATTAGTTGGCGGTACGAAGTTCGCCGGATCAGCTAGTCTTAATATATATAAATTACGTGTCACGTTGTTTGTCCGCGATGGACTCCTAAACTACTGAACCGATTTAGATCAAACTTCGTAACTATCTGTAATTTGGTCCAACTTGAAAGATAGGATAGTTTTAGTAGTTATTTGTTTTATTTATATAGATAAGTTGGCGGTACGAAGTTCGCCGAGTCAGGTAGTAATATATAAGAATTATTTTTAAGAAACCGACTTCAAACGGCATTACAAACTATAAAATCATTTTAGTTTGTATAAGTATGTTGAAGTCGGGCGGTCCTAAGTAGTACCGATAAAACCGATGAGCAACACTAGCCCGACTTCAACATTATTACGTGTACAAACTATATTATTTTATTATTTTATACTTTGTAGTGGTGTTTGATGTCGGTTTTAAAAATATATATTTTTTTATTTTAATATTTTAAGCGTTTTAATGTAGCTTCATAGAAATCGCTCGCGAATGAGTTGAAACGAGACAGATTTATGTCAGGACATATTTGTGTCTCATTTTAACTCTATCTTGAGTCCTGAGTAGAGCCAGAGTACGATCTATAGATCTCAGCCTAAGTCTGTCTCCTTTTAACTCTGTCTTGAGTCTGAGCAGAGTGATAGTTTGCCTAACACACAGACATATACACATACTTACAAACACGTCAAGGAGTGGCTTTTAGCGAACTTTATGTAGGCCAACCTGTGGCTCTTTTGACACTTCAAGACTCTACCTCTCTAGTGATTGCACGACACATATGCACTCATAGGGCAATCCTATCCCACAAAAATATCAGCGATTTAAGGGTGAAAAGACCTGTAAATAATAATCTTCTTATCTTATCTTATCTTAATATATATATAAATTACGTGTCACGTTGTTTGTCCGCGATGGACTCCTAAACTACTTAACCGATTTTGATCAAAAATCGTAACTATCCGTAATTTGGTCCAACTTGAAAGATGGGATAGTTTTTTTTTTTTGATAAGAATAGTTTATTTGTTTTATTTATATAGATTAGTTGGCGGTACGAAGTTCGCCGGATCAGCTAGTCTTAATATATATAAATTACGTGTCACGTTGTTTGTCCGCGATGGACTCCTAAACTACTGAACCGATTTAGATCAAACTTCGTAACTATCTGTAATTTGGTCCAACTTGAAAGATAGGATAGTTTTAGTAGTTATTTGTTTTATTTATATAGATAAGTTGGCGGTACGAAGTTCGCCGAGTCAGGTAGTAATATATAAGAATTATTTTTAAGAAACCGACTTCAAACGGCATTACAAACTATAAAATCATTTTAGTTTGTATAAGTATGTTGAAGTCGGGCGGTCCTAAGTAGTACCGATAAAACCGATGAGCAACACTAGCCCGACTTCAACATTATTACGTGTACAAACTATATTATTTTATTATTTTATACTTTGTAGTGGTGTTTGATGTCGGTTTTAAAAATATATATTTTTTTATTTTAATATTTTAAGCGTTTTAATGTAGCTTCATAGAAATCGCTCGCGAATGAGTTGAAACGAGACAGATTTATGTCAGGACATATTTGTGTCTCCTTTTAACTCTGTCTTGAGTCTGAGCAGAGTGATATTTTGCCTAACACACAGACATATACACATACTTACAAACACGTCAAGGAGTGGCTTTTAGCGAACTTTATGCAGGCCAACCTGTGGCTCTTTCGACACTTCAAGACTCTACCTCTCTAGTGATTACACGTCACATATGCAATCACAGGAGAACCATAGGGCAATCCTATCCTATAAAAATATCAGTGATTTAAGGGTGTAAAGACCGGTAAATAATAATATATAAGATCGACTTCAAACGGCACTACAAACTATAAAATCATTTTAGTTTGTATAAGTATGTTGAAGTCGGGCGGTCCTAAGTAGTAACGATCAAACCGATGCGCAACACTAGCCCGACTTCAACATTATTACGTGTACAAACTTTATTATTTTATTGGAACGTAGTTCCTTATCGCGCGGTACGGAAGGGGGCTAGACGGAAAAAATTAAGGAACCGACACGACACATTTTTGAAACCGTCATTTTTTGTTGAATGTGAATTTTGCATTGTATTCGGTATTTTCGCCTTAGAACTCGGCGTCTGCATGGACTAGTGGTTAGGAGAGTCGCCTATAAATTCAACGTCGATGGTTCGAATCCCAGCTCGACAGACTGAATTTTCTATTTTCTATTTTATTGGAACGTAGTTCCTTATCGCGCGGTACGGAAGGGGGCTAGACGGAAAAAATTAAGGAACCGACACGACACATTTTTGAAACCGTCATTTTTTGTTGAATGTGAATTTTGCATTGTATTCGGTATTTTCGCCTTAGAACTCGGCGTCTGCATGGACTAGTGGTTAGGAGAGTCGCCTATAAATTCAACGTCGATGGTTCGAATCCCAGCTCGACAGACTGAATTTTCTATTTTCAATTTTATTTTAAATAATTTCTAAATGTGGAATTTTTTCCTAATTTTTTATTGTATAAATTGGATAACGCCATCTGTGAAAAATCAGTAACTCCACCAGAGTAACTCTGGTTTTGTAACAGTGCAATAGATATAAACTAAAAATAATTCATCTTAGTTAATCAATTTAATACTAGATGACACCACTAGTTTTATACCTTAAAAAGTATTAGGTATTCCAATACTTTTTTGACTTGTCATACAATTTCAACATCAAAATAATTACTTTAAGGTTGTACAATGTATAATTATATCGTGCATCGTGTCATGATAATAAAACATAAAAATTGAAATAATACTGTTTCAAGCGTTGGTAGTATAGGCCCAGGTTTAATACGCTCCATAAGCATAAGGTGCGAGTTGGTAGACCTTCTGGCTTAATCAAACAGTTAATTTTACCATCTGTAGAACGATCATCAAAATCATGTAATACAAGCTGTTTTAAGATAAAATGACTGATAAACTATAGATTTGTCGCCAGATAAAATGATCCGTCAGAACCAGTTCGTTATCTGATTGATTAGCAAATAAACATAATTGGGTAACAATTTTACAGCCTACTTTGGCTTATCTTCATTTACCATCAGTTGAACATAACTTTGCATATGAAATCCTATAAATATATTTAAAACCTTATAAAATATTCATTGACACTTCAACACATGATAAACATCACATAACGCAATTAAGTACACAAACTCCGAAATAAGCTGACCAAGCTTTGCTTCAGTCCAAAATACCAACCATATGAAAGATAAGTTGAAAGACGCAGAGCTAAACTAAGTATAAGCTTAGACCACATTTTAAAATGTGCTTATTTTTGGAACGTAAGTTCCTTATCGCGCGGTACGGAAGGGGGCTAGACGGAAAAAATTAAGGAACCGACACTCGACATAATTTTCAAACCGACACTTTTTTGTTGAATGTGAATTTTGCATTGTGTTCGGTATTTTCGCGATACAACATTGAGTCTCCGAACCATCGACTTTGAACTGTTAGGCGACTGCCGGAGCCACTAGGCTACGGAGACTCAATGTTGTACCGCGAAAATACCGAACACAATGTAATCGAAAGGAACTACGTTCCATCCGGGTGTCCCTTGACACCTCTCAAGTTTTTTTATTTTATACTTTGTAGTGGTGTTTGATGTCGGTTTTTAAAATATATATTTTTTTTTATTTTAATATTTTAAGCGTTTTAATGTAGCTTCATAGAAATCGCTCGCGAATGAGTTGAAACGAGACAGATTTATGTTAGGACATATTTGTGTCTCATTTTAACTCTATCTTGAGTCTTGATCAGAGCCAGAGTACGATCTATAGATCTCAGCCTAAGTCTGTCTCCTTTTAACTCTGTCTTGAGTCTGAGCAGAGTGATAGTTTGCCTAACACACAGACATATACACATACTTACAAACACGTCAAGGAGTGACTTTCAACCTGTGGCTCTTTCGACACTTCAAGACTCTACCTCTCTAGTGATTACACGTCACATATGCAATCACAGGAGAACCATAGGGCAATCCTATCCTATAAAAATATCAGCGATTTAAGGGTGTAAAGACCGGTAAATAATAATATATAAGATCGACTTCAAACGGCACTACAAACTATAAAATCATTTTAGTTTGTATAAGTATGTTGAAGTCGGGCGGTCCTAAGTAGTAACGATCAAACCGATGCGCAACACCGACTTCAACATTATTACGTGTGCAAACTAAAAATATTTTATACTTTGTAGTGGCGTTTGATGTCAGTTTTTAAAATATATATTGGAACGTAGTTCCTTATCGCGCGGTACGGAAGGGGGCTAGATGGAAAAAATTAAGGAACCGATACTCGACACATTTTTGAAACCGACACTTTTTTGTTGAATGTGAATTTTGCATTGTGTTCGTTATTTTCGCGATACAACACGGCGTCTGCGTAGCCTAGTGGCTCCGGCAGTCGCCTAATAGTTCACAGTCGATGGTTCGAATCCCAGCTCGAGACTGAATTTTCTATTTTCAATTTTATTTTAAATAATTTCTACATGTGGAATTTTTCCCTAATTTTTTATAACTCAAAAAATTAGGGAAAGGTTCCACATGTAGAAATTGTTTAAAATAAAATAGAAAATGTAAAATTCGGTCTGTCGAGCTAGCATTCGAACCATCGACTGTGAACTATTAGGCGACTGCCGGAGCCACTAGGCTACGGAGACGCCGTGTTGTATCGCGAAAATACCGAACGTTCCATCCGGGTGTCCCTTGACACCTCTCAAGTTTTTTTTTTATTTTAATATTTTAAGCGTTATAATGTAGTTTCATAGAATAATTAATCTACACATTCTTTGATCGTAAACGATTAGATCTTATTCATGGAAGAGTTCCGTCCTCCATGATCACCAAAGGTATCCATCAGATCTTCACCAAATGGGACCAACCGGATGGAGTTGGATGGATTTGACGGAGTTATGGAGTAAAAAAGTGCTGAATCATTTTCTATAAAATTTATATGGGAGCACCTCTGAAGTATGTCCTACCAAACAAAATCTATTCATTATTGGCGGAGTAATCGCGTAACAAACACATACAGTCGAATTGAGAACCTCCTCCTTTTTTGGATTCGGTTAAAAAATATCAGCTATCTAAGGATGAAAAGACCGGTAAATAGCTAAACAACATTGAGAATAAAAATTGTGCTCTGTTTTCCAGGTGAGCGGATAAAAGAGGATCGTTTGAACTTCCTTTTGGGCTTATTGAGTGCACGCTCGAAGGCGTTCACAATGTCCGGGGGCTGGTTGAACCAATGGCCGTGGGTCAGGTTCATTCTGCCCCAACGGAGTGGATTCACGCTTATCAAGGAAATGAATAAGCAAATATCGGACATTATAGAGGTAAAATCTTATCCTTTTGCCCTTAGACCAATATAACGCATAGACCGATAGTTCCATACAACGAGACCAGCTTAACGTGTAACTATTTTTCGAACCATGTGTGCTAAGAGGCGTCGTTTAAACGCTCGCCGACACGTACACTAGTGTGCGTGCCGGTATACGAAATTATTCTTTAAAGGCTACCTATGAAAAGGTTTATTACCATTTTTACCATTTTGGTACGGAACCCTAAAACTACTTAAAAAATAATAAGATGTCTGATAAATGTTTTAATTTTACGTAAGTACCTATACCTACGTTTATGATACGCTGACGTTTATGCAAGCGGTAGTAGCATGGAACTATGAATTAATGGGTAGTAAAGTTCGGCCGTTCAGAGAATGCGTTCCTGACACCTATCAGAAAAATATTGTTTACCAAGTTATTTGACACTCAGTTTGGCACAAAATTATAACATTAATTGATTATTGATATAATAATGTTGTTTTAATGCTCATCAATTGTTGAAACGGTAAACAACCAGCAATAATATTTTTATCGTAACTGCAACGCCATTACAAAGTTACGTCGTCAGTTCATTCGCGACGTGTCAGGAACGCATTCTCTGAACGGCCAAACTTTAGTGTTATGGTCTTTATGCCTTTCACAAGAAGCTTAAATACCTACAACCAAGGTATTTAAGCTTCTTAGCCTTTCACATACAGTCCGTTCACAGTTAATTTACCTCTGATATCTGTCATTGTATTTTCCACTACGTTGGCATTACTTCCTGTCAAGAAGCGCTTGAATACTTTGAATAGTAACTTAGCGACGTTAGCTATTCCCATGTTTCACCCATATTCAAAATAAATAAACGCTATAAAAATGTTGCTTTTTAAAATTATTCACCTAATAAAGAATAGATTAAATACATAAATGAGCTGCAGAATGACTTCATGTGACAACACAGAACTCAGGCTAGCCAACCTTACAGCTAGAGGTAAAATAAATGTGAACGGACTGTAGTTATTGATTCGTTACCCGCAGTCCGCTACCCAAGAAGCTTAAATGTGTAAGTATTTAAGCTTCTTGCCGCTACCACATGCAATATGCGTCCGTGTGTTAGACGTTTTACCTATTTATAATCATGGAACTAGGAATTACGACTACGTCTTTGTAATAATAATAACTAGAATAATAATAAATTATTCGTGATTGAAGGAAACAATAACGAGGCACAGAAGTAAAACAATTAAGGGAGATGACTTTATTTACAACTTTTTGAACGAGATGGATGGGAAAAATAATGAGAGTTTTACGGGTATGTAAGAGACTTATAACTTAGTTCATCCACTATTTGATTTTACTTAGAAACTCAACGATTTTCGTGACAAAAATACGACATAAAACCGCAGAGTGTTGGAACAATATGCCACCACCAATACGAGATATGCGAACAATTATTGTAACAAATTTCAAATACCTGCAGTTGCCATGGCACCAGTAGCTACGGTCTAACATGAACTGAAAGCAATGTCACATTACAATTCCTATAACATGCCTCAATTAGTAATGGGCATGATGGAATAAAATAGTTCCTTGGGTACAGAATACTAACTATTAAGACTTGACAAAACTACAAGAGATCTGCAGCGATAAGGCCGCAAAAATTGTATATTTAATTGCTATATCTTGCTCTACATTAATATTGTGTACTTTCTTTTATTTCTGTGATGTACCGTACCTACAATGTAAGTGCTCACATTTATTGAACCTAGATACTATATAGGTATCTTGAGAATGGTCTCAAATAATAAATACCTAATAAATTCAGGATAAGTTTCCACCTCAATTGGATGAAAAATTTGGAGAGCGAATTCATAGACTTATTATACGACTAGCTGATGCCCGCGACTTCGTCTGCGTGGATTTAGTTTTTAAAATCCGTCGGGAACTCTTTGATTTTCCGGGATAAAAAGTAGCCTATGTCACTCTCCAGGTCCTCAACTATACCCATGCAAAAAATTCACGTCGATCCGTAGCCCTGTTGCGGCGTGATTGAAGGACAAACCAACAAATAAACACACTTTCGCATTTATAATATTAGTAAGGATTGAATGAACTCCGTTTATTGTCATTTAGATTGGCATTAATTGTCTAAGGCGCGCTTGCAGAAACCTTTTAACACGGAGTTAGCAGCTTACTCTGGGTTAAAAAGACAGATTTGACAGATTTTGTATACAGCTTCTGTCAAAATTAAAAATTTATTCCTGGCTTAACAAACTCGGCGTCTCTGCAAGCGGGCCTAAGGCATTTATAGTCGATTTGTACTGTCCTAAGGCATTTATAGTCGATTTGTACTGTACATCAAATTAAAAACAAATCTTACAAATATAATCTATACTTATAAAAAGACTTGAAGGTACAGGCCGTATCATGTTGCAAAGGTATAATTCTTTTTTAATTTTTTTCAGAAGAACAGTTGAAGGTCATCTGCCTCGATATCCTTATAGCTGGATCTCAAACGACTAGTAATGTTTTAGAATTTGCTATTTTAGCAGTTTTGAGAAATAAAGTTATACAGGAGAAGATATTTGACGAAATAAGTACTACACTCGGAACCGAAACACCTTCTTGGGCGGACACTTCCAGGTAAGAAGTTCCAGAGAAAAAAAAAGTCGTGTGTTGTCATGGGACACCAGATAGGAACGAAGTTCCATAAAAAAGTATTAATTATATTTTAAAATTATATTTTAAATAAAGTTCTATTCGAGGTATAATGAAAATAATTATTCGGGTATACATTTTTTATCATGATTTTTTAATCGATAAAAATAAAAAAAACTACTTTACAAAATTATCTTAGCACCTTTATTTTGTTTACATTTTTTTATATTTTTTACCAAATATTATAAATTATAAATAATAATAAATTAATAATAAAAATAAAATAAATAATAATTATCTGAAGTCAGGATTCGAACCTCTGAACTCTGCGCCATCGAAGCATTGATGGAATATGTAAAATAAACGAAGACAACAAGCACTGTGACGAAAAAATCTTACGCTTTTTAGGGTTCCGTACCCAAAGGGTACCAACGGGACCCTATTACTAAGCCGCTTACGCTGCTTTTTTCTGCCAATTACGCTGTCCGTCCGTCCGTCCGTCCGTCCGTCCGTCTGTCAGCGGGCTGTATCTCGTAAACCGTAATAGATAGACAGATGAAATTTTCACACATTATGTATTTCTATTGCCGCTATAACAACAAATAATAAAAGTTAAATTAAATTAAAAAAATTAAATTAAAATATTTCCATGGGTACATGAAAATATTTTAATTTAATTTTTTTTAAAGGAACCCTAAAAGAGCGAGGCCCGACTCGCACTTGGCTGATTTTTATTTAACGTTAGGGACGTTTTTTGCCGGCTAGGGTACCCCTCCGCAACGCCCCATAAGGAACTTCGTTCCAAAAAGAATATTTTACTCGCTCCATTTTTTTCTTTGTAGTATGGTGCGGGTGACAGGTCAATAGAACGTAACTAAATTTTATACCATGTTGTTACAGTCATACGGTACAAGGAAAAACTTTAGCTTTTTGTAAACGACTTCGTTCGCAGTGTCGCATGGAGTTCAAAAATCCCGCAGTCATTTTTCTATTTTTATTACTAATTTATTAAATAATAAATTAATAATAAAAATTAAAAAATTAGAGAAAAATTCCACATGTAGAAATTATTTAAAATAAAATAGAAAATTGAAAATTCACTCTGTCGAGCTGGGATTCGAACCATCGACCTTTAACTGTTTAGCGACTATAGAAACCACAAGGCTACGGAGATCTAATATTGTACTGTGAAAATATTGAACACAATGCCAAATTCACATTCAAAAAAGTGTCAGTTTCAAAAAAGTATCGGTTCAATTTTGTCTTAATTTTTTCCGTCTAGCCCCCTTGCGCGCGGTGCGGCCGCGCGATAAGGAACTACGTTCCAAAAATAATTATTTGAAAAATGATGTTTCGTTATAGGTACTTACTTAGCGAATATTGAAAAAAAGTGTGTGTGTCAGCTCCAACGCACGACTGGAGTTTACTCCTTAAAACGTCGTAATGCATTCGCGGCGCTCGCTGCGTCTAGGCGCCGCTCGGACCCGATCGGTACGCGCTCGGCTTCCCGAAGCGAAAGCTATTTCGCATTCGACAACTCAAGCGAAAACCAACCTTATTTACTCAACGTTAGGGTAGAAATTTGCATCGTTGTCAAAAACCTAACAAGGGCATTCGACAACTCAAGCGAAAACCAACCTTATTTACTCAACGTTAGGATAGAAATTTGCATCGTTGTGAAAAACGTAACGAGGTCATTCATAAGTAGATTTTACTCCTCGAATTTTTCTCATAACGGGCGCCTAAAATCGATTCTTAAGGAGTAAACTCCAATAAACTCCAAAAATCTGTTATTTTGACATTAGAATAGAATAGAATAGAAATGTTTTTTATTCAAATAAACTTTTTTACAAGTGCTTTTGAATCGTCGATGAGTCTACCACTGGTTCGGAATGCCGTCCCTGCCGAAAAGAACCAGCAAGAAACTCGGCAGTTGCTCTTTTCAAACAAGTTTACAATATAGTAGATATTATGCTATGCATACATACAGTGTTTCCACAATGAGGAAAAAGAGAATTTACAGGTTAATCATTACCTACTGTCTCATAAATCGCTGGAACGAATTATATCCACGCTTTTTTATCATTTATATAGTCTTCAATTGCAAACCGACACCTCAATTTTATTTATTTGTATAGATTCAGTACGAACTACGAAGCGCTTTCAGTTTTTATTATTCTATTATCAGTATAAAATGGTAAAAGCCTATTCCATTTGAAAATATTTTCAAAAGCTTTAAATGGGTGGATTTTTTTAAAATCGAAACCATTAATCTCAATGAATATTGAGAGATAGATATTGAATTGAGATATAATCAAAATCGTTTTAAAATAAATTCATATTTGTTTTATACTATACCGGTGTATGATTATTATCTATATATATAAAAGAAAGTGGTGTTAGTTACACTATTTATAACTCAAGAACGGATGAACCGATTTGGCTGAAAATTGGTGGAGAGGTAGCTTAGAACCAGGAGACGGACATAGGATACTTTTTATCCCGTTCGAACGCGTTTCCGTCATGTCACTATAAAACGTGGTATAAGAAAAACGCATCTGACATGGAATAACAAAACGCAAATGACAGTGGAATAACAAAACGTAAATGACAGCTAAACGTAATTTTGTCTTTGGTTAATAAGTATGGTAAAAAAATTGACAATTATAAAAAGTGTTATAATAAAGCATTACTGATATTGTAAATGCGAAAGTGTGTTTGTTTGTTGGTTTGTCCTTCAATCACGTCGCAACAGAACAGCGGATTGATGCGATTTTTTGCATGGGTATAGTAATGGATGTAGTAGTTGTTCCTCAGACCGGGAGAGCTACTTTTTATCTCGGATAATGAAAGAGTTAATTCCCGCGGGATTTTTAAAAACTAAATCCATGCGGACGAAGTCGCGGGCATCAGCTAGTTAGATATAAATTGAAGATTTCATATACAAATCGCTTTAAAAACCTAATCGCTCTAGTTCATCTTTTATACAAAAAAGTTGGCTATTGAATGGTGTTTTTAAAATCTACTTTTTAATAGATTTTAACGGATTAGTTTTTCCTCAAATGCAAGTTTTTCATATTTTCCCGTTCCGAACAGTTCACATTGGCTTTGCTTACGTATACTACGTTATAAAGTACATAACTTTCTTTATTGTTCACCTAGAAATTAATTATTATTTGTTTACAAAAATAGCAGTTAGTGATTTATAGCAAGCTATAATTGAAACTGAAAAAACTTTTCTTACCTTCCTAAGTTACAGCATTTCTTAGGGTTTTCTGGTGACCATAGAAAAAAAATTATAACTATGGTTCTAAACTGAATTAACTTCTGGGAGTTCTACTCTAGTATTAAAAAAAGCCTAAAGTTTCGATTAGTGTCATAAAAAGTGATGTCCGATTTTCGGCTCATTTGGGTCCTCCCATTTATAAGCCTGCAGTCATAGCCACTGAGCTGCGTAGAGCCAGGGAGTTGGTTAAGTCGCTCATTATTCTCCTTCTTCTACTTCTTCTTTATCAACCGATAGACGTCCACTGCTGGACAAAGGTCTCTTGCATGGACTTCCACAGGCCTCGGTCTTGCCGATTTGCGCCGCCTGAATCCAGCGGCTCCCTGCGACTCGTTTGATGTCGTCGGTTCACCTAGTGGGGGGTCTGCCAACACTGCGCTTCCCGGTGCGGGGTCGCCACTCCAGCACCTTGGGACCCCAACGACCATCAGCTCTTCGAACTATGTGCCCCGCCCATTTCCACTTCAGTTTCGCGACTCGCTGAGCTATGTCTGTGACTCTGGTTCTCCTACGGATCTCCTCATCTCTGATTCGATCCCGCAGGGACACTCCGAGCATAGCTCTCTCCATCGCCCGCTGAGCGGCCCTGAGCCTACTTATGAGGCCCTTATTGTCCTACTTCTGTTGAAACTACTCTTTGTTTTCAGATTAGTCTACACCATGGCGTTCCTTCTTGAAGTGCAAAGATACTTCACGATAGTACCTCTAGCAGGACCGAGAAGGGTCCTAGAAGATGTTAATATGGACGGATATTTAATACCCAAAGACACTACCGTCCTTATCGCAGTCGGTGACGTGCATTTTGACCCGGATATATGGGAGGAGCCCGGCAAGTTCATCCCGGAAAGGTTTATAGACGAACGGGGGAAACTAAAGAATACTGAGCATATGTACGGGTTTGGAATAGGTGAGTTGCTCTACAAGTTATACAATCGGTGCCAAAACGATTAGGTATAGTATACTACCCAATCCAGCAGCGTTACCTGTTAGTTACCTATAGTTAAAACAAGAAAGATATAGTAAGTAAAGTAAATAAAAAAAATATTTTTAAAAAATAAAATAGAAATTCTAAATAGATGACCCGAGTAATAAGCTACCACGGTATAAAATTTTGTAGAAATCTGTGCGGTAGTTTTTACGTGAAAGAAGGATAAACAAACAGACAAACAGACAAAAAAAAATAGCTTCTGTTTTGATATCTGTATCTTGAACACAATTAGAAGCAAAAACCCTTTTTTGAATCTATTTCATGGACAGAATTGGTTTCGTTTCTGTTTTTTTATTATATGTTTAATAAATAATTTTTAATCCTTTTGAGATTGATAAATAAATCTTAAATCCTGTGTTAATACGATACATAATAAATAATTATCTTACTTTATTTATAATCAGTTTTTTCTATGAATATTCATCGAATAATGGACACAATCGTAACTCCTAATCGAATTTATTAATAGGTACCTGCTTTAAATCAATTACCTACATAAATAAAATTATAATGAGTAAAATAATTGTTAGATAATAGCTATTTATGCAACTGCATCGTAATGAGGGTCATTTTAATTCGAGTGCTGTTTTTTGATACGAGGCTTGCCGAGTATCAAAATAGGATAGTACGAGAATTAAAATGACTAATTACGTTCAGTTGCATACAAGATTTTATCTACGACAAGGAAAATAAAATCATTAACAAAATACGCCGTAGGCTCAATAAAGTAACAAAAAGTAACTCCGTAAGCCGCCACCAGCCGCCTGTGGCGCCTCTGTCAACAAAAAGTAACTCCGTAAGCCGCCACCAGCCGCCTGTGGCGCCTCTGTCGTATGAACGGTACAAAAGTGCCAGAACTCAGAGCCTTAGCTTTAGGTATCCTATTTTAAGAAGATAACCATTTCGATTCAGCTCCCATACAACGAGCTGCATCGAAATGAGAAGCAAAACCGAAAGAGGGTTCATTTCGATTCAGCTGTCAAACTCGAAATTGGAACTTTTCGATGTTGGAGTAGATAAAACATTGTTATGTAACATAAGCAGATTACAAAAAATAATAGTGTATGGGTCCCTTCCGGCTTCCATTTTTCCAAGTAACTATAACTTAGGATGAGTGAATAGGCATCTTCTAGGCAAGCGCGCTCCATCCTAGACTGCATTCTTGCACTTACCATCAGGTGAGATTGCGGAAAAGCGATAGTCTATAAAAAAAAATCGTGTGGTGTCGTAGGACACCAGATAGGAACGAAGTTCCTTATTATAAAAATATCAATTTCCAGTTCTATTCGAGGTATAAAGAAAATAATTATTCGGTTATAGATTTTTTATCGATAAAAATCAAAAAAACTTCTTTACAAAATTATCTTAACACCTTTATTTTGTTTACAATCTTAATATATATAAATTACGTGTCACGTTGTTTGTCCGCGATGGACTCCTAAACTACTTAACCGATTTTGATCAAACTTCGTAACTATCTGTAATTTGGTCCAACTTGAAAGATAGTTTTAGTAGTTATTTGTTTTATTTATATAGGTAAGTTGGCGGTACGAAGTTCGCCGAGTCAGCTAGTGATTTATAAAAATATATAATAACAAGTGTACCTAATTTGTTTTTAATTTTTACCAAATATTATATAATTATAAAATTATAAATAATAATAATATTAAATTAATAATAAAAATAAAATTAATAATACTTATCTGAAGTCAGGATTCGAACCTCTGAACCGATAGTATCACTTCTTCCTCCTCCTTCTTTTTACCGCTGCGCCATCGAAGCATTGATGGAACGTGTAAAATAAACGAAGACAACAAGGACTGTGACGAAAAAATCTTACGCTTTTAATTGTTAACGTTACGGACGTTTTTCGCCGGATAGGGTACCCCTCCGCAACGCTCCATAAGGAACTTCGTTCCAATAATTAAATAAAATTGCAAAGTTAATCACGCTTAAGTTAAGTCACTATAATTTATCATCTTTTGTTTTCAGGTCGCAGGCGATGCCCGGGCGACTCGCTAGCGAAGTCGTTTATATTTATAGTGTTTGTCGGAATAATGCAGACTTACCGCGTAGAGTGCAGCAATGGGGTGCTACCCAGTGAGGAGCCAGTAGTCGGCCTCATATCCTGTGCAAAGCCTTACACCGTTGAGTTTGTGGCGAGAGAATAATGGTCGCGGGCTCCTGTACTAGTTTAATTGGAAACCAATAAAAAAAGAGTATATTCTCATTAAAAAAAATCTTTTTTTTTATTCAATGACAAGCTTCACAAGATAGTCCTTGACTGCGATATCATATAATGGTAAGTAACGATGTAGTCTAAGATGGTAGCGGGTTAACTTGTAAGGGGCCATGCAATGAACTGAATGATCATTGCATGGCCATTACCCTTATCGGTTTCTATACGCCATCGTACCGGAACGCATCGCTTGGCGGCATGTCTTTGACGGTAGGGTGGTAACTAGGCACGACCAAGCCTCCCACTAGACCAGATTCCCGACTGTCTAAGAGTTGCCGATCAAAATCGTATTCATTTGATGGCATTCTTCTTCTTCTTCTTCTTTGTCAACCGATAGACGTCCACTGCTGGACAAAGGTCTCTTGCATGGACTTCCACAGGCCTCGGTCTTGCGCCGCCTGAATCCAGCGGCTCCCTGCGACTCGCTTGATGTCGTCGGTCCACCTGGTGGGGGGTCTGCCAACACTGCGCTTCCCGGTGCGGGGTCGCCACTCCAGCACCTTGGGACCCCAACGACCATCAGCTCTTCGAACTATGTGCCCCGCCCATATCCACTTCAGTATCGCGACTCGCTGAGCTATGTCGGTGACTCTGGCGTCAAAATAAAATATTCCTTGACAGTATTAATTTAAAGTCACGTATTCAGTACAACCGATTTTAACATGGAGCGTTATGGAGCGTATCGTACATACCTAAATGTATAAGAATGCATATACGAAATTGAGCTCTAACTCAATGTTGTTATGGTTTATTTTACTTTGATGCTAATGCCATCAAATGAATACAATTTTGATCGGCAACTTTTAGACTATCGGGGGGCAGACCAGAGACAATTCAGAATTAATAAATTCCCAAATCGACCCCGCTGGGAATCGAACCAAAGGCCTCCCAGTTATAAGACCACCAGCGCTCACCACTGCGCCAGCCAGTCATTAAAAATATCTTTTTTGGGGTCCCGTACTATTTTGTGCCTTTTGGGGTGGAGACTTTAGGGCCGTGGGGTCCGGAGGCTCGAGCTCACTTTGAAGAACTTTCAAAAAATCAACCCCGCCGGGAATCGAACCAAAGGCCTTCCAGTTATAAGACCACCAGCGCTCACCACTGCGCCAGCCCGTCATTAAAAAATGTCTTTTTAGGGTCCCATACTAAAATATTTTGTGCCTTTTGGGGTAGAGACTTTGGGGCCGTGGGGTCCGGAGGCTCGAGCTCTCTTTGAAGAACTTTCAAAAAGGTCAACAAATCTATCGAAGATCCAAGAGCTTGCCTTGGCTGAACAATTAGGTTGGCCATCAAAAGGGATATCCGGCTGCCCACAGGATAGTATAAAAAAACTTATTACATTGTAATAGCTTCATAATAATATTGTAAAATGATTATTTTGAAAAGAGCAACTGCAGAGTTTCTTGCCGGCTCTTCTCAGCAGAATCCGCTTTCCGAACCGGTGGTAGGTAGAGTCAGTGACTTGTCATAAGAGCCATAGGTTGGCCTACGTGAAATAAATAATTTTGAATTTGAATGCTTTTAGGTTGATAGGTTATAGTAATGCTTGTATGCCGCGCTGAAGTGACATCGATGAGGTATTAGGTATAGATTCTGGGATAAAAAGTAGCCTATGTCACTCTACAGGTCCTCAACTATACCCATGCAAAAAATCACGTTGATCCGTAGCTCTGTTGCGGCGTGATTGAAGGACGAACCAACAAACACACTTTCGCATTTATAATATTAGTATGATGATTAAATTGATCAACCGCTACACGCAACTCGACTGGGCAGCGTTCAGGATGTTCCGAGACGCCTTCTCATCCAAAATCCCTCAGTGCCTGAAGACTAAAGTCTTCGAACAGTGCGCGTTGCCAGTGATGAATTACGGAGGAGAAACAAAGTCACGAAACCGAAGTGGAAATGGGCGGGGCACATAGCTCGAAGAGCTGATGGTCGCTGGGGTCCCAAGGTGAGACCTTTGTCCAGCAATTGACTTTTATATGTTGATAATTAGAAGAAGAAGAAATTAGTTAAAAAAGTAATATAACTGGGTTTTGTTTTAATAAATATCAATACTTACCTACCACGCAATGTTTATCCTCTACATGGAATATTAAATCGGACTAAAGTTAAACATAAACATGCATTATAAGCACTCCGATACAGGTTCAAGCGGTGAAGGTCAGAAACACCTACATTGCAGTTAATTTGCTAATGGCTTCTGCACGGCTGGCTTTGTTTACAAAGCTTTTCATGAAACGTTATAACGATTTCGAATTTATGTGTTTCTATTTGATGTGCCTGACGTAACTTGCCGAAGGTTTGTTTGTTTCCAGTTCAAGTTCAAGTTTAAAATCATTTAAGTATTTAATGTAGGCCAACTTGTAGCTCTTATGACACGTCATGAATCTACCACCGGTTCGGAAAGCTGATTCTGCTGAGAAGAGCCGTCAAGAAACTCAGCAGTTGCTCTTTTCAAAACAAAAATGTTACAAAATGTATGTACAATGTTTGCATGCTTGTACGTAGGGTATTTATTAATTTTTTGAAAGAGGTGGTCTTATAAAAAAAAACTTATCAACCGATAGACGTCCACTGCTGGACATAGGTCTCCTCCACATAGACTTCCACAAGCTTCGGTCTTGCGCCGCCTGAATCCAGCGGCTCCCAGCGACTCGATCGATATCGCGGTCCACCTAGTGGGGGGTCTGTCAACACTGCGCTTCCCGGTGCGGGGTCGCACTTGCGGGGTTAGTAAATATCTATCTATTTGTCTGTCTGTCTTTATATTTAAAATCATCATCATCATCATTAGCAACCCATCAACGGCTCACTAGGTCTCCTCTCAGGGAAGGATTTAGGCCATGATCCACCTCGCTGGCCCAATGCAAATTGGCGGACTTCACACGCCTTTGAGAACACTATTGTAGAACTCTCAGGTGGCGTGCAAATTTCCTCACGAAAATCAGATTATTAGTATTTGGTAGTTTTTTCTTCAATGTATATTCGTACGAACAAAGGTACATTGAGTACTAATGCAACCTGTAACTGGATGGTTACACCATTGCTTCCTCTCCATAATTTCAATCAAGGTGCATACCGTAGGCTACTAGGATAACTATTATGATTATAACTAGGATTAGTTCCATGGTGTATAAGTATAACCTAATAACAGGGAACCTACTTCCAAATTATACAAAGGTTGTATTCATTATCTTCAAAAAAGCTTATCTATGATCTAATCTAAGAAAAAAAGAAAATTTTTGCCACTGTTATTTTCTTTGATGGATGTTGACGTTTGACAACACCTAACTCAATAATAGTAAACTAATCCAAACAAAATATATAGATTTTCATATTAAATCTTACATGATAATTAAGTGTATCCGATTAAATTCTTGTTAATTATCAAACTCTGTGAGTATCAGTAGTGTCGAAGTGCTGGTGGTGCGTGACCCCGAACCGGGGAGCGCAGTGTTGCAAACCCCCAAGTGGACCAACATCAGTCGAGTCAGCTGCAGGATACAGACGGCACAAGGCCCAGACGTGTGGCAGTCCATGCGAGAGACCTTTGTTCAGCCGTGGACGTTTATCGGTTGATAAAGAAGTGTGTATCAGTATAATAAGTACAGTACCGCATCAACGGTAAACTAGGTAAATAAAACTGTCGAAGTCGCGAGAAAGAAATATACATTTCCTTAAATAATCTTTATTAGACTGCAGTTCGGATACTAATCAGAAGTTTCAATCAACGTGGAAACTCATTGGAAAATACTGCTTTTGAAATCCGAAGAAAACTTGAAATCTAAGCGAAAAACAGCGCGATGAAAAGCTGTGACTATCCAAAGAATAACCGATAATACGCTTAATGGCGTTTCTAATTAAGCTGTAATGATGGCCCCAGATTCCTATACAATTTGTACGTATTGTGATTTTTTTCTTTAATGACAAGATTAGCTCCTTGATTTTTATCTCATGTTGTGACTAGCTTTTGTCCGCGGCTTCGCTCACGTTAAGTTTGATTTTTCATAATCCTATATTTTACCCCCTTTAGGGGTTAAATTTTCAAAAATCCTGTCTTAGTTGATGCCTTTCAGCCCGATCCATGGGCGCCGGCAGAAATAATTTCCAGGTGGTGCAGATTTTAGTTTTCTTACAATCTTTCTCTTTGCCGTTTATGATTGTTAATAAAAAGATGAAATTTTAGTCGGAATGTTGGAGACATTTACATATTTCTGACTATTCATTATGAATTTATTTTATAGGTACCAACAGACGGCTTTTTATTTCAATAATTCCTGTTGATCCCGAGATTCCCAAGGGGTGCAAGTGCACCCCCTGGCACCCCCCTGCCGGCGCCCATGGCCCGATCCGTCCAGTGGTTTGAGCTGTGCGTTGATAGATCAGTCAGTCAGTCACCTTTTACTTTTATATATTTAGATAAGTGACGATACAGTCTAAAATGAACTTGACCTGAATAGAGGTTTACGTTAGTTTATGTTTGTTAGTTTAGATTGTTCGTTTTACTAAAACCGTACTAAAACGTCAGTTTTACGTGGCAGAGAACCGCTGACCGATTATGTAAATGCTGCATCAATCATTGCTAACATTTCAATTGTGAATGATTGGTTGAATTTATCGCGTGCTTTCTGTAACAATTCATTTTAGCCAATAGCAAGAGAGTATCGGACAATTGCAGCATCGGAGTAAGCAGTGACAGCCTAGCCAATTAGTGGTAATTGCACCCGTCACACTGTAGCAAACATATTTAGACAACCACACTGCTGAAACACTACATTCTTTTGCGGTGCGGCTTTACAAATTTACTGGTAAAATGGTAACAAGCCACGGCCAGAAGCAAATTAGAAATTAAGAATTCATGGAACAACAAACGTATTTCACTATAGTATAATCTGTCAAATTATATAAATACTAGCTGATGCCCGCGACTTCTTCCGCGTGGATTTAGTTTTAAAAACCCACGGGAAATCTTTAATTTTCCGGGATGCCTATCCCGTTCCCTCCAGGTTCTGAACTGTATCAATCCATTTAACCTATCCAAAAACCACGTCAATCCGTAGCTTTGTTGCAGCGTGATTGACGGACAAACCAACCAACCAACAACAAGCATTTATAATTGTAAAATTAAAACCACGATAATAAAGGGGATCTAATTAAATTATAGAACACACAAGCTACTATTGTGAATTAAATATGATGGTCAGATATATTCCCTCGCAGACTTTTTTGTAAAGAATAATGAGTGCTTTAATCATGTAGTACATAATTTTTATGTATCATCAATAGTTTTCTGAGCACACGCCAAATAATGCATTTTATAGGCAAAATTTTGCTACTTTAGGTTACATTATTGCAATTTTAGCCTATTTACATATAGCCTATGTTACTTCCTGATAACTTAGCTTTCTATTGGTGACAAAATGGTTAAAATCGGTCCAGTAGTTACAGAGCCTATTCGGTACAAACAAACAAACAAACAAAAAATCCTTCCTCTTTATAATATTAGTTTAGATTTGTCGTACAAAGTGCAGCAAGCACTATGCACCGCTTAACCTCCCGCAATAGAAACGCAGACAATGGCCTGGCCTGTAACCCCTCTCTGAGACCCGCGCCCAGTAAAGAGCTGTTTATGGGTTGTTGATCCTGATGATGATGATGATGATGATGATGATGATGCTCCTGCCAGGAATCGTTGTCATGACTTCCGACATAAGATAACACAGTGCACAACACTGCGCTAGGACAGTCATCGTTATTTGAATATGAATCTAACATATATTTTTAGAATACACGAATATTTAAAAATACCAAAAATGCGGAGCAGATTTGTTGATTTTCCAATAAGGAAAACGTCTTCAACTTCTAATGAAAAAACGGTAAGAAAAGTAGCAGATATATACCTAAAGTACGTAGTTTACAGTCCGCCCGCCCGCATGAGTTTTTATAATTGTAAAAATTTAAATATAAACTTCAATTAAATGGTTTGTCTAGTATTTTCCTCGTAGGTGTAGTATAAAACACTATGTATTACTCGGGAGAAAGTGCGATTCAAACTGCACACTCATATGTAATCGATCTCTTTCACCCCTCAGTGTACAATGTACTATTTATAAGCAAGCGCGCTCTGTCTTAGATTTTTTAATATCCAAATTATAGTTTTAGCAACCCTAGACATTTTATTGAGTTGAGTTTTGTTGAGTGTACAACTGTACACTCAAGTCGAGGCTGGTATATATATATATATCTACATATGTATCTATATATTTTAATAATAAATCTGATTAATTTTCAGGAATCAAATATCAGCGATCATTTTCGATGGAAAAGTATTAAACAATTTGTCTACATAGCTCATGCTTTCGCCTCAACGAGTTGCAGTTTCGATTTATTTTCCAAAGTGTTGGTTGTTCACGGTAAATATTGAAACTTATTATTATAAATACCTTAACCGTTTCCCTTGTGCCCGCAGCGTCGCTGACGTTAAGTTCGATTTAAAGTTGGGAAACTCGCGCGGCAACTCTTTATTTTCCGGAATAAAAAGTATACTATGCCTATGTCACTCTCCACGTAAAATCACGTCGATCCGTAGCTCTGTTGCAGCGTGACTGAAGGACAAATTGACAAACAAATACACTTTCACTTTTATAATATTAGTAAGATACCTTTCTCATTCTACACTACCTATGCCCAGTAACGTAATGGATCAGCGATGGGCTAAGATTTAGATGAATATTTGATAATATATTTATGTGTTTTTCAGCTCACATTTTCGAGTATATAATATACGCAATATTGATAGGTGTAAGCTATATGTTCATGGACTTCTTCATAAAACAGTACACTAGGAGGTTGGATACATGTAAAGCAATTAATCCTTTGATGAGAGGGGTTTCCTTTGGAATCCTTATGCAGACTGCGTTATGGACTCTCCTGGTTAGTTTCATTTATTAGCTTGGTATGTATCTATGAATCTATGTTACCGAATTTTCGGACTCGCTTTTCATCCCCTTCAAAACGTCGGATTGATTTGAAACCCCGCATACTTATCAAGGACCGATGACAATGCAATAATTTAAATAGTTTGTCCCATTATCCTTGCCAGGATCCTAAGGATTAGCTGTGGATGGGGCTGGAAGGTGGTAACTCTGTAATAAAATGACGTAACTCTATCGAGTTTGGGCTAGTTTAATTCGTCTTGACTAGTACTCTGGTCCCACATGATATCCAGGGAAGCTGAAAGGTTGTTATGGGAACTCGATATCTGTATTGAAACTACGTAACCCCATCGAGTTTGGGTTTGTTTGATTTGTCTTGACAAGTACTGTGGTCCCAGATGATATCCAGGGAATATGAAAAGTTATTAAGTGAACTATGTACTGAAACTACGTAACCCCATTGAGTTTGGGCTCGTTTGATTCATCTTGACAAGTACTCTGGTCCAAGATGTTATCAAGGCCTGATGATGGAGCTGAAAGGTTGGTAAAAAGTGAGGGAAAAGGGTCGTTTTCGTTTTCGTTTTCGTCTTCTACTTCGTCATCGTATTCGTTTTCGTTTTACTTTCCCGTTCCCGTTTCCGCTTCCCCTTCCGCTTTTGTCGTCCGTTTTCGTTCGTTTCGTTTCCGTTTCCATTTCCGTTTCCGCTTCTCCTTCTGCTTTCGTTTTCCGTTTTCCGTTTCCGTTTCGGTTTCCGTTTCCGTTTCCGTTTCCATTTCCGATTCCTCTTCCGCTTCCCCGCTTCCGCTTGCACTTCCGCTTCCACCTCTGCTTTCGCTTCCGCTTCCGTTCCGTTTCGTTTCGTTCCGTTTCGTCATTCAATGAAATTCATGGAATAAAATCACACATTAAAAATAACCACTGCTTTGCACATGTAAAAAAGAAAAAGTTAAGGATAGAAAAGTATAACAACACAAATCTCCCGAATCGGAGGAGCCGCAGAACTATAGGCAATGTCTTTCTGGTCCCAGATGATATCCAGGGAATAACTGCTGAAAGGGACACTGGCTGTTGCCTTCGCGACTTCGTCCACGTGGAATTAGGTTCTTTGAAAATCCCGTGGGAACTCCTGGTTTTATTAGGATGAAATTAACACAGCAGGTCTGCAACCATACCCTTCAAAGAATCACGTAGATCCGTTGCTCGATATAACTTGAAAAATTATGGAATTGTATATAAACATTCTACCCCCTATTTAACTCCTAGGGGGTAGAATTTACAAAATTTGTGAAAGACATAATTCTTTATATTTAATTATGAGCCTAAATACTAAGTTTCATATACACACATAACTTGAAAAATAACTCGAATAATAAGGACTGTCTTAAAAACTTTCATCCCCTATTTTGTGCTTTTGGGGGTACAATTTTCAAAAACTGTGAAATACGTATTTATTTGTTTTTAATCGAAAGCCTAAATATAGAGTTTCATATACCATTCACATGTTTCACATATTCCTGCAAATATATATATTTTTTATTAAATTATTATTATTATTTAGCACAATAATCTATGTGTGCCAACAGTTGTACTCAGATGTATCAGTGTAGTGTAGACAGGCAACAAAAGAGTGCGTGTGTTTTGCTTGCAGCACAGTATTTAATACATGAGCTATTGCCAGCAAACATATATACATATATACATAACTTGAAAACTGACGGACTTTCATACAAACCATCAAACCCTATTTCACCCCTTCGGGGGTAGAATTTTCAAAATATGTATCAATACTTCTTTATTTTTAATAAAGAGCCAAAATACCAAGTTTCATAAACATAACTTGAAAAATAACGTGAAAAATGAAGGACTCTCATACAAATATTTAACCCCTTTGGGAGTAGAATAGGCTATTTGACTACTTTTAGAAAATCATCTTAAATTGTTAATAATGCTATGCTGAAGCTAACAAAACATATATTTCGGCATAATTTTCATTATTTTTCATAAAAATCGAGAAATAAATTCAAAAAAATTAATTGCCGCCGAAACGTTCCATTTGCTCTCATGACGTAACAGTTCACATTTCAAACAATGACAATTTTATAATATGTGTTTAGGCCGCGTGTCGCATACTATTTGGTATTTAATAAATAGTAACGATGAAAAACAGACGAAATTAGCCTATTACGCCGCACAAACACGTCGAAATGTATTGACAAAATGAGAATTCCATAGGTGGTGTGGACTGTGACGTCATTCGAGATCACGGAACGTTTTCGATCACGTGACCATGGCCAGAATTATAGCAATTTTATTTAATGTTTTCTAATTAAATAAAGCTTTATTTTTTAGTTTTGTCGTATGGAATAATGTTTTTAGATAATAATCTTTTAGGATGACAGCAGTTGAAACGATATTTTTATTATAGTCAAATACCCTATTTTCAGGAACTGTGAAATATGTACTTTTTCGTTTTTAATTTAAAGTCCAAATACCTACCAAGTTTCATGGGTATAACTTTAAAAATGACTGACTCATACAAACTTTAACCCCCCATTTAACCCCCTTGGGGGTGGAATTTCAAAAAATCCTTTCTTAGAGTTTCTTAGTGCTCGCCTACGTCAAAAAACATACTGTCAAAATTTGAAGTTTCTAACTTCATAAACCACATGAGCTTAGGCTGTGCGTTGATAGATCCGTCAGTCAGTCAGTCAGTCAGTCAGGACAAGTCTTTTATAAGTATAAAGTAGAAAAATTAAAAATTCATCATAACAAAGACTGCTCGAAAAGATATTTTTTTCATTAAAATTGTTTGTTCTAAGTGAGAGAAATAATAATTATTTTCATTTGCATTTACATTTTAATTTACGAGTCGAAGGATGTTTGATAAAAAATGCGTATTTTCTACTATACCGATACCAGCGTCTTTGTTTCCCAGGGAACTTTTCCGGAATGAAAAGTTTATGTACGTCTCCAGGGCGCGAGTTTTCTGTGCGACACGTGCCCTTGAATCCCCTGAACGATACTCATCGAAACTATTTGTACCACTCGACCCCTTTCCACAGAAATAGAAACCTATGTCCGGCATTGGACGACTATTAAATTGAGAAAGAAGAGAACAAGAGACTTGTATTCTGCCTATGGCAAGGTCTAATTGTTACAGACAGACAAAGTACTTTCGCTTTTATTCTATTATTATGGATTCGCTATCTCAAACTTGATTAATATTCCTTTCTTCTTATCCCAGTAAAAATCTTAAGCTAGATGCAGGAACAACAGCGGGTAGAGTTTGTACTTCTACCTTTCAGATTTTAGTCTACTCGAAGACATGAGCTATTTATCTAAGCATTTCATTGAATTGATTCAACAAAAGTAGAGCTAAGAAATGAGAACTTCTAAAATATAGTAAATTGTTCGAATGATTTGCTAATCATTTTCGAATAAATCGTTATTCGGATAAATTTTCCATATTCGATTGATTTTTCGATCGAAATATCATTCAAGTTAATGATGAATGAAAACATTCAAATTAATGGTTCAATATAAGTTCATTCGAATAAAAACAAGTTTATTAAACAAGAAACATAAACAAGTAGTATAGAGAAAAATCAGAATAACGCACAACAGCGAGGCAATGTGACTGTTAAGTCATTATTATAGTCAACTATCATGTTGATACGATATAATATGGCCGAAGTTCCCAAACTCCATAGACTGCGTTGATTCGTTGGTTGAAATTTCTTTTTCATCATACCTATTCGAAAAACGAATATTGGCTTCCGAGGATAGCGGGAGCAAAATTTAATTTTAACCCCATGGGACTTTTCATTTCTCTCTTCTGATTGGTCCGCGTTAGTGCTTTAGCATACTAAAGCACTAACGCGGACCAATCAGAAGAGAGAATTCAAAAATGTTTGAGAAGCTGTGGTCTTCGATAAGTCACGTGATCAAAGTCGATTAGATATACATATATACGCCCATACTTCCAACATAAATAATATTAATGTTTAATTATTTCATCAAAATTTATTTTTTGTTTTATTTAAACTTTCATTATATCTACGTATTGGTAATGTCTATACTCTATACATAGTAGGTTGATACTAGCTTTTTATCATAGGTTATGATGAAAAATAGTGTGTGTCATTCGGGGCCAAAATTTTTTGTTCTCGGGCGGCGTATATTGAACTCCTTGCTACGCTCAGGATTCTACTTTAGAATCCCTCGCTGCGCTCGGGAATCTACTATAGAATCCTTCACTTCGCTCTGAATTCAAAATAGCGCCCTCGGGGAACAAAAAATTCCTTTGGCCCCATATAACACAAATAACTATTTTTTTCTTATTTACTTTACATTATTCCAGTAGTCAATTTCTTACAATCGAATAAATCTAATAAATATTCACGTTCACCAACCTAATTAGCCTCTCTGCGACGCGTCGCGTGTTAAAAGTGCGTTACCGCTTTAGTTAGGCACGTGGAACTTATAAAAAAATTCAATTTTAAAATGAGACCTTTAGAAAAGCATCGTAAAGGAACTTTACAAAGTGACATCCGCGTTAATGAAAAAATGTGTAGAGCAAAAGATCCTAAAGCCGTTGGATTACATTTTTACTGTAGCTCAAGTGAAGTTTAGTTTACTATTTTAAATGGTGACCTTTTAACCAACGTAAGTAATTAACAGTCAGATATTAAGCTGGTCAAGGCCCGATTGGCAGACTTCATACACCTTTGAAAAACTATGGAGAACTCTTAGGCGTGCAGGTTTTCTGGCGATGTTTTCCTTCACCGTCAAAGCTATTTAGTTGCTTAAGTGCCGTTTTCAACAAGCAACGTCGAATAAGTTTATTATTCCAGGAATAAATTGGGCAGTCTGACATTCTGTTATTGTATTAAAAATCTGTCAAAATATCAAATTTACGCTCGGATAATCGCTCCTTCTTTCTCCTGGGAATTTTCTCCGCAAGTAGGCATATCCACCCATTTTGCGTGGTTCCACTGGTGCGGCTCTCTGCCAAATCATTCCATCCAGCCGAGCTCACTCCAGAATCCGAGCAGGCCACCCAGGTCGGCGAGAACTTCCGGAAGTGTTGCTGGAGAGCCAATATATTTCTGTCGTTGGTCGGAAACACTGCAGTACGTGTTCTGGTGTCTCATCGCCCTCCATGCACGCTCTGCATAGAGGGCTGTCGATGATACCTAAAATAAAAATTAAGTGGCACTCGGGGACTGCCGCGGTGAAGCTATTGCTTAGCATTTTTTATCAACTTATGTAATTATAATATTTATGCAATATTTTTTTGCATAATAAAAATTATGCAAAAAAATAAATTAAAAAACAATCAAACAAGAAAAGCGCACTGTCACTACTTCGCGAGTGAGATTCGAACTTACGACATCTAAAGAAAACGGCCGCTTGCCCACTGCGCCAAACAGAGCTAAATGTGAACCTCTAAAATGTTGAACGCTTACTGAACGAGGGTGTTAGGTTTATTTTCGTTACGGAATTTCTTGATTCGGTCGCCGCGCTCAAACTGTTTGTTTAAGTTCTAGTTCAAAGCCCGCGATAAAAGCTATGCAATAGCTTAAAATTTGCTTGTTGAGCGAACCCACATCTCGGATAAGACTTACTTTACGTTGGTGAAATTGGCCCTTAAACGCACATAACTCCGAGAAATCAAGTAGGCGTGACTGGGATCGAACTCATCGAACCCTGGATCCCTCCAAAATTACACCGAAATCTTATCCAGCCTAGTGGTTAAGAAATCACTGCTTCTAGGCTTACCTTATGTAGGTAAAATATTTTGTAATTGTTATATTTTTGTAGTCCGGGTAACAAATTGGGCAACTGTAATGTAAACCTATTTATCAAATTACCAACCTTATTAAAACAAGAAATATGTACCTAGTTACATAATATTTGGTATTTTTAATAGGGCGGCAAAGCAAGCAACATTAATCTGATATAATTTTTGCAATCATTAATTTCGCTAGGCTCCTACTAATGAAAAACATAGCACGCATTATTGTCGTTCACTTCATTATGAATTCAACAAATTAATCCGATTAATGAATAATTATATTAATTGATAGTTATTAGATTTCTGAAATACCTCAATTTGTAACCCTTTTTTTTCGTTTACAAGTTTCGAATTGTACAAAATGGCAAGGTCAAATTGCGATAGCGCATGTCAATTGCGTTGGGTAAGCAACGTTGACCCAAATCAGTAATCAGATGGGTGACCGAATTTGGAAGTCCGAATTTGACCTTATTGTTTCCACCATGCGTTTAACACATAATTTGTCCCGGTCCTTAAACGACATTTGAATCTGAATAATAAATAACTTTTAAACCAGAAGTTATAAACGTAAATAATAAATTTACCTTTCACTGTATTCTCCGGAAATTACATAATGGCAGGGATTTTTTCTGAATTATATTGCGATGAGCTCCCCAAAATTTAGTACTACTAGAAAACTTACTAAAATTTTATTCAATCGATAAGTACCAAAAAATGCATTTAAAGTTTGCCTTTAAGTTTCCGCGCGTAAACGCTAGACGCCTCACGTCGACGATGTGATGACGTCGAAGGACAGTAAATTCGTTCGCTCAAATGGTTGGCGCCCTTTGTAAAGCCGACACATAGCGACCGCCGCCGGTACATGCCGAAGGCGGCGCGACTTGTGTGACCCACTGTGTACTTTAGTGCGTCACGCTAAATATTTGTGTGCTGTATTATGATGAGAGTATATGTATATAAAGTGATGATTCACATCTAATACTACCAGTATTTTGATTTTGTATTTTTCATTAATCTAAAAATGTTTAAATAAATGGTGGTACTAAATGATTAAATAATGTATTTATTTATTTTCACATAGTTTCTAAAATACCGTGTATTTGTACTGCAAACTAGTTGAGCGGATGAACTACATAGACTACTGACATATGACGTATTATATTGGCGGGAACTGTTTGACGTTTCGCATATTTGTAACATAGACAAAAAAGTGAAAACTTTGAAATTAAATATAAAATTTATTTTATAATGTTCTGAACTGAAACTTCCACTTCCCGATTCCTTATTGCCTAAACTATCAAGGTATGTGATGTCTGCCAATTTGCATTGGGCCAGGGTGGTGCACTATGGCCTATAATCGTTCTCTGAGAGATCTGCACTCAGTAGTGAGGCGTGGATCGGTTGCTGATGATGATGATGATAATGATGATTTTATCTTTCACTGTCCAATATTGCATTCCATTTTGCTGAAATAAGCAGTTAAATTAAAATTTTTCATCGAAACGTATTTTTATTCATTAGCTTGATGAAGTTCTTAACAGATTAACCAGATAAAAGCTATTCATGTGGTTTTAATGTATTTGAAGCGTACTCCACAGTCACAACCGTTACGAGAAACACACATTAACCCTTGGATTGGCGCGGCCAGAATTGGGACTCTGTGCTTAAATTGCGCCGCGTCATCTGTTCACGCGTGGGAAATCCGGCGCGCTAATTAAAAATTAATTTCTCTAAAATTTTGTATAGAACATAATATGTATAAAATTTTGTATAGAACATAATATGTATAAGACTGATATTGTTGGAATCGTGTTGAATTAGGCTTTAATTTAATATAAATACTTGTCCATACATAATTATTGAAATAGATAGCAAGATCTCATGATATCTCATCTCATCTTATCTAATCTAATTTTTTTTATTTTTATAAATAATAAAATTCTTATATATCTTTTCATTACATCTTTACACATCACCCTATCATATAAAAATAAAAAACAAATCTCTTCATTAATTTTTTTACACAAAAAGCTTTTTCGAGCACTTGAGTCCGAGGGACATCCGAGGGACATATATTTGTCGTGATGGACAAGGGTCATGTTTACATCTTTACGTTTATTTTCTTAGAATACTGTGGTTCGACTGGCAATTTATTCATATTTATCTTAAAGTATGGTTCACATACTCATTACAAACAAAAGCAAGTTCTATTCGAGGTATAAAGAAAATAATTATTCGGGTATAGATTTTTTATCATGATTTTTTATCGATAAAAATCAAAATGACTCCAGGGAAGCCTAAATATAGATTTTATAAAATATTAAAAATAAAATTGCGCGCCCCCGGGTGGGCTCGAACCACCAATCTTTCGGTTAGCAGCCACACGCGAGCCAATTGCGCCACGGGAGCGATGCACAACTCGTTGAAATTATTTTATAAGGTATTTTTTAGGCCATCAAAAAATGCATAAAAGTGTCGTTACAACTTTTGGTCTTATTTTTTTCCGTCTAGCCCTTAGTTAAATTATTACCTTTTAGTTTTTATTAATTTTTATTAAGTCGACTATTATAAATCGAATATATGTTACGAGTATTAGGTGAACGATTATTTTGTAAAGTTTTTTAATTTAATTTATTTTATATTATTTCCTTTATGATGACTAACCCAAAAGAAGGTATATATAACGGGAGCCCATGCATGATAATTTTTTTATACGAATTGATAGTAAAAATTAGACGAACAAAATAAGCTCTTGGTATTATTGATATTGATTATTTACAAAGATTTACAGTGATCGTAAATACCACCATGCTGCTAATTTGCATTGGGTCATTGGTGGAACATGGCCTATAAGGGCCTACATTATATATCTCCTCTGAGAGTTGACCTGCACTCATTAGTGAGCCGTTGATGGGTTTTCATGATGATGTCTATCAATCCTTACTAATATTATAAATGCGAAAGTGTGTTTGTTTGTTGGTTTGTTGGTTTGTCCTTCAATCACGCTGCAACAGGGCTACGGATCGACGTGATTTTTTGCATGGGTATAGTTGAGTACTTAGAGAGTGACATAGGCTTTTTATCCCGGAAAATCAAAGAGTTCCCGAGGGATATTAAAAACTTAATGACGAAGTCGTGGGCATCAGCAAGTGTTGTATAATGGAAACGCTCACGTCGAGCAAAGCAGCCATGAAATAGTCGATAACGTTAGCCGATGAACAAGTGCAAACTTTCTATCCGGTAATACTTTACACGTGTCTCGCATTTACACGGACCGGACCTAATGCACGGATAGAACGCCACATTTGCAAAAAAGAATCATTCGAACGAAGCCAAAGCCTTTGTGGTTCTCTAATTTAAGGTAAAAAGAGCCTCGGCGCTGCTCCATTGAGCAGCACGCTCGAGAGTGGACTTAGCCGAATCTCCAGCGCCGCCGGCCCGAGCAAACTTGGCTCTAAAAAGAAAATCTATATTATATATATAACTAGTAGGGCGCGTGGGTGCGCGGCCCGCAAGCGGACCGCGGTTTTTCTACTCGGCAAGTAGACTTTTAGGTCTTGATCATTTTCTATCAAATAACCACTCTTCCATCTTTTAAACTCTCCGAGATAGACACCGTTGAAGTTTGTATGGCCGCCATCTTGAATCCGCCATTTTGGATTTTTTTTCAGCTCACTGCCAATTGGATGAGGTTTCAAGTGACTTTTGTTCGAGCACCCCCACCTATCTTCATTACCATGGCCGTGCTCCTCACCCACCTTCCAAACCCTCGATCATCATATGTCATCATTTGTCATAATGAAAATTCCTCAATAAAAGAAAATCTTGAAAAGGAACCGTATCAAAGTCTTGCATGATTCCCGGCTTCTAGTCTCTTCAATATTCGCCATATATTTTGTATCAAGAAAAAAAAAAATCCGCCATCTTGGATTTTTTTTCTATTCATCAAATAGACCTTTGGGTTCTGATCATCTTTTGCCAAGAAACCACTCTTCCATCTTTTATACTCCCCGAGATAGACACCGACGATGTTTGTATGGCCGCCATCTTTTTTCCGCCATTTTGGATATTTTTTCAGCTCACTGCCAATTGGATGAGGTTTCGAATGACATTTGTTCGAGCACCCCCCACCTATCTACAATACCCTGGCCGTGCTCCTCACCCGTCTCCGAAATCCTCAATCATCAGCTCTCTCCATAATTTTCCTCCGAATGAATTTTTGTCTTCTATACGAAACCATTAGTGAAAAAAAAATTTTTCATACAAAATTTTACAGGAGAGGTGATCAATCAGTGAGTGAGTGAATCAGTGAATCAGCACGAACAGCTATATATAATAACTAGTAGGGCGCGTGGGTGCGCGGCCCGCAAGCGGACCGCGGTTTTTCTACTCATCAAGTAGATCTTCGGGTCCTGATCATTTTCTATCAAATAACCACTCTTCCATCTTTTATACTCCCCGAAATAGACACCGACGAAATTTGTATGGCGGCCATCTTTTTTCCGCCATTTTGAATTTTTTTTCAGCTCACTGCGAATTGGATGGGGTTTCGAGTGACATTTGTTCGAGCACACCCCACCTATCTTCAATACCCTGGCCGTGCTCCTCACCCACCTTCCAAATCCTCGATCAGCATATCTCATCATTTGTCAGAATGAGAATTCTTCTATAAAAACAAATTTTGAAAAGGAACCGTATCAAAGTGTTGCATAGTTCTCAGCTTCTAGTCCCTTCAATATTCGCCATATATTTTGTATGAAGAAAAAAAAATCCGCCATCTTGGATTTTTTTCTATTCATCAAATAGACCTTTGGGTCCTGATCATCTTTTGCCAAGAAACCATTCTTCCATGTTTTATACTCCCCGAGATAGACACCGACGAAATTTGTATGGCGGCCATCTTTTTTCCGCCATTTTGAATTTTTTTTCAGCTCACTGCGAATTGGATGAGGTTTCGAATGACATTTGTTCGAGCACCCCCCACCTATCTTCGATACCCTGGCCGTGCTCTTCACCCGTCTCCGAAATCCTCAATCATCAGCTCTCTCCATATTTTTCCTCCGAATGAATTTTTTTCCTCTATACGAAACCATCAGTGAAAAAAAATTTTTTCATACAAAATTTTACAGGAGAGGTGATCAATGAGTGAGTGAATGAATCAGTGAATCAGTCAGTGAATCAGCCCCAGCAGCTATATATATATTAATATTAAAAATCTCGTGTCACGATGTAAATTCGGGATAAACTCGAAAACTACGGAACCGATTTTGATCAAACTTCGCAACTATCTGTAATTTGGTCCAACTTAAAAGATAGGATAGTTTTTATCTTAATAATGACATTAATATTTGTTATTGCAAATTAAAATAAATTATGTTAATTACACGACAGTCATATATACAGTTCGAGATTTAGGTTGCTAGACAACCTAGCAACCTAAATTATTACGAGTATTATTATGTTGCTAGGCAACCTAAATCTCTAACGATGTTAGATTGCGAGATAGTCTTAACCTAAACCTAAAACCTAAGTGTGTTTGTTTGTTGGTTCGCAACAGAGCAACGGATTGACTTGATTTTTAGGGTTCCGTACCCAAAGGGTACCAACGGGACCCTATTACTAAGCCTACGCTGTCCGTCCGTCCGTCCGTCCGTCCGTCCGTCCGTCTGTCAGCGGGCTGTATCTCGTAAACCGTAATAGATAAACAGATGAAATTTTCACATATTATGTATTTCTATTGCCGCTATAACAACAAATAATAAAAATTAAATTAAATTAAAAAAATTAAATTAAAATGTTTCCATGGGTACATGAAAATATTTTAATTTAATTTTTTTAACGGAACCCTAAAAGAGCGAGGCCCGACTCGCACTTGGCCGATTTTTTGCATGGGTATAGTTGAGGACCTGGATTGTTACATAGGTTCTTTATCCCGGAAAAATCAAAGAGTTCCCGAGGAAATTTAAAAACTAAATCCACGCAGACGAAGTAGTGGGCATCAGCTAGTAATTTATTGATTTCAACCCACTGTCGCGCCACAATTGGACACAGGTGTCCTCTCGAATGAGTAAAGAAATGAATCATGTAACCCTAGCTGACGCACGCAACTTGGTCCGCCTGGATTTAGTTTTAAATATCCCGCGGGAGCTTTTTGATTTTCCGGTATTAAAAGTAGCCTTAATGGTGTTACAAACTTCCTAATAAAGAAAGAATTATCAAAATCGGATTAGGTTTGATGAAGTTATGGAGTAAAATCGCCAAAAACTATCACCCCCTATTTCAACTCCATCAAGTTTGCCTATGTTCTTCCTCAAGGCCCAATCTATCTCTGTATCAAAAGACATCAAAATTGGTTCAGCGGTTCAGTGAAAGCGTAACACACATAGTTTCTTTCGCATTTATATTTAATATTAATTTGACTGTACCGTTATTCGAAGCTTAATTAATTGAGATAGGCACGTGGTTTCCCACCTATAAACATCTCTCTCTCTCTCTCTCTCTCTCTCTCTCTCTCTCTCTCTCTCTCTCTCTCTCTCTCTCTATCATATTGCCGTCCTTTTCCAACCCTACCACCGGGTAGTGGTGATGCGATCAGCGCAAACGGCCGTGTTCACCATTTTAATCATTAGCTTTTTGGTTCCCGCGGTGAAAGGTTGTGATTGCTCAAACGCTTGCACTATTCAGACAAACACACAGAGTTTCTTTCGCATTTATATTTAACTAGCTGATGCCCGCGACTTTGTCCGCGTGGATTTAGTTTTTAAAGTCCCTCGAGAACTCCTTGATTTTCCGGAATTAAAGTAGCCTAGATGTTAACCCGAGTAATAAGCTACCACGGTATAAAATTTTGTAGAAATCTGTGCGGTAGTTTTTACGTGAAAGAAGCACAAACAAACAGACAAAAATTAAATAAAACACTGTTTTGGGCTCAGTATCGATAGTAAAGCATCCCCCAATAAAAATTTTCAAAATAATATATTAAATGTACAGAAATCTTCCAGTTACAGTTTTATTATATGTATAGATTATAATACTAGATGATGCCCGCGACTTCGTCCGCGTGGATTAAGATTATTTAATTCCCACGGAAACTCTTTAACTGTCCGGGATAAGATGTGGCCTATATGCTAATCCTGGGGATGAGCTATCGCCATTCCTTTCAGCCAAATCGGTTAATTCGTTGTAGCGTTAAAGAGTAACAAACATCCATTCATCCATCTATGTATCCATCCATCCATCCATTCTCACGAACTTTCGCATTTATAATATTAGTAGGATTAGTAGGATAAGTAGAGAAGTAGGAATATTTGCTGGTGTTTTTGGGTAATATTATGGGTAAATTTCCAAATGACCAAATGATCCATTTCTTTGATAGATATGGTGAGTTGAATAGATATGAGTATTCTTCCTCTTGTGAAAGTCAAATCCTATTTTTAAACTTGACCGTGGAAAACTTTTTTTATTTTTTGGTTGGTTAGAACTTTATTACAACGGGAATATGAAGATTTTTCTTTTGTTTATTTCGCTGTACAAATGTTACATTTTGAATGTTAGAATCACACGAAGTTCTTTTTTGCAGCAATGGTTCTGTATGTTTCTCACAGGATATAGGTACCTAATTATTGTAACACGTCCGTGGAACATTGCCTACTGAAATATGACCGCGTGATATGTCACAATAATAACATTGGTGTCAAAAAACGGTCTTTTTAACCGACTTCAAAAAATACAAAAAGAGGAGGTTCTCAATTCGACACGTATATTTTTTTTAATTTTTTTAAAATTTTTTTTTGTCGATGTTACTCCATATCTCCCTCAAATCTTAACCGATTTCAATATTTTTTTTATTTGAAAGGGCGTACGGGCAAGTAGGTTCTATTTAAATTTGGTTAAGGTTGGTGGATGAATATCTTCGGAGATAGAGGACGGAACTCCTCAATGAATGAGAGGAAATCTCGCTCGCGATCAGAGTATGTGTAATAGTCATCTTACTTCTCTACAATTACAAACTCCCGATTTTGCCCCTTCCCACAAGCTATCCACATGAAATTTGGAATAGTTGTGGGTCACAACTATTGCAAATATCATGTGGATAGCTTTAATAGTTACTTAAATAATCGACTGTGACAGACGGACGGTTCCAGTGTTACCATTTTGGTACGGAACCCTAATAACTTTTTAATTGCCTTAAACACTGGATAAAGACCTAGGCTTCCTCCAGGGTTCCTCGCAAGTGACTTCCCTCGGCTTTCCTCCTCTGTGTTGTTCCTGCTGTCTCTGATGGCATTCTAACATCTCTGATATGTCTGAAATTAAATAAAAGTAAAATAGAATAAGCTATAAGTAGAATAAAAAAATAGTACCTAGTCTTAGTATAATTCTACATATAACAATAAAGTTAACAAAAAAAATTTTGACCCTTATTTGACCCGTATTTAAATCGCATGCATATTCCCATCAGCAGCATGGGTGGTCTCTCCGGCCGAGGCCGGCAGAGGGTACGGGCTTCGAGGCAGGGCCTCATTACCCGGGCGGGGCGCGGGGAAGAGCACTTCCCCGGTGATGTGTTTTCAGCCGTCTTGGCAATCCATGGCGGCTGAGGCTCCTGTTGCGTGCATATTCCCATTATTAACTTATTAATGTTGAAGTAGCTCGGTAGATGGCGCTGGTAATATTTGTTTGCAAACAATAACGCGCTGTGGAGATGTTTTAGAGCTTAATGACGTCGTCGAATATTACGACGTTAATATTATGCGAATCAGTGATGCAATGCCAAGCTCTTTCATTGCACTGCGAAAGAGTTTGGAGCAAGTATAAGCATTGTACAATGTTATACTCACAATTTTTGGAAGAGGCTTTGCCTCCTATAAATACATTATTTTTTTAAATAAAAATACCTAATACCTACCTATTTATTTATTTAATAATAATTGTTTTATGCGGTCTAATTTTTTTCGTCAACTAGGGGTGCAAAATCATATCTCCGTTATGATTGGATCATTAATTGTATTTTGTATTTCCGGGGTCGTCTAAAGAGTGTCTTCATTCAAACAATGACTAATGACTGGCTGTGCGCAATGCGCATAGATTCGCATTTTGTCCATACAAAACTGTCATTTTTCATAGAGCCGTGAACGCATCAATTAGGCTTTTCGATGCGTACACGACTCTATGAAAAATGAAAGTTTTGTATGAACAAAATGCAAATCTATGCGCACAGATGTGATGCCAGCCTATGATTGAATCAAACTTCATTTGTGTGGAGCGCCAACGTTCTTTATCATGGACTTTTCGCACCCAATCATCTTTTTAGGGTTCCGTACCAAAATGGTAAAAATGGAAGTTGGAACCCTTATGGTGAGACTTTCTCCGTCCGTCCGTCCGTCTGTCACAGTCGATTATTTCAGTAACTATTAAAGATATCGACTTGAAATTTGGCATAGTTGTGTATATTAATGGCCCAACATCATTGGAATAAAGAAAAATCAAAAATTAAAAATCGGCCAAGTGCGAGTCGGGCCTCGCTCTTTTAGGGTTCCGTTAAAAAAATTAAATAAAAATATTTCCATGTACCCATGGAAATATTTGAATAGAATTTTTTTAATTTAATTTAATTTTTATTATTTGTTGTAATAGCGGCAATAGAAATACATAATATGTGAAAATTTCATCTGTCTATCTATTACGGTTTACGAGATACAGCCCACTGAAAGACGGACGGACCGACGGACGGACGGACGGACAGCGTAGGCTTAGTAATAGGGTCCCGTTGGTACCCTTTGGGTACGGAACCCTAAAAAGGGGGAAAATCAGGGATTTGAAATTTCAAAGTAAGATAATTATACCGAGCGAGTGGGGTATCATATGAAAGGCTTTACTTGTGCATTCTAAAACAGTTTTTTATTTATTTCTATATATAATAGTTTTTGAGTAATCGGCCAAAATGCTGAAAAAAATACCATTCCCCCGTCCTTATCTCCGAAGTTTACCAATCGAAAAATCTGAAATAATTATGGTCAATAGAAGTTTATGTATATTTTACAGGAAAAATAAAATCAACGCGAAAATTATTTTAGTTTTATTAAAAAAGGGGGAAAATCAGGGGTTTGAAATTTCAAAGTAAGATAATTATACCGAGTGGGGTATCATATGAAAGGCCTTTACTTGTGCATTCTAAAACAGTTTTTTATTTATTTCTATATATAATAGTTTTTGAGTAATCGGCCAAAATGCTGAAAAAAATACCATTCCCCCGTCCTTATCTCCGAAGTTTACCAATCGAAAAATCTGAAATAATTATGGTCAATAGAAGTTTATGTATATTTTACAGGAAAAATAAAAGCAACGCGACAATTATTTTAGTTTGATTAAAAAAGGGGGAAAATCGGGGATTTGAAATTTCAAAGTAAGATAATTATACCGAGTGGGGTATCATATGAAAGGCCTTTACTTGTGCATTCTAAAACAGTTTTTTATTTATTTCTATATATAATAGTTTTTGAGTAATCGGCCAAAATGCTGAAAAAAATACCGTTGCCCCGACCTTATCTCCGAAGTTTACCAATCGAAAAATCTGAAATAATTATGGTCAATAGAGGTTTATGTATATTTTACAGGAAAAATAAAATCAACGCGAAAATTATTTTAGTTTTATTAAAAAAGGGGGAAAATCAGGGGTTTGAAATTTCAAAGTAAGATAATTATACCGAGTGGGGTATCATATGAAAGGCAGGTACAGGAAAAATAAAACCAACGCTCTAACTAGCATAGTTTTTTTTATATTAACAATAAACCTCTACAAACAAAGTTAACGATAAATAAGCAAATTAATATAATATTATCGTTTTACTTTTACTTTTGGAGTACGGAACCCTTGGTGCGCGAGTCCGACTCGCACTTGGCCGGCTTTTTTTATTGGATGAGAAGCTAGTCCTTGACTGCGATCTCGCCTGATGGTAAGTGACGATGCAGTCTAAAATGGTAGCGGGCTAACTTGGAACGGGTATGGCAGGGAACATTCAACCCATACCCCTAATCGGTTTCTACACGCCATATCGTGCCGGAACGCTAAATTGCTTAGCGGCACGTCTTTGACGGTAGGTTGGTAACTAGCCACGGCCAAAGCCTGCCACCAGACTAGACTAGAGACAATTCAGAAATTAAAAATTCCCAAATTGACCCCGCCGGGAATCGAACCCGAGACCTCCCAGTTATAAGACAACAGTGCTCACCACTGAGCCAGGGAGGTCGTCAATCTATATGTTTATCGTGTTTTTGTTTTCCATGCATCCAAATTGTAGGCAACGATGTCGAAACGGATGCCAGCTACCTCTCGCTGCGGGGCGCCCTACACATCGTTTGGCAAGATGCCGTCACCACTACGATACTTTCTACGATTTTACTTGGGGCACAGAATACATACCTATAACAGACGAGGTACCTACAGAAGATGCACTTCGAAAAATCATCTGAATAGATAGCGACTCTTGCTACCACACTATAGAGTGCAATTAATTCAGGTCGCACAGCGCTATACTTACCTTATCTACAGTCGTATCCACCTAGAAGTTGCCTGAGACCTCCCTTTCTATCGCGTAACTCTTATCCCTTCGCACTACGGTGGTAGCCCATTGAGTTGACCCGTCCGGACGGAACGACGCCTGATACTAGTAGCTTCACTACATATTATAAAACAAAGTCCCCCGCCACGTCTGTCTGTCTGTCTGTCTGTTCGCGATAAACTCAAAGACTACCGAACGGATTTTCATGCGGTTTTCAGTTTTCACCAATAGATAGGGTGATTCATGAGGAAGGTTTTAGTGTATACTTAATTTGTTAAGCTTTTGTGTAAATTAGTTGAGCTATGACGATAATGGTTGACAATGTCGGAAAAATTTAAGCCTCTTGGGAGATTTCTTCGAAAACGCTGCACTTTGAAATATAACAAAATAATTTAAGGTGGTATACATCTTTACAGAAAAGTCCGCGATGGCTAATATCTATCTTTTAAGCATAGCTTACTATACCTATATATGTTGTGTATACTTTTAACCATGCCTAGTACTAGTACATAACAAACATACATAAGCTACATTCCTATTCATCATCTTATTTTAACAAGCTCTTATTTATCTTGCAATGTATGGTTAGGTCAAGTCTTGCAAGGTGTATTAGAACCATTCCCGGTTTCCGATTGAGCTGAAAATGTGCATGTACATGTAAATTGCCATGTACATTTAAGCCTCAATAGCCCAACGGTTAAAGGTGTGGACTGAAAACTGAAAGGTCGCAGGTTCGAATCCCACCCGTTGCACTATTGTCGTACCCACTCCTAACACAAGCTTTCCGCTTATTTGGAGGGGAGAGGAGAATATTAGTCAACTTCAACTTGGCTGATATTCTTTAAAAAAAATAAAATGTAAAAATATCAAAACTTAGACACTTAGTAACGAGTCACCCAGTCTGCCTCGTATTCCTCATTACTGAGAGTCGTAACCCCTTTAGGAGTTTTGACCACAGCCAAGTAAAGACCGAGTCAACTTAGCTTTACCAACGTGATCGTTTGGTAGGTATGCGCTGTCGCAACTGGGCCAAACGTTCTTCATCATTATAATACTAGTGGTTCGCCCCGAACTGAGACCTCGCGGTAACGGTATCCCATGATTATTCATTCAATCGATACATGACGACCAAAACTGTCATTATTACCCGTTTTCACCAAACATACCTAAATCATCTCCTATGTAGGAGTCTCTTTACGTAGGTAGCTCCAAAACACAATCCTAAGTCCTAGTAACATCCGTCCCAATGTCCTTTTAGGTGTCCCGTACAGGATCGTGATAAAGAAGTTGACAATAATCATCACCTAACTTATCATAGGTAGCCCGTAAAGGTTAGGGAACGTCAGTGAAAACATTGAATTATTATGTAGGTACTAACGAGTGAAATCGGGTTAGGGGCATCTGTACAAATCGTCATCTATCGACGCGAATAGAAAATAATATTATACAAAATGCAGTAATAGTTTATTGAAGTTTGATAATTAACTAAAGAATAATTTTAATTGAATAATATGTTATTATATTATGTACCTAAATAATAATGCTACACGCAAAACTGTTTTTGGGATAGATTGTAGTCGTAACTCCTACGAGTAGTTCCATGGAATAGTTAATGACTGCGCCATCTATTAGCATTATTGTGAAGCTATGTGAAATTTACTGATGCTCATTAAAAATTAAATAATCTCGTTTCTTTATAATATTCATATAATTTTAGTATTTGTTGTTCAAGTACAGGATACAAGTGAAGTAAGAAAATAAGTAGAATTTGAAAATATATAGCCAATTTTCCCAGAGAGCGTCTTCAAGCGAGCGTATTAAATCGCCACTTTGAAAGCCCCCCATTTCGTCAATTTTAGGAAAAAAAAAATACGTTTGTACTCTGTTCCAAATTGTCTTTAAAATGATACACAGAAAACCTATGAATAGCAAAAAAAAAAATTTTACTTCTCATTCGCTTCTATGAGAGCCCCCCTAAAATAAAGATTTTAGAGGCCATCGGTTTACATATTATATCTAAATTTGAAGTAATTACGTTCAGTAATTCAAAAGTTATGAGGCTCTGACAGACGGACGGACGGACGGACGGACGGACAAGTGCAAATCGCTCTAGTAAACTCAGAGACCTCGCTTCGCTCGGTCAATTAATGAATAGTGTAATTCTAGAAAACTTTTCATAGTTTAAATTAGCATTTACCCGAGGTCCTAGAGGCTTTGGCACCTAATCAATAATTGATCATCATCAGCTACCCATCAACGGCTCACTACTGAGCACAGGTCTCCTCTCAGAGAAGGGTTACAGGCCCTAGTCTCTACATATATGAAGTCTCAGTTTTTGTTCATAAGCATAGGGACTATTTTCCACGCATAGCTGACACAATTACAAGATCCAACAGATATGAAAATAAACTTATAATTCCAAGACAAAGAATAAATTTATTTAAAAAAAATATTTACTGCATGGCCGTACGCCTCTATAATAAGTTACCGGACAGTATAAAAAACCTAAATGCTAATCGATTTAAATCAAAACTATACAAAATACTTTTAAACAAATGCTACTATACTGTTGATGAATTTATTCAGGACAAAAATATTAATGACATTGTTTAATTTTTTTTGAAATTAATAGAACTGACATTATATAACAGTTAGAATGAGTATGACATTGTTTGAATTTAAAAATTATAGATTTAAGTATTAAATTTTGTATGACTATTCTTTTGCATGCTACTATGTGGCAGATTGAAGCGCTTAGATAATTGTATAAGATCATATTATGTACTCAATCTTGCAAATAAAACATTTGAATTTGAATTTGAATTTGAATTTGTAGTCCACCACGCTGGCCCAATGCGAGTTGGTAGACTTCACACACCTTCGAGAACATTATGAAGAACTCTCAAGTGTGCAGGTTTTCTCACGATGTTTTCCTTCACCGTTGAAGCAAGTGATATTTAATTGCTTAAACGCAAGTGACTCCGAAAGGTCAGAGGTGCGTTTCCGGGAGACCACAGACCTAACCACTAGGCTATCACTGCATTTTATCAATTAAAATCATTATAATTGATAGTAGGTTCTATTTTCTGTCACACAAACAAATGATTTCATATATTTTATTCACTAGCTAATGTTCACAACTTAGTTCGCGCGGATTATGGGTTTTAATTCTCGCGGGAATTCTTCAATCTTCCGGGATAAAATATGGCCTAAGGGCTATTATGATGTGTAAGCTCTGAAGTTTCATCGAAATCTGTCCAGTAGTTTTTGTGTGAAAGAGTAACAAACATCCATCCATCCATCCTCAAAAACTTTCATAGCATTTATAATATTTTCAATGTCAAAGTCTTAAGTCAAAAATTTTATTTAAAAATAGGTAACAATTACACTATTTGAACGTTATTTAATAACAATATTAGTTTAATATTATATTATGTCATTATCATTAATAATTGTAATGTACATAAAAAAGAAAAAAAAATACAATGTCGCAAAAGAAAAATTTATACCGAAAACAATAGTAAATAATTAATTATTAAAATAAATAAAATCTTATATACCTTATAACTTCTGGCACCTCTGAAGGGATCTTATTATAATAGCGGACACTATTGCCCAAAAACAACATACTAACTTTCTTAAGGCGCTGTGTTCAGTCACGATCTTCATTCGTGAGCCGAATCAGAAGCCGAATGAAGATCGTTTTATTTAAAATCTATGGGTCATAATATTATGAAAAAGAAAGTAGTTATAATTGATCGTATTTTTGGACTGATGGCTGTTTCCTAAACACGATGACGCAAACTTTTCTCGGTAGAAAAAAATTTGACTCTGCAAATACATAAACTTCCATCGTTCTCTGTTATGCATACATTTATTTTGTTAAAATTAAGTACAATTGTTTTTCATATTTTACTACAACAAATGGCTGTTTTAGATTTTATTTATTGCGACTGTTATAATTTAACAGTCGCAATTAGATTTTATTAGATTTTATTTATTGCGACTGTTATAATTTATACTATATGTATATACTATATGTAGATAGACACACACCCACAAACACACACACACACAAACACACACACACCCACAAACACACACAAACACACACACACACACACACACACACACACACACACAAACACACATATACGCACACCGGTGCGGTAGCCTGTATCCGACTGGTGAGTGGTGACGCGTGCAGTCGTTTCTTGTATTTATGCCCTGTATGATTTGTATGTACCCTCCAACTTAACTCAATACGTTACACATATAATGGCAAATCATTAACATATACCAGGAATAAAAATGGCCCTAAAATGGAGCCCTGTGGTACTCCCATTTTAACTACAGATCCCTCTGATTTAGCACCACCTATAACTACCTTCTGCAGCCTCTTGAGGAGATATGACTGAATTAGTTCTTGGGCTTGATTTCTGATCCCATAATACTGCAGTTTACGCAAGAGGATCTGATGATCAACACAGTCAAATGCTTTGGATTAGTTCCTATTAGTAGGATGATACATATATTGCTTTAGAGGATATAACAGACCAGAGTGACAATCGGACGAAATTACCGAAACTATAAGGGCTCCTTCTTGAACCGGGCACTCAAGATCAAAAGACTTGGCGCAAGTCGTTCGAGTTGCTCGCAAAGTTTGGAGATACGACCCCAAATAACGGGAAAAGGGAAGGACAAAAAGCAGAAAATGGTTCCTTGTAGTTTCACTACGGAACCCTAGAAACAGATTACAGCCCGTTTACACGTGTTGTGTATTATCAGCGGCCCCTCAGTTACGCTTCAAAGAGGTGAAAGTGGGTGAAAGTGGGCGAAAGCCAAACGTCAAAAGCATTGTTGTCGGAGTTCAAATCGATTTCATACAATGATTGACCTTTACCTTGATGTTTTATCCTTTTCATGGTCATTGGTGCATTTTGGCTATTGTTAGGCTTTGTTGGCTTTGTTCAGTTTTCAATCACTGCATTGCTTTGTCATAAAATTTCAAATAAACGTGTATTGTACGCTCAAAATGTTAACTAACAATGCAGGGTGCTAATTAAACAGACTGCAGACAGAATTAAAATCAGCATTATTAACCGCAAACATTGCCATCTGAATTACTAAATCGGCCACTTTCAATGTGCCTCTGAAAAACACTATTGTTAGCAGAATTTCAATGACTCATTGTTTCTAATGACGGTACCGACTTCTAAGTATAAAAGCGAGCCCTCAGACGCATGCGTGTGATTCCTTGTTCACCCGCCGAGCGAGAAGGTTGACGGTACCGGTGCTATTCGATTATTGTATAAAATGGGGTTTTAAAGTAAATTAGCTAAATTTGTTGTCATCCAGTGTTTTCTCATTATTTCCCGCCTCTGATTTCTAATACTATCTTAACCAATATACATATTATACCTTCAATGTAAGCTACTGTAATTATTTTTTAGCATCTAAAGTAAGATATATCTAAGCAATAAAGTCTTAAATATTATTAGGTATTAATTGAATTGTTACGCTGTTGTTTACAAATCAAATGGGCTACGCCAGAAGGCTCGCTCTGTCATCCCTTCATTCAGCTTCCGCTTCATTCAGGACCTCTTTCGCGAGCTTCTGGCTTCGCTTTTTATAAAAACACTCAGGGGTAGGGCAGACAAGACTACGTGGAGTCAGGGCGCTTGCATTTCTTTTTTGGTAATATTCGACTCAATGATTTACATTAAATTAAACTATTATGTTACCTATTTGAACAATTTCTAGACTTTAATAGTGTGTACTTACACTAATAATAATAATTTTGATGGGTATCCCATCTTTGTCTGTTAATTTTTTACTCTGCATTAAGATTACATCAGGTACCTACTTTACTTAATTTCATTATATTACCCAGACCTTAATAATCAATCGATTGACACCTCATTCATCAAAATCGACACAGTAGTTTAGGAGCTATGGTGGAACATACATACATAGACTGCTAAAATCATAACCCTTCCATTTGGCTTTGCGGTAGCCGGGTAAAAATTTCGGTGAGCAAGTTGCTGGCAACTATTAGCCAACAATGAAATAAATAAAATAGATAAATAAATAAATACAAACATTTATTTCAGACATTGATTGTTAGTATTAGTAACAATTTTTCCTTAATTACTTAATTAGGATTGTTACAATTACAAATTATTATAATCGCCCAATAGCTGCCTCCACACAGTGGTATAGTCCCCAGACGGGCCTGGCAGCAATTAAGTACAATGTAAAATATGCAATTATTTTCAGCATGCAAGCAATCTTGCAGATTCGGTGCGGTTTTTAGTGGTTAGCATGAACCGTTCGCCATCGTGGACCAAGTGTTACAAAATGTCGAACTTGACGTGCCTAACGGCAGAAGAAGTGATATTGAACTGTCGCAAAGCGATGGTGATTGATTTCAGCAGCACTTCAGCTCATATAAGTTACACGTGAGTATTGAAACCTTAGGTTTAGTTTTACGTGAGTACGTGAAATAATGACAGCCTAGTGGTAGTATTGCGGTAGTGGTGGTTCTGAGGGTCGCAGGATCGATCCCTGGCACGCACCTCTGATTTTTTGAAGCTAAGCAATTAAATATCACATGCTTCAACGGTGAAGGAAAACATCGTGAGGAAACCTGCACACCTGAGTTTTCCCCGTAAAGTTCTTGAAGGTGTGTGAAGTCTGCCAATTCGCATTGGGCCAGCGTGGTGGAGTATAACCCTTCTCTGAGAGGAGACCTGCGCTCAGTAGTGAGCCGTTGATGGGTTGCTGATGATGATAATTAAGAGGGAACTCTAGTCCCGAGGAATTTGAAAAATAGGTATTTGAAGAAACTATTGCCGTCGCACCTACCTCCAACCCGCCTCCGTAAAGTACGAAAGGGACAACTGCAGCTCAGGCTGATTTTACCTATATAAACCTTGACCAAAAGATGTTTCGTATTCTGCTGTTTCCTTCTTCAAAACTGGACAAATCTCAAAAATTCTTATATCAAAATTTAGAGGAAAAGTATCAATTTTGTCTGATAGTCGTCTGAACATGGCGGTAAAAACGAGGTTTTTTCGGGTTTTTGGATTGTCATATTTCTTTTAGTGATTATGTTTTGGAAAAAATGAAATGATAGGAGCACGTATTAATTAGATCTAGATTTTTTGGAAAAAAGTCATTGCTCTAGAGGCATTATCCACGAAGGAAACAGCAGAATGCGTTTGTATGGAGAAAGGCCAAATAGAGTCCCCTCTTAAATATTTTTTTTAATTTCCTAGGAGACAGTTCTCGAACTACGACAGAAACAGCTTGTCGATGAGATTGTTCGTGATCGCCATAGTGTGGATATGCAACTTCTTTGTAGCCACAATTCCTGATAATGCACTTTTAAAGGTTGGCACTAGTTCCCGTAAAAACAATATTTTATAAAGTTTTTTGTAGCTCTATTGGGTTTTAAGGGGCGTTTCCAATGAACACGATATGAGTGAAGGGGATTGATACAAGCGGAGTTTACAAAAAAATACGTGTTGCACTCGGGGACTGCCGCGGTAAAGCTATTGCATAGCATTTTCTAGTCGCACGCACACAAACCCCGTGCCGAAGTCTGCCGAACTGAAACGACGGTGTTAGGTTTATTTTTTTTATTTTTTTTTTTAAATATATAGACCAGCGCTTGACTGCAATCTCACCTGATGGTAAGTGAAGATGCAGCCTAAGATGGAGCGCGCTTGCCTAGAAGATGCCTATTCACTCTTGATTTAAAGGTACCCAAGTTATAGTCAGTTGGAAAAACGGAAGCCGGAAGGGCATTCCAAATTTTAGCGGTGCGTATTAGGAACGAGGAAGCAAAACGCTTAGTGCGGGATCGGGGAATTTCGACGACGTAGCGGTGCAGATTCGAGCGATGCCTTGCGGTTCGATGGTAGAAGGGTGATGGAGGAACTAGTTCAAATAGCTCTTGAGCACACTCTCCGTGTATATATCCTGTAAAATACCGACAGACAGGCAACCTTGCGCCGATGTTCCAGACTTTGAAGTTTGGAGTTACTTAGCGATTCGTCGCCAATGAGTCTTCTGGCGCGTCTGTCCACCGAATCCAATGCAGCAAGCTGGTACTTGGCAGAGCCATCCCATAAATGGCTGCAGTACTCCATGCACGATCGAACTTGTGCTTGATACAAGGTAACAAGCTGTTCCGGCGTGAAGTAGCGCTTGACTTTATTGAGGATACCAAGTTTCTTGCCAGTAGTTTTTGCCTTGGACTCGATGCATCGTCCAAAGTTAAGATTTGACGAAACATTTATGCCAAGAAGATCAATACTGTCAGTGACCGGTACGGATATATTTCGGAAAGTCGGAGTCAGCGGGAATGGACTCCGTTTGGCGGTGAACAAACACGCTTGCGTTTTGGTAGCATTAAATTTGACAAGGTTGGCATCACCCCAATCCGATACCTATTTCAAAGCCAAATTTATGCGTTCTACCAAAGCCTCTCTAAGCTCGAAAGTTTCAGCGCCACTGGCACGGGGACCGGACATGTATCTCTCCGTAACGGTGCTGTCATCCGCATACCCAAAGATACCGGGCCTGAGGAGGTCATTAATGTGCAGCAAAAAGAGCGTTGCGGAGAGAACTGATCCCTGAGGGACACCGGCTTATTTTCGTTACGGAATTTCTTGATTCGGTCGCCGCGCTCAAAGCCCGCGATAAAAGCTATGCAATAGCTTAAAAAGCTATCCTACCTGATATTAGATGGGGTAATTTAAATTATCCCCCTATTTCACAAAAGTTTGGTTGGTTTTAGTAAAATTGTTTCCCTGTTAAAACACATTCTTGCAGGATATTCTGATATTTCATTAAAACTAAAATATTATGTACACATAAAGTCGAAGTTAATAATAATAACCAACGAAAATGTATAATTTAATTAAAATGTAATTAGGTAAAAGTTAGCTGTTGCAGCCATAACTTTGGGTATCGTAGCATGCATAATGTTATTGGTAGGTGTAACAATTTACATAATTCACATAAAATTTAATTTTGTATTTTTAATTATTTGAAACTGAGATTCGATTTAGGTTAGGTACATAAATTAGCGCCAAAACGATTCTATAATAAATAATAATATTACTTCATTAATTCATTGATTGACATTGATGACAACATAGTCCTTGAATTCGATCTCACCTAATGGTAAGTGACGATCTTTGGTGACGATGTAGTCTAAAGATGGTAGCGGATTTACTTGGAAGGGGTATGGTAGTGAACATTCATCCCATAACCCTAATCATTTTCAACACGCTATCATGCCGGAACGCTCAATCGCTTGGCGGCACGTCTTTGACGGTAGTATAATAACTAGCCACGGCCCAACCCTCCCACCAGACCAGAGCAGAGAATTCAGAATTAGTTAAATAATTCACAAAAATATGATCACGCCGGGAATCGAACCCGAGACCTCCCAGCAGATAAAATACTAAAGTAGCAATACTAAACTTAGAGGAGTTGGTGTATCCATAATATAGAGTGGAATGTATGGTGCAGACTTTTAGAAAAGTCAAATTTGAATGATTTTACATTATACAGTCGAAGAAATACAAACTCTATATATTATATTTTTTCAGCTTTTCAAATTCTCGTTTCTATTCGGATTATTCTCAACCGCGTTCATATTCATATTTTTAATGTTTTCAACAAAGTATACAACCAAAGCTTTCTACGATATGATGAATATAAAGGATGGATTTAATGTGAGTATGTTTTAATTAATAGGAAATAATATAAAAATATCTTAATTAATTTTAAATAAATGAATTCATTTATCAATAACATTTGCTTACTTTACTCGACGTAATTTCTTATTTGTTTTAATCGATAAGTAAGATAAGATAAAGTTTAAATTGATTACAAATCCTACTAATATTAAAAATGTGAAAGTTTGTGAAGATGGATGTTTGTTACTCTTTCACGCCACAATGAACGAGTTAATTTGGCTGAAATTTAGAATAGACATAGGCACATAGCTCATACCCAGGATTAACACATAGGCTACTTTTTATTTCGAAAATATACAGAGTTCCCGCGGGAATTAAAAAGTCGCGGGCATCATCTAGAATCTCATCTAAATCGATAAAATAATAAAACCAGTGGTTGATTCATTTGACTATTCGAAAGTAGTTGTAAAAGTTTATTTGAATAAAAATATTTGTATTCTTTTTAGACTAATATTATAAAGATGAAAGATTTGTTTGTTTGTTTGTTTGTACCGAATAGGCTCTGTAACTACTGGACCGATTTTAACCATTTTTTTCACCAATAGAATGCTAAGTTATCAGGAAGTAAATTTTCAAAAAATTAGAGATCCTTAAGAAAATTGCAATAATGTAACCAAAAGTAGCAAAATTTTGCTTATAAAATGCATTATTTGGAGTGTACTGAGAAAACTATTGATGATACATAAATATTATGTACTACATGATTAAAGTACTCAATATTTTATACAAAAAAGTCCCCGAGGGAATATATCTAACTATCATATTTAAGTCACAATAGTAGCTTTTGTGTTCTAAAAAATTAGATTGCCTTTATTATCCTAGTATTAATTCCTTACTAATACATATTATAAATGCGAAAGTGTGTTTGTTTGTTTGTTGGTTTGTCCGTCAATCACGCTGCAGCAAAGCTACGGATTGACGTGATTTTTTGGATAGGTATAGTTGAGAACCTGGAGGGTGAGAAAGAGTTCCCGCGGGATGATAAAAACTAAATCCACGCGGGCGAAGTCACGGGCATCAGCTAGTCTAATTATAAACGTATTGATATAGATAAAAGAAATCTATATTATATATATCGCTACATTCCTTTATTCGTGTCTAATTTTACATTACAATTATTCAAGGCACTAGCCGCTCTTCATGTTACCCGTAATGAAATTGCAACGGAAAGCCTAGTGAGCCTATTCATAAAGATCAAAGCGTAGGCACGGGAGCGTCCTTTTAGAATAAGTGCACTGACATTGATATAATGTTAAAAAAGTCAAGATACACACACTCATTAATAAAATTATAACAATAAATACCTATACTAAAACTTTACTTACTTTGCTATTATTAATACTTTAAGGGCCATTTTCACCACTTTCTGATAAGTGTCGGATAGCTTATTCGCATATATATTGTCTTTGTCACTTGACATAAAGTTAGAAAGTGACAAAATAATACGGTTAGGCTATCCGACACTTATCAGAACGTGGTAATACAGGCCCTAAGTCTTACTGAAACAAAATGATATATGGATAGAATGATAAAATAAACTAGATGATGCCGTCATGGATTAAGGTTTTTTTAAATCCCACGGGAACTCCTTAATTTTCCGGGATAAAATGGATGTGTGTGTTATTCCTGGGTATGAGCTAACCTTATGCCAAATTTTAGCCAAATCGGTTCATTCATTAGTCGAAGGAGTAACAAACCATCTATTCATCCTCACAAACATTCGCGTTTATAATTTTAAGGCCCCTCGCAGAGACGCCGAGTTAGTTAACCCAGGAATAAAGTTGTAATGTTGACAGAAGCTTTATACGAAATCTGTCCTTTTAACCCAGAGTTAGCTGCTAAATCTGGGTTAAGACGTTTCTGCAAGCACGCCTAATAGGAATAAAATATAAGTGTTAAGTACGTAAATTAACTGAAAGTTGTCTGAGAGGAAACTATTTCTTTTCTTTTAATACCTTTATGTTCAGTGAAATCTTCAAGCTCTACTAAAATATAATACTAGTTACTAAAGTGGTGATTCTACAATATTACTTTTGAAAAGCTTGATCACTCGTTAGTCACCCCTGTCACATATTGTCAAACTTTCCTCAAGTAAATTACCTCTTTGCCTATTTAATAAAAATATCTGGGTGACCGAGCTTTGCTCGGTTTTTGTTTTTTTTTGTAAATCGTGTTTTTAGGGTTCCGTACTCAAAGGGTACCAACGGGACCCTATTACTAAGCCTACGCTGTCCGTCCGTCCGTCCGTCCGTCCGTCTGTCAGCGGGCTGTATCTCGTAAACTGTAATAGATAGACAGATGAAATTTTCACATATTATGTATTTCTATTGCCGCTATAACAACAAATAATAAAAATTAAATTAAATTAAAAAAATTAAATTAAAATATTTCCATGGGTACATGGAAATATTTTTATTTAATTTTTTTTAACGGAACCCTAAAAGAGCGAGGCCCGACTCGCACTTGGCCGATTTTTTTGGAAATGGTATATTTAGAAAAAAATAAAATAAAACATAAAAATAATAAAATTCATAGGGAAAAAATTCGTCTGGACTCGACCCAGAGTCTTCTAGTTTCGGAACCGTCCGAAACCTAACTAAGCTATCGAGAGTTCATAATTAACGGCGAAATTTACCTTCGTATTCTAATTATATTGTAAGGGGTTTTTCATTGCTTGAAAACACGGATAAAACGACCTTTTCTAAAAATGAAACCTAGCTAGATCGATTTATCGCCCCCGAAACCCCCTATATGCTAAATTTCATGAAAATCGTTGGAGCCGTTTCCGAGATTCAGATTATATAATATACTAGCTGATGCCCGCCACTTCGTCCGGGTGGATTTAGTTTTTAAAATCCCTCGTGAACACTGATTTTCCGGGATAAAAAGTAGCCTATGTTAAAAATCTGACGCCTTTAGAGCAGTTTGACTTTGACAAAATAGGGCTATCCACGATGGCTATATACGATAAAGTACATTTGCCAGCTTAAGATGAGCCGTACATTCAAAGTACCCTGTACATTCCGGGGTTCAAGTTATTTGGACTTTATACTGAAGATTGTGATGTCTATAATTTCTGAACTACTAAATTGACGACCTTGAAATAATTACAGGACAATCTCTAAAATACCTGCTTTCAAACAAAAAAAGAATGAATGAAATCGGATTACGCCTTAATGAATTACAGCTAAATACACATTTTGACTTTCATCCCCTCTCCCAAGGGAACCGTGCTGAATTTCGGGATAAAAAGTATCCTATATTATACCTTGTAGTATGAACTTAAATCATGCCAAGTTTCATTTAAATCCGTCCAGTAGTTTCGGCGTGATGCGCGGCCAAGATACAGACAGACAGACAGACAGACAGACCGACAGACAGACAGACAGACAGACAAAAAATTAAAAAAAAATTGTTTTGGCTTCAGTATCGATTATAGAGTGCCCTCATACAAAAATTTTCAAAATATCTTCAATGTACAGAATTGGACCTATTACAGTTTTATTATATTATAGATAGGTATATCTAAACAAGAATTGCTCGTTTAAAGAGATAAGATCTAATTTCTTAGCATCTTTCGTTTTCTATATCATTGTGCACACTGCAGACTTTTCAAGATTTCGTTATTTAGAAATATGCATTTTTTGATCTTTTCATAATTTTCTTTTTATAAGCTAGGAAAAAATTTTATACACCCATTTTCTTCGAAACACTCTACCCTTCTTACGATATTTGCAATGGATTCTTCCTATCTAGATAAATATTCAGCATTCAAGATCCCTAAGGGGTATCCCAATTAAATTCTTTCTAACCAACTTAAATAATAAAATAGGTTGTCATCCCGACGCGCTTTTTTTTAAATTTTTATGAAGCACTAACAAACTATAAAATGATGATCCCAGGTGGTCGAAATAAAAATATTGTTTATTTACAAGCTTTTAAATTTAACTTGCAAATGTATTTAGGTCAAATCTTGCAAGATGAATTAGAACCACTTCCCTGTTTCCGATTGAGCTGAAATTTTGCATGTATATGTAAATTGGATGACAATGCAATATTATTGTGACATGGAGCTGATCTGATGATGGAGCTGGAAGATCGCCGGCTATGTGTACTCTGTAATACGACTGTAAAACGACGTAACCCCATCGAGTTTGGGTGCGTTTGATTAGTCTTGACAAGTACTCCAGTGCTTTACGTCTGTAAAACGACGTAACCCCATCGAGTTTGGGTGCGTTTGATTAGTCTTGACAAGTAATCCAGTGCTAGATGATATCCGGGGTTTTATGATGTAGCCACTTAGCCAGCTACGAAAAGCTTATTTTTTTTTAATAAAAAATATTTAACACGTTCATGCGAGCGAGCTTTTTTCATACAAACGGGATCGGCGTTTAGTGACGTTATGCTAATAGCTAGTAAAATTAGTTATAGAATTATTGCACTGACCTTACAAATTGACGTATAGTGATTATAGTCGCAAACAGTACCAGAACGGAGAGCCATCAAATCGGTGCGTTTGTAGCACTAAAATTTAGAGAGTTCGCTATGTCGTGGCACAGCAACCCTGCTTTTAGCTATTAGTATGGCCAGACGCCGCACCACAACGTTGTGCTCAATAAACCAAGTTTTCGCTGGACTTGATAATAAGTTGTGCCTCAGCAACCTTGCCAATATGTTACGCATATATACGTTGCTTGCATGAACGTGTTAATTTACTTGTTTATTTAATTAGTCTTTTTATATTGCAGCGCAAATCCTTGAACCTAGTAACGGATCCCTTCGGTGTCGGCCTGATAGGCGCTTACGATTTTGGGACCCTGTCTCCATTCCTCATGGTGGATAACGCAGCTATAATCTTCACGATAGTCTTCATATCCACCGCCTTCGCCCGATCGCTCATAGTTCGGGTGCTGTATATGAAACTGACTAACTGTGTCAACGTGAAGTTTGTCGATAATCCGCACTACCTCTTGTTCGCCATTTTGCCTCTGAGTACAGAATTCATGGACGCGCACAAACTTTTTGTGTTATATATTTATGCTTACCTCATGGCTGCATTGGTTTCGTGTCTCGTGAGTATGCTTCTTTCTTTCTTTTTTAGGGTTCCGTACCCAAAGGGTGCCAACGGGATCCTACTACTCAGCCTCCGCTGTTCGTCTGTCCGTCTGTATCTCGTAAACCGTAATAGGTAGACAGTTGAAATTTTCACAGAGTATGTATTTCTATTGCCGCTATAACAACAAATAATAAAAATAAAGTTAAATTAAAAAATAAAGGGGGCTCACCTCCCATACATGGAAAAGGAGTCGAAATAAAATTTAATTTTTTTACCCTGGCATGTGGGGTGTCATTGTCTAGAACTCATTAAGTAGAGTTCTAATATATTTCTATTATACTCATGCCTTGTCCTCTAGATTAGCTGAAATAAAATGTTATTTTATTATAAATATTGTAGTTACACTTGTCAGTTACTACCACGAACACTGTTTTTAGGGTAGATTTCTTTTTTTTTTTTTTTGTGGGTAGTTATTACCAACATTTCTTCGTGGGTACCGCGGAGTACTATTTATATGTGGGACTCAGTTGTTTAGCCTCATTCGCTTTTTAGTGCTCTGCCACGCAACACTGTATCATTCAAATATTGAAATATTCAGATAGTTCTTAATTAATATTCATGTTTTTATAAATAATATTCAAGTATAATAAGAAATTAAATTACAGCGGGCACGTAGAAGTGAAGAGTCTACGAGCTCATTTTCATCATCTACTGGACTTGAAATGTACATCGAATTACTCAACGGAGTCTTTCACGTACCTTAAATTAACAAAGTACGATCAATTCACAGGAATTGCATCATAAAAAACTTTGTATGTAAATTCCACTCAATGGAATTATTATAATATTATGTACATCGAATTACTCAACGGAGTCTTTCACGTACCTTACATTAACAAAGTACGATCAATTCACAGTAATTGCATCATAAAAACTTTGTATGTAAATTCCATTCAATGGAATTATTATATTATGTACATCGAATTACTCAACGGAGTCTTTCACGTACCTTACATTAACAAAGTACAATCAATTCACAGGAATTGCATCATAAAAAATTTGTACGTAAATTCCATTCAATGGAATTATTATATTATGTACATCGAATTACTCAACGGAGTCTTTCACGTACCTTACATTAACAAAGTACAATCAATTCACAGGAATTGCATCATAAGAGTATTTAACAGACATGGAGCTATAGGTATTACATAAATTTAAGATCATTAGAATAAGTTAAGTAGAATAAGGTTGACGTTTTTTAATCAAAAAATTTTATGTTTGACATTGTAATAAAATAAATCGATAGTACATCCTCGAAATTCCACTGACTTTTATGAAATTTTGTTATAGTAAGCGCTTTATTTCTATACATAAACTTAGAATAAGAATTATTAAATATGAATTTGCATGCCTATCCGGCAGATTGCCAGCATCTTTATTATAATGTAACACCATTGTACTACTCAATCTATGCAAATAAAGGATTTGATTTGATTTGATTTGATTTGAAAAACTTTGTATGTAAATTCCATTCAATGGAATTATTATATTGTGTGCATCGAATTACTCAACGGAGTCTTTCACCGTACCTTAAATTAACGATCAATTCACAGGAATTATGTAAATTCCACTCAATGGAATTATAATCAAACTACCCACCTTTGGGCGAGGTATTCATGATATACACCAGAGATACCTACGGAGGTTCCCACTGGAGATAAAGAAAAAACACCCGCTTCACAATTCGGGCTGGAAATTTACAAGGAGTTGGCCGATCGATTAAATCATATTGCTACTTAACTTTATATGGTTGTGCTACCTACTAAATGGCCTTGACAAAGAGGTCCGAAAAGATTTGTTCCAGAACAAAAAATATATGGTTCCTGCTTACAGCGAACGCGTTAATGCTCGTTTATTAAACATGGAACTAAAGTCTTGCCCAAGTTCGTATTAAAACGAAAGAAGGGCATGGAAGCCAGACAGAAACAGATATCTTCTGTCATTTCTGGCCTCGCTCGTGTCGTAGATAGTGGTTATATTCTCTTGGTCGCAGACACTCAACTATAGAATGCAGACAGCAAAATGACAAAGGAAATAATGGAAGGCATTCGTATGCTCTGTAATATACAATACTCGGATTCTATATGAGGGAAATATTTCATTTCATCGTACCTATGGTCTGTATAATGTACTTTGTGCTCAAAACAGAGGTGAATGACCACCTTATTCAAATAAAGATTGATAAATACCTACATTTTTGGTGAAAACGTAGCAGATACCATAAAAACAGCAAAAGCTGACTCAAGATCAAAATTTGATATAATAAAGGGTCAGGACAAGAGTAACAGATCAGCAGTAAGAAAAACGATTCAACCTCAACCATCGACTTCAAAAGTTTTAAACTACAAAGCTCCACTGCCGGCGCGCAGGCAGCCGGCCCAAACGAGGAGCCACCCGCCTGCTCCAGCGCGGAAGCCCGACTACTCATCAAGAAGGTCGCGGCAACAGCAGCAGCAGTACAGAAATCCACGTCGCGACAAGATAAGGCAAAATATGCCGGTCGACTTTCATTATTTGCCCAAAAATGGGCCTTAATCACAAATGATCAAACGATTATTTCTTGGTTTCGGGGTTATTAGTTAACATTTTCACGTAAAGTTATTCCGCAAATTCCTCCCATCGTTTTTCGGAATATACCGCTGAAGAAATGGGCAGTTTATCACATGGCAATTAAGTAACTCCTTACGATTGGCGTGCTACTACTCGTGCGCTGATCAATACTTATCGAGCATAAATTCCTAATAGCAGTCTAACGATAAAAATCGTTTTATATTAAATTTAAAAAATCTCAATAAACATATACTTACACATATCACATACAACATTTAAATTGAAAGATATACGCTCACCTATAAAATTAATAACTAAAATTCATTTATGGCTACACTTGATGCCTATTTTTTATTAAAATTCATCCGGATTCTTGAAAATGCCTAAGTTTTTCATTCAATGGAAAAATATATGAATGTAATGTCCTACCGTTCGGATTAAATACAGTGCCATACATATTTACATAAATAATAAAACCCGTCATTAAACTGTTGAGTCAAGCTGGTTTCATGCATGGAACTAAGAATTGCGACTAGGTCTAGGTTTCATGTCTAATAATATATTAGCTTAACGATATTTTATCTATCGGTAGATCTTCTATTGAATGTAATGAAAATATCAATATGACTATTAAACTTCTGACAGCATTAGGCTTTATAGTGAATTTCGATAAAAGTAATCTTTCACCATCCCTCTCTTGCAAATTTCTTGTTTATAATCGATTCTCATGATTTAAAAGTTTATTTACCTAATGATAAGAGACCCAAGATTCGGGAAAAAATTAGTATCAGATTAGGAATCAAACTAATACAAAATAGTCTTAATCAAACATTGCAAAATTGATAGGTTTATTAATTCCTGCCTGTACTGCCATAGAGTATGGCTGGCCATACGCGAAAGCTTTTGAACGATGCAAATATCTTAATTTACTAAGTCACAGGGATTATAATCGTACAATATATATCCCAGATTCGCTAAACGAAGATTTTGCTTGGTGGCTGAATAACATTAATAGTTCTATGCGCAAAATTAGAAGTGACTATTATAAAACAGAGATAGGTACATATATTCTGACGCCTCAACATCGGGATGGGGTACAGCGTGTGGGTCAGAATCCACAGGCGGACAGTGGTTCGAGTGGGCAGCGACCCAACATATTAAATAACTAGAACTACTTGCAGTTTTTTCCTGCTAAACGTCATCACTGTCAGATTCTTCTATGAATCGATAATACCACCGCCAGCAGTTATATTAACCGTATGGGTGGTGTCCAATACCCTCACTTAACAGAGGTGTCTAGGAATATTTGGCAATGTTGTGAATCGCGAAGTATTTTTGTATACGCATATTATATTCGCTCCTCTGAAAATACCATTGCTGACGCTGAATCAAGACGTACTCACGCAGACATTGAATGGGAACTCAGCGATCCAGCATTCACTTGAATTGCCAATCTTTTTGGCCAACTTCAAATCGATCTTTCTACAACTCACGTCAATAAAAAATGCGAAAGATTTGTTTCCCGATGCTTTCGCAATAAATGCTTTTACAATCAGATGGTCTAACTTCTATTTTTATGTGTTTCCTCCATTTTAAATCACATTTAAAACACTTCAAAAAATTATTTTTGACAGAAACAAGAATTAAAGTAGTACCTACCTAGGTGGCCGACGAAACCTTGGTACCCCCTTTTTTCAATCACTTTTAATTTCTGACATGATAATTCTAAACCCACATGAAAATATTAAAATTTCTCTTTTTAAGAAAACGCGATATACAATTGCAACTTACCTTGCCGAGATATTATACGGCGGTTATTACAAAGAGACTTCTCACCAGCATCGTTAGACATAATGCTGGCATCCCTGGCAGAAGTTCCATCAAATAGTACGACATTTGCTTGAAAAAAGGGGTTTACACATTGTTCCCCTATTCGATAGACGTATTAGACCACCAGTACCAGATATCTTCAATTTCCTAACATTGCTTTTCAAGAGTGGAGCTCAGTATGGAACTTTAAATACTCATAGAGCCACATTATCTTAAGTACTGGGCTCAAATATTTCTAAAGACGAGAGTTTTAAGATTCTTTAAGGGAATCTTTGGACTAAAACCCCCTCTTCCGAGATATGAACTTACATGGGATACAGCTTGTGTTCTAGATCATTTGACCAATTATCATCATTAATGAGGGTTTATCGTTGGACCAACTTTCAATGAAATGTATTACATTGTTAGCTCTAACAACACTCAAAAATCAAACATTTTCGAAAATTAAAGTAAAAAATATAGAAAAAGCCTTCTAGCCTCTTTAGAAATAATCATCAAAATTCCTGATTTGATCAAAAAATCTAGACCAGGCTCAAATCAACTCGTCCTCATCATACCTTACTTAACTGAAAAACCAGCTATGTACCCAGCACAGACACTTAAAGCTTATTTAAGTGAAACTTGTGTACGGCGTAGCCAAGACTTTATTTATCAGTTACAAGAAACCTTTTAAACCAGTTTCAACACAAACATTAAGTGGCTGGGTTAAAAACACGCTAAAAGGTAGCGGCATAGATGTCTCCATATTTTCTGGTCACAGTACCAGACATGCTGTAACTTCAAAAGCCAAGTTCAGGTTTCAATATAGATCCTATTGGCAATACTGCTGGCTAGAGTCATGACTCGAATACTTTTTGGAAATGTTATAGTAAAAATATTTTTAATCAGGACAATACTTCTATGGCCAGAACAATAGAATAATTAAAATATTATGCAATAAAATAAATGTGATGATTATATAAAAATTTAATCTGAAACTTTAATGATTAATTTTTCAGTTTTGTATTATTATTAATGATAAGTAAGGGTTCATCGAAAGGAAAAAATAGCTATAAATTAATAATAATATTATGTTTACGTTTTACTGTAACATAATATTATATATCATTGAGATTACAAATGTTATGTAAACATAAATTGTAACTCTGGTAAACAAGTCATTACCTCAGTATTTTCGGAACATGCTCTAAAAGTCTACAATATTTATAATAAAATAACATTTTATTTCAGCTAATCTAGAGGACAAGGCATGAGTATAATTAGATTAGTATAAAGAGATTAGCTCCCTCCCCCCTGGAAATCCCTAATGTTGTTCCGAAAATACGATTAACTCTAAAATAAATGAGGCTAAACAACTGAGTCCCACATATAAATAGTACTCCGTGGTACCCACGAAGAAATGTTGGTAATAACTACCCACAAAAAAAAAAAAAAAAAGAAATCTACCCTAAAAACAGTGTTCGTGGTAGTAACTGACGAGTGTTACTACAATATTTATAATAAAATAACATTTTATTTCAGCTAATCTCTTCGGACAAGGCATCTCGTATAATTATGATTGAATTTCACTTACAGGTAAGCTCATTTAATCATTAACAATAATGAAGAAATGGGGGCCGTCAAAGTTTTCGGTTTTAGACCACTTTTGTTACGGGGTCTATCTCAAAAACTAAACTAATTTAGGAATTAGAAATTTCTGTATATTATGTACTAAGTATATTGTGTATTTAAACAACTATATAATACTGAAAACACCGATTTATGATGCGGCTTATAAGTAATTGTGTCCAAAACAAACGAGAATTTTTCTCCATATGCTAATTTAGTACTATCTAAGAACTAAGATATTTAAATATCTAGTTAGACTAAAAAAGTGATTTGGTAATATGTACGGACGTAATATGTACGGATGTGACTCGCACTTGAGCGATTTTTAGGGTTTCGTATCAATGGGACCCTATTACTAAGCCTCCTCTGTCGTTTCGTTCGTCCGTGTCTCAATCAGCGGGCTGTATCTCATGCACCATAATAGGTAGATACATGAAAGTAGATTGGCGAATTCCATAGAGTTTCTGACCCAGACGAACTGAACCGTGGGCCCAAGCCCACGTTCACGAATCAAACTTCTCATGCTTGTTCTAGTGAACCAGTCTAACAAAAAAGTTCATCAAAGTCTATCAAATAAAGTTGGGAGAAAAAAGATATTCACTTGTATTGCTATGTAACGGTTATTTAATATAATGTGTACTTGTGAATGAATAATTATATTTTTGATCCCCATCTTCTAAAAATATTGGATTTACACAGAAAAATACTTCGAAAAATATTAATTAAAATTAAAAATGATTTCCGAATCTGAACCGTTTTTAAAAATGCTGGGTCAAAATTCGCCAACCTCATTTTCACGGAATGTGTATTTCTATTGACGCTATAAGAACAACAAATAGGTAATAAATGAAGAAATTAAAATCTGCAAAATTTAAATATCCTATTCAAATAAACTGTAAAATAATAATGAATTGCGATAAAATGTCTGAAAGCGTTATAAAAAACGTTAATTAAGTAACAACTCGTTAGCTTTTAAGGTTGAGAGAAAACACCTTATCCTATACAAATAATGAGCAGATTGCCATAATAATCAATTATAAAACGTCGTATTTTTTATTTAACTCATTAAAACATGAGAAGCATTGCAGCAAAAATTAATATTTTGTAGGTAGATAGTAGTTACAGATATATTCCAGGCTTTTATTTAGTTTCACCTGTCCCGATGTTTGTCATCAAATCATGCAAATTAAATTTGATCCACTTCCCGGTTACTGATTGAGCGCAAATTTTGCAAACATGTGTAAATCGCGTGACAATGCAATATTTTGATGACATGGTGCTGATCTGATGATGGAGCTGGAAGGTGGTCATAGGAACTTCGCAATGAAACGACACAACCTCCTCGAGTTTGGGCTCGTTTGATTCGTCTTGGCGAGTAGTTTGTCTTTCAATGGTAACCAGGTTATGATGGAGCTGGAAGGTGGTAATAGGAACTCTGTAGTGAAACGACCCAACTCCATCGAGTTTCGGCTCGTTTGATTCGTCTTGGCGAGTACTTTGTTTTAAGATGGTTACCAGGGTCTGATCTGATGATGTAGCTGGAAGGTGATCATAGGAACTCTGTAAAGAAACTACGTACTCTGGTCCATAAATCCGTCCGTAAATGATAGCCACTGACATATATTTTTTATCCATTGGAGGTTTGCTACGAAAATGATACTTTTATTTTCATAGCAAACCTTCAATGGATAAAAAATATATGTCAGTGGCTATCATTTTTTGATAGCAACTGTGTTACAGAATCAGGGCCCAGGTCCGACGTTGTATCCAGTTACTAAAAGCTTGTTTTTTAAAAATATTTTTTTTAATTTACACTTGTTACATTTAACTCATTAAAAGAAGAGCTTTTTTTGTAGGGAGATAGTAATTATAGTTATATTTTAAAACCTTTTAAAGCGCTGGTAGAGTCTTGACATCATAAGAGCCACGAGTTGTCTATTTATAACTCCCGGGTTACATTTTAAAGTCGGTGATCGCACTACATGAAACCTACAGCCAAGTAATGACGCTTTTACATTAGGTAGCATACTTAGCTTTCAGAATCGAATGCTTACATTAAGTTGGTTAATCGTCTTCGGAACCATCATCATTCAAAAATTCATTAAGTAGTCCCACTTTTGCATATTATTTATCTTCTTATACGTTTTTTTTTGCAGGATACTTTATAAATAAGATTATGTCTTTTCCTCTGAGAAGTAGTCGTTGAGAGCTAAATTTAAATCAAAACAACTCAGCAGAGTATTATAATTGGAAAGCAGATTGCATGATATTGCCCAAAAATAAAAAAAAATAAAAAGCAAATTTTTACAAGCTTTTATTTAACTTGACCAATTTATTTATTTGTTTGTTTGTTTGGGTCAAATCTTGCAAGATGAATTAGAACCATTCCGATTTCCGATTGAGCTGAAATTTTGCATGTATGTGTAAATCGGATGACAATGCAATATTATTGTGACATGGAGCTGATCTGATGATGGAGACGGAAGATGGCTATCGGAACTCTGTAATAAAACAATGTAACCCCATCGAGTTTGGGCTCGTTTGATTCGTCATGACAAGAACTCTGATCCTAGATGATATCTAGAGTCTAATGATGTAGCTACTAAAAGCTTGTATTTAAAAATAAAATTTTTAATTTACACTTGTTTAGTGTCGAAACATATTTGACGCATTGTTGGAAATAATACAAAGTAATATGAATTATCAAAACATGTATGGTGGGTGCGCTCGGGATGGGGAACGATATACTCTGTTGTGCGATTCTCTTAAAATGATTACTACAGTGTGACGATTGCAATCGCCTCTGATTGGCCGATACTGACTCGCTATTGGCTAAAATGCATTGTTGCTGAAAGAACGCGTTAAATTCAGCCAATCAAAACAGTCGAGACTCTAGTAATAATTTTTGATGCAGCCTTAACTTAATATCAATTTTCCTGTTGGTTTGACGCGCCGCGTGCGTTGCGTTGACGTGGCGTCTGCACCCCGCATAAAATTGTCAACGAACGCCTAAGGCGACGTTTTCGCATAGGCGTGGCTTCGCGCGGCGCGTGCGGCGTCGTGTAGCGGCGGGCACCGCGGCGTTCGCCGACGCGGGCACCGCGGCGGGCAGCGCGGCGGGCACCGAGGCGACGCACAGTGGGTCGAAACAGCTATATGAGGTTCATAGGATTTTTTGTTACAAATTCCATTTAAAAAAAATACTTATCGAAAGAACTTGTCATTCTGATGAATAATTGTTATTAAACGTTTTTCTCTAAAACTGATAGTTTGCCCGGAAAAAAATATTTTCAGTTTTTGTTGTATATGGAATGAAACAGAAACTGCTAAAAGCTAATAATAAGCTGATGCCCGCGACTTCGTCCGCGTGGGTTTAGTTTTTAAAGTATTTGGGAACTCTTTGATTTTCCGGGATATAAAGTCACTCTTGGGTCCTCAACTATATCCATGTAAAAAATCACGTCGATCCGTAGCTCTGTTGCGGCGTGATTGAAGGACAAACCAACAAACACACTTTCGCATTTATAATATTAAGTATGATTAGCTAATTTTTCACTGTTTGTAATTATTAGTTTCCAACAACAAAGACAGTTTAGCTAAGGAGATACATTAGATACATAATAAAATGAATTAAGTATTAAAAAGAAATAAATAAAGCTATATTTTGAATGTTTTATTTTTGTAGATCCTTTGTTTGAATTCACGTTATTTTAATATAATTTACAGTTCTAATCTATGAAATATCCTTTTTTAAGTGCTTAACTTATAAGTTTATCTTCGATGAACTAGTGATTTAAAGTTAATTTCAATATTTATTCATAGAATTTTCATGCAGCACATTATTTTGGTCAAATATTTGATAATCCACGACATTATAAAATCAATAAAAATCTTTTTTTTTTTTTTAAATTTCGGTTTCTAATAACTTTTAAACGGGCAAGTTTGGGTGCAAGCTGATAACATAGAGTTATAGCCAATAAGCCAAAGAATAAGAATAAAGTAGTTTTAAAGCAAGACCTTTCAAGACTTGGCCAAATTTTAGCAGTTTCTGTTTCATTCCATACAACAAAAACTGAAATTTATTTTTTTCCGGGCAAACTATCAGTTTTAGAGAAAAACGTTTAATAACAATTATTCATTAGAATGACAAGGTCTTTCGATAAGTATTTTTTTAAATGGAATTTGTAACAAAAAATCCTATGTCCCTCATATAGCTCTTTCGACTCACTGTGCGTCGCCGCGCTGCCCGCCGCGCTGCCCGCGTCGGCGCCCGCCGCGTGCTCGGCCGCGTGCTCCGCCGCGTTCAACGCCGACGCCTCTCTGTAAACGCTCTCATACTTCGCCATATGTTTGAGCTTCACGCGCGACTCGACGCCGCACGCGCCGCGCGACGCCACGCCTATGCGAAATCGTCGCCTAAGCTGTGAAAGTCTAATGTAAGGAAGCTTTTAAAGGAGAGAAATCATCAAATTTTTTCTAGTGGGAGACTGTCCATGGCGCGATTCATATCTGGTTTCGATGCGAAATAATGAGTGCTATCCCTATCAAATAAAAACCGGCCAAGTGCGTGTCGGGCCACTTGCAGTGTAGGGTTCCGTAGTTGAAAGTCTCAAATATTATTGCTAGGATAGTGCTTTTATTTTATTTATGAATATTGAATACATTTTGAGTTCCATGGTTTAAATACTATAATAATATACTACAAAATATGCAACTTACACTACATGTAATACATAACTTAGAAAAAACAGATATAACTCCTTAACTAATGAACCCTACTTAGCCGTGATAGTTTTTCTTTAAAATTCATCATATATACTACTGCTGTGAATTTTTTCTTGTATCCTATATACAACCATTTAGCTGGCAGAGGGGGGGGACACTTGACTCTAATAAAATTTACCACTTTAAAATATCATATTTCACAAACGGATCCCTGAATTGAAAAATGGTGTTCCCACAGCCACAATATTTTTGAAAGACCTATTCAACGACACCCCACACTATGGGATAGACGAGAAAAAAAAATTCATCCCCACTTTACATGTAGGGGAGGTACACTAAAAAAATTATTTTTCACAATTTTATTTCACCACTTTGTCGGCGTGATTGATATTTATACCCTTGTCAAATTACAGATTTCTAGTACCAATAGTCTCTGAGCTAAACCGCGGACGGACGGACGGACGGACAGACAGACAGACGGACGGACATGGCGAACCTATAAGAGTTCCTTGTTCACTACGGAACCCTAAAAAGGTGCTAGCGTCCGTACCGCTATTATATAGCGCTAGGGCTATAATATAATAGCGGTACGGATTCAGTCAGTTTAAGGTCAAGTCAGTTGTCCAATATCTTGTTCACTCTACCAGTGTGTAGAAGTAGATGAATAACTGTATAGTATAAATAAAATTCTGGATTAGATAGCATTTGGCTGCACGTGTTTTATTATACTTGAGAGTCGTGTGGTCTCGCTGTGACTACGCATATCAAGCGATCACGCTGGTTAAGCAACCTCGGCGATTTGTAACTGGATGGGTGACCGACTTTGGGTGCCCATATTCGCGGCCTCTTCGCTTGCTCTGTGCCTCAAAGAGCACGTTTAGCGTGGGTCGCGGTTGACTTCAAATCTCGTTTTTTTTTCTTCGATTGAGGCTTACAAAAGCGCTTACGAATGTCAAAAATGTTACATCATTTAGATATTTAAACTACAATATCGACAAAAATATTAAATCTAGCACAATTAAAGAAGTCACAAAAATTAGGTACCTACTAGGTATGTTAAAGAATAAAATTAAAAAAATAATAAAAATCCTTTTAGTCTAGTCGTGTATGCGGAAGTATCTGGAAACCCAGCGCATAATTATCCCAATAAAACGCCTACCGTTATAATATGAATAGTTTAGAGAGACAAATTTCAGCCCACGTGGGTATAGGTTTACAAAAATCCCGTGAGAAATCTTTGCGTTCCGATTTTAATTACAGTTTTTGCAATTCACGAAGGCGAGTGAGCTTTACTTGTGATTACTTCGTGTACATGCACATTGCATAGGTAAGTGTGCGTGCCTGTCAATGCCTAGGTGGGAGCGGGCAGGCGCGAGCATTGCGCTCGCTCACACTTATACAGATACGACACACACACAACCATAAGTCAGTCGCCCTCGTGAATTGCAAGAACTATATCAGTGTAAGTCAGTCAATTATATGTTTAAATTTACAGTTATGTATTTTTTCCAGGCAATGTTCACTTCTACCGTTTCTAGACTACTGCACAGTGAATTCCGTTCAGTGAAAAACATTTACATCGTAGGATTGTTGTGTTTCCTGGGATTCACTTTATCGCTACCTCTAAGTATCGTAAGTCAAAGTTATTTTACTAAAGCCAGGTTGTTTATTCGAAGACAAGATAGTCCTTGACTGCGATCTAACCTGATGGTAAGTGACGATGCATTCTAAGATGGTAGCGGGCTAACTTGTATGGCAGTGAACATTCATACCCCTAATCGTTTTCACGCCATCGTGCCGGAACGCTAAATCGCTTGGTGGCACGTCTTTGACAGGATGGTATCTAGCACGGCCCAAGCCTCCCACCAGACCAGACCAGAGACAATTCAGATAAGTATTATAAATTCCCAAATTGACCCCGCTGGGAATCGAACCCGAAATCCCCCAGTTATAAGACCTCCAGCGCTCACCACTGCGCAGGGAGGTCGTATCAACCCAAATGGAGATGAATGGAGAAAAGAGGAGATTAGAAATAATATCCAATAGAATATTATTATCGTTCACATCATTCCCCTCTCCGCACTTCAAGCTAAAAGGTGAGATGTATAATTTTCTTTGGGGCGAACGCAACGAAGAAGAGAGAAGACTATTATTATGAGCTGCCGCTCAATACGCTCATACGACGTGTAATAGGTGGTGGCAGTTTATAATACAATCTATTTTTCCTTAGCTGTTATAATGCTGATGTCACCAAGGTTGAGTTAGGTTTACCGAAGAATAAACTGGGCGTTCTGAAAGATTTTGTATTGAAAATACTGTCAAAACATAAAAGGAGATTGGTGAATTTCATAGTTTCTGACCCAGTAGAACTGAACCGTGGGCCTCAAGCCCACGTTCACGAATCAAACTTCTCATGCTTGTTCTAGTAAACCAGTCTAACAAAAAAGTTCATCAAAGTCTATCAAATAAAGTTGGGAGAAAAAAGATATTCACTTGTATTGCCATGTAACGGTTATTAATTATGTGTACTTGTGAATAATTATATTTTTGGTCCCCATATTTTAAAAATGTCGGGTTTACACACAAAAAACCCTGAAAATTTTTAATTAAAATTAAATGATTTCTGAATCTGAATGGTTTTTAAAAATGCTGGGTCAAAATTCGCCAACCTCCTTTACGCCCGGATAAGACTTATTTTACGTTGGTGAAATCGGCCCTTAACCGGTAAACAAGTGTTTTGCGTAAGCGATGTGCTAAGCACAGCACATAGATTATTTTTGCCACACACTGACAATGAATAACTGAAAAACCCTTGAGAAACCAAACCTAAGAACGTCATATTTGCTCGGCTACGTTAGTTAATGTCTGAGAAACCAAACCTAAGAACGTCATATTTGCTCGGCTACGTTAGTCAATGTCTGAGAAACCAAATCTAAGAACGTCATATTTGCTCGGCTACGTTAGTCAATGTCTGAGAAACCAAACCTAAGAACGTCATATTTGCTCGGCTACGTTAGTCAATGTCTGAGAAACCAAACCTAAGAACGTCATATTTGCTCGGCTACGTTAGTCAATGTCTGAGAAACCAAACCTAAGAACGTCATATTTGCTCGGCTACGTTAGTCAATGTCTGAGAAACCAAACCTAAGAACGTCATATTTGCTCGGCTACGTTAGTTAATGTCTGAGAAACCAAACCTAAGAACGTCATATTTGCTCGGCTACGTTAGTCAATGTCTGAGAAACCAAACCTAAGAACGTCATATTTTCTCGGCTACGTTAGTCAATGTCTGAGAAACCAAACCTAAGAACGTCATATTTTCTCGGCTACGTTAGTCAATGTCTGAGAAACCAAACCTAAGAACGTCATATTTTCTCGGCTACGTTAGTCAATGTCTGAGAAACCAAACCTAAGAACGTCATATTTGCTCGGCTACGTTAGTCAATGTCTGAGAAACCAAACCTAAGAACGTCATATTTGCTCGGCTACGTTAGTCAATATCTGAGAAACCAAACCTAAGAACGTCATATTTGCTCGGCTACGTTAGTCAATGTCGGTTACACGATTTTCCAAAACGAATTCTACGATTTGTGTGTAATCGGTTTTGTGCGAGCTTGTGCAAACTTTGTGCGCGCAGACAGCTTAGATACTCTTATAGCTTTAGCTAGTACATTTTTGTTTATACATTATAGGGCACATGCGTTACCACTATCATACCTTATGGAAAGTGATGATGTGGCCTTAAACAATTTCATAATATTACCTCTCTGCTTTGTTTGAAACACTCTGCCCACTTTTCTCTACTCTCCGTCCATCTACGCGCTGATTTATCTTCTTCTTTATCAACCGTTAGTTATTTGATGTGCCTGACGCGACTTGCGAAGGTTTGTTTGTTTGCTTGCTTGTACGTAGGGTAGGTAAGCAGTGATAGCCTAGTGGTTACGACTGTGGTCTATTCGGGGGTCGCAGGTTCGATCCCGGGTACGCACCTCTGATTTTTCGAAGTTAAGTGCGTTCTAAGAAATTAAATATCACACGCTTTAACGGTGAAGGAAAACATCGTGAGGAAACCTGCACATCTGAGAGTTCTCCATAATGTTCTCGAAGGTGTGTGAAGTCTACCAATTCGCATTGGGACAGCGTGGTGGACTATATGGCCTATAAATCTTCTCTGAGAGGAGACCTCGCTCAGTAGTGAGCCGATGATGGGTTGATAATGATGATGATGATGACGACGTAGGCTATTTTATAAATAGTTTTGAAAGAGGTGGACTTAGTAAAAAAATAAGAACAAAGAATGATATTTTATTTTGTTTCTTCTTCTTTATCAATCGATAGACGTTCACTGCTGATCAAAGGTCTCTTGCATGGTCTTCCACATGTCTCGGTTTTACAACGCCTGAATCCAGCGGCACCCTGCAACTTAGTGTCGTCGGTCCGTCTAGTGGGGGGTCTGCTAACACTGTGCTATCCAGCGCGGTGTAGCCCTTCCAGCACCTTGGGACCCCAACGACCATCAGCTCTATGTGCCCCATCCATTTCCACTTCAGTTTTTATCGTCATCATCAGCAACCCATCAACGGCTCACTGCCGAGCGCAGGTCTCCTTTCAGAAAAGGGTTATAGGCCATAGTCTACCACGCTGGCCCACTGCAAATTGGCGGATTTCACACACCTTTGAGAACATTATAGAGAACTCACAGGTGTGCAGGTTTCCTCACGATGTTTTCCTTCACCGTTAAAGCATGTGATATTTAATTTCTTAAAACGCACTTTACTCCGAAAAGTCAGAGGTACCCGGGATCCAACCTGCGACCCCCTGAATAGGAGACCACAGTCGTAACCACTAGGCTTCTTAAATGATTGATGCTTCGTTGATTTAAACCGGGCCTTAATCCTGAGCCTAACAGCCTCGTTGGTCTGGCGGAGGTTGAAAATAATCACAAAAGCGAGGCATGAAAAGAAAAGGTAACATCAACACTCGTATATAAATAAAATAGTAGCCTCTACACGTTGTACCTTCATGACTACTCGTGCTATTCGTCTGCATGATGCGGGACCTCACCCTCGAAAGCAAAGAATTTTTCGCTCACACCTGAATACTTTATATAGAGCAAGTTGTCTTGTTTATAGTATTACCCAAATAATTTTCAGGGTTCCGTATCCAAAGGGTGCCAACGGGACCCTATTACTAAGTCTGCTCTGTTCGTCCGTCCGTCTGTCAGCGGGCTGTATCTCATAAACCGTTATAGGTGATATTTGAATTTTTCACATAATGTTTATTTCTAATGCCGCAATAACAACATAAATAAAAGCCGGCCAAGTGCGAGTCGGACTCGCGCACCGAGGGTTCCATACTCCAAAAGTAAAAGTAAAACGATAATATTATATTAATTTGCTTATTTATCGTTAACTTTGCTTGTAGAGGTTTATTGTTAATATAAAAAAAGCTATGCTAGTTAGAGCGTTGGTTTTATTTTTCCTGTAAAATATACATAAACCTCTATTTACCATAATTATTTCAGATTTTTCGATTGGTAAACTTCGGAGATAAGGGGGGGGGGACGCTATTATTTTCCGACATTTTGGCCAATTAATCAAAAACTATTATATATAGAAATAAATAAAAATCTGTTTTAGAATGCACAAGTAAAGGCCTTTCATATGATACCCCACTCGATATAGTTATTTTACTTTGAAATTTCAAACCCCCGATTTTCCCCCTTTTTTTACTAAAACTAAAAATAATTTTCGATTTTTCTTTATTCTAATGATTTTGGGCCACTATTATACACAAATATGCCAAATTTCATGTCGATATCTTTAATAGTTACTGAAATAATCGACTGTGACAGACGGACGGACAGACGGACGGAGAAAGTCTCACCATAAGGGTTCCATTTTTACCATTTTGGTATGGAACCCTAAAAATAAATAATTGTTTTCATCGTTTTTTTGCTAGACCTTAACAATTGCTGTTACGACGATACGGTAATTGGAGATCCGAAAATCTATGGAATTTTATTTTACTTACCTACCTACTAGCTGATGCTCGCGACTTTGTCTGCGTGGATTTCGTTTTTAAAATCCCGAGGGAAGTCTTTAAATTTCCAGGATAAAAAGTAGTCTATGCCACTCTCTAGGTTCTCAACTATACCCGTGCTAAAATCACATCGATATAGCTCTGTTGCAGTGTGATTGAAGGACAAACCGATACACACTTTCGCATTTATAATATTAGTAAGTTTCTATGCTAAACTTTATCTTTTTGAAATTTCTCAATGTAATCATTTTAAGGGTTCCGTAGTAAACAAGGAACCCTTATAGTTTCGCCATGTCCGTCCGTCCGTCTGTCTGTCTGTCTGTCTGTCTGTCTGTCTGTCTGTCCGCGGTTTAGCTCAGAGACTATTGGTACTAGAAATCTGTAATTTGACAAGGGTATAAATATCAATCACGCCGACAAAGTGGTGGAATAAAATTGTGAAAAATTTTTTTTAGGGTACCTCCGCTACATGTAAAGTGGCGATGAATTTTTTTTTCTCGTCTATCCCATAGTGTGGGGTGTCGTTGAATGGGTCTTTCAAAAATATTGTGGGTGTGGGAACACCACTTTTCAATTCAGGGATCCGTTTGTGAAATATGATATTTTAAAGTGCTAAATTTTATTAGAGTCAAGTGTCCGCCCCCTCTGCCAGCTAAATGGTTGTATATAGGATACAAGAAAAAATTCACAGCAGTAGTATATATAATGAATTTTAAAGGAAAACAATCACGGCTAAGTAGGGTTCATTAGTTAAGGAGTTATATCTGTTTTTTCTAAGTTAGGTATTACACGTAGTGTAAGTTGCATATTTTGTAGAATATTATAGTATTTAAACCATGGAACTCAAAATTTATTCAATATTCATAAATAAAACAAAAGCACTATCCTAGGTCAGCAATAATATTTGAGACTTTCAACCACGGAACCCTACACTGCGCGTGGCCCGACACGCACTTGGCCGGTTTTATTAGCTTTATTTAACACACAGAGAGCTAAAATGATCTTATAATATTATTAGGTTAGTATAAACGCTGTCGATTAATTACCAATCTATACTTAACGTTATAAAGAAGAAAGATTTTTGTTTGTTTGTTTGTTTGTTTGTACTGAATAAGCTCTGTAATTACTGGACCTATTTTAACAATTTTTTCACCAATAGAAAGCTAAGTTATCAGGAAGTAACATAGGCTATAATCTATTTTCAAAAAATTAGAGATCCTTAAGAAAATTGCAATAATGTAACCCAAAGTAGCAAAATTTTGCCAATAAAACGCATTATTTGGCGTGTGCTGAGAAAGCTATTGATGATACATAAAACTTATGTACTACATGATTAAAGTACTCATTATTCTCTACATAAAAGTTCCTGAGGGAATATATCTAACTGTCATATTTAAATCACAATAATAGCTTTTGTCTTCTAAAATTTAATTAGATCGCCTTTATCTTAGTATTAATTATTCCTTACTAAAACATTTTATAAATGCGAAAGTGTGTTTTTTGTTGGTTTGTCCGTCAATCACGCTGTAACAAAGCTACCGATTAACGTGATTTTTTGGATAGGTATAGTTGAAAACCTGGAGGGTAACATAGGTATATTAGGCATCCCGGAAAATCAGAGAGTTACCGCGGGATACGGGCATCAGCTAGTAAATAAATAAATGATGACTGTCTCTTAGTTTATTTCACAAGCCAGAATCCGCTATTACAGGTTGCAGAAGGTCAGGCTTTATACACTATGCAGTCAGTTCTATAGAACGAAATCGCAGCAGTCTGCGGGAAAAATGTTTAAAAATACTCTTAGATCGTCCCGCTTCGCTATGAATTCTTTTAAAAATTCTCAATGAAAATTCGGAGCGTTGAATGGGAAACGGTTTGTTCAAAGGTGGTTCGTCGGTTATTTTTGTATCGAATATTTTGAATGGACTTCTTCCGTCTACCTACTTAACTGTCCTTTTTAGAAAAACATTTTTTATTTAGGTTCACTTTTTGACGAGTATATTTATTTCAAGTCTTGGATCAGAATTTTCAGTGACATATATTCTTCTTTATCAACCTATAGACGTCCACTTCTGGACAAAAGTCTCCTGCATGGACTTCCACAGGCTTCGGTCTTGCGCCGCTTGAATCCAGCGGCTCCCTGCGACTCGCTTGATGTCGTCGGTCCACCTGGTGGGGGGCCTGCCAACACTGCGTTTCCCGGTGCGGGGTCGCCACTCCAACACCTTGGGACCCCAACGACCATCAGCTCTTCGAACTATGTGCCCCGCCCATTTTCACAGTTTCGCGACACGCTGAGCTATGTCGGTGACTTTGGTTCTCCTACGAATCTCCTCATTTCTGATTTGATCTCGCAGGGATATACCGAGCATAGCTCTCTCCATCGCTCGCTGAGTGACCCTGAGCCTTCTTATGAGGCCCATAGTTAGCGACCATGTCTCGGATCCGTAAGTCATCACTGGCAACACGCACTGTTCGAAGACTTTAGTCTTCAGGCACTGAGGGATTTTGGACGAGAAGACATCTCGGAGCTTCCCGAACGCTGCCCAGCCGAGTTGGATTCGGCGGTTGATCTCTTTCTCGAAATTGGACCTACCTAGCTGGACTGTATGTCCCAGGTATATATACTCGTCTACAATTTCGAGCGCAGAGTTCTCAATGATTACTGGGTGGAGCGGAGCATGAGCACTGGACATGAATTTCGTCTTGCTCAACAAATATTAATTATACTTACTTAAAGTCGGAATTTAAATACTCATTTTTTTACGCTGAGGAGGCGACCACCACACAAGAATAATAAAATGATTTAAGTCTAACATGTACCTACTTAATAATAGATAAGTAGGTACTTGACTACTCGAAATTTGTAAGTTGTAGAAATAAGGTGGTAGTAGAAATAAAGGCTTTTTTATTTCGTTTATTACAATTTAAAAGAAGTGAAATCCGACAAAAAACCTTCATTTTACATGAAAATGTTTTTGGTGGGATATTCTTATCAAGTTATAGTTTACATGAAAGCTTTTATTTAAGTAAATATTCTAATGTTTAGCGCTGTTTACCGAAGTTAGTCTTTACCAAAGGTATTGGGATATTCTGATGGAGCCCGCAAAGCTAGATTGAGCTTTCAGTGGGAGTTAATCCTCTTTGCCTTAAAATTCTCCTGGTATTCACTAGTGTGTAAATATTGTTCTATCTATTATAGTTTATAGTAATAAATAAAATAGGAGTATTATGTTTCTGGTTTCATAATGTGCATCTTATTATGCTCTTATTACCTAGCTTTCGCCCGCGGCTTCGCTCACATTAAGTTCGATTTTTCAACCCCCTATTTGACCCCCTTAAGGGTTGAATATTCAAAACTTCTTTCTTAGCGGATGGTAACATTAAAATAACTATCTGCATGCTTCAGCCCGATCCGTCCAGTGGTTTAAGTTGTGCGTTAATAGATCAATCAGTCAATCAGTCAGTCAGTCACATTTTTCTTTTACATATTTAGATTATAATGACTTTAATTTTATTGTCATTATCACTATCACGGCAGCCAAACTCTCTCTCCCACGCACTCTATTCCCACACTCTCATAGCCCGATGGGACGGAATCTTACACGACCGGAGAGAAATCAGACGCAGGACCGACGGCTTTACGTGCTCTCCGAGGCACGGGGGTGACACACCACCAACTGGCCCTAACTCCGGGCCTACCTACTAAGATTTTTTTAAGGAAAACCCAATACATTTACTGACCCGACGGCAGGAATCGTACCCGGGTTCTCCTCATCCGCAATCAAACATGCTAAACAATAGAACAACGAGGCAATTAACAAAATAATATTTACCTATATACTTTAAAAATAAATATCATCAGCAGCCACAAAAAAGAAAAATTTTGATGGACGAATCAATAGAACCTGGAAGCTCTATTGTCCATTCTGTTATCCATACTATTCAATTTTATTCTATTCTATTATTTCTATTTTTATTTTATCAACGCATCGGTTGAGGCTGCTCATGCATCCGATGATAAAAAATTCAAAATTATTTATTTCATAAAGGCCAAATTGTGGCTCTTATGACAAGCCGTAAATCTAACAAGTATTTGATAGACACATATTAGAGCATTAATTGTAAGCTACTGTAGAAGCTTCAGTCATATTATGGGATGTGGTAGAAAGCTGTTCTTGCCGACTCTTCTTTGCAGAATCTGCTTTCCGTTGTGGTGGTAGAAACTTGACTTGTCTTAAGAGCTACAGGTTGAAATATGTTTTTGAAATTTGAATGTTAAAAATAATGGGTGGGCGACTACTATATTATTATGTTATCGACTATATAATTAGATTGAGTTAATACATTTATCTACACTAATGTTATAACATTCTACTTATGTTTCCAATACTTGACTTATAATTACTACTGTTATAGCGCAGATAACAAAACACTCAATTTAAGCAATTTCACATGATGGTATAATATCCACATCGATATCGTAAAATCTCATTATAACATCAATAAAACGCGACCAATTAACCTGGCGAGCCTTATGTCAAAATCCTCATACAAGTTGTATAAAATTTTGATATTATGCTGGCTTTTGAAAACAGTTGGGTTATACGTGAAAACTTCGTCGAAACTACTAAACTTACATACACAAAACTCTTTGGTAAGATCTTGTGCCAATTAAATAAAAAACGATTATAAATATTCCGACTCCGTCTACGAGCTCTACTGCTTGCCCCGCGGCCGCTACAGCTGCTGGATCAATAATTAACATTAACTTTCAAAATTGTACCATCCAAAATTTGAACAATTATTATAAATAAACTATTGTCAGCTTTTACTCTTGTTGTTTGATAAATTGCATTAGTGAAGATAAAGTAGTGTATGCAACTGCATATAACACGGGTATTAAAACACGAGTGTGAGTTTATGAAACGAGCGCAGCGAGTTTCATAATAGTAACGAGTGTTCATTCATTATATGACAGTTGCATAAACTACTATAATAATTGCCTGAGTGACGGTATTAATATTGTTAGGTACTGTTAAATATTACTTGAGAATTTTTTTTAGCATATTATTCTTCGGCTCGTACAAATATGGGGGGTGGGGGTGTTGGGGGGTGATTTGGATGGGAGGGAGGGTTAATTTTTTTAAGATTTTTTTAAACCTTTAATTTGAACTTAAATTGGACTTATAAGATCACTCTCATGTCCGTCTGTCCGTCTGTCCGTGTGTCTCCACCGATTTTGATACGGATTACCAGATACTGTCTATAGTCTGATACTGAGGTCTATAGCGTATAAAAATCAAGGTCCTGAGTCAACATGATAAAAATATATGGGCAAATTTAGATTTTCGCTAAAACTTGTAAGTACCAAAATTTACTTTAATTTTCAACTTTTTATTTTTCGGAATTTTCCCTTTCCCCTAGGTCAACCGGAAGTACCCTATAGGTTTTAGGTCGAAAACCTATATGGTAGTTCCCGTTGACCTAGAATCACGAAAGGAAAAAAGCAAGGTATTACAGCACAAAAAAAGAAAAAATTCCAAAAAATAAAAAAAGTTGAAAATTATATATAATAATAATAATATAATGGCGGTATAATGGGTAGGTACGGAACCCTCGGCGTACGAGTTCGACTCGCACTTGACCGGCTTTTTTAAATGTAAATTGCTTCATTACAGTTTACAATAAAAAGAAGAATGGGTGTACTATACGGACTAAATACATGTACCCTGTACCTTGGAGGCATCAAGGTAGCTATTGTGATGTGGGTGTATGGAGTTGAGAGATTCGCGAATGATGTACACTTCTGGCTCGGCTTCAAACCAACAAGGTTCTGGATGTTTCTTTGGGTGATTCTGCCCGGTATTATTTTAGTAAGTGTTTTTAAGAATATTTTTTTTAATTTACGTTATTTATTTTTATTTCTTATTTATTTTATTTACAAGTAAGTAAATTTCTTTTTTCCTTAGTTCCCTTAAGCGTTGACGGCTTTTCTGGGCGCTGCACATTCCTATATAAGCTACAAACTTATTATTAGGGCGAGCGGAGCGAGAGCTATCACTATCCCACAACCTGTACATTTTGTGGTACACTTTACTGAAAAACTATAAATCCTATAGATTTGTGAATTAACATAGTAATTTAAATTCATATCCAGATTTGTTATCTGTCAAAAAAATAATAATTTTATAACCATTAACTTAAAAATTATTACCCGTTAGTAAAACTACGCGAGCCCGTAGCTCAGCTCAAAGCTCAAATTCAGCTTTTTGCTACTGATACATATACACACACTATACGGCTGAGACAAAAGAATATAATCGCGTTACAGACAAAAATTAAAAAATCAAATAAAAACATGACGGTATGTTTAAAACATTAAATAGCAGGGTGCTGCGTTAGTCTGCAAACGAACGAGCCATATAGAGACGAAGGTAGCAAGTAGGTAAGTAGCTACGCGTTCAGATACAATACATTTTATATTTCATCTTATTTTTTTTTTTATTATTTTTTATTCGCATAGGACTCCTATAGGAGGAGGAGATCGCGAAGGACTTGACTGCGATCTCACCTGATGGTAAGTGACGATGCAGTCTAAGACGGTAGCGGGCTAACTTGTCAGGGGTATGGCAGTGAACATTCAACCCATAACCCTAATCGGTTTCTACACGCCATCGTGCCGGAACGCTAAATCGCTTGGCGGCACGTTTTTGACGTTAGGGTGGTAACTAGCCATGGCTAAAGCCTCCCACCAGACCAGACCAGAGACAATTCAGAAATTATAAATTCCCATTTGACCCCGCCGGGAATCTAACCCGAGACCTCCCTATAAGACCACAGCGCTCACCACTGCGCCAGGGAGGTCGTCATATTTAAACTAATAGAAATCTAAGACCCCATCGATGTCACCGCAGCGTGGCATAGTACCCAAGATGCTGGCAGCATCAAAGTGGCAACTTTGAAGGGCCAAACTAGGACTTTGGCCAAGGCAGCTGCTAGCTCTTAGATCGTTCATTCGTTCGTTAGCAACCCATCAACGGCTCACTACTGAGCGCAGGTCTCCTCTCAGAGAAGGGTTAAAGGCCATAGTCCACCGCGCTGGCTCAATGCGAATTGGCGGACTTCACACACCTTCGAGAACATTATGAAAAACTCTCACCGTTGAAGCAAGTGATATTTAAGTAATTGCTTAAACGCACTTGACTCCGAAAAGTTAGAGGTAGAGGCGTACCCGGGATTGCACCTGCGACCCCCCGAATAGGAAACCACAGTTCTAACCATTAGGCTATCACTGCTTGCTCTTAGAGGCTCTTAGATCGTTCAGTATTAATTATTATACTTATGACACGTCATGACTCTACCACCGGTTCGGAAAGCGGATTCTGCTGAGAAGAGCCGGGAGAAACTCAGTAGTTGCTCTTTTCAAAATAATCATTTCACAATATAGTAGCTATTATGGACCGGGAGCCAGCACGTTTCAGACCTTCATTATTTTATAAAAGCTGAAAGTTCCTCTGTGTATGTTCCCAATAGAGATCAGAACGATCCCCGACTATGAAGTTTGGATCTTGGTGGCTTTGGGAGATATCAGGTAGTAAAGGTGCATAAATTCTGAGTATACTTTCGTCATAGTATAAAAGCTAAGTTTTACATATGTTACTTGGAGACCTATCAGAAAATGTTTCCTCAGCAGTCAGACACTTCCGATAGTTCCTCCCCGTGTCAGACACCCTTAAACTATAGTAAATTATGAGTATACTTTCGTCATAGTATAAAAGCTGAGTTTTTTATATGTTACTTGGGGACCTATCAGAAGATGTTTCCTCAGCAGTCAGACACTTCCGATTGTTCTTACGCCCTGTCAGACGCTTTAAAAATCTGCCGTAGGTAGGTAGGTAGGCGAACTTTGATGAAACCATCAACTTTTACGGGATATAAAGTAGCCTGCGTGTTAATCCAGGCTATAATCTATCTTCATTTCAAATTTCAGCCAAATCGGTTCATTAGTTGTGGCGTGAAGACGCAATACGTGAATTTCGGGTTTTCAAAATTTTTCGGGTACCATGAATTTTTACGGGATAAAAAGGAGCCTATATGTTAATGAAGAGTATAGTTTATCTTCGTTTCAAATTTCAGCGAAATCAGTTCATTAGTTGTGGCGTGAAGAAGCAATACTTGAATTTCAGTTTTTCAAAATCCTGCGGGAACTATGGACGTTTTATGAGATAAATACTAGTATATGTGTTAAACCAAGGTATAGCCGATCTACATTCCAAATTTCAGCCAAATCGGTTCATTAGTTGTGGCGTGAAGAAATAATAGCTGAATTTCAGGTTTTCAAAATATTTCTGGAAACATGAATTTTTACGGTATAAAAAGTAACCTATAAGTTGATGCAAAGTATAGTCTATCTTCGTTCCAAATTTCAGCTAAATCAGACCATTAGTTGTGGCGTGAAGAACTAATGCGTGAATTTCAGGTTTTTAAAATATTTCTGTAACCATGAATGTTTACGATATAAAAAGTAACCTTTATGTTGATGAAAAGTATAGTCTATCTTCATTCCAAATTTCAGCTAAATCAGACCATTAGTTGTGGCGTGAAGAAGTAATGCGTGAATTTCAGGTTTTTAAAAGAACTATTTTAATAACCTGAAATCCACGCATTACTTCTTCACGCCACAACTAATGGTCTGATTTAGCTGAAATTTGGAACAAAGATAGACTATACCTTGCATCAACATAGAGGTTACTTTTTATATCGTAAACATTCATAGTTACAGAAATATTTTAAAAACCTGAAATTCACGCATTACTTCTTCACGCCACAACTAATGGTCTGATTTAGCTGAAATTTGGAACGAAGATAGACTATACTTTGCATCAACATAGAGGTTACTTTTTATACCGTAAAAATTCATGGTTCCAGAAATATTTTAAAAATCTGAAATTCACGCATTACTTCTTCACGCCACAACTAATGGTCTGATTAAGCTGAAATTTGGAACGAAGATAGACTATACTTTGCATCAACTTATAGGTTACTTTTTATACCGTAAAAACTCATGGTATCAGAAATATTTTGAAAACCTGAAATTCACGCATTACTTCTTCACGCCACAACTAATGAACCGATTTGGATGAAATTTGGAATGTAGATCGGCTATACCCTGGATTCACACATATACTACTACTTATCTCATAAAAAGTCTATGATTCCCGCAGGATTTTGAAAAACTGAAATTCAAGTATTGCTTCTTCACGCCACAACTAATGAACTGATTTCGCTGAAATTTGAAACGAAGATAGACTATACTCTTCATTAACTTATAGGCTCCTTTTTATCTCGTAAAAATTCATGGTACCCGAAATATTTTGAAAACCCGAAATTCACGTATTGCGTCTTCACGCCAAAACTAATGAACCGATTTGGCTGAAATTTGAAATAAATATAGATTATAGCCCGGATTAACACGCAGGCTACTTTATATTCCGTAAAAGTTGATGGTTTCATCAAAGTTCGCCTACCTACCTACCTACGGCAGATTTTTAAAGCGTCTGACAGGGCGTAAGAACTATCGGAAGTGTCTGACTGCTGAGGAAACATCTTCTGATAGGTCCCCAAGTAACATATATAAAACTCAGCTTTTATACTATGACGAAAGTATACTCATAATTTACTATAGTTTAAGGGTGTCTGACACGGGGAGGAACTATCGGAAGTGTCTGACTGCTGAGGAAACATCTTCTGATAGGTCCCCAAGTAACATATGTAAAACTCAGCTTTTATACTATGACGAAAGTATACTCAGAATTTATGCACCTATACTACCTGATATCTCCCAAAGCCACCAAGATCCAAACTTCATAGTCGGGGATCGTTCTGATCTCTATTGGGGACATACACAGAGAAACTTTCAGCTTTTATAAAATAACGAAGGTCTGAAACGTGCTGGCTCCCTCTCTATTACATTGTAATAAGTTTTTTTATACTATCTTTTGGGCAGCTGCTGGATGCCAAGCCGACTTAACCCATGCAACTTTGTTAGAATAGAATATAATATTTCCACAATGAGGGGAAGTTCCAAAAACAACCTACTACAATTCAATTCATGTTAAGACAGGCAGACAGAAAGTATCCCGGCGGCACCCGTTCACGAGCATGACGCATGATCCAGCCGTTGCTTTGCTCTACCATATTTGATATATTAATAATACATATTTTTTAACCCCCGACGCAATAAGAGGGGTGTTTGAAGTTTGATGTCGATGTCTGTCTGTCTGTCTCTGTGTGTGTGTGTCTGTCTGTGCCATCGTAGCTCCAACGATCAACGGATGGACCAATTTAGATGCGGTTTTTTTTAATTTGAAAGCCAGTTTCCTTGCGGTGGTTCTTAGCTATGTTTGGTTAATATCAGTCCAGCAGTGTAAGAGTATCAGCTCTTTTCCAAAATTATTTATGGCATTTTTGGTGTATGATTACTCGATAAAGTGCTTCACGCGTGCCAGTATAATCGTTAAATGACAATTAATTGATAACTTCGACCTGATGCTGCAACCAGAATGGTCTCCAGAGAATCCGACTCTTCGAAAACTCACAGCAGGCATATCGTATTTGGGTTCAATAGATTAGTTTCAATGAGTAAGTACCATGCAGGTTATGATCTTGCAATACGGTCACGTTGGCCTGGTGCTGGTATCTAGTTTGCGGGATACCCATTTCTGCATCAACTTACAGCAGATATAGTGTGTTTGGGTTCATTAGAATGGTCTCAATGAGTAGGTGCTAGATAGATGATAGAGGATCGAGGATCGAGGAGAAGTATCTGATGATGGAGCAGAAAAGTGGGTAACAGTTTAGTACATTAGTCCGGCCGTAGATTCACATGTCGGGGGTGATTAAAATTTTCAATTTACACTTGTTTTAAATTTAGTCTTCTATCATAATTTACTGAATTCAAAATCACACCCTTTGCGCCGTATTGTTAACTAGCTTTTGTCCACGACTTCATCCGGATGGAGATCTGTTTTCCGGGATAAAAGATCACTCTCCAAGTCCTCAACTACCCAATACCCATACAAAAAATCATGTCAATCTGTTGATCCGTTGCTGCTTAATTTAATGACATCGAAAACCTGTCTGGAAGATTTCTGTATATTTTTTTATTTTGAAAATTTTAACCGGGGGATGCATTTAATTTTGATGGGGATGATTTTAACCCTACTAATATTTATAAATGCGAAAGTTTGTGAGGATGGATGTATGGATGGATGGATGTTTGTAACTCTTTAACACGACAACGAATGAACTAATTTGGTTGTTCGGAAAAGAGATAGCTCATACTCAGGATTAGCACATAGACTACATTTTATCCCGGAAAATTAAAGATTTCTCGTGGGAATTAAAAACCTTAATCCACGCGGACGATGTCGCGGGCATCATCTAGTTAGTAATAATAATATTATCGATACTGAGCCCAAACAGATTTAAATAATTAATTTTTACCTGTATGTCTGTCCGTCCGTCTGTTTGAGTGTCCGCGCATCATGCGAAAACTACAGAACGGATTTAAATGAAATTTGGTACAACATGCTAAAGGAAAGTTTTAAACTGATAAGGTAAGGTAAGATTTCTTCGGGATAGAGGATGAAAGTTTTTGTCGATTTTACTTCCTAACTCCCTCTTAAACCGATTTTAATATTTCTCAAAAAAGTTTGTGCTCGTTAGATTAAACTTGACAAGTACTCGGGTCGTAGATGATACCCAGGGTCTGATGACTTAACCAGATACCTAAAAGCTTGTTTTTTTTTAATTTATACTTTTTTTATTCACTTTATTGCACTATATAGTACATAAGGCGGACTTAACGCTAAAGCATTTTCTAATTTTAATTTAATTAAAATACGTGTAGGTGTGCAAGAAGAGAAGTGTGTAAAAACAGAATATTACTTAGATTTGTAATATAATATACTACACAACATAACATTATTTACATATCGTAATACACGGTGAAAATAAAAAATTAAATATAAATTCAATAAATATGTTCAATGGTTACCTCTTTATAACAAGATAGCACGCGTTATATTATGATTTACCTAACAAGTTGTGTTTGAAAAGCTTTCCGTAATGATGTTTGATTTCATAAACATTGAAAGGCTCCATTGGAGAGGTTTGAAGAGATAAATGCGTGGGAAATATAAGCCCATTGAACGGTACAAACATACGGGGATATTCTCACAGTATGAGGGAATATCTACAGCGGGCTTATAAGTGTTCTTTACTCAAAGGTAAACATTGAAACCTATGGAATCAGATATATTATTCAGGAACTAATAAATATATTATAAAAAACTATCTGGCACAGTGTTGAGCGCTGTATGGTATTATATACTAGCTGATTCCCCCGACTTTATTGGCTCGGGTTTATAATATGTTAAAAATTCTGCGGGGATTCTTTGATTTTACGGAATGAAATAGCCTATATAATTATATACTCAGTTCCTCAACTATACCCGGTGCGAAAATCACGTGGATTCTTATAGCTCTTTTGCAGCGTGATTGAAGGTCAAACCTCCACACTGTAACATATAAACATAATTATATCATAAATCCTAATCCATCAGTTGCCAGCTTCAGATCCTCCGTCTACCAAAGGAGATTGCTCAAGTGACTATGAAACTCAGTATCGCTATCAAATCTATTGTGCCATAATGTATTTGAGCTTAATTTTTAGTATGATTTTAGTACTTTTAATTACATATAAAAAAAACACTTAAAATTCTCAGCATTTAACAGCAATATGGTAATGAATGACCACTAAAATTAGAATTTTCGAAATTGTTAACAAGCTGCTAAGTGCTAACTTACGTTTTTCTGAAATATTTCGCTATATTAGGTAATGGTTACCAGTATGACTATTCATTAAATAAAGCAATAGCTATCAATAATTGATAATTTCCTACCCAACTCATTTAGAATTGGCAAATTCTACTGTTTCTTTGCTAAAGAATATAACAATTGTTAATAACAGTGAGATTGTAAATATTTAATAGTTACGAGTTGAAGAAAAGGGTTCCAGACCCCCTTGACAGTGGTTATCAAAGAATGAAAGCCACTGAGCTTGACATATATTTTTGTCCATTGAAGTTGAGGTTAGTTAAGAAATGTTATTTTTATTTCATTAGTAATGCAGCAATGTATATCGAACTAATTAAAGGTGGTTTTCATTTAGCGATGATCACTCAATTAAAGGAACCCTCTAGGAATTGTAACTACAAAAGGAAGTATTTATTAGCATTTTTTATTTGTTTTCATCTCGAACTAAGTAAAATTCAACATTTCTACAATCAGGAAATAAACAATGTCTTGTTGTTGAAGTAACACGTTTATAACTTCTTGAGGTTATGGTTGGGTAACCGCAAAGGAGACATCCTTTGCGGTTGAAATAAGTTCTCCTGTGGAAGTGGTGGTGGCTCAGGAACCCGTACAACTTCTGCTTCAGTAATAACAGCCTCTCCATTCGCATCCTGCTGCAGTTGTCGTTGTACATTTCTTCTAGCTGCCATCCAATATGCTCAGCACACTCTTTCTAGATGTGGGACCTGAAAAAAATTGTTGTTTTAGTTGTGAGCTATTTCAAATTGCTTTTTACTACTTAGATTGAATATTTTTTATATGTGTTGTTCACTAGAAATAAATAATGCCTTGTACAGAGTACAGAACTGTAATTACTGTACTTAAAGGTAATCAATATATATAAATGTGAATGTGAATTTGATGATGCTTTCGTTTGGCCTTCATTCACACCACAACAGAGCAACGGATCAACGTGATGTTTTGCACAGAAAATCAATTATTCCCACAGGATTGTGAAAAACTAAAATTCACACAGGTGGAGCCGTGGGCAACAGCTAGTAGTAAATAAAATTAACAGTTTATATGCACACAATGTAGGTGACCAATCATAGTATGATTGGTTTACCATAGATTTATTTTAAACAGGTATTTAAACCAGCAACAATAAACTGTCAAAAAACTGTTTGTTACTGTTTTTCTTGGCCCCGTTTTTTTGGTTATATATACATTTATGGCACTCCTTCTGTATGTATTAATATAGGTAAGGACTTTCATTATTATTCATACCAAGTGTGGAGATATCCAACTCAGAATAATACTTCTTTCATCAGAGTTTTGATGCACTCTTGATGTGCATGTACGGAGTATTGATGTGCCAAACACACACTTGTATGTCCAAATCAAGGAGCTGGTGCTAACCCGGCTTGGAGAGCATTTTGCAGAGAAACAAAACACTCCATGCAAATGACACCTTCACATGAAATCTGTAATTTAAGTGTATTTTTACACATTATTTACTTCAGAAACAATTGCAATTAAACTCATTGTGTTCTATAAAATCAGATAATTAACTGGAATTGTTATTATAATATGATTTGGTATGTACATTATAATCTAGCACTAGCAGGCCTTAAAACTGAGGCATCAGTGAATTAACCCTTTCCCTGATCTGTGATTCACATGGATGGATGGAGCATGGGAATCGTTTAATTACCATTTGGTCAACTGTGGACAGAGAATCTGAAACCAGCACCTTATCCCGCGAGAAGATAATAAATATACTTGCATGAGAAGCAATGTTTAACCATCTCATAAATTGCATTATTATTACTTACCGGCGTAGGTGAAATCCAAGATCCAAGTGCAAGTTCTCTCAACGACTGCCAGCTCAAATATCGCAGTCGGAGGGAACAATTAATGCACTGACGAGATGGATTTTTCATAATTACTCGCTATCGCTTAGTTTTTATTTGAAATTGTATTCAAAATAAACACGATAACTATAATAGTCTTTGTCTCGGGATCACGTCTTTTGGTGGTCAAAAATTAACACAATAACTTAACTAATGGAGTCTCTGTCTCGCTATCACTTTGGCTTTCATTTAATGGAAATTGGAAGAACAGACATCGAATTAAACACGAAATAATATTGAATATCACGAGTTCAAAACAAACTGTACGGAACTTCTCACAATGAACATCAACAATAACTTGACAGATAGGTTAGGGATGTCAAACTGAGATTAATTTATCGAAGAATCGATTAAGCATGTTGATCTGAAATCGATTAAACGATCGACAGATCGATGTTGAACGCTAAATCGCTTCGATGAATTCTCTTAATCAGATTATTTCAAAAACCTAGCTACTACAACCCTAAATTGGCTGCGGTATCAGTTATTTGTTTGCTGCTGTCGGACGCTAAAATAACTGGTCATCCTGATAATTTCAAAGAATTAACTAAATAGTTATGAATGCATTCAAAAGACCAAAGATAGCGTTACATAAATACGTTTCGTACTAGGCATGTTTAAAAATGTCACGATTAATCGATTATCTTTAAATATTTGTTTTAATCGAGAATCGATTCTTTCGATTTGGAGATCGATTTATTTTAAAGTAAATAGACATACCTAGAATCAATTGGGCTAAGAAAAGCGAACATTTTAATCGATATTAAGCAATGGATCGATCTAGTGAATCGATGTCAGACATGTCGCAGAAATCAAGATTCGTTTTTTCTGTATCGGGAGTATTAAGGAGTGTGAAAGGAAAGAAGTTAACTGTCTAGGGGACAAGTTAAAAAAGTAGCCAACTGAAAGCAACAATTAATAAAAGTTCACAAACCATCCGGAATTGTGCTGCAATCGCTGCGGCACACAACTCCATCCCAACGCGTACCTTACTCGGCACTGTCAGCACACTTCAGTACGCCAACAACTGCTATATTTATACCATACGGCAGCGATCGCAGCGCCACTTTTGGAGGACATTTTGTAAACATAACACTGTTTTCCTTATACTATACAATCCTTAATGAGGAAATTAAATTAAAATAAAAGCTTTATTATTAATCGGGAAACGCTGTTAAAAACGAAAATATCGACTTATTTCCAATAAATTATCGATATTACTGAAGTCGTACATACAGAGTAAACTTCAATTACCTATTTCTCGGTCATTTAAGAATAGATTTCAAAATGTTGTCAGTGGCTTGGTAGTTTTAATCTATATTTCTAATCCTTTGCGTTAAATATAGTAATAACAGCATCATAAAAAGTCTCAATCACCATGCTCCACTGAAAGTTAATATAATCGATTTTACTATCGATTTTTTATTCATCATATTACATAAATAATTGAATCTTACCTAACCTTATCGATCCCTTGATCCATCACTAATCGTATTTTGTTAATAGCAAAGATGGCGACAAAGGAATGGTCAAGACAACTATTTTTATTTTGGTCAGTTTTTATACGGAGATTTTGTTTTTTCTTAATATGTACAAAAATTGTTTTAACTAATAATAGGAATTACTGATTTCATAAAGTAGTGACACAACTAAGATTTAACGATACTGTCCGTCGGCGATCTCCTTAAACCTTATTATTAATATAACCTTATTAAAATTATTACCAAACCGTCTTAGTATCTAGGTGCTAGGGGTCTTCCAACGCTGCGCTTGCAGGTGCGAGGTCGTTAATCTTCATTCGAGTGACATAAGACCCTAACAATCTATAGTTACATTATTAAACAAGTGTAAATTAAAAATTTAAAACACCCTCGACATGTGAATCTAGGGCCGGACTATGTGCGATATACTTACCTCCTGACATCCTGTGATGAGGAGAATCTGATGATGGAGCAGATAACTGGGTTTTCTGCTCCATCATCAGATTCTCCTCCTCGATCCTTGATCCTAGATCATCATCTATCTAACACATACTCATTGAGACCATTCTAATGAGCCCATGTCTTAGAAAAAATCTGAAGTGACAGTACACCAAACCAATCAATCGCACCAGTGAAAGTTTGTTAGACCCTTTAATCAAGTATGAAATTAACTAATGATTTTCAAACGCGTGACAAGATTTCTGAAGAAGCATTTCGATCACGTCAGCTTTCTAACAGAAAAACCGTATCACAATCGGTCCATTCGCTAGGGAGCTACAAGAGAACAGCCAGACAAACAGTTAAGCCACCACGTTAAACTTATAGCATCCCTCTTTTTGCGCCAGAGGTTAATAAGTGGATTATAGGTAGAAGGATAAATATAGTTAGAACCGACTTCAAAAAAAGAAGGTTATGAATTCGACACGTAAATATGTATGTAATATTATTCGAACTGCAAAATATTAACATATGACAATCTATTAGGGCTTCCAAACAAATATACAAAATTTTATGTATGTATGTTTGTATGTAGATAATACGTTTATCCACGCATTTCTCCGAAACTATTAATCGGATTGTGGTCATTTCTTTTTTATTTGCTTACATTTATTTCAACTTAAGGAACAGTAAAAGTTTCATCAAAATACGTTTAGTAATTTTCAAGATATGGACACATTTCCCTTTTCAGTTATTCTTTATTTCGGTATATTTAAGTCAGTATTATTTTTCCTAAATTACTAAGTGTTAACTATTCTTTATGAGTAGGACATTAATATCTAAAATAACCACTTTAGTTTTTATTTTATCCAAGGTTATAGAAATCGAAATTATCCCTTTATTGATCAAAGGATAGTCAAGCGCCTTAAAATCGTTAGTTTATTAGTAGCACATAATATTTTTCAGAGATTCGGTTTTTTCCAAGAGAATACGTCATAATAATATTGTTAGCTGAGGGTAGATTTTTATAATAACTACCGAGTGCGCCGTTCGTCAATTCAATAAAAGCCAACAAGTATCGACGTCAGGCGCCATTCTGCTTTGAGTTATCGTAGTCAAGTCTCCTTATAAGTTATACCTACTTGTGTTGTATTAATAATTTAATTATTGAGTAACGGATATTTGCTAAATGAAGAATTCCTTACTTTGTGTTTTTTTTTTTGTAAAAATAATAAGTGTCCGCCAATAACAGGCGTGGAATTGAATGCCTTTTACCGTCCGATTTCCATCTCTGATTTTGGAAATTTAAGGTTCTGGTAAATTTCCCATTGTAGTTGCGTGAGTGTACTTCATGTAAGAGCATGAAGCTTCAAGAGCTTCATGAGTCACGAGCAGCTTCGATGATGTGTGGTGTGATGAGCATCGAGTCACGTGACGACCCAGTGGGTAAGGCATGTCACTTCCTGTCACAGTGCTTGTCACTAGCGCCTATCGGTGCTGGAGGGCGCCAGTCTACGCGTTGCCTGTTGGTGCGACGGTGATCACGTCGCTAAGCGCCACGGTGACTGTACGCGCTTTTATATGGTGCGAGCTACCGCTGCGCCGACTGGTGCAACTGGGTATGAGCGCAACGCCGTTATGGGGCGACCAGAAAAGTGTAAAAGTAGGACGTTTCCAATATCCTTTTGAGTGGAATCCCTAAGTTGAGTGGGTACTTGAGTATCCTTTAATCGCGATGTGAGCAGTTACAAAAATGGGTTAAAGAATAAAGTGTAGTGCCCGTGTTCTGAGTATAATAGCAGTCTCTTTATCAAAGGTCGTGTTGTAAATTAAATAAACTTTCCGCGATGTAAATATTACGTTGTGCAAATGACGGTAAAAATTAAATTCGTGAAAAAGTTCATTTTCCGAGCATTTTGCTGATGTTTTCAAAATTGTTGGATAAAAACAATTTCGACAAGTTAGTTCTTACGCGATAACGAATATCAAACCTTTTGTTACATTTGTAATTGCTATAAAAGTGAATAGTATTCCTTCGATGTTATTCTGACGTGTTAATAAGTCTTTTTAAAAATGTGCGGTCACGTACTTTATTTTATTTGCCGGTGTTACCTATTTGTTGAATAGAGTTGTCGCATATAGGTATATGCGAACCGGTGATATGGGTTATTCGTCTGTTGGATTTGTTAGCAATAAAATGTAACGACCTACGCGGGTAGATTGAAATGCTTTGCTTCCGATCAAATAAAGTAACGATTTGCGTAACATGTGACTGCGCATTTCATGATGTAACAAGATGCTCGGTAGTGATGCAATAGCACTAACTAGAAGTTAGATCCGATGCAAATGTCCTTGTGTTTACGTGTGACGTATACTTGCTATCACTGACGTACATAATTGAAATTGCTCATTAGAATCATTAGATAAGGTCAGGTGTGACCGAGCCATTATTTGATCAATGCTTTGACTAGTCAAGTATATTGATTGTCCTTAAACTTTTACGTTAATTCTGAATTTTTGGTATGTACCTATGTGGTTACTTAATTGAACGTATCCTGCATTCCTACTTAATTTAAAGTTGTTGTCATGGACACCGTGTAACGGACTTGTTTTGACTACTTTGCCTATACTTAGTGGTTTAATTTATCATGAGCTACCTACCGAATTTTATTACCGATGTGAAATCAATAACTTATCTATTGTTGTAAGTATTAATTGGTTTACCTGATGTTCTGTTTAGCTGCTGTTTTGATTTAGCTGCTGTTTTGGTTTAGCTGCTGTTCTGTTTAGCTGCTGTTTTGATTTAGCTGCTGATTTGGTTTAGCTGCTGTTCTGTTTAGCTGCGGTTCTGTTGAGCTGCTGTTATGTTTAGCTGCTGTTTTGATTTAGCTGCTGATTTGGTTTAGCTGCTGTTCTGTTTAGCTGCTGATTTGATTTAGCTGCTGATTTGGTTTAGCTGCTGTTCTGTTTAGCTACTGATTTGATTTATCTGCTGTTCTGGTTAGCTGTCGTTTTGGTTAGCTGCTGTTATGGTTAGCTACTGCTAACTGCTACTGTGGTCGAGAGCTACTGCTGTGGTCGAGAGCTGCTGCTGTGGTTGAGAGCTGCGGCTGTGGTTGAGAGCTTCTGCTGTGATCGAGAGCTGCTGTTGTGGTCGAGAGCTGCTGTTGTTTTTGAGAGCTGCAACTGTGGTTGAGAGCTGCTGCTGTGGTCGAGAGCTGCTGCTGTGGTTAAGAGCTTCTGCTGTGATCTAGAGCTGCTGTTGTGGTCGAAAGTTGCTGCTATAGTCGAGAGCTGCTGTTTTGATGGCTGAGCAGCTGTTACGGTAGTTGAGCAGCTGTTATAGTCTTTAGCAGACATTTCGGTGGTTGAGCTGCAGTTTTGGAGTTAGAGCTGGTAGTTCTAGTTAGGTGCTTTTAAATTGGTTGTTACCGTACCCTCTCCTATATATTCAATGCGTGAGCAAAACGCAACAGAGTTGAAAGTTTTAGGAGGTGGATGATGTTCTGAGAGTTACGCTGCATTTTTGAAGTTATATGCAACCCAACATTTAAATGTTTCTTTTATGTTATAGTAGCACGTTAAATGTGCTTGCGAGCGTGTTGGTGTGAGGCAAGTTGCCTTGCTGGGTGTGTGGCTAGTATAGCCCAGATGCAGCGTGCTCCTGAGGCACGACATGAAGTGGCTGGTCCTGGTACATGCGATACCGATGGTAAACGTATGCAACACTGATGTATGTATAGCACTTCATGTTTTGTTAACTGCGATATTGCGAACTGGGTGCCTATGTCCTGTTGATGTAGTTGTGAGAGGGGGATATGCGAACTGAGTGCCTATGTCCTGTGGATGTAGTTGTGAAAGGGGATATGCGAACTGAGTGGCTATGTCCTGTAGATGTAGTTTTGAGAGGAGATATGCGAACTGAGTGCCTATATCCTGAAGATGTAGTTTTGAGAGGGGGATATGCAAACTGAGTGCCTATGTCCTGTAGATGTGGTTTTGAGAGGGGATATGCGAACTGAGTGCGTATGTCCTGTAGATGTAGTTTTGTGAAGGGATATGCGAACTGAGTGCCTATGTCCTGTAGATATAGTTCTGAGAAGGGATATGCGAACTTGGTGCCTATGTCCAATGTACATTATGTCCCGTAGTTTCTGTATTGAACAGATGCTCCTAATGTCCAATGTACTTTATTCGTCGAACTGTCGCTCCGCTAGTCATGTGAAGAGCTTTAAGTTCCGCTATTTGGACTGCCTAAAAGAGTGATTTACTTATCTTCAGGATGCTGAAGATAGACAAAGTCTGCATAGTTGCAGCGACAGCAATAAAAATGTGGTCGGGACGACCACAGGTCAGGAGAGGCCGTGTTAGCTGAGGGTAGATTTTTATAATAACTACCGAGTGCGCCGTTCGTCAATTCAATAAAAGCCAACAAGTATCGACGTCAGGCGCCATTCTGCTTTGAGTTATCGCGCCGGTCAAGTCTCCTTATACCTACTTGTGTTGTATTAATTATTCAATTATTGAGTAACGGATATTTGCTAAATGAAGAATTCCTTACTTTGTGTTTTTTTAGGGTTCCGTACCCAAAGGGTACCAACGGGACCCTATTACTAAGCCTACGCTGTCCGTCCGTCCGTCCGTCCGTCCGTCTGTTAGCGGGCTGTATCTCGTAAACCGTAATAGATAGAGAGATGAAATTTTCACATATTATGTACTTATTTCTATTGCCGCTATAACAACAAATAATAAAAATAAATTAAATAAAAAAAATTAAATAAAAATTTTCCAAGGGTACATGGATTTTTTTTTTAACGGAACCCTAAAAGAGCGAGGCCCGACTCGCACTTGGCCGATTTTTTGTAAAAATAATAAGTGTCCGCCAATAATAATCCATGATAACTACTAACTACACGATGAGTTTTACGTAGTAATTAATTAATATTTCTTATTTTATTCTTGGGTTCGTTTCTGTGCGATAACGCTTACATAAACTCATACACCAACAATGCCACATTACCAGATCCTCCTCCTCCATCCTCGATCCTCAATCATCATCTATTTAACACCTACTCATTGAGACCATTCTAATGAGCCCAAACACACTATATCTGCTGTAAGTTGCTGAGGAGTTGGGTATCCCGCAGATTACTTGATGCTGCAGCATCAGCTCAAGGTTACCATGTCTCGGAAATAATCTGAAGTAAAAGTACTACGTTAGTAGTAAGTAGTAAGCGTAGTGTGGGGCGCCCTCCAGCACGTTGGACTGACGATATAAAGCGGGTGGCGGGAAGTGGCTGGATGAGGAAGGCTGAGGACCGGGTGTGGTGGCGTTCCCTGGGAAAGGCCTATGTTCAGCAGTGGACGTCCGCAGGCTGAGATGATGATGATGATGATGAAAAGTACTACTTCTTCTTCGTCAACCGATAGACGTCCACGTATGGACAAAGTTCTCTTGCATGTAACAGTGCACCCAAATGAATCGCACCAGTGAGAGCTTGTAAGACCCTTAATCAAGTAGGAAATGAGCTGATGATCTTTGATTGAACGCCTGAGCAGATCTTCATAAATTATAGCTAAGATCCACTTCGATTACATTAGCTTTCAAACAGAAAAAGCCGCATCAAAATCGATCCATGGGGGAGGCTCCTACGAAGAAACAGACAAACACAGAGACAGACTCATACACAGATACACAGATACAAACTTTAAACTGCAACACCTCTCTTTTTGCGACGGCGGTTAAGGAGAGGGGTGTTATAGAGGATACACAGATACAAACGTTAAACTATAACACCTTTCTTTTTGCGTCGGAGGTTAAAAAGCGAAAACATCATTACCAACTATGTATTAGTTTAAATGAGTACAAAAGCTACATAATTATAACAACATAATTATTATCGTAATATATATAAATTACGTGTCACGTTGTTTGTCCGCGATGGACTCCTAAACTACTTAACCGATTTTAATCAAATTTGCACACCGTGTGCGGTTTGATCAAACTTGAAAGATAGGATAGTTTTTTTGGATTAGGATACTTTATTTGTTTTAATTTATATAGATAAGTTGGCGGTACGAAGTTCGCCAAGTCAGCTAGTTACCTATAAACTATTTTCTTTTCCCTGATGCTGAGTACCAAAGTGGTGCTCAATTCGATTACAATCTAGCCTAACTTAGTTGGCTAATGAGTAATTTTAATTTAACCTAAACTTATAAATTATTATCTTATATACTAAGAGATTGTCCAATGACACATCTTAGTTTTTCTTGATAATAGTTTTTAGACACTTTGTTCATGTGTTCTTTCAGGCAGCACTAACACTACACTATCACTATTTCACTATTCACTATTTAATTTAACTGTACACCAACTCAAAAGGCTTTGTTCGTTTTAACCGTCTCACTAGCTCTGTTACGTCAAGCAGCTGGATTGCTTCAACGTTAACATGATGGTGAAGCCGTTTATCGTGGGCTTCGGCAAATTTTTGTATAATTTTGTCGACGAATTCAATTTAAACTATGTCTATCTATAAACTATGAAATTGATTTTACCTCAACAATGCTCCTAAATTAGTAAGCCTGATCAAATAATGTGAGCAAAACCTACGCACGAATACTATTAACAGTTATTATTGTACCTACATATTTTGAAGTATTCATTAGGTGCGATACTCACTTGATGTTCCATTTGGCGTTTATCGTTATCGAGCTTTATTGGAAAATTATCCAAATATAATTGGAGCTACTCGTATTTCACTGGAATTAATGTGGATTTCAGAGTTTTGGGGGTATCAATGCGGATTGCGGTATCGATGCAGGATTATCTTTTCAATCTATAACTGTACGCTAGTTCGAAATGACGAAGGTCGTGACACCTGCGGTTAATAAAAATGGAAAACTTTATTTAAAAACCGGCCAAGTGCGAGTCAGACTCGCGCACCGAGGGCTCCGTACTCTAGAAGTAAAAGTAAAACAAAAATATTATATATTCGTCGTTAACTTTGTTTGTAGAGGTTTATTGTTAATTTAAAAAAAAATACTATGCCAGTTAGAGCGTTGGTTTTATTTTTCGGGGTAACTGTTCGAGGCGATGACCCTCTTCAGTGGTTTCGACGCCGCCTGCAACTACAGGCGAGGCACTGGGTGGGACCGGTTGGTCCGTGGTGTCTTGTCCGTGATGTCAAATCCGCTGCAGTGCGATCGAGCCCGCGTATAGTCGCGGGCGATCTGCGGACTGCGGCAGGGTGGTGGCTTACGCCCGCCGCTCAGCGAGGTCAAGCCCGCCGGTAGCGTACCGGTGAGCGCCCATCAGCCAGCGGCGAGGAAGCAGTCGTGTCCTAGGAGACTAGGACTAGGTGTTGAAATTATTATATATTTTTTATGCCATCAAAAAGTGTCGAAAGTGTCGTTAAAACTTAATCCACGCGTACGAAGTCGCGGGCATCGTCTAGTTATTACATATATTATTATTACTACCGAAATAAATAATTATTTCTTATATGTAACTGAATCTGTAAAATATTTTATCTACTCCAGCATCGAAAAGTTCCAATTTCGAATTTGACAGCTGAATCGAAATGAACCCTCTTTCGGTTTTTCTTCTCATTTCGATGCAGCTCGTTGTATGGGAGCTGAATCGAAATGGTTATCTTCTTAAAATAGGATACCTAAAGCTAAGGCTCTGAGTTCTGGCACTTTTGTACCGTTCATACGACAGAGGCGCCACAGGCGGCTGGTGGCGGCTTACGGAGTTACTTTTTGTTACTCTATTGAGCCTACGCTACGGCGCGGCGGGCGTATTATTTTCCTTGTCGTAGATAAAATCTTGTATGCAACTGAACGTAATTAGTCATTTTAATTCTCGTACTATCCTATTTTGATACTCGGCAAGCCTCGTATCAAAAAACAGCACTCGAATTAAAATGACCCTTATTACGATGCAGTTGCATAAATAGCTAATCTACTACTACATAATATAAAAAATATTATGTATTTAATATTAACATAATATTATCTTCTGGCAAATCCATAAAAGATTTAATCGTGAGCTTGGTTTCCAATGTAAATTATTCCTTACCTAATTCCTAATTGATCATAAATCATTGTGCAACATAAAATAAATTGTCAAAAAACAAAAGGCAAAATAGATAGCACCAGTGTTTATTGTAATCACATTTAAAAATGGAATAATTGTCATTGTTTATGCACAGTAACATAGGTACCTAACTAATGAATAAGTAGTTTGTTAGAAGATTATTATTAATTTCAACTACCTACTTAGTTATTACTATATTGAATAACGGAACTGGAATATGTAATTTTATAAAACCTATTATGTATTTTCAGTTAGTAAAATGCCTATTTACTTATTTATTTATAATATTATTAAATTAATTGAGCATACAATATAGATAATTGCAAATTGCGGCAAAGTGATGAACTAATTAAATTACACTACCGCCATCTGTTGCATGTTCGTAGGAAACCTTTTATAAAATTTAAATTACGGAGAAATTACAATTTAATAAAGCCAAAATTATTAATTAAATTTTAGAAAATAATTATTTAGCAAAATTTTATCAAAAGATAATGTTTAAAATTAAAATTAAATTGATTTTTAGGTATAAAACCTACATCGCGCTATCAATGTTTTAAAACTTTTGTGGTATATATAGCTGGACTTTTGTTACACTGCCGGGGGTCCATGTGTTCGAGGGAACCTAGTTGCCTCCAAGCTAGTCTATAAATTGGGCGGCATCATTCTGATGTAATGATGTTTAAATCGGACAATGTACCTCATGTAGAGGAAATACCCCGAACGCAACCGGTGAAAACTGGCCGACCCCCTTTTGGATTTTTTTTTGTATTTTTAACCCTCGGTAAATGTGTCTTACCAATTTTCACAGCTAGTGTTATTGATTTTTAACCCCTAGCCCTGACGCCAAAAGAGGGGTTATAAGTTTACCGAGTGTACGAGTACATGTGTGTCTGTCTGTTGCATCGTATCTCCTAAATGAATGAACCCATCTTTTGCAGTTCTTTTCTTTTGAAAGCTGACATGATTGAAATGCTATAATTAGCTATAATTTCTGAATATCTGTTCAGGTGTTTGAAGATTTTCATCAGCACATTCCCTAATTAAAAAGAGATTCTTAGTACCAGCTTTTACAGGTGCGTTTGATTTTTGATGTAGGTACCTACTACCTGTTCACTTCAAGTTGGCCGTCGTCGTTACGCGTTGCAAAATGACATCATACTGGTAACATCATGCGGGTTGTTACGTTCCCTCAAATATGGTTGAGCGAAGCAATGGCTGGGTCATGCGTCATGCTCGTGAACGGGTGCCACCAGCGGCAATGGGGCTACTTTCTGTCTGCCGTCTTAACATGTGTTAAATTATAATTAGATATAATTACGTATGCTTTTGTGGAACTTCCCCTCATTATGGAAACTCTGCATATATAGCATAATATCTATTAAGTAATTATATTGTAAAAGTATTTTGAAAAGAGCAACTGCCGAGTTTCTTGCTGGTTCTTCTCGGCAGAAACGGCATTCCGAACCAGTGGTAGACTCATTGACGATTCAAAAGTACTTGTAAAAGTTTATTTGGATAAAAAACATTTCTATTCTGTTCTATTCTAACGTTGACAAAATTTAATGATTGTATTGTTTACTGTAACCACGACTGTGATGGAAGTTTTTTTTCCTGGCAATGCTTTACAATTAGAACTCTACACTCGAAATTGTAGACGAGTATGTTTACCTGGGACACACAGTCCAGCTAGGTAGGTCCAATTTCGAGAAAGAGATCAGCCGCCGAATCCAACTCGGCTGGGCAGCGTTCGGGAAGCTCCGAGATGTCTTCTCGTCCAAAATTCCTCAGTGCCTGAAGACTCAAGTCTTCGAACAGTGCGTGTTGCCAGTGGTGACTTACGGATCCGAGACATGGTCGCTAACTAAGGGCCTCATAAGTAGGCTCAGGACCGCTCAGCGGGCGATGGAGAGAGCTATGCTCGGAGTGTCCCTGCGGGATCGAATCAGAAATGAGGAGATCCGTAGGAGAACCAGAGTCACCGACATAGCTAAGCGAGTCGCGATACTGAAGTGGAAATGGGCGGGGCACATAGTTCGAAGAGCTGATGGTCGTTGGGGTCCCAAGGTGCTGGAGTGGCGACCCCGCACCGGGAAGCGCAGTGTTGGCAGACCCCCCACCAGGTGGACCGACGACATCAAACGAGTCGCAGGGAGCCGCTGGATTCAGGCGGCGCAAGACCGAGGCCTGTGGAAGTCCATGCAAGAGACCTTTGTCCAGCAGTGGACGTCTATCGGTTGATAGAGAAGAAGAAGAAGAATGCTTTACATGGCGATGAAGCAGACGCGGTCTTGAATGTCGAAGACTGTGATTTTTAAATTTTTACTTTTCTCCTCTTCAAAGAAAGACATTGAAGTAATGAATAGTCTGCGCTATGCAAAACATTTCTACATTTACTCATCATAGAAAACGTCACTCGAACAATTTAGTAAACTTAAAAAAATAAAATTAATAGATAATGAAAAATTACGTAACAAAATTTTTAACGTAAAATATGTAGCTAAATAAATCACGGTAGTGACAATCGTGAGCGGTACATCATTATCATCATCATCATTAGCAACCCATCATCGGCTCACTACTGAGCGCAGGTCTCCTCTCAGAGAAGGGTTATAGGCCCTAGTCCACCACGCTGGCCCAATGCGAATTGGCGGACTTCACACACCTTCGAGAACATTATGAAGAACTCTCAGATGTGCAGGTTTCCTCACGATGTTTCCTTCACCGTTGAAGCAAGTGATAGTTAATTGCTTAAACGCACTTGACTCCGAAAAGTCAGAGGTACCCGTACCCGGGATCGAACCTGCGACCCCCCGAATGAGACCACAGTCCTAACCACTAGGCTATCACTGCTTCTAGCGGTACATAGCTATATGTTATACTAAGTGAGTCTGAGGTGCGATTGTCTAAGAGTTGCCGATCAAAATCGTATTCATTTGATGGCATTGGCGTCAAAGTAAAATATTCCTTGACTGTATTGATTTATGTCACAAATTCAGTACAATCGATTTTAGCATGGAGCGTTATCGTACATACCTAAACGTCTAAGAATGCAAACATGAAATTGAGCTCTAATTCAATGCTGCTATGGTTTATTTAACTTTGAAGCTAATGCAATCAAGTGAATACGATTTTGATCGGCAACTTTTAGACAATCGGGGGGCTGATATAAGAAGTTGAAGCGCGGTGCGGGGAAGCGCCACGGGAGGTAACGGCCAACTTGATGTGAAGGCTGGTATTACTTATTATTATACTATATATAGCTATAAATGGCTAGAACCTACAATAAAGTTTATTACGATCTAGATCTATTTCACTTAACTAAAATGCAGCTAAAAAACGAAAAATTAAAATTACCTACATAGTAGTAGTACCTAATGTTTAACCCCCTTTCAACACTTGCACACACTATTTTATTTTAGTACTTAGCTTCCGACTTCTTATACCTAGTTATTTATTCATATTATTTTCTATTGTTAGAGTCCATCGTGTTGTACCCATGTCTTTCACTTAGTTACTTTTTTACCTATGAAATTATATTGTTATTATGTATTTTGCAATTATTGTGTAATCTGTTTGGCCTTATTATATAATTATTCTTAATTGTATACTAATTAGATGTAACGCTGTTGATTACTTTATCTATCTTCTATATAAATAAAAATGAATGTTGGTAAGCGCATAACTCAAGAATGGATGGACCGATTCGGTTAATTTATTTTTTTGTATGTTCCTTAAGGTCCACGGAAGGTTTTAATAAAAAAAAAAAAATTTACTTTTTACTTTTGACAGAGCGAAGTCTGTCCGGGCAGCTAGTAACAAATAAAATAAAAAATATAGCTCACTCACTCACAATTGAGTGAAGCAGCACAGAGACACGACGGCAAATATTCCGCCAGCCATTATGAAAATTGGCACCCTTTGGGTACGGAACCCTAATTAAAAAAGATATCTTGTACGAATTCAAATAGCAACCAGAAGTCGGATAAATGTAAAAGTTTCTATACCTAACAAACTTACATTTAAAGAAATCTATTCTGTCCCCTTCTTTGCTGATCCTTAACATTTCGCCTACTCCTCCAAGACGAGAAGTCCATAGTAAAGGCCAAGACAAATATTACTCCAAATTCAAAATCATTTATTTCATGTAGGCCAACCTGTGGCGCTTATGACAAGTCATGACTCTACCACCGGTTCGGAAAGCGGATTCTGCTGAGAAGAACCGGCAAGAAACTCAGCAGTTGCTCTTTTCAAAATTACACATTTTACAATATTTTTTTGTAGGTAATATGTATTTACATTTTAATAACTTTTTATAATATCTTGTGGGCAGCTGGATGCCATGCCGATTTACCCCATGCAACTTGTTAGAATAGAATATTTCCAACAATACGATGATATAATATTTATAGAACTCCAAAAATACATAAGTACAATATTCAATTAAATTCAAAGTACATAAGTAGAGTTTGTAAGGCATCAGTCCATACAACCGCTTTCAAGCCACCCTGTAATTTATAAACCATCAACATAATAATATATGCCATCGCGGACTTTTCTGTAGAGAGTTCATCCCACCATACTACCACCATACATTGTTTTGTTCTATCTCAAAAGGGATTAGGCAGCGTTTTCGATGAAAGCTCCCGGGCGGCTTGAATTTTTCCGACTTCGTCAACAGTTATCGTCATATTTCAACCAATTTACACAAAATCTTAACAAATTATACACTAAAACCTTCCTCATAAATCGCCCTATCTATTGGTGAAAACCGCATGAAAATCCGTTCGTAGTTTTTGAGTTTATTGCGAACAGACAGACAGACAGACAGACGCGGCGAGGGACTTTGTTTTATAATATGTAGTGACAGTGATAGTGATAGATATTGTAGGTACCAAATATGTACCTACTATATCATTGGACTCCAGGCTCCAGATGTTAGCACCGTTGGATATTTTGTTTTGTAGCTTACCCGCGCGAAAGTGGGTTCACTAGTTAAAAAAATCAAACATTAATTAATAATTTATTTATTACTTATTTAATTTAATTTATTAAATTATACTGAATTAGTATTTAATTAATTAAGCAGTGATAGCCTAGTGGTTAGGACTGTGGTCTCCTATTCAGGAGGTCGCAGGTTCGATCCCGGGTACGCACTTCTGACTTTTCGGAGTCAAGTGCGTTTAAGCAATTAAATATCACTTGCTTCAACGGTGAAGGAAAACATCATGAGGAAACCTACACATCTGAGAGTTCTTGATAATGTTCTCGAAGGTGTGTGAAGTCCGCCAATTTGCATTGGGCCTGCGTGGTGGCAGGTGGACTATGGCCTATAACCCTTTTCTGAGAGGAGACCTGCTCTCAGTAGTGAACCGTTGATGGGTTCCTAATGATGATAATGACGAGTATTTAATTTATGAAAGTATATTGAAGTCGGGCGGGCCTAAATAGAAACGATTCCAATTCGCGAAGCTAGCCCGACTTCAACATACGTGTACAAAACTAACATTATTTTACACTTTGCAGTGGCGTTTGAAGCCGGTTTTTTTAAAAGATTTTTTATATATTATTATAATTACTATACAAACTAAATAAGTATGTAATGTAGTATGTTGTATCCCATTTTTGTGGTTGGTTACATTATTATATTATTTTCTTGTTGAAATCGGTCTTCAAGTAAACCAAAATGTAATATCATATTAGCCATTACAAAATGTAACATGCATTATAAAGAAGTTGGTAGTTTGACTGTAGTTTATAGACATAATCATGTTTAGTCAAAGGTAATATAAAAGTACTTCTATTGTTGGCCTAAGTAACACGTGTCCCACATACGTCTTCACAACAAAGCTTACAGCTGTGGTCGGATATAGGATTATTTCCTCCTTTCTTTACCAAGTTCAAGGTACACGTCGATACGTTTATATCCAATCCACGAGGAAATGCGAAACATATTTTCCTTTGAAATTCGAATTTCAAAGAGATAAAAATTCTCTAGTAAGTCGAGATAAAAATTCTGTAGTAAACTTAGATAAAAATTCTGTAGTAAACTGTAAAAAAATTAAAAATATTTTCCCATTTCTCGTTTCTTTGCCAAGTTCAAGGTACGTCGATATCTGATCCACGAGGAAATGCGAAACTTATTTTCCTTTGATGTTCCTGTGAATGAGATAAACTTTGACCTATAGGATAACTAACTAGGATTTGTTGCGGGGTAATAAGAAAATATTATAGTTGTTTTGAAATGTAAATTTTTCGTGCCGCTACATACATACTATACAGGCATTAGGATATTATATGCTTTCTCTCTCGCGCTATATATTTTTATTTTTGTATTTATCGCACGCGCGGCTCACTCATCCAATATATTTGAATGTTGTATATCTTCTATATCGTACTATTAGACATAGAAAATATTTAATATATTACTTACACTAACCAATCAGTTATTAATTACGATTTATTGTAAAAAAAAAACAGTTTTTGATATGAATGCCTGCAAAATTTCTTAAGGCAAAAATAACACTAGCCATCGAATTGAGCGTTTAAATGCTTTTTTAGAAAAAAATATATTACTCTTGCGCCGGGCCTGGGGTTTTATATGGGATTTGATACAGCTCCTTTATAAAACTTTCATAAATCACGCAGTAACTAAAACTAATTTTTTAATTTATTTATTCATATTAATGTAAAAAAGTTTTTAACATTACTAACTCGCCAAACTTGGGCCAATTTGTTAGCGAGGTGGCGCTCTTAATAATAATGTAAGTAGATACCTTAACAATATTTAACTAACCTACCTTGAACATGTCAAAAATTACCAGCTTTATTTGCGGTTAAAAAATCTCAATAGCCAAACGGTTTAGCGGCTCTTGCGTATATCATATTCAAGCTTTAGGAGATTCGTGCCAAGTGCCAACGTGACCCTATTAATAAGCCTCCACTGTCCGTCCGTCCGTCGGCCGTTTGTATGTCAGCATGCTGTATTTATTATTGTATTTTCACAGAATGTATATTTCTATTGCCGCTATAACAATAAACAATAAAAAAAATTAAAGTTTTTTTGTTTGTTTGTTTGTTTGTTTGTACCGAATAGGCTCTGTAACTACTGGACCGATTTTAACCATTTTTTCACCAATAGAAAGCTAAGGTATCAGGAAGTGACATAGGCTATAATTAAATTAGAGATCCTTAGAAAATTGGAATAATGTAAAGTAGGAAAATTTTGCCTATAAAATACATTATTTGGCGTGTGCTGAGGAAACTATTGATGATACATAAAAATTATGTACTACATGATTAAAGTACTTATTATTCTCTACAGAAAAGTCTCCGAGGGAATATATCTGGCTGTCATATTTAAGTCACAATAGTAGCTTATGTGTTCTAAAATTTAATTAGATCGCCTTTATTATCGTGATATTACACTAGCGGCACGCTATGATGGCCGGTTTGACACATTACAATAGTGATGTGGAATGTCAATTTATTCTCGAACAAAAAACAATTAAGTTTTGTTTTTGTACCTGATTAAATAGGTTTAATAAAACAAAAATGTATATGTTTATTTAATTTATTTGAACGAACTGAATATTTGAGTGAAAATGAATATACATACTTTATATGCACACAAGAAACATATGAATACAAAAGATACCAAAAAAGGTGCCACAAAAGGCCATAATTAATCAGATTCGTCCATACTACTATTTTCACTGTCGTCACTGCTATCATCACCTACATTAATAATTATATGTTCGTTTTCTATAATATTATCTATTTTCACATCTCTTTCATAATCTTCCCTTATTAATTTAACAGTTCTATTCACAACCTTTTCCCAGTCTCCTTTAGTCACATGTTCACAAGCTTCTTCTAATAATTTTAGCATTTTTTTTGTGGTAAATGGGGGTTCTGTATTGTGTCTTGCAGCATATCCCTTAATTTGAGCCCACACCAACTCAATCGCATTATACTCACAATGGTAAGGCGGTAACCGTATAACTCTGTGCCCATGTTCTAATGCTATTTCGTCAATGACGTATCGGATCTTGGTTGGTTTGTTTTCTTTTAAAAGACGTACTAATTCCGCTTTTAACATATTCATGTTTGCATCTACGCCATTTTTAACGTATTTCACGCCATAACCAAATGCCGAGTTGTGGTATATATCATATAAAAATAAAAATTTTACCTTTTGTATGAAACAGCTGATATTTTTTTGCGATTTCAGAGGTTTGTCCACATAGTGAAAATTGTTCATATTCACAAGTACATTCACCCCTTAAATAGTGCAAACTGATTTTTCTACACTTGTATACATTTTAGAAATCAATTTAATAAATAAATTTTGAGTCCTAAACCTAAAACTACATTCGATAAAATTTATGAATCTCTGCACATCACTATCGTCAATAAAGTAATACAATTATTTCCTTCAAAGTCGTTATCAATTAATACGGAACTTCATGAGCGGACAAACGTCAAACCGGCCTTCATAGCGTGCCGCTAGTTTAATTCTTCCTTACTAATACGTCATACTAATACTATAAATGCGAAAGTGTGTTTGTTTGTTGGTTTGTCCTTCAATTACGCCGCAACAGAGCTAAGGACCGACGTGATTTTTTGCATGGATAGACCTGGAGAATGACGTAGGCTCCTTTTTATCCCGGAAAATCAAGAAGTTCCCGAGGGATTATAAAAACTACATCCACGCGGACAAAGTCACGGGCATCAGCTAGTAAAAAAATAAAGGTAAAAAAAATTTTAAAGGGGGTCTCTATACAATGAACTTTTGTTTTTGCACGGTTTAATGATGGCACGGAACCCTTCTAGTCTAGGCCCGACTCGCTCTTAAGCGGTTTTATTTATCTCCTTCCGGATAAATTCCTTCCAACTTTGTAACTACAAAGAAACTTCTAAAATAAAATAACTATTTATTTTATTAGTATAATTCACAATAATTCATTAATAATATTCATTCACATAAATTCCTTAGTATTTGAAATACAAGGAGCTGGTATCTCTGTCAACGATCTTCAGTAAAATCCAATTTCCCTTTCAGCCAATGATATCAGGAGCTACGTATATAGATAGATAGATTCAAGCCTCAATAGCCCAACGGTTAAAGGTGCGGACTGAAAACTGAAAGGTCGCAGGTTCGAATCCCACCCGTTGCACTATTGTCGTACCCACTCCTAACACAAGCTTTCCGCTTATTTGGAGGGGAGAGGAGAATATGAGTCAATTTCAACTTGGCTGATATTCTTTAAAAAAAAATTGATGTCATTATGAAGGGAATGGAAATGTATGGTAGGGAAATATAGTCCACTGGCTTTTGCCTGCGACTTCGTTCACTTCGAGTAAGGGTTTTTGAAAATCCCGTGGAATCCTTTTTTCCTGGATATAAATCAGCCTACATCACTCTCCAGGCCTTCAACTATACCCATGCAAAAATTTATCTAGTCCACAAACTACGGTAGTGCGTGAGTATCCTCATCTTCGAGGACCTCAATTTTATTTAAAAGCGAATTCTCGACGACCGTCGCAGACCACAATTGTCAACTCGAGTGCATCAAATTGCCTGCGCGACGACGACATTGCGAATGATTTGATGCAATAAACCCTCATTACACCGATTTCATGCTGTATTTAAATGTATCGATGACTGCGTTCACCTAAGCTTCCGTTGCGCCCACACTGCTAGCTTATAGCTTTGCCTTATTTTTTTACCTAGTAATTAACCTTCCGTCCATCCGTCCACGTTGGTAACCATTTTCGTAACCAGCTACGAAAAAAGAAAAATACTTCGTCGTTTCGTAACTGGTATTGTATCGTATTGATCAAGAATTTTTTTTCGGGTTCGTAACTAAAATTTCGTCGTTTCGTAACTATTTACCACGGCTATTTACTAATCCAGAATATTTAATCCGGGTTATCCCATTGCATAATTAAAAAATTAGAACTTCTAGTTATAGTAGGACTTTTTTGTTTTTTTACCAAATTTCGTGTAATATTTTTTTTTTGTAAAAGATAAAAATAAAAAACCAAAAACTTGGTTATTTTAAATTTTCACATACATTTTGAGGTTGTGTGAAAAAAAAGTAAATACAAAAGTTTTAGATCTTTTTATTACCTACAACTTTGCCATTTAATTTTTTTTTCATAGGACTTGTAGTTTTGGACTTCGAGATAAACCGGTTTTTGCCCCTAAACCCCTAAAATCTACCCTGGACTAAATCGGGTTTTTGTTCAAATTGATAAAATCGAATTAAATAATAATGCCGATTGTTTCCGTTCAACGGAAGTTGCACGACCGCGCGGAGAGATCAGGCGCAAGAGTGACAGCTTTACGTGCTCTCCGTGTTAATAGGTACCTGCTGAGATATCCTGACAGAAAATCCCGACTTTGGACTACAGTCGAACATGCTAACCACCAGACCAATGGGCTAGATAATACAAAGAGCTAGTTTTGACGCTCTACAAATTGATGCCACACACATCCTAGTTAGGGCGAGCGAAGCGAGCCCTAAAAACTATCACGCTTGGAGATTTGTGCTTTAACATAGTAATTTAAATTCATATCCAGATATGCTATCTGTCAAAAAAAATATAATTTTATAGACATTAAAAAAATAAACATTAACAATAATTTTGTATTCATTGGATATACCTAATGTTATTGTACTACTAACGCCATCTGTTGGAAAACCAAAGAGTTAACATCGCTGCAACAGAACTTATTACATGTTAGAAAAACTACGCGAGCCCTCACAAAGCTCAGCTTTTTGCTAGTTTTATTACTCGTAGGTAGTCGTACTGTTTTGAGTACTTTTTACTGGTTTGAGTTTTTTTGAGTTTTTTAGGTAGTTGTACTTGTGAAAGTTTTCACTTCCACAGTGCGTAACAACCTCAACACGTGTACCAATATCTCTCGATTTGATCTTGAACTCTCAATTTGATCCCTATTCTGTAACTACTCTTTTACATGTAAGGATTTATCCACCCGAAATAATTGGTGGGACAGAGAATAGGGCTTTATTTCTTAGGATACCTCTTACAGAAAGCGAAACACGTGTAAGTAATGAGCCCATCAAACTACGTATAGCTCTTCGAACAGAAGTTTCTAGCAAAGTTCCGCTCCAAAGCTAAACGTAGACTCAAAACACACACAAAACAACCAATGAATGTGTGAGTGCCATATAATTATTTTCTGGTACTGGTAATGGATAATTACGTTTTTGATGGTTTTCGTAATGAATTATGACACCATTTCACAGCACAGTACGTACTTTTGTAATAATTTTACGATACTTTGTAGTTGGCCTTTAAGGTTGAAGACAAGGGTCGCGAAATTCAAATTTAATTTGGTTTTTCGCAATTTGTAAACTAATACGACAAAGTAGGCTTATGGCATTTTAATTGCGACGATGGCAGTATCATCTTCACAGGTCTATATAAAAATTTTTACTTGAAAGTGTCCAGTTCAAGAAATTAATCAAAATATCGACTAATTTATGTGTAGCTCATTGCATTTCTAAGCATTATAGTTCGATGATTGAGCGCTTTAAAATAAAGCCAGGAAGACTGGTTCTACAGAAATTCTCAAAAACGGCTGTCTATAAAATAAATCTGCTATTGTGTGCTGCTATGTGTTGCTATCAATTAAAAATTTCAATTCTATACTTAATTATCAACAGATGTATACAGTTACTGCCATTGAATATATTTATTTATTGTGAGCCTGCTGTAAGAAAATGTCATTAATTTATTCGGATAAAGAAAGTTTTAGAAAAATAAAAGATATTACATGGACATTGGACATAAATGTAACGTTTATTTACTTTATAAGGCTAAAGACCTCCAGTACCCGGCGATATATATGCCGATGTGCAATATATCGGTATTTAGGCCCCGAAAAAATCCCTCAGTGCCTGAAGACTAAAGTCTTCGAACAGTGCGTGTTGCCAGTGATGACTTACGGATCCGAGACATAATATCTAGTCGCTAACTATGGGCTATCCTGCGACTCTCCTTTATCTTCTAATCAATCCTTAATCTATGTTTATATCTATTGACTTTCACATGTAATTATAATTTAATTATTATATTAAATTGTATTAAAGTGTATTATTTAATTTTTACACACTATTGTATTGCCATTTGTGGTGATACCACAGATTTATCTTTATTATCACAAGGGCTGCATAATATGAGTAATATGACGTTACGTAATTCCAAATAATTAGAAGTGAGTTAAAAGTATGATTTTTACAGGGAGTAAAACGCTTCTAAACACCAGGAGTACATGATTACATACAGTACATACTTCCACTCATTGTACACTGCATACATAGCATAGTATCTATTGTTTTGGAAATTTGTTTTGAAAAGAGCAACCGCCGAGTTTCTTCCTGGTTCTTCTCGTCAGGAAGGGCATTCCGAACCAGTGGTAGACTCATCGACGATTCAAAAGCACTAAAAAAGTTTATTTGAATAAAAAACAATTCTATTCTATTCTATTCATGAATGGCGTAGTAAGTAGATACTCTAAGAGGTATAATCTGTGATTAGTGCTCATAGTGTCCCGATTTTAGCCTACTTTTTAAGCGGAGACCTGCCTACGTAAGAGGCGCCCTTCTTATCGCCCTGACCCGATTCGTCGAGGTCACGGTCGCAAGTAAAAGTAACGCGATCTCGCTCCCTCTCGCCTGTGACACTAGAAAAGGGAAAAGAGAGGCAGCGAGTCTGGCAGTACAATATTCAGCTTTCCCGCGAAAAGTCAGCTGTAGTTTCTAGGAAATCTGGTTCCCTTTCGGAGAAACGTGAATGGGTGCATCGTTTACGCTAGCATGGCTAATAAGGATCCACCAACTTATCTGCTCAAGTGACGGGGTCTCTAATGAAGCATTTAGTTTTATACCGGCAGCTGGTAACACAAAATTTCCTGTCGTGCCGAAACGAAAACTCTTTATGGAAATAAGAAGTTAACAATTGTACGATAAAAATTAATGGCCCAAGATCCCAGAGCTTTAAGACATAACTTACTTCTTCACCTGGTATCTGCCCAGTTGTCACAGAGCACACTCCACAAGCAGGCCAGGTATGAAAAGTACATGAGACACTACTCAGAACCTAAGGCTTCATCTTTTTGAAAATAAGTTATGTCCTAAGGCTCTGGGATCTTACTCTATTGCAAGACTGCATTCGAAACGAAGAAAAAGAAAACAAATTTTATAAAATATTAAAAAACTTTTTATTGGAAAAGTGTTACTACAATAAAAATGATTTTTTGACGATGCAAATAAAAATAAAATATAAATCGGTCTCTCTACTATGGTCGATTCCAGACCAAGTTGCTACACCCTAACGGGGTATTTGTATAGAATCTGCAACTGAAGTAATAAATAAATAAATAAATATAAGCTTGGTATGTATTAATTTAAATAGCCGATAAAATGTTATAGCTATTTATGCAACTGCATCGTAATGAGAGTCATTTTAATTCGAGTGCTGTTTTTTGATACGAGGCTTGCCGAGTATCAAAATAGGATAGTACGAGAATTAAAATGACTAATTACGTTCAGTTGCATACAAGATTTTATCTACGACAAGGAAGTAAAATCATTAACAAAATACGCCGTAGGCTCAATAAATTAACAAAAAGTAATTCCGTAAGCCGCCACCAGCCGCCTGTGGCGCCTCTGTCAACAAAAAGTAACTCCGTAAGCCGCCACCAGCCGCCTGTGGCGCCTCTGTCATATGAACGGTACAAAAGTGCCAGAACTCAGAGCCTTAGCTTTAGGTATCCTATTTTAAGAAGATAACCATTTCGATTCAGCTCCCATACAACGAGCTGCATCGAAATGAGAAGCAAAACCGAAAGAGGGTTCATTTCGATTCAGCTGTCAAACTCGAAATTGGAACTTTTCGATGCTGGAGTAGATAAAATTTTTTTCAATTCAAAAATGTATAACTGTCATCGCGGATATTGATTGTTTGCATGTTTATTGTATTCGATATAATAGAAAATTTCGTACTCTTTCAGAACATTGCGGAAATAAATTTTTTGGCCGGACCGATCTCGCATACCTACTTAAAGTGTACGCAGTGTGAAAATAGTTTCTAAAATTATTATTTTTATGATTCTCATGTGAAAGTACATCTTCTAACTTGACTACTGTATCGATTTTAAATATTGGTATTGGTTTGAATTATTTTGCTATAATCCGCCAATAGAAAAATCTGTATGGTCAAACATGCAGTAAAAAGCTAAGCACCGCTCACCTTCCCGAGCAAGCAATGTCACCACCACTCACATGCACCACCACACAAGACTTTTACACTAACCTCGACGCACGTTTCGCCCCAACACCGGAGCATCCTCAGATGTCGACTTTACAATGCAGTATTGTCTAGTCAAGAAGCAGTGATAGCCTGGTTAGGACTGTAGTCTCCTATTCGGGGGGTCGCAGGTTCGATCCCGGTTACGCACCTCTGACTTTTCGGAGTCAAGTGCGTTTAAGCAATTAAATATCACTTGTTTCAACGGTGAAGGAAAACATCGTGAGGAAACCTGCACATCTGAGAGTTCTTCATAATGTTCTCGAAGATGTGTGAAGTCCGCCAATTCGCATTGGGCCAGCGTGGTGGACTATGGCCTATAACCCTTCTCTGAAAGGAGACCTGGCTCAGTAGTGAGCCGTTGATGGGTTGTTAATGATGATGATGATGATTGTCTAGTCAAGTTCCACAATTCGCAATTGCAATTGAATTATTCAATTGCAATTGCGAATTGTGGAATCAAAGGCGAATGTTAAAAGATTTATTCTGTTTGGCGGATTATAGCAAAGGAATATTAGTTTTCTTTAAAATTCGTTTATAATTATTATTGTATGCGTGTTATAACGACGTTCTAGCAAACCTTACAAGCGAAATACATGCATGCATGACACACAAAAATAAGTTGAAGTTGATTTATTCTCGCATACCGCGTTTCCACACTTCACTACTTTGTTCCTCGCTATGTTTGTAATTTTAAACGCGTTTGGAAAAGATATACAAATATATATGGGGAACAACAAAAGTGTCTAAAATCTTTAACCCGACCGAGAATTGCATGTAACATCCGCCATATTCATTTTGTTCGTGCAAAATCTTAGCTTATGTCACCCGGAACATAATAACGAACTTATTTCTCGTTCTACTCAGTAGTTTAGGCGCTAAGGTGGAACATACGTTAATACACACATACATAGACTGCTTAAATCAAAACCCTTCCTTTTGGTTCTGCCGTAGTCGAGTAAACATCGCGCTTCACGTTTCTCCGGTGTGGATAACGTGATAAAACCTCTCAATTTAATGTGATTGGTCTATTCCGGTCCGCTTTTTTACGCATCAGCAAAAACGTTCTGAAAGGCTTAAAGGGTAACAGCTATAGCCACAGAAATATATCTAAATAGAACGGAAAATTAGTACGCGTAAATTCGCGGGGCACGCGTGCAATGTAGTGCAACAGTTTTCACACCAAATTAAAATAAAGACTCATAAAATTGCTATCATTATCAATTAGTTTATGTCTGCGACTTCATACACGTGGATTTAGGTTTCGTTTTTCTGAGATAAAAAGTAACCTATGTCACTCCAAATCCTCAACTCTAACTTTGCAAAATATCACATCGAACCGATCCTTTGCTGCGTGATTGAAGAACAAACGAACAACCCAACAAACATACAGACTTTCGCGTTCATAATATTGGTAAAGACAGTAAGGATTAGTTACTCCAATCTAATTTCCTTTCACAAGAGAGCCTTCCTTCCTTTGACGCGCTTCAATTCAATTCAATTTGATTTGCAAATATTGGTTTGAATATCAAACAACACGGACGGAATAGCTACGTTAGTAAAACAGTGGTGATAGCCATTCTACCTCGATAGGTATGATTCTGTGGTCATAGCCTACACGAACAATGTAACCAGCTCAACATAAGGGTAAGCGTATTCTAACACGCAGGCGACGCAGTGCCACGCAACACAGGACAGAGCGGATTTTGAAATGCATGAATATGCAGAAAGCTGAGTACGCTGCGGCACAAGCTTATTACCATGCAGACATGCTATTGTGTTTAGCCTGCTCCTTGTCTCGTTGTAGTAATGGCACAGATTTCTGCGCGACACGTGCTATTTCACTTTATTTATTCGTACAGCATAGATTTATATCGTATAGATTAGCTCGTTTGAACAAAAATGAGCACCAATGATTCTTTGTACTGCACAAATTAATTGATCTGTGTCACTGCTGCACCGCAGCATACGATCATCACCTATTTTTGCCTCGACCAAGCCAGGCGTACACCGCATTTTGTATAAACTTAAGTAGTCCGTAGGAATTGGAGTTAAGAAAGAGAGGCAGCGTAAATATAACAACTAGTAATTTAGCGTTGTGTGACCAGCCCCCTGATTGTCTAAAAGTTGCCGATGGAAATCTTATTCATTTTATGGCATTAGCGTCAAAGTAAAATAAACCATAACAGCATTAAATTAGAGCTCAATTTCGTGTATGCATTCCCATACGTTTAGGTATGTACGATACGCTCCATAACGCTCCATGTTGGAATCTGTTGTCCTGAATTTGTGACTTTAAATCAATACAGTCAAGGAATATTTTACTTTGACGCTAATGCCATGAAAGGAATAAGATTTTTATCGGCAATTTTTAGACAATCGCACCTCTGAATTTCACTTTATTGTAGCAAGAGTTGCTATTTATCTAAATGATTTTGCGGAGTGAATCTTCTGTACCTGTACGATTATGTATTTATTGTCTCGACTAGGGTGCCTTGCAAAATCTGTATACTATGCGCTTCTGCGTTGCCTGCGTTTCAATGGTTTCAGCATACGCTTTGCCTTAAGCTTTACACGTGTAGGATGCTCCACAAACTAAAGTGCAACGAAAAGGGATAATATTTGAAATCCTTGTTAAGTTGCAAACTGGAGTTTCCAATGGAGAGATATCTTCTACTTCTTGGCGCAGTAGTGAGTACTGTTGTGTTGTAAATAAAAGGACTCGGGTTCAATTAACATATTAATAATTATACATATTATTATTATCATACACTCAGTTCATGTATGATCATGAGCAATCCATTAACGTCTCACTACTGAGCGCAGGTCAGAAGAGTTATAGGCCATAGTCGACCAAGCTGGCCCTATGCGAATTGATAAATTTCACACACCTTTGAGAACATTATGGACAACTTTCAGGCGTGCAAGTTTCCTCATGATGTTTTCCTTCACTGTTGAAGCATATTGCGATATTTGATTGCTTAAACGCACATAACTCCGAAAAGTCAGGGCTGCATGACAAGAATCGAACCTGCGACTCCCCGAATAGGAGACCGCAGTCGTAACCACTAGGCTACAACTATTCCTTAGGTTTTCAGGTACCTAGAAACACAGGTACACAGGTACAGGTTACAGGTAACATTCAAGAACCTAGTCCTTCGATTAAGTTTAACCACAGAGTAGGTATTTAACTTAGGCCGCAATTACACTTGTAAGTTACACTCACGACGACGCTTACATGAGTAACTTATGAAATGCAAACAGTTCTGTAAGTCACGTATCGTTTGATAATATTAGTTACGTAAATTACTTCCTGAGTTACTTAAGTAAAAAATTACTTATGAAATAAATTAATTATATCATTATTATTATTAAATTAATTATTAAATTATTACTTCTGTAATAATTATTATTTATTTATTATTAAATTATTAAATCCGGCGATTACACCTGTAACTTTTACGGCGCGCTTGCAGAAACGCCGCGTTATCCTTTTAATCCAGAGTTAGCTGCTGTTTTGACGGATTTCGTATAAAACTTCTGTCAAAATTACAAATTCAATCCTGGGTTAAGCCTAACCCGACGTGTCTGCAAGAGAGCCTAAGTAGTTTAATGTTATGCTACTTGTTATACCGGGAGCCGGGAGATTCATAGATACTACCGAGCTAATAAAAGCGTATTCAAAATTAATTTTTTGAAACATTTCTTCGGCTATTTTTTTTTTTTTAAAAAGAATATCAGCCAAGTTGAAGTTGACTTATATTCTCCTCTCCCCTCCAATTAAGCGGAAAGCTTGTGTTAGGAGTGGGTACGACAATAGTGCAACGGGTGGGACTCGAACCTGCGACCTTTCAGTTTTCAGTCCGCACCTTTAACCGTTGGGCTATTGAGGCTTACCTTTAGTGTTACCGGCTCCCGGACCACGTGATTAACTCACTCTAGTAAGTAGTTTATCCTAGTTTCTTAAAACTTTCGTAAGTTGAAAAATTACATGCTAAACTTGAGGTCAGGCAATCTTTTGTCAATATTTACAAGTATCATAATAAACTCTTTTTTTCTTCTTCATTGTCAACCGATAGACGTCCACTATTGCAAAAAGGTCTCTTGCATGGACTTCAACAGATCTCGGTCTTGCGCCGCCTGAATCCAGCGTCTCCTTGCGACTTGATTGATGTCATCGGTATACCTAGTAGGGGGTCTGCCAACACTGCGCTTCCCGGTGCGGGGTCGCCACTCCAGCCCCTTGGAATATACTCAGCTGTTATTAATTGATCCGGTCGCTATCCGGAAACCAGAGATTTTATGCATTTTGATCTCAGCAAAATATTCATATTTCAGGTGTTGATAATATACAAACTCATCGACTTGTTTCATTTAGACGACGCCAGGCATCAAAATGCGGCGTTGACATGGATAATCACAACAGTATTGATTGTGTTAATTTTTCACGTGAAAATTATTGCCAAGTACATTTTGAAAAATGTAAGTATCTGTTTGAATATTGGACACAAGTGCAGGCGTTAGCTTGCGGAAGCCCATGAGATACAGGTTGTAAGGAACATGACAAGGAAATCTTTGTGAATAGATTACAATCAATTCCTGTAATAAAAAAATCGGCCAAGTGCGAGTCGGGCCTCGCTCTTTAAGGGTTCCGTTAAAATTAATATTTCCATGTACCCATGGATGTAAATATTTTAATTTAATTTTTTTAATTTAATTTAATTTTTATTATTTGTTGTTATAGCGGCAATAGAAATACATAATAAGTGAAAATTTCATCTGTCTATCTATTACGGTTTACGAGATACAGCCTGCTGACAGACGGACGGACGGACGGACGGACGGACAGCGTAGGCTTAGTAATAGGGTCCCGTCGCGTTGGTACCCTTTGGGTACGGAACCCTAATAAAAAATGCCACTTATCTCGAAACTGATGACCGACCACTGGTCACCAATATTGTAATTTTTGAACACATAATGCATCACGAGCAACGAACGTCGACACCTACACACGAAGTGCCTACTGCGCGCCGCAAGCGGTGGTTTGTAGGTGCTTTGGCCGGGTGCTTTAAACTTTTTATGAAAGCTGACCGCTCGTGTATCGTACATTGTTTCATTTGTTGTGTTTTCAATCAAAATCAAGTTGAGATAGATACATCATTCATGTTACAATCAATTAATTTAAAAAAAGAATTGTCAAAATCGAGAGAAGATCGATGGAAAATTCGAGCGCTCAGCGACTCAAATCTTGTTCTGAATCCCTGGTTTCAGTTTTCATTAACATTTTCCTTTCATCCTGTTTTATTACATGCCAATAACTGTTTTTTTTTTTCAAGCAACTATTTTTTGAAGCAGTGTTAGCCTAGTGGTCTCCTGTTCGGTCAGTCGCAGGTTCAATCCTGGGCACTATTCGGAGTTATGTCCGTTTAAGTAATTTATTTAGAAGCAGTGATAGCCTAGTGGTTAGGACTGTGGTCTCCTATTCGGGGGGTCGCAGGTTCGATCCCGGGTACGCACCTCTGACTTTTCGGAGTCAAGTGCGTTTAAGCAATTAACTATCACTTGCTTCAACGGTGAAGGAAAACATCGTGAGGAAACCTGCACATCTGAGAGTTCCCCATAATGTTCTCGAAGGTGTGTGAAGTCCACCAATTCGCATTGGGCCAGCGTGGTGGACTATGGCCTACAACCCTTCTCTGAGAGGAGACCCGCGTTCAGTAATGAGACGTTAATGGGTTGCTCATAATGATGATGAACTGTTTTTTCAGAATTTAGTTGGAGTTTTTAAAAGCGATCCAAAGTATGGTCCTCCGGAGCTGGATGATCGTCGAAACAGAAGGAACTTCAATGAACTGTATCATAGTAGGCAATGTAGACACGAATGTCTGATTATAGATGTAAGTTTTACATGTATCTACGGTTGGGGGTTTTTAGGTTGCTAATGGGACCCTATTACTAAGCCTCCGCTGTCCGTCCTGAAATTTTCCGCTAATTCAAATATTCAAATTCAAAATTATTTATTTCACGAAGGCCAACCTGTGGCTTTTATGACACGTCATGACTCTAACACCGGTTCGGAAAGCGGATTCTGCTGAGAAGAGCGGGCAAGAAACTCAGCAGTTGCTCTTTTCAAAATAATCATTTTACAATATTATCATGGAGCTATTACATTGTAATAAGTTTTTCATACTATTTTGTGGGCAGCTGGATGCTAAGCCGATTTAACCCATGCAACTTTGTTAGAATAAGCTAATATTTCCAAAATGAGGGGAAATTCCAAAAAAAAAAAAACAACATACTACAATTCAATTAATGTTAAGACGGGCAGACAGAAAATAGCCGGCAGTACCCGTTCACGAGCATAACGCATGATCCACCCGTTGCCTCGCTCGACCATATTTGACTACATATAACAAATAAAAACAATTCTGCTTAGAATAAATACTTCTAGAAACGCAATAGTCGATGCGGTGATAAGCCGTTTTTACTACGCAATATCGTCGCGTTAGTAAGACGAGCTCGCTGAAAATTATTAAAAAAACAACGTAATACTGTGCTCTGAAAGGGTGTGATAAATCATCACAATAACCATCAAAAACGTAATTAACAGTACCAGTACCGGAAAATAAGTACATGACACACACATTCATTGCTTGTTTTCAGCCTACATTTGGAGCGGAACTTTGTTAGAAATTTCCGATCTATGAGTATTTAATCTAAGCAATTCTGTTTGAAAGTTTAGATGGTTATTAGCTTCAATTTATGAACCAATGCTCAGGCGTTTGAAGATCATCATCTCATTTCCTTCTTAACTATTGGATCTTACAAACTTTCTCTGGTGCTGCAGGATCAAGTAGTCTGCGAGATACCCAATTACCCAAATCTTCGGCAACTTACAGCAGATACAGTGTTTGGGCTCATTGGAATGGTCTCAATGAGTAGGTGTTAGAGTATCGGCTTTAACATTCACATGTCAGGGAGTTTTAAATTTTCAATTTACCCTTGTACTTTAACTGATACCTGCTATAAAATGCTAACATCTTTACAACAAGTACATGTTCCAAAAATTGTTAGTGAAATTAAAAATAGTTGGAATGAGAAAAAAAAGTTTATTTATAGCTTTTCAAAGTATTCCCTTCCAACCCCACTGCACTTATGCATTCGTGTGAACCAGCTTTTGAAACATTTGAAAAATGTATCTTGCGGAAGGTCGAGAAATGAGCTTCCCGCGAGACGCCCATTGTTGCAAAAATCGGCCAAGTGCGAGTCGGGCCTCGCTCTTTTAGGGTTCCGTTAAAAAAAATTAAATTAAAATATTTTCATGTACCCATGGAAATATTTTAATTTAATTTTTTTAATTTAAATTAATTATTATTATTTGTTGTTATGGCGGCAATAGAAATACATAATATGTGAAAATTTCATCTGTCTATCTATTACGGTTTACGAGATACAGCCCGCTGACAGACGGACGGACGGACGGACGGACGGACGGACAGCGTAGGCTTAGTAATAGGGTCCCGTTGGTACCCTTTGGGTACGGAACCCTAAAAAGAACTGCACAATGCACATTGCACATAGGTGGCCAAGCAAAGAGATTTGTATAAGATTTGTATTGAAGTTTGCCGTCAATTCAAATTAGTTTCTAGAAAAGAGCGATTGCATTTATTCTGTAGCTATTAATAATTTTCGGAGCGACCTAGGTACCTGAGGCTATGACACAACACGTATTCAAATGCAAAGTAGATTGGCGAATTCCATAGATTTTCTGACCCAGACGAACTGCACCGTGGGCCTCATCCCACGTTCACGAATCAAACTTCTCATGCTTGTTCTAGTAAACCAGTCTAACAAAAAAGTTCATCAAAGTCTATCAAATAAAGTTGGGAGAAAAAAGATATTCACTTGTATTGCCATGTAACGGTTATTTCTAAGGTGTACTTGTGAATAATTATATTTCCGATCCCCATCTTCTAAAAATATCGGTTTTACACAGAAAAATACTCTGAAAAATATTAATTAAAATTAAATGATTTCTGAAGCTGAACGGTTTTTAAAATGCTGGGTCAAAATTGACCAACCTCCTTTACTTATTTCGCGTTGGCCAAATTGTGGCTCTCATGACACGTCGAGAATTTACTGGGTCGGAATGCAGATTCTGCTGAGAAGAACCGGCAAGAAACTCAGCAGTTGCTCTTTTCAAAACAATACAAAAAAATACAATAGCGATGTATAGCTACAAATTACAATAAGTTTACTATCTTGGAGTCAGCTACAACTTTGCCATTAAGAGATGTCAAACTTTGTTATTATTCACAACAAAGTTAGCTTTCCAGGTTAAAATTAACATCGCAGTAGTGGCAAGTAGTGTAGAGTAGATGTAACCAGGCGGCTCTTCGACAATTAGTTTATATAGCTAAGTTTAACGACCTGTGAAATGTGTGACATTAAAGTAGGTCAATGCATTATGCTGCTACGAGTGTTTATATCCTTACTAATTATTATAAATGCGAAAGTGTGTTTGTTTGTTGGTTTGTTGGTTTGTTGGTTTGTCCTTCAATCACGCCGCAACAGGGCTACGGATCGACGTGACTTTTTGCATGGGTATAGTTGAGGACCTGGAAAGTGACATAGGCTACTTTTTATCCCGGAAAATCAAAGAGTTCCCAAGGGATTTTAAAAACTAAATCCACGCGGACGAAGTCGCGGGCATCAGCTAGTAAAAGCTATTTTGCGAATGTTGTTTTTAACCGACTGCGCTAAAAGAAGGGTAATGCTATAAAACAAGGATGAAAGTTATAAATTTAAATTTAATTTAATATCAATTTTTTATACCGACTACGGAAAGTTGTATGTAACATCTGTCATATTGATCTTGTTCGTATAAAATTCAGCCTTTTGTCCACCCTGACCTTCATAACGAATCGATTGACACTAAATTAATCAAAATTGGCTCAGTTGTTTATTAGCTACTATGGAACATTCGTAAATAGTCACATACGTACATTGATTTACGAATTTATTATTGTGTAGCATCAACACGTCAAAAACGGCATTTTATTAATTTCTCAGAGAATAAGATTTATAAGAGCTGCCCCCCAATTGCGTAAGAATTGCCGATCAAATCGTCAAAGTTCAGCGTCAAAGTAAAATAAACCATAACATCATTGAATTAGAGCTCAATTTCATGTATCCATTCTCATACGTTAAGTATGAGAGTAAGTACAATACCCTAAACGGTTGAGAATGGATACACGAAATTGAGCTCTAGCTCAATGCTGTTATGGTTTATTTTACTTTGACGCCGAACTTTGACGGTTTGATCGGCAATTCTTACACAATCGCTCCTCTGGTTTTGAGCTCAGCTCATTTATTACAGAACTGAACCGTAATTTTCCAGTCAATGTTGATTTTTCTAAAACTGTAGGTGATGCTAATGTTTAGATTCTGTGTTTTAGCACTTTATTTTTCTAGTTTTAAGGTTGTTGTATAATAATTAATACCAACTGGTTCTTCTTCTTCTTCTTTATCAACCGATAGACGTGCACAGCTGGACAAAGGTCTCTTGCATGGACTTCCACAGGACTCGGTCTTGCGCCGCCTGAATCCAGCGGCTCCCTGCGACTCGTTTGATGTCGTCGGTCCACCTAGTGGGGGGTCTGCCAACACTGCGCTTCCCGGTGCGGGGTCGCCACTCTAGCACCTTGGGACCCCAACGAGCATCAGCTCTTCGAACTATGTGCCACGCCCATTTCCACTTCAGTTTCGCGACTCGCTGAGCTATGTCGGTGACTTTGGTTCTTCGTCTTATTACAGAGTCTCCATAGCTGCCTTCCCACTCCTTCATCAGATCCTCGATATCATCTAGGACTAGAGTACTTGTCAAGCCGAATCAAACGAGACCAAACTCGATGGCGTTCCGACTCCATCATCAGATCAGCTCCATGTCACAATAATATTGCATTGTAATCCGATTTAAATATACTTGCACAGCTCAATCGGAAATCGGGAAGTGGTTCTAATTTAGCTTCCAAGATTTGACTTAAACATACATACATGCATTGCAAGTTAAATAAATCTTGTAAAAACGTGCTTATTCAATCTAGATTATCTATTTTTCCCATTTCAACTTTTTTCTATTTATTCCAGGGAAACTACGAATGCAATCACTTGCCTCTAATATATAAAGAAGCAGATCACAACAAATCCGAGCCACCTTCAGAGTCGTCTCTGACCAACATATACGACGCAGGTCCGTCCTCGAGTAGAAAACGACCGTCGGATTTAATTGATGCATCCATTTTGAATATGAATTAGACTAGGTTATCTTTTGATTTCATATAATAAAATGTTTTTGAAGAATGTGATCTATTTTTGCTTCCAAGGTTTAGGCTACGCGTATTCTGACACACAGGCGACGCAGTATCATGCAGCACAGGCCATAGCAGATTTTGTATAGTTCTTGCAATTCACGAGGGCGACGGACTTATGGTTGTGTGTGTGTGTCGTATCTGTATAAGTGTGAGCGAGCGCAATGCTCGCGCCTGCCCGCTCCCACCTAGGCTTTGACAGGCTCGCACACTTATGCAATGTGCATGTACACGAAGTAACCACAAGTAAAGCACATTCGCCTTCGTGAATTGCAAAAACTGTACACTATCTTTTTACTGTCAATATCTTCTTTGCTATTATATTGTGATGACGCTGAACTGGGACCTGCTTCCTAATAACTGCTTTGTGAAGATTCACCTATAAGATTCTCAACAGTAACACATTGTTTAACAGCATACTCATTTAGAGCTTCTGCAACTAATGCTTGTCTTTTTCTCTTTATAACCGCGGCGGTGGAATTGGCATCGGTTTTTGACAAAGGAATTTATGCGGCACCTACCTTTCTTTAAACGTAATTTAGTTTTTTTCCCCTTCTTGCAACGTCATTATTTTATATTGCATATAATTCTCTGTATCTTCTTCAATCAGAAAACAATGTTAGGTATAAAACGAAAGCTTATTATTTTATTACAATTAATAGAGCTTTGTATAGGTAATTGTCGTTTATACGTAATAGGCAATTGTTACATATTATTTTATACACTCTTAGTAGTTACTTAGTTATACCTCTGGTTATACTAACGTTAAAATGATTTTCGCAACAATAAAGCGGGCTATTTGAAGATATTCCAGTTGTTTGCGCCGAAGGATCGGATGACGTCACCGCGGCGTGAGGGTTTTTGATGTTTTTGTCGAGCAACTATCGTGTTGATAGTTTGCGCACATTCTATGATCGCAGTACATTCCTATAAACTTATGAAGCACAACAAAATAGTTGTTCAACTTAAAGTTGTATGTATGCGCTAGGCCAATTCTACGTGAACGAAGTTGCGGGCAAAAGTTATTTTGTCGATAAAATTAACATTTCTTTTACCTAATCTAGAAATTGCGTGTGTGTTATAATTTATCAATTGGCTGTATGTTATTATCTTCTGTCGCTTATTGGATGCCGCCTACCGCATTGCGTCACTCAGGTGTTGTGTGTAATGTTCCGCCACAGTATCGGAACCTTTAATTCATTCCCACTGCGTAGGGCTATTAACTCTGCTACACTCTGATAGGTTAGAAATTAACTACTAAAAAAATACGTGTGGCACTCGGAGACTGCCGCGGTAAAGCTATTGCATAGCATTTTTTATCAACTTATGCAATTATAATATTTATGCAATATTTTTTTTTCTTTGATATTAATTCAAGTTTTCTTTCACTATTTTTTTCATCATATTTAAAACACTTTATACACAAATTTTACGCGTACAGCTATTCAGTGTTGTACCTAGATGATAGATACCTATACACCTATATTTCTCACAAACAGCTGCTTACGTATTCGTCCGATTTCGGAGCAGCTCGTCTCGATCCGTGCGAGCTTCGTACAGTCTACACGCATACGTCTAGTCGCACGCACACAAACACCGTGCCGAAGTCTGCCGAACTGAAACGACGTTAGACGATGCACGGCTTTCAACGCCGCACCGCTGTGCCGATCGGAGTGGGGGGTGTTAGGTTCATTTTCGTTACGGAATTTCTTGATTCGGTCGCCGCGCTCAATGCCCGCGATAAAAGTTATGCAATAGCTTAAAAACGTCAAACAATCGAACAAATTAATTCGTTACAAGCTTTTATTTAAGGCGCTGTGTGCAGTCACGATCATCATTCGTGAGCCGAATCACAAGCCGAATGAAGATCGTCTTATTTAAAATCTATGGGTCATAATATTATGAAAAAAAAGTAGTTATAATTGATCGTATTTCTGGCCTGATGGTTGTTTCCTTAACACGATGACGCAAACTTTACTCGATAAAAAAAAATTGCAAAGTTGATTCTGCAAATACATAAACTCCCATCGTTCTCTGTTATGCATACATTTATTTTGGTAAAATTAAGCACAATTGTTTATCATATCTTACTACAACAAACGGCTGTTTTAGATTTTATTTATTGTGACTGTTATAATTTTAATATATTCCATTATAATTTAACAGTCGCAATAAATAAAATCTAAAACAGCCATTTGTTGTAGTAATATATGTAAAACAATTGTACTGAATTTTACCAAAATAAATGTATGCATAACAGAGAACGATGGGAGTTTATGTATTTGCAGAGTGAACTTTGCAATTTTTTTCTATCGAGAAAAGTTTGCGTCATCGTTTTTAAGAAAAAACCTTCAGGCCAGAAATACGATCAATTATAACTACTTTTTTTTTTCATAATATTATGACCCATAGATTTTAAATAAGACGATCTTCATTCGGCTTGTGATTCGGCTCACGAATGATGATCGTGACTGCACACAGCGCCTTAATACAAGCTTTTATTTAACTGGCTAAAACAAAGTCAGCCGATGTGTACACAATGGTGAAGAAGGATCTTGATGAAATAGGTGTTGCCGCTGTAAAGAGGCCACACCTAGGCCAGTCAGGTTTTCAGCTCTACTTCTAATGTCATTGGAAAAACGCTGAAGTTGGATAGTTCGGTATCAGCAGCTAATGTTATGAAGAAAAATTTCAGCACCTTTATAGGTCAAGTGAGCACAGTTTTGAACCCAGAACCTGATAATGAAAGATGATACTGAAGTGGTTCTGTCTTCAGGGGACACCTTTCCATCCACGTATAAAAAAGAACTGGAAGCTCTTCAACGCGTGGACGCCACTTATATAATGCCCGCGTACAGTTCAGAGTTCGAGGCCTGGCGCTCGAGTCTGAAGATTTAAAAAAAATTAAGTGGCACTCGGGGACTGCCGCGGTACAGCTATTGCATAGCATTTTTTATCAACTTATGCAATTATAATATTTATGCAAATTTTTTTTTTGCATAATAAAAATTATGCAAAAATAAAAATTTAAAAACAAACAAACAAGAAAAGCGAAGTGTCACTACTCCGCGAGTGAGATTCGAACCTGCGACATCATACACCATACGGTAAAGAAAGCGGCCGCTCGCCCACAGCGCCAAATAGAGCTACTTGAGGACCTCTAAAATATTAAAATGTTGAACGCTTACTGAACGACGACGGTGTTAGGTTTTTTTCTTTGAATTTTTTGAATTTGAATTTCTTGATTCGGTCGCCGCGCTCAAACTGTTTGTCCTAGTTCAAAGCACGCGATAAAAGCTATGCAATAGCTTAAAAAGTGTATCCTATTGAACCGAACGGTGGCGGTACTATCCTTTTCACCAACAAAAGCATTCACAAAGAGGAATTTTTTTTTTCATTTATTCGTCAGGCTGGCGGCCGGTCGTAAAATGTCATGCCGAATCACTTACAACATTGCTTACAAGACATCTTATGCCGACCCCACATAGCGTGGAACAAAGGCAAGGAGATGATGATGATGATTTAACTTGCAATGTATGTAAGTTTAAGTTAAATCTTACAAGACGATAAGAAACACTTTCCGGTTTCCTATGTGGGGCGGAGCAGCTAATATTGAAACTATTTTTATATTGCAGAAACGAGCCGTTCGATCTATCTATAAACTCGGTTCGCGCGTATCTCTTCGTGAAAAGTTTAAAGAGATTGGGATACTTACAGTAGCTTCACAGTACATTTATAATAATATAGTCTTTGTGAGACAAAATATTCATCTGTATAAACAAAGGGGCGATGCACACAATCGTCTTATTAGAAATCGTCATAAACTAGAAATACCATCATGTCGCCTGCGTAAAGTGCAAAAATCCTTTGTGGGGTTGAGCGTACGCTTATATTATAATCTGATTCCGAAGGAATTGCTAGATTTGCCACTGCACAAATTTAAAGAATGCGTAAAAACTCACTTACTGAGTCGCGGTTATTACAAAGTTAATGACTTTCTTAATGATAAAGTTGCATGGGATCTTGAAAAGAGTATTTGAATAGTAATAGTACTGTATTAGATTAGATAAATTCGATGTCTTGACATGGGTAGTCGAGTATGTCACGCTCTCTTTAACGTTTCTGTAGGTGGTGTCGTGTGGTGCGGGTTGTTACGTTCCCTCAAATATGGTTGAGCGAAGCAATGGCTGGATCATGCGTCATGCTCGTGAACGGGTGCCACTGTCGGAAGCGGGGCTGCTGGTCTGCCAGTCTTGACATGTATTGAATATTGTACTTATGCATTTTTGGAGTTGTTCTATAAATATTATATCATCGTATTGTTGGAAATATTCTATTCTAACAAGTTGCATGGGGTAAATCGGCATGGCATCCAGCTGCCCACAAGATATTATAAAAAGTTATTAAAATGTAAATACATATTACCTACAAAAAATATTGTAAAATGTGTAATTTTGAAAAGAGCAACTGCTGAGTTTCTTGCCGGTTCTTTTCAGCAAAATCCGCTTTCCGAACCGGTGGTAGAGTCATGACTTGTCATAAGCGCCACAGGTTGGCCTACATGAAATAAATGATTTTGAATTTGAATTTGAATTTATGGATCTGATATTTTGCATGCTTATGTAAATCGGATGACAATGCAATATTTTTGTGGCATGACACTGATCTGATGATGGAGCTAAAAGATGGCTATTGGAACTCTGTAATAAAACGACTCAGAATTCAGGCTCATTTGGTTTGTCTTGAAAAGTACTCTGGTCCACTTGTTTTTCGAATTATTTGTGCGTAAATCTGTATTATAGAGCAGTGATAGACTAGTGGTTCGGACTGTGTTCTCCTTTTCGACGGGTGGTGGGTTAGATCCCCAGCACGCACTTCTACCGTATAGCGAATCTGGTTAATCCCGAAGCTGCCTAATCGCGAATCTGACGAGTCGCCAATTTGTCTTTCACCGAATAAATGTTTGCAAAGTTAGTGCGTTTAAGAAATTAAACATCACATGCTTCAAGGGTGAAGGAAAACATCGTGAGGAAACCTGTATGCCTGAGAGCTCTCCATGATGTTCTCTAAGGTGTGTGATGTCTGCCGATTTGCATATCGGTAAACCAAAATATTACTACCGTACCTACCACCTTATTACATTCAGTCTAGAAAATAAATTGAATTGAAGAAATCCTTAATAAAACAGTAATTAGAGTAGATTATCTATTTGAATGGTCTTTGGGGTCCCAAGTTGCTGGAGTAGCGACCCCGCAACGGGAAGCGCAGTGTTGACAGACCCCCCACTAAGTCGACCGACGACATCAAACGAGTCGCAGGGAGCCGCTAGATTCAGGTGGCGCAAGACCAAAGCCTGTGGAAGTCCATGCAGGAGATCTTTGTCCAGCTGTGGACGTCTATCGGTTGATAAAGAAGATCTATTTACTTAAATAAAATCAATTGCCGCTGGTTTGAAAGATCATCACTTGAGCAAAGCTCGACCGATTTTGCTGTTTTTTTCGTTAATTGTCAGGGCGAAGGAAAAATCAGAGAATGATAATGGTAATTTTGAAAGAAAATCTCAATAATGCACTTCTTATTTACTTCATTATTAAATTGCCGTACAAAGCCGGGTGTAGTCACAATTATCTATCCTCTATCTTCTATACTCTATCTGTAATGTATATATGCTATCTTATCTATATAAACTATACATATAAAAAGACTTGTACATCCATAATAAAAGACAATTAATGCTGTTCGTTAGTCTGGCTAAAACTCAAAAACGGCTTGACCTATTTGATTTTTTTTTGTTTTGTTCGCCTTAATGGTCGTTTCAAAACAAAAGAAAAATAGGGAAAATCCAAAAGAACAGCTGATAAATCGAAAAATCATTGTTAATTTTATTCACTTCGGATTACTTTTACTAGCCGGCGGGAGCAAAGGGTAAAAGCTAGTACTTAATAATATTGCATGTTGCAGAGTTTGGTTTGTTAAATCGAAATTGAAATTAGTTTATAGCCGTACAATGCTCAATAACCTCAACTTTATGCTGATCGAGGTCTATCTAACTCTCGACGTATGTTGAAATCATAGATATCGGATTGCTATTCGCTTCGCACCTCTGAGCTACCAATCTTAAATCTATGGTTGAAATTATTGAGCTTTGACCAAGCTTTGAAGTTCACTACACTGGGCGGGTGATTTTAATAAGCTAAGCTAAGCTGCTTCTTCTTAGGGTCTAAACACACGAACAGCATTTGAACTGCATGCTGACTGCAAAATTGCAATTTAAATGCAGTTATTAGTAAATATAATAGACGTTGTAGTTGACACAATAGGTCTACCTAGGTTAGATGCATGCGTTTACCCCTGTAGCCAAGTAAAACTTCGTTGTGTCTATTCTCTTTCTACGATAGTTGTCACTTGAAGTTTTGGCTAGGGCTAGACTAGATGGCGCTGCAGCTGATCAAGGCAGAAGTGTATTGATAATATTTGTGTTACTTGGCTACAGGGGCTGTGCGTATCGTCATGTTCGCTGGCAATAGCACATGTTGGCTGGCATACGTCAGTGCGCTTGCGTCTACGTAAAGCCTCTACGCGAGCTCTACGCAGGCGCTACGCAACTCTACGCAAGCTCTACACAAGTTAAATGTTCAACAGTGTAGTTAGAAAACAATCTTATTTTATCATTCCTCTCAACCTGTCACCAGACCACTACTTGGCACGAGTCTGCTTCAAGGCCCTTAAACCTGAATAGTCAGAGAGACGTGTCTAACCCTGGATTGCGCGAAAGGGAGGCTGTTGTCTTAACAACTGGGCTATAACTGCTACAAATACCGCTTATCCGAAAGAGGTACCTCTTAACGAAAAACTGCTGCACATCAGTCCTCGGTAAGGACATTTTTATTGCGAAATAGGCTTGCTTTACGACAATCAATAGAATAGGATAGAATAGAAATGTTTTTTATTCAAATAACCTTTTTTACAAGTGCTTTTGAATCGACGATGAGTCTACTACTGCAGTGTTTTCACAATAAGGGGAAGTTCCACAAAAGCAAACCTAATTATAATTCAACATGTTAAGACGGGCAGACAGAATGTAGCCCCATTCCCGCCGGTGGAACTCAGCCATTGCTTCGCTCAACCATATTTGAAAATAAGCATACAATAAAAGAAAACACGACTTGGTTGGAGCGCGCGTGACTAGAAAATGTCTATTCTCTCTTGTTTCGAAGGTACTCAAATTCTATGTGGCATGAAACACTGGTACTGGAAGGGCGTTCCACATCTTAGTGGTTCGTTTCAGTGTTTCGTGCGACCACGTGCCGCGGTCTTGTGCCGTTTTTACTCAACTCGCGTATCGAATTGAAAACAAAAAAATGTTACATCTAATATTAATTAACTGTACCGGGGCAGTTCGCACATTCACATGTTTCATGTCTGCAATAGCTATTCCAATATGTGGATGCATGTTTTGTTTTTTGTTCATGCGTTGCGCTCGTGCATATTTTTAACTCCCACGTAAAAAGGGGTTGTATTCGTAAGCTTTGTCTGTCTATTTGAGACGTCAAAACACTCAAACAGATAATTTGGAAGGTGATATATTTTTTGTTAAATCTTGGGGAGATCGCCTTTTCTAATCTTGTAATCCTTGTTTTTATGGTGTAATTAAATGGATCCTTCAGTTTGATTCCAGTCAGCCTCGCTCACCACCTGAGGCGACTTAGTCTCCGTGGCAGTTCGCTCGCAGCCAAGATGCAGAAAGTGGTGTAGCGGCTAGCACAGTCCGTCGGTCCGCCCGCTACAAATATTAATTACTAGCTGATGCCCATGACTTCGTCCGCGTGGATGTAGGTTTTAAAATCCCTCGGGAACTTTGATTTTCCGGTATAAAAAGCCTATGTCACTCTCCAGGTTCTCAACTATACCCATGCAAAAAATTACGTCGATCCGTAGCTCTGTTGCGGCGTGATTGAAGGACAAACCAACAAACAAACACACTTTCGCATTTATAATATTAGTATGACGTATAAGTTAGGAAGAATTAACACTACGATAATAAAGGCGACCTAATTAAATTTTAGAACACAAAAGTTACTATTGTGACTTAAATATGATTTTTTTTGTAGAGAATAATGAGAACTTTAATCATGTAGTACATCATTTTTATGTATCATCAATAGTTTTCTTAGCACACGCCAAATAATGTATTTTATAGGCAAAATTTTCCTACTTTGGGTAATTATTTATTAGTCTTTATTGCAACTTTCTTAAGGATTTCTAATTTTTGACAGTAAATTATAGCTTGTGTTACTTCCTGATAACTTTAGCTTTCTATTGGTGAAAAAATGGTTAAAATCGGTCCAGTAGTTACAGAGCCTATTCGGTACAAAAAAACAAACAAAAAAATATTTCCTCTTTATAATATTATTATATATAAGTATATATAAGTATAGATTATTAAAGTTTGTTATATTTAATTATTTCCCTTAAAGTTTTATACTTATATTTATTTTGTACGCGGGCGTGAGACTTAAAATATACAGAGTATAATAATAATATTTCGACTTTGAAAGGGAAAGCAAAACACCGAACCAGTTCTCTGTACGGCGAATTTTCGTAGTACTCGTAGTTATTCAAATAGTACAGCGATGCATTCATCGCATTAATTATAATACGATTGTGGCTACCACAGTTACCAGCTTAGTTCTTTGAGTGTATAGAGGTAACTAAGCGTACTGTGCGGAAAATTACTCGTAATATACTTATATAACTTTCATGAACTAAATAACTAAATGTGAATTTTGCCAGCTCGGTTCATGATTTGCCTAGTTGGCGCATTTTGCATTAGTCTCTAAATAACAACATTCAGTAATTCTTTTTTTTTTTATTAAAATGTTACAAAAAAAACTTATAGCTGAACTAATCTAATTACTATACAAATCATGCCCGCGTGGAATGGTGCCAAGAATACTGGCTGCATTTCCGCGCTGGACAGCCAGGCTGATTTTTTCTTGGTCATTCTTGCAATTGGATAGAATAGAATAGAATAGAAATGTTTTTTATTCAAATAAACTTTTTTACAAGTGCTTATGAATCGTCGATGAGTCTACCACTGGTTCGGAATGCCGTTCCTGCCGAGAAGAACCAGCAAGAAACTCGGCAGTTGCTCTTTTCAAAATAAGTTTACATTCAATAGAATAGTTATACAGTTAAATTACCACCTACTGTCTCATGAATCGCTGGAACGAATTATGTCCACGCTTTTTTATCATCTAAATAGTCTTCAATTGCATAATATGCCTTTTTCATGAGATTAGTTTTAACTGATTTCTTAAACTTGTGTAAAGGCAAGTCTAAGATCGACTGTGGAATTTTATTATAAAACGTCACGCCCATTCCCACAAATGTCTTTCGGACCCTCTTGAGGCGACATCGAGGAATCACGAGCCTGTTTGGATTTCTAACTTGCCTATCATGTAAATCACCCTTTTTTTTGTAATTCACAATGTTTTGTCTGACAAATATTATATTGTTGTAAATATATTGTGAAGCTACTGTAAGAATGCCTATTTCTTTAAATTTTTCTCGAAGGGAATCCCGCGGTTTTAAATTATATATTGCGCGAATTGCCCTCTTCTGCAATACAAAAATTTTTCCAATATCGGCTGCTTTACCCCATAATAAGATTCCGTATGACATAATACTATGGAAATATGCAAAATAAACAATTTTTGCAGTTTCTATGTCAGTTAACTGTCGAATCTTCCTAACAGCGTAAGCAGCAGAGCTAAGCTTGCCAGCAAGTGTTGCTATATGGGTGCCCCATTGCAGCTTTGAGTCCAGGGTTAATCCCAAGAACACTGTGGAGTCCTCACATTTCAAGGGTTCATTACTTATCTTTAAATTTTTACTGACAGTTCTGGTGTTGGGCAATAAAAACTCAACACACTTGGTTTTTTTAGCATTTAAAAGTAGATTATTTGCCGTAAACCATTCAGAAACTTGAGATAATGCAATATTTACATCGTCAAAATTGTCTTTCGTCCTATCGACTTTAAAAATCAAAGACGTATCATCAACAAATAGTACAATATCGCAAGTATTTTGGACAAAATGTGGTAAATCATTTATGTAAATCAAAAACATGAATGGACCTAGAATAGAACCCTGGGGTACACCCATTACCGAGGCTGATCCGGATGATTTTACATCATTGACACATACTCTTTGAACACGATCACTAAGATAAGACGCAATGAGGCTAAGCGCGAAATCTCTAATACCATAGTGGCTCAGTTTAAGCAAAAGGGTCTCGCGATCAACGCAGTCGAATGCTTTTGATAAATCACAGAAAATACCAATGGCATTCTGTGAGTTATTCCATGCATCGAATATGTGTTGCAACAGCGTTGCGGCTGCATCGGTTGTTGATCGACCCTTAGTAAAACCGTACTGCTCAGGGTGAAGAAGTTTATTTAAATTAAAGTGTAGAAGCAGTTGGTTGAGCATTATTTTTTCAAATATCTTGCTGAGATTCGGCAAAATTGAAATTGGTCTGTAGTTATTCGGGTCACATTTGCTTCCCGATTTAAAAAGAGGTATTAATTTACTACATTTCATCAGGTCTGGAAAAGATCCAGAATCTACAGACTTATTAAAAATTAAAGCAAGATAGGGCGCAATAATATCAATGATATTGTGAATTATTTTAACTGATATTCCCCATAGATCTCCTGTTTTTTTTATTTTGCAATGATTTAAATGTTTTGATAATATCATATGGGGTTTAACGTGTTTAAACCTAAATAATTTATTGCACTCAGAGACATTGCTTCTTAGAAGATTATAGGCTTCTGTTGGCGAGGAATTTAGAGAACTGGTCGTGGTTACTGGTATATTTTTGAAAAAGTTCTCAAATGTATTTGCAATTTCTATATCGGAGTCAATTACATGGTTGTTAATTTTAAGCTCCAGTTTATTATAATGTACCTTATTCTTACCCATTTCATCACCAATGATGTCCCATACTGCTTTTATTTTATTATCCGAAAATGTCCGATAAATTAATGGAATCACATCCCTGGCTTAGTATGTAGGTAATATAAGCAGTGATAACCTAGTGGTTAGGAGTGTGGTGTGTGGTTTCCTTTTCGGGGGTCACAAGTTCAATCGCGGGCACGCACCTCTGAGCTTTCTGAGCTAGGTACGATTAAGCAATTAATATCATATGCTTCCACGGTGAAGGAAAACATTGCGAGGAAACCTGAACACCTTCTCAGTTGTGTATGAAGTCCGCTCGCAAAAGCTAAATTTGCATCGGGCAAGCGTGGTGGCCTATGGCCTATAACCCTTCTCTGAGAGGAGACCTGCGCTCAAGAGTGAGTGGCTTGCTTTTGATGATGATGATTGATCCCTGGCTCAGTGGTGAGTGCTGCGGAAGATACCGGGATCGATTCATAGAAGTAGATCCATTTGACGATTCAAAAACACTTGTGAATGTTTATTTGAATAAAAACAAACATTTATAACTTTTCGTAATGCATTCACCAGCATACTCCCCAACTCAAGCATGCGTAAAGAAGTTTTAGGCCTGCACTGTGTCTTAGATATACGAAATGCAACTGGCTATGAGAGGAAGAGAGAAAGAAAATGTGTGCTCGCACCTCTCTCTCTTGCCCCAGCAGTAATATACGAAACGTAAATAAATAAATAAAACTTTATTGACCTTAACCAACACAACAAATTAGTTATCACTAAGAGTCTACTATATGCCTATTTAAAAGTAATTGGTGTGGAATGGTCAATGGGCCACCCCCTCAGCTTGTGCCGCAGCATGAAAGGCAGGCATGTACCTACCGGACACACCGCAACGCTGATTTTCAGGAAGGGCCCAAGGGCCGAAACGTCGCGGACCACCACTGTGGTCACACAAGACAAAAAGAAAAAAAAAAGAAAATGAATAAAAACAAAAATAAAAGAAACATAATAGACAATTAAGGCTTAGATACAACTTAATATTACTTATTAAAATTACGAATAGGTAAGTACTAAATTACTAATACTAAATTTAATTTACTAATTTAATAATATCTATATACCTAATATCTACTAATATACAATACACTGAATAAGAAACTTAGGACAACCCAGGATATGCTTATGCTATTTGTGTTGCGAGATTATGTGCTTTATACTACTCTCTCTCTTTCCATCTTCACTAACTTATATCTCCCTCTTCCGTTCGCCTCGCCTGATTTTTTCGTAACGCATTCACCAGCTTACTCCCTAAGTCAAGCGTGCGTAAAAAAGTTTTACTTCAAAAATTTCAGTTCTATTCTATTCCGCTGAGAATGGTTGCAATGGCAGAATTTCGGGGAAAACGTAATTATTGTAGCTGTGGTGTTGCGGTGTACACGGCCAACAAACTCGTGGCGCGGTCCCGAGAGAAGTGCATTCGATCCCGGACGGTTCCGCAATTTTTGATATGCATTTAAAAATGTAAACGGAACCAGTGTAGGTCGGAGTTTCGCCGTAGCCATTCAAATTGCACGGTGATGCCGACGGGGCATTAATTATTCGGCAGCGATGGGCGTTCCTGGTACCGGACCTTCTCGCCTACGTGTAATGCATAATGGAGCCCGATAATGTGCCTGATCTTCACCGATCGATTTAAGTCTAAGGGTTTCTTCTTCTTTTTTGGTCTCTTATCACTCACTTTTAGGTCTTCGGCTGCTTGTTTCTAGCGGCTCAATGCGATTCGATGCTACGTTCCCTCAAATATGGTTGAACGAAGCAATGGCTGGGGTCATGCGTCATGCTCGTGAACGGGTGCCACCGGCGGGAATGGGGCTACTTTATGTCTGCCCATCTTAAGATAGAAGTTAGTCGGTATGCATTTTTGGAACTTCCCTCATTGTGGAAACACTGCATATATAGCATAGTATTTACTGTATTGTTTTGTTTTGAAAAGAGCAACCGCCGAGTTTCTTGCTGGTTCTTCTCGGCAGGAAGGGCATTCCGAACCAGTGGTAGAGCCAGATGATTCAAAAGCACTTGTAAAAAGTTTATTTGAATAAAAAATATTTCTATTCTATTCTATACTATTCTATTCATCTGATGACGTCAGTGTGTTGTTATGAAATTGAATGCAACTCTATAATCTATGGTGCAATTCTCTAAAAATAATTGCTACAGTGTGATACAGATGAACACTACCAAGGAACAAGTCGTTGGAAGCCGCTGGATTCAGGCGGCGCAAGACCGAGACCTGTGCAAGTCCATGCAATAGACCTTTTCCAGCAATGGTTGTCTATCGTTTGATAAAGAAGAAGTGTGATAGGAGCCAAAACGCCAGTCGCTGATGTTGGCACAAAATCTGCTTCCTTCTAGACTGGAGGTGCTAAAGTGACGATCATGCACCGGAAGGCGCAGTATTGGCAGACATTAGGTTGACCGATGACTTAAGATGAGTAACAGGGAACCGCTGGATTCATGCGGCGCCAGGCTGAGGCCTGTGGAAGTCTCTCAGCCAGTGCAGTTCACGCAGCGGTCATCACGTACACTGCAGAACAGAGATACTCTGTGTTTGTGATCTATGTTTATTGACATTTTAATTACTGTGTAAATATAATCAATATTATATCAATATCAATATTATCTTATTAGTTGACGTAAATAATTCAAAATTCAAAATTATATTATTTCAAGTAGGCCAGCCTTTGGCTCATAAGACACGTCATGAACCTACCACCGGTTCGGAAAGCGGAAGCGGCAAGAAACTCTTATCAAAACATAACTTTACACTATTATTATGTATATTTTACATTGTAATAAGTTATTATAATATCTTGTGGGCAGCACAGCTGGTTGCCAAGCCGATTTCTCCTTACGGTAGTAAATATAATGTCTATGGATTTCTCACATGCAACTTTGTCAATTGATAGATTACTTACTTTTCTGTAATTGATTTTATTAGATTATCGTTGATTGTATGTTTTTGCGCAAACAAAACGTCACCAGTGGCCTTTCCTTCCTTAATTAAATCTGTAGTTAATATAATTATCCATACGTTTATTTATGAAGCCTCAATAGACCAACGGTTAAAGGTGCGGACTGAAAACAAGGTTGCAGGTTCGAACCCCACCCGTGGCACTATTGTTGTACCCACTCCTAGCACAAGCTTTTCGCTTATTTGGAGGGGAGAGGAGGATATTAGTCAACTTCAGCTTTGCTGATATTCTTTTAAAATAATATTTTGTTTTCAATTCAATGGTACCTAAGTTAATTTTATTATTAATGTTTTACGCCATGAATTCTCATGAAAAGTGTTTTCACAATCATACTATAATATTATAAATGCGAAAGTGTGTTTGTTGGTTTGTCCTTCAATCAAGCCGCAACAGAGCCACGGATCAACGTAAATTTTTGCATGGGTATAGTTGAGGAACTGGAGAGTGACATAGGCATGAAAATCGAAGAGGGAAGGGAATCCTGAGGGATTTAAAAAACTAAGTCCACGCGGAAGAAGTCGCGGCAGTCAGCTAGTGAGTAATAAAGTCATTACTGATTTTGTATTCCGAATAAAACAATATTGTAGTTTGACTATTCCGCACTAAAAGACAGCTAAAAGTTAATTTTGATGGCATTTTTATTTGACTGAAAACTAAAATTCGAGGCTCTGAATGCGTTCAAAGCTTAGGAACTGTGTAACCATTTATTGTAACTTTTCAGTTTATGTTGTGTGTGTGTTTATGTGTCAATTGTATGTACAGAAAGGGATGGAAAAATTGTCCGTCCTTTTCCCGTCCTCTTCCTATTTTTGAAATGTTACACTATGAACGTGAACTGCAGGCCGATTCTGTGAAAACTGCATCAATAAATAATCGCTACAGTCTCAAGAGTGGTGGTTGGCTGAAATTGTCGCGTTCTTTCTGCAACAATGCATTTTAGCCAATAGAGAGTGAGGATCCGCCAATCAGAGGCGATTGCAATTATCACACTACAGCAATAATTTTTAGAGAATCACACAGCTGGAGTGAATATGTTATTCTTCCTTAGTATGGAGAAGTTAAACGCGCTTTCCGTCAATACTAAACGACATTGCCTACGATCATTTCACGTTAGTTGGCAGGAAAAGTTATATCCAGGCATCGGGTCTAGGACTATAGGTGTGAATAAAACATGAGTGGTGGTGAAAAGTCGCAGTCAAGATGAAGAGTTTAGTGTTTGTCGCTCGATAAGAGTTGCGATTCTGAGCGTTAGTGGAGGAAGAAATGGCCGGGCTGCGGTCGATAGGCGTCCGGGCGCAGGCGCGACGTACATGCTGATATATAAAAATGGGTTCGAGTTGAGAATACGTTAGTTAGTCCGCCGGCGGCAGACTAGCGGCCGCCAGCGTCCGCACGGGCGCCGTACGCAATGCACGGCTCGCGTCCGCGCGCGGTTCGAAACCTCGCGCTCGTAATCGCTCTTACATTTGCCTGGTTTCCTCATGCGGACCATGCTGCGTAAGTACTCTATACTTACTCTTAAAAATACCTTGTTTTTATTACAAATTATCATAGTTCCTTTCACGTGCTTTCCCGACTTGGAAATGGAGTTTGAAACTTTTTAAACTTAGATAATCGAGTGACCGCATGGGAGCCATGACGTGCGACGAATGGTATATAGTGTTGCGGATTTTTTAACTCGCTCTAGAGGTTGATACATGATTGTTTCTCTGTAGAGGAGTTCAAAAAAATAAAAATTAATAGTGATGTTTTTCGGCCTTAAATGTTTTATTAAACGTTATTTGATTCACAAAGTTGTAAAAGTCTACCACTTGCCAGTTTTCTTTTTCATAATGGATTTTAAATTACGGACACACTGCAGCAAGCAAAAACGGGTAAAAGTAATAGAGCTTCAGAGCACTATGTGAATAGAAAAATCTTATCCCATTTCTCGCTCTACTACCTATGGTAACAATACGTGCGACCCTGTTCTTCTTAAAAAACGTAAAGAATAGATCAATGCCTGAATATGTCAGCGCCATTACCGCAGTGAAAGAGATATCGCATTTTGTGTGTTGTTTCATAACTTTATCAAACACGCATTTAAAAAATTATACTTATTTAGTGCCGACGAGTGACGTTTAACCGAGGAACGCCCAATTCCTCGGGAATTGGGCGTTCTGACAGTTTTTGTATTGAAAATCTGCAAAAATATCTTTACGCTTGGATAAGAGTCAACATAAGGATTGTTCATAATCGGCACTTAGTGTGGTAATTCTATTGCACACAATCTCTGAACTAAATCTCGTGCTATTTTATAATGCTCCCTGCGTTAACGAATAGTAGGACTAGATTTCATCTTAATCATTATCAGCAACCCATCATGAAAAAGAGCACATCTATAATACATACATACATCTTTGTGCATCATTTTATAATAAAATATTAAAAAAAGATTTGTGTAGTCTTTGAAAACACGTTGTTCTACGCCTTGATGAATCACTGTTCAATCTCTATGGATCTCCAAACTATGTAACAAATCATTATATTAAGGAGCAAAGCTGCTAATATCGGAAAGAGTCAGGTGATGAATTTATAAACTTGGATCACGTGAATTCTTTCCATGGCTTCGCAATAAATTTACAATTACCTAAGTCTTTTTACATCATAAACAAACAAACATCAAACGAAACGATAGGTACTCGTAATAGAGACTGTCACAACACGTTGATGTAGAAAGCGCAAAATAAGTATACAAACGTGGACTACATTATGGAGCTCTAGGTCCTAGCTCCTTAATCCTGAAGCTGCACTCCACCTAAATTGCGGGGATTTAGGAATTGTGGATTGTTAATAAGTACTTTAGGTAACAAGTATAGACTACGTACATTAGTAGCGTAGCGTTGGAGGGATCAGGGAGGAAAGAAGGGAAGCAGGGAGAAGGTACACTAAAAAGCTTAAAATAAAAATTCTTTAAAAAAACTGACTTCAAACGCCACTAAAAAGTATAAAAATAATTTAAGTTTTTAAACGTATGTTGAAAAATAAAAATTCTTTAAAAAAACTGACTTCAAAAGTTCAAACGCCACTAAAAAGTATAAAAATAATTTAAGTTTTTAAACGTATGTTGAAGTCGGAAACCTATTCGCGCATCGGTTTCATCGTTTCTATTTAGACCCGCCCGACTTCAATAAACGTGTACACTGTACAAACTAAGATTATTTTTATATTTTGTAGCAACTAGCAGCCTTAGAAGTCGATTTTATGAAAAGAATTTTTATGAACCGGTGGTAGAGTCATGACATTGACTTGCCATAAGAGCCACAGGTTTTTTTGAAATTCAGCAGCTGGCTTACAAAGTACTCTCAAGAAGTACCCTTTCAAAAATTTGCGTCGTTGACAACGCCTAGCCTCCAGCTGAAAAAGATAGCTGCCTAACTGTGTTTTTACCTATATGCTGCCTTGTGCTCCGTACTATAGCGCGAGGTAAGACCGTACAGCGCCAACTATGTTACACTTTGGCAACAAATCATAACTGCGTATACGCTCATCAATGGGAAGACGCCAACGAAGAGAGAAGCGCTAAGAGTGGTCATGCCACTGTTTGACCAAAACATATGTCGGTATAAAAAACCAAATAATATGTCGGTGTTTTGTTCAAGCACCCCCTATCTTCAATAGAGAATAGGTAGAGGGTGCTCGAAAGTCCCTTGAAAACTCATCCAATTGGCAGTAAGCTGAAAAAATTTTCAAAATGGCGGATTCGAGATGGCGGCCATACTAATTTCGTCGATGCCATCTCGGAGAGTATAAAAGGTGGAAGAGTAGTTTCATGGCATAAGATGATCAAGACCCGAAGATCTACTTGATGGACAGAAAAAAAATTAAGATGGTGGAATTTGTTTTCCATACAAAATATTATGCAACACTTTGAAACGGTCCCTTTTCAAAATTTGTTTTTATTGAAGAATTCTCATTCTGACTAATGATTCGGAGAAAAAATATGGAGAGAGCTGATGATTGAGGATTTTGAAGACGTGTGAGGAGCATGGCCATGGTATTGAAGATAGATGGGGGGTGCTCGAACAAAAGTCACTTGAAACCTCATCCAATTGGCAGTGAGCTGAAAAAAACTCCAAAATGGCGGATTCAAGATGGCAGCTATACAAATTTCATAGAGGTCTATCTCAGAGAGTTTAAAAGATGGCAGAGTGGCGGTGGTGGTGGGGGATGTTACTGAACACTATAACAAAATATACTCGAAACCTTGGAGAAGTGTAGAAGAAGCCTTGGAAAAGTCTTGGAGAAGTCTCGGAGAAGTCTTGGAGAAGTCTTGAAAAAGTCTAGAAGTCTTGGAGAGGACTGGGAGAAGTCTTGGAGAAGTCTGAGAGAAGTCTTGGAGAAGTATTGGAGAAGTTTTGGACAAGTCTTGGAGTAGTCTTGGATAAGTCTTGGAGAAATCTGGGAGAAGTCTAGGAGAAGTCTTGGAAAATCCTGGAGAGGTTTCTGAGAAATCTTGGAGAAGTCTTGGAGAAATCTTGGAAAAGTCTTTAAGAAATCTAGGAAAAGTCTTGGAGAAGTCTTAGAGAAGCCTCGGAGAAGTTTCGGAGGAGTCTCAGAGAAGTCCCGGAGAAGTCTAGGAGAAGTCTTGGAGAAGTCTTAGAGAAGTCATCCAATGTGAAACTTGCGGAAAAAATGCAAACTGGCGAATTCAAGATGGCGGCTATATGAATTCCATAGGTGTCTTTCTCAGAGAGTAAACGATGGAAGAGTGGTTTTTTGGTAGAAAATGATCAGAACTGAAAGTCTACTTAGATGACATAAAAAAATTGTGAAAAAGTACTTAAAGTTTCAGAAATAATTTGTCATGATGATGAATTATTATTAATTATTCATTGAATTTAAAGTTTGTTATAATAATCTTATGAATATAGCTAATCTATAGCTCTTTCCCGCGGATTCGCTCACGTTAAGTTCAGTTTTATAAATTCCTATTTTAACCCATCAGGGTTTGAATTTTCAAAAATCCTTTCTTAGCGGATGCCTACCATCTGTATGCCTCAGACCGATCTGTCCAGTAGTTTGAACTGTGCTTTCAAATCAGTCAATCACCTTTTCCTTTTAATAACCGAAGAAGAAGATCGTTGATTGCACCCTAATAACTACATATGAATAATTTTAAATATACTCGAGTACCTATTTGTAGCCCACAACCTTGTAGAATGCGAGATACTACTTAAAATTTTAATTTTTTGACATTTTAACTTCTTACAGGTGTAGGTTTTTCGGGGTTTCTGTTAAATACGTGATCGGCGATAGAAATATAATTTACTGTATTCAGAAATAAACGAATTAAATAACATTAAGGCATTATTTATAGGTTGATATCCACCGCAGCAGTTAACAATAAAAGTAAATACGTTTTAAAAAGAGCAACTGACGAGTTTCTTGCTGGTTCTTCTCAGTTGGAATGGCATTCCGAACCAGTGGTGTAATCACTTGACGATTCGAAAGCAATTTGTAAAAGTTTATTTGAATAATAAAATATTATATCCTATTCTATTTTAAATACTTAAAATCAACCGGAAAGAATCCCGCAATAAAATAGCTATTTACCTGAGGAGAGTTTCATGAATGTTGAAATTAAATCATAATATTGTGACTTCTAGGGGAAGCGGATGAATACGTTGGGTGTAGGAGTGGGGGCTGACAACCCCTCGCATTTCAGGACTCCGACCGATCTAGACTAGTTGGAATTCCAAACTGTAGAAGTTCGGATTCGGGTTAAAGTTATCATATTATCATTTAAATCTCTAAATACATTATCATACTAAAATTATAAATGCGGAAGGTGCTTGTTTGTTGGTCTATCCTTCAAAAATCCTTATCCTTAAAAATTAAAGAGAGTCCATACAATAAACTTTTATTTTTGCTCGATCTTAATAGTTAGTTTTAAATCTTCTACCTACGATGGTAAAAAAGCGATGGTCCAATTTTTAAGCTATTGCATAGCTTTTATCGCGGGCTTTGAACTAGGACAAACAGTTTGAGCGCGGCGACCGAATCAAGAAATTCCGTAACGAAAATAAACCTAACACTGACGTTCAGTAAGCGTTCAACAATTTAGAGGTTCTCAAGTAGCTCTATTTGGCGCAGTGGGCGAGCGGCCGCTTTCTTTACCGTATGGTGTATGATATGGCACGTTCGAATCTCACTCGCAGAAGTAGTGACAGTTCGCTTTTCTTGTTTGATTGTTTTTTAATTTTTTTTGCATATTTTATTATGCAAAAAAAATATTGCATGAATATTATAATTGCATAACTTGATAAAAAATGCTAGATGCAATAGCTTTACCGCGGCAGTCCCCGAGTGCCACTTAATTTTTTTTTGGTTCTGTATTTTTTATCGATCTAGGGATAGGTAGGGATTCCTAATTTTGATCTCGTAAGGGATGATCCGAGCATTTACGAGTATTAACTCTCTCCGCGCGTCGACCGCTAAGCGACCCTGAGCCTTCATATGAGACACGTAGTTAGCGACTATGTTTCGGATTCTTAAGTAATCACTATTCACTGGCAACAAGCACGTGCGAAGACTTTGGTTAATACCTTCTTAGGGCAAACAAATCCCACCAAGATGAGGTCACAGAACAATAGCTATTACAATAATATTCGCAGAGGAAACAATTTCATAAGCGATAATAGTCAAGTACACAAAGCCACAGCGTGAAATAAATCAACCCCCGCTGCTTTGAAGGAAAACAGATAAGTTAATAAAAACAGTGGAAGTATACGGCCTTTTATATAATCAAAGTATACGGCCGCGTTTGAGTAGAAAAAAGACAACTTATCCGTGCTTATGTCGTTACATGATACAAGCTGATAAAGGCATTCTTCTTCTTCTTCTTTATCAACCGATAGACGTCTCACGTCGTGGACGTGGACGCTCGACAACGGTCTCTTGCATGGACTTCCACAGGTCTCGGTCTTGCGCCACTTGAATCCAACGGCTACCTGCGACTCGCTTTACGTTGTCCGTCCACCTAGTGGTAGTCTGCCAATACTACGCTTCCCAGTAAGGGGTCTCCACTCCAGCACCTTGGGACCCAAACGACCATCAGCTCTTCGAACTATGTGCTCCGCCTATTTCCACTTCAGTTTCGCGACTCTCTGAGCTATGTCGGTGACTTTGTTCTCCTACGGATCTCCCCATTTCTGATCTCGCAGATATATCGCATATATCTCGCATATACTCCGCGGATAGCTCTCTCCATCGCCCGCCGAGTGACCCCGACCCTTCTTATGAGGCCCATAGTTAGCGACTATGTCTCGGATCCGTAAGTCATCACTCATCACTGACAACAAGCACTGTTCGAAGACTTTAGTCTTCAGGAACTGAAGGATTTTGCCGTCAGATCGTTTTGGATTTCGGTTCTCTGCATACCGGTATTGCAGGTATTTATTAGATAGGGAGTCAGATTAATATAGGCCGTGCATCATACAAAACATTTAGCAACCACGTACAATTCTAGCCGCGACCTTACATTGGCCGTATGATAGATGACGCTGTGACGTCACAGTATAGGAATTTCAAAGGTATGACCATTGTGAGTTGCCAATCATTGTTAAACCGCCACCTGTGCAGTTTTTAATATGCGGATGAAAAACGGAAATAAAAATAAATTGTTTCTATTATTGTGGGCTCTAAACAACTGCATCTTATGAAACTAAGTATGAAACCTCTTAAGCTTCTTCATTAAACTAGCAAATAATCTATCTATCTAATACTAAATAATATAATATTTAATCTAAATACAGGGTTGATTGTAACATGCCAACAACCTTCTTGTTCCAAGACTTTTAAAATTCCTAAAAAAAATTTTTTTCATACAAAAATAAATTATTGTTTTTATTTTTGTATGAAAAAAATTCTTTTTTCTGAATTTTCTTTTTTCTAAAGTAAATTTCTTTCTGAAATTTACAGTTAACGCATAGAAGTTGCCTGTAGCAGGTTGTTGGCATGTTACAATTAACCCTGTACATAAAAGGAAGGAAGGTGACTGACTAACTGACTGATCTATCAACGCACAGCTTAAACCACTAGATGGATCAGGCCGAATATTGGAATTCAGCCTGCAGATAGTTATTATCGTGAAGAAGGGCATTCGCTAAGTTGGATCATTCGTAAATAGGCACATACATACATACACTGCTAAAATCATAACTCTTTTTGACTTTGCCGTGGTCGGGTAAAAACAGTCTACAATAAGAGTCATCATCATCATCATCATTAGCAACCCATCAACGGCTTCCTACTGAGCGCAGGTCTTCTCTCAAAGAAGGGTTATAGGCCAAAGTCCACCACGCTGGCTCAATGCGAATTGGCGGACTTCACACACCTTGAAGAACATTATGAAGAACTCTCAGGTGTGCAGGTTTCCTCTTGATGTTTTCCTTCACCGCTGAAGCAAGTGATATTTAATTTCTTAAACGCACTTGACTCCGAAGTCAGAGGTGATCCGGGATCCGGGATCGAACCTGCGACCCCTCGAATAGGAGACCACAGTCCTAACCACTAGCCTAGTGGTTCACTGCTTCACACTACACTAGCGGCACGCTATGATGGCCGGTTTGACGTTTGTCCGCTCATGAAGTTCCGTATTAATTGATAACGACTTTGAAGGAAATAATTGTATTACTTTATTGACGATAGTGATGTGCAGAGATTCATAAATTTTATCGAATGTAGTTTTAGGTTTAGGACTCAAAATTTATTTATTAAATTGATTTCTAAAATGTATACAAGTGTAGAAAAATCAGTTTGCACCATTTAAGGGGTGAATGTACTTGTGAATATGAACAATTTTCACTATGTGGACAAACCTCTGAAATCGCAAAAAAATATCAGCTGTTTCATACAAAAGGTAAAATTTTTATTTTTATATGATATATACCACAACTCGGCATTTGGTTTTCTAAATTGAAAATTTTTAAAAATGGAATCTAATACGATCGTCACATAGGATCGCTGGCTAGCACAACTACTACCTCCGGCAAACTCGCGTCAATGCTCAATGCAAAACAAAGCAGTTTCGAATTGACGTTGCTTCGAAAAGTATAAACTGTCAGTGCAATGCGATTGTGATATAGTTTTGACCTGGCTTTGGATTTCAAATATTGATACTGCATTACTGTTGACCCTTGCTCGTTAATTTGGACTCTGTTCAAGCCCTTTGTTGTGGATTTCGTCGATATGACCGAACGTACGCAGAGAACTGTTCTAAATAGTCAGACACGTGAGTTCGTAATACGCCTTCGTAACTATTTCGATCGTGAAGCTCAAAATGGAGGGCCAATTTTACCTATAACGTCAGTGGTTGAACGCGTAGCTGATGCGCTTAATATTGGACAACGAACTGTTAGACGGATAACTAAAAAAAAATATGGCGAGACTGGCACAGAAGAAAATAACCTTCACACACCAAAAAAGAGAAAACGAGCAAAACCAGTCGTAGGCATCGATAGCTTTGATGCCGATGCTATCCGAAGACATGTTTACGGCTACTATTTACAGAAGGAGTATCCAACAAGAAAAAAGTTGGTGCATTCACTGAAGGAAGCTGGATTATTCTTCGGTGGGGAAAGTTCTTTAACGAAGATTTTGAAGACCATTGGATTTCGATACAAAAAATGTAACAAACGCAAAATATTGATGGAAAGATTTGATATAGCGATGGCAAGGTATACTTTTTTACGGCAAGTGAAAGAAATCAAAAATTGGCAAAATGTTGTGTTCTTGGATGAAACATGGCTTAATGCTAACCATACTGTAGGCCGTTCTTGGAACGATGACACAGCAGCATCTACTTCCAAAGTTCCTGTAGGAAAAGGATCGCGACTTATAATTTGTCACGCCGGAACCATCAACGGGTTTGTCGAAGGTTCTCTCATGGCTTTTGCGTCAAAAACCACTGGAGACTATCATGAAGACATGAATGGAGAAAAGTTTACTGAATGGTTTACCTCAATGTTGTGTAGCCTCCCTGAACCATCTATTATAATTATGGACAACGCCCCATACCACTCGATGCAAATTGACAAGCCACCTGCCCAATCCCAAAAGAAAGCTGATATCGTCGCATGGCTTCGTAAAAATGGCGTAGATGCAAACATGAATATGTTAAAAGCGGAATTAGTACGTCTTTTAAAAGAAAACAAACCAACCAAGATCCGATACGTCATTGACGAAATAGCATTAGAACATGGGCACAGAGTTATACGGTTACCGCCTTACCATTGTGAGTATAATGCGATTGAGTTGGTGTGGGCTCAAATTAAGGGATATGCTGCAAGACACAATACAGAACCCCCATTTACCACAAAAAAAATGCTAAAATTATTAGAAGAAGCTTGTGAACATGTGACTAAAGGAGACTGGGAAAAGGTTGTGAATAGAACTGTTAAATTAATAAGGGAAGATTATGAAAGAGATGTGAAAATAGATAATATTATAGAAAACGAACATATAATTATTAATGTAGGTGATGATAGCAGTGACGACAGTGAAAATAGTAGTATGGACGAATCTGATTAATTATGGCCTTTTGTGGCACCTTTTTTGGTATCTTTTGTATTCATATGTTTCTTGTGTGCATATAAAGTATGTATATTCATTTTCATTCAAATATTCAGTTCGTTCAAATAAATTAAATAAACATATACATTTTTGTTTTATTAAACCTATTTAATCAGGTACAAAAACAAAACTTAATTGTTTTTTGTTCGAGAATAAATTGACATTCCACATCACTATTGTAATGTGTCAAACCGGCCATCATAGCGTGCCGCTAGTGTAAGAGTAGCAATTGAAAATTAAAATAGATTTCACAGGGTTTTAGGGACATGCTAACAAAATCTGAAACAAGAGATACTTACAGTACATCATTCTGAAACGCCCAGCGTTGGAATTTGAAGGACAGCGTTGGAAAAACGAAGACATAAAAGTATGACACAAAAGGCGGCCTTATCGCTTAGTAGAGATCTCTACAAGGCAACCTTAGGAATAGGAAAACATAAGGACAAATGAACTGTAGGTGGTCATTTCCTGTAACGTACATACATACAAATAACTACATACTAATACATATACCAATATTAAACAAATAAATGAAACAATTATATTATGTATTATACATATTTATAAAATAGACTAATATTATTATACTATATTTCCGTTTAAATAAGAGAAAAAAATATATATAACTAGTGGTTCGCCCCGAACTGAGACCTCGCGAGATGCAATCGATACATGACGACCAAAACTGACATTATTATTATGCCCGTTTTCACCAAACATACCTAAATCATCCCCTATGTAGGAGTCTCTTTACGTAGGTAGCTCCAAAACACAATCCTAAGTACTAACATCCGTCACAATGTCATTTTAGGTGTCCCGTACAGGATCGTGAAGCTTATGTATTGTGAAGCTATGTGAAAATTACTGATGCTCATTAAAAATTAAATAATCTCGTTTCTTTATAATATTCATATAATTTTAGTATTTGTTGTTCAAGTACAGGATACAAGTGAAATAAAAAAATAAGTACAGCTTGAAAATATATAGCCGATTTTTCCACAGAGCGTCTTCAAACGAGCGTATTAAATCGCCACTTTGAAAGCCCCCCATTTAGTCAATTTTAGGGAAAAAATTAAAAAAAAAATACGTTTGTACTCTGTTCCAAATTGTCTTTAAAGTGATACACAGAAACTCTATGAATCGCAAAAAAAAAAATATTTTATTTCGCATTCGCTTCTATGAGAGCCCCCTGAAATAAAGATTTTTATAACTTTTTAAGCCATTTTCGGCTGGAGGCCATTGGTTTACATATTATATCTAAATTTGAAGTAATTACGTTCAGTAATTCAAAAGTTATAAGGCTCTGACAGACGGACGGACGGACGGACAGACGGACGGACGGACAAGTGCAAATCGCTCTAGTAAACTAAGAGACCTCGCTTCGCTCGGTCAAAAAAATTAAGTGTCCTCTTCAGTTTCAAGATAATGATTCTTCAATCCTTCAATCACGCTTCAACAAAGTAAAGGATTGACGTAATTTTAATGCATTGGTATAGTTGAGGACCTGGAGAGTGACATAGGCTACTTTTTATCCCGGAAAACAATGACAGACGGACGGACGGACAGACGGACGGACGGACAAGTGCAAATCGCTCTAGTAAACTAAGAGACCTCGCTTCGCTCGGTCAAAAAAAATTAAGTGTCCTCTTCAGTTTCAAGATAATGATTCTTCAATCCCTCAATCACGCTTCAACAAAGTAAAGGATTGACGTAATTTTAATGCATTGGTATAGTTGAGGACCTGGAGAGTGACATAGGCTACTTTTTATCCCGGAAAACAAAAGAGTTCCCAACGGATTTTTAAAAACTAAATCCACGCGGGCGAAGTCGCGGGTATCAGATAGTACTTTAAGTGGTCTGTGGTTGCGAATTTTTGTTCACGTTCGACTGCCCTTAAAACAAAAATTCTGTATTTTCTGATACCGGCAGCTTTACCAGTAAGCCACTTTTTCACTAAGCATGACTTGAAAGAGAAACCGCGGCAAAAAAACGTAAAAAACCATTTCAGATTACACTGCGCGAAATATTGCTGCTACGAGCTTCCAGCGATATTGTGGAGAGTAAAATTCAAATTTTTAGCTGCATTTGGAAAAGTTTGATTGGCCGATTTACATCAAAGCGGACATTAATTGTGTAAGGAAAACATTTGTGAATACATTCATAAATCGATTACCAATACGATTTTTTTTATTCGATGACATGCTTGTCCTTGACTGCGTTCTCACCTGATGGTAAGTGACAATGCAATCTAAGATGGTAGCGGGCTAACTTGGAAGGGGTATGGCAGTGAACATTCAACCCATACCCCTAATTGGTTTCTACACGCCATCGTGCCGGAACGCTAAATCGCTTGGCGGCACGTCTTTGACGGTAGGGTGGTAACTAGCCACGGCCAAAGCCTCCCACCAGACCAGACAAGAGACAATTCAGAAATTATAAATTCCCAAATTGACCCCGCCGGGAATCGAACCCGAGACCTCCCAGTTCCCAGTTCCCAGTTCAAGAGCAACAAGAGCGCTCATCACTGAGCCAGGGAGATTGTCAAATTTTAATATGATATTCTTGTGAATTGTGTTGTTGGAAACTTTATTATCAAAAGTTAAGACTAATACTAACTATTATCGTTAGTACTATAGGTACTATGTATAACAAAGAAGTTGAAACATCGAGGTGTATTCGGGAAATTGGGCGGTCCCGAAACCAGAAGACCCCGGTTCGAGTCCATACGATTATATTTTCCCCTATGAATTTTTTTTTTTTTTTAATATATAATATACCAAAAAAAAAACAACCGAGCAAAGCTCGGTCACCCAGATATTTTTGTTGAAGCATGTTTTTAGTTCAAACCAAAGTAAGTTTTTTTTTATTTTTCAATGAAAACTTTCAGCTAGTAAGAGAAAGTAAAATCGATAAGAACAGAAGAAAATAGCCCATGAGCTTTGTCCCACGGCTTTACTCACGTTAAGTTCTGTTTTCAAACCCCTATTTTACGCATTGAATTTAAAAAAACTTTTCTTAACGGATGCCTACGTCATAATAGCTATCTGCATGTCAAATTTCACCCCGATCCATGCAATATTTTGAGCTGCGCATCGATAGAACAGTCAGTCAGTCAGTCACCTTTTCCTTTTATATATTTAGACTAGCTGTGACCCGGCGAACTTCGTACCGCCAACTTATCTATATAAATAAAACAAATAAACTATCCTAATCCAAAAAACTATCCTATCTTTCAAGTTGGACCAAATTAGAGATAGTTACGAAGTTTGATCAAAATCGGTTAAGAGTCCGATATACGCCGTTGACCTTGCTCGATTGGGCGTTACCGATGAAAATGCCCCGCGCCAGCCGCCCGCACCTCACAATAATTACGCGCAGCGCGGAGTACCTATTTTGTCCGTCGCATCGCAACAAGCGGTCGTTCGCCACAAATACAGGGGTCTTCAACCTTTTTGATTTCAAGGGCCGCTAATTGAATTAAAGTTTAAAATAATTAAGAATTAATGATAATTTACGAAATAATAATAATTACTTAACTATAATATCTAGGTATTTGTAAGTGAAATATGTACACAACATAATATACACTAATATTATAAAGAGGAACGATATTTTTGTTTGTTTGTTTGTACCGAATAGGCTCTGTAACTACTGGGCCGATTTTAACCATTTTTTCACCAATAGAAAGCTAAGTTATCAGGAAGTAACATAGACTATAATTTATTTTCAAAAAATTAGAGATACTTAAGAAAATTGCAATAATGTAACCCAAAGTAGCAAAATTTTGCCTATAAAATGCATTATTTGGTGTGTGCTGATAAAACTATTGATACATAAAAATTATGTAGTACATGATCAAAGTACTCATTATTCTCTACAAAAAAGTCCCTGAAGGAATACATCTAACTGTCATATTTAAGTCACAATAGTAGGTTTTGTGGTCTAAAATTTAATTAGATCGCCATTATTATCGTAGTTTTAATTCTCTCTTACTAATACATAATATATGATCAAACGAACTTACCTGTACGTGAAGTTCGATCATTATTATATGAGTCGCTTCATTCGAAGATATAAAATTTATCAAGTAGTCCCTTTGACCTACAAGCAACGACGCACGCTTTAGATACTTCTTATTTTAGTATAATGACAAAACTATCCCACTATACTATCCCCACTCCTCCACCTGTTTACTTGTTCACCATTCTTTCGTCATTTTTTTTAGAGATGTGTTCTTGCAAAAAATACTTTTCGGGATGGGTGGGTAGGGTTATTATATCTTCGAATGAAGCGACTCATATAATAATGATCGAACTTCACGTACAGGTAATTTCGTTTGATCATATATTATATTTCGTCGCTTCATTCTTCAGATTTAAAATTTACCAAGTAGATGTTTAGAGATCTAAATTTTTGCAAGAATTGTATCTACAAGTATATGTATGTATTATAAAGTATGGAAGAATAAATTAGCAAATAATTTGTTATTATTACAAATTATACAACATTAGGTTAAAAGAATCAACAAATATAAAGTAAGTGAATACATTCGTAATTTTCAGAGCATATTGCTTTGGCAAATTGATTGTTACTAACTATATTTAATTTGTAAAATCTCGCAAAAGTATGAGAATTTGAACATCCAGCCGTTTTGCGTATTGTGTCGATGCATACACCTATGGAACTGGCTTTTGAGGTGGGTGCATGTCGTGTGCTATGCGCCCTAAAAGTGGCTACGTCTACACCACTTTCTGACAACACCAATTTTATCCAACGACTTATGGTTTGAGAGGTGGCATTTTTGTAGGGCCGTCTAGTTGTAATAATAAGTTTCGTACAGTTTTCGTTACGAAGCTTTTCGGTGCAAGACATATAGTCCAAAAGCACAGTAGCCGGGCAGATACTGAATTTTTCCTTGAAAAACGGCAAGAATAGAAGGGGCTGTTCTCGCCCTGGAGCAGACATTTTTATTATATCCATTATTGTTATGTTAATGCCATTGGACAAGACTTAGGATACTACTAAGTTTTATGAGTGATAGGGTTTGAACTCTTTGGGCCATGCACAAAGCCAACAAAGCTTCCACTTTCTTAGTCAGTTTTCCAAGACTAAGTGTTGTATTAGGGTACCAATCTGTGATATGATTGAGAACTAGTTTAGGATCCCATGTATATGTGTACTTGGGAGTGGTAGGTTTGAGTTTGAAAGCTCCTTTAAGGACTTACACACTCATCAGAACCTATAATTATTTTTACCTTATAATAAGGAGAGAGCTGACCTGTGTGTATTAAGTGATCCATAACTAGCTCCTTTTATAAATTCTTGCATTAAATATGAAATAACCTGAGCCACTGTACTTTTATAGCTATCTGAATTGTTTCCTTGACAAAAATTCCACCAAAGGTTTACATTATATTGTTTTTGGTGTTATCAAAAGAGATGCAAGCATTAGATCTATGGAGTCCGCCGGTAAACCTTTTCTATTTTGCAGCATAGTTTTAATTAAATTATAAGACTTACTGTCGTCCGACTCCGATATAATCCGACGTCTTCCTTGTCATTTTCTTGATTATTATTATTTTTTTTAATATGTTATTTTTTCTTCTGCTGACCGCTTCGGCATGATTATATTATCTTGAATTGAAGTTCACTAATATATTCACTTAAAATTCATTTATACGTCCGATCGTTGCTACGCACGAAAAAGGAATGACGAAAGAATGGTGAACAGGTAAACAGGTGGAGGAGTGGGGATACTATAGTGGGAGAATTTTGTCATTATACTAAAATAAGAAGTATCTAAAGCGTGCGTCGTTGCTTGTAGGTCAAAGGGACTACTTGGTAAATTTTATATCTGAAGAATGAAGCGACGAAATATAATTATTATAAATATAAATATAATTATTATAAGTTAATTCCTAGCTCTTAATTTTTTAATTTGCAATGTTAATTTGATAATAATTTTGTTTATCTTTTGTTTGTAATTCTAATAAGTTTTCTATTCCTAGTTCTTAGTTCCTGTTTTAATTATTATAAATGCGAAGGTGTGTTTTTCTTGGTTTGTCTGTCAATCACGCTGCAACAAAGCTACGGATTGACGTGATTTTTGGATAGGTATAGTTGAGAACCTGGAATGTGACATAGGCATCCCGGAAAATCAAAGAGTTCCCGCGGGATTTTAAAAACTAAATCCACGCGGACGAAAATCCACGCGGACGAAGTCGCGGGCATCAGCCAGTATATAATAAAGATAAAATTTAGAGAAATTAGTTTAAATTAGTGTGTGTAGCAGTGTAGTATTTTTAATTTTACGAATTGCACAATAGCTAAAGTAAAATAAAAAACAATTATGGATTGAAACTTATAATGCACACAGTAACAAAATTAATAACAATAATAACAAATTATTATGTACAGCCTTATAATAAGATACCTACCTATAATATACACACTAAAAAAGAATTAATATTTACACTCACAAATAATCCCGCCTACTATTATGTAACGCTAAAACTATACAATATTTTGCAAATTGATCTGCCACTATTGAAAGTCGAAAGTACCTACTGTTAGGACTGAAAAGTGCACAGGTCCACTCAGCACAACGTCTCGTCCCGCACTGATTTATCGGGCGACAGAGGGGTTGTCCGCGCGAATTGCGAGTATCGATTACGGAAAAAAATCGTTACAAGTAATTAGAAAAGTTATTTACAAAAATAAGCAGAAGGCTACATTGATATTGTATTATTAAATATTATGAGGGCAACAAAAAAATTTTGTGATTGATAGTTTAGGAGTAAAACGGTAATAAGTTCAAAAACAGAGGCTACTTTGCGTATTTATTTATGATATTTCAATTTTTTTTTTAATTTTTTGGAGTAGAAGAAGACATTCCATATATAGTATAGATTAACATATATTTTTTCCAAATCTTTCTCGATAATGATTACGGAGAAAAAAGGTTTTAATTAAGCGCAAGTCACCTATATCCACACCTTAAGTAGTTTAGGAGTCCATCGCGGACAAACAACGTGACACGTAATTTATATATATTAAGAAGATAACAAGTTTTCACTATCGACTATCTGCTATCGACTTTGAAACTTAGAAAATTGGCTATATTGCACTATTCATGTGAACTCCCTACATGATATAGCACAAAGCACTGTAATACTGAACGCAATTATAGCGCGGTTTCTATTCAAGGGAACACAATGGTCAATTACATGGCAGAAGGATGTTTAGGAGGTATGTGGATCTACATATTGTTAAATCTGGAGAATCATGATCGCTGAATATGAGTCTAATGAGGTCTGATAGTGTAGTCAGCAGACCTCAGTAGAGCAGCGGAGTAACTAGCTGCTGTGATGTGCTGTTTACTGTGGTCTTATATCCTGGAGAAGCTAGAATCCCAATTTGGCGTCAGGGGAGTAGCACTAGACTGGTTTAAAAGCTATCTAACTAATAGAAAACAATGTGTTCGAGTCGGTGGCTACGAAAGTGGTGAAGAATCGGTAAGTTTTGGCGTTCCACAGGGGAGCATCCTCGGACCAACTCTCTTTGTCATGTATATAAACGACATACATGCCAATGTCAACGGCGAAATAGTAGGTTACGCAGATGATACGGCAATAATTTATGAAGGAGCATCCTGGTCAAAGGCATATGCAAAAGCCGAAGCTGGTATGAGAGGTGTATCCACCTGGCTGCGTAATAATCTGCTAACACTAAACCCGTCAAAAACCAACTATATCTGTTTCCACAAAACAGCCCATACTGCCCCTAACCCAATGATGCAGTTGAAACTGCATACCTGTCAAAATAACCAGATACATTGCACCTGTGAGGCGCTGAAAAGAACAGAGGTGGCAAAATATTTAGGAATACTTATTGATCAAAATTTGAACTTTAAAGCGCACATAAAATGTCTTTCGGGTAGGACACGCAAAATTATAAATATCATGAAACTTCTACGCCACTCAGCGTCGATAGATACCCTGCGTTCCGTATATTTTGCCCTCTGTCAATCGCTTATCACCTATTGCCTAACATCCTGGGGTAGTGCCTCTAAAACCCATATGATTCAGCTAGAAAGAGCCCAGCGTGCAGTTTTAAAAACGATGTTAAAAAAGCCTTTTAAATACCCTACTTACAGTCTCTATCAAGAAAGCAAAGTCCTTACGGTGCGACAATCATATATTTTAAAAGTAGCTCTTAAAGTTCACCATTCAGTAATTTGCTCCAATGATTATAAATCCCTACTTGAACGCCGCGTTTACAGAATTTCTTTTCCTAAAGTTAAATCGCATTTTGCCAGACGCTTTAGACCATACGTAGATGCACTTATTTATAACAATGTGGTCCGCGCCTGTGATATAAAACATTGCTCTGTAAAGGAAGCGAAAACGAAAGTTGTTCCCTGGCTCGCTTCTTTAAACTACGAGTCAACTGAACAACTCCTCTCATCTTTGAAATAAGGGCATCAGAATATCAAAACCTGTATTAGCTTTAGCTGAAATGTTACCTTTGTTTTTCCAATCTTTTATAACTTGTAATTTATATATAAGTATAATTAAGTCTTAATTATTTTAATTGTCATTTCACCCGAGTGTCAACTGTAAACATAAATTGTTATATTTAAATTATTATATATAAAATAGTGGTGAATTGGGCCCCACGATACAGGATTACCTTGTGTGGGTCTCAAAGGATATATCAATCTTTGTAAAGTTGTTTCTTTTGGCAAATAAACATTTTTTCATTTTCATTTTTTTTTTCATTTTCATCTGGGAGGTCTCGGGTTCGATTCCCGGCGAGGTCAATTTGGGAACTTATAATTGTCTCTGGCCTGGTCTAGAGAGAGACATTGGCACCCTAAGAGGATGTGCCGCCAAGTGATTTAGCGTTCCGGCACGATGGCGTGTAGAAACCGATTAGGGGTATGAGTTGAATGTTCACTGCCATACCCCTTCCAAGTTAGCCCGTTACCATCTTAGACTGCATCGTCATTTTTCATCAGGTGAGATCGCAGTCAAGGACTATTGTCATCGAATAAAGAAAAAAAAGCTGCGAAGTGGCAACCAAAAAATGGCGAATTCGAAACTTAGAGATGGGGGATTTCCCTAATACCTATCACAGAATATATAATGAATAATGATGTAGAGACAATGAAACCGGCCAAGTGCGAGTCGGACCTGTGCACGAAGGGTTCCGTACCATCGTACAAGATTTCTATTATAAGATCGAGCAAAAACAAGAGTTTATTGTATGGAGACACTTTTTACTTTTTAACTTGTTTTAGACGGAAGGACGGACAGCGGTGGCTTAGCAATAGACAATGAAACCGTACTACAAGTAAAAACCAAACTTATGAACCTCGTAAGCACCCGGCTACGTATAAGGGTTCCACTTTTCGCAGAAACTTTTCTTGTTTATCTTTTAAGTGCCGATTTCACCAGCGTCGAGTGACGATTAACCGAGGACAAAATTGAGCGTTCTGACAGTTCTTGTATTGTAATGGCCTGTTTCACCACTTGCTGATAAAGTGCCATGGTATATTTTATATTATCTAACAGATAAAATATCTGCTGGATAAATCTGTGTGATTGCTTTCTGAGTTTAACTGCCAGATTGACTTATAAATTACTTATGAAACAGAAATTTATACGCTATCCGTCTGATGAGTTGTGGATAGGCTATCAGACCTTTATGAGCTTAATCTGGCAAAATATCACGCTCGGATAATTTACGTTGGTGAAATCGGCCTTAAAGACAGCTAGTGAAAGAATTAATGTTAGAAGTAAGTAATACTACGTTTATGATGTAGAACATACCTATATTAACCGTAGCCGAAAGTATCCGGGAATGGTCCGAATTGATACGATACTCGACTTGGCGCATGCGCGGTTGGATAGAAGAACAATGGTCGGTATCGGAGCCAACATAGTGCCAACTAGGAAAGCGATATCTCTCGAAACTCACACCGCTCTGGGAGCTTTTAAACCAGCGTTGCCAAGTTACACTTACGATTGTCTATTCTCTTTCTACGATCGTTGACGCTTGAAGTTTTGGTTAGGGCTAGACTAGATGGCACAGCAGCTGATCAAAGACAGAAGTGTATTGATAATATTTCGCGACATTTTGTATTGTTTTTTTAGCATTTAAAACATTTATAATACAAAATGCCGCGATTGATATTATCAATACACCTCTGTCTTTGATCAGCTGCAGCGCCATCTAGTCTAGCCCTAGCCAAAACTTCAAGTGACAACGATCGTAGAAAGAGAATAGACACAGCGAAATGTAACTTGGCTAGAGCGGCAGGGCTGCCAACAAAGACTAACAATATAACAAATAAGTGAAGATACACACTACCCCCATGCTCAGCGAGTTGATGCTGGATTCATACCACAGCGCACGCATGCGCTGGAGATATTTTATCCTTGCTTATAAAAAAAATCTTGAGAGGTGTCAAGGGACACCCGGATGGAAGGTTCCTTTCGATTAATTAATTTTGGCATTCGAGTGTTCGGTATTTTCGTGGTACAAATTATGGGTCTCCGCAGCCTTGTGGCTTCTGCAGTCGCCTAACAGCCAAAGGTCGATGTTTCGAATCCCAGCTCGACAGACTGAATTTTCTATTTTCAATTTTATTTTAAATAATTTCCACATGTAGAAATTGTGAACCATCGACTTTTAACTGTTAGGCGACTGCAGAAGCCACAAGGCTACGGAGACCCAATATTGTACTGCGAAAATACCGAACACTCGAATGCCAAATTCACATTCAAAAATCGGCCAAGTGCGAGTCGGGCCTCGCTCTTTTAGGGTTCCGTTAAAAAAAAAATTAAATAATAATATTTCCATGTAACAATGGAAATATTTTTATTTGATTTTTTTAATTAAATTTAATTTTTATTATTTGTTGTTATAGCGGCAATAGAAATACATAATATGTGAAAATTTCATCTGTCTATCAATTACGGTTTACGAGATACAGCCCGCTGACAGACGGACGGACGAACGGACAGCGTAGGCTTAGTAATAGGGTCCCGTTGGTACCCTTTGGGTACGGAACCCTAAAAAGTGTCGGTTTTCAAAAAAGTGTCGATCAGTGTCGAGTGTCGGTTTAATTTTGTCTTAATTTTTTCCGTCTAGCCCCCTTCCGCGCCGCGCGATAAGGAACTACGTTCCAACAAAAGCGTGTTTGTTTGTTTGTCCTTCAATCACGCAGCGATGGAGCAATGGATCGACGTGATTTTTCATGGATAGGTATAGTTGAGGTCTACATTTTATACCGATAAAAATAGAGGGTTCCCGCGGGATTTTTAAAACATAGACGGAGTTAAAATTGCAATAATGTAACCCAAAGTAGCAAAATTTTGCCTATATTATGCACTTTTTGGCGTGTGCTGAGAAAACTATTGATGATACATAAAAATTATGCACAACATGATTAAAGTACTCATTATTTTCTACAAAAAAGTCCCCGAAGGAATATATCTCACTATCATATTTAAGTCACAATAGTAGATTTTGTGTTCTAAAATTTAATTAGATCGTGTTTATTATCGCAGTAGTAATTCTTCCTTACTAAGCGTCGCGACACATCTACGGCACGTACGGCGCCGAAAGTTCGGTTGGTTACGTTCGCAATGTAAATGTGTCGTGTGATGCGGGTTATTACGTTCCCTCAAATATGGTTGAGCGAAGCAATGGCAGGGTCATGCGTCATGCTCGTGAACGGGTTCCGCCGGCGGGAATGGGGCTACTTTGTGTCTGCCCATCTTAAGATAGAAGTTAGTCGGTATGCATTTTTGGAACTTCCTCATTGTGGAAACACTGCATATATAGCATAGTACTTACTGTATTGTAAATTTGTTTTGAAAAGAGCAACTGCCGAGTTTCTTGCTGGTTCTTCCATTCCAAACCAGTGGTAGATTCATCGACTATTCAAAAGCACTTGTAAAAGTTTGAATAAAAAATATTTCTATTCTATTCTATTCATGACACACCAGCGCACCTTCCGTCGCGTTCGGCGCCGTACCACAGAATATAATATAATAGTACTACGTACGAATACGTACGAATACGTACGAATACGTACGAATACTGCGACCGACAATTCCGCCGCGGAGGGATCGGCGCCGTACGTTCCGCAGGTGTGTCGCGACGCTAATACATCTTCTTCTTCTTCTTTATCAACCTATAGACGTCCACTGCTGGACAAAGGTCTCCTGCATGGACTTCCACAGGCTTCGGTCTTGCGCCGCTTGAATCCAGCGGCTCCCTGCGACTCGTTTGATGTCGTCGGTCCACCTGGTGGGGGTCTGCCAACACTGCGCTTCCCGGTGCGGGGTCGCCACTCCAACACCTTGGGACTCCAACGACCATAATACATAACAAGTGTAAATTAAAAATTTTATTAAAGTGAAACTTTTATAACATCGTCTCAAACTTTTTCGTCTGTGTGTTGCATGTCGCGTGACGGTCGGCCGCGGAGTAGGGATTTTTAAACGGAAATTTTTAGTTAAATGTCTATAATGTGAAAAAAAGTTTCACTTTTACCGCGGTTTCATAAAACCACACAATCCTTTTTTTTTATGCAATCTTTTAGTAGCTACATCATTAGACTCTGGATATTATCTGGGATCAGAGTACTTGTTAAGTCAAATCAAACGAGCCCAAACGCGATGGGGTTACGTCGTTGTATTACAGAGTTTCGATAGCCATCTTCCGTCTCCACCATCAGATCAGCTCCATGTCACAATAATATTGCATTGTCATCCGATTTACACATACACGCAAAATTTCAGCTCGATCAGAATTGCAACAAAAGCAACAAACATTGCAAGTTAAATAAAAGCTTGTAAAGAACTAAATCCACGCGGACGAAGTCGCGGGCATCAGCTAGTTATATTATATACTAGCTGATGCCCGCGACTTCGTCCGCGTGGATTTAGTTTTTAAAATCCCTCGGGAACACTTTGATTTTCCGGGATAAAAGTAGCCTATGTCACTCTCCAGGTCCTCAATTATACCCATGTAAAAAAATCACGCAGATCCGTGGCTCTGTTGCGGCGTGATTGAAGGACAAACCAACAAACAAACACACTTTCGCATTTATAATATTAGTAATTATGATTAGGATATTAAATTACATAGGAAAACATTGTAATATTACATCCATACGATGTATTACATCCATACCTACTATGTAGTATGTAGGTATAATGATCGTTTGGCAAAATCTGACGCCTTTGGAGTAGTTTGACTTTGACAAAATAGTATCCACGATGGCTATATACGATAAATTAAACATGCCAGCTTAAGATGAGCCGTTCATTCAAAGTATCCTGTAGATTCCGGGGTTCAAGTTATTTGGACCTATACTGAAGATTGTGATGTCTATAATTTCTGAACTACGAAATTGACGACCTTGAAATAATTACAGGACAATCTCTAAAGAACCTGCTTTCTAACAAAAAAAGAATGGATTAAATCGGAATACGCCTTAATGAATCACAGCGAAATACACATTTTTACTTTCATCCCCTCTCCCAAGGGAACGGTGCTGAATTTCGGGATAAAAAGTATCCTATAATAGTGGTTCGCCCCGAACTGAGACCTCGCGGTAACGGTTTCCCATAATTGACGATCAAAATTGACATTATTATTATGCCCGTTTTCACCAACCATACCTAAATCATCCCATTTGTAGAAGTCTCTTTACATAGGTAGCCCCTAAATACAATTCTAACATCCCAATGTCATTTTCACCTTTAGTTGTCCCGTAGAGGTTCGTAATAACAAAGTTGACAGAAAGTGTCAACTAACTTAACATAGGTAGCCCGTAAAGGTTAGGGAACTGTTATAGTGAAATCCTCAAGGCCTCAATCAAACTTAGGTATAGTTTTTTGGAACATTCAAATTAAATTACTTGTACACAGCGTCAACTATTGACACGATCAGAAATATGTAAAAACAAACTGCAACGTGAAGTTTTATTGATGTTTGCTAAATGACTAAATAATAATCTTAATTGAATAATAGGTATGTTACATAAAGCTGCATTTGCTATATGAGATGAGAGCGCCATCTATTGACATCATTGTGAAGTTCTGTTGTTGCTGCTCATTAAAAGTTAAATAATTTAGTTTCCTTATTACATTTATCTAATTTTAGTATTTGTTGTTCAAGTACATGATATTACGCTAAAATTGTAAAACTTTCAAGCCCCAGCTTTCAATGGTTATTCCGTTCTGAGGTCAAATATAATCTCCACTTTGAAAGCCCCCCATTTCGTCAATTTTAGGAAAAAAATTAAAAAAAAAATACTTTTGTACTCTGTTCCAAATTATCTTTAAAATGAGGTACTGTAAACCTATGAAACGCAAAATTTTTTTTTTTCTTCGCATTCGCTTCTATGAGAGCCCCCCTGAAATAAAGATTTTTATAACTTTTTAAGCCATTTTCGGCTGGAGGCCATCGGTTTACATATTATATCTAAAATTGAAGTAATTTCGTTCAGTAATTCAGAAGTTATAAGGCTCTGACAGACGGACGGACGGACGGACGGACGGACGGACGGACAAGTGCAAATTCACTCAAGTAGACTCAAAGACCTTCGCTTCGCTCGGTCGATTATACCTCGTAGATTGACTTAAATCGTGCCAAGTTTCATTTAAATCCGTCCAGTAGTTTCGGCGTGATGCGCGGCCAAGATACAGACAGACAGACAGACAGACAGACAGACAGACAGACAAAAAATTAAAAAAAAATTGTTTTGGCTTCAGTATCGATTATAGAGTGCCCTCAAACAAAAATTTTCAAAATATCTTCAATGTACAGAATTTGACCTGTTACAGTTTTATTATATTATAGATTATATTGGTAAGATAAATAATAAATATTATAAAACTAGCTGACGAAGCCACGCGTTGCTGTGACCCAGTAGGTATAATAGATTAAATTAATATTAAGATAAAAAGTATCCTATCTTTCAAGTTTGACCAAATTATAGATAGTTACGAAGTTTTATTAAAATTGGTTCAGTAGTTTAGGAGTCCATCGCGGACAAACAACGTGATACGTAATTTATATATATTACTAGCTGACTCGGCGAACTTCGTACCGCCAACTTATCTATATAAATAAAAAACAAATAAACTATCCTAATCCAAAAAAACTATCCTATCTTTCAAGTTGGATCAAACCGCACACGGTGTGCAAATTTGATTAAAATCGGTTTAGTAGTTGAGGAGTCCATCGCGGACAAACAACGTGACACGTAATTTATATATATTAAGAAGAAGATTAAGATAAGTAAGATAAGATAGGTATTCTCTTTACATCGTATTCCTCATTGCTGGGGGTCCTGACCCCTTTCCATTAATCACATAATGGCAGCGTAATCACACAGTGGTGGTGGTAATTTCTAGATAAATATAAACATATTTATCAAGTAATTAGGAAGTACCATAGTACTGGCAAAATAATAAATTATCACGTATAATATTTTTTTATGTTATTACCAATCAAATTATTTTGTCAAATCTTGACGATTTGACTTCAAAAATTAGAATTCGAGTCTATTTAACGATTTCCTGCCTCCATATTTTATAGTTTTTCTATTTTTTTGAGATTTTTTGGCTTTTACTATTTTTTTTTGGTTGGAGGCAGGTGGCTCTTGACAAATCGATAATGTTTGAAACAACTTATAATCCTGAAGCCCAGTAACCTATAGCGCAATGTCAATAGCATACAGCGACGAATAGTAGCATAAGTTGTACTAAGTCAATAAATAATTTTATTATTTATTGAACGAAAGTAATTCATAGTATGTAACCATAATAGACGTTTATCTAATAATAATAAATATACAATACTCTCAAACTTATTACTTATCTATACTAATATTATAAAGAGGAAAGATTTTTTGTTTGTTTGTCTGTACCGAATAGGCTCTGTAACTACTGAACCGATTTGAACCATTTTTTCACCTATAGAAAGCTAAGTTATCAGGAAGTAACATAGGCTTTAATTTATTTTCAAAAAAATTAGAGATCCTTAAGAAATTTGCAATAATGTAACCCAAAGTAGCAAAATTTTGTCTATAAAATGCATTATTTGGCGTATGCTGAGAAAACTATTGATGATACATAAAAATTATGTACTACATGATAAAAGTACTCATTGTTTTCTACAAAAAAATATGATAACAAAGGCGATCTAATTAAATTTTAGAACACAAAAGCTACTATTGTGACTTAAGAATGATAGTTAGATATATTCCCTTGTCGACTTTTTTGTAGGTATTAAAGAGTACTTTAATAATGTAGTACATCATTTTTGTGTATCATCAATAGTTTTCTCAGCGCACGAATTTTATTGAATTTTATAGACAAAATTTTGCTACTTTGGGTTTCATCATTTCAATTTCTTAAGGATCTCTAATGTTTTAAATAAAATAAAGCCTATGTTACTTCCATATAATAAAATAAAGATAAAATAAAGATAAAAAAAAGAATAAAAATAAATACAACAATAACAGTCTAATAAGTCCTTCTGAACATTTCCTAAGATAAGAAATCATGGCAAAGCACCCTCATGTTGTAAAGTTATTACACTTTCCCAAGTCATGTGTATGCAAGTTATAAATTATAATGCAATATTGTTTCTTGGCGTACACGAGCTGCTTAGTGCTAAGTTAAGTGACGTCAATGCTCAGTACAACTATAAAGAGAGTACACAATAAATAGACCCTTTACACTTAGCGAACGCCGAACGTATAGTCATTTTTAGGGTTCGGTACCAAAGGGTGCTAAGGGGACCCTAAGGCCTAGCGCAAACATACAACTTTTAGTTGAACAACTAGGTATTTAGTTGTGTTTCATAAGTTTATAGGAATGTACTGCGATCATAGAATGTGCGCAAACTATCAACACGATAGTTGCTCGACAAAAACATCAAAAAGCCGTATCGATTTGCTTTTGATTATAGTTAGTTGTGTGGAATTCACGAAAAGTACACAACTCGACTAAACAGTTTAGTCGATGTAAAAGTTGTATGTATGCGCCTTACCTTAGCCTCCGCTGTCCGTCCGTCCGTCCGTCAGCTGGTTTTATCTCAGCAACCGTAATAGTTGAATAATATCTACTTGAAATTTTCACAGAATGTGTACTTCTACTGGTGCTATAGCAATAAAATAAAATGAAAAAATAAAGTTAAAATGAAAGACATTCTCCATAGAATAGAATAGAAATGTTTTTACAAGCGCTTTTGAATCGTCGATGAGTCTACCACTGGTTCGGAATGCCGTTCCTGCCGTGAAGAACCGGCAAGAAACTCGGCAGTTGCTCTTTTCAAAACAATTTTACAATTCAATAGAATAGTTATACAGTTTAATTACCATACAATAAACTATTGCCTTTGCTCGATGTTAGTTAAAAAAGCTAGTGTTACATAAATCTTGTACGACGGGACCCTTCGTGTGCGGGCCCGACTCGCACTTGGCCATGCCCGGGTGCCTGAGGCCGGGCACTTAGGTTCCATTGGGTTAATATACCTAACTTAAGCTTCTATAATCACCGAAAAAGTGAATAATTTATTACTTTTACCATCAATCGTGGTAATTATTAATAATGATCGGTAATTATTAATAACTAGCTGATGCCCGCGACTTCGTCCGCATGGATTTAGTTTTTAAAAATCCCGCGGGAACTCTTTCATTATCCGAGATAAAAAGTAGCTCTCCCGGTCTGAGGAATCACTACTACATCAATTAAGTACTATACCCATGCAAAAAATCGCATCAATCCGCTGTTCTGTTGCGACGTGATTGAAGGACAAACCAACTAACAAACACACTTTCGCATTTATAATATCAGTAATGCTTTATTATAAAACTTTTTATAATTTTCAAATTTGTTACCATACTTAACCAAAGACAAAATTGCGTTTAGCTGTCATTTACGTTTTGTTATTCCACTGTCATTTGCGTTTTGTTATTCCATGTCAGATGCGTTTTTGTTATACCACGTTTTATAGTGACTTGACGGAAACGCGGTCGAACGGGATAAAAAGTATCCTATGTCCGTCTTCATTTCTATCTATCTATCTATTTATGTCTATTTTCAGCCAAATCGGTTCATCCGTTCTTGAGTTATAAATAGTGTAACTAACACCACTTTCTTTTAAATATATATAGATTTTCAATTTATTACATTTACCGTAACATATATATAATCTGAATCTCGGAAACGGCTCCAACGATTTTCATGAAATTTAGTGTGTAGGGGGTTTCAGGGGCGATAAATCGATCTAGCTACGTTTCATTTTTAGAAAAGGTCGTTTTATCCGTGTTTTCAGGCAATGAAAAACTCCTTACAATATCATTAGAATACGAAGGTAAATTTCGCCATCATGTATAAATTCCCGATAGCTCGACGGTAAGTCGGGCGGTCCCGAAACCAGAAGACCCCGGTTCAAGTCCAAGACGACTATATTTACCCCTATGATTTTTTTTTATTATATAATTTCCAAAAAACACGATTTACCAAAAAAAAATACCGGGCAAAACTTGGTCACCCAGATGTTTGTAGTTTAAAGAATAGTTTTATTCCTTCATTTATTTATTTATTCACCTTTATACACTATCCTACACTACACTAATCTATATTATATTTATTATATTTTATTTATTTTATGTCGTTGGAATATCAAGGTGAGGCGAACTCGCACGAGAGAGGCCGTTGTTGGCAGACCCACTAGTCCAACGACATCACCACAAATTATCAGTAAATATTAATTCGTAATTCATTGCCTGAAAACACGGATAAAACGACCTTTTCTAAAAATGAAACCTAGCTAGATCGAATTATCGTGCCCGAAACCCCTTGCATACTAAATTTCATGATAATCGCTGGAGCCGTTTCCGAGATTCGGATTATATATACAAGAATTGCTCGTTTAAAGGTATTAGATTTGCTATAGTGGTAGCTGATACTCCGGGTCCATATAGGATAGTTTTTATCCTGATAAACAATAAGGTTCCTCCGGGATAGGAGATGAAAGCGTCATAATTGTAAAACTAAGACACATAAAAACTCACAAAGAAAAATAAAATATAAAGAAAGAATGTCACGAATTATAAATTGTTTCACGACTGTCCTGAATTTTTGAACTGCTCCAAGGATTTTCCTGAATTTTCCTGTTCTTTGTAGGAGGTTACCGTTATGAATTTGCTTGCGTATATATAATATAGTGAATGTGACTTCTGACTCCTGTATTTATTGATTCACCTTAATATATTATATACTGGGTAAAAATATTATCGGAGATTATCGGAGAGGATTTAACTCTTCATGGATGAGCTGTCATCCGTCGTCTCTTAGCTGATAAGAGACGACGATCGAATACATGCATCCTTACTAATATTATAAATGCGAAAGTGTGTTTGTTTTTCCTTCAATCACGCCGCAACAGGGCTACGGATCGAGGTGATTTTTTGCATGGGTATAGTTGAGGACCTGGAGAGTGACATAGGCTACTTTTTATCCCGGAAAATCAAAGAGCACCCGAGGGAAATCAAAAACTAAATTCACGCGGACGAAGTCGCGGGCATCAGCTAGTACCATATAAAAGAGGATCTTAGATCTCACAGGCATTATTTACAAATAGACTATGTTATAAAACTTCAGGCCTCAGATGTTTGTTTTATTGTGTTTATTTTTAGCCTGCCCGTGTGAAGCCGGGTCGGGTACTAGTTTAAAATATTAGTAGTATTGGCACGGGAAATCAACGGTGCTTTCTTTAATTTCTATCCAGGGAATGCAGGGAACAACGAGTCTACTGAATTGTTTTGATATAAATTTCAAAGTCAAACGACAAAAGAGAGAAGCCGACGGGTGACAATAATTTTAAATGGCAGTTCGCAGAGCGAATGGAATTTCTCAGAACTCGTAATGAAATGTGCATTCTCGGCAAGTTATGAATTATGATGCGTTTAGATAGTAATTTTACAACACTTTGGGACTCTCATTTTTGACGTGACCCACCGAAAAAAAAGAAGGGTGTTATAAGTTTAACGCGTGTATCTGTCTGTTTTTTCGTACTAGCTAAAATTCGTACATCATCATCATTAGCAACCCATCAACGGCTCACTAATGAGCGCAGGTCTCCTCTCAGAGAAGGGTTATAGGCCATAGTCCACCACGCTGGCCCAATGCGAATTGGCGGACTTCACACACTTTCGAGAACATTATAGAGAACTCTCAGATGTGCAGGTTTCCTCACGATGTTTTCCTTCACCGTTGAAGCAAGTGATATTTACACATGACTCCGAAAAGTCAGAGGTGCGTTCCCGGGATCGAACCTGCGACCCCCCGAAAAGGAGACCACAGTCCTAACCACTAGGCTATCACTGCTTACATTCGTACATAAATTATTAATTCACGTGCCTAGGTAATAAAATTACTCTCCAAGTCTTTCGTATCCTTACTTGTAATTATAAATGCAAAGTGTGTTTGTTTGTTGGTTTGCTGGTTTGTCAATTACGCTGCAACAGAATTACGGTGCGACGTGATTTTTTGCATGGGTATAGTTGAGGACCTGGAAAGTAAAATAGGCTACTTTTTATCCCGGGAAATCAGACTTAATTTAAAAACTAGCTACACGCTAGTTTATATCAGTAAGGACTAAAGATAAAGCTCATGCAACACCTTCAATCTATACTAATATTATAAAGAGGAAAGATTTTTGGAGTTTACTCCTTAAGAATCGATTTTAGCAGCCCGGTATGAGAAAAATCCGGGCAGTAAAATCAACTTATCAATGACCTCGTTAAGTTTTTCACAACGTTGAAATTTCTACCCTAACGTTGAGTAAATAAGGTTGGTTCTCGTGCGAAAGAGTCCCCGAAGCGAAAGTCGGTCGGGGCGCGCTCGGACCCGAGTCGCGCGCATAGAGAAGGATATAGCGTCGCGCGTAAACTCCAGTCGTGCGTCGGAGGCCGGAACTGACACACACTTTTTTTTGTTTGTTTGTACCGAATAGGCTCTGTAACTACTGGACCGATTTTAACCATTTTTTCACCAATAGAAAGTTAAGCTATCGTGAAGTAACATACATAGGCTATAATTTATTGTCAAAATATTAATGATCCTTAAGAAAATTGCAATAATGTAACCAACCCAAAGTAGGAAAATTTTGCTTATAAAATGCATTATTTGGCGTGTACTGAGAAAACTTATAATCTATCTATATATATAAAAGAAAGTGGTGTTTGTTACACTATTTATAACTGAAGAACGGATGAACCGATTTGGCTGAAAATTGGCGGAGAGGTAGCTTAGAACCAGGAGACGGACATAGGATACTTTTTATCCCGTTCGACCGCGTTTCCGTCAAGTCACTATAAAACGTGCTATAACAAAAACGCATCTGACATGGAATAACAAAACGCAAATGACAGTGGAATAACAAAACGTAAATGACAGCTAAACGTAATTTTGTCTTTGTTGGTTTGTCCGTGAATCACGCTGCAAAAAACCTACGGATTGACGTGATTTTTTTGGATAGGTATAGTTGAGAACCTGTAGAGTGTAAAACATCCCGGAAAATCAAAGAGTACCCTCGGGATTTTAAAAACTGAATCCACGTGGACGAAGTTGCGGGCATCAGCTAGTTCCAGAGGGAATATATCATATTTAAGTCAATAGTAGCTTTTGTGTTCTAAAATTTAATTAGATCACCTTTATTATCGTAGTATTAATTTTTTCCTTACTAATACGTCATACTAATATTATAAATGCGAATGTGTGTTTGTTAGTGGGTTTGTTGGTTTGTCCTTCAATCACGCCGCAACAAAGCTACGGATCGACGTGATTTTTTGCATGGGTATAGTAGAGGACCTGGAGAGTGACATAGGCCTTTTTATCCCGGAAAATCAAAGAGTTCCCGAGGGATTTTAAAAACTACATCCACGCGGACGAAGTCGCGGGCATCAGCTAGTACGTAATAAAACAAATAAAATAAAAAGTCACCCTTAAATATTAATAAATAATCTATAAAATTTACGTCGGTGCCTGTATCTTGTAATAGTTCGCGCGGTTATTTCGTGCAAAATTAGGTTACATCAGCCACATCAGGACACACGAGCGAAGCCTTTGTCCACTCATCATAGATTGTCTAAAAATTGCCGATCAAAATTTTATTCATTTCATGGCATTAGCGTCAAAGTAAAATATTCCTTAACTGTATTGATTTAAAGTCACAAATTCAGTACAACTGCATGATTCTAACATGGAGCGTTATGGAGCGTATCGTACATACCTAAACGTATGAGAATGCATACAAGAAATTGAGCTCTAACTTAATGATGTTATGGTTTATTTTACTTTGACCCTGATGCCATGAAATGAATTTAAGATTTTGATCGGCAACTTTTTGACAATCGGGGGGCAGAGATCCAGTCGCTGTTGCCGAAATCGGCAATGAAGAAATCATACATACATATATACATACACACTTAAATATACACACAGACTGTTAAAACCATAACCGTTCCTTTTGGGTTTGCCGTCGTCGGGTAAATAACGCGTCACTGCAAGTACCTACTAGGTGTAGGTGAGTATAACCTTTTTGGTACTTTGGCTTCTTTTTGGCTACTTTACTTTTTTGGTATTGGTACTTCCCCCCTCATTGTGGAAATATTATATTTTATTCTAACAAAGTTGCATAGGTTAAATCGGCTTGGCATCTAGCTGCCCACAAGATAGTATATAAACCAAGCTTATTACAATCTAATAGCTTCATAATAATGTAAAATGATTATTTTGTAGAGAGCAACTGCTGAGTTTCTTGCCGGCTCTTCTCAGCAGAATCCGCTTTACGAAACGCGTGGTAGAGTCATGACTTGTCATAAGAGCCACAGTTTGCGCTACGTGAAACAAGTGTAAATTAAAATTTTTATTTTTAAATGCAAGCTTTTAGTAGCTACATCATTAGACTCTGGATATCATCTAGGATCAGAGTAATTACCTTAGTAACCCAAATTCGATGGGGTTACGTCGTTTTATTACAGAGTTCCGATAGCCATCTTCCATCTCCACCATCAGATCAGCTCCATGTCACAATAATATTGCATTGTCATCCGATTTACACATACATGCAAAATTTCAGCTCGATCAGAAACCGGAAAGTGGGTCTAATTCATCTTGCAAGATTTGACCCAAACAAATAAACTGGTCAAGCTGAATAAAAGCTTGTAAACTACGGCCGTTCAGAGAATGCGTTCCTGACACGTCGCGATTGAACTGACGACGTAACTTTGTAATGGCGTTGCAGTTACGATCAAAATATTATTGCTGGTTGTTTACCGTTTTAACAATTGATGAGCATTAAAACAACATTATTACATCAATAATCAATTAATGTTATAATTTTGTGCCAAACTGAGTGTCAAATAACTTGGTAAACAATATTTTACTGATAGGTGTCAGGAACCGGGAAACGCATTCTCTGAACGGCCGAACTATAATATATATATATGTATGTAATGTATAATAAATAATTTTGAATTTTGAATTGTCGCCACTGTCAGGGTAGGTACGGCCCGAGCGCGTCCGGGCTTGCTTTTAGAAGCGGCGAGGGCACCCCGAGAAGGGGCCTTGGGTTTGGCCACTCTCGCATGCGCAGAAGCCTCGCCACCCCAGACGCCATGTGCCTACCGCGTGTACCCGCGTACAGAGTGCCGAGTGCGAGTTTTCAGACTTACGTTCATCATCAGCAACCCATCAATGGCTCACTACTGAGCGCAGGTCTCCTCTCAGAGAAGGGTTATAGGCCATCGTCCACCACGCTGGCCCAATGCGAATTGGTGGACTTGACACAACTTCGAGTCCGAGAACATATGAAGATCTCTCAGATGTGCAGGTTTCCTCACGATGTTTTCCTTCACCGTTGAAGCAAGTGATAGTTAATTGCTTAAACGCACTTGACTCCGAAAAGTCAGAGGTGCGTACCCGGGATCGAACCTGCGACCGCCCGAATAGGAGACAGTCCTAACCACTAGGCTATTACTGCTAAACTTACGTTAACTGTGCGTACAATAAATACGTCAGTTAGTATGGACGGAAAAGGGATGTAAAAATACTCCGTCCCTTTCCCGTCCATACAAATAAAAATCTCCCTCTAGGCACCAGTATGCTTAGTTCGAGATTTGATAGTTAACTATGAATAGTAAACGATGACATTACTATCAAAGTAAAATAAACCATAACATTATCGAGTTAGAGCTCAATTTCGTGTATGTATTAACTTTGATTTGTATTGAATTTATGACTTCAAATCGATACTGATAAGGTTCATTTTACTTTGATGCTAATGTCATAGTTTACTATAAACGAATTAAAACTCGGACTAACTACACAGCTTTCAGATAAAATCCGTAGGTATGCGTGAAGCTCGATACTCGGACTTATTAGGTATAATTATTAGATGCAGTAAATTAACGTTGCGGTCACTCAGCTGGCGATGGAGAGAGCTATGCTCGGAGTAACCCTGCGAGATCAAATCAGAAATGAGGAGATCCGTAGGGGAACCAAAGTCACCGACATAGCTCAGCGAGTCGCGATACTGTAGTGGAAATGGGCGGGGCACAGAGTTCGAAGAGCTGATGGTCGTTGGGGTCCCAAGGTGTTGGAATGGCGACCCCGTACCGGGAAACGCAGTGTTGGCAGGCCCCCCACCAGGTGGACCGACGACATCAAACGAGTCGCAGGGAGCCGCTGGATTCAAGCGGCGCAAGACCGAGGCCTGTGGAAGTCCATGCAGGAGACCTTTGTCCAGCAGTGGACGTCTATCGGTTGATAAAGAAGAAGAAGAAGAAGATTCTAGAATTGCTCGTTTAAAGGTATTAGATAGATAGAAGTCTGTGAAATCCTATTAATATTATAAATGCGAAAGTTTGTGAGGATGGATGGATGGATGGATGGGTGTTTGTTACTCTTTAACGCGACAACGAATGAACCGATTTTGCTGAAATTTGGCACATACATAGATTATAGTCTGGAATAGCATATAGGCTACTTTTTATCCCGGGAAAGCAAACAGTTCCTGCGGGATAGCATCGCTATTTTTTACGCATTTGTCCTTCAAAATACGCGCAATGCAGTTTTAGATTGACGTGATTTTTTTGCACAGGTAAAGTTAAGGGCCTGAAAAATGACATAGACTACTTTTTATCCCGGGAAAACAAACGGTTCCTGCGGGATATTAGTATACTACTTTTCACACATTTATCTTTCAATTATGCGCTAACGGAGTTACAGATTGACGTGGTTTTTTGGATAGGCATAGTTGATGCATTGAAAAGTGACAAAGGCTACTTTTTATCCTGGGAAAGCAAACAGTTCCCGCGGGATATTAGTGTGCTACTTTTCACATAGTTATCCTTAAATTATGCGCCAACGGAGTTACAGATTGACGTGGTTTATTGGATAGGCATATAGTTGAGGACTTGAAAAGTGAAAAAGGCTACTTTTAACCCCGGGAAAACGAACAGTTCCCGCGGGATGTTCGTATGCTACTTTTCACATATTAATTCTTCAATTATGCGCCAACGAAGTAACAGATTGACGTGGATTTTTTGATAGGCATAGTTGAGGACGTGAAAAGTGACAACAGCTACTTTTTATTCCGGGAAAACAAACAGTTCCCGCGGGATATTCGTATGCTACTTTCACATATTTATCCTTAAATTATGCGCCAATAGGCATGCATGCATACATGTATGTAAGTATGTATGTATGTATGTATGTATGTGAGTATGTATATATGCATGTATTTATGTATGTTTGTATCCTCCTCTTACTAACTATAAATACATTATACACTTACATTACTAATACATTATATATTTTTTTTATATATGTTCATCGATTACTCGAAGACGCCTGCACCGATTTGGAAAATTCTTTTTTTGTTTCAAAGGGTATACTTCCCAGGTGGTCCCATTTAAATTTTATCGAAAGCAGTCGAGCGTTGTTAAAAAATCTACAATAAATTACATAATTTGTAGTGGCGCGGGCGTTTAAATGTATGCTCCCGGGACAAAGAGTAGCCTGTGTTATTTTCTAAGTCCTCAACTTTACCTGTGTAAAAAACCACGTCGATTATATGCACTTGCACTTTATATGGTGAAATATTATAACTGCGAAAGTGCGTTGGTTTGTCCTTCAATCACGCCCCAATAGAGCTACGGATCGACGTGATTTTTTGCAGGGTTACCTATAGTCGAGGACCTGGAGAGTGACAGGCTACATTTTATCCCGCAAAGTCAAAGAGTTCCCGAGGCATTTTAAAGGCTAAGTTCACGCAGACGAAGTTGCGGGCATCAGCTAGTTATTAAATAAGCCAAAATACCGCCGTTGATCTCAAATATTTCAGTACCAATTCGCCCGATAGTATCTTTGTACACAACTGTGGTCGTCCATTTAAATTGCACTGTGCCCACTGCAGCGCCGTCGGCAACTTTGAAATGTAGATTGGGAGTAACCACCTGTGAATTTGATTTCTGTTTCCCCTTGTTCATCAAACCGAACTTTTGATTTCAGGTTTTATGATAAAAAAATCGGCCAAGTGCGAGTCGGGCCTCGCTCTTTTAGGGTTCCGTAGTACATAACCAAATCATTTTTCCAGTCTAAATAGATATTTTTTTAAATATCTTCTTTCTTAGTTCTTAGATAGTACTAAATTAGCATATGTGGAAAAATGCTCGTTCGTTTTGGCCACAATTACTTATAAACCGCATCATAAATCGGTGTTTTCAGTAGGTATTTATTGTATAAATACACTATAATATAGTACATAATATACAGGAATTTCAAATTCCGAAGTAGTTTAGTTTTTGAGATAGACCCCGTAACAAAAAGTGGTTTAAAACTGAAAACTTTAACGGCCCGCCATTTCTTCATTTTTGTAGTTAAAAAATAATAAAACAATATATTTAAACTCTTCTTAATGAGTTCTAGACAATGACACCCCACATGCCTGGGTAAAAAAATAGAATTTTATTTTGACTCCTTTTCCATGTATGGGAGCCCCCTTTATTTTTTAATTTAAGTTCAACCGTCTACCTATTACGGTTTACGAGATACAACCCGCTGACAGACGGACGGACGGACAGCGGAGGCTTAGTAATAGCTGGGTCGCGTTGGCACCCTTTGGGTACGGAACCCTAAAAATGAAGACTTGACTTTTTAACACTTTATTAGGATTTAAACTTTCTTATTTTTTATCACGCTAATGAAGAAGTCTCTTGCATGGACTTTCATAAACTAAGTCTTGCGCCACCAACGGCTCCGTGACTCTTCTGGTGTCGTCGGTCCACTTAGTGGAGGTTTTCCAACACTGTGCTGCCCGAAGCGGGGTCGTTCAGCGCCGTCTAGCACCGAATAGGTATGTAAATAAATGTATTCTTTACACATTTTTGCCGCATGCCGGCAGCGGCCTCTACGCCTCGAGCAAGGCAAATGAGAAAAGAGGCCGACGCTCCACATCCGCCCACACAGCAAACCAGCACCGACCGGACACAGGCGCCAACCAATGCAATGGAAAGGTATAAAAATAGCGGTAATGCAAAAGTCACAAAACTGTTTTTCCCAAGCCTTGAAAGGGCAAATGTGGTTCTGCGAAAAATTGAATTGTCGCCAAGTCTAGTCCAATTATTCACGGGAAATGGAGGTTTCAAACAGTACCTCCATAGGTTTAAATTAAGGGAAAGCCCAACCTGCGAATGCGACCCTGATGAAGAAGAGTCCGTATTGCATTTAATAGAAAGCTGTCCGATGTTTAATAGGGAAAGATTTAACTTAGTACATTATTTAGATATAGAAATAGAAAATTCAACACTCGCAACAATATCAGACCACAAATATACTAGGAATAAATTTATACAATTTGGAGAAAAAATAGTAAAACGAATAATTAACAAAAACAAGGATAAATAAAGGAAGTCAGGACAAGGCAGAATATGTTTTAATAATTATAGCAATCAATTCAAACGAGCACTAAAAACGTCTCCGATCAAGTTGGAGGATCGCAGCACTTAATAATTACAATAATATAATATTATTAAATAACAAAAAAAAAACCGATGCAATGACGCCCAGCCAGGACCCAACGCCTACCGGTTATTTAGAGCAAAGCCGTGCATCGTACTGACCTGCGCCTAGAAATGCACAGGCGCGACACGAACGAACACCACCCAGCAAAACCCGGACATGACGATAGTCCGGATAGTGATTGAGGTGATCAGTCGATCAATCGTGGCGATGATTCCTACTACTACTACTTTTTGCTGAAATGAGATCGTTGTAGTGCGATACAGTAATTGCGGAAGCGACTTTGCAGTTTAGATCTATTCTCTCATGAAATCATTATGTGTTGTACCTTTGTACAATGTACATTGTACATCTCCACGCAAGCTTGCCTGAAGTTTGTCCCATGAGAATACCCACAAATCGCTAAATCCTACATAACCCGATTTTCCCCCCAAAATCGGGTATCTCAAGAAAAAAAAAGTTGATAAAGAAGAAGATATGATTGGCGAAATTTCTTCCTATTAGTCCAGTAAATAAAGCATTTAACCTCGCACTAAATTTCTGATCCAATTTTAATTTTTTTTTTTTAGGTTAAGGGTCACTTACTGACCACAAAAACACAAAATGCTGACAGATCCAGGTGGAGCTTCTATCGCAATCTTAAAAAAAAGTTTTTGGCCGATATCTCGGAAACTATCCACTTTAGGGCAAAAGTTATTCAGACCTTTTTTGTAGAAAGTAAAATTTTGCATCTTTTATTTCCTGTAAACTTTTTTGTAAAACTTACCGTTTAATTCTTATGGTCAGTAAGTAACCCTTAACCAAAAAAAAAAAAAAAAATATTGGATCGGAAATTTAGTGCGAGGTTGACCAAAAAAACGGCTTTATTTACTGGCCTATATTGCGCACAGAATATGGTTAATAATTGTAAAAGTACGCAACTTAGTTGTACGATAGTCGGCCAACTTGAAATTGTATGTCTGCGGTCGCTCTGGTTGGTAGTAGGTACTTCTATACCGGTGTATTTGTCTTTAGTCATAAATTACTATACAGTATATACAGGAACTTTAAGTCGGTAATTAAGCTAGAGACGGAAACTCTGGCGCCGTAGGCGAGGTTTTTTATAGCGCCGAGTGTTTAATTACTTAAGCAATATACCTATCGTATATTACGATATATTAAAAGCTACTTAAAACTACGAAACTACCCGAATTCCAACCCGAAACTAATCTTAACGGTACAGGTATTTTAATTTAGAGTCTAATACGATACTTAGGCCCATTTTCACCACCTTCTGATAAGTGTCGGATAGCTTATTCATATATTTTGTCTTTGTCACTTGACATAAAGTAAGAAAGTGACAAAATTTACAGTTAGGCTATCGGACACTTATCAGAAGGTGGTAATACAGGCCCTAAAAGTCGATAAGGATGGCTATATCAAATGTAGTTGTGACTCAAACTCGAAATCTCAAAATTTCGAAATAGGTCTCTATAATTCTAAAGGTTCGTATTATTTAATATACCTATTTGCAGAAAGAACGCGATAAATTAAGCCAATCATCACCAATGAGATTGTAGCAATGATTCATGCAGCTGTTACAGAATCGGCCTGCCGATTCTCCATCGATCGCAACGGCTGGATCATGCGTCATGCTCGTGAACGGGTGCCACCGACGGGAATGGTACTACTTTCTGTCTGCCCGTCTTAACATGAATTGAATTGTAGTACCTACGCTTTTTTAACCGACTTCCAAAAAGGAGGAGGTTCTCAATTCGGCCGGTATCTTTTTTTTTTTTTTTTTTTCTATGTATGTCCACCGATTTCTCCGGGATTACTGGACCGATTCGCGTGATTTTTTTTTTAATCGACAGAGGATATTTGCGAAATGGTCCCATAAAAATGTTCACCTTCAACTCCTCAAGCCTGATGCTGCAGGGATATTACTCACCTAAAATAAAGAGATTTAGGAAATTTCGATTAGGAATTATTATTGTAGGTAACAATTATGGACTACATCATGGAGCTCCAGGTCCTAGCTCCTCAATCCTGATGCTGCAGGGTACTGCCTACCTAAAACTATGGGGATTTAGGAAATTTCGATTACGAATTGACGTTGTAGGCAACAAGTATGGACTACATCATGGAGCTCCAGGTCCTAGCTCCTCAATCATAGGATACTACACTTAAAAGCTTAAAATAAAAATTCTTTTCAAAAAACCGACTTCTAACGCCACTACAAAGTATAAAAATAATTTTAGTTTGTCCACGTTTGTTGAAGTCGGGCGGGCCTAAATAAAAACATGAAACTGACTCGCGATTCTCGCTCAACTTCTACAAACGAGACTCTCATATTGTGTAGCGTCGCGCATCGGTTTCATAGTTTTTATTTAGGCCCGCCCGACTTCAACAAACGTGGACAAACTAAAATAATTTTTATACTTTGTAGTGGCGTTAGAAGTCGGTTTTTTGAAAAGAATTTTTATTTTATTGGAACTTCATCTCATTGTGGAAATATTATATTCTATTCTTTTATAACAAAGTTGCATGGGTTAAGTCGGCATGGCATCCGGCTGCCCACAAGATAGTATAAAAAACTTATTAAAATGTAATAGCTGTATAATAATATCACAGAGTAACGAAGGTAAGGTTCATAATATTCTAAAATGATTATTTTGAAAAGAGCAACTGCTGAGTTTCTTGCCGGCTCTTCTCAGCCAAATCCGCTTGCCGAACCGGTGGTAGAATCATGACGTCTCATAAGAGCCACAGGTTGGCCTACATCAAATAAATAATTTTGAATTTGAATTTGAATTTGAATTTGAATCTATCCGATCTCTCAATTTATGATTTGATCTCGCAGAGATACTCCAAGGGATAATGAATAAATGATGACACAATATTACAATACCTGCAAACTGAATGTTTAATCAAATTGATGTCGTTACTGGTTAATTAAGCAAGTTAATGTCGCACCGTTCAGCACCAGTTGATAAAATAATATATTATTCTGTCAAAATCTATTACCTAATAATTTGATCAATCTGCATGAAATATTAAAACGTCGGTCTGCCAAATATACAGCTTTTGTGGAACATAAACGCTGACAGAACTGATGACAACTGGTTTGAAAATGAACTTTTGAGGTATGGTAGATAACGTTACGTGTACACGTTTTATGGCAACACTAGCTGATGCTCGCGACTTCGTCCGCGTGAATTTAATCTTTAAAAAGCCTTGGGAAATCTTCAATTTTCCGGTATAAAAAGTAGCCCATGTCACTCTCCGGGTCCTCAACTATACCCATGCAAAAAATCACGTCGATCCGTGGCTCTGTTGCGGCGTGATTGAAGGACAAACCAACAAACACACTTTCGCATTTATAATAAATATTAGTATGATAATAGTCACTTTTCAAACCTTCTTCTTCTTCTTTATCAACCGATAGACGTCCACTGCTGGAAAAATGTCTTTTACATGGACTTCCACTGTATGGTATCGGTCTTGCGCCGCCTGAATCCAGCTGGTCCCTGCGATTCGATTGATGTAGTCGGTCCACCTAGGGGGGGGTCTGCCAACACTGCGCTTACCGGTGCGGGTTCGCCACTCCAGCACCTTAGGACCCCAACGACCATCAGATCTTCGAATTAGGTTAAAGTAGCCTATGTCACTCTCCATGTCCTTAACGTGATTATTTGCATGGGTATAGACTATAGACTGTAGTATAGACTATAGAGTTGCTGTGTGAATCGTGAGAAACCCTTCTCTGAGAGGAGACCAGCGCTCAGTAGTGAGACGCTGATGGGTTTTGTGGATAATTCTATTCTATCTATCTATCTAATCTAATACCTTTAAACGAACAATTCTCATTCAATTCGGCATTCAAAATCTCGGAAACGGCTCCAGTGATGTATGTAGGGGGTTTCGGGGGCGATAAATCGATCTAGCTAGGTTTCATTTTTAGAAAACGTCGTTTTATCCATGTTTTCAGGCAATGAAAAACCCCTACAATATCATAAGAGTACGAAGGTAAACTTCGCCTTAATCTATAAAGTTCCAATAGCTCAGTTTCGAAATAGGGCGGTCCCGAAACCAGAAGACCCCGGCTCGAGTCCAGACAAATAGCCTCGTGGTTTGGCCTGTGGTCTCCTATTCGGGGGGTCGCAGTTCGACCTCAGACTTTTCGGAGTCAAGTGCGTTTAAGCAATTAAATATCACTTGATTCAACGGTGAAGGAAAACATCGTGAGGAAACCTGCACACCTGAGTTCTTCGTAATGTTCTTGAAGTTGTGTGAAGTCCGCCAATTCGCATTGGGCCAGCGTGGTGGACTATGGCCTATAACCCTTCTCTGAGAGGAGACCTGCGCTCAGTAGTGAGCCGTTGATGGGTTGCTAGTGATGAATTTCTAAAAAACAAGATTCACCAAAAAACGAGCAATGCTCGGTCACCCAGGTACTTCTATTGTATCCTAAAATCCGTCAACATTTCCACCGTCAATCATTACTCCGACATACCGATCATATTATGAGATAAATCAATATTGTATCTGATTCCATTACTGAATTGAAATGTTAACAATTTAGTTAAGTAATTGGAATACCATTGGAAAAGCCTAACAATATTTTGACGGGCGCCAATCACATCATCGGCTCAATGTCAATGTTACGCTCATAGTACATATAGTTAATACAGTCTGCGTATTTTCACTGCAATTCGTGGAAATGTGGAATCTGAAACCCATCTGAAACCTTTGAAGGTCCCGTCAAACGGATGACGGGAAACGGGTGCTCACCGCAACGTCAGTTTATACCGTTTCAAATTTGGCGCCTCCGATGAACGATGTTTGGCACTCGTATTAAGTGCACTGACAACCAGCTCAAATCGGCTGTCATGTACGACGTTCTCGTACTAGTACGAGATCCGGCTGCAGAATTAGTGCACTCATCGAGTTTTTGCTAAAAACGAAAGAATAATGGCAGAATTGTACCTGAATATTTTAAGAGGCGTCTTCGAATATGATTTATACAAAACAAAGTATTTAAATTAGTTTTACGTCTTTTGCCTTGGTTAAATATAATCATTAAATAATGAACCATCAATCTGACCAATTCATATCGCGCTTTGAGTTTGGATTGGTTTGGATCGTTTCTCGATGACATTGCTCGCCCGGAAATTCAAGAGTTTGTCTATGTAGAGAGTTCTATAGACTACTAAGTAACACATCCCAATGTCAAATTAGAACAATAACATGGAAGTAGAAATTACGACTACGTCTTTATCTTTCTACATATTTTTATAACCTCAAAATACATATAAAGTTGTTAATATCTCTTTTCTGTGAGTTCCTCAAACGAAAATCTCATTGATTATGTTTTAGTAATGGAACCTCTTCGCTTTTTACAATTTTACATGTATAGACGCTATGAATCGGTTTCAGGTAAACTGAATTATGGACCCTTGCCTTTATTCTTTTTACGCATATTTATGATTAGGAGAGTATTCATTTACCAGGTTGCCTATCAAAATGTGGCCGCTAGTATTTTTAACCCCCGACGGAAAAAGAGGGTTGTTATAAGTTTGACGTCGATGTCTGTCTGTCTGTGTGTGTGTCTGTCTGTGGCATCGTAGCTGTGAAATGGATGGACCGATTTCAATGCGGTTTTTTCATTTGAAAGCCAGTTTTCTTGCGGTGGTTCTTAGCTATGTTTGGTTAACATCAGTCCAGCAGTGTAAGAGTATCAGCTCTTTTCCAAAATGATGTAAGGCATTTTTGGCGTATGATTACTTGATTAAGGGGCAATGCTGAGAGTCAGTGGCCGAGGGCACTTACCCGAGGGGAACCAAAAAATGAGCTGAATCGAAGGCTACTTCTTATTCCGGAACATCAAAGAGTTTCTACGGCATTATTAAATTAAAACTAAATCCTCGCGGACGAAGTCGCGGGCATCAGCTGCTTGTCATGAATATAACGCAGATAGAGAAACGGGCAAGCGCTAGTGAATATTTAATAACTTATGTTGGAAATATCATAACCTCAGAGCGTTGATAACATTAATTTCCCATCCTGACATAATAAACTTCCCGCTTCACTTAGAAGCCCTTAAAATATCAGAAGCTAATTAACAACATTATAGAACGCCTTCCTTGCGGCATAGTTCACTAGACCCACGTCTCTGCCCATCGCATCGTCTAGACGCTAGACTGCATTCTCGAGAAAAATAGAGAGTGAAACCACAGTAGAATTATAACCAGTACTGAAACTACACTAGCGGCACGCTATGATGGCCGGTTTGACGTTTGTCCGCTCATGAAGTTCCGTATTAATTGATAACGACTTTGAAGGAAATAATTGTATTACTTTATTGACGATAGTGATGTGCAGAGATTCATAAATTTTATCGAATGTAGTTTTAGGTTTAGGACTCAAAATTTATTTATTAAATTGATTTCTAAAATGTATACAAGTGTAGAAAAATCAGTTTGCACCATTTAAGGGGTGAATGTACTTGTGAATATGAACAATTTTCACTATGTGGACAAACCTCTGAAATCGCAAAAAAATATCAGCTGTTTCATACAAAAGGTAAAATTTTTATTTTTATATGATATATACCACAACTCGGCATTTGGTTTTCTAAATTGAAAATTTTTAAAAATGGAATCTAATACGATCGTCACATAGGATCGCTGGCTAGCACAACTACTACCTCCGGCAAACTCGCGTCAATGCTCAATGCAAAACAAAGCAGTTTCGAATTGACGTTGCTTCGAAAAGTATAAACTGTCAGTGCAATGCGATTGTGATATAGTTTTGACCTGGCTTTGGATTTCAAATATTGATACTGCATTACTGTTGACCCTTGCTCGTTAATTTGGACTCTGTTCAAGCCCTTTGTTGTGGATTTCGTCGATATGACCGAACGTACGCAGAGAACTGTTCTAAATAGTCAGACACGTGAGTTCGTAATACGCCTTCGTAACTATTTCGATCGTGAAGCTCAAAATGGAGGGCCAATTTTACCTATAACGTCAGTGGTTGAACGCGTAGCTGATGCGCTTAATATTGGACAACGAACTGTTAGACGGATAACTAAAAAAAAATATGGCGAGACTGGCACAGAAGAAAATAAACTTCACACACCAAAAAAGAGAAAACGAGCAAAACCAGTCGTAGGCATCGATAGCTTTGATGCCGATGCTATCCGAAGACATGTTTACGGCTACTATTTACAGAAGGAGTATCCAACAAGAAAAAAGTTGGTGCATTCACTGAAGGAAGCTGGATTATTCTTCGGTGGGGAAAGTTCTTTAACGAAGATTTTGAAGACCATTGGATTTCGATACAAAAAATGTAACAAACGCAAAATATTGATGGAAAGATTTGATATAGCGATGGCAAGGTATACTTTTTTACGGCAAGTGAAAGAAATCAAAAATTGGCAAAATGTTGTGTTCTTGGATGAAACATGGCTTAATGCTAACCATACTGTAGGCCGTTCTTGGAACGATGACACAGCAGCATCTACTTCCAAAGTTCCTGTAGGAAAAGGATCGCGACTTATAATTTGTCACGCCGGAACCATCAACGGGTTTGTCGAAGGTTCTCTCATGGCTTTTGCGTCAAAAACCACTGGAGACTATCATGAAGACATGAATGGAGAAAAGTTTACTGAATGGTTTACCTCAATGTTGTGTAGCCTCCCTGAACCATCTATTATAATTATGGACAACGCCCCATACCACTCGATGCAAATTGACAAGCCACCTGCCCAATCCCAAAAGAAAGCTGATATCGTCGCATGGCTTCGTAAAAATGGCGTAGATGCAAACATGAATATGTTAAAAGCGGAATTAGTACGTCTTTTAAAAGAAAACAAACCAACCAAGATCCGATACGTCATTGACGAAATAGCATTAGAACATGGGCACAGAGTTATACGGTTACCGCCTTACCATTGTGAGTATAATGCGATTGAGTTGGTGTGGGCTCAAATTAAGGGATATGCTGCAAGACACAATACAGAACCCCCATTTACCACAAAAAAAATGCTAAAATTATTAGAAGAAGCTTGTGAACATGTGACTAAAGGAGACTGGGAAAAGGTTGTGAATAGAACTGTTAAATTAATAAGGGAAGATTATGAAAGAGATGTGAAAATAGATAATATTATAGAAAACGAACATATAATTATTAATGTAGGTGATGATAGCAGTGACGACAGTGAAAATAGTAGTATGGACGAATCTGATTAATTATGGCCTTTTGTGGCACCTTTTTTGGTATCTTTTGTATTCATATGTTTCTTGTGTGCATATAAAGTATGTATATTCATTTTCATTCAAATATTCAGTTCGTTCAAATAAATTAAATAAACATATACATTTTTGTTTTATTAAACCTATTTAATCAGGTACAAAAACAAAACTTAATTGTTTTTTGTTCGAGAATAAATTGACATTCCACATCACTATTGTAATGTGTCAAACCGGCCATCATAGCGTGCCGCTAGTGTACCTACAAACGCTCGAAACGGCCTCACTCACACAAACATGCGCATCGACGAGACAATTAGCGGACCTCGCAGTGCTGTCAGTACTGACACGGTAATATTATGTATACAGTATTGTAACTCGGCCGTATCTTTGACATAAATGCCTACAGCCGCGCGGTACGTAAACATGCGATAGGGCTGCCCGCCTCCAGCATTTTAATTACATTTGCCTACTTTGTGTTTCCATTTAGTTTTGTGATTGTAAATATACTTTTTTTTATATAAACAAATAAAATACTTTGTGAATTAAATAGGAAGTGTTCAATAAAAATGCGAAGAGAATGCGAAATACCGAGAGAAAAAAACGGTTTTTAGTGGTATATGTTGTTATAGCAGCAGTGTAGAGGACAAAAAGTGTCTATTAGCGGAAACTTGTTAAAGGAAAAAGCAAAAGAGTTCGCGTCTACTCTAAGCAAAAACATCAACACTTAATAATTCGAAATTTTATTTATTTTCTCTTAAAAATTTCGAACCATTTGATATTTCAAACACTCGATAATTCGTAATATTTCCCTTATTATATCTCGTAATAATCCCTCGAGTTTCGAATCAACGAGAGTCGGCTGTATTATTAATAATAAAATACCACGTCTTTACATTGAATTATACAAACTAACAAAACAAAACACACATGCCCCGAGGTTTTAACACAAGCGTACGTACCGTATCGTGATTCATGAACCGCCTATAACTACCTATTTCACTCGTGTCAATCACTTTCCTTTACTCTATTCACTTTATTTATTAATCCAGACATCTTTTTTTCGGGAGATAAAAGGAAATACCTTATCCATTAAAAATACACACATTTTGTACCTACCTACTAGTAAGTAAAATTATTTTAGTCTTACCTTTCAGAGTTTCCAGGTAATTTAAAAAAAGTTATCTCTGGATGCGTTATTGACGAATTCATGCAACCAAAAACAGCACAATATATCCTCCTCGTCATATTAAATATGTACTTGAACTTATTTTTAGTAAAAAAATTGCGCAGTTATTGTTAAAAAACATAACACCGTCCGTTCGTCACTGCGGCACAGTCGCGACTGTCTGCGTACCGAGCGCTTACAGAGATCGAGGCGCGTTGGCATAGCTCGCGCTTCGTCCGTTTGTATGAAGTTACAATACTGTATACAGATAATATTACCGTGGTACTGAGGACCGGTATTTGGTCTTGTCGATGCGCATGTTTGTGTGAGTGAGCCGTTTCGAACGTTTATAGGTAGTTTCCAGGAAGAAAGAACTTAGCGGTAGGTACGTATCTATTAACTGCGAATTTGGTAACATTCTTAGAATAAATACTTTTAAAAACGCGTAGTCGATGCGGTGTTAAGCCATATTTAGGAAGCCGAAAGCATATTCCTACGCAGTATCGTCGCGTCGCGTTAATACGAAGCTCGCAGAAAATTATTAAAAAAAATACGTGTGGCACTCGGGGACTGCCGCGGTAAAGCTATTGGATAGCATTTTCTAGTCGCACGCACACAAACACCGTGCCGAAGTCTGCCGAACTGAAACGACGTTAGACGATGCACGGCTTTCAACGCCGCACCGCTGTGCCGGTCGGAGTGGGGGGGTGTTAGGTTTATTTTCGTTACGGAATTTCTTGATTCGGTCGCCGCGCTCAAAGCCCGCGATAAAAGCTATGCAATAGCTTTTAAAACAACTTACTGTGCTGTGAGAATGTGACATAATTCATCACAAGACCATCATAAACATAATTAACAGTACCTGCACCCCGATTCAGAACCTTACGATAACATAATTATCGATCGATTCGGTTTGATTTCGTACGATAAGATGAATTTTCAATTCAGAATACTCGTATCGACAGAGAAGTTGTCGAAATCGAAACCGAATCGAACCGACGTAGATATCGTTCGATATCTTCTATCAAACGCTATTCACAACAACCGTATCGAATAAGATTTTCCGAACGTCCGATAATTTTAGTTGGTTACTTATCGAAAGCTACAGGGCATCCGGTATCCTTTTGTTTACGTACTGTGTTCACTGGTTTTTCGTATAAAATGATTATGATGAATGATTTTGGTATGTAAATGTTTACTTACCATATTGTACGTATTTTAACATTAAAATAACATATTATGTACACCACAACAAAATAAAATAAGAACCCAGAGGGATGAAACATGAACTTAGCGCCATCTATCGACGAGGCTGAAAATTGGCCGTCAATAATTTAACAAGTTATCATTTTAAATAATTACTTCAATGACTTTCGAAAATGATTAAAATCTATTTATTTAGTGCTAACATGAATTTAATAACAAGTGAAATTTTGGTAAAACAACAAACTTCGTAAATCCACATGTAATTTAATGTATCTTGTCGATACCGATAACGAAGCCGATTCCGTAGTCGACATCGAATCGAATTCTCTAACCGAACGTTCTGAATCGCACGATAAAAAATTTTCGATACGAGATCGATATCTAATCGTATCGAAACGGGAAGTTATCGAAATGTTCTGAATCGGGGTGCAGTACAGAAAATATTTCCGTGGCACTCACACATTCATTGCTTGTTTTGAGCCTACGTTTGGAGCGGATCTTTGTTAGAAACTTCCGATCTATGAGTATTTAATCTAAGATTACATTATTACAAATACGCACTGAGTTTAGAGCAACTTTACTGAGTAAAACATTATAGACACACACATAGACATCCTTATTTCTTTAAAAAAAAATAATTAAACTGCTATCGCACGGCAACACAGTCACATAAGAATAATAAAATCTACTATTACTATTTAGCTGGCGGGCCTTGTGAGTACATAAACATAAACAAGTGGAAAAACGCTAGGGTTCCGTACATATGTCCAAAACAGGTTTTTTTTAACTAGATACCTACGTATTTAGTTATCTCAGTTCTTAGATAGTACTAAATTAGCATATAAGGAAAAATGCTCATTTGTTTTGGTCACTTTGAAGGCGCCTCATTTTTTCATTTTTGAAGCTAAAAAATAAAAAAAAATTATATTTGAACTCCAATTAATGAGCTCTAGACGATATGCCACCCCACATGCCAGGGTAAAGAATAAAATTTTATTTTGACTCCTTTTTCATGTAGGTATGGGGAGGCCCCTATAATTTTAATTTAGTTTTATTTTTATTATTAGTTGTTATAGCGGCAATAGAAATACGCATTCTGTGAAAATTTTAACTGTCTATCTATTATGGTTTACGAGATACAGCCCGCTGACAGACGGACGGACTGAAGGACAGACGGACAGCGGAGGCTTAGTAATAGGGTTCCGTTGGCACCCTTTAGGTACGGAACCCTAAAAAAATTTATTTTAAAAAAGCGTGAGGTGTTTCATGTCAATTGATGTGAATATTTTAGTGAATATTTGTAAACTAATGAAAATATCTGATAAAGCGGGGCACATAGTTCGAAGAGCTGATGGTCGTTGGGGCTCCAAGGTGCTGGAGTGGCGGCTGAGTTGGCATGGCAGACCCCTACACCTAGTTCGACCGACGACATCAAACCAGTCGCTAGGACCTGCTGAAACCAGGCAGCGCAAGACCGAGGCCTGTGGAAGTCCATGCAAGAGACCTTTGTCCAGCCGTGGACGTCTATCGGTTGATAAAGAAGAAGAAGATAGCATTTAGCTTTAACCATACCTCCCTCGAACCCCTCAACGTCCGTAGCCCGTAACGTCCTCAATTCCATCGAGCTTGAGTTGAGAGTTGAGTTGTTGAGAGTGTGAGATCTGCTTTTACTTCAGCATCGGCAATTCCCTATTGTTTTAAAGCACCTTCTTCGATAAGCTTAAGCTTCTTACCGTTCACGTAATCCCACGTGTCGTTCTTAATTAACAACGCCTCGACCTGAAGCCGCCAGCTCTCGTAATTATTTGTAGTACCTCTATCCGTACTGAATTCATTTTGAACTTTAACATAGATAATACAATATAGACTAGGAACTTTAAGGTGGAAGACACAGTTCTGCCCGCGAAATTCAAATTTAATTAGGTTTTTCGCAATTTGTCAACTAATACGACAAAGTAGGCTTATGGCATTCTAATTGCGACAATGGCAGTATCATCTTCACAGGTTTATATAAAAATCTTTACTTGAAAAGGTCCAGTTTAAGAAATTAATCAAAAGATCGAATATTTTGTGAGTAACTCACATAAAAATATAGAGAAGATAATAGTTAAAATAATAAACATTGTTAAAAGTCAGAAATGTCAGAAACAAAGAATGTGATTACATTCCAATTACGAATACAAATTAACAAGGAGTTTCTAAGTCTTCACTACAGGGTAGCAGAGATGAAAAAACATGGAACTAGGAATTGTGACTACGTCTTATGAAAAAATCCTTATGAAAGGATCCTGGTAAGGATGATGGGACAAACTATTGTCCATGATAAGTGTGCGAAGTTTCATCAAATCAATCCGTAGTCTTAAAGGGGATGATAATCGAGTTCATAATTTCTGTTACATAGATACGAACCAAGCTAATATAAGCGTGTATAAAAAAACCGACTTCAAACGCCCGCGCCAGTACAAAGTATATAATTTATTGTTGATGTTTTAAAAACCACTCGACCGATTTCGATAAAATTTCTGGGAAGTATATCCTTTGAAACAAATCGGTTCAGGCGTCTGCGAGTAATCGGTGAACATACATAAAAAAAGATTCTGACGAATTGAGAACCTCCTCCTTTTTTAAAGTCGGTTAAAAACAAAGAAGTACGTTATACGTTTCACAGTTTTTGAAAATTCTACCCCCAACAGCATTATTTTTCAAGTTGTGTTTATGAATATTGTTATTTTGGCTTTTAAATGGAGCCATGTAAGTTCAATAAATGAACCTGCAATCTGCATGAACACCGTATGGTTCCATTTTTTGAGCCTAGTAAAAGCCTTGGTCATAATTTTCATCTCAGTAGGTACTTTTAACGGTCAATACTTTTTGATAGTTCGCCCTTTTATTCACATTTAAAATGGTCTTTTTTCACGTGATAACGTCTTATAAATCGACTAGCTGATGCCCGCGACTTTGTCCGCGTGGATTTAGTTTTTAAAGTCCCTCGGGAACTCCTTGATTTTCCGGGATAAAAAGTAGCATAGATGTTGACCCGAGTAATAAGCTACCACGGTATAAAATTTTGTACAAATCTGTGCGGTAGTTTTTACGTGAAAGAAGGACAAACAAACAGACAAAAATTTAATAAAAATCTGTTTTGGGCTCAGTATCGATAGTAAAGCATCCCCCAATTAAAATTTTCAAAATATATTAAATGTACAGAAATCTTCCAGTTACAGTTTTATTATATGTATAGAATTATAGATGAACACCGGCTGCAAGCACGAAAAAGTTTCACGTTCCGCCTGAAGGCGACGCATTGATAAACTATTGTTTCAAAAAATCGAGTACCGCTTCTCTCTCGCACTCCCCGCTCACCCTGACTTGTTGTACGCGTCGCACTCGACCGGACCGCGCCAGCGGGTGACTTTGACTGGGTTTTTATTTAATTACTCATAACATAAGCATAAAATAAAATAACTTCTCGATCTATGAAATAGAATACGCTCTCTGCCGTGATGATGACGCCGGGCATAAAGAGGAGCTCGATATATGCCCGGGATGAGATCTGGTGTCCCGCTGCAGGTGCGAATAGCCGCGTGCTCGTTTACCCGGGACATATTGCCTGGTGGACGCGCACGCGGCTACGACTATGAGACGTTGACTGTGTTACTTATAATAAGCGAGCGTTAAAACTTTGTTAGCGCGATGTAGGGTTTTCCCACATATTTCGGCAATCAATTGACACGGCGAACTTCGTACCGCCAACTTTTTTTTTTTTTTATTAAGTATAAAAACCTTCCGTGGACCTTAAGGAACATACAAAAAATAAATTAACCAAATTGGTCCATCCATTCTTGAGTTATGCGCTTACCAACATTCATTTTTATTTGTATAGAAGATAGATAGAAGAAGATAGATAGATATATAATATAGTAGAAGATATAATAATATATTAAATATATTAATAAGTTTTCGGACAAATAATAATATACTAGTTTTTGAACGACATCGTGCGCATTGGCATAGATAAATTAAAAAAAATCGGCCAAGTGCGAGTCTTTTAGGGTTTTTAATTCAAATCAAAAATTAAATAAAGATAAAAATTTTCATCCCCTATCCTGGAGGAACCTTATAGTTTGTCAGTATCACCAAGCACTATACCTTTCATTTAATTCCGTTCAGTAGTTTTCGCGTGATACCCGGACAGACAGACAGACAGACAGACAAACAGACAGACAGACAGACAGACAGACAGACAGACAGACAGACGGACAGACAGACATACAGACAAAAATTGAATAAAAAACTTTGTTTTGGGCTCAGCATTGATAACTAGCTGATGCCCGCGACTTCGTTCTCGTGGATTTAGTTTTTAAAATCCCTCAGGAACTCTTTGATTATCCGGGATAAAAAGTAGCTTATGTCACTCTCCAGCTCCTCAACTATACCCATGCAAAAAATCACGTCGATCCGTTGCGGGCGCGTGATTGAAGGACAAAACAAAAAAACAAACACACTTTCGCATTTATAATATTATTAGTAAGGATAAAGCATCCCCCGGTTAAAATTGTCAAAATAGATAATGTACAGAAATCGTCCAGTACCTGTTTAATAATAAGTATAGATAGGATAGATAGATAATAAATAATATTTAAATTTCAAGTAGGTACTATAATCTTTAAATTGACTTTTTATTTTTAAAAACAAGCTTTTAGTGGCTGGATAAATCGTCAGATCTGGACATAATTAAGGACCAGGGTACGTCGTTTCTTTACTGAGTTCCTATGATCACCTTCCAACTCCATCATCAGATCAGACCCTGGTAACCATCTAAAAACAAAGTACTCGTCAAGACGAATCAAGCGAGCTGAAATTCGATGGGGTTGCGTCGTTTCATTACAGAGTTCCTATGGCCACCTTCCAGCTCAAACATCAGATCAGCACCATTTCATCATAACATTGCATTGTCACGCGATTTACACATGTATGCAAAACCGAGAAGTGGATCAAATTTAATTTGCAAGATTTGATGATAAACATCGTTGATGACAAACATCGGGACAGGTTAAACTAAATAAAAGCTTGTAAAAAGGTAGTACTGTCACTGCACGCAGTAGATAAACTAACTAATATAACTTTTAAGGGCTCCCTCACTGACTGACTGACTAAGTGCCTGTTTCACCACCTTCTGTTATGTGTCGGATAGTTTATTCGCATATTTTGTCTTTGTCACATGACATAAAGTAAGAAAGTGACAAAATTTACGGTTAGGCTATCCGACACTTATCAGAAGGTGGTGAAAAAGGCCTTAGTATTAGTGGATAAGAGCTTTGTATGTACTTTAATCTGTTGTTTTTTTAATTAAATTATTTAGAAGTATTAGTGCACATCATAGATGATGCGGGTTGTTACGTTCCCTCAGATATGGTTGAGCGAAGCAATGGCTGGGTCATGTGTCATGCTCGTGAACGGGTTCCACCGGCGGGAATGGGACTAATTTCTGTCTGCCCGTCCTAACATGTGTTGAATTATAATTAGGTCTGCTATTGTGGAACTTCCCCTCATTGTGGAAACACTGCATACATAGCATAGTATCTATTATCATAGTACAAACAGAATAGTAGGCTAACTTCATACAAAGTGGCCGCTGCCGGTTTGAATGTATGCGTGAGCAGCGGGCGCCGTGTACGCACGGAAGTTTCACGCACACATTCGCAAAATCTCAACCGGCCGGCCGATTGAGCCGGTTGAGATTTTGCGAATGTGTGCGTGAAACTTCCGTGCGTACACGGCGCCCGCTGCTCACGCATACATTCAAACCGGCAGCGGCCACTTTGTATGAAGTTAGCCTACTATTCTGTTTGTACTATGCTATTATGGTGTTACAAATACCTACCGATTTCTCGAAACTCCGAAAGTAGGTACCTACGTCGCGTAGGTAGGTACCTTCTCTGAAGACTGAAGGACGAACGTAGAATCGCACTTCTGGCGACGAACGAAGACGTTATCATAATTATATAGTTTTATTAGTTACTAGCTGACACTAGGCGAACTTCGTACCGCCAACTTATCTATTATAAGTTAATTTTTGTTTTTTTTTTATTAAGTATTAAAACCTTCGAACATACAAAAAAATAAATTAACCGAATTGGTCCATCCATTCTTGAGTTATGCGCTTACCTACATTCATTTTTATTAATATAGATTAATCGGAGCCTATATATACCTAATTCTAGGTAAAGGCCCTTCAAAAATTGCTCATGCTTAGCTATGTGAAGATTTCCCCTTCATTACCTAAGTTACCTAAAGTTTGCTTATATACTTTTCATTTTAATATCTCGATATCTTGTTGTTTTACGGAACAGTGACGTCTAGTGTCAATAGGTAGGTACTTACTTCAAAAATCCGACTTCATCATAATCATCAATTTATTATACTTTAATACTAATTACCGTATGTTCTCGATTTCGCATGATGGTTGATTTAGTGCTACCGGCTCCCGGCATATCAGTTAGAAAAAACTTGTAATAAAAAAATTAAAATTTGTACAAATAATCAGAAGTCTATATGGGCCAAATAGATCAGGGTAGATAATTTTTTAAACCAATAAAAAAAAATGTTTGTATGAAACCCATTAGAAAAGGAAGAGAATATAACAAAAAAGCAGGCCAAGTGCGAGTCGGACTCGCGCACCGAGGGTAAGGTTACGACTTCGTTTTCATCGCGTTTTGTATATTATAATAGAATAGAATAGAGACAGAGCAGTGATCTAGCCTAGTGGTTAGGACTGCGTTCTCCTATTTGGGGGTCGTGCGTTCGATTCTGGGCACGACGTGTATTTAAAATGCACACTACAGTAAATTGTATAATTTAATATTTAATTAGGTAAGTTAAAGTTTCAAAATCACAACTAGATGGCCTTGCAATACTTTTTAATCGCGCTATCTGCTAGTGGCCCGGGGAACGCAGCCGTGCTGATGTTAAAAAATCGGCCAAGTGTGAGTCGGGCCTCGCTCTTTTAGGGTTCCGTTAAAAAAAATTAAATAAAAATATTTCCATGTACCCATGGAAATATTTTTATTTAATTTTTTTAATTTAATTTAATTTTTATTATTTGTTGTTATAGCGGCAATAGAAATACATAATATGTGAAAATTTCATCTGTCTATCTATTACGGTTTACGAGATACAGCCCACTGACAGACGGACGGACGGACGGACGGACGGACGGACAGCGTAGGCTTAGTAATAGGGTCCCGTTGGTACCCTTTGGGTAAGGAACCCTAAAAACGCTAGACCATATCTATACATGTGTTGACATGTGTTGAATTATAATTAGAAATAATTACGTATGCTTTTGTGGAACTTCCCCTCATTGTGGAAACTCTGCATACATAGAATAATATCTATTATAAGTATATTGTAAAAGTATTTTGAAAAGAGCAACTGCCGAGTTTCTTGCTGGTTCTTCTCGGCAGGAACGGCATTCCGAACCAGTGGTAGACTCATTGACGATTCAAAAGTACTTGTAAAAGTTTATTTGAATAAAAAACATTTCTATTCTATTCTATTCTATATGGGTACCTACTTAATATATAAACCTGAAGAGTTTGTTTGTTTGTTTGCTTAAACGCGCTAATCTCAGGAACTACTGCTTTGATTTGAAACATTCTTTCATTGTTAGATAGCTCATTTATCGAGGAAGGCTATAGACTAGACTATCAACACGCTAAGACCAATAAGAGTGGAGCACCAATGAAGAGTGTTTCAAAATCGGGGTTTTTTTTCCTTATGAGAGCTTCCGCTGCGTGCGCTGCGTAAACGGTTCAAGTTTCACAAAAATCATGTATGACAAAATTGTTGCCCTTTAAAAGTTCTGAAAAAATTCCGCAACAGCATATGTCTATCTTTTAAGGTTGGCTCACTATAACCCTTTTCACGTTAAAGTTAGCATTAGCCCAAAGTAACTATTCCACGCGGACGAAGTCGCGGGCAGATGCTAGTATAGAATATTCTTAATATATATAAATTACGTGTCACGTTGTTTGTCCGCGATGGACTCCTAAACTACTGAACCAATTTTGATCAAACTTCGTAACTATCTGTAATTTGGTCCAACTTGAAAGATAGGATAGTTTTTTTTTATTAGGATAGTTTATTTTGTTTTATTTATATAGATAAGTTGGCGGTACGAAGTTCGCTGAGTTTGTTTGAGTTTGAGAAGTTTGAGAGTGAGGGAATACAGAGCTCACCTGTGTTACAATGATATCTCCCGCGCAGATGATAAATCTCCGTGGAGAATGACCGCCGTGGCGGGTCATTCGCTTGGGACTCGGGAGAACATTACACTTCTCTAACTACACTAGCGGCACGCTATGATGGCCGGTTTGACACATTACAATAGTGATGTGGAATGTCAATTTATTCTCGAACAAAAAACAATTAAGTTTTGTTTTTGTACCTGATTAAATAGGTTTAATAAAACAAAAATGTATATGTTTATTTAATTTATTTGAACGAACTGAATATTTGAATGAAAATGAATATACATACTTTATATGCACACAAGAAACATATGAATACAAAAGATACCAAAAAAGGTGCCACAAAAGGCCATAATTAATCAGATTCGTCCATACTACTATTTTCACTGTCGTCACTGCTATCATCACCTACATTAATAATTATATGTTCGTTTTCTATAATATTATCTATTTTCACATCTCTTTCATAATCTTCCCTTATTAATTTAACAGTTCTATTCACAACCTTTTCCCAGTCTCCTTTAGTCACATGTTCACAAGCTTCTTCTAATAATTTTAGCATTTTTTTTGTGGTAAATGGGGGTTCTGTATTGTGTCTTGCAGCATATCCCTTAATTTGAGCCCACACCAACTCAATCGCATTATACTCACAATGGTAAGGCGGTAACCGTATAACTCTGTGCCCATGTTCTAATGCTATTTCGTCAATGACGTATCGGATCTTGGTTGGTTTGTTTTCTTTTAAAAGACGTAATAATTCCGCTCTTAACATATTCATGTTTGCATCTACGCCATTTTTACGAAGCCATGCGACGATATCAGCTTTCTTTTGGGATTGGGCAGGTGGCTTGTCAATTTGCATCGAGTGGTATGGGGCGTTGTCCATAATTATAATAGATGGTTCAGGGAGGCTACACAACATTGAGGTAAACCATTCAGTAAACTTTTCTCCATTCATGTCTTCATGATAGTCTCCAGTGGTTTTTGACGCAAAAGCCATGAGAGAACCTTCGACAAACCCGTTGATGGTTCCGGCGTGACAAATTATAAGTCGCGATCCTTTTCCTACAGGAACTTTGGAAGTAGATGCTGCTGTGTCATCGTTCCAAGAACGGCCTACAGTATGGTTAGCATTAAGCCATGTTTCATCCAAGAACACAACATTTTGCCAATTTTTGATTTCTTTCACTTGCCGTAAAAAAGTATACCTTGCCATCGCTATATCAAATCTTTCCATCAATATTTTGCGTTTGTTACATTTTTTGTATCGAAATCCAATGGTCTTCAAAATCTTCGTTAAAGAACTTTCCCCACCGAAGAATAATCCAGCTTCCTTCAGTGAATGCACCAACTTTTTTCTTGTTGGATACTCCTTCTGTAAATAGTAGCCGTAAACATGTCTTCGGATAGCATCGGCATCAAAGCTATCGATGCCTACGACTGGTTTTGCTCGTTTTCTCTTTTTTGGTGTGTGAAGTTTATTTTCTTCTGTGCCAGTCTCGCCATATTTTTTTTTAGTTATCCGTCTAACAGTTCGTTGTCCAATATTAAGCGCATCAGCTACGCGTTCAACCACTGACGTTATAGGTAAAATTGGCCCTCCATTTTGAGCTTCACGATCGAAATAGTTACGAAGGCGTATTACGAACTCACGTGTCTGACTATTTAGAACAGTTCTCTGCGTACGTTCGGTCATATCGACGAAATCCACAACAAAGGGCTTGAACAGAGTCCAAATTAACGAGCAAGGGTCAACTGTAATGCAGTATCAATATTTGAAATCCAAAGCCAGGTCAAAACTATATCACAATCGCATTGCACTGACAGTTTATACTTTTCGAAGCAACGTCAATTCGAAACTGCTTTGTTTTGCATTGAGCATTGACGCGAGTTTGCCGGAGGTAGTAGTTGTGCTAGCCAGCGATCCTATGTGACGATCGTATTAGATTCCATTTTTAAAAATTTTCAATTTAGAAAACCAAATGCCGAGTTGTGGTATATATCATATAAAAATAAAAATTTTACCTTTTGTATGAAACAGCTGATATTTTTTTGCGATTTCAGAGGTTTGTCCACATAGTGAAAATTGTTCATATTCACAAGTACATTCACCCCTTAAATGGTGCAAACTGATTTTTCTACACTTGTATACATTTTAGAAATCAATTTAATAAATAAATTTTGAGTCCTAAACCTAAAACTACATTCGATAAAATTTATGAATCTCTGCACATCACTATCGTCAATAAAGTAATACAATTATTTCCTTCAAAGTCGTTATCAATTAATACGGAACTTCATGAGCGGACAAACGTCAAACCGGCCATCATAGCGTGCCGCTAGTGTACCTACTCTCTGACAAAATAAAAAAACTTGAGAGGTGTCAAAGAACACCCGGATGGAACGTAGCTCCTTCCGAATAGTGAAGGAATTGTAATAAACTAGTGGTGTCATCTAGTAATAAATTGATTAACTACGATGAATTATATTATTTTGTTTATTTCTATTGCACTGTTACAAAACCAAAGAGTTACTCTGGTGGAGTTACTGTTTTTTCACAGATGGCGTTAGCATTTTATCCAATTTATACAATAAAAAATTAGGGAAAAATTTCACATATGTAGAAATTATTTAAAATAAAATTGAAAATAGAAAATTCAGTCTGTCGAGCTGGGATTCGAACCATCGACGTTGAATTTATAGGCGACTGCCCTAACAACTAGGCCATGCAGACGCCGTGTTCTAAGGCGAAAATACTGAATACAATGCAAAATTCACATTCAACAAAAAACACAATGCCAAATTCACATTCAAAAAAAATCGGTCAAGTGCGAGTAGGGCCTCGCTCTTTTAGGGTTCCGTTAAAAAAAATTAAATAAAAATATTTCCATGTACCCACGGAAATTTTTAATTTAACTTTTTTAATTTAATTTAATTTTTATTATTTGTTGTTATAGCGGCAATAGAAATACATAATATGTGAAAATTTCGTTTGTCTATCTATTATGGTTTACGAGATACAGCCCTCTGACAGACGGACGGACGGACGGACGGACGGACGGACGGACGGACGGACGGACAGCGTAGGCTTAGTAATAGGGTCCCGTTGGTACCCTTTGGGTACGGAACCCTAAAAAGTGTCGGTTTCAATAATGTGTCGAGGTCGAGTGTCGGTTCCTTAATTTTTTCCGTCTAGCCCCCTTCCGTACCGCGCGATAAGGAACTACGTTCCAAAACTGGTATCCTTTCAACTCTCGCTAAAAGTCAGTTTCGTTGTAACTCCTCAAGAATCTGCCAGGCAAATGAAGTCAATGGGTGTAGAGTGTCTTAGCGGCCAAGTGCCCCTATAACGAGAGGCCACTCCAGGCACTTGGCTTTTGATTAACCTCTTTTTCACTTTGAGAGCGAGATCTCTTTATTGATGACTTTCGATATGTTTTCTTCTGAAAATGATATTCATTTTTAATCGACTACGACTACGATAATAAATAAAAATCCTAAAGATAATTAATAAAAATCCTTTTTAAAAAACCGATTTCAAACTCCACTAAAAGTATAAAATATTTTTAGTCTGTACAGGTATGTTGAAGTCGGGCGGGCCTCAATAGAAACTATGAAACCACAACGCTAACTCGACTTCAACACACCTGTAAAGACTTAAATTATCTTATACTTTGTAGTGGTGTTTGAAGTCGGTTTTTATTAAAGCATTTTTATATTATTTTAAGCTTTTTAGTGGTAGCTTCATAGGATCAATCTGCACATTCTCTGATCGCGAACGATTTGCTCTTATTCATTGAAGAGTTCCGTCCTCCATCACCGAAGATTATCCTCGTTATGGAGGACATGAGTATAATCCATTAACATCTTAATACTGAGCGCACTGGTCTCCTCTCAGAGAATGGTTATAGGCCATAGTCCACCACGCTGGCCCAATGCGAATTGGTAGACTTCACACCTTTAATAACATCATGAAGAACACTCAGGTGTACAGGTTTCCTCGCGATGTTTTCCTTCTTTGTTGAAGCATGTGATGTTTAATTGCTTTAACTCGCATAACTCCGAAAAGTCAGAGGTGCGTGCCCGGGATCGAACCTTCGATTCCCAGAATTGGAGAGCGCAGTCCTAACTACTAGGGGATACCCTAGTAGTTAGGACTGCACTCTTCAATCAATAGTAGTTATGACTACTAACAGTAGTGATAACTACTATTAGTAGCTATGAACAAATGTTATCGATTAATACACGATTACGAGTTTAATGGGTATCTGAATACTAAGCTGATTGTTTCCAATAGTTTACAATCAACGTCATAAACAATTCACGTGTACATCTGAATATTTCGGCAGGTAATATTTGATCAATTTTCCTAGCAGAACCGAAATTCGATGCTACAGTAAAATATACCCTAGATATTAACAGCTTCCGGGAAGTTTAGACAAAAGTTACCGTAACAACTAATTCTCGAGGCGAAAAAGTTAGCCGTAACACTTTTCTCAAACAAAAAAGTACATGCCAGAATTTGTGGAAGCAGTTTTTTTAATTATAGATCTATCAACGACCACTGGACCTCTTATTAAACTTTGAGTTAATTGGATTTAAAACGAACGAACTTTTTTATGGCACTATTTGTCTGCTGGTACTCAAAATATTATAGTAAGCTGGAATCTTTAATGTGTGATAGCCTAGTGATTAAAACTTCTGCCTCTTTTTTGGGAGTCCGGGATTCGATCGCAGGCACGCATTTTTAACCCACGTCAAAAAAGAGGGGTAATATAAGTTCGACAAGGTGTATATTTCTGTTTATCTGTGTGTCTGTTTGTTCCCTCGTAGCAGCCTACCCAATTGACGGATTTTGATGCGGTTTTTTTTCTGTTTTAAAACGTATTCGAGGTAGATTTTAGCTATAATTTATGAAGATCATCAGCTGATTTCCTACTTGATTAAAGGGTCTTACAAGATTTCACTGGTGCGATGGATTTGAAATTCGGTGTACTGTTACTTCGGAATATTTCCAAGGCATTGTAACCTTGAGCTGACGCTGCAGCATCAAGTAGTCTGCGGGATACCCGAATCCTCAGCAACTTACAGCAGATATTGTGTATGGGCTCATTAGAATGTTCTCAATGAGTAGGTGTTAGATAGATGATGATCGAGGATCGAGTTGAAGGATCTGATGATGAAGCAGAAAACAGGTATATCACATGTCGGGGGTGTTTTAAATTTTCAATGAACACTTTTTAGAGATTTGAGCGATATACTTGGGATATTATACTCAAATAATATTATTATACATATTATATTTAAATGTTTGGTTGAAAACTCGGTAGTAGCTAAGCTAACTAAGCGCACATTGCCTGACCGTTAATTATTTTGAATAGTGGCTTTGGCCGTAGCTAGTGACAAAGAGACTATCGTCAAAGAGGTAACGCTAAGAGATTAAGCGTTCTGGTTCAATGGCGTGTAGAAACCAATTAGGGGTATGGTAATTTACTCTGCTATACAAGGAATATTAACTTGGCCTTCTACCATCTTAGATCGCTCCTCATCATCAGGAAATCTCATCAGGAAATTGCAGGAAATGTTATTTTGTCATCGAATAAAAATGTTTCCTGATATCTATAATTTATCTATCTTCTATAAAATAAATCTTCTATAATCTATATAAATAAAAGAAAGTGGTGTTAGTTACACTATTTATAACTCAAGAACGGATGAACCGATTTGGCTGAAAATTGGTGGAGAGGTATTTATTTATTTATTTATTTATTTATTTATTTGCATTCATGTATCCATTTACACTTAATTATAACTATAGTTAGATTACATGAGGCCCCGTCAGGGCATTGCAGAGTTACATTTACAAAGTAATTAGGTTAGCTTAGTATACATTATTATTTACTATAAGGCGAGTATTTTATCGAAATTATTTTTATTTCAGTTTTTTTTTTTTTTTTTAGTAGCTTAGAACCAGGAGACGGACATAGGATACTTTTTATCCCGTTCGACCGCGTTTCCGTCAAGTCACTATAAAACGTGGTATAACAAAAACGCATCTGACATGGAATAACAAAACGCAATTGACAGTGGAATTACAAAACGTAAATGACAGCTAAACGTAATTTTGTCTTTGGTTAAGTGTATATATAAAAGAAAGTGGTGTTAGTTACACTATTTATAACTCAAGAACGGATGAACCGATTTGGCTGAAAATTGGTGGAGAGGTAGCTTAGAACCAGGAGACGGACATAGGATACTTTTTATCCCGTTCGACCGCGTTTCCGTCAAGTCACTATAAAACGTGGTATAACAAAAACGCATCTGACATGGAATAACAAAACGCAATTGACAGTGGAATAACAAAACGTAAATGACAGCTAAACGTAATTTTGTCTTTGGTTAAGTATGGTAAAAATTTTGACAATTATAAAAAGTGTTATAATAAAGCATTACTGATATTATAAATGCGAAAGTGTGTTTGTTTGTTGGTTTGTCCTTCAATCACGTGGCAACATAACAGCGGATTGATGCGATTTTTTGCATGGGTATAGTAATGGATGTAGTAGTCGTTCCTCAGACCGGGAGAGCTACTTTTTATCTCGGATAATGAAAGAGTTCCCGCGTGATTTTAAAAAACTAAATCCATGCGGACGAAGTCGCGGGCATCAGCTAGTAATGTAATAAAACTGTAACTGGACGAATTCTGTGTATTAAATATATTTTGAAAATTTTAATTGGAGGACGCTTTATTGTCGATACTGAGTCTTAAAACAATTTTTTAAATATTTTTATCTGTCAGTCTGTCTGTCTGTATCTTGGCCGCGCATCACGTCGAAACTACTGGACGGATTTGAATGAAATTTGGTATAGTGGTAGTTGATACTGTTCTTCAAAACATAGAATAGTTTTTATCCTTATAAACAATTACGTTCCTCCGGGATGGGGTGTGAAAATTTTTGTCTATTTTACTCCATAACTTTGTCAAACCTAAACCGATTTTAATAATTCTTTTTTTATTTGAAAGTTCATACCATCTCATATATTTTTCCCAATTTTAGTGAAGATCTGATAAATTATATCGGAGATAGAGGATAGTGAATTAATAATGTAGATACCAACTAGGTATAGAATACGATATAATATGGTAGTTCAATCGTTAAAAATCTTGCGATTAACACAAAGCGATTCTTTTAAAACTTTTTCCACGCGGACGAAGTCGTGGGCATCAGCTAGTATCAAATATGGTTCTATTGTCTGTACTTTATACAACTAGCTATTAAACTTTTATAAGTATGATAGAAAAGAGCATAGATAACAAATTCCAAGAAGGAAGACTGAAAGTGGAAAACTTCCACAAAGTGGTTCGACGGAAAATTACACAACAATCGTGCGTGGGATTTTAAAACTTACTGAATTTTTCAATAATAGCTTTCCGCTCTTCTTGTAAAGCTGTATCTACCCGTTAGCGCTTAACCGTTCCGATACTCAGACAAAAAGGCTTACAAAGCTCTAAAAATATAATATTTTCCTTTCGGAAAATGCCTACTACACTTTACGTTCGATGCAGCGAGCGTGGAACTAGTCTACTCAGATAAAGCTTTAGCCAATACGTCTATGAATTGGGTAAATATAGGGTGAAGTTAGGGTTGCCAAATATTTGAAGAGTTACAAAATACTGTTTGATAGAACAGAAAACCCTTATTGTGGGTTTGAGTATCTAATGCCTATTATAAACCATAAAGATGTAATATGGTTACATGTAACGGCTGGATCATGCGTCATGCTCGTGAAGGGGTGCCTTGGCGGCGGGAATGGGGCTACTTTCTGTTTACCCGTCTATAGAACATGTATTGAATTCTAAGAATGCAATTTTGTAACTTTCCGCCATTGTGGAAACACTGCTTACATACGAGTAGCATATTACCTATTGTAAACTTAAAAGAAAAACTGCCATTTTTAGGGTTCCGTAATAAACAAGGAACCCTTATAGTTTCGCCATGTCCGTCCGTCTGTCTGTCCGTCCGTCCGCGGTTTAGCTCAGAGACTATTGGTACTAGAAATCTGTATTTGGCAAGGGTATAAATATCAATCACGCCGACAAAGTGGTGAAATAAAATTGTGAAAAATATTTTTTTTAGGGTACCTCCCCTACATGTAAAGTGGGGATGAATTTTTTTTCTCGTCTATCAACTGTAACTACGGAACCCTACACTGCGCGTGGTCCGACACGCACTTGGCCGGTTTTTCTTGCTGGTTCTTCTCGGTAGGAAGGGCATTCCGCAGTGGTAGATTTGTATTTTGACGTTTCAATAGCACTTGTAAAAGTTTATTTGAATAAAAAATATTTCTTTCTATTATATCTATCTATCTAATATCTTTAAACGAGCAATTCTTGTATATATAATATATATACCTATATAAATATATAATCTGAATCTCGGAAACGGCTCCAACGATTTTCATAAAATTTGGTATGCAGGGGTTTCGGGGGCGATAAATCGATCGAGCTAGGTTTCATTTTTAGAAAAGGTCGTTTTATCCGTGTTTCAGGCAATGAAAAACACCTTACAATATCATTAGAATACGAAAGTAAATTTCGCCACCATTTATAAATTCCCGATAGCTCAGAGAAATTGGGCGGTCCCGAAACCAGACCCGGGTTCGAGACCAGCCGATTATATTTTCCTCTATGAATTTTATTATTATTATTTTTTTTTTTTATTTTTTTTTTCTAAATATATAATTTCCACCAAAAAAAAAATAACCGAGCAAAGCTCGGTCACCCAGATATTTCTATTCTAATATGAGTATTACTGGTGAACGAGTGCACACATCGGCTCCTCCTACCAGTGGGTGCAAAGGGAATTTTTATTCACCCGTACACTCACTATATTTATGTTATGAACAAGCTTTTATTAAATGACTAGCTGATGCCCGCGACTTCATTCGCGTGGATATAGTTTTTAAAATCGCTCGGAAACTCTTTGATTTTCCGGGATAAAAAGTAGCCTTTGTAAGGCCTCTCCGTCCTCAACTATATCCATGCAAAAAATCACGTCGATCCGTTGCTCTGCTGCGGCGTGATTGAAGGACAAATCAACAAACCAACAAACACACTTTCGCATTTATAATATTAGTATGATAACGAAATAATCAAAAGTATTTGGATTGTTTACTGAAAATTCCTCACCTTATTATACCTCTACTACGTCTCTGCTAGTGCAAGCGAACTAGAGCAGAGTGAATACGATCAACTCCCATATCTTTCAGGATTAAGAGGCTTACAAACTTGAATAGGGGTAATACTTCTTAGCGGTTAAAATCCCCGAAAAGGATTTTACGAAAACTGAGTGTAAAATGGTAGTTGTAACTTGTAAGTATGTGTGTAAGTCCCATGTTTTTCTTTATTACTAGTTATAAGGTTTCCTGGAGGCTGGAATGCAATGATGAGGTCTAGGTTGGAGCGCGCTTGCTTAGAATATAACTTCATTTTGCCTTGAAGGCATTGAAATAAATTTTATACGTGGCAGGACGATTACGATTCGATAATTTTGAACTGTGTGATTATGCCGAGTTTTAATCCGTTTGATGGTAATTGTTAACTATGACATTAGCATCAAAGTAAAATGAACCATGATAATATCGTTTTAAAGTCACAAATTCTTTTTTTTTTTTTAAAAGATTTTAATTTGGAGCGTTTGCGTTACGTAAACGCAGAAGAATACATACACGAAATTGAGCTCTAACTCAATACTGTTATGGTTTATTTTACTTTGATGGTAATGTCGTAGTTTACTATTCCTAGTTAACTATCCAATCTTGTACTAACCCTACTGAAGTGTTTTGTAGGTTGGATATCAACCACATAAAACTTCCAACAATCACGACTACTCGCAGTTGCTTGAGAACAAGGTTGGCTTTCGACGACCTCCCTGGCGCAGTGGTGAGCGCTGTGGTCTTATAACTGGGAGGTCTCGGGTTCGATTCCCGGCGGGGGCAATTTGGTAATTTATAATTTCTGAATTGTCTCTTGTCTGATCTGGTGGGAGGCTTTCGTTGGCCGTGGCTAGTTACCACCCTACCGTCGAAGTCGTGCCGCCAAGCGATTTAGGGTTCCGGCACGATGGCGTGTAGAAACCGATTAGGGGTATAGGTTGAATTTTCACTGCCATACCCCCTCCAAGTTAGTCCGCTACCATCTTAGACTGCATCGTCACTTACCATCAGGTGAGATAACTAGTGGTTCGCCCCGAACTGAGACCTCGCGGTAACGGTATCCCATGATTATTCATTCAATCGATACATGATAACCAAAACTGACATTATTATTATGCCCGTTTTCACCAAACATACCTAAATCATCCCCTAAGTAGGAGTCTCTTAACGTAGGTAGCTCCTAAATACAATCCTAAGTCCTAACATCCGTCCCAATATCCTTTTAGGTGTCCCGTACAGGATCGTGATAAATAAGTTGACAGAAAACATCAATCACCTAACTTATAGGTAGCCCGTAAAGGTTAGGGAACGTTAGTGAAAACATTTGTTCGCGCCATAATTCCTTGTTCCATGGTCGATGGCGCTAGCAACCTCTTTGGCTCGCAATGAAATTGACAGATGACACTTGAAAGGTAAAACTTGCCGCGATTTTTGGGCGTGGTTTTGGCAAGTTCCTTTTCGCTTTTGACAGCTTACACGTTTTCACGAAAATTCCGGTCGTCTCGCGCACGTTTTTGCTGCTTTTAAGTGTCTGGATTTGGTTTATTTTACGCTTTTGTTGCGCCGCTAAGCGGTCTATGTGTCGACCTAACTATAAGCATCATTGTTAACGTGTTATTTGTAACAAAGGGCGACCCTTAACAAGTGGTTTTTTGCGCGCCACGCCAAGTGTGAAAAGTGCACCACACCACCACTCTCATACCATCTCAGGCCGTACAAGGATTGAATGCTGCAAAGGAAGGTCAGTGCAACCCTACCATTAAGTTACGTTGAGAACAAATCTGACCGCGGTTAAAGGCCCTTAGGGCAGCGACCCTGGACTCAGGTTATAGCTGATGGGCCCCTATACTTCGTGTTCCAGGCCTTGACTCGTTGGCCAAGCCGTTGGCCTCAACATTTGGTAGCAGAGCGTGGTTAAATTGATTCCGCGGACAGATTTGGCATTACTGTGACTTAACTTGGCCGTTCTAGGGTTAACTCATTTATTGTAAATTAATGGACCTTATAACTTATTAATACACAGGCTTATTGAGTTACTAGTACATAGCCTGCCTTGTCACATGTAGGCCTGTATAATGATTGCAATTATTGAGATTTTGTTTAGTTAATTTTTGTTGATTAATAATTAATAGTACCTAATTGTTGTTTGTGGCCCGTAACTGGCCAACAGTTAGATGTAGATTGTAAATAAATAAACTTAATATTAATATAATTTGATAATTGTAGGGTTCTTACCAAGCCAATTTGTAATTTGCAGTACCTAGTATGAGTCTAGTGGCTTAGTACGGGTAATTAAAAACTTAATTTTTCTTTTATCTTAATTTATGTTATTGATTGACTTAACATAGATTGTTGATAGCTTAATTTGTATCTTTTGGAACTTTTAACCAACAAATACTTTGTTTGTTTACTAAAACCCCTCCTGGTTAGGTAACAGAGTAGTTTGTTTGATGTATTTAAAATAAATAATTCTTGTTTTAAAGTAAATAATTCTAATTAATAAATAGTATTTAAGTAGTAATTTGTTTGTGTTTAAAGTGGGTAATTCTTGTTTGATTATTAATTTGTTTGGTTGAAGTTGAAACATAACTTGTAACAAATAACTTTGTTTTGATTTTGTTATCTATTTGCGGTAACGACCTTTATTTAAGTTGTTTTGTACCTACCTAAGATGACAGCCCACAAAAAATTGAGCGTGCAAATTCAATCAGAGCTGCGTTGGGCTGCTACAGCCAACGCCTTGGTAGGCCGGGAGGACCGGGCATCCGCACTGCTCCAGCGGTGCGAGCAGGTGCGGACCAGGCAGGCGGTCGTCGAAGGGGCCTTCCGAGACCTCATGGCATTGGAGCTACCTCCGGAATCGCTGGAGTCCTCAGTGCGGGACTACGAACAGTTTTTTGAGCTGACAGACGGTCTGGTGAAGGAGGCCGCGAGGCTCAAGAAGGAGGCGAGAATGAGCTCTATTCTTGAGTCTCCCACCAGACCCACCACGCAGCCTGCGTTACAGGGCAAGTTGCCAACAATAAACTTGCCCCACTTTTCTGGCAACCTGAGCGAGTGGCTAGGCTTTCTCAGCCTCTTTGATAGCCTGGTGGACGCGAGAAGAGACCTGTCTCCCTGCCAGAAACTGGCCTATCTACTCTCTTCCCTGCAGGGAGAGGCTCTGGGTTTAGTTAGCCACCTAGACCTCTCCGAGGAGAGTTATACCACCGCGCGGGAACTACTGACTCGGCGGTATGCCAACGTGCGCCGGTTAGCAGACACACACGTGGCACAAATTCTAGCGCTGCCACGTGTCTATGGGGTGTCCCATTTAAGAGAATCGCTCTTAAATCCACTGATTGTAGCCTGCAACGCTCTTAAGCGTTTAGAGCTTCCCGTGGACCAGTGGTCCTTCCTTTTATTACACATTGTGTTGTCCCGCCTACCTCCCGAGTTGAAACTGCGTTTTGAGCAAAGGTATGGTGGGGACGGGGCCAGCTACCTGCCCCCCTTTTCGGACCTTTTAAAGTTCCTTGAGGAAGAGTGCCGGCAGGCTGATAACTCTGGTATGGCTGGTCCTTCAAGGACCCCAGAGCGGCCTGCCCAGCTGAGGAAGAAAAAGGGTCACACTGGCGTCCCTGGTAAAAGGGCCTCCGACCGGAGACCAATGTCCGTTTACACTGGACTTGCTGCCACTGAACCCGCCCCCTGTAACTATTGCAGGCGTCCAGGCCACCGGGTGCTTTCTTGCCCCCAGTTTCTCTCTAAGCGGATCAAGGATCGGAGGGGCATAGCAAGAGACCGCCACTGGTGCTATAGCTGTCTGGGAGCTCACATGCAACGGGACTGCCAACAGCAACGGCCATGCCCAATTTGTAGGGGTAACCACCTGGAGATTTTGTGCGCCAACAAGAATGGTGTTGGCCGCCGGGTGGAGAGTGAGGGCGCGCCCCGCACGGGCGGGGGCGCTCTTACCGGTCGCTCCCCGGATTACTTGCGTCGGTCTCCTGATCAGGGCCATGAATCCCGACGCGTCCGGATCTCGACCCCGCCTATGGGGGCTTCACCCCCCCGTGAGGGGGGCGCCTACCCCCCTCGACGTTCTGATGGGAGATTTGTGGCGGCTCTGTCTACGGTTCAGTCTGCCCGCTATTCACCTCCGCTTCATGAGTGGCCACGCCTCGAACGCCGCCCACCTCGAGCGGGTCGACAGCCTTACTACGGCCTACCGACCTCAGCCCGTATGACTAGGCCCGTGCTGCCGCCACGAGATGACGCATGGGTTTACCCAAATGGAGGTCCGTCCCCCTCACCTTTGGAGGTCCCCACTGAGTCTCAATATGAGATTCCCCGGTCAGAGGACCGGTTTGATGAGGACGACCACCAATAGGTAGTTGCCGCCCTAGCCCCCACCACAGCAACTTCTCCTGAGACCTTGAATCTCCGGCAGTCCGTCTGTCAGACCATTCTTTTGCCGACTGTCTCAGTGAAGGTATTTAACCCGAAGGGTGAATTTTTAATCGTTCGCGCCCTTTTGGATTCGGGTTCACAGCGCTGTATTGCTTCTTCTCGTTTGGTGGGTGAGCTAGGGCTCCCTTGGAGTCCTCGAACAGGACGGGTGATAGGTATCGGGGGTATAGAGCCCTCGACTCCTAACGGGGAAGCGGAATTAATGTTTGGCCCCGTTACGGGCAATCTTAGGGTCTTGGTCAAGGTGTCAGTCCTTGACAATATCTTAGGTCCCCTACCGCAGGTCCGAATAACTGACGCTGCGGTGTCCTGTGCATCAGGCCTAAACCCAGCTGACCCCCACTGGACTGAACCCGGTCCTACGGACCTTTTATTGGGTTCCGACGTGTTGGGCCTGGTCTTGTCAGGGGAAATTAGGGTTTTGCAGAAGGACGGCCTATGTGCCATGTCCACTATATTCGGTTCTAGCTTTTTTGGACCCGTGCTATGGTCTTCGGACCTACCGGTGCTGGACCAATTGCAAGCAGCCGGCTTGACACTGTCGGACGTGGTCCAGCGCTTTTGGGAAGTTGAGGAGCCGCCGCATGCCGCACGAGTTGACCCTCTTGACCTTGAATGTGAGTTGTTTTATCAAAACAACACAGGCCGCCGTGTTGATGGGCGATTTGTAACTCGCTTGCCCTTTCTCGCTTCTCGCCCCCCGCTTGGTCAATCGCGGGCCTTGGCGGAAAAGAGGCTCTTGTCTATGGAACGGCGCATGCGGCGCGACTCCACCTTCCGCTCCAAGTACGTTGAATTTATGCGCGAGTACGAGGGCCTGGGGCATATGTCACCATCCAATTTTGATTGGCGCGCACACGAGCACTACTTCTTACCCCACCATGCCGTCTTGAAGACCCCTGGGGGGAAGATTCGAGTGGTTTTTGACAGCTCCGCGGCCACATCCAACGGGGTGACATTGAACCAATGCTTGCACTCCGGTCCTAAGCTGATCAAGGATATCTCCGATATCCTCACGCATTTCCGCCGGCATCAAATTGTTTTCGTAGCTGACATCAAGATGATGTTTAGACAGTCGATGGTACATCGCGATGATCGGAGATACCAAATGATTCTGTGGCGCGAAAATCCTAATGAGCCAATGCGTGTCTTTGAATTGAACACCACGACCTATGGACTCAAGTCAAGCCCCTATATTGCTATCAGGACCTTGTTAGAACTAGCTAACCGGGAGCGACTGAATTACCCTCGCGCATCAGCCACCTTGGAATCGTCAGTCTATATGGACGATATTTGCACGGGAGCCTCGAGCGTTGAGGAAGCTCTGACTCTTCGCGATGAATTGATTGCAATACTGAAGTCCGGAGGTTATGAGTTGGGCAAGTGGCTGTCCAACTCCCCTCACGTCTTGAAGGATCTTCCGGGAAAGGATCAGCAGGGTCCTCATATTTTTGAAAATCCCGAAAATCCCAATTTGCTGACGGTCCTTGGAATACAGTACCAGCCCGTCCAAGACGTTTTCACCTACCGGGTCAAATTAGACCCACCTCCTAAGGTCTGGACTAAGCGTTCCGTATTGTCTACGGTTGCTCGCACTTTCGATCCCAATGGATGGATCACTCCCGTAATATTTTTGGCTAAATGTTTCCTCCAGAAGCTTTGGATTGCTGAACTCGGTTGGGACGAACCACTCCCTGGGAAGTTATTGAAGGAGTGGAACTCCCTTGTGTCTTCACTTCCTGAAGTTAACCGAATTTCCATGCCTCGACGCTTCCTACCAACAGGAAGGTGTCATGCCAGTCTCCACGGGTTTTGCGACGCCTCCGAACGAGGATACGCCGCCGTGGTATATTTGAGGACTGTCGATGTCGCCGGTGAGGTCGCGACGCATCTCGTCTTGGCAAAAAGCAAGGTGGCCCCTATTCGGTCACGATTAACTATCCCGAAATTAGAATTGTCTGGCGCCGCCCTTCTGGTACGCCTCTTGAACCACGTCCGCTCCTCTTTGGCATCTGCGGTCGATCTGACCGACGTTTATGCTTGGACGGACAGTGAGATTGTCCTTTGCTGGCTACGAGCCGCGCCTCACAACTTAGAGGTCTTTGTTGCGAATCGGGTCTCCCAAATTCAGAGCTCTGCAGTACCGGTGATTTGGAGACACGTACCCGGAGAACTGAACCCGGCCGATTGCGCCTCCCGCGGCTGTGAGGCCTCTTCACTGGTCCACCATCACCTTTGGTGGGATCCAAGTTGGCTATCCCAATCCGAGACGACTTGGCCTCAAAATAGGTTTTCCGCTCCCGAAGTAATGCCGGGCTTAAGAGTCGGAGTGGTTGAGGATAAACAGATCCCCGACTTGAACTTTCTTTTGAACCGTTACAGTTCCCTTGATAAACTAATTGGTGTTACCGGTTGGATTCGACGTTTCATCCATAATGGGCGGAATTCAGAAAATAAAAATTTGAGTCCTGTGCTTTCCCCTCTTGAACGCCAAGACGCCCGGAACTACTGGGTGCGTGTGGTTCAGGTGGAGCATTTTTCATCCGTGATTGACACCCTAAAGAGAGGTTTAGTTTTGAAGGGCCCCCTTGCTCGCCTAAGCCCTTTTTTGGACAATAACGGAATGCTACGCGTTGGAGGACGCCTCAAGAATTCCAATCTGCCCTATGGTGCTCGCCACCCCCTTTTGCTACCTAAGGACGGCACCTTTGTCAAATTGCTAGTGACACACTACCATCTTAAAAATGCCCACGCTGGTTGTAATGCACTCTCGGCTATTTTACAGCGCGAGTTTTGGATTCTGGCAGGGAGACGCACCATCCGGAACGTCACTTTCAAATGTATTCCGTGTTACCGCTTGAAGGCTAATACTTCACAGCCGATGATGGGTGATCTGCCCTCCGACCGCGTTCTAGCCACTCGACCCTTTGCTGGGGTTGGCACTGATTTTGCTGGCCCGTTTGCCATCAAGAGCTCTAACCTCCGCAACGCCAGATCGCTCAAGGCCTACCTCTGCGTTTTTGTATGTCTCGCTACCAAGGCGGTACATTTAGAACTTGTGAGTGCCTTAAGCACTGAAGCTTTTGTAGCCACGCTAGGTAGATTTGTCTCTCGTCGAGGATTGCCTGACCTGATTCGCACTGATTGCGGCACCAATTATAAGGACACTGATAGATATTTAAAAGAGATTGTCGAATTCCTGTCTAGCAATAAGATTAGATTAAGTACAGCATTGTCCAAGATGGGGGTAACCTGGAAGTTTGACCCCCCAGCTTGCCCTCATTGGGGTGGAATATTCGAAGCCGTGGTTAAGGTGGCCAAGACTCATCTCCTGCGCGTTATAGGCGAAACTGTTTTAACCTTTGAAGAACTCGCCACCGTGTTTTGCAAAATTGAGGCTGTACTCAATTCTCGGCCACTCTGTCCCCACTCATCTGACCCAAATGACCTGGAGGTCTTAACTCCCGGTCATTTTCTGATTGGTCAGCCCCTTAACGCTCTACCCGAATACCCCTTCAGGGACGTGAAGGTCTCACGTTTGTCCCGGTTTGAGCTGCTGCAACAGATGACTCAGAGTTTTTGGCACCGTTGGTCACTAGCGGGTTAAGTGGGCTGACAAATCTGATCCACCCAAAGTTGGTGACCTAGTGCTGATTAAGGAACCTAATTTGTTGCCTTTATACTGGCGCCGTGGGCGCATTCTTAAGCTGATCTACGGGTCTGATGGGGTTCCCAGGGTTGCCGAGGTAATGGTCGGAGACTCTGTCTTGCAGCGAGCCGTTTGCTCCTTATCACGTTTACCTATTTACTAGTAAGTGGACGTAAATCCTTACGCCCACGGGCGGGGGGATTGTTCGCGCCATAATTCCTTGTTCCATGGTCGATGGCGCTAGCAACCTCTTTGGCTCGCAATGAAATTGACAGATGACACTTGAAAGGTAAAACTTGCCGCGATTTTTGGGCGTGGTTTTGGCAAGTTCCTTTTCGCTTTTGACAGCTTACACGTTTTCACGAAAATTCCGGTCGTCTCGCGCACGTTTTTGCTGCTTTTAAGTGTCTGGATTTGGTTTATTTTACGGTTTTGTTGCGCCGTTAAGCGGTCTATGTGTCGACCTAACTATAAGCATCATTGTTAACGTGTTATTTGTAACAAAGGGCGACCCTTAACAAGTGGTTTTTTGCGCGCCACGCCAAGTGTGAAAAGTGACTTAGACCAGCTCTCGTTGGACCAAACTAGTGACAAGCCGAGTGTACAGTGCCACGCCAGCCCAGCGTCTTCAGCAGGCCATAGCTGGCAGCCTGCCCGCTACTGCTAGCGGCCTGAGAAGTTCACATTACACTCAACTCCACAATACACCACACCACCACTCTCATACCATCTCAGGCCGTACAAGGATTGAATGCTGCAAAGGAAGGTCAGTGCAACCCTACCATTAAGTTACGTTGAGAACAAATCTGACCGCGGTTAAAGGCCCTTAGGGCAGCGACCCTGGACTCAGGTTATAGCTGATGGGCCCCTATACTTCGTGTTCCAGGCCTTGACTCGTTGGCCAAGCCGTTGGCCTCAACAACATTGAATTATTATGTAGGTACTAACGAGTGAAACCGGGTTACGGGCATCTGTACAAATCGTCATCTATCGACGCGAATAGAAAATATACAATATTTAACTAAAATTTAACTAAAAAATAATTTTAATTGAATAATATGGTACAAAAAAAATTACAATACAATTATTGTATTATAATAAGTAACTAAATAATAATGGTCGACGCAAAACTGTTTTTGGCATAGGTCGTTAGTCGTAACTCGTAGTTCCATGGGAATAGTTACTGACTGCGCCATCTATTAGCATTATTGTGAAGCTATGTTGATGCTATATGAATTACTGATGTACATTAAAAATTAAATAATCTCGTTTCTTTATAATATTCATATAATTTTAGTATTTGTTGTTCAAGTACAGGATATAAGTGACCTAAAAACATAAAATCAGTTTGAAAATCCATAGCGGATTTTCCTAGAGAGCGTCTTCAAGCGAGCGTATAAAATCGCCACTTTGAAAGCCCCCCATTTCGTCAATTTTAAGGGAAAAATTAAAAAAAAATATTTTTGTACTCAGTTCAAAATTATCTTTAAAATGATACGTAACAATTTTATGTAACGCGATATTTTTTTTTACTTCGCATTCGCTTCTATGAGAGCCCCCCTGAAATAAAGATTTTTATAACTTTTTAAGCCATTTTCGGCTGGAGGCCATCGGTTTACATATTATATCTAAATTTGAAGTAATTACGTTCGTAATTCAAAAGTTATAAGGCTCTGACAGACGGACGGACGGACGGACGGACAAGTGCAAATCGCTCTAGTTAACTCAGAGACCTCGCTTCGCTCGGTCAAAAAAAATGCTTCCATAAAAAATCCAGACATTTTCAAAGTCCAAAATCCTGTTGGGCATCCTTATCTTGACGTTTGGTAACCCTGATAAGCAAAATGCGTCTCCTTTCGAGATATTGAGAGCGTGCGTGATATGAGGTCATCGATCTTCGTCAATACATTTTCCAAAGGCTGTCATTATGGTACGGTACGAGTCTAGTGGGTGTTCTGGTACGCTCAAATGAAATTTCTATGCATATCTCACTCTGTGTTGTATTCATTGCTGAACGAGGAGGCATTTCTGAAACGCATTTTATTTTGCCGACTATAAAAAATACCGGATTGCAAAATAGAATGGCATCTTTCTTTACGAAATACTTGCAATGTAAAAATGACATGACTTTTCTTTCCCTTCAAATTATTCAGACGGTAATTTTAAAATTTAAAATTTCAGAATGTAATATTTCTATATATTATAATATTATGTACTATATAGTGTACTTAAACAACAAATACTGAAAAAACCGATTTATAATGCGGTTTGTAAGTTTTTACCAATAAACAAACGAGTATTTTTTCCCTATATGCTAATTTAGTACTATCTAAGAACTAAGATATCTAAATATCTAGTTTTACAAAATGGAATTTGGTCATATGTACGGAACCCTAAATGAGCGAGGCCCGACTCGCACATGGCCGATTTTTATTTTATAACTTTGTAATTTCACCAGAGATTTCAGAGCTCACGGACGCATATGGAAGATGAATTGGGAAACTGTAATGTCTCCTGCCTCTATCCTATGTCTTTGTAAATCTATCTATCTATCTATATCTATAATATAATAAAACTGTAACAGGTCCAATTCTGTACATTGAAGATATTTTGAAAATTTTTGTTTGAGGGTACTCAATAATCGATACTGAAGCCAAAACAATTTTTTTTTATTTTTTTGTCTGTCTGTCTGTCTGTCTGTCTGTCTGTATCTTGGCCGCGCATCACGCCGAAACTACTGAACGGATTTAAATGAAACTTGGCACGATTTAAGTTCATACTACGAGGTATAATATAGGATACTTTTTATCCCGAAATTCAGCATGGTTTCCTTGGGAGAGGGGATGAAAGTCAAAATGTGTATTTAGCTGTAATTCATTAAGGCGTGTTCCCATTTCATTCATTTTTTTTGTTAGAAAGCGGGTATTTTAGAGATTGTCCTGTAATTATTTCAAGGTCGTCAATTTAGTAGTTCAGAAATCATAGACATCACAATCTTCAGTATAAGGTCCAAATAACTTGAACCCCGGAATCTACAGGATACTTTGAATGCACGGCTCATCTTAAGCTGGCAATCGTACTTTATCGTATATAGCCATCGTGGATAGCCCTATTTTGTCAAAGCCAAACTACTCGAGTCAGATTTTTCCAAACGATCATTATACCTACATACTACATAGTAGGTATGGATGTAATACATCGTATGGACGTAATGTTACAGTGTTTTCCTATGCAATTTAATATTCTAATCATACTAATATTATAAATACGAAAGTGTGTTTGTTTGTTTGTTTGTTTGTTGGTTTGTCCTTCAATCACGCCACGGATCGACGTGATTTTTTGCATGGGTACTATAGTTGAGGACCTGTAGAGTAACATAGGCTACTTTTTATCCCGGAAAATCAAAGTGGTCACGAGGGACTTAAGAACTAAATCCACGCGGACGAAGTCGCGGGCATCAGCTAGTAAATAAATAAAATATTTTAAAAGTTTACCGACGTGCATACACCTAGTATATTTACTACCGTAGGTCAATGCGGACTCCTTTTTGGAGTCCGGCAATCGCTTTCAGGCATGCATCTCTGAGTTTCTGGAGTTGTGTTCAAAATATCTCTAGCTTTAACGGGGAGGAAAACCGTCCTGAGGAAACTTGACAGTTCAGTTGCCGTAGCAAGCCTGAAAGTTTTTCTGTTCTCAAAGTCAAAAGTAAAGTCTGAAATTCGTTCTTGACCTGCATTGGGGCACTATGGCCTAAACCTGACCTAAACTCATTCGAGAGGAAAGGAGAAAGGTGAGCCAGCGTTGGGCTGAGATAAACGAAAAAGTTTACCAAGACAGCTGTGATGAGACTATGTTGAAGGAAAAACTGTAACCGAATTTCTAAACCAACTAATAGATGTTGAATTTGGGTAGCTACTAATCTTTTATGAAAGAGGATCACAATATTTTCCCAAGATTCTAAGAATATTTTCACTGCGCGGTATTAAATTAAATTTTTCTTGCTTCGTTATGAAGGTTATACAGATAACTAACTTAATTATTTCAAAGCAAGTACCTACGGCACTAGCCTTGATCTTATATTTAAAGGAGGTTGGCGAATTTTGATCCAGCATTTTTAAAAACCGTTCAGATTCAGAAAACATTTAATTTTAATTAATATTTTTCAGGGTATTTTTCTGTGTACACCAGATATTTTTAGAAGATGGGTATCAAAAATATAATTATTCACAAGTACACATTAAAAATAACCGTCACATGCAAAGGTTACAATATGGCAATACAAGTGAATATCATTTTTCCCGCAACTTTATTTGATAGACTTTGATGAACTTTTTTGTTAGACTGGTTTACTAGAACAAGCATGAGACGTTTGATTCGTGAACGTGGGCTTGAGGCCCACGGTTCAGTTCGTCTGGGTCAGAAACTCTATGGAATTCGCCAATCTCCTTTAGTGTAGATCTAACGGAATTCCTCCATGGATGACAGCGAATTACTATCAACCAGTAATGGCTAACATAATTCTAGCATGCGCCGAAATTGAATGAACTTTCACGAATGCAAAGGGCGATGGAAGAGGTGACTCATAAGTACGGGGAGCACATTGTGTTGAGCCGTGGTTGAGCCGGCCGGCCGCCATCGCCAGTAAACAACCAAATCAAAACAAAGACATTATTGAATCTAGCTAATCTGAAGATTGCCTGAAAATTTCATGAAAATCGGTCGAACCGTTTTTCGAGTCCATAGCAAACACACACACGTCGATTTTTAACCTTCCGTACCTACCCAAACGGTGCAAATGAAACTTTATTACTAAGTCCATCCGTCTGTCAGCAGGCTGTATCTCATGAACCGTAATTACATATTATTACGTTCCCTCAAATATGGTTGAGAGAAGCAACGGCTAGGTCATGCGTCATGCTCGTGAACGGGTTCCACCGCTGGAAATGGGGCTACTTTCTGTCTGCTCGTCTTAACATGTGTTGAATTGTAAGTACTTATGCATTTTTGGAACTTCCCCTTATTGTGGAAACACTGCATACATAGCATTGTACCTATTGTAAACTATTTTGAAAAGAGCAACCGCCGAGTTTCTTGCTGGTTCTTCTCGGCAGGAAGGGCATTCCGATCCAGTGGTAGATTCATTGACTATTCAAAAGCTCTTGTAAAAGTTTATTTGAATAAAAAATTTCTATTTCTATTTCTATAGGTGCCTTCTTGAAATTTTCACAGAATTTGTATTAGTACTACCGCTATAACAACAAATAATAAATACGTAGTATTCAAATATTCTGGGCTCGTAGTCTAACCTGTATGAGAATAGAAAATAAAGTTATAAATAAAATCCATACAACAAACTTTTGTTTTTGTTCAATCTCAATAATAGCTGATATTAGGGGCATGTTTCACCACCTTCAAGTAAATTTCATTTGACAAATAAGTTTGACGTTTTGACAGCTTCTTCTTCTTTGTCAACCGATAGACGTCCACAGCTGGACTTCCACAGGCTTCGGTCTTGCGCCTGTTGAATCCAGCGATTTCTTGTGATGTCGTCGGTCCACTTAGTGGGGGGGTCTGCCAACACTGCGCTTCCCGGTTTGACAGGTTGCCCATACAAAAAATGTCTTGTCGCTTAATGTTTAAGGTGGTGAAACATGCCCTAAATTTCGTACGATGGTAATAATAATAATGTCCTTCCGACCGAATCCGATCACGGCGGCCAACCTGCTCAGAGATTAGCCATCTGCGCGGGAGATATTATAGTGCACAAGTGTGTGCGCAGACACAGGTTCACTCTCTATTCTATTATATATCGAAACGGCATTCCGAACCAGTGGTAGGCTCATCGACGATTCAAAAGCACTTGTAAAAAAGTTTATTTGAATAAAAACATTTCTTTTCTATTCTATTCTATTCTATTCTATTCTATTCTATTCTATTCTATTCTATTCTATTCTATTCTATTCTATTCTATTCTATTCTATTCTATTCTATTCTATTCCCTCACTCTCATAATCCGATGGAACGGAAAATCCGACACAACCGGAGAGAGATCAAGCGCAGGACCGACGGCTTTACGTGCTCTCCGAGGCACGGGGGTGACTCACCGCCAACTTCCTAACTCCGGGCTAGTAATGAGAATTTCTTGACAGAAAACCCCAATACTTTTTTTTTTTCGCCTGACCCGGGAATCGAACCTGGGACCTCGTCATCCGTAGTCGAACGTGCTCACCACTAGACCAACGAGGCAGTTACCATACAGTCGTACGATGGTACGGAACCCTTCGTATGCGGATCCGAATCGCACTTGGCCAATTTTTTATATATGTATATAGCACACCTATCTAAGATTCAGGGTCTGTTTCACCACAATCCGTCAAAGTGTCTGATATATAACAGATATCAGTTAACTGACAGATAAATCTGTTTATCATTTTTTAGGGTTTATCTGCTATTGTATATTGTCTTAACGGACACTTGTGAAACAGAAACTTGAACGCTACCTGTCAGACAAGTTGTTGCTATCAGGCACTTTATCAGCAAGTGGTGAATGAGGCCCGCAGTCTTTGTGGATAGGTACTACTAAAGTGACTAAGTGACTGCACATCTGAGAGTTCTTCATAATGTTCTCGAAGGTGTGTGAAGTCCGCCAATTCGCATTGGGCCAGCGTGGTGGACTATGGTCTATGGCCTATAACCCTTCTCTGAGAGGAGACCTACGCTCAGTAGTAAGCCGTTGATGGGTTGCTAAGGATGACTACTAAAGTGCATTTTTCTTTACAGGGGAGCCGGGCGAGGGGGCATGTTCGGAGACGTCAACATTTCCGCGATTTTAGATTCACTGAGCGTAAGCTATGACAAGCGAGTCAGGCCAAACTATGGAGGTAAGTCTGCAGTTCCTTATATCCCACAAAGTTTTTTCTTTCTGGAATATCGAGAGCTACCGCACTCATGACGCTTTGCATAGCCAATGGAGTTTTGATCGCTTTTCAAAAGCTGATAGCTGCAAGAACTCTCACTCGATTGAGGACCGATTTCACCAAATTACAATAAGTCTTATCCGATCTTAAAAATATTGGAACGTATTGGAGCGTAGTTCCGTAGAACTCGGAAGTGGGCTCGACGGATCGACACTTTTTTGAAGGCATTGTGTTCGGTATTTTCGCGGTAATTGTTTAAAATAAAATTGAAAATGGAAAATTCGGTGTGTCGAGCTGGGATTCGAATCACCGACCTTTGGCTGTTAGGCGACTGCAGAAGCCACAACGCTACGGAGACCCATTATTGTACCGCGAAAATACCGAACACAATGCCAAATTAATTAATCGAAAGGAACTACGTTCCATCCGGGTGTCCCTTGACACATCTCAAGTTTTTTTTAACAGATTTTAGATACACAATCTGTCTGAATAACCAAATTCCTCGATTAAACGTCACTCGACGTTGGTGAAATCGGCACTTAGTGTCGGAAGCTTCGAAGCGATTTTAGGTGTCACCAAGCATACACACACTCTTCACCAAGCATAGACGTACACATAAGGGGACTAAACGAAAACTTTGCGAACAGGTTATAATTAATGCCTATAATGAAATGATGGGTTACGAGCACGCTATGTATCGCAAACAACGAATGCCGATATACCTACACGAGAAGTACCTACTACGCGTCGGCGGTTTCTAGGTTTTTGACGACCTCCCTGGCGCAGTGGTGAGCGCTGTGGTCTTATAACTGGGAGGTCTCGGGTTCGATTCCCGGCGGGTCAATTTGGGAATTTAATATTTCTGAATTGTCTCTGGTCTGGTCTGGTGGAAGGCTTTCGTTGGCCGTGGCTAGTTACCACCCTACCGTCAACGACGTGCCGCCAAGCGATTTTGCGTTCCGGCACGATGGCGTGTAGAAACCGAATAGGGGTATGGGTTGAATTTTCAGTGCTATACCCCTTCCGAGTTAATCCGCTACTATCTAAGACTGCATCGTCACTTACCATCAGGTGAGATCGCACTCAAGGACTATTTTGTCATCGAATAAAATAAAAAAAAAGGTACTTAGGCCGAGTGCTTTGAACTTTTGATAAACAGCTGATCAGCGTGCGCGTATCATACACCTAGGTTTTGTGTTAAATATAGTCATTTATCGTTTCTTTCAATTAAAATCAAGTTGAGATAATACACTGTAAGAATAATTAAAAAAAAGCTAAATAATTGGATCCACATCGACGCCAGACGGTAATATGTACCCAGAAGGCTGGCTGCATTTCCTCATATTAAATATAATATATTATTAAATATATAAATGGAGTTATTGAGATATTATATACTATATCTCAATAACCCCAATCCATAAGAGTTCTCCATATTTTATATTATAGCATAAGCAAATAGTTTAAAAACTGTAACTGTAATTATGGAAAATCCGTTTTGTTGTTTTCTTCATATAAATTGTAGCAGCCACAAACATAATATGTTTTCATCATACCTATTCGAAAAACGAATATTGGCTTCAGAGGACAGCGGGAGCAAAATTTCATTTTAACCCCATGGGACTTTTCATTTCTCTCTTCTGATTGGTCCGCGTTATAGTGCTTTAGCATACTAAAGCACTAACGCGGACCAATCAGAAGAGAGAATTCAAAAATGTGTCGAAATTCAAAAAATATGTTTGACAAGCTGTTGTCTACGATAAGTCACGTGATCAAATTTGTCGATTAGATACGCCCATACTTCCAACATAAATATTAATGTTTAATTATTTCGTAAAAATTTATTTGTGTTTTATTTAAACTTTCAATAAACGTATTGGTAATGTCTATACATACTCAATACATAGTAGGTTGATACTCCTAGCTTTTTCTCATAGGTAATGATGAAAAATAGTGTGTGTCATTCGGGGCCAAAATTTTTTGTTCTCGGGCGGCGTATATTGAATTCCTCGCTACGCTCAGGATTCTACTTTAGAATCCCTCGCTGCGCTCGGGAGTCTACTATAGAATCCTTCACTTCGCTCTGAATTCAAAATAACGCCCTCGGGGAACAAAAAATTCCTTTGGCCCCATATAACACAAATAACTATTGTGAATGTAGCTTAATTCATCCGGACAATAATACAATTATATGTAACAATGAATCGATTTAAATCTCATTCATGAAAATCGGCTCCGTTGTTCAGGCGTAACATTGAATCATTCGTAAAACTTGCATAGACTGTTAAAATCATAACCCTTGATTTTGACTTTGACGTCGTCGGGTAAAACGTATTTCCTATGCATTTATGCTCACAAATTAAGGCCACCCTTTGACTACTTGTATCGTCGTACATGAATTTATTTTTTCATCATACCTATTCGAAAAACGAAAATTGACTTTATAGAGCCAAATTCAATTTAGGAGTTTGTGCTTTCTCTCTTCTGATTGGTCCCGGTTCGTGCTTTAGTATGTGTTTATTACTAGTTAACCAAAAAGGTCGAACGCTTATTGTACGAAGAATCTAAACTAGCCGGTTATTGTTTGTGTTTCATTTAAACTTTCAACATAATAGAATAGAATAGAGTAGAAATATTTTTTATACAAATAAACTTTTACAAGTGCTTTTGAATAGTCGATGAATCTACCACTGGTTCGGAATGCCCTTCCTGCCGAGAAGAACCAGCAAGAAACTCGGCGGTTGTTCTTTTCAAAACAAATTTACAATACAGTAAATACTATGCTATATATGCAGCGTTTCCACAATGAGGGAAGTTCCAAAAATGCATACCGACTAACTTCTATCTTAAGATGGGCAGACACGAACTAGCCCCATTCCCGCCGGTGGAACCCGTTTACGAGCACGAGCATCTATAATATCTATACATACATAGTTTTGTGTTTATTTAAACTATTTGGTTCAAAATCTAACAAGTGTACAGAGATCGAGCTAGGCTTCTAGCTTTATCTAAAAAAGAATCTGACTTTTGGCTTCATGCCTTGCCAGCCAAAAATCTCGGCACTCTTTTCGATAACGAAAGTTTTCGTGTGGCTCTAAGTCTCAGATTGGGAACACCGCTGTGCACTGCTGATTGGGAGCACAGATGTCCGTGTGGAAAGGAGGTTGATACATTAAACATTTGGAATTCACGAACTCTCTTGCCTAAGGAGCGCTGTTAGGCTATTTCGGCATGGTTCTCTTAACGATACGTTAAAAGGGGCTGCCTCCATTGATACTTCTGCGCTCATCGAGCCAGCAAGGATTAGTCGAGATAATGGCAAGAGACCTGATGGATTGACGCTGGTACCCTGGGAACGGAGACCGGCTCTGATGTGGGACGCAACGTGCGTCGACACATTGGAAAAAACCTACTACATTTATATCGGTGCCATCATACAATGTCGTCAAGTGCAAGCCTATTTTGAAATAAAAAAAAAAAACAATAAAATCTGTAGGCGGTAGTTAAAAGAGTCGGTAGATATTCTTTAGTTTCAGTTAAACTCTGACATGGTTTCAAAGACCTTTATAATGCGAATTTTGCTGTAAAGAAGTGCCAGCTCACGATATTCGTGAAATGGGGATAATAAATGTCTTTTTTTTCATTAATTTTTAATAATGTATTGTTTAAATGAGTGACACTATATTCAGTAGAATAGAATAGAATACAATGGAAATATTTTTTATTCAAACTTTTTTACAAGTGCTTTTGAATCGTCGATGAGTCTACCACTGGTTCGGAATGCCCTACCTGCCGAGAAGAACCAGCAAGAAACTCGGCGGTTGCTCTTTTTCAAACAAGTTTACAATACAGTAGATGGTATGCTATGTATCGAGTGTTTCCACAACGAGAGGAAGTTTCAAAAATGCATACTACTTACAATTATTCAATACATATTAAGATGGGCAGACATAAAGTAGCCCCATTCCCGCCGGCGGAACCCGTTCACGAGCATGACGCATGACCCAGCCGCTGATTCGCTCAACCATATTTGAGGGAACGTAACAACCCGCACCACACGACACCACCACAGAAATGTTTAAAGAGAGCATGACCATGTTAAGGCATCGAATTGAATACTAATAATATTCAAATACTCATTTACATGACTTAGTAGCCCTGAGTACTCCGTCAAATATATTATTGTTTTAGTTGGATAGATGTAACTCATGTAACATTTCAGGACCGCCAGTGGACGTGGGTGTCACCATGTACGTGCTGTCAATCAGTTCGTTGTCTGAAGTGAAAATGGTATTTAAGAGAGTAACACTTTAAGTAGATGCTCATTTAGAGAGGAGATAGGATCGCCTCCGGTCGAACCACCCCCCTCCCATAGCACTGAACTTGTGACCGCAACATTACAATTGTCGCAATTGATGTTACGGCTGACTTATGGTACTCTACACAGAATTCAGAATGAGCAATAGAAGTGGTTAAGCTCGTAACTGGCACCGCACAGGTGTCTAGTGAAACACCAGTGCTTGTTGGAACGTATTTCCTTATCGCGCGATGCGAAAGGGGGCTAGACGGAAAAAATGAATGTGAATGTGTTCAATATTTTCACACTACAATATTAGATCTCCGTAGCCTTGTGGTTTCTACAGTCGCATAAAGGTCGATGGTTCAAATCCCAGCTCGACAGACTGAATTTTCTATTTTCAATTTTATTTTAAATAATTTCTACATGTGGAATTTTTCACTATTTTTTTATTTTTATTATTAATTTATTATTAAAAGGAACTTCGTTCCAACCGAGTGTTCCACGAAACTCACGCATTTTTTATTCTAAAATTCGATGTATTTGTATATTGTTACAGTTTATAATTTACGTTGCTTTGGGTAGCAGAGATAATTATATTATGCTTTCAAATATTATTTATGTATAATTGAATTGCTAAAATTGCGGTATGCTGTCAGATCAAGTATTAATGACAGCAGCAGGATGCCACTTCTAATTCATAATTTCGAATTCTGTGGTACACGTATATTTTAGCCAATACACCAGGGCTATTCACTAAAATAAACCTAACTTCGAAAGAAAACTCACTTCACCTTGTTTTGTCAATTATGTCAAATAAGGAATAATTTGACATAATTTGTAACACAGATTATGATGATAGAGAATGGATAGACTATCGCTTTTATTTCGTTTTAGGATGACATTCATCCTAAAATAAAATAGAAGCGTTCACCGTTCCAGTCGTCTTTATCTATTCCGTGATTGGTTAACCAAGATGAAGTGAGTTGGTTTTCGCTGAGTAAATCCGGTGATATGATTGTAATGTTGTCTCACAATGTCTAGCTGTGAAAGTTCGGTGCTTCCCCCAGAGTCACGACTTTCGATCGGGGGGGATCGGACGTCTAATCACGTCACGCCCTCTGGTTTGGTTTTCACGGCGCGAGGCGCGCGCGCCTCACTCACGATTGGGCTTGATTGCAGGTCCGCCAGTGGAGGTGGGCGTCACCATGTATGTGCTCTCTATCAGCTCCGTCTCCGAAGTGCTCATGGTACTCGCAACTGTCAGCTCACGCTTGACTCGGTCGCTCCGGCCGCGGCAGCGACCGCCGCGACCGAGCAGCCCCAGACACGAGGCTGCGAGCATGCCGGCGTATTGGAGCCGACATCTCGGCAGGCGATACACCACTCTTTTTAACCATCTTACAAATAACGTTGGAAAATGGAATCATAAACAGGACGTACAGCGGAAATGTTATACCTCGAATTTTTTATAATTCAAGTTAAAAATAAAACAAACTGCGATAGCTTAATACATTTCAGAGCAGATAAAGCGAGTTCAAAAGTTCCAATGCTTTTATTTTACAGTAAATCATTAATCTTTCATTGCTGAAAGTGATAAAATTAAAAATTTTATCGCTCATTCAATTATTCAATCGTGTTTTTGTTTGGTTACATCCGATATTAACTTTAGCTTTTTCGGTAACCCATTACTGTATAAACCGTTACGTTTTCCAACGTAAGCAATAAGAATATGATTTGTCAAAATGTACATAAACTTAAATAATTGGCATAATTTAGTGGTGTACCTTTCCGGGCGTGTCACAATCATAAAGACATACAAAATTGTACTTGTTACTAAGCATTCCACAAAGCAGAACACTGTCATTTTTGCTCCATTGTTGTTATTTTTGTTTTGAGCTTTTTATGTTTTTGCGTAGGTATAATCTGTTGTGAGTGCGGGTTTCTTAATATTGTCTCCCAGATTGGCGTTTAAACAATTTTGATATCCCCACTCGCAACTTTTTTATATTATTTAGGGCCATTTCCTAATTGGTCGGTGCGGTTACGGTGCATTATCGGTATGCTCTGTAAGCTCCCTTGTATTACAAATTGTATTCAGTATGCTCAGTCCGAGTTTTAATTCGTTTGAACGTAATAGTCAATTATGACATTAGCATCAAAGTAACCATAATGATATTGATTTAAAGTCACAAATTCAATATAGAAATTTTAATTTGGAGCGTTTTCTTATACGTAAACGTATAAGAATACATACACGAAATTGAGCTATAATTCAATACTTTTATGGTTCATTTTACTTTGATGCTAATGTCATCGTTTACTATTACGATCAAACGAATTAAAACTCGGACTAAGCATACAGTTATTCTAATTGCGTTGCGTTATCGCGATGCGACCCATTCTCCCTTCTATGTTATTTAAGATTTTTTTCACAATTATGAAAATGCCTTAATTAAAACGTATTAGGAAACCTATACGCCTAAAAGTTCTCTATAATGTTCTTAAAGCGGTGTGAAGTCTGCCATTCCATTCTTGACCAGCGTGCTGGACTATGGCCTAAACCTATCTCATACGCGATGATGTACGAGTATTTATTAAAATAAAACTCACTTCGGAAACGAATTTGTCAATTATGACAAATTAAACAGACAGCGGTAGCCACTTCTAATCCTTAATTTCGAATTCTGTGTTACAAATTACACGTATATTTTAGCCAATACAGCAGGGCTATTCACTAAAATAAAACTCACTTCGAAAACGAAGTTACTTGTCAATTATGACAAATTAAACAGACAGCGGTTGCCACTTCTAATCCTTGATTTCGAATTCTGTGTTACACGTGTAAAATAGCCAATACACCAGGGCTATTCACTAAAATAAACCTCACTTCGAAATCAAACTCGCTTCACCTTGTTTTGTCAGTTATGTAAATAAGGGATCAAATAATGGATACTTTGACATAATTGGTAACACAGAATAAAACAATAGAGAATGGATAAGCATTCGGTATCCGTAACCGTTCTAGTCTTGTTTTGCCTATTCCATGATTGGTGAAGTGAGTTGGTATTTTACTGAATAGACAGTAGGGAGCCGGCGATGGGTGAAGATGTACGAATGAATAAAGTCTTAGAAACCCTTAAAGCTTCAGTATGGCCAGTAAGCTGCAAACCAAAAGTAAAATTTACTTTATAAAATTTAATATACGTTTCAAATGTCGTATAGACTTAGCGTATCGCCATAATATTCAAAATATAATGTTAAACTTTGAATTCAATCTCAATATAATTAATTTATCCATCTCATCATACCATGAGAGCTTCATGAGAGTAAGGTAAACAGCACCTGTATTTGCATTCCGCAAAAGCCTCGAATCGATTGTCAACCTGTTTGTTGTCAGGCATTATCAGCGCAGCAGTGTGAAAGCGGTGCTAGAGCCCCAAAGCTATTATTATACCGTGAGTTGGTAACATTGAAAGCCCCGTCAAGTGTGATATTTTTTTATAATGATAGTGAGAAAAAAATTAGATGAACAAAATAAGCTTGGTTTGTGTTAATTTAAAAAGCCGATATTTTTTGAAGTAAAACTTCTTTAAGGTTGAAGACAAGGGTCTGCCCGCGAAATTCAAATTTAATTTTGTTTTTCGCGATAGATACGACAAAGTAGGCTTATGGCCTTCTAATTGCGCCAGTGGAATTATCATCTTCACAGGTTTACATAAAAATCTTTACTTGAAAGTGACCAGTTTAAGAAATTAATCAAAATACTGAGTTGGACGTGAGTTACTCACAAATTAGTCGATATTTTGATTAATTTCTTAAGCTGGACACTTTCAAGTAAAATTTTTTATATAAACCTGTGAAGATGATACTGCCATTGTCGCAATTAGAATGCCATAAGCCTACTTTGTCGTATTAGTTTACAAATTGCAAAAAACCAAATTAAATTTGAATTTCGCGGGCAGATCCTTGTCTTCAACCTTAAGCACGCTTGACTTGGGGAGTAAGCTGGTGAATGCGTTACCACAGAATATATAATAGGCGCTAGCCCCGACTGTAGTATCGCCCTCAGAGCGACCGCGATTGTAGGTATATAAATCGCGTGAGTACCAAGAGTGAGACAGGCCTGGCGTTACGAAAAGTGTAATTGGGCGAGGCGAACGGAAGTTGAGAGGGAGATATAAGTTAGTGAAGATAGAACGAGAGAGATTTAGGTTACGTATATTAGTGTAGGGGCGAGAGAGAGAGGTGCGAGCACACATTTTCTCTCTCTTTCTCTCATAGCCAGTTGCGTTTCGTAAGTTTTACTTCAGTCGTGTGGTCTAAAGCACACTCGTTTTTTAAATGCAATAATGTTTTAACAAAGAAACAAAGAACATAACTTTTTTTGCTCACACATATACACATGAATTTATAATATTAAAAGCATTCAAAAATAAACAGTTTGAAAATTGGCTTTTGCACCCGTATCTCGCTTTTACCGTCATCACGGATATTTATTTACAGTGATTCGATGAAAGCACCCGCATTTCAATGAACTGTTCTGAATTGGAGTGGTGGTTAAACAATTCCGCCAATACGCATATCGCGACAATCTATTGGATTTTCTAAAAATGATTGCTACAGTGTGACGAGTGCAGTAATTGCCTTTGATTGGGCGATACTCACAACCTATTGGCTAAAACCTTATGCATTGTTGCAGATAGAACGCGATAAATGCAGTCAATCACCATAATTGAGACCGCAGCAATGATTGGTGCAGCTTTTACAGAATCGGCCTGCAGTATACGCTCATTAGAGTAAAAGCGCTCGGTTTTCGGTAATACGAGTTTTCCGATACCGCGCCCTAGCCTCGGTGACAAATCGGGGAATGGCCTCCGTAGTTTTGCTATGAATGTAATTTAATGTTTGTACCGTTGTCCAGAGAGTTCCGGTTGGACGAGGGAACTTTATGTTTATTTTCACTTACTCCATAATTATTATTTAATTTACTTTTAAGTACCTAAGTGTTCATAAAATATGATTTATCGTTTCGGTTTTCAATTTTTCCGAAAATAAAATAAAATAAAAAAAATTAAAGCTCGTTCGTTCGATCAAATATGGTCAGGCAAAATAAATAATTGTTCAAATCAAAGTACATAAACGAAAATAAAAAATGTTACGATCAATAATTTCATGAGAGAACAGCCGACATACCCTTGATAACGGTTCCAAAGAACAATGTGTAATTTTATATAGACCAGGGTGTATGACCCCTAGTGGAAACCAAATCAAGGGACTTATAAAGTCACTTTATGACGTGACCCTGATGTTAAATGTCATTGTGTGTGGTACATACTTACACGGCAAAAGTACACGTAATACTTAATTTGAAATCGAATAAAATTTCATCATCAATTTTAGTACTTATTCTTTTGTATTCCATATAATTCCGTGTACTTTTACACTGATGTTCAAATTGTCATTTGTATAGTTATTGTTAATATATATTCAGTACTGACACATGGCAAACAAATATTTTCATAGAAAAAAATATTATTCAGGCAATAATAATATTTCAATTTACTTAGGTAGTGTTAATAATAATTTATCCGTTAAATTAAAGTATACATGGTTAATAGTAATAAATATTATATATTGCGAAAGCGGAAGCTCGGGAACCTATTCATTCCTATGAATAATAAAGCAAATGGCTGCACTTACGTCTGATTTTTGTCGGAAAATGGCCGACAACAGTTCGAGTCACTTTTCTCTCGATGAGTTTGTGGCTAAAGGTTTGGATAAACACCGACAAAAAGACAGAAAGAAGAGAAAGAATTTTCCATTTTAACCCCTTTTTCGTCCTTGAAGTTCGAAATTCGATAATAGGGCATAAAAGAAGCTGAGTAAACAACCTGAATATCTAGGACTTATGGCTTTGAAGTTTTAAGAAATTTTAAGTTACCGGTCTAGTTGTGGTCAGGGGCTTTTCACGTATATAGTATGCTCGTTTATAGCAGATTATATACGTGAATATAGATTTTATGGATGGGAATAGTATTCGTATCCCGTAGTCCGCTTACATTGAACACCGCATTTGAATAAAACAATTATTATTGTGAATATATTAATAGATACTCGAATTCACCCGTTGGCAAAAAGTTTCTTTGAAGACCTTTGACTGCCATGCTGTCAAGACTATGTGACTGAGGCGCGCTTGCAGAAACGCCGAGTTATCCTTTCAACCCAGATTTAGCTGCTGCTTTGACAGATTTCGTATAAAGCTTCTGTCAAAATTACTAATTTAATCCTGGGTTAATGACGCCTAACCCGGCGTATCTGCAAGCGGGCCTGAGTGTTTCAAATGTCACTTTGAGAATTAAGAGCAATCAAGAATTTTGCAAACAAGGGATGACATGCGCTGTGTTCTTGAATGTTTTAAACGCGTTCAGCTTTACAAATTAATTGTGTTTCAGGACTTCACTCTGGATTTCTACTTCAGACAGTTCTGGACGGATCCGAGGCTGGCATACAATAAGAGGCCTGGAGTTGAGACTCTGTCAGTGGGCTCAGAGTTTATTCGCAATATTTGGGTGATTATCCTTAGGAATTTAAGTGTTTTTAATTAATGCGAAAGTGCATTTGTTGATGGTTGGTCTTCCAACCACGCAACAAAAAACAACGGATTAAAGTGATTTTTAGCATGGGTATAGTTGAAGCTTTGGAGTGTGACATACCTTTTATCCCGGAAAAAAGGAGTCAACTTCAACTTGGCTGATATTCTTTATTAAAAATTAAAAAAAAATATATATAATTTTATTATGATATACCTACCTATTAGAGAGGGAGCCAGCACGTTTCAGACCTTCGTTATTTTATAAAAGCTGAAAATTCCTCTGCGTATGTTCCCAATAGAGATAAGAACGATCCCCGACTATGAAATTTGAATCTTGGTGGCTTTGGGAGATATCAGGTAGTAAAGGTGCATACATTCTGAGGATACTTTCGTCATAAGTAGTATAAAAGCTGAGTTTACATATTATGTTACTTGGGGACCTACAAGAAGATGTTTCCTCAGCAGTCAGACACTTCCGATAGTTCCTCCCCGTGTCAGACACCCTTAAATTATAGTAAATTATGAGTATATTTTCGTCATAGTATAAAAGCTGAGTTTTATATATGTTACTTGGGGACATATCAGAAGATGTTTCCTCAGCAGTCAGACACTTCTGATAGTTCTTACGCCCTGTCAGACGCTTTAAAAATCTGCCGTAGGTAGGTAGGTAGGCGAACTTTGATGAAACCATACTTTTTTACGGGATATAAAGTAGCCTGCGTGTTAATCCAGGCTATAGTCTATCTTCATTCCAAATTTCAGCCAAATCGGTTCATTATTTGTAGCGTGAAGACGCAATACGTGAATTTCAGGTTTTCAAAATATTTCAGGAACCATGAATTTTTACGGGATAAAAAGGAGCCTATAAGTTAATGCAGAGTATAGTCTATCTTCGTTTCAAATTTCAGCGAAATCAGTTCATTAGTTGTGGCGTGAAGAAGCAATAGGTGAATTTCAGTTTTTCAAAATCCTGCGGGAACCAAAGACTTTTTATGATATAAATAGTAGTATATGTGTTAATCCAGGATATAGACGATCTACATTCCAAATTTCAGCCAAATCGGTTCATTAGTTGTGGCGTGAAGAAGTAATGCGTGAATTTCAGGTTTCCAAAATATTTCTGAAACCATGAATTTTTACGGTATAAAAAGTAACCTATAAGTTGATGCAAAGTATAGTCTATCTTCGTTCCAGATTTTAGCTAAATCAGACCATTAGTTGTGGCGTGAAGAAGTAATGCGTGAATTTCAGGTTTTTTAAATATTTCTGGAACCATGAAATTTTGCGGTATAAAAAGTAACCTATATGTTGATGCAAAGTATAGTCTATCTTCGTTACAAATTTCGGCTAAATCAGACCATCAGTTGTGGCGCGAAGAAATAATAGCTGAATTTCAGGTTTTTAGGAACCATGGACTTTTACGGAATTGAAAGAAGCCTATATATATAAGGCTAAACTTTGGATGAACACATTTATGCTACTATTTATCTCATAAAAATCCATGGTTCTCGCAGGATTTTGTAAAACTGAAATTCACGTAGTGCTTCTTCACGCCACAACTAATGGTCTGATTTAGCTGAAATTTGGAAAAAAGGTAAACTATACTTTGCATCAACTTATAGGTTACTTTTTATACCATAAAAATTCATGTTTCCAGAAATATGTTAAAAACCTGAAATTCACGCATTACTTCTTCACGCCACAACTAATGGTCTGATTTGGCTAAAACTTGGAACGAAGATAGACTATACTTTGCATCAACTTATAGGTTACTTTTTATACCGTAAAAATTTATGGTTACAGAAATATTTTGTAAACCTGAAATTCAGCTCTATTATTTCTTCACGCCACAACTAATGAACCGATTTGGCTGAAATTTGAAATGTAGATCGACTATGCCCTGGATTAACACATATACTACTATTTATTTCATAAAAAGTCCATGGTTCCAGCAGGATTTTGAAAAACTGAAATTCACGTATTGCTTCTTCACGCCACAACTAATGAACTGATTTCGCTGAAATTTAAAATGAAGATAGACTGTAATCTGCATTAACTTAAAAGCTCCCTTTTATCCCGTAAAAATTCATGGTTCTCGAAATATTTTGAAAACCCGAAATTCACGTATTGCGTCTTCACGCTACAACTAATGAACCGATTTGGCTGAAATTTGGAATGAAGATAGATTATAGCCTGGATTAATACGCAGGCTACTTTATATCCCGAAAAATGTATGGTTTCATCAAAGTTCGCCTACCTTATACCTACCTAACTACGGCAGATTTTTAAAGCGTCTGACAGGGCGTAAGAACTATCAGAAGTGTATGACTGCTGAGGAAACATCTTCTGATATGTCCCCAAGTAACATATATAAAACTCAGCTTTTAGACTATGACGAAAGTATACTCATAATTTACTACAGTTTAAGGGTGTCTGACACGGGGAGGAACTATCAGAAGTGTCTGACTGCTGAGGAAACATCTTCTGATAAGTCCCCAAGTAACATATGTAAAACTCAGCTTTTATACTATGACGAAAGTATCCTCAGAATGTATGCACCTTTACTACCTGATATCTCCCAAAGCCACCAAGATCCAAACTTCATAGTTGGGGATCGTTCTGATCTCTATTGGGGACATACACAGAGGAACTTTCAGCTTTTATAAAATAACGAAAGTCTGGAACGTCTTGGCTCCCGGTCCATATACTTTAATAGAGAAAAATGGCGAAAACTACTATTAACTTTTATCGCTCTTATTCCCTATCAAAAACTAGTTAGATGTCAAAATTACAAATTTATTCCTGGGTTAACTAACTAACTAACCCGGCGTCACTGCAAGCGGGTTTTAAGCTTGGGTACATTGTGTGGTCCAATAATTATGTAGACACGTTTTCAGAGAAAGCATAGTCGACGAGCGTAGCGTCATTCGTAGCAAGTTCGTAGCACGGTTTCATTGTCAGTCATGCACTAAGAACGTTATATGCGCGACGTTAGGGTGTCGCTACGAGGAGCCACTAGTTTAGCTTTTTTTATTTATTTAACTTATAAAAAATAAAATAAAACGTAAATGTAACCCTGTACGCTAAGTCCGAGTTTTAATTCCTTTGATCGTAATAGTAAACAATGACATCACAGTAAAATGAACCATAATAGTATTGAATTAGAGCTCCATTTCGTGAATGTATTCTTATAGAATAGAATAGAAATGTTTTTTATTCAAATAAACTTTTTTACAAGTGCTTTTGAATCGTCGATGAGTCTACCACTGGTTCGGAAGGCCCGAAATGCCCGAATGATCGAAATACGTTTACGTATACGAAAACGATCCATATTAAAATCGTCTGTTTTGAATTTGTGACTTTAAATCAATACCATTATGGTTCATTTTATTTTGATGCTAATTTCATCGTTTACTTTTACGATCAAACGAATTTAAACTCGGATTAAGCGTACTGATGAAGATGATGAATGAATATAATGAGGGAATGACGTACATACACTCGTAGAATCCTTTCGTTGTCTATCTATCTATACTTATAAAAAGACTGATGATGATGACTGACTGATGGACTGACTGACTCATCTATCAACGCACAGCCTAAGCCATAAGAGTTAGAAACTTGAAATTTTGGGAGTAGGTTCCTTTTACGACGTAAGCACGCCACTAAGAAAGGCTTTTTGAAATTCCAACCTCAAAGGGGTTAAATAACGGATGAAAGTTTGTATAAAAGTCCGGCGTCTATGAAGTAATATCCATTCTTTTTTTAAAAAGAATATCAGCCAAGTTGAAGTTGACTAATATTCTCCTCTCCCCTCCAATTAAGCGGAGAGCTTGTGTTAGGAGTGGGTACGACAATAGTGCAACGGGTGGGATTCGAACCTGCGACCTTTCAGTTTTCAATCCGCACCTTTAACCGTTGGGCTATTGAGGCTTTGATCCATTAAACTTAATATTTTGCCTTTGGATTAAAAACAATGACGCGTTTCACAGTTAAGCTATTGCATAGCTTTTATCGCGGGCTTCAAGCGCGGCGACCGAATCAAGAAATTCCGTTACGAAAATAAACCTAACACCCCGTCGTTTTCGGCAGATTTCGGCACGGTGTTTGTGTGCGTGCGTCTAGAAAATGCTATGCAATAGCAGTGGCAGTCCCCGAGTGCCACACGTATTTTTTTTAGATCTAATCCAAAACCTAATTCCAAAAGTCGCAGTACAAAGTAATAAAACGAATCAATTTCCACAGGTACCGGATACGTTCTTCGTGAACGAGAAACAGTCGTATTTTCATATCGCAACGACAAGCAACGAGTTCATACGCATCCACCATTCCGGATCTATTACGCGTAGTATAAGGTATGTTTTATTAGTGTTTAGACTAGGTGAGGTGAGAAGCAGTGGTAGCCTAGTGGTTAGGACTGTGGTCTCCTAGTCGGGGGGTCGCAGGTTCGATCCCGGGTACGCACCTCTGACTTTTCGGAGTCAAGTACGTTCAAGCAATTAAATATCACTTGCTTCAACGGTGAAGGAAAATATCGTGAGGAAGCCTGCACATCTGAGAGTTCTTCATTATGTTCTCGAAGGTGTGTGAAGTCCGCCAATTCGCATTGGGCCAGCGTGGTGGCCTATGGCCTATAACCCTTCTCTGAGAGGAGACCTGCGCTCAGTAGTGAGCCGTTGATGGGTTGCTAATAATGATGATGATGATGAGATTAGGTGACCTCGCACCGGGAAGAGCAGTGTTGGCAGACCTCCCACCAGGTGGACCGACGACATCAAACGAGTCGCAGGGAGCCGCTGGATTGAGGCGGCGCAAGACCGAGACTTGTGGAAGTCCATGGAAGAGACCTTTGTCCAGCAGTGGACGTCTATCGGTTGATAAAGAAGAAGAAGAAGATTAAGCGTACCCTTTTAGCGCTTAAAAGGAGCCTACGGTACTGTACGTTCAATTTGACAATTCAACCTCGTAGTAAATTCGTCTATGGTTTTCAGTAAAACAATAGAATAGAATAGTGTTTAACCCCCGACGGAATAAACGGGGTGTTATTAGTTGGACGTTTGTATCTATTCTGTGTGTGATTGATTTGAAATTTTGTGTAGGTACCTGTTACTTTGGATTATTTCCAAGGAATGTTGACCTTGAGTATCATGTAGTCTGCGGGATACCCAACTCCGGAGCAACTTACAGCAGATACAGTGTGTTTGGGTTCATTAGAATATTCTCAAGACAAGGGTACCTCCCCTACATGTATAGTGGGAATGATTTTTTTCCATGGGTGGGTGGGTTTTGTATTGGTGTTTCAATAATATTGTGGGTGTGGGAACACCATTTTTCGATTCAGGTTTGAATCCGTTTGTGAAATATGATATTTTAAAGTGCTAAATTTTATTAGAGTCAAATGACGCCCCCCCCCCCCCTCTGCCCCCCAAACGGTTGTTTATAGGATACTTACGTGAAAAAATTCACAGCAGTAGTATTAAAGAGTTTTATAGGAAAACTATCACAGCTAAGTAGGGTTCATAAGTTAAGGGTTATATATCTGTTTTTACTAGGTTAGGTACACGTAGTGTAAGTTGCATATTTTGTAGTATATTATAGTATTCAAACCATGGAACTCAAAATAATATATTCAACATTCATAAATAAAATAAAAGCACTATCCTAGGTCAGCAATAATATTTGTGCCTTGCAACTACGGAACCCTATACTGCGCGTGGCCCGACACGCACTTGGCCGGTCTTTTTTTTAAATTTACACTTGTATTCAAATAAAAAGTTTCATACATAACATTTGCTTCTGTATACTCAACTGAATCTACTACTGGTTCGAAACAGCTGCCTTAGCCATGTTGACTATCCTATTATTTCCTATTTTCCTATTAATATTATAAATGCGAAAGTTTGTGAGGATGTTTGGATGGATGGATGGATGGATGTTTGTTACTCTTTAACGCGACAACGAATGAACCGATTTTGCTGAAATTTGGCACAGACATAGATTATAGTCTGGAATAGCACATAGGCTACTTTTTATCCCGGAAAAGCAAACAGTTCCTGCGGGATAGCATCGCTATTTTTTACGCATTTGTAGTTCAAAATACGCGCAATGGAGTTTTAGATTGACGTGATTTTTTCTGCACTGGTGAAGTTAAGGGCCTGAAAAATGACAAAGGCTAGTTTTTATCCCGGGAAAAGAAACGGTTCCTGCGGGATATTAGTATGCTACTTTCACATATTTATCCTTCAGTTAGACGCCAACGGAGTTACAGATTGACGTGGTTTTTTGATAGGCATAGTTGAGGACCTGAAAAGTGACAAAAGCTACTTTATATCCCGGGAAAACAAACAGTTCCTGCGGGATTACCGCATGCTACTTTTCACGTATTTATCTTTTAATTACGCGGCAATTACGTATGTATGTCAGTATGTATGTATGTATGTATGTATGTATGTATGTATGTATGTATGTATGTATGTATGTATGTATGTATGTATGTATGTATGTATGTATGTATGTATTTCCCCACTTCCCCACTTTTCAATTTCCCCACTTCTATTTAACATCTACACAGAGCTAATAATGAGACGCACTCTCGAGAACTGGACTGATGGAATCTCGATTGGAGGGCTGAAAATCTCGAACTTGCGATACGCGGATGACACTACCCTATTCACGACTAGTATCGGCCATATGGAAGAACTCCTACAAAAGATGGAAAACGTCAGTCTTGAATTTGGCCTTAAAATCAATCGCAGCAAAACTAAAGTTATGATTGTCGATCGCATTAACAATAACTCGCCGGAAGTGACACAAATCGCGAATTGTCAAGTGGTCCAATCATACATTTATTTAGGAGCATTAATTTCGAACAACGGGGGCTGCATAGATGAAATAAAACGACGTATGGCGATATCTAGGACAGCCATGGATAAGTTGCGGAAGATATGGAGGAACCGTAATATAACAAAGGCCATTAAGACCCGGCTAGTTAGAGCGCTTGTGTTCCCCATATTCCTCTATGCTTCGGAAACGTGGACCCTGCGAGAAAGTGAAAAGAAGAGAATAGACGCTCTCGAGATGTGGTGCTGGAGAAGAATGTTGAGAGTGTCCTGGACCGAATTCCGGACCAATAAGTCCATTCTCGAAGAACTCCGTATCAAGCAGCGTCTGTCCTCTATTGTGCAAGCTCGCATACTCACTTTCTTTGGTCACGTGTCAAGACGTAATGATATCTCGATTGAACGTCTAGTGGTCCAGGGAAGAGTGGAGGGCACTAGAGCACGTTGCAGATCGCCTATGAGATGGACAGACCAGGTGAGGGCTGCGGTGGATGTCCCGTTGCATGAATGCACAAGAAAGGCAGCTGTTAGAGAGGAGTGGAGGCGTATTGTGAAGCGTGCCACAACACCCAAGTGACGACCACGACCGCTCTGTCAAGAGCGTATCGACTAAGAAGAAGAATGTATGTATGTATGTATGTATGTATGTATGTATGTATGTATGTATGTATGTATGTATGTATGTATGTATTTATGTATGTATATGCGTCGCTATTTTTTACGCATTTGTTGAGTTTAGATTGACGTGGTTTTTTACACAGGTAAAGTTGAGGACCTGGAAAGTGACAAAGGCTACTTTTGTCCCGGGAACAAACATTTGAAAGAAATTTTTAATAAAAAATTCTATTTTTAAAACCGACTTCAATCGCCCGCGCCAATGGAAAGTATCTAATTTATTGTTATTTTTTAAAAAACCGCTCGACTGATTTCAATAAAATTTAAATGAGACCACTCGGGAAGTATTCCCTTTGAAACAAAAAATAATTTTCCAAATCTGGGTGCTGGGTCCTGCTCACCTAAATGGGTAATGGGTACCAAGTAGTGGCAAGCTGCCGTAAAAAAAATTCGCGCTTCCGTTTTGCTTTTAACACAACACAAAAACAAACAACAGCTACAGTACGAAGTTATTTACAAAAACTTCGTACTGTAGCTTTGTATTCTTAGATGATATCAATCTATTCACCTAATTTCACAATCGTTCGGTTTGGTTTAGGAATCACCCTCCCTTCATTGTTACACCACTGGGCTACATCATTGAACTCCAGGTACCAATTCCTCATTCTTGATGCTGCTGGGTACCGGCTGAAGAAAATGTATAAGAATAAGAATAAGAAAAATTTTATTGCTGTCTGCCACTTTCTGGCGTGCAATGTTTTTTTATAATTATCTTTATTTTATTTTATTTTATTATTTTTATTTTATATAATTGTCGATTGTGGGTTGCTATTGCAGCTCTATACCACGTAGTACGGACTAGATACTGGCGTAGTGCAACGAAAAAGCAATTTTTAAATCTTCATCATCAATTTTTAATTCTTCTCGGGCATCAGCTAGTATTAAAATAATTGTTAATGCTATAGAAAACTTTACGAAACGTATGGGAATTCTTAAAACGTTTTCGTTATGTCACGTGGTTAGAGAAAGATCGAAGTCAAGTTTACAAGTTATCAGCCCCTGTAGACAAGTAACACTTGGTTGTGTCTATTCTCTTTCTACGATAGTTGTCACTTGAAGTTTTGGCTAGAGCTAGACTAGATGGCGCTGCAGATGGTGAAAGACTGAAGTGTTTTGATAATATTTCGCGGCATTTTGTATTATAAATGTTTGAAATGCTAAAAAATCATTACAAAATGCCCCGAAATATTAATAAAACACTTCAGTCTTTCACCATCTGCAGCGCCATCTAGTCTAGCTCTAGCCAAAACTTCAAGTGACAACTATCGTAGAAAGAAATATTATCAATACACTTCTGTCTTTGATCAGCTGTAGCGCCATCTAGTCTAGCTCTAGCTAAAACTTTAAGTGACAACTATCGTAGAAAGATAATAGACACAACGAAGAATTTCTTGGCTACAGGGGGTTCACGTTCGAAAAATAGTAAGTAATAGAATTAAGCAGTTCTATCATGTTGATCACTATATCGTGCACATAAAAGTTAGCGAATGCTAGCGGTCTTTTCTCCATACAAACGCTCTCGCCTGTTTTCTCTCTGGTTTATGACCTTAGAGCAATGATTTTTTACAGTGAAATAAATATCCACCTTTTATATGTCCCTAGGTTTTCCTTTTTGAAGATACATTATCCTTATAAGCACTAGAGCTCTTACAAAACGCTCAAAATTTCTTGTTTAGACCGCTGTCAACAGACGCCTAGTGTACAAATATGAGAAGTATTAATGAAAAAAGAAAAACATAGGGACAAAGTATATATCCTTCTTATTCAGTTTATGAAATATCTTTTAAATCGGTCCAATATTGGAAGAGAAAATACATAGTAGAGGGCCAAACCTCGAATTATGTCTTTTTTCTTAGGCTATTCAGTCGGATCTGCAGTTGTTCTTATCGCACGAATTTGAGGGCGGGGACGCGAGACGTCTGCTTATATACGTACACAGATGGAAAAGTGATGCACTAGTAGTTGAAATTAATATCGATAAAATAGTGTTGTAAACTATTATCGATAACCTGTTTACATTTTTTGCATAATAATGCTCTTTAGTGGGGAATACAAATACTTTTTATGGTAGGTAATGGATACAAAATAAAATTAATATCATGTCTTTATAACTAGTGGTTCGCCCCGAACTGAGACCTCGCGGTATCCCATAATTCCCATAAGGTAGTTTTAACTATATTATATTGTAATTAAAACGCGCCGAATCTGATGACGTCAATCGTCATCTGCTTTCGTGGATGGGATGCATATTTACAATATTAAAGACAGCGCCATCTAGTAACAGTATAGTGAAGTTTTGTTAAAAACATTGATGCCCATTAAAACTCAAATAATTTCGTTTCTTTATAATATTTATCTAATCTTAGTATTTGTTGTTCAAGTACAGAATATAACTCAAATTATGTGTAAGTTTCAAGTTTTAAAACAAAGTGGTTTTAGAAATCTAGCCTCGAATACAATCTCCACTTTGAAAGCCCCCCATTTCGTATGGGAGCCCCCCTGAAATAAAGATTTTTATAACTTTTTAAGCCATTTTCGGCTGGAGGCCATCGGTTTACATATCATATCTAAAATTGAAGTAATTACGTTCAGTAATTCAGAAGTTATAAGGCTGTGACAGACGGACGGACGGACAAGTGCAAATCGCTCTAGTAAACTCAGAGACCTTCGCTTCGCTCGGTCGATTAACTAGCGCAGTGAATGAATCAAAATGTATGAAACACACTTTATTGCTCACCACATTAAAAAGAAATAAAACTAAGAATAAACTTAAAAATAAATAATAACACATGGCAGTACAAATGGCGGCCTTATCGCTAACAAGTGATCTCTACCAGGCAACCACGTTTAAAGGATATAATGATCAAACACAAAACAAAACGAACACGAAAACATTTCTATTCTATTCTATTCTATTCTATTCTTAACATATGCATACATACCATACATAAATACCTACATATATACTTAATATATAAATTATATATCATACATACATATATAAATATATATATATATATACATACAAAGTTACACAACATTTAATATATTATACACAAGACTGGGAGAAAATACAATAAAATAAAATAAAAGATTCAATACTAAAGTAGGAATGACATAGAATTCAGGGAGGAAAGAAGTGCGCTTTGACTTGCCTTTTAAATATTGCATGTGACTGCGCACGCTTAATAGGAAGCGGTAGAGAGTTCCAAAGCCGAGAAGCTTCGATAGTGAAGGATTTAGAATAGAAGGAAGTATTATGTGAAGGTATTTTTAGGACGAGGTTGTTATCAGAACGAAGCGAGCGACAGTGAGTGTCCCTAGAAACTCAAACCGCTCTTTAAGGTAAGAAGGAGATGTGGGATTGAATAGAACACTGTATAACAGAGAAAGAATATGAGTATCCCTGCGAAGGCGAATTGGACGCCACTTGAGTTTTTCGCGAAATTCGGAAACATGGTCATATTTTCGAAGTCCAAATATGAAAAAGACTCCATCGGGAAAGGAAAACAGTCAATTGCCGGTGAATTATACGCTCAAATACTGCTACGCTTTGCTTTTTTGGGTATAGGAGTAATTTGAGCTTCTTTCCAGGAAGAGGGAAAATTTCCAGAAGAAATGGAGTAATGAAAGATGGATTTTATAACAGGAGTCAGGATATCGATTATAGGAATGATCATTTTACGACTTATGCAGTCTGTACCAAATGGCATCAGAATTGACCTCAACAATGCTTCTCCTAACATCAATGTCAGCGATTTGACTAAAAATGAAAGCAGGATCGTTAGAAGTGGGTAAAGCTGAAATTTGATTTTTTGTTCGCGATTTAATAGCGTCATTAATGGCGCAACAAGAAGAAAAATGCTTATTAAGCTGATTTAAGTCAATCTTAATGGAGTTACTATTTCGACGCGCTTTCCCAACTCCAAGAGACTTAAGAAATTTCCATACTCGACTAGAGTCATCTTCTTCGAGTATAGATTTATGAATATGGCGTCGCTGCTGATCCCTACACAACCTGTTGCAATGATTCCGAATAATTTTGTATTTTTCTCTATTATATTCTGAATTATGTGCTTTGTATTTAGCTTTCGCAATGTTTCTTTTATGCTGTGATTTTTTGATCTCCGGAGTAAGCCAAGGAGCAGGAAGATGCTTAAGTTGGACCGGTCAAATTGGGGCATATTTGTCGTAGCGTTGCGTTAGGATAGAATTAAAACTGTCCACCCTTTCATCAACACTAGCTGCAGTGGAAACAACAGACCAGTCAATCATCGCAGCATCATCTCTTAGACGATCTAAATCCATACCACTAAAATTACGAAGCAGAAGGATTCTCGATTTAGCTTTAGGGGGGCGCAATTTATACGACAAATAAATCAGATCATGATATGAAAAAGCATCAGCTCGCGCGCCGTTCGCATCCACTTAGCGCGTAGTGGCACGCTTTACGTGACCTCCCAAAACATTGCCCATGCTTAGCAACATAATGAATGGAAGAGACAAGAATAAGATCCAAAAGAGATGGAGAACAATTTGGAAGAGAGTGAGTAGCAGAAAGGGGGAGAAAATGCAGACCCGCTGCTGTAACTATTGATTTTAGTCGAACAGAGTGAGAATCGTTTTTTAAAAGGCAAGTGTTAAAATCGCCCATAATAATAGAGTGTTGATAAAGTGGAATATACCTATCTAAAAGGCCTTCAAATGTGGAATAGTAGTCAATTGTAAGGCTGGGATTGTAGAACACGCCAAGTAATAATTTGGTACCAGTAAAAGTAACTTCTATTAATAAATGCTCCACACCTGGAGTACCTTGGTCAATTGACATACTTATGTTAGTAAATGGTAAATGAGATCGAAGGTAAATGACAACACCACCGCCAACCCGAGCGGTACGATCATTTCTTATTAATTGAAAGCCCGGAAGAGCATAGGTAGGATGTGGACGACAAACATGGCTTAAGCCATGATTCAGAGATTAAAATGGCATGTATATTTTTGTTATTAAATGATGAGAGCATATCAGGGTAATGTGCAGGAATACTTTGAGCATTAATGTGGATAACATTGAAATTTTTCAGTACATCTGAGAAGTGCGAATCTAATGTTTCAGTAAGAGAAGTGATACTGTAGAAACTGGTGTTAGTACTATTCAGTCCATCAGATGACGAAAGGGAAAAAAATGAATCATCTAGGCTTACATCTTGAAATGACATAATATTATTGTGCATAAAATATTAATAATAATAATAAATAAATATGTAACACTACCATTAAATATAAATAAACGTAATAAAAAAAATGACAAATCATAATACCTACCAGCAACAACAATTCATAAAAAACATCACTACTTACAATCAATTATTAATTATTTGAGACTATTGCAACATAATTAAACTTAATGAAACAGTAGTTAAAATAAAGAAACTAAAATATCTAGAATATAGGAGTCGTAATTACACAACAATATATTAATTTAGGAAAAAGTATTTTTAAATATTCATTTATATTCTGTCTCAGTCTTATTTAGTACTTCCTAATTCCATGGGACAATATCCCTTATGAGCCATATTTTAAAGATATTTTTGAAAATCATTCACAAGAGAATATACCCAAAGTGCGAGCGGCTATTGTCAAAAACTCAATTGGGCTTCCGAGACGGTTTTGGTACTAGGGATGCATTATTTGGTTTCCAAGTGCTAATGCAGAGATGTTTAGATATGAATTGTGATCTCTATATTTGTTTTATAGACTACGAAATGCCTTTGATCGCGTACGCCATAACAAACTTATGGAGGACGTCAAAGATTTTCGTTTCATAAAGAACCTATACTGGGAGCAAACTGCCAATGTAAGAGTAGACGGTCATACATCATCCTATATAGACATTCTTCGTGGGGTACGACAAGGCTGTATATTGTCTCCCCTATTATTTAACATTTACGCTGAGGCAATTTTCTCCGAAGCACTTGACGGCATTGACGAAGGAATAATGGTAAATGGCGTACCTATAAATAATATTCGCTACGCAGATGATACCATCTTAATAGCGGATAGTATAGAAGGATTACAGTCTTTAGTCGATGTAGTTTCCTCTGCAAGCAACAGATATGGCATCAACATCAACTGCAAAAAGACGAAATTTATGACAATCAGCCGTACACCTGTGCAGAACACTTTCTTGTATCTCAACCGTAATGCCTTGGAAAGGGTCCAACGATATCGATACTTAGGGACTATGATAGAGGAAACCGGTGATCACAGTCTGGAAATATGGTGCCGTATCGAGCAGGCAAGAAGCGCTTTTACAAAGTTAAAAAGAGTGCTCTGTAATCGTAATTTAAAAATATCCCTTCGGATGCGGGTAGCGCGTTGCTATGTTTTCTCCGTGCTGTTGTACGGGGTCGAGGCCTGGACACTAACGCAAGCGATGAGTAACAAGCTGGAAGCGTTCGAGATGTGGGTGTACAGGCGGATGCTTCGAATATCATGGAGGGATCATGTTCGCAACGCCACCGTATTACAAAGGATGGGAAAGAATATGGAGTTACTCAAAAGTGTCAAAAGGAGAAAACTGGAATATCTGGGCCACATATTGAGAAATTCCAAATATGACCTGCTCAAACTCATTATACAAGGCAAAATAAAGGGCAAAAGAATACCTGGCCGAAGACGAACATCCTGGCTTAAGAACCTTCGCCAGTGGTTTAACATGAGCTCAAAGTCATTGTTTAGGGCAGTGGTAAACAAGATACAATTAGCCTTAATGATTGCCAACCTTCGGTAGAAGATGGTACTGCAAGAAGAAGAAGAATTCCATGGTCTCATTGTCTATGATGGATTTATGGTTGATCATGGAACTAGGAATTACGACTTAAGTGGTTGATTGTATCATGACAGTAGCTTTGTCAAACTATAATTATGACATTGACATTTGACACATAGAATTCAATTTGACAGCTTGACGGTAAAAAGTAAATGTCTAATTTTGAATTTGAAAGTTCACGAAATAAATTATGCATACCCGCACTATTCAAAAATATAAAATAAAGTGACTCAGATTGCTTAACTCTGACTTACTTCCTAACAATCCGTTTCGACCTTACCGCCTCATTCACCACTGGTTTAGCGGTCTTCGGTACTTGAGAAGTGACTTTGGAACAAGAAGTGGCCGCTGAGAAGGCAGGAACCTGATCATCACTGCGCAGTCGAATGGCGTCAACCTCCGCCTTGGAGGTCACCCGGTGGCGCTTGCCGTCGCATCCGATTATTATGATGAGCCCTTCTCTCGTCCAGCACTTTGATACTCCAAACTTCTGCCTTGCAGCCATGAAGGCATTGTGCCGGTCTTTTGTTAAGAACTCAGACAAAGTTATACCTGTACCCTTGAGAGCAGTTCTTGCAAACCAGACCTGATTCTTCACTGTTTGGTCCTGGAATTTCAGCAATATAGCCCGAGGCTTGCCAGCCTTAGGCTGACCCAAACGCCGGCAGCGGTTAAAACAATCATCCTGCAAGTTGGGTAATTTCAGATGAGTGGACAAGGAAGCACTCACTGTGGCTGACAGATTACTATCGTTGCCCTCTGGGATCCCGTGGATCAGGAGCATCTTCCGCCTTCTCCGCATTTCTAGCTGATCAGTTTGTCGCGCCAGTACTTCTACCTGCTGCTGCAGACCGGCAAGTGCAGATAACACAAAAGAACGGAACTCATTAAACTGACCAGATATGTTAGCAGTGGGACTCGTTGCAGGAATTGCCCCCTGTAGACTCTTCTGAAATTCAGCCATTTGAGTGTTGAAATGCTCAGTCAGTGATTGCCTCCCTTGCCTTTGAATGGCCTCCATAGTGAATGTGCTTTGGTGATGTGTTTAACAATTAAATCCTTCAGTCACGTTGTTAAGTATGGACTATGGATTATTTGGTTGGAGTTAAGGCTGGTAAGTACAAAAACACTTAGTACATATAAATATTTAAACTTTAAACAATTTTACTTAAATAAAATAACTCCACACCCAAAAAAATACGTGTGCGCTTTTTTAGCGCAATTAGAAGGCCTGCCGCCTGAGGCCATAAGCCTACTTTGTCGTATTAAACATTAGTTTACAAATTGCGACAAAGTCAAACCAAATTAAATTTGAATTTCGCGGGCAGACCCATGTCTTACAGATTTGCAGGTACCAGAAAGGGCACCTGTGTCAAAAATTAAGATAGATATATTTATTGCTAGAACACTATGTGATAAAATTATTCGTGGTGAAAACTATTCATACGCGCAGGCGTTGTGATACAGAAGCGTGATCTTGTGTACTACCGCGCCATCTGTTGGTACAGTGCCACAAGTATAAGTTGGCGGTGGCGTTTTGAGGAACTAATTCGGTCATCCAATTTTTATACTCCATAAAATTAACTATTGGATTTCGTTGTGTGCTGTTGCTTTTATTGTGTAAATTAAAAATGTTTTTTTCCAAATTTAGTCTCATGTTATAATTTATATACCTACAATGGCAATAGTAATGTTGAGCGTAGTGTTGAGCACAGTGGCGCACAGCCGCGCCAAGTTATACTTGTCGCACTGTACATATTATATGTATATTATATATGTAACTAGCTGATGCCCGCGTCTTTGTCCGCATGGATTTAGTTTTTAAAAATCCCGCGGGAACTCTTTCATTATCCGAGATAAAAAGTAGCTCTCCCGGTCTGAGGAACCACTACTACATCCATTACTATACCCATGCAAAAAATAGCATCAATCCGCTGTTCTGTTGCGACGTGATTGAAGGACAAACCAACAAACAAACAAACACACTTTCGCATTTATGATATCAGTAATGCTTTATTATAACACTTTTTATAATTGGTAATTTTTTTACCATACTTAAACAAAGACAAAATTACGTTTAGCTGTCATTTACGTTTTGTTATTCCATGTCAGATGCGTTTTTGTTATACTGCGTTTTATGACATGACGGAAACGCGGTCGAACGGGATAAAAAGTATCCTATGTCCGTCTCCTGGTTCTAAGCTCACCTCTCCACCAATTTTCAGCCAAATCGGTTATCGGTATATATATATATAGAAGATATAGATGTATAGATTATGTTTATTACAAAAAAAATTAATACAAAACCGTAAGTTAGATAGACATAGATAGCTAAAATTCTCTTAACACCCTGTAGTAAAACGACGTAACCCTATTGCGTTTGGGCTCGATTGATTGACAAGTACTCTGGTCCTAGATGATATCCAGGGTCTGATGATGTAGCTACTAAAAGCTTGTTTTTTAGGGTTCCGTACCTAAAGGGTGCCAACGGGACTATTACTAAGCCTCCGCTGTCGGTCCTTTGTATCTCGTAAACTGTAATAGATAGACAGTTGAAATTTTCACAGACAAGAGTGTGTCTATGGCCGCTATAACAACAAATCGATGTCTCCTACGTATAGTAAGTCATCTGCAAAATAATCTAATTTTTAAGGAGAGCTTGTCAAAGATAAAATGTTTAGAACTTTTTTATTATTTGTACTAAGCATTATGATTTTTTCATGTTTGTTTCTTGATAACTATTTGGTTTATTAGGTATTTAAATGATAAATCTAATATTTAAATTTTCTGTTAAATTGTAGCTGTTCAGTAGGCGTCAAACAAAACATAACCATTTTTGAGATAACTACCACTTACACTAGTATACAATGTGTGTAGCTAAAAGCGATAATTTTCAATATAAAAAAAGTAATTTACACAATCAATCATTGAAATAATAGATTTGATGTAATTTTATGGATTTTTGGATTAAAAAACTATGATTTAATCTATCTTCTATCTAAATATATAAAAGGCAAAGGTGACTGACTGACTGACTGACTGGTCTGTCAACGCACAGCTCTAACCACTGGACGGATCGGGCTAAAATTCTGCACATAGATAGTTATTATGACGTAGACGTCCGCTAAGAAAGGATTTTTGAAAATTCCAACCCCAAGAGGGTTAAATGGGGGTTGAAAGTTGGTATAAAAGTCCGTCATTTATCAAATTATTTTTCATGTAATATCCATGAAACTTTGATTTTTGGGCTTTCGATAAAAAAATAAGAAATACGTGTCTCGCAAATTTTGAAAATTCCACACCCAAAGACTTCAAATAGGGGATGAAAATTTGTATAAGAGTCCAGATTTTTAAGTTAATTTTCAAGTAATATCCATGAAACTTGGTACTTTAGCTTTCATCTTCTAAATATATAAAAGGCAAAGGTGACTGACTGACTGACTGACTGACTGGTCTATCAATGCACAGCTCTAACCACTGGACGGATCGGGTTGAAATTTTGCACACAGATAGTTATTATGACGTAGACGTCCGCTAAGAAAGGATTTTTGAAAATTCCGACCCCAAGAGGGTCAAATGGGGGTTGAAAGTTTGTATAAAAGTCCGTCATTTATCAAATTATTTTTCATGTAATATCCGTGAAACTTTGATTTTTGGGCTTTCGATAAAAGAATAAGAAATACGCTTTTCGCAAATTTTGAAAATTCCACTCCCAAATACTTCAAATAGGGGATGAAAATTTGTATAAAAGTCCAGATTTTTAAGTTAATTTTCAAGTAATATCCATCAAACTTGGTATGTTGGCTTTTTACGGAGATACGAATCGCGTTAAGTTGAATTTTAATTACCAATAAAAATCTAACTTAACGTGAGCTAACCAACCGCTAAGAAACCATTTTTTGAAAATTCAACCTCTAAGGGGGTAAAATAGGGGTTTGAAAAATCTAACTTAACGTGAGCGAAGCCGCGGGCAAAAGCTAGTTGATAATAAAATAGTTGATCCAGTTTCTTACGATTATTACCACTAATATGCGTAGTATATGAGCGTATGTGCATATAAGCAACTAAGCTAAGCTATAAGGGCATAAAATAATACTATTTCTGTTTCATATTGGTTTTATATATCACAAATACAAACCAACACTTTTTTAAATCTTTATAAGACTTATAAGGGCAATATTTTTTATTTCAAAACAAAAGAAAAAATCATTTAAATATTTCCTTTAAATAATCCAAAACCTTTTCTTCGTAGTTCTATTTACTTTTCATAGTACTAATTACTTTTATAAAAATCTGGAGTATCTCTTTCATACAAAAAACTATGAAAACAATGTTTATCTTTTCTTAATCAAAAGGTCCATAAATTATTTAATAATAAAATATCCATGTACTAGGACTAGTTTAAATCAGAATCTTCAATAAAAAAACATCTGATGCCCGTTTTCTACAACTAAGCCTAAATCTTTCCCTAGTAGAGTCAAACAGACTCTTTTTCAAACTTTTGTGGGCATAAGTATCGTAAACGTAAAAAAAGAAAAGAAACTTTTTATGGGTTCTATAGTGTTTTATTCAAGTATTTACTACTTCTTACTGAGATGATTTACAGCTTCCATCATCATGCATAGGACTAAGGTAATTAACTCCCAGATGTTATGTTGAATAACCAAACAGTCTTTAACATTACCCGTGGTTATGGTGGCTGTAAGGCTTCCAATACGTCAGATAATAAATTATCGAAAAAAAATTCAACATATTATGCCGTGAAAAGTGGTTTCATTTAGATCTTATATTCGCGCAAATATCATGTGTTCTTTGGTTTATTTTGGCAGTCAATCCGGCTATTAGAATGGTTTCAAAATTGTAGTTTTTTTGTAATGAAAATTGTAATGAAATCAAATTTTCATTGCTCGTTTTATCTATTATAATTTTACAGATTTTATTCCATGATATTTAGCTTCCATCACCCGCAACTGTCAATTATTGCAGTTTATTAGACATGGAAGTAGGTTTTAGATGTGCTTTATAGTCCAGAATCATTTTCACTGAAATTTCAGTGACTTCATAGAGCCTTCCATCTGTTTTAGCCCATTGAATGGCAGTACACCTACCACAGGTAGGGTGAACAAATTAGCTTATCTTTAGTTTGATTTTCTATCTAGGCAGGCAAGGAATCAGCAAGTTTCCTTCATTCTGGGTGTGACCGACAGCCAGAAAATTTGTAACATGCTAAAATACTAATCTGTTTTGTTTCTGGCCTTCTACAAGTATTGTCAGACCAGAAATGATAATCTTTGATACCTTTATCAAAAACCATACCCGTACCATATTCTTAGTCTCAATTTTGTAACCAAAGCTTGCTATAAACATTTAAACATTTTTGTACTTAACTCAAACTTTCAAAACATGAACCTAAAACCACTTAATTTCCTTCTTCCTCCTCTTTTAATTTTCTCGCAATATTATTTTCTTTAAAAAGCTTTCTTGTCCTCATTTTCTTCTGAAAATGAAAAACCAGAAAGCTAAGCAAAATAATAAAAATTACTTTTCATTATCTTATTATTATAATATTATACAACTTTATGGCATACACGATCAAAAAATATATAATATGTACACACATTTTGTATTAGACAGTGGCTAGTTCTTAATCTTGAATGTATTATTTTTGTTTTTATTGTCATAATCTGTTTTGTGTTTAAATAAATTAATTTATATTTTTTTAAGCTTATAAAAACTTATATTGAAATTCTTGTTCATAATAACACGATTCTGACGTAGATTAGAAACTCGAGCGGAGTAAATAGTTGGATCAAGTCACCGCTTGTAGAAGTTAAACTTCTTAGAAAACGCTGTACACTGATGCAACTTGTAGTTGTAGCTTTCCGCTCATGCTAGCTCGTCGCGCCCGCTCCACGTATAATACAGGATTCCTGTAGTTACCTCAGTTTACAACGTACAGAAATCGTAAGCAGCTCAACTTGAACCAGTATCTATTTGCATTTTTGAAAGTTTTGTAACCTAGGCTGATAAATAAGATCTTTCATTATCAAATCCATCAAAAAGTCAGAATACCTAAAAGTGCTAGTGACTCAATATACGTAGGAGACAACGAAATAATAAAAAATTCAAGTAAATTAAAAAATAAAGAGGCTCCCATACATGAATAATAATATATAAAAATTCTTTTAAAAAATACCGTCTTCAAACGCCACTGAAAAGTATAAAATAATTTCAGTTTGTACACGTATGTTGAAGTCGGGTGGGCCTAAATAGGATAAGGAGGATAGAAGAATTTTTATATATTATTATTTTAAGCTTTTGCGTGTAGCTTAAGCTTCATAGGATAAATCTACACACTCTCTGATCGCGAGCGATTTGTTTCTATTCATTGAGGAGTTCCGTCCTCTATCACCGAAAATATTCATCAGATCTTCACTAAATTTGCAGCATCAGCTGATCAGCTCAAATCACCATTGCATTCTATGTATAATCAAATACTGATCAAAACGAATCCAAACACGACATATATCTGCTATTATTTTTTCAAGAGTGTACTAGTGTGCTGGATATCCTGGCTGCAGTTTCAGCTTCATCATCAGAGCCATTCCATGGATATCATTTAAGACTGCTTATCAACGAATGAAACGAGCCCAAACTAAATATGGTTACTTAGTTTCATTACAGAGTGCTCATACCCACCGTTCAGCTTTATCATCAGACCCTGTATATTATCTAGGACCAGAGAACTTCTCAAGACGAATCAAACGAGCCCGAACTCCCTGGTGTTACATCGTTTTACTACAGAATTCCCATAGCCATCTTCCGCCTCCATCATCAGATCAGCTCCATGTTACATGTTATGTACTAGGCATGGTTAAAAGTCTACACATACTCTGATCGCGAGCAATTTCCTCTCATTCATTGAGGAGTTCCGTCCTCCATCTACGAAGATATTCATCAAATCTTCACCAAATTTAAATGGGACCTACCTGCAGATACGCCCTTTCAAATAAAAAAAAATTATTGAAATCAGTTAAGATTTTTTGGAGATATGGATGAACATCGACAAAAACAAAATACGTGTTGAATTGAGAACCTCCTCTAAGTCGGTTAAAAAGCAGTCGGAGGAGTGAAATTTCTATATATTATTCTAATATTTATGGACTATAATATAGTGCATTTTAACAAAAAATACAGAAAGCACCGACTTATAATGCGGTTTGTAAGTTGTGACCAAAACAAATGAGCATTTTTGCCTCATAATTTAGTACCATCTAAGAACTAAGATACCTAAATATCTAGTATTGGCGGAACCTTATTATTTTTACAAAAAAACTACAAAGTAAGGAATTCTTCATTTAGCAAATATCCGTTACTCAATAATTGAATAATTAATACAACACAAGTAGGTATAAGGAGACTTGACCGGCGTGATAACTCAAAGCAGAATGGCGCCTGACGTCGATACTTGTTGGCTTTTATGGAATTGACGAACGGCGTACTCGGTAGTTATTATAAAAATCTACCCTCAGCTAACACTAGTTTAAATAATAGTGATTTGATCATAATATCAGGAACGGCTCGTGCGACTCGATTACGTCACACGCGCGAGGCGGGAGCGCGCGTCACAGCACGCACACCCTGTCAACTTACACACACATGAATAGGGCGGTCGGACGACGCCGACGCCGCGCCGAGCGCTCGCGGAGCGACAGCGATAGATTCTTCAAATACCTAATTTTCAAAAGTCTCTCCAACCAAATGCCCTCTTAAGATTCGAAGTCTAAGGGCCGATTTCACCCACGGAATCCTCTTAAGAGCCACAGGTTGGCCTACGTGAAATAAATAATTTTGAATTTTATTTTTTTTGGATAATAAGTCTTATATCCCAGCGTAAATTTGATATATTTGGACAGTATTTTCAGTACAAAAACTAATAGAAAGCCTAGTTTATTCCTAGGATAAACGTCACTCGACGTTGGTGAATTCGACACTAAGTTTTTAAACACTATGTAAACGATTGCCAAAGCCTTATAGAAAATGCTTAAAAATGGCGAATTCTGAATCAGCTGAACCAAGACAGAAGTGCACAGAGGGTCAGACGGAAAAACCGAACCGAAGTCACGGGCAAAAGCTAGTATTATATTATAATTAGTTACTATATTTAAAAATATTATACATTTGTTCCAGATTAACTATCACAGCATCGTGTCCAATGGATTTGCAGTATTTCCCGATGGATAGACAGCTGTGCAATATCGAAATTGAAAGCTGTAAGTTGACAATCACATAAATACAACGAACTTTTCGCTTCTATTAGTTGTTTTGATTTGAATTTCACTCTTGCTACCTGGCTTGAGAAAAGACAATATAAATAATGAGACACGGATACCATTGAAGTGTATCGTGAATGTGCAAACTTCATGAGGCTTTCATTTTGTAGATTAACAACCTTGTAAGCAAAATAACGCTTTAAACTCTTTTCTCGTACGGCGCTAAAAGTCTCAACGTCGCTACCCACTTTAGCTTTGGTAGAATCGTGCACGTTTTCACCGGCCATAACTAAATCATCCCCTAAGTACGAGTCGATTTACGTAGGTTGCCCCTAAATAAAATCATTTAACCAATGTCATTTCCGCGTTTAGAAATTGATGTATATGAGCATGGAACTAGGTTTCTAGTTCCATGTATAAGAGTATGTACCTAAAGATATGGCGGTAAGAACACTCACTTTGTTCAACTAGAATGTACTGCAGTCCTTATAGAATAGAATAGAAATATTTTATATTTGACTTGAAGACTTTTTGACGTAATAACGTCTTATAAATCGATGAACACCGGCTGCACACACGAAAAAGTGTCACGTTCCGCCTGAGCCTGAGGGTGCAAGCTAGAGCGCGGAACAAGCGATAGAGAGGCACGATTGGCCCAAGCGTTGGCTTGTGACGTTATCACGTAAAACTATCGTCCGTAATCCGACTTTACAGACAACCATTTTTTACAAGTGCGTTTGAATCGTCGATGAGTCTACCACTGGTTCGGAATGCTCTTCCTTACACGTCTTAGTGTGTCTTGGCATTCGTGATGTGTGAACAGGCGTTATTAATGCGATAAAACTTTTTAAACATCTGATTGTGAATTAAAAATCCAACAATACTTATATATTATTCATAAAGGCAACAAAAAAGTATATAGTTCGGCCGTTTAGAGAATGCGTTCCTGACACCGATCGAAAAATATTGTTTACCAAGTTATTTGACACTCAGTTTGGCACAAAATTATAACATTAATTGATTATTGATAAAATAATGTTGTTTTAATTCTCATCAATTGTTAAAACGGTAAACAACCAGCAATAATATTTTTATCGTAACTGCAACGCCATTACAAAGTTACGTCGTCAGTTCAATCGCGACGTGTCAGGAACGCATTCTCTGACCGGCCGTAGTTTAGTTGATTTAGTGAATAATTAATTAGATTGTTGTGAGGGTACCATCACTGTAGTATACAGTTCAATTTAACAAAGCGAGTTCGGACCGCCCGCCATCCATATCTATACATATAGGTAGGTACATGGACGCGTTTAGGTGTTCCCTAAAGGTTCGTGAAAATAAAAAATAAATATTTAAAAAAACCAGTGTGCTTAAGGCCGCACGGCAGAAGTGAAAACTTTATTGGCAATCGCAATCAATTTATATACTCTAATTAATCTAATCAATTTATATATGGCAGCTCAGTCTCACTCACTCTCACATAGTGAAAATGAGTGAGACAACAGAAGAGCAGCTGACTGTATCTTTCTCGCTCGGGTACACTCGGCGGTCCCGAGTTCACCCAATCGAGCCTTTCACCTCAGAGCGTGAAGAAATAAATATAAAGTAAATTAACAGAAAGCATCACCTAAGCTTAGAAAGCCCGTAAAAGTTGGGGAAAGTTGGTGAAAACGGGCATCAGTCATCCATTCTTACGATACGGTTGAATTGAAAAAACCCAGTGCGGCGGGCGTTTATTTTATCGTTCCATATCTCTGCATGGTACAGTCGGCTACACCATGCGGGACATCCGGTACAAATGGAACGAGGGGCCCAACTCTGTGGGGGTGTCCAGCGAGGTGTCGCTGCCGCAGTTCAAGGTGCTGGGCCATCGCCAGCGAGCCATGGAGATCTCCCTCACCACAGGTATACAGCTCTCTTGCATATCGCTCACTTGCTGCAACAACTGTTCTATCTCGAAAAAGTAATAGGTACCTAACCTAGTGATTTTGACTAGTAAGTAATGTAAAAACACTCCGACTGTAGAATGCTCATGCATTCTACATGACGTATGGTCTGTTTTTTTTACAAACGAGTACCGAAAACTTTGCGTTGCTATTGGTCCACGTAATCAACATAGAGTCCCAGACCCCACCCCTAAAATGACCCATCTCACTATTTCAGTACGGAACCCTAAAATAAACTCACAGAAGAGTTTTTCATGATTATCAAACACTAAAATAATAATTTAGAAACCTTTAGATAAGTAATTTTTTTTTTAAATCGGGATTTTTGAGACAAAACAGTGCTGCAGCAAGCTAGCGAAATCTCACCCTTCTCTCTCTGCACGTCTATCTCTTGACCGCGATCATTTTGATCTCCTTATGTGCCAGCTCAGGCGCTACGTACTTCTGAGCTCTTTACTTTTACGTTTCTTTATGCATCCCTCATCTACACAACAAACTCACTGTAGAATTTTTAACTAGTTACTAAAATGCAAACTTCATTGCAGGAAACTATTCGCGGCTGGCCTGTGAAATTCAGTTCGTGCGCTCCATGGGATACTATCTCATTCAGATCTATATCCCGTCGGGTCTGATTGTCATCATATCCTGGGTGTCCTTCTGGTTGAATCGGAACGCGACACCAGCTAGAGTTTCTCTCGGAGTCACCACTGTGCTGACGATGACGACGCTAATGTCTTCGACCAACGCCGCCCTGCCCAAAATCTCGTACGTCAAGTCGATAGATGTGTACCTGGGAACCTGCTTCGTGATGGTCTTCGCTAGTCTACTAGGTAACAAAGATATTGGACATTTCAACGATTCTACAAGAAAAGATTACAAGTGTAAATTAAAAATTTTATTTTTAAATGCAAGCTTTAAATAGCTACATCATTAGACTCTGGATATCATCTAGGATCAGAGTACTTGTTATGACGAATCAAACGAGCCCAAACTCGATGGGGTTACGTCGTTTTATTACAGAGTTCCGATAGCCATCTTCCGTCTCCATCATCAGATCAGCTCCTTGTCACAACAATATTGCATTGTCATCCGATTTACACATACATGCAAAATTTCAGCTCGATCGGAAACCGGGAAGTGGGTCTAATTCATCTTGCAAGATTTGACCCAAACAAACATTGCAAGTTAAATAAAAGCTTGTAAAAATACAGTTTTTAAACTTTTTCTTGTAAGATCGTTGAAATGTCACACGTCTACGGAAAATTGTATATAGCAGCCGTCATATTGATTGTATTCATATAAAATGTATCTTACCCGGATCATAATGAGGAATCGATAGAAAACTCATTGATCAAAATTGGCTCAGTAGTTTGTGCGCTACAGTGGAATATTCGTTATTAGTCACATACATACATACAAAGACTGTTAAAATCATAACCCTTCCTTTTCGCTTTACCGTAGTTGGGTAAAATAAAGCTTGCGTTGTTCCCCTTCTGAATTTCGAGCATTTGGTCTAAATAAGTGCAAGCTGCTTACTACGCGTAATTTGAGCCCTAATAATAACGCGTTATTTATTTCGCATAATTCATTTTCAGTACTTTTTTAATAAATAATCTATTTATAAGATGTCATACTAAATATTTTGTTTTCCTACCATAAAACACCATTAATACGGTAACGGTGGTCTTATTTTTTATTACAATCTAGCCTATGGGCTACTTAGCAACTTTAGCTATTTTAACTTATACAAAATACACACATCAAAAGTGTCTAGGGATCAAGCATTTTTATGCGGATTTCTTGAGATTGAGATGTGGCTTTGTAATAAATTTATGATTTTATAAATTTATATGGATCCTTTTTGGTGCATTTCGTAATTTCAATCAGGAACTGTCAATCAAATTCGAGTAAAAGATGAAAATCAGCTGTCAATATTTTCCCTATAAAAACATACAACGCATTGAAGACATTATTAGTGCTACTGTTTCCCTACTATTGATTAAAACCAACGTTATTATGGAGCGGCGACGTCATTTAAGCAGGGAAGAAATTCTCAGAGCCGTGGGGATGATAGAAGCTGGTTCCCGGCAACGTACTGTGGCTTTAGCTCTGAATACAAGTCAGAGTGTTATCAGTCGACTTTGGACACGTTACCGAAGCACTGGTACCGTGGCTGAGCGCCATGGAGGACGGTATCGCTGCACCACACGGAGACAAGACCGATACATTCAAATCTTAACTCGAAGAGCTCCAACAATAACCGCCATGATGTTAGCCGTGAGGCTTCATCACTCTTCAGGGAACTTAATTAGCGACCAAACAGTCAGAAACCGCTTGCATGAAGTGAACCTTCATTCCCGAAGACCGCTACGGGTACCACCTATAGCAATGCACAATCGTAGGATTCGATATCAATGGGCTCTTGAACACAGAAATTGGGCAGAAGAACAATGGCGTTTCGTGTGCTTTTCTGATGAGTCTCGTTTTGGTATGAGACCGGATACAAGACGTATACGACACTGGAGAACCCCTGGACGCCAACAGCGATTAAAATCCTGCCAGGAAGTCCATCCTTATAGTGGTGGAACCATCATGGTATGGGCGGGTATTTGGATCGGCGGAAGAACTGAGTTGATTTGGATCAGAAGCAACCTCAACGCTCAAATTTATGCTGAGACGATTGTATCAGACGTCATCATTCCTCTACAAGTGCAAATCGGTCCCTTATTTCAGTTAATGCATGATAATGCACGACCGCACACCGCAAGAGTTGTAAGACAGACTCTCGCCGCAGCTAACATCAATGTCCTGCCCTGGCCTGCTCAGTCGCCAGACTTGAACCCGATTGAGCATGCATGGGATATGCTACAGAGAAGAGCTCTGCCGAATATGGAGGGTATCCAGTGGCAAGAAGACCTTTTTTTTTTGTTGCAACGAAAATGGGCGGCCATTCCACAGCGTGATTTGGATGAACTCATTTTGAGTATGCCAAACCGATGTTCTTGTGTTGTTAGTGTTCGCGGTAGAAACACGGATTATTAATTGTTTAAGTTACCCAATAAAATTGTAAAGAAAACTGTTATTTCAGTCTTTTTTTCGAACTTTAATGTTAGTGGTTCAAATGTCAAAAATCCCTTTATTAGGAAAATGGCCTTTATTAATGCAAAGGTGACTTGGTTTATCGTTACTGTGGCAAACGAAAACACTTTATTTGATGAATCCTTAAAGAAAATTTTAATTAATATCAATCAGGAGAAAAGTTATTGCAAAAATATATGTTGATCCCTAGACACTTTTGATGTGTGTAATTAACATAATTTTCTAATGTTAGGGATTATAATATGAATACTAATTTCTATACAGTGAATTGTTGTATAATGTTGTCTCAGTATGCAATGCGTTTTGTTGGATGAGCTTATGCAACATAAGAACAGATATACTTAGGCCCGGTTGCGTGAGGCGCCGTTACAGTTACGTAATAGTAAAGTTATCGTTAAAGCTAAATGTGACAACAGAAACACCCGTTATAGTTACGTTATAGTTAAGTTATCGTTAAAGCTAAATGTGACAGCTGAAACACATGTATTTTGGCTGTCAAATTTAGCTTTAACGATAACTTAACTATACCGTAACTATAACGGCGCCTCACGCAACCGGGCCTAGGTACAGATTTTATATTTGCCAGTCATCGATTTACTATTATTAGTTATTACTATGATTACCAATTTGGTGGCAGTAATATTTTAACTAATTCTTCCTGGAATAATTAATATGCATCTTGCGTAGTAGACGTAACACCATTAAATCGGTGGTGTGATTCTCTAAAAATGATTGTTACAGTTTGATGATTGCAATTGCCTCTGATTGGCCGATACTCACTTTCTATTGGCTAAAATGCATAATTGCACAAAGAACGCGATAAATTCAGCCAATCACCGCACTTGAGACAGTAGCAATGATTGATGCATCTTTATCAGAATCGACCTGATTATCTTTAGCTTTGCGTTGCAGGCTGAGGAATATTTTCTAATGTCGTTCTTCTTTTCAGAGTATGCGACCGTGGGCTACATGGCGAAAAGGATTCAGATGCGCAAGCAACGGTTCACAGCTGTCCAAAAAATGGCTGCCGAGAAGAAATTGCAAATCGACGGCGTCCCCGCACCGTCAGTGCCTGAGCCTCTGCCGCCGCCTCGAGCCAGTACCCTGACCAGGCCAGCACCGCCCAGCCGTTCCTCAGTGAGTACAATGTTGACTGTAAGCTTAAGGCCGACTGCGCTTTGGATGCGTTTTCGTACGAAGGAGCTGTTTCATCTTGAGCCAGGTACTAGTACGCTATACCAAAAAATTGTATAAGTAAAATCATAAAAATTTAAATAAAATATGCTTTTTTGCAGTTGTATGAGGTAAAGATATCAATTGCTGTCAATTGTGGTTATTCTTATTTCAAATGTCATCATGACTCGTGTATCTTGCACTCGTTGGTACGTGTCATTGTCGGACGCCATGTTGTTGCGCTTTTATTACAAGCTTTTATTTAGTTTCGCCTGTCCCGATGTTTGTCATCAAATTTTGCAAATTAATTTTGATCCACTTCCCGGTTACCGATTGAGCTGAAATTTTGCGTACATGTGTAAATCGCATGACAATGCAATATTATGATGACATGGTGCTGATCTGATGATGGAGCTGGAAGGTGGCTTTAGGAACTTTGCAATGAAACGACGCAACCTCATCGAGCTTGGGCTCGTTTGAATCGTCTTGACGAGTAATTATTATTATTATATAATATTTATTTATTTTAAATGACTATCCTCTTATTCGGGCCCTAGCAGAATATCAGCGCTGTGGTTACATATGTATCCACAGCATTTAGCTGAGCTAGAACCCTTTCATTGGCATGACACATAGTAGACACTAGTTAAGATAGATTGTAATTACTTTCTGTTTTTCCATTTTCATGTGTATTTCCATTTTGTTTGTTATATTTTGTTTTCATGTCAATGAATAAATAATATTCTATTCTATTCTATTCTATTCTAATTTGTCTTTCAATGGTAACCAGGGTCTGATGATGGAGCTGGAAGGTGGTCATAGGAACTCTGTAATGAAACGACGCAACCCCACCGAGTTTTGGCTCGTTTGATTCGTATTGACGAGTACTTTGTTTTTAGATGGTTACCAGGGTCTGATCTGATCAGGGTCTGATGATGAAACCGGAAGGTGGTTTTGGTAACTGTAATAAAATGACTTTATGATCGAGTTTAGACTCGTTTGATTATTGTTGACAAGTAGTCTGGTCCTAGATGATATTCAGGGTCTCATGATGAAGCCGGAAGGTGGTTTTGACAACTCTTTAATAAAACGACGTAACCCCATCGAGTTTGTGCTCGTTTGATTCGTCTTGACAAGTAGTCTGGTTCTAGATGATAGCCAGGGTCTGACGATGTAGCCAGCTAGCACTAAAAGCTTGTTTCTTAAAAATACAATTTTTAATTTACACTTGTTTTTCAAAATAATTTCGCATAGTACCTCGTAAAAAGGACCTGAGAAATAAAGAAAAAGTAATTTTACTATTTCATGACCCCATGACATTTTGAAAGACCGTACAAATACCTGGCCCAGGCTCCATATATATTTGAAACAATCCCTTTCCAAGACAACAAGCGATCCCGACCTTACAAGTAGGTACTGTGAAGAACTTTGGATGCAAATTAGGACAAGTTCTGAAGTCCGAAAACACTCACGAAATTTTTGGTATTTTTTATACACACTTTCGTGCGTTGAACATGAAATATGGTCAGGTTAGATCGTATAATATTAAGAACATATTTCACGCGCCCATTCGGTTCTATAATAGCGACGACACCGCCGCTGTCTCCGAGTTAGAATATAAGACAGCTCTGTCTTGAAAATACAGATTCTGTAAAACGCACCATAGAGGACTTCGGCTCAGCGATATCACCGAGACTTTTTCTCCGTGAATTTTCTCACGGTCAGTCTGTATGACCGTGTTCATAGAATAGAATAGAGTAGAATAGAATAGAAATGTTTTTTATATATGCTATATATGATATTATGCTATGTATGCAGTGTTTCCACAATGAGTTCCACAAAAGCATACCTAATTATAATTCAACACATGTTAAGACGGGCAGACAGAAAGTAGCCCCATTCCCGACAGTGGCACCCGTTCACGAGCATGACGCATGACCCATCCATTGCTTCCCTCAACCATATTTGAGGGAACGTAACAACCCGCATCACACGACACCACCACAGAAATGTTAAAGAGAGCGTGACATACTTAGGCATGCGTTACGTACAATACAAATTCGCATCCAAAGCGCGGTCGGCCCAACCCTTCATTTTGTTTGGAACAGTTGATTCCACGTCTAATAAAGTCTTACAATCCCCACACACAGGAAGTGCGGTTCAAGGTCCACGACCAGAAGGTGTACTCGAAAGGCGGGCCGCTGGACAACAGCATCAATGGACGCGGCGGGCCATCGGCGTCGATGCAATCCCTGCCCCACTCGGTCCACTCGGCTCACTCCTCTCACCCGACTCACCCGGCCTTGTCCACCCACGCACCCCTGCCGGCCCACGCTACCCTGCCGACTCACACGCCTCTGCCGGCGCACGCGGCACCCCCCGCCCTCCCCGCCCCGCTGCCTGAAGGTGAAGAAGCCGTAGCACCACACTTAATCCAAGCATCAAAGGTTTGTGAACCTCCACGTCTATCTCCAATGCGATTGTATCTTCCCATTCGCTGTGGGAGTCTAAAAACGATTGCTACAGTGTGTCGATCGCGTTCACCTCTGTCTAAAAGTTGCCGATCAAAATCTTATTCATTTCATGGCAGTAGCGTCAAAGTAAAATAAGCCATAGGAACATTGAATTAGAGCTCAATTTCGTGTATGCATTCTAATACTCTCATGTAGGTATGTACGATACACTCCATAACGCTCCATGTTAGAATCGGTTGTACTGAATTTGGTGGCTTTAAATTAATATTTACTTAATTATTTATTAATTATATATTATTAATACAGTCAAGGAATATTTTACTTTAACGCTAATGCCATGAAATGATTAAGATTTTGATCGGCTATTTTTAGATAATCGCACCTCTGATTAGCCGACATTCTCGCGCTATTGTTTAAAACGCGTTGTTGTAACAAAATTCAACCAATCACCACAATTGACTGTAGCAATTGTTGCATCAGCTTTTCGCAATCGATCAGTTTTTTTAAGTCATGTGCATTGCGACTTGGATCATTGCGAATTTCTCAGCGAAAGCTCTTGGCGAAGTTAATGTTGTGAGTTCCACATTTTGGTGCATGTATTTAATTGTAAACGTCAAGTGCGAAAATTTTGCAGGGCATCAACAAACTGCTGGGCACAACGCCTTCGGACATCGACAAGTATTCGCGTATCGTATTTCCGGTTTGCTTCGTCTGCTTCAACCTGATGTATTGGATCATTTACCTTCACGTGTCGGACGTGGTTGCAGACGACCTCGTATTACTAGGCGAAGAAAATTAAACGAGGGGCCGTTTGATTCGTGTGACGTCACGTACTCGGTCTTTAATTTTATAAATGTATTAAACCTTGCTGTTTGCAAATTATCCCTAGCACAAGGAACTAGGGAAACAAAAACATTAAAAAAAAATTGATGTCACTAATGAAATCTTTATGTGTTAATTTATAGGATTCAAAATGTATGTCAATCTATTATATTAAATGTAGGTATTAGTATTAAATCTTAGTGTAGATACAATGTACAGTCGTTGACCCACGATATCAAATTGTCTCATGTAATTTGAATTTGTTTCTTAGTAGTTATTACGCACGAGCTATGATTTCCTAATAGGGTAATATAGGTAAAATAGATTATTATTATATTAAAGTTCATTGAATGAGGGTCGAAACCTACGGAGGTAGAGGCCCGCGGTTATTTATCCGTTTCTACGTTTAGACCCTCTTGTATTTAATAAGTGTCATCCTTTATTTACGTTTTTTTGTAATTTTATTAGAGCAAAGACTTATCTAGAATAACTCGATACTTTAGTTAAATACTTACTTCTAATTCTACTGTAGATGACTATTGAAATATTACGTAGACATTAGGTAGTTTACCAGAATATATACAATATGATACTAAAGTAGGGAAACGGATCATATTTATTATATCTTATAGGGGTCTTGCCATTATGTTCTTACACTATGTCTAAGTATTCAGCTGAGTGCCCTATGTACTCATTGGTAAGATGGGAACTACAAGGTAAGGATAGATTAAGTGAAGAAGACCTAACAAACCTTTCAATAGGAGACATCGTTAGGTTTACGAAAGCTACAGGTAGGTTTGAGGGGGGTAGGCTGCCTGGGCACCAGTAACCTGTGTCCAAACACGGGGAATTGGGTGGAATAGTTCCGACACAGGACTGATCACCCGCCTGGCGTTAGCAGGCGTCCCCTCCACAAATACAATACAAATACAATACAATGTCTAAGTATTCCAATGAATTATTTATTATCTGCTCAAGAAAATTGTTAAGTTAGACATATTATTTTGATGGATGAGCTATTAATTAAGGCTTTATAAATAACGCCTAGGTATGTAAGACAAAAATTATGACTAGTCAAATCGGAAAGTTTGAATAATATTAACATAGTTTTTTGTAAATTTTGGGCGTAGGTAGAGCACCTTATAGTTACCTAAAATTAGTAAGATTCTAATTGGGAATCTTATTTAATAAACTATCTAGCTCCCTATTTTACTTTAAATACTCCTTTACTTCTAATAAGACTTTCCCGCCTCTATGGGGCATCATTTGTACTGCCCATTTTATCACTTTGCCCGTTATTTTCACAAACAAATTATAATTAGGTCCCATAAAACAGAATCCATTTAAAACAATTAGTGCCTCTTTTTATCAAGTGGTCCATAGAAATATTAGAGTAGGTCTTTATAAGTCGTGCCAATAGGGTTCTGACAAAATGGTTCTAACTCTAGATCTATGCGATTTGCCTATTACTGTAGGTAAGGTAGATTGTAAACTTTACCAGTCTTAAAGGCCAATTTCAGCATCGTCGCGTAACGTTTAACCGAGGATTAACATTGACAATATGACAGTTTTGAATTGAAAATCTGTCAAAACGTCGTATTTATTCGTCAGTTAAAAGTTAATATATATATATATATATATATATATATATATATATATATATATATATATATATCATCGTAGTCCTAAAAGAGCATATTCACTGAAGCGGAGGAGACTTCGTGAGCAATTAAGCGACGTGTCTTAGCAATGCCTCTACGTTAGCGCTCTTCGCAAATAATGCAATTTATAATGTCGTTAAATTTAACGTCACAACAAAGCATTAGTTGAGATGTCAATGACAATCGAAGCCTTTGCTAAGGGAATAGGATATAGTGTAATTATGTATTTACTCGTGCCAAAATAGAAACAAACATGGCGCCGATTCCACCCAAGATTATTTTTTTTTTACTTCGCTTTAACAAACGTCAAAACCAACTTAATCGACTAGCAATTAGGATCAATGAATGACGAAATACGGCCTAAATCTCATCTGTGCAGGCTACAAATGTGAGTGAAAAAACAGCAATATATGTTTCTTGGAGAACTGGTCAATAAGTTCAAATCTTTGGTTCGAATTGTTTGTTCCTTGCGGCTAAGCAATGAGAAACCAGAATTTTCTATCCTATTCTACCTATCTGGATTTATTGACGTACCATAAGTGTGTAAAAATAAATCAGACATAGACTTCACTCGAAAATTTGAAAAACGTACTTAACTCCTATTTGGACCTTGTCATATTCTGCGCAAATAGATCAGGACTCTGATAAGTTAATACACATGTACAAGTTTTGTACATGTGCGTTATGGTACATTTTTTTTGAAAAAAACGCCCTTTTTAAGAACATTATAATAACTAATACTCTATTTAATAAATGTATTTTTACACATTGTTTAAATTTTGAAAAGCATCTATCAATTCTTTCGAAATCATGTTAGTTATTTAAGCGTATACTTATTGCTGAACCGCGTTAAAAATTTCTGCGCTTTGCATAGAGGTCAGAATGGTGTAGGGCTGTAGACAGTTTATAGTCACTCCATGCAAATAGAATGAAATATCGAACAATCCATAAAATAATAATCGTGTTATGGTGCCCTTAACTTTTTGGTACATTATTATCTTCGTCGTGAAATACATACAAAGTCAGTGGTTACTTTATTTGTTGCAGCAGAAGGAATGACGGACTATGTAAAACGCTTTATATCCTATGTTTATATAGGTGACTGCAAATGATTTAGGGCCGATTTCACCGATAAAATAAATTTTATCCGAGCGTTTTGGATCAAAATAGATGATTTCCTTTGATATTTTGACAGCATTTTCAACACAAAAACTGTCAGAACGCCCAATTTATTCATGGGTTAAACGTCACTCGACGTTGGTGAAATCGGCCATAAACATTACTTCTATTACAATAATTAATTGTACTAAAAATATTCTACATTTGTCGATCATTCCATTGAGATAAGAAGGTAACTAGTTCAACGATGAATTGTGAATGTAAAAATAACTTAAAGACTATGGGTAATACAATGTAAATATTTATAGTATTATAATAATATAAATTAAGGTATACAAAAATCATAAACGATCGTGATGTTGTTTTATAAAATTATATCGAATAATATTATTATGACCACCGTTATAAAAACAACACGTTCAATATTAAGCAGGACACATACTTAAAACACGCCACTCGAATCAATGAGACTTTATATTTTCATACAGTAGGTAACATTGGCTTTATTTTAGTCTAGGATTTCGGTCTCCTATTCGAGGAGTCGCGGATTCGATCCAGGGCACGAGCGGCACCTCTGAGTTTGTTTCGGAGTTAGGTATGTGCGTTTAAGCAATTAAATATCAAAACGATGTAGGAAAACATCACGAGGAAACTTGCATGCCTGAGAGTTCTCCATAATGGTCTCTACCTTAGAGAGAGACATGATTTTGCCTTAGGACGAAAGGAAAAAAGTAATTGAGGAAAAACCGGAGAAAGGTCAAAAATTTTGCAGTTACCCCTCCCCCCCTCCTCCTTCAGCACAGGGTCCTCGAGGTGCAAAACTTGAGAAAATATTAATTAACCATCCCTACATCCCAAAGTTTCATTAACTTCCGAACTTTTTCCACCCAACCATACTTTTTCCTACCTGTCGACTGGGCTATGTGTATATCTGCAAATTTTAATTCGGCCAGCGAGGTGTGGCCTAATCTTACCTAATACGTCATAATTTATCATAAAGTTTCTAAAAAAACACAAATTTACTGTACTTGCAGTGGCATGTTATAAGTATGTTTTCAGCTGTAATTTCAGGTAGTGCACGAAACACTTTTCAACATTATCAATTAAGTTCTAATTACCGGGAACATTACGCGGAACATCTTACATTAATGAATGAGTATAGGCATTCTACTCGTATAATTATTATGACCGGTAAAGAAACGTAAAGTAATTAGGTAGCTATTTCTTAAAAAAACTGCGCTCTCACCTTATTTTCTCGTAAAGGATAGTCTTTACATTAGTTACTTTAATGTTTGAAATAAACACTTTTTAGCAGAACCTACCTTCTAATGGGACTCTAAGAGCCCATGCACATGATTTATTTTCTACGCGCAGACAACATGCGTTTCACGAACGCGCGTTTAATGTGTTATCCAAAAAGCGGATTGTTGCGTTTGTGCAAACGCGCGCAAAAATTACTACAGTGTCTAGAAACAGAAGGATGCATGGCCAGTGTATCGATGCAAAGGCGTAACTGAATTTTGGACTGTGCGCTTAGCTTTCTGGTAGCGATCGACGCGCTTGTGGTTCATTTGTTTTGCATCCATCGCATCATCATCATGAGTAATACGCCGTACATAGTTTCCAAGAGCCTCAAACATCCCCATATCCCAATTTTTTATCGTAACTTTTAAGCTACTGCATAGTTTTTATCGCGGGCTTTGAACTAGGACAAACAGTTTGAGCGCGGCGACCGAATCAAAAAATTCCGTAACGAAGAAAACCTAACACCGTCGTTCAGCAAGCGTTCAATATTTTTGAGGTTCACAAGTAGATCTGTTTGGCGCAGTGGGCGAGCGACCGCTTTCTTTACCGTATGGTGTATGATGTCGCAGGATCGAATCTCACTCGCGAAGTAGTGACAGTGCGCTTTTCTTGTTTGTTTGTTTTTTAATTATTTTTTTTGCATAATTTTTATCATGCAAAAAAAAATATTGCATAAATATTATAATTGCATAAGTTGATAAAAAATGCTATGCAATAGCTTTACCGCGGCAGTCCCCGAGTGCCAATTAATTTTTATTTTCTTTCTATAATTCTAATAAGATACATAAAATATCAAAATAACTTGATTTTGAATACAATTAATACTTAAGTAGAATAATTTATAGTAAGTACTCACCTCCAAATCAATAGCAGCTAGTAGCGATTGAAATCACCTAGTGTGCAACATCCTTAAGCACTATGAAACAAACCATTACACTATCATTATTAACCCAGTTTTTTAATTTCTCCACTGGACTCTTCTGGACACTGGTTGGACGGTGAAATTCAAGATTAATCTAAATACCAATGACCTAACAACCAATGTATTAGGGAAAACTACGGCTTTATTGCATTGCCCGATATGAAGTTTATATGACAGAGACAAAAAACGTTCCGCTATATCGATATTATGTTGGACGATTTAGGTTTATTTACATTTTAAACATTTTAATTTATCCCCATAAAACCGTAAGATAGACCATGCAAAGATTGGACCTTAAATGGAGAGGTTTATGCAGCATGCACATTCCAAAAACATAATATTATAAATCAAAAAAGCAGAATACAACCATAACATTCGTAAATAAAAAAAAATTTCTTTTCTCACCTCCGGGCGGAAAGCGTCAATTTTCCTCCCGCTGCGCTAAACGAAAATGTCGCTTTCCGCCTCCGTCGAGGAGAAAAATAGTATACACACCACGGGCAGTAAATAAGAAAGCCTCAGATCACATGTTTATTGACCTCGGCTTCGCCTCGGACAACAATTACATGTGATCTGAGACATTTCTTATTTTACTGCCCTAGATGTGTAATATACTATTACTAACATGCCGCTGCCGTGTCCCCAGTGGTATAACAAAATGCTAATGCAGTTTGTGCTTCATTATTAATATATAGAACAAACAAAGTAATGCAGGTATTTAATTAAATATTAATGACATTTAGCATTTATGTCATTTACTAAGAAATTTTTACTTTTCAAGTTGTTCGACTCTAGTTAACCTTTAAAACCTATCTAGTAAATTTGTAAAGCCTACTTAGCAGTTATAAGTTTTTCTTTTAACTTCGTTTAATATACTACTATCGTGAGTACTTTTTAAATACTATCTAAAATCAATGGTTTATTTTTTAGAGAGGGGGAGGAACACCATACAATGCTCAATATTTCGCAAACGGATCCCTCAATCTAAAAAATGTTCATGGTATACCTCCAATATTTTTGGAAGACCTATTCAGCAACACCCCACGCAATGGAATAGACGAATAAAAACTATCATCCCCACTTTAAAGGGGAGGTAAACCAAAATAAAAATTTTTTCAAGATTTTACTTTATAACTTTGCTGGCGTAATTAATATTAAATACCTAGCTTGCCGAATTAGAGTTTAGTACTAATAGTCTCTGCGCTAGACCTCGGACAGACGGACGGACTTGGCAAACTAAAAGGGTCCCTAGTTGTTTTACTACGGAACCCTAAAAACCAGACTACAGTTCTAAAAATTACCACTATAGACGAACAGTATCACGCGTGCTTCATTAATAACATCTTGAACATTTTTCGAAATTACGATTGACACGATCTATATTTGTCCAGCAGAGCACGTCTATCGTTTGATAAAGAAGAAGATAAAAAAATCTCCTTTACAGATGTACCAATTCAATTATTGTTACTATGCAGTTTGGTGTACGCTATATGAATCAGCATTTTCAGAGTGGTACTTGTGTATTATTTTATTTCCCATTATTTTTAGTACCGGAATATTATTGTTTGGAGACCAAACCGAGTTTTGAAAAAGCTTCAAATCAAGTTTTCTGTTTGCAACAAATAATATGACGAGTAATTATGATGAGACAGGATTTTTACGGTTTGTCGGAAGAAAATGGAAAGTGCAATTTTAAAACAAGTGATTAATTGAATAAGTTCCATAAAATTTATTTGTGGGTGAATATAAGCGAGCCTTCCATGAAGTGCCCAATCGATGTCCTATTGGTATTGTAAGGGTATTTGTAACCATTGGATGAATTAATAATGTTCGTTATTATCGCAAGCGTTATGTATACTGCGGTATCTTTGTTTAGTAAGTAAGTACATTATTTTCAGTGTATTGGCATGCATGCGATATTAGAAACAAGTGTAAATTAAAAAATTTTATTTTTAAATGCAAGCTTTTAGTAGCTACATCATTAGACTCTGGATATCATCTAGGATCAGAGTACTTGTTATGAAGAATCAAACGAGCCCAAACTCGATGGGGTTACGTCGTTTTATTACAGAGTTCCGATAGCCATCTTCCGTCTCCATCATCAGATCAGCTCCATGTCACAATAATTATTGCATTGTCATTTGATTTACACATAAATTCAAAATTTCAGCTCGATCAGAAATCGGGAAGTGGGTCTAATTCATCTTGCAAGATTTGACCCAAACAAACAAACAAATAAATAAATAAACTGGTCAAGCTAAATAAAAGCTTGTAATGATATAATATCAAAGTATCAAAATTCCGGTGATGCCTGGCGGACCTTTTTCACTGGACAATAATTCGTTCGTTATCCACCCTGCGGGGAGGCCCGTATGCGGGACCGGGTCAGTGAAGTCATCCATCCGTTCCGCATGATATGCAACACGCTGAAAGTATACCCGCAAGAGTCGGAACAACCACTGAAACTCACTAGTTGATATAAATCGCCGGTGTTTTAGAATTCTCCTGCATTCCAAATAGGTCATAATAAAAAAAAAATTGACGATATTTGTAATAGTTATATATTTTATAATTAAAATAATATATATTTTTTAAGTAACCTTTTTTTTAGAGGGGCATCAATATTTATGCATTATTTCAATAAATTATAAAAATATTATAACATGTTTCGTTATTTAATAATTGATATTAGACAATTAATCATGAATAGATATGTATCATGCCTTCTCAGTGTGTACCTAAATAAAAAACTTAGCGCTGTGAAGAAATGTAAGTTGAAAAATTTTAATGTGTAATGAAGGTGTAATGTTAAATACTGCTCTATTAACTTTATTACCAGCTATTTTCAATTTTTCAAGTAAAATTCATCAGATATGATTACTTCTGTTGTGTTCAACTTAACTCAAAATTTTTAGTCGTACGATTCTGTAAAAATTATTGCTACAGTGGGACAAATGCAATCCGCCTCTGACTTGCCGATCATCATCATCATCATTAGCAACCCATCAACGGCTCACTACTGAGCGCAGGTCTCCTCTCAGAGAAGGGTTATAGGCCCTAGTCCACCACGCTGGCCCAATGCGAATTGGCGGACTTCACACACCTTCGAGAACATTATGAAGAACTCTCAGGTGTGCAGGTTTCCTCACGATGTTTTCCTTCACCGTTGAAGCAAGTGATATTTAATTGCTTAAACGCACTTGACTCCGAAAAGTCAGAGGTGCGTACGCGGGATCGAACCTGCGACCCCCCGAATAGGAGACCACAGTCCTAACCACTAGACTATCACTGCTTCCGATACTCACTCGCTATTGGCTGAAAAGGATTGTTGCAGTAAGAACGAGTTAAATTCAGCCAATCACCACAATGGAGACTGTAACAAAGTTTGACGCAGCTTTTACAGATTCGGTGTGCTGGTCTAATAGTGTTATTCCTTTAATAACTTTATTTATAGGGATCAAGTATTTATCAATGGATTAGTTGAGTTTAGAGAGTCTACAACAGAATTAATCAATTAATGTGGCTGTTACCTAATATTACGAAATTTATTTAAAAATACCTTTGAATTGATGAGTTGTTTTACAACTGCGCCAAAAAATATTTATTATTAATTTGGAATTTGTATAAAATTAGGCAAATTGAAAGATGAATTATTAAAATAAGTTCACATCTTTACAAGTAGGTAGGTAGTAGTAGTTCTTTCTTTTTCTATTTTAGAACTGAACATATTAGCAGGTCATATTTTTAAAATATCGGTAACTTACTTAAGGAATATTACTATGTATAAGGTTTATTTTAAAAATTTACATAAACATCTATTATCCAAATCATTATAGTTAAATTAAAAAGTATTTGACAAAATTGCTCAATATTTAAATTTCAATAATTTATTTATTTTATTAAAAGGGGTGATCAAAGTAATTAATATAAAAAAGTTTCGTTGAGTTATCGATATAGCTAGTCACATAAACTTTTAATGTACCTACGTATTAAATGTAAAAGTTTTGTTTCTCAATGTTTAAGTGTTTTTAATTAATTATTAATTATTTGAGACTGATGTTTTAACTAAATAATACTGTTCTTAATAAATTAATTTGTTAAGGCACTCTTTTATGTCGATCTGGTATAATATCTTTTAATTTTGTTAGTTTCTTAAATATAATAATATTATTATCTGTATCTCACGATGCCATGTTTCCAGCTAAATATGCTTAAAGTACCTGATGACAGAATTATAAGCAACTCAAAAACAATTTAATACAGTTTATATAAATACATAATATTTATGATGTGAAACATAATAATAAATATTCTATTTAAAAATATATTAATGGTAAATTATACGTTGTTTGCTGACATAATATTCATATTTTCATTGTTAAGTTTGTGTGGCAAAATAAATATTATAATATTATTATAATATGTTATCATGTTAGAGTACATCTTATTTACATTATCTGTGTTTGTATTCCAACAAAAATTTTTGATTGATGTAAATTATTATTAAATGAAACATTATTATTATTGCACCTAGTATGTAAGTAGATAGTGTAGCTCTGCATAAGGGAGACCGGAGGACATACGTTAACAGCCAGTTTTCAAAACGCTATTTTAATAATCACTAATAAAGCTTTGATAATAATTTCATTGGACATAGGTCTCACGCACGTGCACGCTATTCCTCTTATGGAATCATCATAATGTTGTGCCAGTCTTATCTAAGTCTTCCCTTCAAGCTTGACGATATCATTGGACCAGCAGGTGGTTATTCTCCCACATTTTTCTTCCAGGTACACGGTTTCCATTCCAACCAAGCCTACAGTAAAATTCTCGGAAATTTCATTACATGAAATTCTCTGTTCCTTACCTCAAACGTCTAATGTTTGAGTAATGTATGATGTACCAGTCTTGATAGTTAACAACAAAACTGGTGACCTTTCACAAATGGTACATCGAGCGATAGTGCGAGCCATAATGTGGTTGGTTGGCTCAGCACCAAGTGCCAACTACCACGTAACTGACTGATATTGTTTTGCTTCTGTCCAGCTTTGATCTGGAGCCAGTAACACTTCACTTCACTTTACTTTTCCCGTCATGTGGAATCGAAACTCTTTATGAGAATCAGTAGTTAACAATTATACGGTTTAATTAAGCTTGGTATGTATGCGTTATTTTAAATAGCCGAAAAAATGATTGATATTTTTTTCTTTTAATTACAAAAATGTATTTTACCGTCATCGCAGATATTGATTGCTTGTATTGTATTTGATAGATATATTTGCACGTTTTCAGAAAGACACTATGCAAATGCACAAGATGACGGAGAAAATTTGTCACATAATATCGTACATTTTAAGTAGGTATGCGAGATAGGTTCAGCCAAAAAAGTTGTTTGCGAAATGTTTTCTGAATGACTACGAAGTTTTCTATCCAATACTCGAATACAATGCAAACAAAACGATGACGGTTATACATTTATGCATTGCAAAAAAAATGTTTTTAAAAATTTTAAAAATAAATAATTATACTAAGTACCTAATAAGTATAAATGTATGGTTTAATTAATCAAAATTCTGAATATCGGATTAATTCAACCCAAAGCATAAACGCAACCCTGCTGGAAATCTAAAGATAAAATTAATAATATTATGTACTTCTTCGTCTGATTTACTCAATTTATGTGATCATGAAATAGCGTTTTAGAAGAAGGGTTTAACAAAAGTGATTGTCAAACTGAAATATAATAACGATGCAGATGAAACTCAATAGTTGGGTTGTCACAGAAAAAATAAATTATGTTCAATATGCAAATATTCCGCCATATTCTTTTACAAACGTTATTTGAGAAACTTGGAAATAGGTAGTTTGTTCAGAATCAGTCGAAAAATCTATTGCAAAAATTATTAATACATGCTTTATGTATTCTATCTCAAAAATATTTAATAGAAATGTGGATGGTGGAGATACTTTTCACGCCGCAACGGCTGAAACGATTTGGCTGAAATTTGGCATAGAGATAGATTATCGTCTGAAATAATACATTGGCTACTTTTTATACGGGAAAATCAACAGTTCCTGCGGGATAGCATAGATATTTTTCACGCATTTGTCCTTCAATTATGAAGCAACGGAGTTTGAGGACCAGAAAAGTGACAAAGGCTACTTTTATCCCAGGAAAACAAACAACATTTACGGGATTTTGGTACGCTACTTTTCACGTTTTTATCCTTCAATTACGCGAAAACAGAGTTACAGGTTGACGGTCACGTCACGTTGTGCACAGGTATAATAATTTTGTTCCTGCAGAGTGACATAGGCTACTTTTTATCCCGCCAAATAGTTCCTTCTGGAAAACATACTATTTTTCACCATTTGTCCCTTAAAATTCCCTCCATCCGCAAATTGTTCCCTTTCAATTACGCGGCAAAGCAGTTTTCAAATTAACTTTAGTTGAGGACCTTGAGAGTTACATAGGCATTTATCCCGGAAAAAAAAACAGTTCCTGCAGAATAGGGTGCTGATTTGTATTATGGCTTTCAATTATGCTGCATAGCACAGGTATACAGGTTGTGGACATAAAAAGTGACATTGAATACTTTTTATCCCGGAATATAAGGGAGTTCCCGCGGGAATCAAAAATCTCAATCAACGCGAACGAAATCGCGATCATCAGCTAGTTAAAGATATTTTTTCTGTGATTACCTTCTGTTGGATGTGACGATGTATAGCGTATGTTATCCGGAAACCTCGATGGCGCAACCAAATTCTAAATCACGTCTAATAAATCTAGAACATTAAAAGTATACTACATTTTAAGTCTAGAAATCAAAAAAAAAAAATTATTTACTATTTAGATAATATTATGTAATCGGATACAATGAATGTTTTATCGTGTTGCTAGTATTATAAATGTTCGTTCTTTTAGAAAATTCCATGTTTCTGAACTGATAAAATCTCCTACAGTAATGTCCGAATAATTTTTTTAAGGATATTTTTATTTTATTATTTGCTTAAACTGATTGTAAAATAAGTACATATCACTAATTGCGGCACACACGAGCATGTGAAGCTTGGTGTACACTTAACAAACGCAGGCGCGATTCCTTAGAGACAAAAAATATGAGCTCCATCCCTCAGGGTTCCGCAATTTCTGATATGCATTTAAAAGATATTCGGATACTTCTTCCAAGTGTAAACACTTTAAAAATATAAAATGCAATTAAATAATTTCATAGTTTTCTTTATTAACATTTCAAGCATTAGACATATTAATTTGTATTTTAACCCCCGACGCAAAAGGAGGGGTGTTATTATTTTGAAATATTCAACTTCAATAGGCGCAGAAGTTTAAAAATTACAAGCGCATTACAATAAATAACATAGGCACGCTTATTGCCACTTTGTTACTATTTAGACCCTATACAGACTTCGATTACAGAAAAAAATTTAGACCTGTCTGAGAGATGTCCAACAACCTTACAGTATTATCAGAGAAGGAAAACATCGCGAGGAAAGTAGCCAAGTACTGCCCCTTAGCCAAGTAGCTGTAAAGCGTCATTTAGTCTAACTTTACTTTGACGACCTCCCTGGCGCAGTGGTGAGCGCTGTGGTCTTATTACTGGGAGGTCTCGGGTTCGATTCCCGGCGAAGTCAATTTGGGAATTTTCAAATTGGGAAATCAAAGCTTTCGTTGGCCGTGGCTAGTTACCACCCTACCGTCAAAGACGTGCCGCCAAGCGATTTAGCGTTCCGGCAAGATGGCGTGTAGAAACCGATTAGGGGTATGGATTGAATTTTCACAGCCATACCCCTTCCAAGTTAGTCCGCTACCATCTTAGACTGCATCGTCACTTACCATCAGGTGAGATCGCAGTCAAGGACTATCTTGTCATCGAATAAAAAAAAAACTTTCAAGTAAAAACAAAAGTCTAAGTATCCTCTATGCCTACTGAGAGGCTAGACGTTCGGGCCAACAATTTGCACTCAATCCACTCAGCCTAAGCTGCAATAATCGAATTATCCATGCGCGGTAGCGGTAGGTATGTCTATTTATACGAATCAAAACCAAGAATTTATCCGAGACCTTAGAGACTGCTGTAAAACATTTCAAATCTAATTTTTGTTTAATTTGTGTAAAACATTCTATTGTGGTACATTATTAAAATTAATGTAATGTAAAATTATAACTTATAATGTTATTTATACATATTTATATCTAACATCTTAGGTACCTACTTCCTTTGGGCGATCTAAATTATTGAAAACTGAATACTTCAATATTTATCCGTGGCTCTTTTTTTTAATATATAGACTAGCCCTTGACTGTAATCTCACCTGATTATAAGTGAAGATGCAGCTGAAAATTGAGCGCGCTTGCCTAGAAAATTCCTATTCACTCTTGATTAAAAGGTGCCAAGTTATAGTTAGTTGGAAAAACGGAAGCCAGAAGGGCATTCCAAATTTTAGCGGAAGGAGGAAGTAAAGCCTTAGTGCGAGATCGGTATTATATTATAGGTAGTACCTACCAACACATTGTTTCGCTACTTAGTTCTGTGATCCAATAAAATTATAATGCCCACTGTGTTATTTGCCTATTTAACTTCCAATGGCATTTCAAAAAAAACAATGCAAAATGTCAACATCAATATTCGCAACTCTAATATAAATCCAGAAGAGTACTCATAATTCGAGATAATACTAGATAGTAGAAGATCCGAACCGAAGTCGACCTTCAACGAGCTGATATTAGAATAAAACTTGTTTTATAATATATTTAGTATATTAGAAAATATATTAAAAATGGGTTTGCTAAAAAAATCCTGGACAGAATAATTTTATTTTATTTATTTATTTTTATTATTTATGTACATAAAAACAATCCTTAAAAGTAATAATAGCAGACGTGGACAAAGGAAAAGCTTATCTCTAAGAAGAGATTTCTTCCAGCTTCCCTCGACAGTGAGTAAGGCAAAATTACAAAGTGGTACAGGTCTAAAAAAAATGTACTTCTCTACATATATACTAGAATAAAAAATAATATAAACATATAATAAACTAAAAATACAAAAAAAAATATGTAGATAATAAAATACATACATGAATAATATATACCTACATACCTACATATATTATATACATAAACGTATAAACTATACAATACATAAAGAAAGATAGTGCTGCTTCACTCTAAATTTAAAAGTATGTATTGAGCAATTAATTATTTTTTTTAAAAATATTTTTCAATAAAGTGTTGCAACATCAAGATAAGAAAATTTTATCCCGAGTTAAAGTATAAAACCTATAGAATGTGCAGACGTTGGATTGTCTATTAATTACGTGGACGAACTACTGGGTTGCCAGGTATAAACAGGTATGTCGTTGCCAGTTACTTTCACTTGATTGGATAATAGAAAAAAGTGTATATCAACATAAGCGCTGTTTTATTGCGAACACGTTGATATAGGGTCATAATAATATAGGGTCATCATCAAATATTTTTTTTTTTTTAATAATTAAAAATATTCTGTCTATAATTTTTTTAGCAAACCCATTCTTAATATATTTTCTAATATACTAAATTTATTATAAAATAAGTTTTATTCTATTATCAGCTCGGTGAAGGTCGACTTAGGTTCGGATCTTAGACTAAGAAGGCACAGCAAAGCAGTCAATGCAGTTAGGCATGTTTATGACGTCACGTCAAGATTAGCCTGGATTTTTCCCCCAAAATCAGAGGAATGTGGTATTTAAGCCTTCAGATATAAGGGCGATATGTGAGCAGGAGGTGTGTTTCAGACAAAATCAATGTTCATGTCGTTGTGGTAACGAGTCCTGGCAATTGTTCAAGTTTTAACGTTAGCCAAAATATTGCCCAGTTACCTTTCCATACTTTGGACTGTATTCTCATTCGCATGATTTTATAGTTTGCTTCTACTTTTTAGGTATATTAGTATGATGAATTAGGTATTTTTTCACTTCAAATTGTTTTTATCCAACCATTTCACATAAAGTTTTATAAAACTTTTTGTTGCGACTTGCAAATACGTTTCATGGTTCTATGGTAGTGACATCTATTGAACCTTTTACTAATAATTATACAACGCCATCTATAAAAAGTAAATTTTAGGAAACTTTGGATAGATGGCATAGTACTCAAAATATCATAAGGTGGGGTATCATTATTCCAAAACTGTTACCTAATAATGCCATCTGTGAGAAGTTAATAAACTAAGAAGTAGAGTGCCATCTATCGACACACCATGTTAATAAAGAAAATGACAGCAGATGTCGCAATATGATTCTGAAATAGGGAAGATTACTGAAAACTTCTAGGCAGAGGGCGCTTTTTATTTGTGCCATGTCAAAAGGCTTTTAAGTTTTCACGAGTTTTATAACTATTTCAGGATTTTGAAAAACCGAAATTCATATTGTATTACTTCTTCATGCCACAACTAATGAACCGATTTGGCTGAAAATTGGAATAAAAATAGATTATATTCTGGATTAACACATAGGCTACTTTTTATCCCGTAAAAATCCATGGTTTACCAAAACTGCTACCTGATATCTCCCAAAGCCACCATGATCCAAACTTCATAGTCGGGGATAGTTCTTACCTGTATTCTGGGCATACGCAGAGAAACTTTCAGCTTTTATAAAATAATGAAGGTCTGATCGTCTTGTGCTCTTTCTCTAATTACTCGACCTGGCAAACCACGCAGTTGAAGCAAAAATGGAAAAATCGGCCAAGTGCGAGTCGGGCCTCGCTCTTTTAGGGTTCCGTACATATGACCAAATCACTTTTTTAAAACTAGATACATATTTAGATATTTCAGTTCTTAGATAGTACTAAATTAGCATTTAATTATGGGGATAAATGGTCGTTTGTTTTGGTCACAACTTTGATGCCCCCTCCCCCATCTTCATTTTTCAAGCTAAAAAATAATTAAAAATATATTTGTACTCCACTTAATGAGCTCTATACAAAGACACTCCACGTTCCAGGGTAAAAAATAAAATTTTATGTCGACTCCTTTTTCATGTATCGGAGCCTCCTTTATTTTTAATTTAGTTTTATTTTTATTATTTTTTGTTAAAGCGGCAATAGAACTACACACTATGTGAAAATTTCAACTGTCTACCTATTACGGTTTACGAAATACAGCCCACTGACAGACGGACGGACGGACAGACGGACAGTGGAGGCTTAGTAATAGGGTCCCGTTGGCACCCTTTGGCTTTGGGTACGGAACCCTAAAAAAGAAGCATTGCAAAAAGGAAAGAAAGTGGAGCTAGTTTCAACTGTGTTTTGAAATATTATAATATAGTATTTAAATATGTTATCAATAACATATAATTCTGTACTCCTCCGAAACGGGTGGACCGATTTTTATGAAATTTTGTGTGCATATCGGGTAGGTCTGAGAATCGGCCAACATCTATTTTTCATACCCCTAAATGATAAGGGTGACCAACCACTAAATATTTTTGTTGGCGGTACGAAGTTCGCTGGGTCAGTTTGTTATAATATAATATTTAAATATGTTGTCAATAACAACTAAATATATAGAAACTATAACTGAAATAGTGTGTGTAAAAATCCTGAATCCTAGATCGAATTGCAGAGGAGGAATGTTTTGGGATGTTAATAGCACCACATTAGCGCCACTTTTAACAAAAAAAATCTTTTGAATTAAATATTACTTAGGAATTACGAATTCCTAAGTAATATTTATATATTTAATTTATTATTATTATAATATTTCCACCTATTTCTTTACATCCAAAGGCTCCCATGACCGATGTTTTGTTCATATCAAGATACCTACAAATTAATAAACAATTGCTTTGGTGATTGACATTTCGTTTGTAACAAAAATGGCGCCCTCTAGGTGGAACTAATTGACAGTATTCTTCCTCATTGCGAATGTAAGTAGATATGTTTTCTTTCCGGCATAATACTATTAAAAACAATATCTAAAGCAACATAGCTTTTGCTGCATGCACCATCAATTATTCATTCCACATGTACATAAATACAAGTAATCTAACTGACACTTAATTATCTAAGCTAATAATACCGTGTACTTAACACCGATACCGTGATAATCATTCTGTCCCTTCAGCCCTTTGTCGGTTCTAAGTCTAGTCCAGTCGTGTTCTTCTCAAATTTCGTTGATTGAAGCAACGGCTGGATCGTGCGTCACGCTCGTGAAAGGGTGCCACCGGCAGGAATTGGGCTACTAATTTCTGTCTGCCCGTCTTAAAATGTACTGAATTGTAAGTATGCATTTTTGGAACTTCCCCTCATTGTGGAAACACTGCATACTTCTTCTTCTTCTTTATCAACCGATAGATGTCCACTGCTGGACAAAGGTCTCTAGCACGGACTTCCACCGCCTGGATCCAACGGCTCCCTGCGACTCGTTTGATGTCATCGGTCCACCTGGTAGGGGGGTCTGCCAACACTGCGCTCCACGGTGCGGGGTCGCCACTCCAACACCTTAGGACCCCAACGACCATCAGCTCTTCGAACTATGTGCCCCGCCCAGTTCTACTTCAGTTTAGCGACTCGCTGAACTATGTCGGTGACTTTGGTTCTCCTACGGATCTCCTCATTTCTGATTCGATCCCGCAGGGACACTCCGAGCATAGCTCTTTCCATCGCCCGCTAAGCGGTCCTGAGCCTACTTATGAGGCCCTTAGTTAGCGACTGAGTCTCGGATCCGTAAGTAACACTGCATACACTGCATAGTAACTATTGTAAACTGTATTGAAAAGAGCATCCGCCGAGTTTCTTGCTGGTTCTTCTCGGTAGGAACGGCATTCCGAACCAGTGGTAGACTCATTTGACGGTTCGAAAGCACTTGTAAAAGTTTATTTTTTATATTATTTCTGTTCTATTCTATTGTACCTACTAAGCGATAGCACTTGTTTAAAATTTCATCCAGTAAAGATTTTCTACCTTTACTGGGTGAAATCACAGATTTTAGGAGAGGAACAGATTAAGGATAGTAAGCTGATAATGCTAGAGACATTGCCGTCAAAGCTGATGCATTGCGTGGTATATAACTAGAAGTAGGTATAGGTGTGTGGTGTGCTTGGTACCCTCTCATCATCTAAACATCAAGAACAATAAAATAAAATGAAACAATCAGGCATCAGTCCCACATAATACAATTTAATGACTTGCAACATTATTTCAAATATTCTATTATAGTAATGGAAAAATAAATAACGTTTTTTTTATTCGTTCCGAGTCACAGCAAAATTTAGCTTTGTTGACCATAAGTTATAACTTATAACTTTGTGATCGAAATCTATTGCTGCATTTTAATAGACTTTAATTATGTACACGAAGCCAGATTATATTTTTGATGCGTCTCGTATTTAATACTAAGTCTTAGATAACATTAATTTAGGCTCAGGGCATACTGACCAAGTTCCGTTTTCCTTAATAAGGTGCGATTTTAACATCGCCGTGTTTTGATTCAACTTATTGAACTGATACACCTGTTGAACTGATACTGCCTTGAGTCTTGAATTATGTGAAACTCAATATCCACAGTTTTATGTTAAGGATAAAATTTTTCCAAAAAAGAAATCAAATCAAAATATCACGAAAACGCGTTTTGGGACGCAGCGCTCGCCCGGCTGAGGTATATACTGCCAGGTTCATAGGACGTTTTATATAGGCCACGAGGCAATTTGCCGGTATATTGATTTAAGTGCACCGCGTCTGCGTAGAGATTGCATTTTGCATGTATTCGAGTGGAACTATAAATAACCTGCGTCCGGGACCAGCTAACGGATCCATTGATTACGTCATGTTTGAAAAGCCAAGAGCATTGGAAAGAATGACAGGGTTGGCTGTATATATACCCTGTCATATTAATCGAACGTCTCATAACAAAAGGTTACCTTTTATTTTTGACCCCACAACTATGAGTTTGCTTGTTAAAGAATACTGTTGATTTCTAAAAGACAGATAATAATTTTATTTTTTCTGTATTCCCTACTAAGCAGTGATAGCCTAGTGGTTAGGACTGTGGTCTCCTATTCGGGGGGTCCTCTGACTTTTCGGAGTCAAGTGCGTTTAAGCAATTAAATATCACTCGCTTCAACGGTGAAGGAAACCATCGTGAGGAATCCTGCACATCTGAGAGTTCTTCATAATGTTCTTAAAGGTGTGTGAAGTCCGCCAATTTGCATTGGGCCAGCGTGGTGGACTATGGCCTATAACCCTTCTCTGAGAGGAGAAATGCGCAAGTATTTATGCTTGCTGGTTTGTCCTTCCATCACGCAGTTATTTAGCAACGGATCGACGTGATTTTATGCTGGTCTATGAGTAACTTTAGAGTAACTTTTGTGTAGCCTATGTTTTTAATACGGAAAAAGAATAGCTTCACATGGAATTTGGAAATCCTAACTAAAGCACAAGTAGTTGGTTTGGTTTGTGGTTGGTTTTTTTTGGTTCCTATATCACTATAATTATTTATTTGGATTTTCGCAATGTTTTCAAATTTAAATACGTAATATTGATTTCATATCCTTTTGAAAAGTTGCAAACTTTGAGCTTCGACATTCTTTTACTGTCAAAGATTTGGTTCAAAAGTGCCATTGCCATCAGCATTTCCAACGAGAGCATCATAAACATGAATCTGGACAGATTCTTACTATTTACAATTTTTACCACTATTACCTATTTATTATCATTTTATAAAGTGGTCTGATAAGTGTAATTCAATTAAATTACAATGTTTTACAGGTTGCTGATGGGTACGGCTACGATATAAATTTTACGGTGCTAAATATACTCATCTTATCAAATTAATATTTTAATTTTTATTCAATAATACGTAATCTAAATAAAAACGATAAACTTAGTGTCAATACATATTGAAATCATTTGAACGGCTATAAAAGATAGATTTTTAGTAAATCTTACAATAATTTGATATTTTACATAATTATTATTTAAGAAATACATACTTACTAGTGATGTAACGAACAGTCGTATTCTATTGATAACAATATTATTGTAAGTCATTATACACACTTCAATTAAAATATTAAAACTTACATATAGTATAAGTACAATAAATTCTATTTGCTAAAGTAAATACACAAAAAACCATCTCAAAAATAAAATTCAAAATTGAATTTATTATCTAAATTCAGGTTAATAGCAGGTTTTCAACAAACAATAACTATATGTTTAGGATTAGAGTCCCCAGACTTGATAATAAAGATAATATCAATTTGTTGAGAAAAAAACATTATGTGGTAAATATAAATAAGTAATATAAAGTAATAAAAAAACCGGCCAAGTGCGAGTCGGACTCGCGCACCGAGGATTCCGTACTCCAAAAGTAAAAGTAAAACGATAATATTATATTAATTTGCTTATTTATCGTTAACTTTGTTTGTAGAGGTTTATTATTAATATAAAAAAACTATACTAGTTAGAACGTTGGTTTTATTTTTCCTGTAAAATATACATAAACTTCTATTGACCATAATTATTTCAGATTTTTCGATTGGTAAACTTCGGAGATAAGGGGGGGGAACGGTATTTTTTTCGACTTTTTGGCCGATTACTCAAAAACTATTATATATAGAAATAAATAAAACACGGTTTTAGAATGCACAAGTAAAGGTCTTTCATATGATACCCCACTCGGTATAGTTATCTTACTTTTAAATTTCAAACCCCCGATCTTCCCCCTTTTTTAATCAAACTAAAATAATTTTCGCGTTGCTTTTATTTTTCCTGTAAAATATACATAAACCTCTATTGACCATAATTATTTCAGATTTTTCGATTGGTAAACTTCGGAGATAGGGGGGGGGGGGGGGGGGAACGGTATTTTTTTCGACATTTTGGCCGATTATTCAAAAACTATTATATATAGAAATAAATAAAAACTGTTTTAGAATGCACAAGTAAAGGCCTTTCATATGATAACCCACTCGGTATAGTTATTTTACTTTGAAATTTCAAACCCCCGATTTTCCCCCCTTTTTTAATAAAACTAAAAATAATTTTCGATTTTTCTTTATTCCAATGATGTTGGGCCACTATTATACACAACTATGCTAAATTTCAAGTCGTAGTTACTGAAATAATCGACTGTGACAGACGGACGGACGGACGGACGGACGGACGGAGAAAGTCTCACCATAAGGGTTCCATTTTTACCATTTTGATACGGAACCCTAATTAAATTACATGACAGATTAACGTACATAATATTATTATTCATATGAAAAAAATATCAATTTTTACTCTATCGTTGCATTGTTACAAGATACAAGTCAATAAATGCCAATGTGAGTATTTTCTCGCTTTTATGTTATTTATATATTTAATTGAAAAAAAAAAAGATAATTTGAGTATTTTCACACTTAGCTTAGGTATCCAATCACGTGTTGTTTCGGGAGAACAAAAAATTATTTTTCAACATAGAACTTAATTTTTTTTTTCTATTAAATTAAAATTCCAGTTAATGCTTTAAATAATTGTTATTCGTTACATCGCTATAACTTTAGTTTAAATTCATGCACTTCATCAGAAGATCAACAGACTTTCATATCACAGCATTCGAGACTCAAATGTAAATCTTAATCTGCGACACTAACTATGGTCCATGAGTTTTATCATCTGTACAAAATTCTTATAATATGACAAACGTCTCATCATCATCATCATATTTGTCATCATCTTCTTCATCATCAGCATTTTATTGAATAGCCTCACATAAAGCCTTAAGAAACTTAGAACATAAAAGTAATACCTTTATGTAGTAGCATACACACGCTATATTTTTTTTATAATAATAACGTTATCTATCCCACACCGATGTTTACAATTAAGATAACGTAACAAATGACATCCAATTTACAAAAGGGATAATATGAAGAAGATGTTTCATAGATTTCTGACTAATAAAAACTTTGTCATATTATAAGAATTTATTTTAAGCCGAGCTCATCACCAAAACTTGTCAGAAGCACTTAGGAGAAAAAAATCTACATAATATTCACTATTTTAAACTTCTGTCCGTACAATTTTTGATGTGGTATATTTTAAATGAAATGCGGTTTATGTAAATTATCATTTTAGCAAGGCGCAATGCATGGTTCGTGTGAAAAATATAAGAGGGGAAAGGAGAATATTAGTTATGTGTTTGGTGTAATACTAATATTCCAATATATTAATTAAAATTGGCCAAGTGCGAGTCGGACTTGAACGCGAAGGGTTCCGTACCATCGTACAAGATTTAACAACAGCTATTAACAATATCGAGTAAAAACTACAGTTTATTGTATGGATACACTCTTTAATATAAAAACTTTATTTTTTTATTATTTGTTGTTGCGGCAATAGAAATACACACTCTGTGAAAATTTCATGTCCTACCTACTATGGTTCATGAGCCAGCGGAGGCTTAGTAGTAGGGTCCTTAGTATTTGGCACCCTTTGGATACGGAACCCTAAAAAAACAATAAAAGCCAGTTTTGATGTCATCAATGAAGTAAATCAGTATCAGGCAGAGTAAAGATAGATAGAGTATGGAAACTACCTATAAACGTTCGAAACGGCTCACTCACACAAACATGCGCGTCGACGAGACCAAATACCGGTCCTCAGTACTGACAGCACTGCGAGGTCCGCTAATTGTCTCGTCGATGCGCATGTTTGTGTGAGTGAGGCCGTTTCGAGCGTTTGTAGGTAGTTTCAGTACTGGTTATAATTCTACTGTGTATCAGGTCAATAAATATTCCATACAGAGATACAATCATTGAGAATTGTCGTCATCAATTGAATGTGGCTTATTTCTGCCTGGAAGAGACGAAATGTAGCGTTAAAATTGTATTTGAATAGATTGAACACCGGCATGTGCTTAAATTATACATAATATAACATGTACTTGGCTGTTAAGGATGAATAGACGGGTCTGTCCGCGAAATTCAAATTTAATTTGGTTTTTCGCAATTTGTAAACTAATACGACAAACTAGGCTAATGGCATTCTAATTGCGCCAGTAGAATTATCATCTTCACAGGTTTACATAAAAATCTTTACTTGAAAGTGACCAGTTTAATAAATTAATCAAAATACTGAGTTGGACGTGAGTTACTCACAAATTAGTCGATATTTTGATTAATTTCTTAAACTGGACACTTTCAAGTAAAGATTTTTATATAAACCTGTGAAGATGATACTGCCATTGTCGCAATTAGAATGCCATAAGCATACTTTGTCGTATTAGTTTACAAATTGCGAAAAACCAAATTAAATTTGAATTTCGCGGGCAGAACTGTGTCTTCCACCTTAAGCATCTTAAGATGATGATCTGTACTGATATGATTTTTTTTTATTTTTTATAAAGAATATCAGCCAAGTTGAGGTTGACTCATATCCTCCTTTCCCCTCCAAATAAGCGGAAAGCTTGTGTTGGGAGCGGGTACGACAATAGTGCAACGGGTGGGATTCGAACCTGCGACCTTTCAGTTTTCAGTCCGCACCTTTAACCGTTGGGCTATTGAGGCAAAAAAGATTATAATTATAATTTGGTTTTATACTTTTTAATTTCTGTGTTTTCTGTGATTGTATTTTTCTTAGTTTTCGTAATTTAGATACATTTTGTTTTTGTATTCCTACCTGTAATAAATTAATAATACATCGTATAAAGTGTATTCATTTCGTAAAATTTTATTACCAAGATAGTATATAGGGCCCTTAAATAATAATTAATCAATACAGAACTAAAAAGAAGTATAGGTACAATATTATATTAGGAAGGTTTATTACACACTTATAATACTCTAAACAAGCCATGTCTAAACCATTCGATTTAGAAGTATATTAAAAAAAAATTAAGTGGCACTCGGGGACTGCCGCGGTAAAGCTATTGCATAGCATTTTTTATCACCTTATGCAATTATAATATTTATGCAATATTTTTTTTGCATAGTAAAAATTATGCAAAAAATAATTAAAAAAATAAACAACCAAGAAAATCGCACTGTCACTACTTCGCGAGTGAGATTCAAACCTGCGCCATCATACACCATACGGTAAAGAAAGCGGCCGCTCGCCCACTGCGCCAAACAGAGCTACTTGTGAACCTCTAAAATGTAGAACACTTACTGAACGACGGTGTTAGGTTTATTTTCGTTACGGAATTTCTTGATTCGGTCGCCGCGCTCAAACTGTTTGTCCTAGTTCAAAGCCCGCGATAAAAGCTATGCAATAGTTTAAAAATTAAATCTGTTCTTACTTAGTTGTCTTAAGAGGACTATTACATTTCGCATCCCTCCCTCTCCCACATTCTAATATTTACAATGATTGTAAAAATCTCAGATACCTACTTTTGAAATAACGTGGTCTATTATTACTTCGACAATTAAATTACGGATATTTTAGATGTAGATTTAATATTATGATATACCTACATCCAGTGATGTAAGTTATTTAAACACTGTTTTTGCCACACGAACTTTGTGATCATTTTTGTTAGGGTTCCGTAGTAAACAAGGAACCCTTATAGTTTCGCCATGTCCGTCCGTCCGTCTGTCTGTCTGTCTGTCTGTCCGCGGTTTAGCTCAGAGACTATTGGTACTAGAAATCTGTAATTTGACAAGGGTATAAATATCAATCACGCCGACAAAGTGGTGAAATAAAATTGTGAAAAATATTTTTTTTAGGGTACCCCGTACCTCCCCTACATGTAAAGTGGGGATGAATTTTTTTTTCTCATCTATCCCATAGTGTGGGGTGTCGCTGAATAGGTCTTTCAAAAACGTTGTGGGTGTGGGAACACCATTTTTCAATTCAGGGATCCGTTTGTGAAATATGATATTTTAAGGTGCTAAATTTTATTAGAGTCAAGTGTCCCCCCCCCCCTCTGCCAGCTAAATGGTTGTATATAGGATACAAGAAAAAATTCACAGCAGTAGTATATACACACATCAAAAGTGTCTAGGGATCAAGCATTTTTATGCGGATTTCTTGAGATTGAGATGTGGCTTTGTAATAAATTTATGATTTTATAAATTTATATGGATCCTTTTTGGTGCATTTCATAATTTCATAATCAGCGATTAAAATCCTGCCAGGAAGTCCATCCTTATAGTGGTGGAACCATCATGGTATGGGCGGGTATTTGGATCGGCGGAAGAACTGAGTTGATTTGGATCAGAGGCAACCTCAACGCTCAAATTTATGCTGAGACGATTGTATCAGACGTCATCGTTCCTCTACAAGTGCAAATCGGTCCCTTATTTCAGTTAATGCATGATAATGCACGACCGCACACCGCAAGAGTTGTAAGACAGACTCTCGCCGCAGCTAACATCAATGTCCTGCCCTGGCCTGCTCAGTCGCCAGACTTGAACCCGATTGAGCATGCATGGGATATGCTACAGAGAAGAGCTCTGCCGAATATGGAGGGTATCCAGTGGCAAGAAGACCTTTTTTTGTTGTTGCAACGAACATGGGCGGCCATTCCACAGCGTGATTTGGATGAACTCATTTTGAGTATGCCAAACCGATGTTCTTGTGTTGTTAGTGTTCGCGGTAGAAACACGGATTATTAATTGTTTAAGTTACCCAATAAAATTTTAAAGAAAACTGTTATTTCAGTCTTTTTTTCGAACTTTAATGTTAGTGGTTCAAATGTCAAAAATCCCTTTATTAGGAAAATGGCAAATTTCTTTATTAATGCAAAGGTGACTTGGTTTATCGTTACTGTGACAAACGAAAACACTTTATTTGATGAATCCTTAAAGAAAATTTTAATTAATATCAATCAGGAGAAAAGTTATTGCATAAATATATGTTGATCCCTAGACACTTTTGATGTGTGTATAATGAATTTTAAAGGAAAACTATCACGGCTAAGTAGGGTTCATTAGTGAAGGAGTTATATCGGTTTTTCTAAGTTAGATATTACACGTAGTGTAAGTTGCATATTTTGTAGTATATTATAGTATTTAAACCATGGAACTCAAAATGTATGTTGAGACTTTCAACTACGGAACCTTACACTGCGCGTGGCCCGACACGCACTTGGCTGGTTTTTATATTGGTGTTAGCTCATTACAAACAAAAAAATAATTGTATTTTGTTCCGGTTACATCAAATTTTTTGGTGACAACTTCATAATGCATTTTTACCTCAATTACGTCATTTATTTTGATTAATTTAGTCCTCAAAAAGTAATTACAAATAGTCGAAAATAATTCCTAGCCGTGCGCTTACGATTTTCTTAACTTTGGCTTTCACTTTTAAGGGTTTCATTGTCAGTGCGGTAAGAACGTCCTATGCGCTGTGCTTAGAGTGTCGCTTACGCGTTTCTGCAAGAATCCGCTTGTTTACCTTTTAAGACAGCTAAAAATATAGATTATAGTCACAGTTCTGTTTCTGAAACATAATTTACAACTAGATATTGTATCAAAGTATTACGTACATAAATAAGTAATTTATTTTAGTCATAATTTTCTTGAATGCTGATTTTCATAATTTCTGAGTCTGTGAAAAGTTACAATATGAAAGCATAATTATTATTATTCATATTGATATAGTTATTACCTACTAATTAATTTTACTCTATGTATATGTCCTCGATGGGATATGCAGTTTCAATAAATTTTTGATAGAACCTCTGGAATGCTCTCCTGAAATAAAAAAATATCAACATTTTAATAAGCGTCTATCAGTAAGTAAGTATCAGTCTAACTGCCGCACTCAGAGTCATTCATTAAATTAAGATTAATTAATCAATGACTTGTGATTAACTGCCGCACTCAGCCGCATTGTATTAAATTATATTATTTCATGATTAATTAATTAATCATTAAATCTATTACTGAATTGTCATTAATGTACAAACGAAGCATTAACTTCTGAGAATGAAACTTTTTAAAATCCAAGATTGTCGTTAAGTTACGATTAGCGACTCTGAGTGCGGCAGTAAGGTAAACAAATCGCAGAAAACGTTTCGGAAAACGAACGTAGCTGGGTGCTTACGACGTTCTTATGTATGGTTGTTCACTTATAGCACGGTTTTTATAAAGCATTATGTCAGCGTGCGGTAAAAACGTCTAATACGTTGTGACTAGCGAGTCGCTTACGCGTTTGTGCGACAAAATACTTGTTTACCGTTTAAGACTACCTATATCATAATACTAGCTGATGCCCGCGACTTCGTCTGCGTGGATTTAGTTCATAACATCCCGCTTGAAATCTTTGCCACCCTCCAGGTTCTCAACTATACCTATCCAATAAATCACGTCAATCCGTAGCTTTGTAGCAGGAAACATTTGATCGTCTTGCTCGCGGCATTGTTAATGATGATTTAAAGAGAAAACATATTACTGATGATATTATCAATTACGTTTATATCATTTTTTGTCAAATTTTTTACCATACTTAACCAAAGACAAAATTACGTTTAGCTGTCATTTACGTTTTGTTATTCCACTGTCATTTGCGTTTTGTTATTCCATGTCAGATGCATTTTTGTTATACCACGTTTTATAGTGACTTGACGGAAACGAGTTCGAACGGGATAAAAAGTATCCTATGTCCGTCTCCTGGTTCTAAGCTACCTCTCCACCAATTTTCAGCCAAATCGGTTCATCCGTTCTTGAGTTATAAATAGTGTAACTAACACCACTTTCTTTTATATATATAGATTATAATTTATAACACATTAAGGGTTCAGTATAATAATGGATTTAGGATGCTGTTGGATTTGCCGCAGTTTTGTTCAGGGTCGGGTATATGGTCCCAAAGGAGCATACCGATAGCGGGAAAAGTCGTCATCACTGCTGACAAGACTGCGTTCAAGTTCCAACAGCATCCTGAGCATTTTTGCGAGTAAGTCAGACTCGCAAAAATATTAGGCCCCACCCATAAATGGATGCTACCTTCTGTCTGCCCATCTCAACATGAATTGAATTGTAAGTAGTATGCATTTGGATCTTCCCCCCATCGTCGAAACACTACATACATAGCATAGTATCTATTGCATTGTAAACTTGTTTTTAAAAGAGCAACCACCGAGTTTCTTGCTGGTTCTTCTCGGCAGGAAGGGCATCCGAACCAGTGGTAGACTCATCGACGATTCAAAAGCACTTGTAAAAAAGTTTATTTGAATAAAAAATGTTTCTATTTTATTTAAAAAAGATATTTCTATTCTATTGTATTCTAAATTATTGTACATTAGTAATACCTAAGTATAAAACTGCGTTTTACTAACGAATTGAGCCACAGATGCTCCAAATAAAAAGATTGTTATTATTATAATTATTATTACAACTAAATCAGAAATAAAAATAAGTAGATGGAATGGTATGAATTTTTGTTTCATTCATATTAACCCCTGTCATACCCTGGCGTAGTGGTGAGCGCTGTGGGCTTATAAATGGGAGGTCTCGGGTTCGATTCCCGGCGGGGTCAATTATGGAATATATTATAATTTCTGAATTGTCTGGTCTGGTTTGATGGGAAGCTTTGCCGTGGCTAGTTACCACCGTACCGTCGTCGAAGACGTGCCGCCAAGCGATTTAGTTTTGGCCTGTAGAAACCGATTAGGGGTATAGGTTGAATGTTCACTGCCGTATGGCAGTTAGTTACTCCTTCCAAGTTAGCCCGCTACCATCTTAGACTGCATCGTCATCAGGTGAGATAGCAGTCAAGGACTTGTTATCGAATAAAAAAAATTGTGTATCGTTTTCCATTAAGTTAATTTAAGAAAAGAAATAATATGTACCGAAAATAAAGCTGCCATATGGCAGTAAACAATCAACCCATACCCCTAATCAGCTTCTACAGGTTCGTACAGGGTCATCATCATCATCATCATTAGCAACCCATCAACGGCTCACTACTGAGCGCAGGTCTCCTCTCAGAGAAGGGTTATAGGCCATAGACCATAGTCCACCACGCTGGCCCAATGCGAATTGGCGGACTTCACACACCTTCAAGAACATTATGAAGAACTCTCAGGTGTGTTACCTCACGATGTTTTCCTTCACCGCTGAAGCAAGGGATATTTAATTGCTTAAACGCACTTGACTCCGAAAAGTCAGAGGTGCGTGCCCGGGATCGAACCTGCGACCCCCCGAATAGGAGACCACAGTCCTGACCACTAGGCTATCACTGCTTAGTTAATCGTACAGGGTATTCGGTTTCAAAGGCAAGTACTCACCCTACAGCTTCAGCAACCGGCCTCGTTGATTCCGGTCCTCTGAATACATGGCAAGCGAATCTCTGTAGTGTTGGATGTTTTGTGATGAACCCCAAGTATCGGTGATCCCGGGGATGAAACGCGCAGAACGAGACGTTCTTGAGTGAGTAAAAGTAATCGATGCAGGGACCACTGCGACTTCTCTGCTGAGAACAAAGTTAGCACTCTATGTATATACTAGCTGATGCCCGCGACTTCGTCCGCGTGGGTTTAGTTTTTAAAACCCCGCGGGAACTCCAGGTTCTCAACTATACCTATCCAAAAAATCACGTCAGTCCGTAGCTTTGTTGCAGCGTGATTGACGGAAAAACCAACAAACAAACAAACTTTCGCATTTATATTTTATAATATGTATTAGTAAGAAAGAATTAATACTACGATATTAAAGGCGATCTAATTAAATTTTAGAACACAAAAGCTACGATTGTGACTTAAACATGATAGATATAATATTCCCTGGGGGACTTTTTTGTAGAAAATAATGAGAACTTTAATCATGTAGGACATAATTTTCATGTATCATCAATAGTTTTCTCAGAACACGTCAAATAATGCATTTTATAGACAAAATTTTGCTACTTTGGATCTCTAAATTTTTTGAAAATATATTATAGCCTATGTTACTTACAAACAAACCAACAAAAAAATCTTTCCTCTGTATATTATTAGTATCGATTCCTTAGAGGCACGTAAAAATAACAGATTTTCACCTCACGTGCTCTAAAAGTGTGTCAATTCAGCTAAACGTAGACCGGTTAAAGTTTATCCCAAGGTTAGTATCTACAGGCTACAAAATTATTGTAATCCATTAAAAAATAAATAGAATCGGCCATGGAATTACTAGACCCTATACTATAATACATAATATATTATTATTATGTATAATGACGTCAAGTGAAAACAAAATTGCTCCAAGTGTGCTAATTTTTAGGGTTCCGTAGTAAACAAGGAACCCTTATAGTTTCGCCATGTCCGTCTGTCTGTCTGTCTGTCCGCGGTTTAGCTCAGAGACTATTAGTACTAGAAATCTGTAATTTGACAAGGGTATAAATATCAATCACGCCGACAAAGTCGTGAAATAAAATTGTGAAAAATAATTTTTTTTAGGGTACCTCCCCTACATGTAAAGTGGGGATGAATTTTTTTTTCTCGTCTATCCCATAGTGTGGGGTGTCGTAGAATAGGTCTTTCAAAAATATTGTGGGTGTGTGAACATCATTTTTCAATTCAGGGATCCGTTTGTGAAATATGACATTTTAAAGTGCTAAATTTTATTAGAGTCAAGTGTCCCCCGCCCTCCTCTGCCAGTTAAATGGTTGTATATAGGATACAAGAAAAAATTCACAGCAGTAGTATATATAATGAATTTTAAAGGAAAACTATCACGGCTAAGTAGGGTTCATTAGTGAAGGAGTTATATCGGTTTTTCTAAGTTAGATATTACACGTAGTGTAAGTTGCATATTTTGTAGAATATTATAGTATTTAAACCATGGAACCCAAAATTTATTCAATATTCATAAATAAAACAAAAGCACTATCCTATGTCAGCAATAATATTTGAGACTTTCAACTACGGAACCCTACACTGCGCGTGGCCGAACACGCACTTGGACGGTTTTTTTAATGAAATTCGCTGTCCGTCCATCCGTCTGTCAGCGGACCGTATAACATGGACCGTAATAGGTAAATACTTGAAAGTTTCATAGAATGTGTATACCTACATCTATTGCCGCTGTAACAACAAAATAATAAAAAAATGCTAAAAATTAAAGAGAGACCATACAATAAGCTTTTGTTTACTGGATTCGTGTGACGGGCTCGTTTTGATCCCTTATCGAACTATCCGTTTAACTAACTACGTCAGTAAGTGTAAATTTATACTAATATTATAAAGAGGAAAGATTTTGTTTGTTTGTTTGTTTGTTTGTTTGTTTGTTTGTTTGTTTGTTTGTTTGTTTGTTTGTTTGTACCGATTACCGAATAGGCTCTGTAACTACTGGACCTATTTTAACCATTTTTTCACCAACAGAAAGCTAAGTTATCAGGAAGTAACATAGGCTATAATTCATTTTCTTAATCCTTCATAATAAACATCCTTAAGAAAATTGCAATAATGTAACCCAAAGTAGCAAAATTTTGCCTGTAAAATGCATTATTTGGCGTGTGCTGAGAAAACTATTGATGATACATAAAAATTATACGTACTACATGATTAAAGAACTCATATTCTCTACAAAAAAGTCCCCGAGGGAATTTAACTATCATATTTAAGTCACAATTCTAGCTTTTGTGTTCTAAAATTTAATTAGATCGTCTTTATTATCGTAGTATTAATTCTTCCTTACTATGCGAAAGTGTGTTTGTTTGTTGGTTAGTCCATCTATCACGCTGCAACAAAGCTACGGATTGACGTGATTTTTTGGAAAGGTATAGCTGAGAACCTGGAGGGTGACATAGGCATCCCGGAAAATCAAAGAGTTTCCGCGGGATTTTAAAAGCTAAATCCACGCGGACTAAGTCGCGGGCATCAGCTAGTTGAAAATATAAAAAACCCCCGACATATTGTGAATCTATGCCCGGACTATGCCCGATATACCTGACATCCTGTAACCTACTTTTCTACGCCGCCGTCAGATCCTCTTCGATTCGATCGACACCTACTCATTGTGACCATCCTAATGAGCCTGAACACACAATATCTGCTGTAAGTTGCTGAGGGGTTGGGTATCTCGCAGACTACTTGATGTTGTAGCTTCAGCTTAAAGTTACCATGCCTTGCAAATATTACGAAGTAATAGTGATCAAAACGAATCCAAACACGACATAGTATCTGCTATTATTTTTTCAAGAGTGCACTAGTGTGCTGGATATCTTGGCTGCACATCAGAACAAGAATTCCATAGCATAGCCTCTAAAAACCCTACCGCAGCTAACAAAAAAGCTGATAACTTTGAAACGGCTCAACCGATTTTGATAAAATATGTCTAAGAACCACCGCTAGAAAACCTGCTTTTAAATTTAAAAAACCGCACCCAAATCGGTTCACCTGTTTAAAAGTTACGGTGCCACACACATACACACACACACACACACACACACACACACATACAGAGAGAGAGAGAGAGATAGAGAGAGAGAGAGAGAGACACACACACACATAGCGGCCAAACTTATAATACCCCTCTTTTTGCATCGAAGGTTAAAAAAGGAGCTCGATAGACAACATTGTTTCATGATGATTGATGAGATATTTCACAGCTGTTAAAAATCTATTTGCTTGACCACCAAACTTCACCATGATCCCTCACCTCTACACAAGTTATGATAGTTACTTACGTCAAATGATACTTACGTCGGGCTTCGACCGATCCACCATCCGTAGGCCCTGATCTGATACTTCTAAAATACATGGTTGCGTTCCAGGTTCTCCACTACATTCTCCAACGATTTTCTTCACCGCTTGGCAAACTACTCCTGTACCCTTATGTGCTAGTGTTTCGACTGAGCCCATATACCTGATATAAAAATAAAATAATTATCACTAGTTTTTGGAGTGGCGAAAACAATTCAATAAGAGAAAAAATTATTTTTGAAAAACCGACTTCAAACGCCCGAGCCACTACAAAGTATAGAATTTATTGTTGATATTTTAAAAACAGCTCGACCGATTCCGATAAAATTTAAATGGGACGGAAACTATACCCTTTAAAAGAAATAAAGAATTTTCCAAATCAGTTCAGGGATCTTCGAGTAATCGGTGAACACACATAAAAAAAAAAGATTTCGACGAATTGAGAACCTCCTACTTTTTTAAAGTCAGCTTATAAAACATTAATCAAATGCACTTCACTAATTTCAGTTTTTATTCTTCTTCTTCTTCTTTGTCAACCGATAGACGTCCACTGCTGGACAAAGGTCTCTCTTGCATGGACTACCACATGTCTCGGCCTTGCGCCGCCTGAATCCAGCGGCTGCCTGCGACTCGATTGATATGGTCGCTCCACCTAGTGGGGGTCTGCCATCACTGCGCTTCCCGGTACGTGGTCGCCACTCCATCACTTTGGGATCCCAACGACCATTAGCTCTTCAAACTATTTGCCCCGCCCATTTCCACTTCAGTTTCGCAACTCGCTGAGCTATGTCAGTGACTTTGTTTCCCCTACGCCTCTCCTCGTTTCTGATTGGTCTCGCAGGGATACTCCGAGCATCTAGCACTCTCAATCGCCCGCTGAGTGACCCTGCGCCTTCTTAAGTTTTTATTAACATTACTAGCTGATGCCCGCGACTTCGTCTGCGTGAAATTAGCCTTTAAAATGCCTCGGGAACTCTGACTTTGCGGGATAAAAAGTAGCCTGTCACTCTCCAGGTCCTCAACTATAGGTACACTGCAAAAAATCACGTCGATCCGTAGCTCTGTTGGGGCGTGATTGAAGGACAAACCAATGCACTTTCGCAGTTATAATATTTCACCATATAAAGTGTAAGTGCATATAGTCAACGTGGTTTTTAGGGTTCCGTACCCAAAGGGTGCCAACGGGACCCTATTATTAGGGTTCCGTACCCAAAGGGTGCCAACGGGACCCTATTACTAAGCCTCCGCTGTCCGTCCGTCCGTCTGTCAGCGGCCTGTATCTCTTAAACCGTAATAGATAGACAGTTGAAATTTTCACGTATTTTGTATTTCTATTGCCGCTATAACAACAAATAATAAAAATATAATAAAAATTTAATTAAATTAAAAAAATTAAATTAAATTAAAATATTTCCATGTACCCATGGAAATATTTTAATTTAATTTTTTTTAACGGAACCCTAAAAGAGCGAGGACCGACTCGCACTTGGCCGATTTTTTTTACACAGGTAAAGTTGAGGACCTGGAAAATAACACAGGCTACTTTTTGTCCCGGGAGCATACATTTAAACGCCCGCGCCACTACAAAGTATATAATTTATTGTAGATTTTTTAAAAAACGCTCGACTGATTTCTATAAAATTTAAATGGGACCACCTGGGAAGTATATATACCCTTTGACACAAAAAAGAATTTTCCAAATCGGTTCAGGCGTCTTCGAGTAATTGGTGAACATACATAAAAAAAGATTCCGTTGAATTGAGATCCTCCTCCTTTTTTGAAGTCGGTTAAAGTAATAATAAAAATTAGTTCAAATTTAACGAAGTTATTGAGTATAACAGTCAAAATATTTCAACCCCTATCTCAGAGAACATACATCCATCCATCCGTATACGACATCTATACAAACATACATCCGTATACATCCATCCTCACAAACTTTCACATTAATAATATTAGTGGGATAATATTTATATGAGTAATAATTAGTAGGATAGGATATAGTTAATGTATTTATTGTTAGTAGGAGGTCCTCCTCCTATGTATGTACAAACATACATAAATACATACACGCATACAGTAGTCCTCAACTATGCCTATCCAATAAACCACGTCAATCTGTAACTCCGTTGGCGCCTAATTTAAGGATAAATATGTGAAAAGTAGAACACTAATATCCCACAGGAACTGTTTGCTTTCCCAGGATAAAAAGTAGCCTTTGTCACTTTTCAAGACATCAACTATGCCAATCCAAAAAACCACGTCAATCTGTAACTCCGTTGGCGCATAATTGAAAGATAAATGTGTGAAAAGTTGTATACTAATATCCCGCAGGAACCGTTTGTTTTCCCGAGATAAAAAGTAGCCTTTGACATTTTTCAGGCTCTTAACTTTACCTGTGCAAAAAAACCACGTTAATCTAAAACTCCATTGCGCGTATTTTGAAGGACGAATGCGTAAAAAATAGCGATGCTATCCCGCAGGAACTGTTTGCTTTTCCGGGATAAAAAGTAGCCTATGTGCTATTCCAGACTATATTCTATGTCTGTGCCAAATCTCAGCAAAATGGGTTCATTTGTTGTCGCGTTAAAGAGTAACAAACATCCATCCATCCATCTTCACAAACTTTCGCATTTATAATATTATAATAGGATAATAGGATAGGATAGGATCTACACATGACCAGTCATTATAATATCTAGCAATGTACTCACTATGACTGGACAAATCGATACCTTGTACTATTTGTATTATTTATTTCGTAATCCATCCCTAATCCCTAAGAAATTTTCTATTGCTAATGAAAAACTTCCATAACTGTGTTTATTTGGTTGTTGAATTGGAATTTTTTACTTATTCTCGATGCTGCGGATAATGTAAGCGTGATTTAAGTACAAACAGCGCCATCTATCAGTGGTTTTTCGAAATCCCGCGGTAACCTTGGATTTTCCCGGGATAATTTGTAGCCTATGTGTTATTCCAGGGTATAATCTATCTCCATTCCAAATTTCAGCCAAATCCATCCAGTAGTTTTTGCGTGAAAGAGGAACAAACATACACACAAACTTTCGCCTTTATAATATTAGTAGGAAGTAGGATTTAATAACTTCTCACCCTAATAAGTATCTCTCTCGTTTTACTTTGGCATTTGCGGGATCAAAATCATTGTAGTCCATATCGACGGCGTATGCCGAAGGAAAAATACCTTGTTGTCCAGTTCGTAAGTTTACACCTGCAATAAAATACATTTAAGTTTACTTTAAGTTGTGAGCTAAGTGTGTCATCGGCAAAAACTATCATCCCATATTGCACCCCTACTTATCAAGTTTTATTTTGTACCAAAAAGTAGCCTTCCCTTGGTCCAATCTCTATACCAAAAATCCTCAGAATTGGTTCAGTGATTTAGGCGTAGAAGCGTAATAGACAGACAGAGTTACTTTCGCATACATTATAATATTAATAGGAATAGGACGCGAGGCTTCGGATTGGCATCCAGCTGACGACTAGAGAGTGTAACTTACTAATTTGTATTTCTTATGATATTGTATTATTACGATATTGTACTATTTTGTTTTGAAAAGAGCAACTGCTGAGTTTCTTGCCGGCTCTCCTCAGCAGAATCAGTTTTCCGAACCGGTGGTACATTCACGACTTGTCATAAGTGCCAAAATTTGGTGTACCTACATGAAATAAATGTCAATAGTCACTATAATGATATTCATTTTTTTTTTTTTTTTAATATGTAGACTAGCGCTTGACTGCAATCTCACCTGATGGTAAGTGAAGATGCAGCCTAAGATGGAGCGCGCTTGCCTCGAAGATGCCTGTTCACTCTTGATTTAAAGGTACCCAAGTCATCATTATCATCATTAGCAATCCATCAACGGCTCACTACTGAGCGCAGTCTCCTCTCAGAGAAAGGTTATAGGCAACAGTCCACCACACTGGCCCGATGCGAATTGGCGGACTTCACACACCTTCAAGAACATTATGAAGAACTCTCAGGTGTGCAGGTTTCCTCAGGGTTTTGCTTAAGCAGTGATAGCCTAGTGGTTAGGACTGTGGTCTCCTATTCGGGGGGTCGCAGGTTCGATCCCGGGTACCTCTGACTTTTCGGAGTCAAGTGCGTTTAAGCAATAATAATATTCATCAATCATCATCATCATCAATAGCCTATAACAGTCCCAAGGGGAGGGTTTGCCCATAATCACCACGCGGGGCAGACGGGTTGGTGATCGCAGTAGATGGTCGTAGTAGCACAGAGGACGCTGCTGCCCGCTCCGTTATATTCCCCTAGTCGCCTCGTACGACACCCGCGGGATGAGTAGGAGTGGTGACAACTGTATTCTGATCTGCCTTCACCACACGGCAATATTAATATTATCAGGTTTTAATAACAAGTTACGATCTGTGGGGGGTTCCGTTGTGCTGTCGATTTTCAAAAAAAAAATATTTTACCTTCACACCATAAATCATCAGCCTCCTTTTGCACATAAATAGGATCTCCGATTTCAACTTCAATCTCATCGTGATGTCTGGGATTAAATTTGTGTAGACCTCTGTGCGTCGCCTCTAACATTTCCAATTGGCTGTGTGGTACCGTGGTCATGTTCCCAGAGAAGTTGATCCCGTTGATGCTGCAGCTTGACGATGGTGATACTGAAACATTACAATAGAATAGAATAGAAATGTTTTATATTCAAATAAACTTTTTTGGCTGAATCTATTAATACGGGTACTGTACGAACAATTTATAATTATTAATACGGTTACCGTACGAACAATTTATAATTATTCGTACAGAAGTCGGACGAATAATTTTGGTCAAATATTTGAATCGTGCTACCTGGATTTGGGGGAGTGGAGGGGGGAGGGGGAGGGCCCCCCCTTTAGTCTTGCCAAAATCCGCTTAGTGAAGGAGTGAAGGTAAAAAATAGAAAAGGAGTAGAGGAAGCTTAGAAACCCCTCCAAATTAATTTTTCATTTCAAACCAATAGAACCCAAACGTGCCGGAATCTTTTGTGTTCTAACCCAACCTAACATAACTTTAGATTTTCCACAGTCTGGTGTTCTCCGAACGTGTTACAGTGTAACTAATTAAAAAAAAACTGACAAATAAAAAACAAGCTAATCATCCAATTCATTCTTAATTTAAAAAAAAATTCTACATGTGAAATTTAAAAAATAAAAATGAAAATAGAAAAAAAAAATGAAAATAGAAAATTCAGTCTGTCGAGCTGGGATTCGAACCATCGACTTTTAACTATTAGGCAACTGCAGAAGCCACTAGGCTACGGAGACCTGATATTGTACCGCGAAAATAATGAACATAATGCCTTCAAAAAAAATTTAATAACTGTACGAATAAATATAATTTATTCGTCCAGTACCCGTACAACTAGTCACTCCGAACTTTTTTACAAGTGCTTTTGAATCGTCGATGAGTCTACCACTAGTTCGGAATGCCGTTCCTGCCGAGAAGAACCAGCAAGAAACTCGGCAGTTGCTCTTTTCAAAACTAGTTTACAATATAATAGATATTATGCTATGTATACAGTGGTTCCACAATGAGGGGAAGTTCCACAAAATTCCACAACAAAGTTCCACAACAACATACCTAATTATATCTAATTATAATTCAACACATGTTAAGACGGGCAGACAGAAAGTAGCCCCATTCCCGCCGGTGGAACCCGTTCACGAGCATGACGCATGACCCAGCCATTGCTTCGCTCAACCATATTTGGGGGAACGTAATGAACCTAGCCTAGCAGACTGCGTTTCTGTGGACGATCTAAACAACAGGTTCGTGGAAACTGTCCATACTGTGGGGTCTAAGTTCTTTAAGACCCATCGCAGGAAAAGAACCGAAAAGTTCTCTGACCATACTCTCAAGCTCATGGAGGAGAGACAAGAGATGAGGCTGCAGTCATCGGTAGACGCGGCTGCCTACCGGCGGATTAATAGGCAGATCTCTAAGGCCCAAACTCGCGACGTTCGGGTCTTTAATACCAAGTGTATTAAAGATACCATCGAGCGGAACAAAGGCTCAAAAGTGTTCGCGAGAGATCTGTCTATCGGACAGAGCCAGCTGACGCGGCTTAAAACTGATGACGGTCGTCTCGTCTCTTCTCTACCTGAGATTTTGGGAGAAGTCGAGAAGTTCTATGGGCAGTTATATACCACGACACAAAAACCTGTTGAGGATTTGGCCAAAGATCCCAGAGCCAAACTGACCCGACACTATACCGAAGATATCCCGGACGTCAGCCTATACGAGATTAGAATGGCTCTCAAACAACTCAAGAACAACAAGGCGCCAGGTGATGACGGAATCACTGCGGAACTCCTGAAAGCGGGTGGAAAACCGGTACTTAAGATCTTTCAGCGATTGTTCAATTCCGTCATTCACGAGGGTATAACCCCGGAAGGAAGGGAATATATAGCACAGGAGCGTGGTGGTCCTGTTCTTCAAAAAGGGTGATAATACCTTGCTGAAGAATTATAGACCCATCTCGCTGCTGAGTCAAGTGTTCTCGAGAGTCACTACGAATCGTCTCGCTCGTAAGTTTGACGACTTCCAGCCTCCCGAACAAGCCGGATTCCGAAAAGGCTTTGGTACCATAGATGACATTCATACGCTGCGGCAGGTTATACAAAAGACTATGAGAAAGCCTTTTGATTCGGTGGAAACTTGGGCTGTATTGAGGTCGCTGCAGAGATGCCAGATTGACTACCGGTATATCCAAGTGTTGAAGTGCTTGTACGAAAACGCCACTATGTCAGTACGTATACAGGACCAGACTACGAGACCAATCCACTTGCAGCGTGGAGTGCGACAGGGAGATAATCTCCCCGAAGCTATTTACCGCTTCTTTGGAGGACGTCTTTAAGCTTCTGGATTGGAACGGAATTAGCATCAACATAAACGGCGAGTACATCACTCACCTGCGATTTGCCGATGACATAGTAGTCATGGCAGAGACTCTGAGAGATCTCAATACAATGCTCAATGATCTCAGCAGGGTTTCTCACCAGGTGGGCCTGAAAATGAAAATGAGCAAGACGAAAATCATGTCCAATGCTCATGCTCCGCTCCACCCAGTAATCGTTGAGAACTCTGCGCTCGAAATTGTAGACGAGTATATATACCTGGGACATACAGTCCAGCTAGGTAGGTCCAATTTCGAGAAAGAGATTAACCGCCGAATCCAACTCGGCTGGGCAGCGTTCGGGAAGCTCCGAGATGTCTTCTCGTTCAAAATCCCTCAGTGCCTGAAGACTCAAGTCTTCGAACAGTGCGTGTTGCCAGTGATGACTTACGGATCCGAGACATGGTCGCTAACTATGGGCCTCATAAGAAGGCTCAGGGTCACCCAGCGAGCGATGGAGAGAGCTATGCTCGGTATATCCCTGCGAGATCAAATCAGAAATGAGGAGATTCGTAGGAGAACCAAAGTCACTGACATAGCTCAGCGTGTCGCGAAACTGAAGTGGAAATGGGCGGGGCACATAGTTCGAAGAACTGATGGTCGTTGGGGTCCCAAGGTGTTGGAGTGGCGACCCCGCACCGGGAAATGCAGTGTTGGCAGGCCCCCCACCAGGTGGACCGACGACATCAAACGAGTCGCAGGGAGCCGCTGGATTCAAGCGGCGCAAGACCGATGCCTGTGGAAGTCCATGCAGGAGACCTTTGTCCAGCAGTGGACGTCTATAGGTTGATAAAGAAGAAGAAGAAGAATGAACCCGCATCACACGACACACGAATACTAGCTGATGCCCACGGTTTCATCCGCATCACGTAATGAAGCGTCATCTTTCGTGACGTCACTTAAGGCTATTCCTGAAAACCACACACAATACACATACTGTAGTAGTATTTCGATGCTGCCTATTCAGGTTAAACACAGTTATTTTGAAATATTATAATTAACACATTGTGTATTTCATTTATTCTTAATCCTATCTTGGACATATGTACTTTATTTTAAATTTTTTTTTCTCGTTTTATAAGGGACATCTTAATATATATATTTCTTCTGTGCGTGTGTATGTCACTGAACTCCTCCTAGACGGCTGGACCGATTTTGATGAATTTTTTTGTGTGAGTTCAAGGGGATTCGAGGATGGTTTAGATTCACAAAAAAAATTAAAAAAAAAATGTTTATTTAAGTAATTTTTCATTTATAAGTAGTGGCGGTACGAAGTTCGCTGGGTCAGCTAGTACCTACATATATTTTTTTTTAACGTTCAGCTATGAATTGTCGTATGTTCTCTAGCAAGTTTGAAGTCAAGCTATCTCGTTTCATATTATTATTGATTCAAAATGGCGGCCGCTATCAAAAGGAACTGCAGCTTTACAATATTAAAAACACCGACCAAGTGCGAGTCGGACTCGCGCGCCGAGGGTTCCGTACTCTAGAAGTAAAAGTAAAACGATAATATTATATTAATTTGCTTATTTATCGTTAACTTTGTTTACAGAGAAACAAGACTTCTGGGAAGAATTGTGCACACACATGAATGCGTTACCTGTAACTGAGCAAAGAATTATCTGCGGAGACCTTAACGGGCATGTGGGCAGTGGCTCAGATGGGTTTGAGGGTCATCATGGGGGTTTTGGTTATGGTACACGAAATAAAGAAGGATCCACAATACTAGAATTTGCAGCGTCTCTAAATCTAGCGGTAGTAAACACATTCTTTCAAAAGAAAGAGGAACACCTCATTACGTATAAAAGTGGGAAATCCAAAACACAAATTGACTATATAATGACAGATAGAAAGAATCTTAAACAAATTAAAGATTGTAAAGTTATTCCAGGTGAACCATTAACATCACAACATAGACTACTATTAGCAGCTTTAAAACTGAAAAGACAAATTAAATATAAAATACCGAGAATAGAGAGGATTAAATGGCGGGAACTTAACACAGAAAATTCTTTTCAAAAAACAGACTTCTAACGACACTACAAAGTATAAAAATAATTTTAGTTTGTCCACGTTTGTTGAAGTCGGGCGGGCCTAAATACAAACTATGAAACCGATGCGCGACGCTACACAATATGAGAGACTCATTTGTAGAAGTCGAGCGAGCATCGCGAGTCGGTTTCATAGTTTGTATTTTAGGCCCGCCCGACTTCAACAAACGTGGACAAACTAAAATTATTTTTATACTTTGTAGTGGCGTTAGAAGTCGGTTTTTTGAAAAGAATTTTTATTTTAAGCTTTTAAGTGTAGTATCCTATGATTGAAGAGCTAGGACCTGGAGCTCCATAATGTAGTCCATACTTGTTACCTACAATATCAATTCGTAATCGAAATTTCCTAAATCCCCATAGTTTTAGGTAGGTAGTACCCTGCAGCATCAGGATTGAGGAGCTAGGACCTGGAGCTCCATGATGTAGTCCATACTTGTTACCTACAATAATAATTCGTAATCGATATTTCCTAAATCTCTTTATTTTAGGTGAGCAATATCCCTGCAGCATCAGGCTTGAGGAGTTGAAGGTGAACATTTTTATGGGACCATTTTGCAAACATGCTCTGTCGATTAAAAAAAAATCACGTGAATCGGTCCAGAAATCCCGGAGAAATCGGTGGACATACATAGAAAAAAAAAAAAAAAAGATACCGGCTGAATTGAGAACCTCCTCCTTTTTAGAAGTCGGTTAAAAAGGGAAGCAATTTCATGAATTCCTGGAGTATTTGGGTAATGCTTCCTCATCAGACGACTCACCCCCCACAATTATCTGGTCTAAATTTCACAATGTCTGTATCGCCCAAGCGAAAACCACACTGGGTATCTCCAAGGGTCCCCTGCATAACGAGAAAGATGCCAAATGGTGGAACAACACCACCAAAACCACAGTACATGAAAAGAAACGTCTGTTCAAGAAATGGCAAGAGAGTGGTTTAGAGGAGGATAAGCCAGAGTACAAAGAGGCGAAAAAGATTGCAAGAAGATTGGTTGCGATTGAGAAGGAAAATGCCGAGTTGGAACTTTATCAGCAACTAGAACTAGCTTCAGACACAGAGATTTATAAAATAGCTAAACACAGGAATAATAACACAAAGGATCTTAAGACTGCAAAGTACATCAAGGACAGCAAAGGCACGCTACTGACATCTGATAAAGAAATCTGTAAAAGGTGGTACGAGTATTACCATACACTGCTAAATGAGGAGTTCCCCAGACAGGCTGAAATCGAAGAACTAAGAACACAAGGACCCGTAAATCAAATCACCATGACGGAAGTCAAAAAGGCTATTCTGAAAATGAAAAATCACAAAGCCTGCGGGCCTGACGACATACCAGCTGAACTTTGGAAGTCCCTGAAGAGAGGGGGGGAAGTATGGCTAGCTAATTTGTTTAATAATATTCTAACAGCTGAGGAAATGCCAAATGCCTGGAGAAAAAGCATACTTCTCCCCTTTTACAAAAATAAGGGAGACATTAGAGAGTGCGGAAACTTCCGGGGGATAAAACTCACTTCACACACCCTTAAAATCTGGGAACGAGTGCTCAGTGAACGCCTAGCGTCTATAATCTCGCTAACCTAAACGCTAAAGGGAACCATGGATGCAATTCATGCTGTAAGACTGGTAATGGAAAAAGCTAAAGAAAACGGTCAAAACCTATGGATGGTATTTATAGACCTAGAAAAAGCCTTTGACCGAGTGTCAAGGACTATGATATGACAGGCGCTTAGGACGCATAACATACCTGAATGCTACATACGCATCATTAAAGAAATGTACAACAACGTCCAAACCTGCATCAGAAGCTCTGCCGGTCTATCTGACAGCTTTGATTTAAAAGTTGGCGTCCACCAGGGCAGTGCACTGAGCCCTTTGCGATTTAATGTAGTCATGGACTATCTGACGGCAAAAATCCAAAAACCAACTCCATGGAATCTCTTTTTTTTTTATTATCAAATAAGAGGAATATACAAAATGTTCTTATTAGCACACGAAAAACCACTGAGGTTTAAATTGTGAGCTATAAACCGATTCTGTTAAACACAAATACCTATACTAACATTAACAAACCAACTTATCCAAAAAATATGATTTTAGTTTACGTTTTAAATTATTTTCAGTGAATTGTAATCTTACTTTACTATCTAAATTGTTTATTAGACGAGGGACTATGTATGCAGTGGTGCGTTTACCATATTTATTTTTAGATCTAATAGTAAGTAAAGTTTTATTATTTACTCTACGTGTATCACATTTAATTGGAATACTATGTTGTATATTTAAATTAAAAAATTGCTCCTTTAGCAGCTGATATTGGACCTCCTCATGAATGGGTATTACTTTGCAATGCTTAAATAGATATTTTTCATCCGTTTTAGCTATAATTTTAATATTTAAAGGTACTGGATTTTAAAATTCTACATTGTAATCGATAAATAAGCTGAAGATATGATTTGTCTGTTCGACCATAGCTGCTAAGACCATAAGTTATTATCGAGTCTGCAAGTGCATTGTAAAGCATAAGTTTGACTTTATAATTTAAACGCTTCCTAATAATAGACATATTTGCCAAAAAAGCTCTAAGCTTGTCACAAACATTTTTAATGTGCTCGTGCCAGTTGAACCTATGATCTATTGTTAACCCAAGATATTTATGCGATTTAACGACTTCAATAGTTGAACATAAGCAATTGAATTGTGGCTGATGCAAGCAATTATTATGATCATGTGCAATTATTTTATGTTTTAATATACTGTTTGACTTTAAATTTGGTGAATGAATGTGGACTAATTTAGTCTTTTGGGAATTTAAGATCAAACCACTATCGTGACACCATTTATTTAAATTATCGAAATCCTCCTGTAGCAGTAACAAAGCAGTATTGACATCTTTATGTGCAACCAGCATGCAAGTATCATCCGCATACTGATAGGAGGCACAATGTTTAAAAACTTTATGCATGTCATTGACGTAAGCTATAAAATGCAATGGCCCAAGTACGGAACCTTGAGCTGTGCCTTCAGTTACTGTAACTGGTGAACTGTAGCTGTTGCAGATTCTTGTATGCGGATGATGTGATTCTTATATTTGACGATGTGCGAGAGCTACAAGAAGACTTTTATAGATGGAGAGAGTCGCTGGAACAAAATGGCTTACGCATTAGGAGGACAAAAACCGATTATATGTTCTGTAACTTCAATCCCAACGCTTAACTTGACCCGGTCATCACACTGGAAGGCAATGCCATCCCTAGAGTTAAAACATTCAAGTATCTAGGATCCGTTCTCTCCGAAGATGGCTCTATTGATGCGGACGTAACACAGAGAACAACATCTGGATGGATGAAGTGGCGCGCTCTGACAGGGGTACTATGTGACGCTAAAATGCCAATAAGAACTAAAGGCAAGATGTATAAAACGGCAGTACGACCAGCACTACTGTACGGCAGCGAAGTTTGGGCAACCAAAAAGACTCATGAACAGAAGTTACACACCACCGAAATGCGTATGCTGAGATGGGCGGGAGGAGTAACACTCAAAGATAAAGTACGCAACGAATATATAAGAGGTAGCTTTAAAGTTGCACCCATAACCGACAAAATATTAGAATCAAGGCTCAGATGGTATGGACACGTAATGCGTAGGCCCGACGATTACGTGGTGAAAAAGTGATTTTCCATGGACACAAGGAAGAGGGGTAGGGGACGACCCCTAACTACCTGGACGACGAATGTCCAAAGGGACATGAAATGCCTTGGCCTCACTGATGAAGACGCAAACACACGGTCTACATGGCGTCGCATGATAAGGAAAGCCGACCCCGCATAACGGGATAAGGCGAGGACAAAGAAGAAGAAGATCGTTAACTTTGTTTGTAGAGATTTTATTGTTAATATAAAAAACTATGCTAGTTAGAGCGTTGGTTTTATTTTTCCTGTAAAATATACATAACCTTCTATTGACCATAATTATTTCAGATTTTTCGATTGGTAAACTTCGGAGATAAAGGGGGGAACGGTATTTTTTTCGACATTTTGCCCGATGAATCAAAACTTATTTCATTTAAAATAAATAAAAATCTGTTTTAGAATGTACAGGTAAAGTTCTTTCATATGATACCCCATTCGGTATAGCTATCTTACTTTGAGATTTCAAACTCCCGATTTCCCCCCTTTTTTAATGAAACTAAAAATAATTTTTGTTTTTTTTTTTAATTCCAATGATGTTGGGTTACTATTATACACAAATATTCCAAATTTCATGTCGATAGCTTTAATTGTAACTGAAATAATCGACCTGTGACAGATGGACGGACGGACGGACGGAGAAAGTCTCACCATAAGGGTTCCATTTTTACCATTTTGGTACGGAACCCTAAAAACAAAAAAAAATTACATAATTTTCTGAGTTTTTTAACTTAATACGTGTATCGCACCTGATGACATCGGTATAATTATGTTACTTAGGTAACACTATAAATATAGTATTACTTACTGCCGTAAGGGTAACACTGTATTATTCCAGGCCTAAAGTCAATGCCAATATTATAACAAATGACCGAACAACTGACCACGGAAAGCTTGTCCTTTCTGTTATGAAAACTGTTTTGATCTGAGATCCGGATCATATTATTGATTTGATATATTTCATTTGATTTCATAAAATAGACGTCATTTGCAGCGCAATTAAAACCTTAAACAATATACACCAAGGTACGTTAAAAATGCTTATCAAACTTACCGAAGCGAAATGACATAAACAGTTAATTAAATGTTAGTCAAATCAAATCAAATGAAATCATTTATTTGCATAGATTGAGTAGTACAATGGTGTTACATTATAATAAAGATGCTGGCAATCTGCCGGATAGGCATGCAAATTAATATTTAATAATTCTTATTCTAAGTTTATGTGTAGAAATATCTTTATTTCTAATATAACAAAATTTACTATACCAAAATTTCATAAAAGAAAGTGGAATTTCGAGGATGTACTATCGATTTATTTTATTAGAATGTCAAACATAAAATTTTTTTTATTAAAAACGTCAAACTTATTCTAATTAACTTTAATATTATTTTTTTATTTATTGACCGAGCGAAGCGAGGTCTCTGAGTTAACTAGAGCGATTTGCACTTGTCCGTCCGTCCGTCCGTCCGTCTGTCAGAGCCTTATAACTTTTGAATTACTGAACGTAATTACTTCAAATTTAGATATAATATGTAAATCGATGGCCTCCAGCCGAAAATGGCTTAAAAAGTTATAAAAATCTTTATTTCAGGGGGGCTCTCATAGAAGCGAATGCGAAGTAAAAAAAAAAATATCGCGTTACATAAAATTGTTACGTATCATTTTAAAGATAATTTTGAACTGAGTACAAAAATATTTTTTTTTTAATTTTTCCCTTAAAATTGACGAAATGGGGGGCTTTCAAAGTGGCGATTTTATACGCTCGCTTGAAGACGCTCTCTAGGAAAATCCGCTTTGGATTTTCAAACTGATTTTATGTTTTTAGGTCACTTATATCCTGTACTTGAACAACAAATACTAAAATTATATGAATATTATAAAGAAACGAGATTATTTAATTTTTAATGTACATCAGTAATTCATATAGCATCAACATAGCTTCACAATAATGCTAATAGATGGCGCAGTCAGTAACTATTCCCATGGAACTACGAGTTACGACTAACGACCTATCCCAAAAACAGTTTTGCGTCGACCATTATTATTTAGTTACTTATTATAATACAATAATTGTATTGTAATTTTTTTTGTACCATATTATTCAATTAAAATTATTTTTTAGTTAAATTTTAGTTAAATATTGTATATTTTCTATTCGCGTCGATAGATGACGATTTGTACAGATGCCCGTAACCCGGTTTCACTCGTTAGTACCTATATAATAATTCAATGTTTTCACTAACGTTCCCTAACCTTTACGGGCTACCTATAAGTTAGGTGATTGATGTTTTCTGTCAACTTATTTATCACGATCCTGTACGGGACACCTAAAAGGATATTGGGACGGATGTTAGGACTTAGGATTGTATTTAGGAGCTACCTACGTTAAGAGACTCCTACTTAGGGGATGATTTAGGTATGTTTGGTGAAAACGGGCATAATAATAATGTCAGTTTTGGTTATCATGTATCGATTGAATGAATAATCATGGGATACCGTTACCGCGAGGTCTCAGTTCGGGGCGAACCACTAGTTTTATTATAATTATTAGTTAATAACCCATAAGTAGCTAATAACAAATAGATGTACTGAATGCCTAGTACTAGTGTGCTAGATGTTGGAGATAAGATCCCGAAATTATAAAATTTATTCTAAGATCCCGAAACTTTTCAGCATGGAAAGAAGCACCGATAGGGTTTTATTGGTGTCTATATTATATCAGACATGATCATATCTCTTACCCGAAAATTAGGGTAGTTGAGGTTACTCAAGGGTAACGGTCTGTCGGTATTTTACAGGATATATTTCGGAGAGTGTGCTCAAGAACTATTTGAACTAGTTCCTCCATTACCCTTCTACCATCGAACCGCAAGGCATCGCTCGAATCTGCACCGCTACGTTTTGCTTCCTCGTTCCTAATACGCACCGCTAAAATTTGGAATGCCCTTCCGGCTTCCGTTTTTCCAACTGACTATAACTTGGGTACCTTTAAATCAAGAGTGAATAGGCATCTTCCAGGCAAGCGCGCACCATCTTAGGCTGCATCTTCACTTAACATCAGGTGAGAATGCAGTCAAGCGCTGGTCTATATATTAAAAAAAAAAGGGGATTCCCCCAAAATTTAAACAAAAAGTTGGGAAACATTTGAGAACCCAACTCAACCCGGTATGTGTTGTAAATTAAAGCCGAAGGAAACTTTTATACAATTAAAATAATTATTTATGCAAATAAATCAATAACATGCCTCAACAATAATACTATTTTATAGCGGCAATAGAAATACACATTCTGTGTTCAAGTATCTACTTATGAGTTCATGAGATACAGCCCGCCTTCAGACGGACCGATGGACGCACAGAAGAGGCTTAGTAATAGGGTCCCGTTGGCACCCATTGGGTGCGGAATCCTAAAAATCGGCCAAGTGCGAGTCGGGCCTCGCTCTTTTAGGGTTCCGTTAAAAAAAATTAAATAAAAATATTTCCATGTACCCATGGAAATATTATAATTTATTTTTTTTAATTTAATTTAATTTTTATTATTTGTTGTTATAGCGGCAATAGAAATACATAATATGTGAAAATTTCATCTGTCTATCTATTACGGTTTACGAGATACAGCCCGCTGACAGACGGACGGACGGACGGACAGCGTAGGCTTAGTAATAGGGTCCCGTTGGTACCCTTTGGGTACGGAACCCTAAAAACGAGCAAAATGACTACTACGGCTTCAAACGCCACTGTTGTATATGTATAAAATAATTTCAGTTTGTACATGTACGCGTATAATTATGTTGAAGTCGGGCGGTTCTAATACACCTTGCAAGTCTTGACCTAAACATACATTGCAAGATAAATAAAAGCTTGTAAAAATAAGATGATGAATAGAAATTTAGCTTATGTATGTATGTTATGTACTAGGCATGGTTACAGTCATGGTTACAGTTAAAGTCTACACATACTCTGATCGCGAGCGATTTCCTCTAATTCATTGAGGAGGTCCGTCCTCCATCTCCGAAGATATTCATCAAATCTTCACCAAATTGAAATGGGACCTACCTGCAGATACCTACTTTCAAATATTTTTTTTTTATTAAATTCGGTTAAGATTTGAGGGAGATATGGAGTAGCATCGACAAAAAAAACTCGTCGAATTGAAAACCTCCTCTTTTTTCTTTTGAAGTCGGTTAAAAATGACTAGGTACTATATTTGAGGGAGATATGGAGTAACATCGACAATAAAAAACGCGTCGGATTGAAAATCTCCTCTTTTTTCTTTTGAAGTCGGTTAAAAATGACTACTATTAGTTTATAGTATATTACTAACTTACCATTTTGCTGCAAAGGTGTCGGTGATAAGCTCTTTGGGCCCGTATCGATCGGGGAGTGTGCGGTGCTGTGTCCACTGTCAACATCTCCAAGACTCTGCAACCTTTCTGAGTCCGGGCTTGAGTCTTCATCCAGGAGGTATCCACACTTCAGCACCAGCAGCGGTCGTCCCTGACAGCCTGGTCGCACCAGCACGCCAGTCAATGCTCCTAACTCGTCAGCCAAAGATGCAGGCTGACCTGATGTGATTATTGTTGCTGGAAATATTGTAAACACTCGTTTGAATACCTCGTTTCCAATAGCCCATAGGGTAAAGGTGCGGACTGAAACTGAAAGGTCGACGGTTCTAACCCCGACCACCACTACCACCAGCTTATTTGGAGGGGAGAGGAGAATATCAGTCAAACTTGGCTATTATTCTTAAAGAAAACCAATGGTAAGATTGCATTCCTATTGAAACAGAGCGGAAAATATACTAATACCCGTTTTCAACGACGCGACGTTTCCCAACTTTTACGCGGCGGGCTGCCTAAGCTTAGTTAGGTGAAGCTTTCGAGAATTTCATTTTCATGTACCTTTAGTAAACATCTAAAGGTGGACAGGTCATTGGTTAAGGGTGCGTTTCCATTGAAGCGGAGTGGAGCGGAGACGTATTCAATAGATCAATCAGTTTATTGTTGGACGACGTGATAAAGTTATCACGTCATATCTCAATAATCTGATTGGACAAAAACGTACATCCGCTTTAATGGAAACGCACCCTAAAGGATTGTATTTAGGGGTTGCCTAAGTAAAGAAACTCCTACTTAGGGGATTATGGTTGGTAAGAACGGTCATAAATTATTCAGCAGACCAACCAGAGGTCATGATATTTCTGTCATTTATCACAGAATATCAAAGTGGAACTGTTCAGATACGTCCATTAACTGTACGGTTTTGAAGAGCAAAGCATACAGAACTCCGCTTTATTTTTGTTTCATTTGAAATGCACTCTTATTCAATGAATGACTATTTCATTAAGTATCTCCATTTCAGTCTATGAAAAATATTTGTCGCTTAAATTAGGAATTTTTACATTACTGCCGAAGAAGAAGGACATTGAAACATTTTAATAATAAAAAAAAAGAAGATGACCTTAATTTGAAGTTGAAATAAAAAACCTGTTTACATAAAATTCAAAGTGCTGACTGACTAACTGATCACATCAACGTATACTGGAGGTATAAGTTTGAAATTTTTATCGAAGGTTCCTTTTATGACGTAGGCACTAGACACTAACTAAGAAAGGATTTTTTTTTAATTTCACCCCTAAGGGAGTTAAATACCCCTATTTAAGGTAGGGTAGAGTCCGTCATTTTTCAAGTTAGTCATTTTCCATGAAACTTGGTTTTTGGGCTTTCAACTTAAAGTTAAACTTTAAGTTGAAACTTACTTAGGGTTGATTATACGGATCTGCCCGCGAAATTCGGTTTTTCGCAATTTGTAAACTAATACGACAAAGTCGATCGAAGTCTAATCGAGTTGGACGTGTGTTACTCACAAATTAGTCGATATTCTGACTAATTTCTTAAACTGGACACTTTCAAGTCAAGATTTTTATATAAACCTGTGAAGATGATACTGCCATTGGCGCAATTAGAATGCCATAAGCCTACTTTGTCGTATTAGTGTACAAATTGCGGAAAACCAAATTAAAATTGAATTTCGCGGCCAGACCCGTACGTGTTTCACAGTTTTTGGAAGTCCCATTCCAAAATCTAATTCCACGCGGCTAAAGTCGTGAGGGCAAAACCTAGTGTAATAAATATAAAACGCGGTAGAAGCTTGGTAGAAGTCATTCGATAAAGTCAAACAACTAGACTTTTAGGTAGTTAAAAAATTGAAACTGCACTAACTTAACCACTGAATTGGATGCTATAGGTATAAATTCATAAAGTTAGGATAATTGCGAAGCCCTTAGATATTCAAGATGTAGAGACGAATGACACTACAGCGTCTAGACACCTACTCGACAAAAAAAAACAAGAGGGTTGCCACATAAAGCTTAAACAAAAGGAGGTTGGCGAATTTTGACCCAGCATTTTTTAAAACCGTTCAGATTCAGAAATCATTTAATTATATTTCTAATTAGAATCATCATCATTTATTTATAATTAGAATATTTTTCAGAGTATTTTTCTGTGTAAACCCGATATTTTTAGAGGATGGGGATCAAAAATATAATTATTCACAAGTACACATTATAAATACCCGTTACATGGCAATACAAGTGAATATCTTTTATTCTCCCAACTTTATTTGATAGACTTCGATGAACTTTTTTGTTAGACTGGTTAACTAGAAAAAGCATGAGATGTTTGATTCGTGAACGCGGGCGGGCGCACGGTTCAGTTCGTCTGGGTCAGAAACTCTATAGAATTAGCCAATCTCCTTTGAATAATAAATTCTTAAGAATAATAAGAAAATATTAACTGTACGTGACAAAGTACGTGTAATTTCGTTCAACTGAAAACCACTAGGATATTAGTTATTCTTTCTACAAGATAGCGAAATTAGTTTTTGTTGTGAGTACCAAGTTTGAACCCCGAGCGGACGAAGAATTCTAAATTAGAATCCTGAGTGTAGTAAAGGATTCAAAGGCGCAAGAAACAAAAAAAATTGCTATCGTGTGACACATAACTTTTCACCTCAATAGCGAAAAATACAAGATATAACAAAAACACATTTTAACTAAAAGTAAGTTTAAATAACAAAATAGAGTTTAAAATTTTTATGAAATAAAATGTACGGGTATAAAATACTATACAAGATTTCCGACTTGATACAATGAATTGAGGAAATGCCAATCCAGAGCGTTCTAAATCCAAAACACTTATTCTCACTAGGTGAGTAAAAACGACTTTTGCTCACTGGTTTTAGACAGCAAAGGCGCCCTTTTTCAGCTAGTGAGGTGAAAAGTTTCTTTTAGAATATGAGTAACAAAAGAACACAAAAAATCTTTGAGTATTAAACCAACACAAAAAGTATGAAAGGGCATTTGTTTTTGAACTTTTAATGTAGTACGAATATAAGTTACTATTTCCTGGGACCCTACCGCCAATTCAAGTAGTATTATTTCAAAATGGTTTTGACATTTACATTTGTCAATTTATTTGACATTATTGACCGTGGTCCCAGTGGGTCGACCGTACTCGTAATTCCTAGTTCCATGGGGTCGACCCATTTGACATGTCATACAATGAAGACTTTAAAATCAGTCGTCATTGTATGAAAATACGTCAACACAAAATTGAAATAACACTACTATAAGCGGTAGTCCCCCATTTTCCATTCAAACTCGCAAAAGCCTTTGATAGATATCGTAACAGTTCAGAAATAGAGCAATCGCGGAGCGCATTTGTCTTATTTAAAAATATACATGCATTCGCTAGGGTTATTTTTATATTGAACTTAAAAGGAAAGAAAATACATTTTTTATCAATATAGCTCACTGGCTGATGCCCGCGACTTCGTCCGCGTGGATTTAGTTTTTAAATCCCTCGGGAACTCTTTGATTCTCCGGGATAAAAAGTATACCCATGCAAAAATCACGTCGATCCGTAGTTCTGGACAAACCAACAAACCAACAAACACACTTTCGCATTTTTATAATATTAGTATGATGTATCTTGTCATCTATAAGGGTTATAGTTTGTATGTACTCACATTTTCTGGTTTTCGGTATTTCCGGTAGTTTCCTCCTACGCCTCTCGCCGTTCGCGAACGTCTGGTGCAGAGGGCTTCTTTCTGCGTCTGTACCATCTGTTTGTCCGGGAGATTCGTCAACATGACCGGGGTTGCCGGGGTCGGCATCCCCAGGCTCCTCTTCTGGCGTGCCTTCACTCTTCGATGAAGGGGAGTCATCCTCCAAGCCCACATTTGGCACTAGCCTGATATTCAAAACCACATAATCTAAATATATAAAAGGAAAAGGTGACTGACTGACTAACTGATCTATTAACACGCAGTTCGAACCGATGGACGGATCGGGCTAAAATTTAGCATACCGATAGCTATTATGACGTTGCCATCTGCTAAGGAAATATTTATGAAAATTCAGCCCTAAGGGGGTAAAATAGGGGTTTGAAAAATTGAAGTTAACGTACTATAAATCTTTATTTTTTAAACCTCATCTACTTCACCTTTAGTACTTAACTGTATTAATATAAATTAGTAGGTACACTAATAGATGAGCTGTCATTGTTTAAAGAGAAACTATTTAGTATATTGCTAGTTTTATTAGAAACACCATTCAGAACCAGCGGTAGTAGCTTCACGATTCAAAAAGCAATAAATAATTAGTAAAGACTTTGCAAATTTTGGTCGAATGAAAAAAACATTTTTAATTCAACTCTCGGGTGAGAAGTTAACGATTTTTTCACTTAATTAGTAAACGGTATTTTGGAGGTACGAGTAGGTCTCGTGTTTTTGGGTCTTATAAATAGACTTACGAGTAAAAGGGTGTGGGTGCTTTAATGTGTTGTGGTAGTTTGTCGAAGACACGGCGGAATTCTTCAAATTCGCTGTCGGCCATGTCGATACACCTGGTGTAGGGAACACTTGCGCGAGCCTCCCGGTGCGAACTTTATCGACCGGAGTTCAGAGTTGTTGTGAATAGTGCATGCTGTGCGCATGCGCGTAGTGGGTGCCCGCGCATCCCCAACCCGGACGGTCGCCCCATTGCTGCTTTGGGTGCTTCCTTGTGCCCCACGCATATATTACGCCCCTACAATACGTCAGCTCAACACGGCGAATGTATTCGGCATTGAAGCAGTGATAGCCTAGTGGTTAGGACTGTGGTCTCCTATTCGGGGGGTCGCAGGTTCGATCCCGGGTACGCACCTCTGACTTGTCGGAGTCAAGTGCGTTTAAGCAATTAACTATCACTTGCTTCAACGGTGATGGAAAACATCGTGAGGAAACCTGCACATCTGAGAGTTCTTCATAATGTTCTCGAAGGTGTGTGAAGTCCACCAATTCGCATTGGGCCAGCGTGGTGGACTATGGCCTATAACCCTTCTCTGAGAGGAGACTTGCGCTCAGTAGTGAGCCGTTGATGGGTTGCTATAATGAAAAAAAAAAATGTACAGCGCTATACTTTTTTTTATTCGATGACAAGCTATAGTCCTTGACTGCGATCTCACCTGATGATAAGTAACGATGCAGTCTAAGGCGAGGCGAGTTTTCAGAGGCGATCATTTCGGTTGGGTGCGAGCGAGATGAAAAATTGCAACGTCATCGGGAGCGGTATATCCTGTAGTTGATAGGAAAGTTATAAAACTATGTGAAATGTTTCTGTAGAACGAGGTGGTGGCCATTTTGTATTTTTCTTTGTGGTTTTGAAAATTTTTGATCATGTTTTTGAGGCAGTTGCCAACATTAGAGAAAGTTGACATGTATGGATCGATCGTGTGACTCGACCGGCAGTATCGAGTTTTATAAACAGTGTTGCCACATTTGGGGTAGTTTTCGAGATTTTCCCCAAAAATTTCCTCCTGGAAAATTTTGTATGAAAATTTTTTTTTTACCGATGGTTTCGTATAGAGGATAAAAATTCATTACAAGTTACAAATTACAATACAAACTATAACGGCTATACTTACGGCGATAAGTCTATTTTTTATTGTTCTAGACATTAAACTAAATAATTTATGTCTTCATTATCTATGTATTCCTATAACTGCAAGGGTTCTCTGAAACATATCTATTTCAGTGCAAATTTTAAAGAAAATTAAATGTATCAAAATAAAAAATAGCGGAAAATATGTGTTTCAATAGAAGTGGGTAGGTACGACAATAGGACACCGGGTATAGATGGAGTGGAAGACTTTCAGTTTTCAGTCCGAACCTTTATCAGGCTCTCGACGCATTGCGCTTAACTATTCGGTAAATTCTTCGTATGATGTACCTAACAAGTAGCAACAGTAGTTCGAAAGTCAAGTTAGCAAGAGGAACCGCGGCCCTGGGGTTAGAGCGTCCCACAAATGGCAGTTTAAGACGTGTGCAGACCGTTTGCGGTCTCATAGAATCGCGAGGCCAAACTAATTTGTGGTTCGCCTAATATAATATGAACGTTACTGTGAATATTTATAGGACTATCATCGAGGCATTACTTGCTGGGTTAACTCATTTGTGGTATTGGAAAGAAGTTCCTTATCGCGCGTTGCGAAAGGGGGCTAGACGGAAATTAAGACCAAAAGTTGGACCGACACTTTCGACACTTTTTGATGGCACTTTTTTATATCTTATATAATAATTTCAACTAGTTGTGCATCGCTCCCATGGCTCAATTGGCCCGCGCGCGGCCGCCAACCGAAAGACTGGTGGTTCGAGCCCACCCGGGGGCGCGCAATCCTATTTTCAATTTTTATTTTATAATTTTTTTTTTATTTTAATATTTTATAAAATCGATATTTAGGCTTCCCTGTGGTCATTTTGATTTTATCGACAAAAAAAAGTCATGATAAAAAATGTATACCCGAATAATTATTTTCTTTATACTGTCTGTCTGTCCGCGGTTTAGCTCAGAGACTATTGGTACTAGAAATTTGTAATTTGACAAGAGTATAAATATCAATCACGCCGACAAAGTCGTGAAATAAAATTGTGAAAAATATTTTTTTTTAGGGTACCTCCCCTACATGTAAAGTGGGGATGAATTTTTTTTTTCTCGTCTATCCCATAGTGTGGGATGTCGTTGAATAGGTCTTTCAAAAATATTGTGGGTGTGGGAACATCATTTTTCAATTCAGGGATCCGTTTGTGAAATATGATATTTTAAAGTGCTAAATTTTATTAGAGTCAAGTGTCCCGTCCCCCCCCCCTCTGCCAGCTAAATGGTTGTATATAGGATACAAGAAAAAATTCAAAGCAGTAGTATATATAATGAATTTTAAAGGAAAACTATCACGGCTAAGTAGGGTTCATTAGTGAAGGAGTTATATCTGTTTTTTCTAAGTTAGGTATTACACGTAGTGTAAGTTGCATATTTTGTAGAATATTATAGTATTTAAACCATGGAACTCAAAATTTATTCAATATTCATAAATAAAACAAAAGCACTATCCTAGGTCAGCAATAATATTTGAGACTTTCAACTACGGAACCCTACACTGCGCGTGGCCCGACACGCAATATTTGGTTTATATGATACTAGATGATACCCGCGACTTTGTCTTGGACGTCGTTTAATTCCGGGATAGAATGTAGCCTATGTGTATGTTTGAGCATACAATGGGGCAAATAAAAGACTAAGTTTAGAAATTAGTTGCTATATTCTTGATCCGTTGACGGTGAGAAAACGAATGACATTTGACATAAAATTATGTAAAATAGTGTTGTGAAACGAATGAATGAGCTATAGGCAAAATGTTTATTTGTGTAGTATTCCTTATATCCTATAATAAATACTTTTTTAGTTATGCTAAATTTTACCCTTGGTTTTCATTTCGGTGGATTCGGTGGCCTAAACTGGCCACTGAAGTTATAAAAAACCCACCGAAATGATAAAAATTCTCATTTCGGTGAGCTTTTATCATTTCGGTGTATAAAAGTTTCATTTCGGTGGATTGTTTTATCATTTCGGTTGATTATTATTTCATTTCGTTGAAAATCCGGATCAACACGTGAATTTTTCAAAATATTCGTTTAATTTTATAGTATGTACTAGCTGACCCAGCGTACTTCGTACCGCCAACAAAAATATTTAGGATTGGGTCACCGTTATCATTTAGGGGTATGAAAAATAGATGTTGGCCGATTCTCAGACCTACATGATATGCACACAAAATTTCATAAAAATCGGTCTAGCCGTTTCGGAGGAGTTTGGTAACAAACACCGTGACATGAGAATTTTATATATTAGAATCATATGAAAATTTTAATAGGAGGACGCTTTATTACCGATACTGTAAAACAACTTTTTTTTATTTTAGTCTGTCTGTCTGTCTGTGCGCGCATTACGTGAAAACTACCCAACGGATTTAAATACAATTTGGTATAGTAGGTAGCTGATACTCCGGGTCAACATATATATGCATATAAGATAATAGATTTTATCCTCTTAAAAAATAAGGTTCCTCCGGGATAGGAGATGAAAATTTTTGTATTTTACTCCATAACTCCGTGAAAGTAAAAAGATTATAAATTTACTTAAGGTTTATGGTTGAGGCTAGCGTTTGCTCAGTAGAAAAGTAATATTTTGTCTGTCTGTATACGTTTTCGGTGCATTTTAATTTCGGTGGTTAGTTATTTCATTTCGGTGAACGAATGTTTCATTTCGGTGGCATCCAAATTTCAAACACGAATTTACATAGGTTAAATAGGATATATTTTTATGGCATTACATAAGAGCATAACTTATATCAAGAAGTATAATATACTACAGCTTAAATTAAAAAAAACTTATAATACGAAAGTTCACCGAAATGAAAGAAAAAAACCACTTTGATGAAATTGGCCCTTATCTATCTTTTAATATAGGATAGTTTACTATAGCAATTTTAACCTCAAAAAAAATGATCACATACTATGCGGTAATTGGCAATCTATTTAGACGGATACAGTATTAATCCTTATTAACATAAACACGTTAGTTGCCATAAGTATTTCATGCACAATATGATTATTATAATTAATATCATAATTTAAATGAATATCTTTGGAGTTATCGCAAAATAAAAACGAACGTGCGCCTAAATAAATACGCGGATTTCAACCCGATGGCGATGACGGGACTCGCTCACGTGATGCGACCAGTGACCACCCCGCGCCGCGTTGACATTGCTATATTATAAGTATAAGCCGAGCGATACTTCTTTTATAAGCCTACATACTGTTCAATATGCTGTTAAATATAACTTAGGGAACATTTCAAGGAGTTTGCAAAGCATAGGCGTAATAATATTATGCTATAATACCCGTGCGAAGCCGGGGCGGGTCGCTGGTGAGTAAATAAAGAAAAGTTTTGCATACAGCAGACTCTATTTATTACTTCAATGTGTTTGCATCTACCTTCATCAAAAATCAATCGCACCTGTAAAAGCTGGTACTAAGAACCTGTTTTTAATTAAAGGATGAGCTGATGAAAATCTTCAAACACCTGAAAAGATATTCAGAAATTAAAGCTAAGAACCATTTCAATCATAATTATCAGCTTTCAAAAGAAAAGAACTGCGCAAGATCGGTTCATTCATTTAAGAGATACGATGCCACAGACAGACGCACAGATACACGTGTTAAACTTATAACCCCTCTTTTGGCGTCAGGGCTAGGGGTTAAAGATCAATTGCACTCGCTGTGAAAATTGGTAAGACCCTTTTGTCAAGTAGAGAATGAGCTGATGATCTTCAAACGCTTAGATAGATCTTCAAATATTAGTACCTACTTATAGCTAAAAACCATCGAAGAATCGCATCAAAATCGGTTTATTCGTTTCGGAGCTACGATGCCACAGACAGATACGGTTACCCAGAGCACCCCTCTTTTTGCGTCGAGGGTTAAAAATACAAGAAAAATTCTCAAAAGAGGGGTCAACTAGTGATGCGTTCGAGGTCTTTACTCTTTTTCATTACTGATAAACTCAAGTTTTATCAGAATGAGCCGCTAAGGTAAGACTAGTTATGATTGGCGCAACTAGTTTCCCTCGAACGCATGGACCCCGACAGTTCAGCAAAAGTCCAGCTATATATACCACAAACATTTTAAAACATCGAAAGCGCGATGCAGGTAAAAATCAAAGGGTGGCGCGCGCCGCGCCCGGCCGGTGTCGATTGCAGGCATTTTGCGCACACACATTGATCGGCGTGATCGGCGCACGCTCACGCACACCTGTATACAGTTACAGTGGGAAACCGATACTGCCGATACAATCTATGCGGCATGTAAACATATTGATGATTAAAATTATTGTCAGTTTACGAGATTACGCAAAGCTAACTACCGATAAATAAAATTATGAGTTAAATTACAATTTATTAATTACAAATTACTAATTTATTAATTTAAGTCAAAAAACTCATTTAGGCTACTTTTTACCCCGGAAAATTACAGTTCCCGAGGTAATTTAAAAACTAAATCCACGCGGACGAAGTCGCGGGCATCAACTAGTAATAAGATAAGGGCAAGTTTAAAAATAGTATGTACCTACATACAATTGCCTCGTTGGTCAAGTAGTTATTCTTCTTCTTCTTCTTCTTCTTCTTCTTTATCAACCGATAGACGTCCACTGCTGGACAAAGGTCTCTTGCATGGACTTCCACAGGCCTCGGTCTTGCGCTGCCGGAATCCAGCGGCTCCCTGCGACTCGTTTGATGTCGTCGGTCCACCTGGTGGGGGGTCTGCCAACACTGCGCTTCCCGGTGCGGGGTCGGCACTCCAGCACCTTGGGACCCCAACGACCATCAGCTCTTCGAACTATGTGCCCCGCCCATTTCCACTTCAGTATCGCGACTCGCTTAGCTATGTCGGTGACTCTGGTTCTCCTACGGATCTCCCCATTTCCGATTCGATCCCGCAGGGGCACTTCGAGCATAGCTCTCTCCATCGCCCGCTGAGCGGTCCTGAGCCTACTTATGAGGCCCTTAGTTAGCGACCATGTCTCGGATCCGTAAGTCATCACTGGCAACACGCACTGTTCGAAGACTTTAGTCTTCAAGCACTGAGGAATTTTGGACGAGAAGACATCTCGGAGCTTCCCGAACGCTGCCCAGCCGAGTTGGATTCGGCGGTTGATCTCTTTCTCGAAATTGGACCTACCTAGCTGGACTGTGTGTCCCAGGTAAATATACTCGTCGACAATTTCGAATGCAGAGTTTTCAACAATTACTGGGTGGAGCGGTGCATGAGCATTGGACATGATTTTCGTCTTGCTCATGTTCATTTTCAGGCCCACCTGTTGAGAAACCCTGCTGAGATCGTTGAGCATTGTATTGAGGTCTCTCAAAGTCTCTGCCATGACTACTATGTCATCGGCAAATCGCAGGTGAGTGATGTACTCGCCGTTTATGTTGATGCCAAGCCCGTTCCAATCCAGAAGCTTAAAGACGTCCTCCAACGCAGCGGTAAAGAGCTTCGGGGAGATAACGTCTCCCTGTCGCACTCCACGCTGCAAGTGGATTGGCCTCGTAGTCTGGTCCTGTATACGTACTGACATTGTGGCGTTTTCATACAAGCACTTCAACACTTGGATATACCGGTAGTCAATCCGGCATCTCTGCAGCGACCTCAACACAGCCCAAGTTTCCACCGAATCGAAGGCTTTCTCATAGTCCACAAACGCTAAGCAAAGTGGCCGGTTATACTCTTCCGTCTTTTGTATAACCTGCCGCAGCGTATGAATGTGATCTATGGTACCAAAGCCTTTTCGGAATCCGGCTTGTTCGGGAGGCTGGAAGTCGTCGAACCTACGAGCGAGACGATTCGTAATGACTCTCGAGAACAACTTATAAACATGACTCAACAACGAGATGGGTCTATAATTCTTCAACAAGGTATTATCACTCTTTTTGAAGAACAGAACCACCACGCTCCTGTGCCATGCTTCCGGCGTTGTGCCCTCGTGGATGACGGAATTGAACAATCGCTGAAAGATCTTAAGTACCGGTTTTCCACCCGCTTTCAGGAGTTCCGCAGTGATTCCGCCATCACCTGGCGCCTTGTTGTCCTTGAGCTGTTTGAGAGCCATTCTAATCTCGTATAGGCTGACGTCCGGGATATCTTCGGTATAGTGTCGGGTCAGTTTGGCTCTGGGATCTTTCGCCAAATCTTCAACAGGTTTTTGTGTCGTGGTATATAACTGTCCATAGAACTTCTCAACCTCTCCCAATACCTCAGGTCGAGAAGAGACGAGACGGCCGTCATCAGTTTTAAGCCGCGTCAGCTGGCTCTGTCCGATAGACAGATCTCTCGCGAACACTTTTGAGCCTTTGTTCCGCTCAATGGTATCTTTAATACACTTGGTATTAAAGACACGGAGGTCGCGAGTTTGTGCTTTAGAGATCTGCCTATTAATCCGCCGGTAGGCAGCCGCATCTGCCGATGACTGCAGCCTCATCTCTTGTCTCTCCTTCATTAGCTTGAGAGTATGGTCAGAGAACTTTTCGGTTCTTTTCCTGCGATGGGTTATAAAGAATTTAGACCCCACAGTATGGACAGTTTCCACGAACCTGTTGTTTAGATCGTCCACAGAAACGCAGTCTGCTAGGCACTCGAATCGGTTCTGCAGTTCGAGTTGGAAGTTTTCGGGATTTTGGATATGAGCACGAGAAGGTCGGAGAGTGAACTTCACCAGTCTGGCCCTTTCCAGCTTTACATTAATATTCAACGTGCCTCTTACCATCCGGTGATCGCTACCGGTTTTCACCCTATTGATCACAGAGACATCATTGAATATATGCCGCTTGGTCGACATAATGAAGTCGATCTCATTTCTCGTGGAACCATCGGGACTCAACCATGTCCATTTTCTGTGTGGCCGCTTCCTGAAGAAGGAGTTCATCATAAAGAGGCCCTCCTTCTCCATGAAGTCGGCCAACATTTGGCCCCTTTGGTTCCTTCGCCCATACCCAAAATGCCCCACTCTCGTCTCTGCACCGCTTCGTTCGCCCAGCCTTGCATTGAAATCCCCCATCACAACACTGTAATGAGTGGCAGAGGCGTGTATGGCTTTTGATATATCCTCATACAGCGCCTCTACCTCCTCGTCAGAATGTGTCGATGTCGGTGCGTAGACCTGTATAACCTTCAGCGAATACCGTTTGGTGATTCTGAGTATGAGGTACGCTACCCTACTCGACACACTCTTGACTTGTACAATGTTGTTGACGAGGGACTTGTGGACGATGAACCCGACACCACCCTGGGACTGTTGATCGCCCTCCCGGTAGTAAAACAAGTTGCCGGAATTGAGGATTATCGAGTCCTCCCCCTCTCTTCGGACTTCAGACAATCCTATAATATTCCAGCGCAACTTGCTCACTGCTTCTTCCAGCTCGATGATCTTCTCGTCGGTCCTCAAAGTGCGTGCGTTATACGTCACCAGGTCCAGTCGTCGGGGTTGGCAGCGGAATCTCGTCCGGAGATTCTTAGCACCCTCTGCCCCTGCCAACTGACCTAATTATACTGATGGCCTGCCAGTTAAAATTCAAAAAACCGATAGTGGCCTGCTAGGCTCGAACTTTTGTGGGCCGCCGGCAGCCCACGTGGCGGTGAGAGTGTTAATAATTGTTAAAGACTGTGGTTTCCTTGAGTGTTTACCCGCCAATAAGGCGTTTATGACTGACCGAGGTTTTAAGGACCTAGCATCTTTATTAGGAAACAAGAGTAGCCTTATACGACCCCCTTCAGTTTCAAAGTCTATTCCTAGCACAAAAGAAGATGTAAAGCAATCTAAGCGAATAGCAGCATTGAGGATTCATGTGGAACACGTTATTATCAGAATAAGAGAGTTTCATATGTTACTGCGTCATGCATGTGTTGATCATAATAATTTACCTAATTCCTGTCATAGATGAAGACGTGATAGAATAGAATAGAATAGAAATATTTTTTATTCAAATAAACTTTTACAAGTGCTTTTGAGCAGTCGGTGAATCTACCACTGGTTCGGAATGCCCTTCCTGCCGAGAAGAACCAGCAAGAAACTCGGCGGTTGCTTTTTTCAAAACAAATTTACAATACAGTAAATACTTTGCTATATATGCAGTGTTTCCACAATTAGGGAAGTTCCAAAAATGCATACCGACTAACTTCTATCTTAAGATGGGCAGACATAAAGTAGCCCCATTCCCGCCGGTGGCACCCGTTCACGAGCATGACGCATGACCCAGCCATTGCTCCGCTCAACCATATTTGAGGGAACGTAACAACCCGCATCACACGACACCACCACAGAAATGTTTAGAGATATAGTAGTGTAGAGAGAATAGTAGTGGCTTGTGGTTTAATTAATATACAGGATGTGTTTTAAAAAATAACGTTTTTAAATGTGTTTAATTTACTTAGTACATTAATTAATTTCAGGCCTTTAGGCCTTTATTTACTGAATAGTTATTACATTTAAATACAGAATTCTTATATAAATAAATAATTTTGACATTGGTAAATTATTTTATTCACTTTGTACACAAGGCTTAGGCCTCCTCCAGGGTTATCCACAAGTGTCTTCCCTCAGCTTTCCTTCTCCATGTTGTCCCTGATGACATCCTCCTGTCTCTGCCATGGGTGATTTCTATTTTTCACCATTCTTGACTACTATTACGTTAAAATAATCTAATAGAGAACCAGGTTTTATCTTTGAGAATAGAATAGAAATATTTTTTATTAATATAAACTTTTAGAAGTGCTTTTGAATCATTGATGAGTCTACCACTGGTTCGGAATGCCCTTCCTGCCAAGAAGAACCAGCAAGGAAGTCGGCGGTTGCTCTTTTTAAAACAAGTTTACAATACAATAAATACTATGCTATGTATGTAGTGTTTCCACAATGAGAGAAGTTCCAAAATTACATACCTACCACTAACTAACAATGCAATATATCTTTAAGATAGGCAGTCATAAAGTAGCCCCATTCTCCCCGGTGGTACCCTTTCACGAGCATGATGCCATGACCCAGCCATTGCTCCGCTCAACCATATTTGAGGGAACGTCACAACCGGCATCAGACGACACCACCACAGAAATGTTTAGAGAGAGTGTGACGTACTTAAGCTTATAAAAATGTACAGTATTTTGGTGTAATGTCATGTTCCATGAAAATGGCATTACACCAAAATACTGTACATTTTTGTAAAATATTGTTTTGTCACATTGTACTTCAATAATATTAATTTCTTTTGTTGCTTCAAAATCACTAGAAGCAACACAGAAGAGAGCTTATCCTCAATTATAAAAATGCATCTGCAACTGAACCTGTGCCATACATTTTGCAGACACTTGATTTTCCTTCGTAATATATCGGTGTATACTTTTTTCAGATGAAGGGCACTTAATTTCTATGATATAGTTATCATTTTCCCCATCAGGTGAAGCACCCATTATTGGATAGTTGGGGTTTTACTTTAAGCCACATTTTCTTATGTTAATTTTCATGATTTGTTCTACTTCCTTCAGATTCTTATTTTATGACAAGCGCCCTCTTTTCATGGCCTCTGTATCTTTTAATTTTGTAGCTCCCATTATAGTTTCAGTTAAAGTTCCTCCAAAAACTTTGCACTGTGCAGCTTTCCTATGCTTTTGAAGCTGAATTCTTGCCTATCTTAGTTCATGCCACAATGGACAATCTGCTTGATCTTGCGTCATAAGTGCAGCTTCTTCACAAGAACTCATATGCATGTTTTGTTTGCAAAACTAAATATGAATGCATAACTTTTCAAATCTGCTTGGATCCTTATAATATTTCATCAGTTGGTTGTCTACATCACCAATCCTTTTGCTGTGGTCTTTCAGAGTTAATAAAAAGCTTTCCAAGTTTTGAGACTTTTTAAGTAGGCTGAAGATTTTTTTTGAGATACTGCTTATATCCTTTAAATGAAAATAAATGAAATTAAACAAAAGTAAATATATAGGCTACAGCTTATGTTAAGGTGGAAGACACGGGTCTGCCTGCGAAATTCAAATTTAATTTGGTTTTTCGCAATTTGTAAACTAATAAGACAAAGTAGGCTTATGGCCTTCTAATTGTGCCAGTGGAATTATCATCTTCACAGGTTTACATAAAAATCTTAACTTGAAAGTGACCAGTTTAAGAAATTAATCAAAATATCGACAAATTTGTGAGTATTTTGATTTTGCCTACTTTGTGGTATTAGTTTACAAATTCCGAAAAACCAAATTAAATTTGAATTTCGCTTGCAGACCCGTTTCTTTTCTTAACTGCAGTTAAGGTGGAAGACACCTTCCACCTTAACTGCAGTTAAGAAAATTGTCTTAACACCATAGCATATCAATGAATATAGACATGTTGACAATCAAACTTATACATTGGCAAGTACTTAAATAATAAAGTTCATAGTAATAGGTATGTTGCTTAATCAGTCTGATTAACAAGCAACAATCATAATCTTCATTTGGGCTTTGCTATAGTCGGATAAAAATCTAGACTAACCCATTATTCTACTCTAATTATTCAGTTTTTCCCACAGAATAACATTTTAAGTAAAGTTAAAATTTACCTTTGCTTTTAGAAATTTAAGGCTTGTGCCAACTGAAGATAATTTGGATTTTTTCCAATAGCACACTTGTAGATGGCAGATCTTTACTGCGCTTAAGCAGCCAGGCTAGGAATGCTATAGCATGCTTACAGCCACCTAAAACAAAAGACTAATTAATTTGTTATTGTATATCTAAATATACAGTGTGTCCGGACATGAACTAGCGATATTTTAAACACTTATATAATAACTATTTTTAAGTACAAATACACTCTAAACTTGGGCCCAATCCACTTCCCCTCTATGTGGCAGCCATTTTGGTTTTTGTTGAAATATTCTCTAAGCGTGTACAAAAAATATCATATCTCTCAAAGTTTTGGTCTTACTGAGATAAAAGTAGGCTTATTCGAAGGGCAACAATACTGTCCTACCGCCTACATTGCAAAACAAAATGTTCACATTTCCACAACCTTTGAAAAAAATATGAAACCCGAAAAAAATAATCGTAAAATCATGCAAATCAGCAAATTATTGTAAATAACTGCAAAAACACCCCCGACAACCCTTTTTATATTTTTACTAGATCGAGAGATTTTGAGCTAAGCTACAATACAACATTTAATTTATAACTGTATGTCTAATACTTTAAGAGTTATTGTTGTTTGAACATAGCGCATACGCAAGCACTAAAGGCCTTTGTCGGGACCCTAAACAGGAAATCATTAAAAAACACATAACATAAAGGAATTATTATTCTGATTTAAACCAGTAGAAACTTCACGCTTATCGGAACGCCACAAGTAGTTTTTCTATGGTTTTTCATGTCAAAGTGAGTAATTGAAATTTTTTTACTCAAAAGTATTATTTTTATGACAAATCTGAAAGTTGCTCAAGGTAGTTCAACTATTAAAATAGCCTACAAAATTTATTCTTCCTCAAAATATATCTGTTTACTATGTTAAACTATTGAAACGAAAGAGCATGTTTCGCGAAAAGGCTCCACCTAAATCATCCTTAAACTTTATATTTTGAAAAAAAATTACTAAATAATTATTTTCTAAAAAAAAATTTATAATTCTGGCTTTATTAAATTGTAATTTTTTCGTAATTTACATTTTATAAAAAGTTATGCTATGAACAAAGAACATGGCGGTAGTGTTTAATTTGTTCATCACTTTCCCGCAATTTGCAAGTATTTACTTGTACCCACAGAATTAAATATGAACTATTATTTTAATAATATAAATAAATAAAGCCTTTAATTAACTGAAAATACATAACAGGTTTTATAAAAATACATATTCCAGTTCCATTAATCAATTTAGTATTAACTAGTAAGTAGTGGAAATGAATAATCTTTCAACAAACTACCTCATTAGTTACCCAATAAGTTACAGTACCTACATAAACAACTAGTAGGGCGCGTGGGTGCGCGGCCCGCAAGCGGACCGCGGTTTTTCTATCGTCAAGTGGACTTTCAGGTCCTGATCATTTTCTATCAAATAACCACTCTTCCATCTTTTATACTCTCCGAGATAGACCATGATGAAATTTTTATGGCCGCCATCTTGAGTCCGCCATTTTGGAGTATTTTTTCAGCTCACTCCCAATTGGATGAGGTTTCGAGTGACTTTTGTTCGAGCACACCCAACCTATCTTCAATGCCCTGGCCGTGCTCCTCACCCACCTTCCAAACCCTCGATCAACATATCTCATCATATGTCAGATTGAGATTTCTTTTATAAAAACAAATTTTGAAAAGGAACCGTATCAAAGTCTTGCATAGTTCTTAGCTTGTAGTCTATTTAATATTCGCCATATATTTTGTATGAAGAAAAAAAATTCCGCCATCTTGGATTTTTTTTCTATTCGTCAAATAGACCTTTGGGTCCTGATCATCTTTTGCCAGGAAACCACTCTTCCATCTTTTATACTCCCCGAGATAGACACCGACGAAATTTGTATGGCGGCCATCTTTTTTCCGCCATTTTGAATTTATTTTCAGCTCACTGCGGATTGGATGAGGTTTCGAGTGACATTTGTTCGAGCACCCCCCACCTATCTTCGATACCCTGGCCGTGCTCTTCACCCGTCTCCGAAATCCTCAATCATCAGCTCTCTCCATATTTTTCCTCCGAATGAATTTTTTTCCTCTATACGAAACCATCGGTGAAAAAAAAAATTTTCATACAAAATTTTACAGGAGAGGTGATCAATGAGTGAGTGAATCAGTGAATCAGTGAATCAGTGAATCAGTGAATCAGTGAATCAGTGAATCAGTGAATCAGCCCCAGCAGCTATATATATTATAATAACAATTATTTCATTTTTAAGTGTGATTATAATATACACTGGTACTATCTATTTTTAACCGACTTCCAAAAAACACAAAAAGAGGAGGTTCTCAATTCGACGCGTATTTTTTTTTTTGGCGTTGTTACTCCATATCTCCCTCAAATCTTAACCGATTTCAGTAATTTTTTTTTATATTTGAAAGGGCGTATCTGCAGGTAGGTCCCATTTTGGTGAAGATTTGATGAATATCTTCGGAGATAGAGGACGGAACTCCTCAATGAATGAGAGGAAATCGCTCGCGATCAGAGTATGTGTAGACTTATAACCATGCCTAGTACATTACATACATACTTAAGCTAAATTTCTACTTATCATCTCATTTTTACAAGCTTTTATTTATCTTGCAATGTATATTTAGGTGATGTCTTGTAAGATGTATAAGAACCATTCCCGGTTTCCGATTGAGCTGAAAATGTGCATGTACATGTAAATCGGATTACAGTGCAATATTATTGTAACATAGAGCTGATCTGATGATGGAGGCGGAAGATGGCTATGGAAATTCTATTTCTTATTTCTATTAATTCTAATTAGTAAAAAGATATTAACATTATGGAGTTCGAGCTCGTTTGATTCAACTTAAGAAGTAGTCTGGTCCTAGATAATATCCAGGGTTTGATGATGAAGCTGAACGGTGGTTATGGGCACTCCGTAATGTAACTACGTAACCATATTTAGTTTGGGCTCGTTTCATTCGTATTGATAAGTAGTCTTAAATGATATACGGGCTCTGATCATGGAGCTGAAACTTCAGCCACGATATCCACCACACTAGTACACTCACATAGAATGCAATGGTGGCAACACGATGAGACACGATCTCTAGTACTTCTTCTTCTTCTTCTTTATGGTTATATAGACGTCCACTGCTGGACAAAGGTCTCCTGCATGGACTTCCACAGGCTTCGGTCTTGCGCCGCTTGAATCCAGCGGCTCCCTGCGACTCGTTTGATGTCGTCGGTCCACCTGGTGGGGGGCCTGCCAACACTGCGTTTCCCTTTGCGGGGTCGCCTCTCCAACACCTTGGGACCCCAACGACCATCAGCTCTTCGAACTATATATCTTCGCACATAGTTCGAAGATATCTAGTACACTCATGAAAAAATAATTCGTTTTGATCGGTATTTGATTCTATTTACAGTTCGATGGTGGTACCACCATTCAAGGCATAGTTTCTTCTGCTGATGCAGCAGCAGTAGTCAAGTAGTCTGCGAAATATTCAACTCCTCAGTAACTTACAGCAGATATAGTGTGTATGGGCTCATTAGAATGGTTTTGTAGCGGAGTATTACGAGCACGTAGTAATAAAACACACTATATTGCTTTATATCGAGTCAAATAATCGAATTGAATAATTTATTGCCAAAACTTAGCCTATTATATAACCTATTATATAAGCCCTAACAACTAACAACCATGACAGGAAACAAGATTAAATGTTTACAAAACAGTTCAGCAAATTAGGAAGCATACATTAATGAATTAAAAAGTAGAAATAATAACAATAATTATACCTATACTAGCTATACCTAGCAAACATACATTAACTACAATAATTTACAACACGTGTGATTAGAATAGCAGGTTAGTGAGTTTTTCTAGCTTCGATAGGATTTCTGAATACGCTGGTCCGCAGGTGTTGTTAGACGGTGCTGCTGAAGAGGTTGAGTACGATACTGCTGCCAGTTGCCACGGTGCCGGTGAACGTGCTCTCGGAGTATTGTCATCATTCTGACGGCCATTGCTGCTAGCGTGTCCAGCGAACATTCTGGATTGATGGAGAGCACGTAGCGACAGTGGGCTGGTACGATACTGCTGCCACGGTGCCGGTGAACGTGCTCTCGGAGTATTGTCAACATTCTGTCGGCCATTGCTGCTAGCGTGTCCAGCGAACATTCTGGATTGATGGAGAGCACGTAGCGACAGTGGGCTGGTACGATACTGCTGCCACGGTGCCGGTGAACGTGCTCTCGGAGTATTGTCATCATTCTGTCGGCCATTGCTGCTAGCGTGTCCAGCGAAGATTCTGGATTGATGGAGAGCACGTAGCGACAGTGGGCTGGTACGATAGTGCTGCCACGGTGCCGGTGAACGTGCTCTCGGAGTATTGTCATCATTCTGTCGGCCATTGCTGGTAGCGTATCCAGCGAACATTCTGGATTGATGGAGAGCACGTAGCGACAGTGGGCTGGTACGATACTGCTGCAACGGTGCCGGTGAACGTGCTCTCGGAGTATTGTCATCATTCTGTCGGCCATTGCTGCTAGCGTGTCCAGCGAACATTCTGGATTGATGGAGAGCACGTAGCGACAGTGGGCTGGTACGATACTGCTGCCAGGGTGCCGGTGAACGTGCTCCCGGAGTATTGTCATCATTCTGTCGGCCATTGCTGCTAGCGTGTCCAGCGAACATTCTGGATTGATGGAGAGCACGTAGCGACAGTGGGCTGGTACGATACTGCTGCCACGGTGCCGGTGAACGTGCTCTCGGAGTATTGTCAACATTCTGTCGGCCATTGCTGCTAGCGTGTCCAGCGAACATTCTGGATTGATGGAGAGCACGTAGCGACAGTGGGCTGGTACGATACTGCTGCCACGGTGCCGGTGAACGTGCTCTCGGAGTATTGTCATCATTCTGTCGGCCATTGCTGCTAGCGTGTCCAGCGAACATTCTGGATTGATGGAGAGCACGTAGCGACAGTGGGCTGGTACGATACTGCTGCCAGGGTGCCGGTGAACGTGCTCCCGGAGTATTGTCATCATTCTGTCGGCCATTGCTGCTAGCGTGTCCAGCGAACATTCTGGATTGATGGAGAGCACGTAGCGACAGTGGGCTGGTACGATACTGCTGCCACGGTGCCGGTGAACGTGCTCTCGGAGTATTGTCATCATTCTGTCGGCCATTGCTGCTAGCGTGTCCAGCGAACATTCTGGATTGATGGAGAGCACGTAGCGACAGTGGGCTGGTACGATACTGCTGCCACGGTGCCGGTGAACGTGCTCTCGGAGTATTGTCAACATTCTGTCGGCCATTGCTGCTAGCGTGTCCAGCGAACATTCTGGATTGATGGAGAGCACGTAGCGACAGTGGGCTGGTACGATACTGCTGCCAGGGTGCCGGTGAACGTGCTCCCGGAGTATTGTCATCATTCTGTCGGCCATTGCTGCTAGCGTGTCCAGCGAACATTCTGGATTGATGGAGAGCACGTAGCGACAGTGGGCTGGTACGATACTGCTGCCACGGTGCCGGTGAACGTGCTCTCGGAGTATTGTCAACATTCTGTCGGCCATTGCTGCTAGCGTGTCCAGCGAACATTCTGGATTGATGGAGAGCACGTAGCGACAGTGGGCTGGTACGATACTGCTGCCAGGGTGCCGGTGAACGTGCTCCCGGAGTATTGTCATCATTCTGTCGGCCATTGCTGCTAGCGTGTCCAGCGAACATTCTGGATTGATGGAGAGCACGTAGCGACAGTGGGCTGGTACGATACTGCTGCCACGGTGCCGGTGAACGTGCTCTCGGAGTATTGTCAACATTCTGTCGGCCATTGCTGCTAGCGTGTCCAGCGAACATTCTGGATTGATGGAGAGCACGTAGCGACAGTGGGCTGGTACGATACTGCTGCCAGGGTGCCGGTGAACGTGCTCCCGGAGTATTGTCATCATTCTGTCGGCCATTGCTGCTAGCGTGTCCAGCGAACATTCTGGATTGATGGAGAGCACGTAGCGACAGTGGGCTGGTACGATACTGCTGCCACGGTGCCGGTGAACGTGCTCTCGGAGTATTGTCAACATTCTGTCGGCCATTGCTGCTAGCGTGTCCAGCGAACATTCTGGATTGATGGAGAGCACGTAGCGACAGTGGGCTGGTACGATACTGCTGCCACGGTGCCGGTGAACGTGCTCTCGGAGTATTGTCAACATTCTGTCGGCCATTGCTGCTAGCGTGTCCAGCGAACATTCTGGATTGATGGAGAGCACGTAGCGACAGTGGGCTGGTACGATACTGCTGCCACGGTGCCGGTGAACGTGCTCTCGGAGTATTGTCAACATTCTGTCGGCCATTGCTGCTAGCGTGTCCAGCGAACATTCTGGATTGATGGAGAGCACGTAGCGACAGTGGGCTGGTACGATACTGCTGTCACGGTGCCGGTGAACGTGCTCTCGGAGTATTGTCATCATTCTGACGGCCATTGCTGCTAGCGTGTCCAGCGAAGATTCTTGATTGAGAGCACGTAGCGACAGTGGGCTGGTACGATACTGCTGCCACGGTGCCGGTGAACGTGCTCTCGGAGTATTGTCATCATTCTGACGGCCATTGCTGCTAGCGTGTCCAGCGAAGATTCTTGATTGAGAGCACGTAGCGACAGTGGGCTGGTACGATACTGCTGCCAGTTGCCACGGTGCCGGTGAACGTGAACGTGTTTATTTGAATAAAAAATATTTCTATTCTGTTCTATTCTATTTATGTGTAAGCACGTTAGGTATATGCAGTTCCGTAGAAAGGGGTAGTAGTTTATGTATATGTGTAAGCACGCTAGGTATATGCAATTCCTTAGAAAGAGGCAGCCGTTTATCTCAAGTGTGCCCGGAGACGTTCGCAGGATTAAAGTGTTTACATTACTCTTTAAAGATGGCCTCCGTCTAGCAACGATTTTTATCAAGCTGCTCAGTACTTAAAGGAGAACTTTTCAAGAGAAGGAGCCTATTCAATTTTTGATCAGGAATCTTCCAAATGATTTGTCATCCGCAAAGAGTGCTTACTAATATTATCAATGCGAAAGTGTGTTTGTTTGTTGGTTTCTTGGTTTGTCGGTTTGTCCTTCAATCACGCCGCAACAGAGCAATGAATCGACGTGACTTTGTGCGTGGTTATAGTGAGGTCCTGGAAAGTGACATATATAGCTACTTTTTTACCGGAAAATCAAAGAGTCGAGGGCACGTAAAGTACAGTACAAAACAGCCCAACTAGGCAACTAGCTCATCCTGATGCCCGCGACTCGTGAGGCGTCCGTGTGATTTTAGTTAATAAAATTAACACTAGCTGCTGTCCGCGACTTTAGTTAATAAAATTAACACTAGCTGCTGTCCGCGACTTTAGTTAATAAAATTAACACTAGCTGCTGTCCGCGACTTTAGTTAATAAAATTAACACTAGCTGCTGTCCGCGACTTTAGTTAATAAAATTAACACTAGCTGCTGTCCGCGACTTTAGTTAATAAAATTAACATTAACACTAGCTGCTGTCCGCGACTTTAGTTAATAAAATTAACATTAACACTAGCTGCTGTCCGCGACTTTAGTTAATAAAATTAACACTAGCTGCTGTCCGCGACTTTAGTTAATAAAATTAACATTAACACTAGCTGCTGTCCGCGACTTTAGTTAATAAAATTAACATTAACACTAGCTGCTGTCCGCGACTTTAGTTAATAAAATTAACACTAGCTGCTGTCCGCGACTTTAGTTAATAAAATTAACACTAGCTGCTGTCCGCGACTTTAGTTAATAAAATTAACACTAGCTGCTGTCCGCGACTTTAGTTAATAAAATTAACACTAGCTGCTGTCCGCGACTTTAGTTAATAAAATTAACACTAGCTGCTGTCCGCGACTTTAGTTAATAAAATTAACACTAGCTGCTGTCCGCGACTTTAGTTAATAAAATTAACATTAACACTAGCTGCTGTCCGCGACTTTAGTTAATAAAATTAACACTAGCTGCTGTCCGCGACTTTAGTTAATAAAATTAACACTAGCTGCTGTCCGCGACTTTAGTTAATAAAATTAACATTAACACTAGCTGCTGTCCGCGACTTTAGTTAATAAAATTAACACTAGCTGCTGTCCGCGACTTTAGTTAATAAAATTAACATTAACACTAGCTGCTGTCCGCGACTTTAGTTAATAAAATTAACACTAGCTGCTGTCCGCGACTTTAGTTAATAAAATTAACACTAGCTGCTGTCCGCGACTTTAGTTAATAAAATTAACACTAGCTGCTGTCCGCGACTTTAGTTAATAAAATTAACACTAGCTGCTGTCCGCGACTTTAGTTAATAAAATTAACACTAGCTGCTGTCCGCGACTTTAGTTAATAAAATTAACACTAGCTGCTGTCCGCGACTTTAGTTAATAAAATTAACATTAACACTAGCTGCTGTCCGCGACTTTAGTTAATAAAATTAACACTAGCTGCTGTCCGCGACTTTAGTTAATAAAATTAACACTAGCTGCTGTCCGCGACTTTAGTTAATAAAATTAACACTAGCTGCTGTCCGCGACTTTAGTTAATAAAATTAACACTAGCTGCTGTCCGCGACTTTAGTTAATAAAATTAACACTAGCTGCTGTCCGCGACTTTAGTTAATAAAATTAACATTAACACTAGCTGCTGTCCGCGACTTTAGTTAATAAAATTAACACTAGCTGCTGTCCGCGACTTTAGTTAATAAAATTAACACTAGCTGCTGTCCGCGACTTTAGTTAATAAAATTAACATTAACACTAGCTGCTGTCCGCGACTTTAGTTAATAAAATTAACACTAGCTGCTGTCCGCGACTTTAGTTAATAAAATTAACACTAGCTGCTGTCCGCGACTTTAGTTAATAAAATTAACACTAGCTGCTGTCCGCGACTTTAGTTAATAAAATTAACACTAGCTGCTGTCCGCGACTTTAGTTAATAAAATTAACACTAGCTGCTGTCCGCGACTTTAGTTAATAAAATTAACACTAGCTGCTGTCCGCGACTTTAGTTAATAAAATTAACACTAGCTGCTGTCCGCGACTTTAGTTAATAAAATTAACACTAGCTGCTGTCCGCGACTTTAGTTAATAAAATTAACATTAACACTAGCTGCTGTCCGCGACTTTAGTTAATAAAATTAACACTAGCTGCTGTCCGCGACTTTAGTTAATAAAATTAACATTAACACTAGCTGCTGTCCGCGACTTCGTCCGCGTGGTATTCGTTTATAAATCCCTCGGAAAGTCTTTGATTTTCCGGGATAAAAAGATAAAAAGCCTATGTCACTCTCCAGGTCCTCAACTATACCCATGCAAAAAAATCACGTCGATCCGTAGCTCTGTTGCGACTTGCGGCGTGATTGCAGGAGTAACCACCAAAAAACACACTTCCGCATTAATTAAAATATTAGGGCTGATTTCACCAACGTAAAATAAGTTTTATCCAAGCGTAAATTTCATAGAGTTCGAAAAGTTCTAGAGTGGAGACCGCGAACTAGTAAGCGTAGTGTGGGGCGCCCTCCAGCACGTTGGACCGACGATATAAAGCGGGTGGCGGGAAGTGGCTGGATGAGGAAGGCTGAGGACCGGGTGTGGTGGCGTTCCCTGGGAAAGGCCTATGTTCAGCAGTGGACGTCCGCAGGCTGAGATGATGATGATGATGATGAAATTTCATATTTTGACAGTATTTTCAATACAAAAATTGTCAAAACGCCGGATTTATTCTACGGCAAAACGTCATCGACGTTGGTGAAATCGGTAATATGATTGCAGTGGCGGATTATTTATTTTTTATGTATCATGGAATTCCGCAAATTAACGCATGAATTCTATTCAATAAAATTCATCATCATCATCCCATCATTAGTTCACTACTGAGCGAGGTCTCCTCTCAGAGAAGGGTTATAGGCCATAGTCCACCACGCTGGCCCAATGCGAATAGGCGGACTTCACACACCTTCAAGAACATTATGGAGAACTCTCAGGTGTGCAGGTTTCCTCACGACATTCCTTCACCGTTGAAGCATGTGATTTTAGCAATTTAATTTCTTAAACGCACTTAACTTCGAAAAGTCAGAGGTGCGTACCTGGGATCTAACCTGCGACCCCCCGAATAGGAGACCACAGTCGTAACCACTAGGCTATCACTGCTTAAGTACAAGATTCCATTAAGATTACAAAATAGAATTCAGTACTTTGGCATGACGAAATATGGCATTCTCTAAGGTAGATATATATAGTACATTCTAGTCATTATGGTTCGCATGAGAAAAATTAAGTGGCACTCGGGGACTGCCGCGGTAAAGCTATTGCATAGCATTTTTTATCAACTTATGCAATTATAATATTCATGCAATATTTTTTTTTGCATAATAAAAAGTACCCAAAAAAAACGAACAAACAAGAAAAGCGAACTGTCACTACTTCGCGAGTGAGATTCGAACCTGCGACATCAAACAAAGAAAGCGGCCCCTCGCCCACTGCGCCAAATAGAGCTACTTGAGAACCTCTAAAATGTTGAACGCTTACTGAACGACGGTGTTAGGTTTTTTCGTTACGGAATTCTTGATTCGGTCGCCGCGCTCAAACTGTTTGTCCTAGTTCAAAGCCAGCGATAAAAGCTATCCAATAGCTTAAAATCTGGTACATTCTCTGTGGAATTCACTAATTCATCCTATTCTATCGTCTAATGGACCCTTAACAAGTGGAAGTTTCTTTCAATGTCTGTACGTGATAATTCTCGACTCTACAGGATCTTGGCTACGTAAATACGGAACGTATCCTATTATTGTATTGAGAAACACGGTCCAGCTCGGAAAAAGATCCGCCGCTGAATCGAACCCATGTAGGTAAATTATTGTCGTATCCACTCCTATCACAAGATTTGCACTTTTTTTGGAACGTATTTCCTTATCGCGCGGTGCGAAAGGGGGCTAGACGGAAAAAAATAAGACTAAATTGGACCGACGTACTTTTTTGAATGTGAATTTGGCATTGTGTTCAATATTTTCACACTACAATATTAGATCTCCGTAGCCTTGTGCTTTCTACAGTCGCATTAAGGTCGATAAAGGTCGATGGTTCGAATCCCAGCTCGACAGACTGAATTTTCTATTTTCAATTTTATCTATCTTCTTCTATATAAATAAAAATGAATGTTGGTAAGCGCATAACTCAAGAATGGATGGACCAATTCGGTTAATATATTTTTTTGTATGTTCCTTAAGGTCCACGGAAGGTTTTCTAAAAAAAAAAACAAAAAAAAATTAATTTTTATTTTTAACTTTTGACAGAACGAAGTCTGTCCGGGCAGCTAGTTTTAAATAATTTCTACATGTGGAATTTTTCTCTAATTTTTTTATTTTTATTATTAATTTATTATTAAAAGGAACTTCGTTCCAACCGAGTGTTCCACGACACTCAAGTCTTTTTTTTTTATTCGATGACAAGCTAGTCCTTGACAGTGATCTCACTTGATGGTAAGTGACGATGCAGTCTAAGATGGTAGCGGGCTTACTTGGAAGGGGTATGGCAGTGAACATTCAACCCATACCCCTAATTGGTTTCTACACGCCATCGTGCCGGAACGCTAAATCGCTTGGCGGCACGTCTTTGACGGTAGAGTGGTAACTAGCCACGGCCAAAGCCACCACCAGACCAGACCAGAGATAATTCAGAAATTACAAATTCCCAAATTGACCCCACTGGGAATCGAACCCGAGACCTTCCAGATATATAAGACAACAGCGCTCACCACTGAGCCAGGGAGGTCGTCAAGCCGGGTGTCTTAGTTGCAGGAGAAAGGGAATACTTCGCTTTGTTATAACTTATAATCCGTGTAACCAGAAAAAAATAATTCTAGACTACTAGACTAGACAAGACTAGAGATACTACTGGAAGACTCCAGTGTGGTTAGTCCGAGTTTTAATTCGTTTAATCGTAATAGTTAACTTTGACATTAGCATCAAAGTAAAATCAACCATATTTTTATCGATTTAAAGTCACAAATTCAATACAAACGATTTTAAAATCAACCATATTTTTATCGATTTAAAGTCACAAATTCAATACAAACGATTTTAATTAAGAGCGTTTTCGTAACGCAAACGTATAAGAATACATACACGAAATTGAGCTCTAACTCAATAGTGTTATGGTTTATTTTACTTTGATGGTAATGTCATAGTTTACTATTCATAGTTAACTATCCAATCTTGCAGTACCCCTGCAGTAGTAGAACAAATACAGGTAAAATGCAACACCACACAAACCCTCCAAAATACACTCTTTCTCTTTTTTATATTCTATCGATACTATTATGCTTTTTAAAAGACTTGTCCTGACTGACTGACTGACTGACTGACTGACTGACTGACTGACTGACTGACTGACTGACTGATCTTTCAACACACAGCCTATAGAAACTTGAAATTTTGACTCTAGGTTCCTTTTGTGACGTAGGCGAGCACTAAGAAAGGATTTTTTGAAATTCCACCCCCAAAGGGGTTAAATGGGGGGTTAAAGTTTGTATGAAAGTCCGTCATTTTTCAAGTTATGAAACCCATGAAACTTGGTATTTCGACTTTGAATTTTAAAAAAGTACGTCTTTCACAGTTTTTGAAAATTCTACCCTCACAGGGGTTAAATAAGGGGTTGAATGTTTGCATAAAAATCCATGAAACTACGTAACCATATTTAGTTTGGGCTCGTCTCATTCTAATTGATAAGTAGTCTTAAATTATATCCATGGAATGGTCTGATGATGAAGCTGAAACTGCAGCCAGGATATCTAGCACACTAAGTACACTCTTGAAAAGCACATACCGTAAGGTTGGACCCATTTAAAATTGGTGAAGATATGATGAATATCTTCGGTGATTGAGGACAAATCGCTCGAGATCAGAGAATGTGTAGATTTATCCTATGCTGCACTAAAAAGCTTAAAATAATAATATCTTCAATTTGTACACGTATGTTGAAGTCGAGCGGGCCTAAATTTTTACGAAACGAAATACCTACTTAGATATTTGCTTGCTATTGCTTTAAAAATCCAATGAGTATTTTTTGTCCAAGTAAATGTTTTGATTTGCTTTTTAGGGTTCCGTACCAAAATGGTAAAATGGACCCTTATGAGTGGGTGTAACAGTAAACAGATTTGATTTTTACAGTAGTAGGTAGATCAATTTCCATCAAGTTTCAACTATCCGAAAAAAAACATGCAAAAATTACATCATATACTGCCAAGGGACGTACTTGGACAAAAACATAAAATGATGAAATTTGTTCGATAAAAAAAAATTGCGAAGTTAGGTCTAATTTTAACCAATATTCATTTATTTTAAATGTTACATTTACATAAAATTCCGATTCATATTATTAAGAGACTGGCATATCGAATTGAAAAGAAAATGAATATTTTACGAGGTGCCTATACAGTATACAATTAAAATTAAAATTAAAAATTAAATTAATATACAAAAAAAAATTTAAAAAAAATTAAAAAAAATTACAAAGTATTTGGCGCTTACTACACTTCTATTACGCGCAAAACGCTTTCGTTTTTAGGGTTCCGTAGTAAACAACTGTCTGTCTGTCTGTCTGTCTGTCTGTCTGTCTGTCTGTCTGTCCGTCCGAGGTTTAGCTCAGAGACTATTGGTACTAGAAATCTGTAATTTGACAAGGGTATAAATATCAATCACGCCGACAAAGTGGTGAAATAAAATTGTGAAAAAAAAATTTTTAGAATATTTTTTTCGTCTATCCCATAGTGTCGTTGAATAGGTCTTTCAAAAATATTGTGGGTATACTAATAATACATGAAAAAATTCACAGCAGTAGTATATATAATGAATTTTAAGGGAAAACTATCACGGCTAAGTAGGGTTCATTAGTTAAGGAGTTATATCTGTTTTTTTCTAAGTTAGCTAGTTAGTAGTGTAAGTTGCATATTTTGTAGTATATTATAGTATTTAAACCATGGAACTCAAAATGTATTCAATAATCATAAATAAAATAAAAGCACTATATCCTAGGTTAGTAATAATATTTGAAAATTTCAATTAATTAAGGAACCCTACACTGCGCGTGGCCCGACACGCACTTGGCCGGATTTTTGCGGTTTTTGATTTTTTATGTTTTATATCCTCACTTCACTTTGTAAGTTTGTAGCAAGCTAGCTTAAGTCATCCATCCATCCATCAGCCTGTATTTATCCACTGCTGGACATAGGCCTTTCCGAGAGCGCGCCACTAAACACGGTCTTCCGCTTTCCTCATCCAACCGCTTCCCGCCACCTTCTTAAGGTCATCGGTTAAGTAGCTTAAGTAGGTACTATTATATATTCTGTGGCTTAGCTTAGTAGCGATCGCTCCGTTGAGAAGAGAAGACTGCGTTCCTGTACTCCAACTTCGAGAGAATATTACTTCGATAACAATCGTGTTTTAAATTAAAATTGTGCTTACAAAAATATCAACCTTCAGTTCTCAGCTTTAACGCACACAATACAATGTACTATAAACGCGGATTCAATGACGGCGTGTGTAGTATATCCAAAAAGAAAGACATTATTTTTTAATGACGTACATTGTAAAGACACATTTAGCATGTTCAACTGCGATCCTAGGTTCGATTCCCGAGTCATAAAATTCATTGGAGTTTTTTTGTCAAGAAATTCTCAGTAGGTACAAGGTTCAGAGTTAGTAAGAAAGTTGTGTGTCATCCCCGGAGAGCACATTCGGTCCCAGGTTCGATTCCCGGCTCTGGTAAAAAAACTTTTGTAGTTTTCTGTCAAAAAACTCTCAGTACTAGGTACTAGTGGTTCGCCCCGAACTGAGACCTCGCGGTAACGGTATCCCATAATAATTCATTCAATCGATACATGACGGCCAAAACTGACATTATTATTATGCCCGTTTTCACCAAACATACCTAAATCATCCCCTAAGTAGGAGTCTCTTTACGTAGGTAGCTAAATACAAAATACAATCCTAAGTCCTAACATCCGTCCCACTGTCCTTTAAGGTGTCCCGTACAGGATCGTGATAAAGAAGTTGACAGAAATCATCACCTAACTTATCGTAGGTAGCCCGTAAAGGTTAGGGAACGTCAGTGAAAACATTGAATTATTAAGTAGGTACTAACGAGTGAAAACGGGTTACGGGCATATGTACAAATCGTCATATCTATCGACGCGAATAGAAAATATTTTATTGAAGTTTGATATTTAACTAAAGAATAATTTTAATTGAATATTATGTTATTATATTATGTACCTAAATAATAATGGTCAACGCAAAACTGTTTTTGGGATAGATCGTAGTCGTAACTCCTAGTTCCATGGAATAGTTAATGACTGCGCTATCTATTAGCATTATTGCGAAGCTATGTGAAAATTACTGATGCCCATTAAAAATTAAATAATCTCGTTTCTTTATAATATTCATATAGTTTTAGTATTTGTTGTTCAAGTACAGGATATAAGTGAAATAAAAAAAATAAGTTCAGCTTGAAAATACATAGCCTATTTTGCTAGAGAGCGTCTTTAAGCGAGCGTATTAAATCTCCACTTTGAAAGCCCCCCATTTCGTCAATTTTAAGGGAAAAATTAAAAAAATATATTTTTGTACTCTGTTCAAAATTGACTATAAATGTCATTCGATATGCCAATATCGAATTGAAAAGAAAATGAATATTTTACGAGGTGCCTATACAGTATACAATTAAAATTAAAATTAAAAATTAAATTAATATACAAAAAAAAATTTAAAAAAATTAAAAAAAATTACAAAGTATTTGGCGCTTACTACACTTCTATTACGCGCAAAACGCTTTCGTTTTTAGGGTTCCGTAGTAAACAACTGTCTGTCTGTCTGTCTGTCTGTCTGTCTGTCTGTCTGTCCGTCCGAGGTTTAGCTCAGAGACTATTGGTACTAGAAATCTGTAATTTGACAAGGGTATAAATATCAATCACGCCGACAAAGTGGTGAAATAAAATTGTGAAAAAAAAATTTTTAGAATATTTTTTTCGTCTATCCCATAGTGTCGTTGAATAGGTCTTTCAAAAATATTGTGGGTATACTAATAATACATGAAAAACTTCACAGCAGTAGTATATATAATGAATTTTAAGGGAAAACTATCACGGCTAAGTAGGGTTCATTAGTTAAGGAGTTATATCTGTTTTTTTCTAAGTTAGCTAGTTAGTAGTGTAAGTTGCATATTTTGTAGTATATTATAGTATTTAAACCATGGAACTCAAAATGTATTCAATAATCATAAATAAAATAAAAGCACTATATCCTAGGTTAGTAATAATATTTGAAAATTTCAATTAATTAAGGAACCCTACACTGCGCGTGGCCCGACACGCACTTGGCCGGATTTTTGCGGTTTTTGATTTTTTATGTTTTATATCCTCACTTCACTTTGTAAGTTTGTAGCAAGCTAGCTTAAGTCATCCATCCATCCATCAGCCTGTATTTATCCACTGCTGGACATAGGCCTTTCCGAGAGCGCGCCACTAAACACGGTCTTCCGCTTTCCTCATCCAACCGCTTCCCGCCACCTTCTTAAGGTCATCGGTTAAGTAGCTTAAGTAGGTACTATTATATATTCTGTGGCTTAGCTTAGTAGCGATCGCTCCGTTGAGAAGAGAAGACTGCGTTCCTGTACTCCAACTTCGAGAGAATATTACTTCGATAACAATCGTGTTTTAAATTAAAATTGTGCTTACAAAAATATCAACCTTCAGTTCTCAGCTTTAACGCACACAATACAATGTACTATAAACGCGGATTCAATGACGGCGTGTGTAGTATATCCAAAAAGAAAGACATTATTTTTTAATGACGTACATTGTAAAGACACATTTAGCATGTTCAACTGCGATCCTAGGTTCGATTCCCGAGTCATAAAATTCATTGGAGTTTTTTTGTCAAGAAATTCTCAGTAGGTACAAGGTTCAGAGTTAGTAAGAAAGTTGTGTGTCATCCCCGGAGAGCACATTCGGTCCCAGGTTCGATTCCCGGCTCTGGTAAAAAAACTTTTGTAGTTTTCTGTCAAAAAACTCTCAGTACTAGGTACTAGTGGTTCGCCCCGAACTGAGACCTCGCGGTAACGGTATCCCATAATAATTCATTCAATCGATACATGACGACCAAAACTGACATTATTATTATGCCCGTTTTCACCAAACATACCTAAATCATCCCCTAAGTAGGAGTCTCTTTACGTAGGTAGCTAAATACAAAATACAATCCTAAGTCCTAACATCCGTCCCACTGTCCTTTAAGGTGTCCCGTACAGGATCGTGATAAAGAAGTTGACAGAAATCATCACCTAACTTATCGTAGGTAGCCCGTAAAGGTTAGGGAACGTCAGTGAAAACATTGAATTATTAAGTAGGTACTAACGAGTGAAAACGGGTTACGGGCATCTGTACAAATCGTCATATCTATCGACGCGAATAGAAAATATTTTATTGAAGTTTGATATTTAAATAAAGAATAATTTTAATTGAATATTATGTTATTATATTATGTACCTAAATAATAATGGTCAACGCAAAACTGTTTTTGGGATAGATCGTAGTCGTAACTCCTAGTTCCATGGAATAGTTAATGACTGCGCTATCTATTAGCATTATTGCGAAGCTATGTGAAAATTACTGATGCCCATTAAAAATTAAATAATCTCGTTTCTTTATAATATTCATATAGTTTTAGTATTTGTTGTTCAAGTACAGGATATAAGTGAAATAAAAAAAATAAGTTCAGCTTGAAAATACATAGCCTATTTTGCTAGAGAGCGTCTTTAAGCGAGCGTATTAAATCTCCACTTTGAAAGCCCCCCATTTCGTCAATTTTAAGGGAAAAATTAAAAAAATATATTTTTGTACTCTGTTCAAAATTGACTATAAAAAGATATATTTTTTTTATTATTTTTTTTTTTTTACAGCATGTTACAATATGGGGATTAATAATATAAATAATTTGGTTTTTTGCAATTTGTAAACTAATACGACAAAGTGATTAATTTCTTAAACTGGACACTTTCAAGTAAACATTTTTATATACACCTGTGAAGATGATACTGCCATTGTCGCAATTAGAATGCCTACTAGCCTACTTTGTCGTATTATTTTACAAATTGCGAAAAACCAAATTAAATTTGAATTTCGCGGGCAGAACCGTGTCGTCCACCTTAAGGCTTCCCTGGGGTCAAGAAAGAGGAAATGGTTGCCAAAATTTTTAAAAAGTCACCACCATATTGGAATTCTTTGTGATTCGACCGATTTCCTTCAAAATCGATATTTAGGCTTCTGGAGGAATAGATATTTAAGAAAGCGGATTCTGCTGAGAAGAGCCGGCAAGAAACTCAACAGTTGCTCTTTTCAAATAATCATTTTACAATATTATTATGCAGATATTACATTGTAATAAGTTTTTTATACTATCTTGTGGGCAGCCGGATGCCAAGCCGATTTAACCCATGCAACTTTGTTAGAATAGAATAGAATAGAATAGAATATTTCCACAATGAGGGGAAGTTCCAAAAAAGAGTAGGCACTAAAATTTAATACATGTTAAGACGGGCATCACAGAAAGTAGCCCCGCCCCATTCCCGCCGGGTGCCAAACGGGTGCCACCGTTTGATGACGTTTTTCCCATTTGAAAGCTAACGTAATCGAGGTGGATCTTAGCTATAGTTAATGAAGATTTGCTCAGGCGTTTGAAGATCTTCAGCTCATTTACAACTTGATTAAAGGGTGTTACCAGCTTTCACTGGTGCGATTCATTTGAAATTTGGTACACTGTTACTTCTGATTATTTCCAAGGCATGGCAACCTTGAGCTGATGCTGCAGCATCAAGTAGTCTGCGGGATACTCAACTCATCAGCAGCGACGGAGGAGGTTAATCCAGGCTATAATCTTTATAACCATTCTAGATTCGACGACCTCCCTGGCTCAGTGGTGAGCGCTGTTGTCTTATAACTGGGAGGTCCCGGGTTCGATTCCCGGCGGGGTCAATTTGGGAATTTATAATTTCTGAATTGTCTCTGGTCTGGTCTGGTGGGAGGCTTTGGCCGTGGCTAGTTACCACCCTACCATCAAAGACGTGCCGCCAAGCGATTTAGCGTTCCGGCACGATGGCGTGTAGAAACCAATTAGGGGGTATGCGTTGAATGTTCACTGCCTTCTAAGTTAGCCCGCTACCATCTTAGACTGCATCGTCACTTACCATCAGGTGAGATCGCAGTCAAGGACTGGCTTGTCATCGAATAAAAAAAATTAAAAAAAAAATTCAGCCAAATCGGTTCATTAGTTGTGGCGTGAAGACGTAATACGTGAATTTCGGGTATTCAAAATATTTCGGAAACCATGAATTTTTACGGAATAAAAAGTTAACATTTAAGTTAATCCAGAGTATAGTCTATCTTTGTTTCAAATTTCAGCTAAATCAGTTCATTAGTTGTGGCGTGAAGAAGCAATACGTGAATTTTAGTTTTACAAAATCCTGCGAGAACCATGGACTTTTCTGACATAAACAGTAGGTAATGTATTCATTAATCCAAGGTATAACCAATCACCATTCTAAATTTTAGCCAAATTGGTTCATTAGTTGTGGCGTGAAGAAGTAATACATGAATTTCAGGTTTTCAAAATATTTCGGAAAACATCAATTTTTACGGTATAAAAAGCAGCTTATAAGTTAATCCAGAGTACAGTCTATCTTTGTTCCTTTCAGCTAAATCAATTCTTTGGTTGCGGGGTGAAGAAGCAATATCTGAATTTCGGGTTTTCAAAATCCTTCTTCTTACTTACTTCTTATACTTATACTTTTGATCAATATATAAGTTACTTTTTATACCGTGAAAATTCATGGTTCCCGCAGGATTTTGAAAAACCGAAATTCACCTATTACTTCTTCACACAACAACTAAGTAACTGATTTGGCTGAAATTTAGAATGCAGATAGGTTATAACTTAGATTAATGAATATACTACTGTTTATCTCGTAGAAATTCATGGTTCTCGCAGGATTTTGTAAAACTGAAATTCAGGTATTGTATCTTCACGCTACAACTAATGAACTGATTTAGCTCAAATTTAAAACAAAGATAGACTTTTCTCTAGGTTAACTTATAGGCTACTTTTTATCCCGTAAAAATTCATGGTTTCCGAAATATGTATTTTGAAAACCCGAAATTCACGCATTACGTCTTCACGCCACAACTAATGAACCGATTTGGCTGAAATTTAGAATGGTTATAGATTATAGCCTGGATTAACAATTAAGTTCCTTTTTATTCAGTAAAAGTCCATGGTTTCATCAAAGTTCGCATACCGACCAACCTACGGCAGATATTCAAAGTGTGTCTGGGCGTAAGAACCATCGGAAGTGTCTGACTGCTGAGGAAACATATACTGATAGCTCCCCAAGTAACATATATAAAACTCAGCCTTTATGCTATGACGAAAGTATACTCAGAATTAACACTAGCTTAAGGGTGTCTGACACGGGGTTGGAACCATCGGAAGGGTCTGATTGCTGAGGAAACATCTTTTGATAGCTCCCCAAGTAACATATATAGAACTCAGCTTTTATACTATGACGAAAGTATACTCTGAATTTATACACCTTTACTACCTGATATCTCCCAAAGCCACCAAGATCCAAACTTCATAGTCGGGGATCGTTCTTATCTCTATTGGGGACATACGCAGAGAAACGTTCAACTTTTATAAAATGACGAAGGTCTGAACGGTCTCGGCTCCCTCTCTATCCTTAACGTAAGTATTATTTAAAAAAATAAGTGGCACTCGGGGACTGCCGCGGCAAAGCTATTGCATAGCATTTTTATCAACTTATGCAATTATAATATTTATGCAATTTTTTTTGCATAATAAAAATTATGCAAAAAAATAATTTAAAACAAACAAACAAGAAAAGCGCACTGTCACTACCTCGCGAGTGAGATTCGAACCTGCGACATCATACATAAGAAAGCGGCCTCTCGCCCACTGCGCCAAACAGAGTTACTTGTGAACCTCTAAAATGTTGAACGCTTACTGAACGACGGTATTAGGTTTATTTTCGTTACGGAATTTCTTGATTCGGTCGCCGCGCTCAAACTGTTTGTCCTAGTTCAAAGCCCACGATAAAAGCTATGCAACAGCTTAATATTTTCACCTTCTACGTAAACGAGTCGCGGGTTAAAGTTAGCGTTAGCCCAAAGCAAATATTCCACGCGGACGAAGTCGAGGGCAGAAGCTAGTTTATAATATAGGCTAGTAAGTCCCTAAAAGTACTTCAGCTCCGCAAGCAGTTGAGATGTGTCGGTGACTCTGGTTTTTCTGCGCATCTAATTTGATCACGTAGCGAAACTCCGAGCCTCTCCATAATATCCCGCTGAGCTTTAATAAATTGTTCTTTACCAAATAATGTCATGTAGATTTATACGATTTATATTCAAGCAGACTCATCAATTGCTAGATAATGCCCGCGACTTCGTCCGCGTGGATTAAGATCAATTCCCGCGGGCTCTTTAATCCTTACTAATATTATAAATGCGAAAGTGTGTTTGTTTGTTGGTTTGTTCTTCAATCACGCCGCAACAGGGCTACGGATAGAAGTGATTTTTTGTATGGGTTTAGTTGAGGACCTGGAGAGTGGCATACTTTTATCCCGGAAAATCAAAGAGTTCCCGAAGGATTTTAAAAAGAAAATCCACGCAGACGAAGTCGCGGGCATCAGCTAGTTTTATAATAAAATTTAGCTTATGTGTTAATCCTGTTCATGAGCTGTCTTCTTTCCAAATCTATACAATATACATATAATAAAACAGAAACGAAACCAATTCTGTACATGAAATAGATTCAAAAAAGGGTTTTTGCTTCTAATTGTGTTCAAGATACAGATATCAGAACAGAAGCTAAATTTTTTTTGTCTGTTTGTCTGTCTGTTTGCTTGTCCTTCTTTCACGTAAAAACTACCGCACAGATTTCTACAAAATTTTATACCGTGGTAGCTTATTACTCGGGTCAACATCTAGGCTACTTTTTATCCCGGAAAATCAAGGAGTTCCCGAGGGACTTTAAAAACTAAATCCACGCGGACAAAGTCGCGGGCATCAGCTATATCAAATAAATCGGTTCATTCGTCGAAACGTGAAGGAGTACCATCAACCATCCATCCATCGTCACAAACTTTCGCATTCATAATATCAGTACATAGCATTCACCATCATCATCATCATCACCCATCAACGGCTCACTACTGAGCGCAGGTCTCCTCTCAGAGAAGGGTTATAGGCCATAGTCCACCACGCTGGCCCAATGCGAATTGGCGGACTTCATACACATTATGAAGAACTCTCAGATGTGCAGGTTTCCTCACGATGCTTTTCCTTCACCGCTGAAATAAGTGATATTTAATTGCTTAAATGCACTTGACTCCGAAAAGTCAGAGATGCGTACTCGGGATCGAACCTGCGACCCCCCAAATAGGAGACCACAATCTCTAGACAAGTACTAATACATATAGTAATACCTAACTAGCTGATGCCCGCGACTTCGTCCGCGTGTATTTAGTTTTTAAAATCCCGCGGTATTTCTTTGATTATCCGGCATGCCTATGTCACTCCAGGTTCTCAACTATAAATAAAGAAATCACGTCCATCCGTAGCTTTGTTGCAGCTTGATTGAGGGACAAACCAACAAACAAACACACTTTCGCATTTATAATATGTATTTGTAAGGAAGAATTAATACTACGATAATAAAGGCGAACTAATTAAATTTTAGAACACGAAATCTACTATTGTGTCTTTAATATGATAGTTAGATTCCTCGGGAACTTTTTTGTAGAAAATAATGCGTACTTTAATCATGTAGTACTTACATAATTTTTATGTATCATCAATAGTTTTCTAGCACACGCCACATAATGCATTTTACAGGCAAAATTTTGCTACTTTGGGTTACATTATTGCTATTTTCTTAAGGATCTCTAATTTTTTTGAAAATATATTATAGCCTATGTTACTTCCGGATAACTTAGCTTTCTAATGGTGAAAAAATGGTTAAAATCGGTCCAGTAGTTACAGAGCCTATTCGGTACAAACAAACAAACAATCAAAAAAATCTTTCCTCTTTATAATTGACCGAGCGAAGCGAGGTCTCTGAGTTTACTAGAGCGATTTGCACTTGTCCGTCCGTCCGTCCGTCCGTCTGTCAGAGCCTTATAACTTTTGAATTACTGAACGTAATTACTTCAAATTTAGATATAATAATTATGTAAACCAATGGCCTCCAGCCGAAAATGGCTTAAAAAGTTATAAAAATCTTTATTTCAGGGGGGCTCTCATAGAAGCGAATGCGAAGAAATTTTTTTTTATTTGCGATTCATAGGTTTTCTGTGTATCATTTTAAAGACAATTTGGAACAGAGTACAACCGTATTTTTTTTTTAATTTTTTTCCTAAAATTGACGAAATGGGGGGCTTCCAAAGTGGCGATTTAATACGCTCGCTTGAAGACGCTCTCTGGGAAAATTTTCTATATATTTTCAAGTTGTACTTATTTTCTTACTTCACTTGTATCCTGTACTTGAACAACAAATACTAAAATTATATGAATATTATAAAGAAACGAGATTATTTAATTTTTAATGAGCATCAGTAAATTTCACATAGCTTCACAATAATGCTAATAGATGGCGCAGTCATTAACTATTCCATTGAACTAGGAGTTACGACTACGATTTATCCCAAAAACAGTTTTGCGTCGACCATTATTATTTAGGTACATAATATAATAACATATTATTCAATTAAAATTATTCTTTAGTTAAATATCATTTTGTATATTTTCTATTCGCGTCGATAGATGACGATGCCCCTAACCCGTTTTCACTCGTTAGTACCTACATAAAAATTCAATGTTTTCACTGACGTTCCCTAACCTTTACGGGCTACCTATGATAAGTTATGTGATGATTACTGTCAACTTCTTTATCACGATCCTGTACGGGACACCTAAAAGGACATTGGGACGGATGTTAGGACTTAGGATTGTGTCTTGGAGCTACCTACGTAAAGAGACTCCTACATAGGGGATGATTTAGGTATGTTTGGTGAAAACGGGCATAATAATAATAATGTCAGTTTTGGTCGTCATGTATCGATTGAATGAATAATCATGGGATACCGTTACCGCGAGGTCTCAGTTCGGGGCGAACCACTAGTATTAGTATAGATAACATGAATATTATTCAATTAAAATTATTATTTAGTTAAATATTAAATATCAACAAACTATTAATTACTTACTACATTTTGTATATTTTCTATTCGTGTCGATAGATGACAGACATACAAACAGGCAAACATTTAGTAAAAATCAGTTATTTTGACATTACAGACACTTCAATTTTATTTATATTTTTGTGTGTATGTCTGTACAGAGTATATTTATATGTATAGATGTATTCATTAGCAACCCATCAACGGCTCACTACTGAGCGCAGGTCTCCTCTCAGAGAAGGGTTATAGGCCATAGTCCACCACGCTGGCCCAATGCGAATTGGCGGACTTCACACACCTTCGAGAACATTATGAAGACCTCTCAGGTGTGCAGGTTTCCTCACGATGTTTTCCTTCACCGTTGAAGCCAGTGATATTTAATTGCTTAAACGCACTTAACTCCGAAAAGTCAGAGGTACCCGGGATCGAACCTGCGACCCTCCGAATAGGAGACCACAGTCCTAACCACTAGGCTATCACTGCTTCGATGATATAGATATAGATGTATAAATAAATTTCAATAGATTAACTAAACTAGCGGCACGCTATGATGGCCGGTTTGACGTTTGTCCGCTCATGAAGTTCCGTATTAATTGATAACGACTTTGAAGGAAATAATTGTATTACTTTATTGACGATAGTGATGTGCAGAGATTCATAAATTTTATCGAATGTAGTTTTAGGTTTAGGACTCAAAATTTATTTATTAAATTGATTTCTAAAATGTATACAAGTGTAGAAAAATCAGTTTGCACCATTTAAGGGGTGAATGTACTTGTGAATATGAACAATTTTCACTATGTGGACAAACCTCTGAAATCGCAAAAAAATATCAGCTGTTTCATACAAAAGGTAAAATTTTTATTTTTAAATGATATATACCACAACTCGGCATTTGGTTTTCTAAATTGAAAATTTTTAAAAATGGAATCTAATACGATCGTCACATAGGATCGCTGGCTAGCACAACTACTACCTCCGGCAAACTCGCGTCAATGCTCAATGCAAAACAAAGCAGTTTCGAATTGACGTTGCTTCGAAAAGTATAAACTGTCAGTGCAATGCGATTATGATATAGTTTTGACCTGGCTTTGGATTTCAAATATTGATACTGCATTACTGTTGACCCTTGCTCGTTAATTTGGACTCTGTTCAAGCCCTTTGTTGTGGATTTCGTCGATATGACCGAACGTACGCAGAGAACTGTTCTAAATAGTCAGACACGTGAGTTCGTAATACGCCTTCGTAACTATTTCGATCGTGAAGCTCAAAATGGAGGGCCAATTTTACCTATAACGTCAGTGGTTGAACGCGTAGCTGATGCGCTTAATATTGGACAACGAACTGTTAGACGGATAACTAAAAAAAAATATGGCGAGACTGGCACAGAAGAAAATAAACTTCACACACCAAAAAAGAGAAAACGAGCAAAACCAGTCGTAGGCATCGATAGCTTTGATGCCGATGCTATCCGAAGACATGTTTACGGCTACTATTTACAGAAGGAGTATCCAACAAGAAAAAAGTTGGTGCATTCACTGAAGGAAGGTGGATTATTCTTCGGTGGGGAAAGTTCTTTAACGAAGATTTTGAAGACCATTGGATTTCGATACAAAAAATGTAACAAACGCAAAATATTGATGGAAAGATTTGATATAGCGATGGCAAGGTATACTTTTTTACGGCAAGTGAAAGAAATCAAAAATTGGCAAAATGTTGTGTTCTTGGATGAAACATGGCTTAATGCTAACCATACTGTAGGCCGTTCTTGGAACGATGACACAGCAGCATCTACTTCCAAAGTTCCTGTAGGAAAAGGATCGCGACTTATAATTTGTCACGCCGGAACCATCAACGGGTTTGTCGAAGGTTCTCTCATGGCTTTTGCGTCAAAAACCACTGGAGACTATCATGAAGACATGAATGGAGAAAAGTTTACTGAATGGTTTACCTCAATGTTGTGTAGCCTCCCTGAACCATCTATTATAATTATGGACAACGCCCCATACCACTCGATGCAAATTGACAAGCCGCCTGCCCAATCCCAAAAGAAAGCTGATATCGTCGCATGGCTTCGTAAAAATGGCGTAGATGCAAACATGAATATGTTAAAAGCGGAATTAGTACGTCTTTTAAAAGAAAACAAACCAACCAAGATCCGATACGTCATTGACGAAATAGCATTAGAACATGGGCACAGAGTTATACGGTTACCGCCTTACCATTGTGAGTATAATGCGATTGAGTTGGTGTGGGCTCAAATTAAGGGATATGCTGCAAGACACAATACAGAACCCCCATTTACCACAAAAAAAATGCTAAAATTATTAGAAGAAGCTTGTGAACATGTGACTAAAGGAGACTGGGAAAAGGTTGTGAATAGAACTGTTAAATTAATAAGGGAAGATTATGAAAGAGATGTGAAAATAGATAATATTATAGAAAACGAACATATAATTATTAATGTAGGTGATGATAGCAGTGACGACAGTGAAAATAGTAGTATGGACGAATCTGATTAATTATGGCCTTTTGTGGCACCTTTTTTGGTATCTTTTGTATTCATATGTTTCTTGTGTGCATATAAAGTATGTATATTCATTTTCATTCAAATATTCAGTTCGTTCAAATAAATTAAATAAACATATACATTTTTGTTTTATTAAACCTATTTAATCAGGTACAAAAACAAAACTTAATTGTTTTTTGTTCGAGAATAAATTGACATTCCACATCACTATTGTAATGTGTCAAACCGGCCATCATAGCGTGCCGCTAGTGTACTATATTAGGTATTGTATCTCCATAAGCTGTGTCTATATTTGAGGTGCGGTGCGGGGAAGCGGGAGGCGAAGTATGTGCCAATTTCATTCCTGCGTGTAGCCCAATGTTTCATGAATCATTTATGTCCAACCAATGCAACAACCGTATAGTAATTTTTATTAACAGTATAATAGGTTTTTAATAAATTCGAGTGAATTCGAGTTTATGATGATGTTTTTTTAGTTAATACCTGCGATAAACGTCTAACTTTAAAAACAAACATCCTTTCTCTGTCTTATGCATTAAATGATATATAATATGTCCATCTCGCTTGCACACATGAGGTGTTTGACGAAACATTCTTTGGTTGCGATTGCTAAATTCAAAACTTTTAATCGTTAGATAAACAGTCAGTTAATTTTACTCTCTCGATAATTATCTGGTGGTTTATTATTTATCTGAGAATTTAAAAAAATCGGCCCTTAAAAGGTAAAAGATATCATTTGAAATTAGTGACCAGGAATTGATAATCGAATAAACACAAACAGCGATGTTTTGTTTCACTCACACTTACGCGATGGCTATACAGAAATTGGATAAAATACAGTTTTGTCCTGCTTACTTGAACATTTATGGAAAAAAATAAAGTTTTGAGGGTAGTCTTGTAATTTTATCGAATTTAGTACCTACTATTAATTTTTTACTGCAATGCTTTCAACATCCGCCATCTTTATTATACGTTGTGAAGTGCAATAGTGGAGGCACGCGGTAAGTGAAAATTAAATTTTGACAATTTAGGCATTCCGTTTTGGTTATTTATTCAAATTAGGAACTTTACGTAGGTACATACTACGCGGTCGCTTCAAGTTGAGCCCTGCACCATAGAGTAAAGTAATCGACGTAGTCGTAATTGCTAGTTCCATGCCGACAGTACGGACACAGTATAGGATATGCAGTAGTTTGACACCTTTGATCTACTGGTACTACGCGTTACAAATTTCCCCTAGCTCTCTCGCGCTTCCCCGCACCGCACCTCAAGTCAGACCCACCTAGTAAACCGCTCGCGAAGCACCGCTTATTAAAAATAAATTTGATCGGTAAGCTTATGAAATTAATAATGATAAATCATCATATTCATCATGCAACCCACTGAGCGCAGGTCTCCTCTCAGAGAATGGTTATAGGCCATCACGCTGGCCTAATGCTAATTTGTAGACTTCACACACCTTTGGGAACATTATGGAGAATTCTCAGGCGTGCAGGTTTCCTCACGATATTCACCGTTGAAACATAAATGATATTAAATTGCGCACATAACTCTGAAATCGCGAATCTTGAATTTGCGATCCCCTGAAAACGAATAGACTGCAGTCCTAAAACCACTAGGCTATCACTGCTTAATAAACATTTTGGAATGGGATTTTCATCGTTTCGCCTTTAATATTTTGAAATCGCAGAGAGAAACTTGAAAGCATTTTATTTTTACAGGAATAAATAAAGACGTATACGAAACATTGATAGGTATAACACAAACACAGTTACAATGAGCCATTGAAAGACGATTTTAAGTTAATTTCCTCCGAGACGCGGCAGCTCTAGGTTGTATTCAATCAACGTTTATTTATCTACAAGTCTACCCAATCACTTGGCGCTTCGGAGCTTATGCCTCGTTCACATTGATCTTGTGCGGACAGTGCGAATAAGGCTGCCCGCATACACGCAATATTATTGACAATATTCGTATATATTGACAATAATATTGACTGTGTGCGGACAGACTAAGGCGATGACGACATTGACTCCTTTATAACAAACTTCTATATTAATAGGTATTTAATTATACTTTATATGCAATAATTGTGTAATAAAAAATCGGCCAATTGTGAGTTGGGCTTCGCTCTTTTAGGGTTCCATACATATGATCAAATCATTTTTTAGAACTAAATAGTTAGATACATATTTACATATCTTAGTTCTTAGAAAGTACTAAATTATCATATGGGGAAAAATGCTCGTTTGTTTTGGTCACAACTTACAAACCGCATTATAAATCGATGTTTTTATAATTGGTTGTTTAAATACACTATGCAGTACATAATATATCAAAATTTCTAATTCCTAAGTAGTTTAGTTTTTGAGATAGACCCCCTAACAAAATTGGTCTAAAACCGACAATTTTGACGGCTCCCCATTTCTTCATTTTTGTAGCTAAAAAATAAAAAAATATATATTTCAACTCCACATAATGAGCTCTAGACAATGACACCCCACATGCCAGGGTATGGGAGAAGCCCACTTTATGTTTAATTTTATTTTATTTTTATTTCGACTCCTTTTTCATGTATGGGAGAAGCCCCTTTTATGTTTAATTTAATTTTATTTATATTATTTGTTGTTATAGCGGCAATTGAAATACACAATATGTGAAAATTTCAACTGTATCTATTACGGTTTACGAGATACAGCCCGCTGAATGAATTAATACTTAATAATGATTTACTAATTAATTACTAACAGGGTAGAATAGAATAGAAATAGAATAGAAATGTTTTTTTTCTCGCGCGGATCTGTGGGCGGAGCCACGTGCAATATAACGCACAATTATTATTTTGTTATTATAATTTATACATTTTTTTTTATTTTTTATAAATTTATTCTATTATTTTGTTTCCAATAAAATCATGAAATCCTATCAATAGCGTTTTATTCATTGCTATATTACCTTTCATCATCATCATCATCAACCCATCATCATCATCAATACGTGACGCGACGCTGCGAACGCGACGAACGCGTTCAACTCAACGGCATACCCTGACGTATTACATTACATCGCGTCGTGTCGCGTCGTGTCGCGTCGCGTCGCGTCGTGTCGCGTCGCGTCGTATTTGTCGCTCACGCAGGACACTGCGTCAAGCACGACGCTCGGGCTGAAGACACAAGGCTGCAGACACGCAGTGATGCTGGTAGATCGGCTGCAGGACGCCGTAGCTTTCAGTATCCAGATAGTTGGCCCGTAGGTAGGATGAAAGCGCACAGCTAGCCGGTGAGTCGTAGGACTGGCACGCAGAAGGTAGTAAGGCCGGTGGTAAAAGCTGACTGCAGAAGCCGGTTGTAGAGCCAGGTAGTTGGAGCCGGTTGTAGAACCTGGTTGTAGGATCCCTGAAATAGGTCACAATGCCGGTCTGAGTTGAGGTTCTGTTTATGTCTGCAGCGGTGACTTCTTCGGGCGTTCTCTCCTCATATCCTAGTCCTCGCATATTGGCGAAAAGACAGTACCCAAACCCTAGTATTGTCGTCGGTGCAGACATAATCAAGATACTTAACATAGAGAAATTCAAATAAACTGAGTAGTTCAAACTGTAAGTTTTTAACTGTAAAAGTGTAGTCAAATTCACATCTATATAGCTGAACGGTTTTAAGGTAGATGGCACGACTGCCTGAACTAATAAGGCTGCCTAGTAGATGTCGTTGACTTTTCTGTCGATGATTTTTCTTGAAAATCATTAGGTAGGTACCTACAATAGCACTTTTCTCACCGTCATACATTTGAAATGAAATGATTCTATTTGATCAAAAATGGGTAATAACAAAGTACAGTTCCAAATATTATGTTTTACCTGTATTTAGGCATGCAAATTATTGAAGGGTTATTATGGATAATTAATTATTTAGAAGTAGAAGTCCTCATTAAGAGCGCGTGTAACCCCAAAAAAAAATCAGATTTCGCGATGAGATAAAACATAGCCACAACCTCGTGAGGCGCGACAAAAGAAAGCGCTTTGCGCGAAATAAGAGTGTAGTAAGCGCCAAAATACTTTGTAACTCGTAAAATATTCATTTTCTTTTCAATTCGCTAGGCTACTCTCTTGATAATATCAATCGGAATTTAATGTAAAAATTTTGGCTCTGTAATATGCAACACATTGAAAATAAATGAATATTGGTTAAAAATTAGACCTAACTTTTATTATCGAACAAATTTCATCATTTTATGTTTTTGCCCAAACACGTCCCTTGGCAGTATGATGTAATTCTTGCGTGTTTTTTTTCGGATAATTGAAACTTGATCTACTACTGTAAAAATCAAATCTGTTTACTGTTAACGAGCGCACACCCCCTCTTAAGCTTTGAAAATAAGCTTCTCATATATAAAACCATCATCAAGCCAGTGTGGACTTACGGCATTCAGCTCTGGGGTTCAGCCAGCCACTCTAACATAGAGATACTCCAGCGCTTCCAAAACAATGTTTAAAGAGTTATATTAAATGCACCATGGTACATAAAAAATTCCGAAGTATATGAATATACCGACATCCCTACCGTGAAGCAGGAAATAGATAGCTACCTTGAGGCTTAAAAGCAGAGGCTAGAGCATCACAAAGACATCTTAGCCGTCTAGCTCTTGGATGCTAGTTGTAACAACCACATTCCGCCTTAAGAGGGCAACGTTGGCCAACATAGCATAGCAAACTATATTATGCTCTATCTCTAAGGAATGTCACGTCATTGGATGTGCAAATCCTAAACATTCAAACTAAGAACCCCTGATCTGCTTATACATAGTTCATGGACTGATCGCGAAGAGATATGAGAGAAAAAAGAACAAGAAGTAGAAGTCAAAAAACTTGAGAGGTGTCAAGGGACACCCGGATGGAACGAAGTTCCTTTCGATTGATTAATTTGGCATAGTGTTCAACATTTTTACACTACAATATTAGATCTCCGTAGCCTTGTGGTTTCTGCAGTCGCCAAACAGCCAAAGGTCGATGGTTCGAATCCCAGCTCGACAGACCGAATTTTCCATTTTCAATTTTATTTTAAACAATTTCTACATGTGGAAACTTTCTCTAATTTTTTATAACTTAAAAATAAGTTATAAAAAATTAGGGAAAAACTCCACATGTAGAAACCATTTAAAATATAATTGCAAATAGAAAACTCAGTCCGTCGAGCCGGGATTCGAACCATCGACCTTTAACTGTTCAGCGACTGCAGAAACCACAAGGCTAACGAGATTCCATACTGCACCGTGAAAACATTGAACACAATGCCAAATTCACATTCAAAAAAGTGTCGGTTTTAAAAAAGTGTCGGTTCCATTTTGTCTTAATTTTTTCCGTCTAGCCCCCTTCCGCACCGCGCGATTACGTTCCAACAAGAAGTAGAAGTCAAGTATATTACACGCCATCGGCATCGTGGTGGAACGCAACATTGCTCGATAGTAAGTCTTTGCCGGTAGGGTGGTGACTGGCAAAGCCTCCCACAGCCCATATTCTCGCAAGTGTGGATCGAGCATTAAATACAAATTAACGAGGCGTGAAGCGACCATGACAGTGTGACGTCAGGCTTTTGTGAACCCCGAAGTATCAGCGGTGGATGAAACCGTTCTTGTCATAACATCAAAATCGAGGATAATAATAATTATTCAAGGCTACTGACGCAAGACACACGTTTTTCAATCATCATAATATAGGTACTCAACAACCTTACTTTCATCACACCCAAAATCTATACTTCTAATTAATACTAGCTGATGCCCGCAACTTCGTCCGCGTAGATTCAGTTTTTAAAATCCCGAGGGTACCGGGTTTTTTCCGGGATGCTTTACACTCTACAGGTTCTCAACTATACCTATCCAAAAAAATCACTTCAATCCGTAGGTTTTTTGCAGCGTGATTGACGGACAAACCAACAAAGACAAAATTACGTTTAGCTGTCATTTACGTTTTGTTATTCCACTGTCATTTGCGTTTTGTTATTCCATGTCAGATGCGTTTTTGTTATACCACGTTTTATAGTGACTTGAAGGAACGCGGTCGAACGGGATAAAAAGTATCCTATGTCCGTCTCCTGGTTCTAAGCTACCTGTCCACCAATTTTCAGCCAAATCGGTTTATCCGTTCTTGAGTTATAAATAGTGTAACTAACACCACTTTCTTTTATATATATAGATTATAGATGCAAAAGTCTGTCTGTTAATCAGTCTATTTGTTATCTTTTTTCCAGTTCTTCTAGTCCAGAAACTTTTATTTGCTTTGAATAGATACTTCATTTTTAGGGTTCCGTACCAAAATGGTAAAAATGGAACCCTTATGGTGAGACTTTCTCCGTCCGTCCGTCTGTCACAGTCGATTTTAGTAAGTACTTAACTATTAAAGATATCGACATGAAATTTGGAATAGTTGTGTATAATAGTGGCCCATCATCATAGTCCGACTCGCACTTGGCCGGTTTTTTAAAGCTTTGCCCGAGACTTAGGTTTATCTTAGGTTTATATATTAGGTTTTGAATATTAGTTTTCAATTCGATGTCTTAACATGGGTAGCATAAGTATGTCACGCACTCTTTAAACATTTCTGTGGTGGTGGCGTGTGATGCGGGTTGTTACGTTCCCTCAAATGGTTGAGCGAATGGCTGGGTCATGCGTCATGGTCGTGAACGGGTTCCACCGGCGGGAATGGGGCTACTTTGTGTCTGCCCATCTTGGGATAGAAGTTAATCGGTATGAATTTTTGGAACTTCCCTCATTGTGGAAACACTGCATAATATATAGCATAGTATTTACTGTATTGTAAATTTGTTTTGAAAAGAGCAACCGCCGAGTTTCTTGCTGGTTCTTCTCGGCAGGAAGGGCATTCCGAACCAGTGGTAGACTCATCGACGATTCAAAAGCACTTGTAAAAGTTTATTTGAATAAAAAATATTTCTATTCTATTCTATTCTATCATCATCATGAGCAACCCATTACCATCTCACTACTGGCAGGTTTCTTTTCAGAGACGGGTTACAGGTCTTAGTTCACCACGCTGGCCCGATGTGAACTGGAAGACTTAACACATCTTTGAGAACATAGTTAGACTAGCTGATGCCCGCGACTTCGTCTGCGTGGATTTAGTTCATAACATCCCGCGGGAAATCTTTGTCACCCTCCAGGTTCTCAACTATACCTATCCAATAAATCACGTCAATCCGTAGCTTTGTAGCAGGAAACATTTGATCGTCTTGCTCGCGGCATTGTTAATGATGATTCAAAGAGAAAACATATTACTGATGATATTATCAATTACGTTAAACTATAATTTTTATAATTGTTTTTACCATAATTAACCAAATACAAAATTACGTTTAGCTGTCATTTACGTTTTGTTCTTCCACTGTCATTTTCGTTTTTTTATTCCATGTCAGATGCATTTTTGTTATAACAGGTTTTATATTGACTTGACGGAAACGCGGTCGAACGGGATAAAAAGTATCCTATGTCCGTCTCCTGGTTCTAAGCTACCTCTCCACCAATTTGGAGCCAAATCGGTTCATCCGTTCTTGAGTTATAAATAGTGTAACTAACACCACTTTCTTTTATATATATAGATATAGATAATATACTTAGATTAGTTAGGTTAATAACCCTTAGTGCCGATTATACCAACATCGAGTGACGTTTATCCTATAGGAATAAATTGGGCGTTCTGACAGTTTATGTATTGAAAATACTGTCAAAAATCAAATTTACGCTCGGATAAGATTTAATTTATTTTCATCATCATCATCATCATTATCAACCTTTAGATGTCCACTGCTGGACATAGGTCTCCTGCATGGACCTCCACAGGCTTCGGTCTTGCGCCGCCTGAATCCAGCGGCTCCCTGCGACTCGTTTGATGTCGTCGGTCCACCTAGTGGGGGGTCTGCCAACACTGCGCTTACCGGTGCGGGGTCGCCACTCCAACACCTTGGGACCCCAACGACCATCAGCTCTTCGAACTATGTGCCCCGCAAATTTCCACTTCAGTTTCGCGACTCGCTGAGCTATGTCGGTGACTTTAGTTCTCCTGCGGATCTCTTCATTTTTGATTTGATCTCGCAGGGATAATTTATTTTCTTCTTCTTCTTCTTCTTCTTTATCAACCGATAGACGCCCACTGCTGGACAAAGGTCTCTTGCATGGACTTCCACAGGCCTCGGTCTTGCGCCGCCTGAACCCAGCGGCTCCCTGCGACTCGTTTGATGTCGTCGGTCCACCTGGTGGGGGGTCTGCCAACACTGCGCTTCCCGGTGCGGGGTCGCCACTCCAGCACCTTGGGACCCCAACGACCATCAGCTCTTCGAACTATGTGCCCCGCCCATTTCCACTTCAGTATCGCGACTCGCTTAGCTATGTCGGTGACTCTGGTTCTCCTCCGGATCTCCTCATTTATTACTTATCTTACTTAATTTATATTAATTAATCTGTACTAATATTATAACGAAGAAAGATTTTTTTGTTTGTTTGTTTGCACCGAATAGGCTCTGCTACTACTGGACCGATTTGAACCATTTTTTCACAAATAGAAAGCTAAGTTATCAGGAAATAACATAGGCTATAATTTATTTTCGAAAAAATTAGAGATCCTTAAGAAAATTGCAATAATGTAACCCAAAGTACCAAAATTTTGCCTATAAAATACATTATTTGGTGTGTGCTGGAAAAACTATTGATGAGACATAAAAATTATGTACTACATGATTAAAGTACTCATTATTCTCTAAAAAAAAGTCCCCAAGGGAATAATCTAACTATCATATTTAAGTCACCATAGTAGCTTTTGTGCTCTAAAATTTAATTAGATCGCCTATATTATCGTATAGTATTATAATTCTTCCTTACTACAAAATTTATGCGAAAGTCTGTTTTAGTTGGTTTGTCCGTCAATCACGCTGCAACAAAGCTACGGATGGACATGATTTTTTTGATAGGTATAGTTCAGAACCTGGAGGGTGACATAGGCATCCCGGAAAATCAAAGAGTTCCCGCGGGATTTTAAAAACTAAATCCACGCGGCCAAGTCGCGGGTATCAGCTAGTGCTAAGTAAAAATCAAGTCGATCCGTTGCCCCGTTGTTGCATGATTGAAGGACAAAGCACTCACTCGTATTTATGTCATCAGTGGGAATCACTTAATATTAAGTATATCTCTTAGCAAAAGTGCCGGGAGTAGTTGAGTTGATAACGAATGATAGGGGATGCTCTTTTCGGTAAACAATGGTAATAAATACGGCGAGCGGCACGCTTAGCTCCCGTCAGATGTGGGCGGCGACACAGGTGTGTGCACACTATGCAGCCATCGCACCAAGCACATAATGCAACGGAAAATTATACTTTTTTTTGGAGTTTACTCCTTAAGAATCGTTTTTAGGCGCCCGGTATGAGAAAAATTCGAGCAGTAAAATCTACTTATGAATGACCTTGTTACGTTTTTCACAACGATGCAAATTTCTACCCTAATGATGAGTAAATAAGGTTGGTTTTCGCTTGAGTTGTCGAATGCCCTCGTTACGTTTTTCACAACGATGCAAATTTCTACCCTAACGTTGAGTAAATAAGGTTGGTTATCTACTCACATGTAGATCAGCGCCATCTTTCGGCTTATGTGTAAACTATTTTGAATAGCAACGCAACTCTAAAACCCTGCGATAACAGCACTGCTAACATAATAGTTCGAGCTATTTACAATAGATGGCCGTATTTGATATTAAATACCTAACACAATTAGATACTATTGAAGTATAAAGTAAACTCCAGTCGTGCGTCGGAGCTGACACACACACTTTTTTTTTATTATTCGATGACAAGCTAGTCCTTGACTGCGATCTCACGTGATGGTAAGTGACGATGCAGTCGAAGCCTCGAAGTGTTCAAGCCTCAATAGCCCAACGGTTACCTAAAGGTGCGGGCTGAAAACTGAAAGGTCGCAGGTTCGAATCCAACCCGTTGCACTATTGTCGCACCCACTCCTGACACAAGCTTTCCGCTTATTTGGAGGGGAGAGGAGAATATTAGTCATATTCAACTTGGTTGATATTCTTTTTTAAAAAAAAAAAAAGATGTTAGCGGGCTAACTAGTAATACATTCAACCCATACCCCTAACGGTAGGGTGGTAACTAGCCACGGTCAAAGCCTCCCACCAGACCAGACCAGAGACAATTCAGAAATTATAAATATATTATGAATTCGTTGCAGCGTGAAAGAGTAACAAACATCCATCCATCCATCCATACAAACTGCATCTATCCTCACAAACTTTCGCATTTATAATATTATATAGTAGAAAGAATTTCAGACACAAACATTTACATTCATTACACTAAAATATCATTTCCAGCGTGATTAGTAGGTATCTCTTTACCCCCTGGCAAAGGCCTCCTCTAACCCTTTCCACAGATCTCTTTCTCTGGCCTTTCTAGCCCAGATTTTGATATCTTAACTAAGTCATCTCCCATCTGATTCTCTACCTTCCTACTTTCTTCGTTTAATTATATTGTAGGACGCCCAAGTGCATTTTGCTCCAATTATTTTTCCCCTAATCATATAATATGTAACAATTCCATTTAAAAGTTCTTATTCTCAGTGTTGCATCCTCCAATTTTGTAAAATAAAAAAAGTCGTGTGGTGTCAAGTGGGACACCAGATAGGAACGAAGTTATAATTATAAAAATATTAATTTCAAGTTCTATTCGAGGTATAAAGAAAATAATTATTCGGGTATACATTTTTTATCATGATTTTCTTATCGCTAAAAATCAAAATGACCCCAGGGAAGCCTAAATATTGATTTTATAAAATATTAAAATTAAAATAATTTTATATAATAAAGAATGAAAATAAAATTTCGCGCCGGATGGGCTCGAACAACCAACCTTTCGGTTAACAGCCGCACGCGAGCCGATTAGGCCACGGAGGCAATGCACTGCACAAAAACTCATTGCAATTATTATACTTACATAATTATAAGATTTTTAGGCCATCAAAAAATGTAAAAAGTGTCGTTACAACTTTTGGTCTTAATTTTCGTCTAGCCCCCTTTCGCAAGGCACGATTAGGAACTTCGTTCCAATATATGGCACTGCCACCATCATCTCGCGCTGAAATTTCCACCGTGTTTCGGCGACGATTTTCATTACCTGTGTTAGTTTTGATCTAGGTAGGTAGGTATATTTTATTTGTATAATATATAGCTACATTTTTCAATAATATGTACCCTTTTTTCGTCCTTTGACATGATGATCGGATAACTTTACAGCTGTAACTCAGCTAGCTTTTTAGGGTTCCGTAGTAAACAAGGAACCCTTATAGTTTCGCCATGTCCGTCCGTCTGTCTGTCTGTCTGTCTGTCTGTCTGTCTGTCCGCGGTTTAGCTCAGAGACTATTGGTACTAGAAATCTGTAATTTGACAAGGGTATAAATATCAATCACGCCGACAAAGTCGTGAAATAAAATTGTGAAAAATAATTTTTTTTTGGGTACCTCCCCTACATGTAAAGTGGGGATGAATTATTTTTTTCTCGTCTATCCCATAGTGTGGGGTGTCGTTGAATAGGTCTTTCAAAAATATTGTGGGTGTGGGAACATCATTTTTCAATCAATTTCAGGGATCCGTTTGTGAAATATGATATTTTAAAGTGCAAAATTTTATTAGAGTCAAGTGTCCCCCCCCTCTGCCAGCTAAACGGTTGTATATAGGATACAAAAAAAAATCATAGCAGTAGTATATATAATGAATTTTAAAGGAAAACTATCACGGCTAAGTAGGGTTCATTAGTTAAGGAGTTATATCTGTTTTTTCTAAGTTAGGTATTACACGTAGTGTAAGTTGCATATTTTGTAGAATATTATAGTATTTAAACCATGGAACTCAAAATTTATTCAATATTCATTAATAAAACAAAAGCACTATCCTAGGTCAGCAATAATATTGGAGACTTTCAACTACGGAACCCTACACTGCGCGTGGCCCGACACGCACTTGGCCGGTTTTATTTAATGATCTGTGAGATAATAGTCCATATATTATGAATAGTTTTTTTCCTAGCATGACATTCGTATTGTAAATCAATACCTTGAATCTTCTCTATTACCTAAATCTCAGTTTTGGTAAATCTCGAAGAAAAACATTTCCAACAAGACTTTGAAACAAAATTGTGAATCCAAAAAAAACGTGCCGTCATCAATTCAAACATTTATCTTTGCAATAATTTTCTCGAAATATTCCATGAAACAGAATGAACTTTTAAATCGAAAGCAAACGGCTAAAGTGTGTCCGTGACTTAACTGAATGAAAGATTTTCCAAGTTACACTGAACACTTGATTCAGCCAATCAAATATACCCACCCTCCAATGAAGCCTCCACGCCTCGTCTCTTTATAAAGCGGGATACGCCGAGCGCTGGCCGCAGTTTACCTTAGACAGTGCATCGTATCCCAGCTTCCAACCACCCCTAATTACAACCCCTGTAATACATTCTTCCTTGGACTTACGGCCGGTTTCAATAGCCCATTTAATCGAAAATCAAAAATTAAGGATCGATTATTTAATTCAAATACGTTGTAAAGTGTGGTGTTTGATCTTCTGTTTCGGTAAACGATAGACTTCCACTGCTGGGCGTAGGTATCTTAGATAGAGTTTGACAAGTTTATGCTGAGATCTATAGATCGTACTCTGGCTCTGCTCTAGACTCAAGATAGAGTTAAAATGAGACACAAATATGTCCTGACATAAATCTGTCTCGTTTAAACTCAGTCTTGAGTATGAGCTGAGTGAGAGAGCCATCTATAGATACCCTTAGTCTTGCGCTGCCTGTATTCATCAGCTATCGGCGTCTCTTCTGAAGTCGTCGGTCCACTTAAGCACTGCACATATGCAACACATTGGTAAAATGTTAACCAAACCAATAGATGATGAAATCTCAATAATTATGTGGATTGATTATTTATTGAAATGCTTTGACACACTACATATTATTTAGATTAAATAATCGACTTTAAATTTTGAGACATATCGATATATAATACTAGTAGGGCGCGTGGGTGCGCGGCCCGCAAGCGGACCGCGTATTTTCTACTCGTCAAGTAGACTTTCAGGTCCTGATCATTTCTATCAAAAAAACACTCTTCCATCTTTTATATTCTCTGAGAAAGACACCTTTGAAATTTGTATAGCCGCCATCTTGAATCCGCCATTTTGAAGTTTTTTCATTTCACTGCCAATTGGATGAGGTTTCGAGTATTTTTTGTTTGAGCAGCCCCCACCTATCTTGAATACCCTGGCCATGCTCCTCACCCACCTTCCAAACCCTCGATCATCATATCTCATCATTTGTCAGTTTAAGGATTCTTCTATAAAAACAAATTTCGAAATGAAACCGTATCAATAGTTCCCAACTTCTAGTCTCTTCAATATTCGCCGTATTATATTTTGTATGGAGAAAAAACATTCCGCCATCTTGGATTTTTTTCTATTCATCAAATAGACCTTTGAGTCCTGATCATCTTTTGCCAAGAAACCACTCTTCCATCTTTTATACTCCCCGAGATAGACACCGAAGAAATTTGTATGGCGGCCATCTTTTTTCCGCCATTTTGAATTTTTTTTCAGCTCACTGCAAATTGGATGAGGTTTCGAGTGACATTTGTTGGAGCACCCCCCACCTATCTTCGATACCCTGGCCGTGCTCTTCACCCGTCTCCGAAATCCTTAATCATCAGCTCTCTTCATATTTTTCCTCCGAATGAATTTTTTTCCTCTATACGAAACCATCAGTGAAAAAAAAATTTTTCATACAAAATTTTACAGGAGAGGTGATCAATGAGTCAGTGAATCAGCACGAGCAGCTATATATATATTAATATACATAAGTAGGTTATTGAAACCGGCCCCAGAAAAGCGTAAGCGACGCGCTTTGCAGGCGCTTAGGACGTTCCGTTACGCCATAGCGTATTAACCAGTGAAATACCCTAGCCCAGTTAAAGTCGAACTCGCGTATCGAGGGTTCCGTACCTCCGTACTCAACGTTTAATTCGAAAAAACAAACCTTAAAGCAAATCTCTTTTGGTTGCAACCGAATAGCTAAAGCTCATAATGATTATTCCTGATTTCTAAAAAACCTGTGCCAGTTACGGACATTATTAATTTTTTTCTGTAGTATTTATGTAACAACCCTAATTATTTTAGAAGTTTTACTTTTGAGAGGGAAGAATTCTCGATCTAATTTCATTTGTCTATTTCGGCTTTTTAAATTTTCTAAGTGACTGAAATAAGAAGTTGTGACAGACGAACGCTCCTTTGTTTTAAGCACGGAACCCTCAAAATCCAAACTTCATAACCTCAAGAGCCGGGTAAAACACGTCGCATACACCAAAAAAAATTTGCAATAAAAAAATTCACAAACTATTTCTACTAGATCAATCATCGTCAACAATCCATTGAGGAAACTTCGACTTTTGGCCATACAATAATGAGTGGATCCGGTAAAGGCCTCCTAGGCTTGTGGCTGTACAGAAATGGATCTGAATGGGAAGTCAAGAACGAAGCTCCTCACCATCCGAAGTTAGCAGATATCCAAGCATTGCCACAGCAAATGCACGAGGGGGAGCGTATCTCGGTTATATTTAGCGTGAAAAACCAAGTCGGCGGTCTGGTGAGAGTGTTGGGCGTGTTTCAAGACCTAGGAATCAATGTTCTGCATATTGAATCTAGGAAATCTGCTATGGAGTTGACTGCTGTAAGTTGTATTTTATTTAGTATTTTTTATATTTTTTTAAGCTATTGCATAGCTTTTATCGCGGGCTTTGAACTAGGACAAACAGTTTGAGCGCGGCGACCGAATCAAGAAATTCCGCAAAGAAAATAAACCTAACACCGTCGTTCAGTAAGCGTTCAACATTTTAGAGGTTCCTGTTTGGCGCAGTGGGCGAGCGACCGCTTTCTTTACGGTATGGTGTATAATGTCGCAGGTTCGAATCTCACTCGCGAAGTAGTGACCGTGCGCTTTTCTTCTTTGTTTGTTTTTAATTTTTTTTTTGCATAATTTTTAGTATGCAAAAATAAAAATATTGCATACCTAAATATTATAATTGCATAAGTTGATAAAAAATGCTATGCAATAGCTTTACCACTGCAGTCCCCGAGTGCCACTTAATTTTAGCTTTTAGTTATTCCTTACTTCTATACCCACTAATTTTTTAAAAGCGAAAGTGGCAGAGCTCTTGTTCTTCAAGATCTAGGAAATTTGGCTTATGTATATATGTTATATGTACTAATGGTTAAAAGTCTACACATACTCTGATCGCGAGCGAGTTCCTCTCATTCATTGAGGAGTTCCGTCCGTCTCCGAAGATATTCATCAAATCTTCACCAAATTTAAATGAGACCTACCTGCTGATACGACGCCCTTTCAAATAAAAAAAATATTATTGAAATCCATCAAGGAGATATGGAGTATCATCGACAAAAAAAATACTCGTCGAATTGAGAACCTCTTTTTGTTTTTTTTTTTTTTGAAGTCGGTTAAAAGCTTGACCGTTCAGATTTTTTTTGTTTTATTCGCCTTTAAAAAAATAGGGGAAACCCGAAAGAGCACCTACACCTAACCTCGAATTACTTTTGATAGACAGCGGGAGCGAAGCCACGGGTAAAGGCTAGCACTTACTTAATAATAATATGTACACGAAGTAGCGGCATCTAAAACTTCATTATTACTGTTTGCTTAATTTTTTTATATGAATAGCGAGCAAACGAACAGGCGGGTCACCTGATGTTAAGTGATTACTGCCGCCCATGAACATTAGAAGCACCAGAGACACCACCATTGTGTTGCCGGCTTTTTAACCGACTTCAAAAAAGGAGGAGATGATCAATTCGTCGGAATCTTTTTTTTATGTATGTTCACCGATTACTCGAAGACGCCTGAACCGATTTGGAAAATTCTTCTTTGTTTGAAAGGGTATAATAATCCCCAGGTGGTTCCATATAAATTTTATCGAAATCAGTAGAGTGTTTTTAAAATAGCAACCATAAACTTTGTATAATGGCGCGGGAGTTTGAAGTCGATTTTTTAAAAATAATTTTTGACATGCTTAACCTCTTATTATAAAATCGATGAGCACCGGCTGCACGCACAAAAAAGTGTCAGGTTCCGCCTAAGCCTGAGCGTGCAAGCGAGAGCGCGGAACAAGCGATAGAGAGGCACGATCGGCCCAAGCGTAGGCTTGTGACACATTTATTCATCAATGTTTCTTCATGACGTTATCACGTAAAACTATCGTCCGTAAACCGACTTTAGAGATAACCAATTTTTAAGCTATTGCATAGCTTTTATCGCGGGCTTTGAGCGCGGCAACCAAATCAAGAAATTCCGTAACGAAAATAAACCTAACACCCCGTCTTTTCAGTTCGGCAGACTTCGGCACAGTGTTTGTGTGCGTGCGACTAGAAAATGCCATGCAATAGCTTTACCGCGGCAGTCCCCGAGTGCCACACGTATTTTTTTAGGGTTCCGTAGTAAACAAGGAACCCTTATAGTTTCGCCATGTCCGTCCGTCTGTCTGTCTGTCCGCGGTTTAGCTCAGAGACTATTGGTACTAGAAATCTGTAATTTGACAAGGGTATAAATATCATCACGCCGACAAAGTGGTGAAATAAAATTGTGAAAAATATTTTTTTTAGGGTAAGTCCTCCCTTAAAGGTAAAGTGGGGATGAATTTTTTTTCTCTTCTATCCCATAGTGTGGGGTGTCGTTGAATAGGTCTTTCAAAAATATTGTGGGTGTGGGAACGTCATTTTTCAATTCAGGGATCCGTTTGTGAAATATGATATTTTAAAGTGCTAAATTTTATTAGAGTCAAGTGTCCCCCCCCCCCCCCCTTCTGCCAGCTAAATAGTTGTATATAGGATACAAGAAAAAATTCACAGCAGTAGTATATATAATGAATTTTAAAGGAAAACTATCACGGCTAAGTAGGGTTCATTAGTTAAGGAGTTATATCTGTTTTTCTAAGTTAGGTATTACACGTAGTGTAAGTTGTATATTTTGTAGAATGTTATAGTATTTAAACCATGGAACTCAAAATTTATTCAATATTCATAAATAAAACCTAAGCACTACCCTAGTTCAGCAATAATATTTGAGACTTTCAACTACGGAACCCTACACTGCGCGTGGCCCGACACGCACTTGGCCGGTTTTATTTATTTTTATATTAAACTAGCTGATGCCCGCGACTTTGTCCGCGTGGATTTAGTTTTTAAAGTCCCTCGGGAACTCCTTGATTTTCCGGGATAAAAAGTAGCCTAGATGTTGACCCGAGTAATAAGCTACCACGGTATAAAATTTTGTAGAAATCTGTGCGGTAGTTTTTACGTGAAAGAAGGACAAACAAACAGACAGACAAACAGACAAAAAAAATTTAGCTTCTGTTTTGATATCTGTATCTTGAACACAATTAGAAGCAAAAACCCTTTTTAACCGACTTCCAAAAAGGAGGAGGTTCTCAATTCGAATAGAATAGAATAGAATAGAATATTATTTATTCATTGACATGAAAACAAAATATAAGAAACAAAATGGAAATACACATGAAAATGGAAAAACAGAAAGTAATTACAATCTAACTTAACTAGTGTCTACTATGTGTCATGCCAATGAAAGGGTTCTAGCTCAGCTAAATGCTGTGGATACATATGTAACCACAGCGCTGATATTCTGCTAGGGCCCGAATAAGAGGGTAGTCATTTAAAATAAATAAATATTATACATATGAAAATAACTTATTAGGTAAAATATAAATTGTATTATAAAATTGAATCGATAATGTCCTTTCCTTTTTTGTTAAAATTTATTATTTGTAAATGTTATGTTGTTGTTACGGCTATCTTACTATGTATTTTAATATGATTATTCGTTTTTTTGTGTTATTAATAACTGTTCTCTGAAAAGTTTTTTGAAAACAAATTTAGAGCTTGCATTGCGAAAAGGTGGAGGGATGTCAGTCCAGCATTTCGTGGCAAGATATTTAAAGCTGCCACGAAATGCTGCCGACCGGTGGCGTGGCATTGATAAAAGTGGCACCATCGCCCTAAGCCCAAAGCTTGGCTCGCGCCATTTCAATTTCGAATACAGATATTCAGGTTTTTGGGATTTAACAACACCGAACAATAGAGTGCCTAAAAGTAAATTATATCTGTTTTTCATTTTTAGCATATTGTGTTCATTTAAAAAAGGAGTAACGTGTGATCTTGGCGGAATAGGAAAACAAAAACGAGCGCAAGCATTTTGTACGCGCTGAAGTAATCGCCACGATTTACTTAGCAAGCATAGTCCATAAACTGTTAAACAATAATTTAATTTTGACAAAATTAGTGTGTCACAAAGTTTAATTCTGAGGTTAATACTAATGTAAGGCCTAATCTTATACAGAACTTTAAGTCTATAAAAACAGTTCCGGGCAAGATCAATTACGTGTTCTTCGAAGCGTAAGTTTTCATCCATTCGCAGTCCAAGATTACGTGCTTCATGTACATGTTCAATGTTTACTCCGTCAATGCAGAGTTTTGGTTGCTGGACTAGTATTTTACTGACTTGCTTCTTAGTACCTATGACCATAAATTTAGACTTAAGGGGATTAAGGATAAGAGCATTTTGTTGACACCATCGTGAGATGTTGTTTAGAACCTTGTTCATCTGGTTAATTGCAGAACTAACGTCTTCGTGATCAGCAGGTACATATACTTGAAGGTCGTCAGCATATAAATGATACTGACAGTTTTCTATGCAGTTGATTATGTCGGCAGAATATAATATAAATAATAGTGGTCCCAAAATAGAACCCTGTGGGACCCCTCTATTGACAGCTTTAAGTGAAGATACCAAGTCATTTCCATCATTTTTCCGGATAACCACTTGTTGCGTTCTGTCCATAATGTAGCTAGCGAACCATTTAAAAATGTAAATTCGGCCGGTATCTTTTTTTTTTATGTATGTCCACCGATTTCTCCGGGATTACTGGACCAATTCGCGTGATTTTTTTTTAATCGACAGAGGATTTTTGCGAAATGGTCCCATAAAAATGTTCACCTTCAACTCCTCAAGCCTGATGCTGCAGGGATATTGCACACCTAAAATTTAGAGATTTAGGAAATGTCGATTACGAATTATTGTTGTAGGTAACAAGTATGAACTACATCATGGAGCTCCAGATCCTAGCTTCTCAATCATAGGATACTTAAAAGCTTAAAATAAAAATTATTTTCAAAAAACCGACTTCTGACGCCACTACAAGTATAAAAATAATTTTAGTTTGTCCACGTTTGTTGAAGTCGGGCGGGCCTAAAATACAAACTATGAAACCGATTCGCGATGCTCGCTCGACTTCTACAAACGAGTCTCTCATATTGTGTAGCAGTGATAGCCTAGTGGTTAGGACTGTGGTCTCCTATTCGGGGGGTCGCAGGTTCGATCCCGGGTACGCACCTCTGACTTTTCGGAGTCAAGTGCGTTTAAGCAATTAAATATCACTTGCTTCAACGGTGAAGGAAAACATCGTGAGGAAACCTGCACATCTGAGAGTTCTTCATAAAGTTCTCGAAGTTGTGTGAAGTCCGCCAATTCGCATTGGGCCAGCGTGGTGGACAATGGCCTATAACCCTTCTCTGAAAGGAGACCTGGCTCAGTAGTGAGCCGTTGATGGGTTGTTAATGATGATGATGATTTAGGCCCGCCCGACTTCAACAAACGTGGACAAACTAAAATTATTTTTATACTTGTAGTGGCGTTAGAAGTCGGTTTTTTGAATTTTTTTTTTTTTGAATGTATTTCATGTACAGAATTGGTTTCGTTTCTGTTTTATTATATAGTATAGATTATTTATATAATAATAATTTATTGGTCCGCCCCTTGATTAGCCCAAATATTTCATATTTTAGTCCGATATCTTGGTGGACGTGGAATGTGATCCCCGGAGGATGGAACAGCTGAAGAGGATGTTGAAGCGCGAGGTGCAGGACTTCGAAGTGGTTTCCTCTCAATCCGGGGAAGAATTCCCGCCTCCAACTCCTTTGTCGGCCGCTGCAAGTTTTGGTATGAACTAATATTAGCTTCCTAAATTAATCTCTAAATAAATAATAATACACCGACATAGCTCAGCGAGTCGCGAAACTGAAGTGGAAATGGGCGGGGCACATAGTTCTGATGGTCGTTGGGGTCCCAATGTGTTTTAGTGGCGACCCCGCACCGGGAAGCGCAGTGTTGGCAGACCCCACACCAGGTGGACCGACGACATCAAACGAGTCGCAGGGAGCCGCTGGATCCAGGCGGCACAAGACCGAGGCCTGTGGAAGTCCATGCAAGAGACCTTTGTCCAGCAGTGGACGTCTATCGGTTGATAAAGAAGAAGAAGAAGAAATAACTCTCTGTACTTGTGTATGTTTCTGAACTCGTCCTAAACCGGTGGACCGATTTTGGTGAATTTTTGTATGCATTTGAGCGAGTCCCTGGATGATTTGGAATCACAATCGGACTCGATAGTTGGCCCAGGTTCCAGGTTCCAGGATTTTTTTTCTTTTTACAAGCTTTTATTCTTTTTACAAGCTTTTATTTATAGCTTGACCAGTTTATGTATGTTTGTTTGGGTCAAATCTTCTAAGATGTATTAGAACCACTTCCCGGTTTCCGATTGAGGTGAAATTTTGCATGTATAAGTAAATCGGATGACAATGCAATATTATTGTGACATGGAGCTGATCTGATGATGGAGACGGAAGATGGCTATCGGAACTCTGTAATAAAACGATGTAACCCCATTGAGTTTGGGCTCGTTTGATTCGTCATGACAAGAACTCTGATCCTAGATGATATCTAGAGTCTAGTGATGTAGCTACTAAAAGCTTGTATTTAAAAATAAAATTTTTAATTTACACTTTTTTGTGTCTAAGTGATGTCTTAAAATGAGTATTTGAATATTAGTAGCCTAAGTATGTCACGCTCTCTTTAAACATTAATTCTGTGGTGGTGTCGTGTGATGCGGGTTGTTACGTTCTCTCATAAATGGTTGAGCGAAGTAACGGCTGGGGTCATGCGTCATGCTCGTGAACGGGTGCCGCCGTTGGAAATGGGGCCTATTTTCTGTCTACCCATCTTAATGTATTGAATAATTGTAAGTAGTATGCATTTTTAGAACTTCCCCTCATTGTGGAAACACTGGATACATAGCATAATATCTATTGTATTGTAAACTTGTTTTAAAAAGAGCAACCGCCGAGTTTCTTGCTTGTTCTTCTCGGCAGGAAGGGCATTCCTAACCAGTGGTAGACTCATCGTTGATTCAAAAGCACTTGTAAAAATGTTTATTTGAATAAAAAATATTTCTATTCTATTCTATTCTAGATTTTCGCGAAAACTTGTAAGCTTGTACCTACCTAAAACCACTTTTTTATTTTTCGGACTTTTCCCTTTACTTGTGCTGTAAGACCTTGCTTTTGACCAAAATTGACAATTCTAGGTTAACCGGCAGTATCCTATAGGGTTTGGGTTGAAAACCTACCTATATGGTAGTTCCCGTTGACCTAAAATCACGAAATTTGGTAAAAAGCAAGGTCTTACAGCACAAATAAAGGAAAAATTCCAAAAAATAAAATAATGGATAGGCACGGAACCCTCGGCGCACGAGATGGACTCGCACTTGACCAGTTTCACCCAAACGAAAAGCCATGCGTTCCAGGACTGTTGTTTGGACCGCTAGCCTAATCTTAATATATATATTTCTTGTGTGCGTGTGTATGTCACTGAACTCCTCCTAGATGGCTGGACCGATTTTGATGAAATTTTTTGTGTGAGTTCAAGGGGATTCGAGGATGGTTTAGATTCAAAATTTGGTCCACTGGAAAATGTTTATTTTGGCGGTACGAAGTTCGCTGGGTCAGCTAGTCTTTTGATATATTATATAAATTACGTGTCCCGTTGTTTGTCCGCGATGGACTCCTAAACTACTTAACCGATTTTGATCAAACTTCGTAACTATCTGTAATTTAGTCTAACTTGAAAGATAGGATCGTTTTTTTCGATGAGGATAGTTTAATTGTTTTATTTATATAGTTAAGTTGGCGGTACGAAGTTCGCCGGGTCAGCTAGTTGTAATATAAATCTTTACATATTTAAATATTGTCTGTAGACTTCGGCGAAATGCACTGGTTTCCTCGGAAGATATCAGACTTAGATCGGGCTCAGAACGTCCTGATGTACGGTTCTGAGTTGGACGCCGATCATCCTGGTTTCAAGGACCCTGTTTATCGAAAACGCCGGGAGCAGTTCGCCACCATCGCCAATAACTACAAATAGTAAGTCTTTCTTTCAAAACTATATCAGCTGGTTACAGTTTTTGCAATTCACGAAGGCGAGTGAGCTTTACTTGTGGTTACTTCGTGTACATGCACATTGCATAAGTGTGCGTGCCTGTCAAAGCCTAGGTGGGAGCAGGCAGGCGCGAGCATTGCGCTCGCTCACACTTATACAGATACGACACACACACAACCATAAGTCAGTCGCCCTCGTGAATTGCAAGAACTATAACAGGATGTCAGGTATATCGTTCATAGTCCGGCCATAGATTCACAGGTCGGGAGTGTTATAAATTTTCAATTTACACTTGTAATAACACTTCTTTATTTGCACAGTGGGCAACCGATTCCGAAGGTTCAGTATACGGAAACCGAAATTAAGACTTGGTAAGTCAGACAAAACTTATAATATACTTACCTACTTTTGGTTTTCCAAAAACTATAAAACATAAAATCTATCAACTCTTATTTTGTATGTTATGACTTATGTATATGTGCCTGACAGACATATAACATACTTATCATACTGCATAGCATGGTGAACTTAAAGATTTGTAATTTGGAGGAAATATTCTTACAATAAAGAATACTTACTTTGTTTTCCCTACAGTATAAAAGTGATCCATGCAATCACGACATGTTGCGTGCAGCGTGATTGAAGGACAAGCCAACAAACAATCAAACTTTCACATTTATATATTCTTTGTTTTTTTTAATATGGTTAAAATAAAACTTATAGCTAAACTAATCTAATTACTATAGTACAAATCATGGCCGCGTGGAATGGTGTCAACATCAAGAGCTGCATTTCCGCGTTGGACAGCCAGGTTGATCCGTTGCACAAAAATTAAGCCACCCCATTTTTAGGGTTAACCCTCCCCTTGGGAGAGGCCTTTAGTCCAGCAGTGGACTGTTATAGGCTATTGATGATGTTGATGATGATTAAGTTGATGATCGCGTTAAGTTGGATTTTGATTACCAATAAAAATCGAACTTAACGTGAGCTAACCAACCGCTAAGAAACCATTTTTGAAAATTCAACCTCTAAGGGGTAAAATAGGGGTTTGAAAAATCGAACTTAACGTGAGCGAAGCCACGGGCAAAAGCTAGTCAAGAATATTAACCAAAGTACCTATCGACTATTCTTCTTTACCAACCGATAGACGTCCACTGCTGGACAAAGGTCTCTTGCATGGACTTCCACAGGCCTCGGTCTTGCGCCGCCTGAATCCAGCGGCTCCCTGCGACTCGCTTGATGTCGTCGGTCCACCTGGTGGGGGGGTCTGCTAACACTGCGCTTCCCGGTGTGCCACTCCAGCACCTTGGGACCCCAACGACCATCGGGCCCTGCCCATTTTTACTTCAGTATCGCGACTCGCTGAACTATGTCGGTGACTCTGGTTCTCCTACGGATCTCCTCACTTCTGATTCGATCCCGCAGGGACACTCCGAGAATAACTCTCTCCATTGCCCGCTGAGCGATCCTGAGCATATTAATTATGAGGCCCTCAGAGTACCTATCCGTTTTACAAAATATTGTAGTATACTCTTAGTACTATATTACTACTATAATTTTCTAATTTAGTACTAATAATTTAGGAAAAATTAAGCTGACTTCAATATATTATACTGAAATTAATTATTATAAAACAAAGTCCCCCTCCGCGTCTCTGTCTGTCTGTCTGTCTGTTCGCGATAAACTCAAAAAATACTGAACGGATTTTCATTCGGTTTTCACCAATAGATAGGGCGATTCATGAGGAAGGTTTTAGTGTTTAATTTGTTAAGATTTTGTGTAAATTGGTTGAAATATGATAACTGTTGACGATGTCGGAAAAATTCAAGCCACCCGGGAGCTTTTATCGAAAACGCTGCCTAATTAATCCCTTTGAGATATAACAAAACAATGTATTGTGGTAGTATGGTGGGATAACTCCTATCTTTTAAGAATATTATTATGTTCATACCCATTTTAACTTCTAAATAAAAAGCCGGCCAAGTGCGAGTCGGACTCGCGCACCGAGGGTTCCGTACTCCAAAAGTAAAAGTAAAACGATAATATTATATTAATTTGCTTATTTATCGTTAACTTTGTTTTTAGAGGTTTATTGTTAATATATAAAAAACTATGCTAGTTAGAGCGTTGGTTTTATTTTTACTTTCAAATATACATAAGTCTTTATTGACCATAATTATTTCAGATTTTTCGATTGGTAAACTTCGGAGATAAAGGGGGGGGGGGAACGGTATTTTTTTCGACATTTTGGCCGATTACTCAAAAACTATTATATATAGAAATAAATAAAAAACTGTTTTAGAATGCTCAAGTAAAGGCCTTTTATATAATACCCCACTCGGTATAATTATCTTACTTTGAAATTTCAAACCCCTGATTTTCCCCCTTTTTTAGTTAAACTAAAATAATTTTCGCGTTGATTTTATTTTTCCTGTAAAATATACATAAACCTCTATTGACCATAATTATTTCAGATTTTTCGATTGGTAAACTTCGGAGATAAGGGGGGGGGGGGAACGGTATTGTTTTCGACATTTTTGCTGATTTATCAAAAACTATTATAATATAAAGAAATAAATAAAAAACTGTTTTAGAATGTACCCAAAAACGACAACGCACACACGCTTGGGCGACATAGTATTGTCCCGAGTGTGTGCACTCTGTCCTGATTATGTCACGACGCCTGTTACTTATATCACGCAGGCGTTAAAACTCCGTTAGCGTGATCTAGCGCATCATAAGGGTGGAACCACATTTGTGAGGATCGTTTCGGATTTCGCCCATACAAAACTGTCAAATTCCATAGAAACGTGTACGGCCTGGCGATCGCGTAACTTTTATCGCTGTCCTTAAAGAACTATTTAAATGTCAAAACATGGTTTTAGCCAATAGGAGAAGCCCAAAATCATATTTTGACATTGATGCAGTCCTTTAAGGACTGAGAAAAAATTACGCGATAGACCCCCGGATCAAATCGGCTTTTCGATGCGTACACGGATGTATGGAAAATGACAGTTTTGTATAGGCAAAATCCGAATCGATCCTCACAAATGTGTTTCTGCCCTAAATCGGTGTTTTCAATATTTGTTGTTATCTATACTTATAATAATGGACTGGCAACACCGGCGCTCGGCACGACTGTTGTTGCTCCGTGAAATTTTGTTTCAAATTATTGCTAAAACTCATAAATTTACAAAAATCTGCACTTAATTGGCTTCAATACATTGTGAAAAGTGAACACAAGTGTTTTATCTACGCGATTGTTAAAGAAACAAAGGAAAAAGACAGTATAAAATCGAGTACCGAACGGCGAACTGTCAAACGCACATAACGGACTTTTAAACCAGTGCTTTTTATACTAAACACACTTAGGGTGGAACCACATTTGTGAGGATCGATTCGGATTTTGCCTATACAAAACTGTCATTTTCCATACATTCGTGTACGCATCGAAAAGCCGATTTGATCCGTACACGTTTCTATGGAATTTGACAGTTTTGTGTGGGCGAAATCCGAAACGATCCTCACAAATGTGGTTCCACCCTTAATTGGCTTCAATACATTGTGAAAAGTGAACACAAGTGTTTTATCTACGCGATTGTAAAGAAGCAAAAGAAAAAGAATAACAGTATACGAGTAAAATCGAGTATCGAACGGTGATCTGTCAAACGCACATAACGGACTTTTCAAACCTGAAACCAGTGCCTTTTTATACTAAAACTAATTATATACTTAAATAATAGTGCTAAACCTTACGGCTCAATAATCATTACTAAGTGTGTGACATGTAAGAAACTGATACATGACAAGTGCTAAGTTTAAAGTACTTGAACGTGCCAAGTTAAGTATCTGTCAAGACAAATAATATTAGTTTGTGAAGAGTCACCTCACCTCAACCTGACCAAGTCACTAATAATAAGTAAACCTTGCTGTATGTTTGAACTTTGAAATGAATTAAGAGCTATAGGATGTATGTCAATAGTCAATTTATTAAAAGTTTGATGCTTGAGGACAACATGGGCTTAGCAAAAAGGTTAACAGAGTGGTATCCAAGAGACGGAAAACGGTCAAGAGGAAGACAAAGAATGAGGTGGAGCGATGATTTTATAAAAATGATCGGAGCAACATGTCAAAGACTGACACATGAGAGGGAGAAGTGGAAAAGACTGGAGGAGGCCTACGTCCAAAGGGCGTACTGAGGAAAAAAATAAATAAATAAATAAATAGGAATCAAAGAAAGATGTAAATTAGTAAAAGATGTATGATAGAAGTAAGAAGATTTTTAGTTTTAGTTTTTATGTAATTAGATTAAGATTTTGTAAATATTTATTTTTCTTCAGTAAATAAAGGCTTTATTATATTATTATTATACCATTTATTTCATTTATATCATATAATTTACATTTTTAAATATTTGATTATAAAAAAAAAACATTTAAAAATATAAAAAATAGCGGTCCACCGGCCTCGGGAACAGGGTCCAAGCAACCGGCGGTCAGGGCCCCAGAGAGAGGAACCTCCTGACGATGCGAGCCGTGTCCAGGAGTACAGCTTTCTGGATCTGGCCCTTGACCCAGCTACCCAACGAGAGCCTCGAAAGATGTTGGTCGAGGCTCTTGGCTATAAGACCATTAGCGGTGACGACTATCGGTACAATGATTGCTGAGTCTACATTCCACATGGCGACAACTTCGTGCGCCAAGTCGAGATACTTGGTGAGTTTCTCTTTCTCGGCTTTCACGAGGTTCTCGTCATGCGGGACAGCAACATCAACAATCATTGCACGGCGCTCTGATCGATCTATCACCACTATGTCAGGCTTATTAGCTACAATAGTCCTGTCTGTAATGATAGATCGATCCCAGTACAGTGTGATATGACCATTTTCAAGAACTGGGTCGGGCACATACTTGTAGTACGGTACCTCCGATTCCACAAGATTGTATTTCAAGGCAAGTTGCTGGTGGATAATCCTGGCCACTTGGTTATGTCTGTGTAAGTATTCGCCGTTAGCCAGATGAGAACAACCAGAGACAATGTGACGGATAGTTTCTCCAGGACGGCGACATGCCCGACATATGTCTACCGTTCCATCCTTCACTATGTATTTTCTGTAATTGTTCGTCATCATGACCTCGTCCATAATTGCACATACAAACCCTTCGGTTTCCCCAAAGAGGTCACCAAAGCGCAGCCAGGCCACGGACGCTTCAAAGTCAACATCAGGCCCATGGAGGGCCCGATAAAAGCGTCCGTGAAGCTCCTTACCTTGCCATACAACCCTGCGGTCATTGGTACTGAGCACCACAGGTATGCGCCAGTTCTCTTTAGCCAAGGAGAGCGGCGTCAGACCCCTGTCCACTGCGACCACATCGCGGTGCATCTCCGTCTCGGCGTGGAGAAAGTACTCCCTGAGACTGCACACCTCGCGGTTGTGGAGGGTTTTGGCATTCAAAAGGCCTCTTCCCCCACACTTCCGCGGGATGTACAGCCTCATCACCGAGGAGCGCGGGTGATGCATCCGATATGCGGTCAGCAGCGCACGAACTTGTCTGTCCAGGGCGTCAAGCTCAGTCTGAGTCCACCTGAGTATGCCGAAGGAATACATCAAGACCGGCATGACCCAACCGTTGAAGGCGCGCACCTTATTGCCGCCCGACAAAAGGCTTTTCAGCACTTTCTTCAGGCGGCCCAGGAAACGCTCCCTCACCGACTGCCTCATGTCGGCCTCTCTGATACATAACGCCTCCGCCATGCCCAGGTATTTGTAGGTTTCAGTTGGGGAGAGCGATCCGAGGTATATGGAATCCGAAAGCTCAACCCCCTCAGATTCCACAATCCTCCCTCGCTTTACATGCATGACCGCACATTTGTCCACACCAAATTCCATCCTAATGGAATCACTAAACGCTTTAGTTACCTTTAGTAACTCTAGTAGATGTGATTTGTTGGGGGCAATGAGTTTTAGGTCATCCATGTAAAGGAGGTGTGATATAACCTGACCATCTCTCCTCAACCGGTAACCTAGCCCTGAATTCTCCAAGAGAGTACTCAGAGGATTCAGAGCCAGGCAAAACCACAAAGGACTGAGGCTATTTATTATTATTATTATATACTTATAATAAAACTGTAACAGGTCCAATTCTGTACATTATAATATTATAAATGCGAAAGTTTGTGAGGATGGATGTTTGGATGGATGGATGTTTGTTACTCTTTAACGCGACAACGAATGAACCGATTTTGCTGAAATTTGGCACAGACATAGAATATAGTCTGGAATAGCACATAGGCTACTTTTTATCCCGGAAAAGCAAACAGTTCCTGCGGGATAGCATCGCTATTTTTTATGCATTTGTCCTTCAAAATACGCGCAATGTAGTTTTAGATTACCGTGATTTTTTTGCACAGGTAAAGTTAAGAGCCTGAAAAATGACAAAGGCTACTTTTTATCTTGGGAAAACAAACGGTTCCTGCGGGATATTAGTATACTACTTTTCACACATTTATCTTTCAATTATGCGCCAACGGAGTTACAGATTGACGTGGTTTTTTGGATTGGCATAGTTGATGACTTGAAAAGTTACAAAGGCTACTTTTTATCCTGGGAAAGCAAACAGTTCCCGCGGGATATTAGTGTTCTACTTGTCACATATTTATGCGTTGGTATGCATTTACACTTTATATGGTGAAATATTATAACTGCGAAAGTGCGTTGGTTTGTCCTTCAATCACGCCCCAATAGAGCTACGGATCGACGTGATTTTTTGCAGTATACCTATAGTTGAGGACCTGGAGAGTGACAGGCTACTTTTTATCCCGCAAAGTCAGAGTTCCCAAGGCATTTTAAAGGCTAAGTTCACGCAGACGAAGTCGCGGGCATCAGCTAGTTGAAGATATTTTGAGATTTTTTTGGAGGGCACTCTACAATCGATACTGAACCCAAAACAATTTTTTTTAATTTTTTGTCTGTCTGTCTGTCTGCCTGTATCATAGCCGCGCATGACGCCAAAACTACTGAACGGATTTAAATAAAACGGCATGATTGAAGTTCATACTACGAGGTAGAACAAAGGATACTTTTTATCCCGAAATACAGCACGGTTCCCTTGGGAGAGGGGATAAAAATCAAAATGTGTATTTAGTTGTACTTAATTAAGGCGTATTCCGATTTCATTCATTCTTTTTTTGTTAGAAAAAAGGTACTTTAGAGATTGTCCTGTAATTATTTCAAGGTCATCGGTTTAGTAGTTCAGAAATTATAGACATCAAATCTTCAGTATAAGTCTAAATAACTTGAACCCCGGAATGTACGGGATACTTCGAATGTACGAAGGCGTCAGATATTGCCAAGTAGGTATGGATGTTAAAAACTTCGCGGTTAACACAAAGCGATTCTTTTAAATTTATTTCCATGCGGACGAAGTCGCGGGCATCAGCTAGTACACTATATAGTACATAATATACAGAAATTTCAATAGCAGTTTAGGTTTTGAGATAGACCTACGGGGTCTATCTCGTGTATAACAAAAGTGGTCTGAAACCGAAAATTTTGACGGCCCCCCATTTCTTCATTTTTGTAGCTTAAAAATAATAAAAAATATATTTGCACTCCATTTATTGAGTTCTAGACAATAACATCCCACATGCCAGGGTAAAAAAAATAAAAATATATTTCGACTCCTTTTCCATGTATGGCCCCTTTGTTTTTTAATTTTATTTTATTTTATTATTTTTTTGTTAAAGCGGCAATAGATACAATACACACTCTGTGAAAATTTCAACTGTCTACCTATTACGGTTTACGAGATACAGCCCGCTGACAGACGGACGGACGGACGCGGACAGCGCGGGTAGCTTATTAGGGTCCCGTTTGGGTGGAACCCTAAAAAATTATTGAAAACGCTTCAGATTTGACGAAGTTATCGACCGAGCGAAGCGAAGGTCTTTGAGTCTACTTGAGTGAATTTGCACTTGTCCGTCCGTCCGTCCGTCCGTCCGTCCGTCCGTCCGTCCGTCCGTCCGTCCGTCCGTCCGTCTGTCAGAGCCTTATAACTTCTAAATTACTGAACGTAATTACTTCAATTTTAGATATAATATGTAAACCGATGGCCTCCAGCCGAAAATGGCTTAAAAAGTTATAAAAATCTTTATTTCAGGGGGGCTCTCATAGAAGCGAAAGCGAAGAAAAAAAAAAATTTTTGCGTTTCATAGGATTACAGTACTTCATTTTATAGATAATTTGGAACAGAGTACAAAAGTATTTTTTTTTTAATTTTTTTCCTAAAATTGACGAAATGGGGGGCTTTCAAAGTGGAGATTATATTTGACCTCACAACGGAATAACCATTGAAAGCTGGGGCTTGAAAGTTTTATAATTTTAGCGTAATATCATGTACTTGAACAACAAATACTAAAATTAGATAAATGTAATAAGGAAACTAAATTATTTAACTTTTAATGAGCAGCAACAACAGAACTTCATAATGATGTCAATAGATGGCGCTCTCATCTCATATAGCAAATGCAGCTAAATTATTATTCAATTAAAATTATTATTTAGTCATTTAGCAAACATCAATAAAACTTCACGTTTGTTTTTACATGCAGTTTGTTTTTACATGTTTTCTGATCGTGTCGATAGTTGACGCTGTGTACAAGTAATTTAATTTGAATGTTCCAAAAAACTATACCTAAGTTTGATTGAGGCCTTGAGGATTTCACTATAACAGTTCCCTAACCTTTACGGGCTACCTATGTTAAGTTAGTCGACACTTTCTGTCAACTTTGTTATTACGAACCTCTACGGGACAACTAAAGGTGAAAATGACATTGGGATGTTAGGATTGTATTTAGGGGCTACCTACGTAAAGAGACTTCTACAAAGGGGATGATTTAGGTATGGTTGGTGAAAACGGTAATAATAATAATATCAATTTTGATCGTCTTGTATCTATTGAATGAATAAGTAATTATGGGAAACCGTTACCGCGAGGTCTCAGTTCGGGGCGAACCACTAGTATAAGTTATAGTTTGGTCGTAGCAGCCTACTGTTTGAGCGCTAAGGTAAACGAGGTGGATCTTAGCTATATCCTCTCAGAGAAGGGTTATATTATAGGCCATAGTCCACCACACTGGCCCAATGCGAATTGGTATTTGGTAGACTTTACATACTTACTTACCTTCAAGACCATTATTTAGAACCCTCAGTCATGCAAGTTTCCTCGCGATGATTTCCTTCACTGTTGAAGCATGTGATATTTATCGACAAGTTAGAAATCGAACCTGCGACCCCGCCACTAGGAGGTCGCAGTCCTAGCCACTAGAGTTAGACTATTATGTAGTATATATTCTTATCCAGTGGTTGTTGGTTGTTGTTTTTGTACTCACAAATAATAATTATTGGTTAGTACAAGGTGTGGTACTACACTAGCGGCACGCTATGATGGCCGGTTTGACGTTTGTCCGCTCATGAAGTTCCGTATTAATTGATAACGACTTTGAAGGAAATAATTGTATTACTTTATTGACGATAGTGATGTGCAGAGATTCATAAATTTTATCGAATGTAGTTTTAGGTTTAGGACTCAAAATTTATTTATTAAATTGATTTCTAAAATGTATACAAGTGTAGAAAAATCAGTTTGCACCATTTAAGGGGTGAATGTACTTGTGAATATGAACAATTTTCACTATGTGGACAAACCTCTGAAATCGCAAAAAAATATCAGCTGTTTCATACAAAAGGTAAAATTTTTATTTTTATATGATATATACCACAACTCGGCATTTGGTTTTCTAAATTGAAAATTTTTAAAAATGGAATCTAATACGATCGTCACATAGGATCGCTGGCTAGCACAACTTCTACCTCCGGCAAACTCGCGTCAATGCTCAATGCAAAACAAAGCAGTTTCGAATTGACGTTGCTTCGAAAAGTATAAACTGTCAGTGCAATGCGATTGTGATATAGTTTTGACCTGGCTTTGGATTTCAAATATTGATACTGCATTACTGTTGACCCTTGCTCGTTAATTTGGACTCTGTTCAAGCCCTTTGTTGTGGATTTCGTCGATATGACCGAACGTACGCAGAGAACTGTTCTAAATAGTCAGACACGTGAGTTCGTAATACGCCTTCGTAACTATTTCGATCGTGAAGCTCAAAATGGAGGGCCAATTTTACCTATAACGTCAGTGGTTGAACGCGTAGCTGATGCGCTTAATATTGGACAACGAACTGTTAGACGGATAACTAAAAAAAAATATGGCGAGACTGGCACAGAAGAAAATAAACTTCACACACCAAAAAAGAGAAAACGAGCAAAACCAGTCGTAGGCATCGATAGCTTTGATGCCGATGCTATCCGAAGACATGTTTACGGCTACTATTTACAGAAGGAGTATCCAACAAGAAAAAAGTTGGTGCATTCACTGAAGGAAGCTGGATTATTCTTCGGTGGGGAAAGTTCTTTAACGAAGATTTTGAAGACCATTGGATTTCGATACAAAAAATGTAACAAACGCAAAATATTGATGGAAAGATTTGATATAGCGATGGCAAGGTATACTTTTTTACGGCAAGTGAAAGAAATCAAAAATTGGCAAAATGTTGTGTTCTTGGATGAAACATGGCTTAATGCTAACCATACTGTAGGCCGTTCTTGGAACGATGACACAGCAGCATCTACTTCCAAAGTTCCTGTAGGAAAAGGATCGCGACTTATAATTTGTCACGCCGGAACCATCAACGGGTTTGTCGAAGGTTCTCTCATGGCTTTTGCGTCAAAAACCACTGGAGACTATCATGAAGACATGAATGGAGAAAAGTTTACTGAATGGTTTACCTCAATGTTGTGTAGCCTCCCTGAACCATCTATTATAATTATGGACAACGCCCCATACCACTCGATGCAAATTGACAAGCCACCTGCCCAATCCCAAAAGAAAGCTGATATCGTCGCATGGCTTCGTAAAAATGGCGTAGATGCAAACATGAATATGTTAAAAGCGGAATTAGTACGTCTTTTAAAAGAAAACAAACCAACCAAGATCCGATACGTCATTGACGAAATAGCATTAGAACATGGGCACAGAGTTATACGGTTACCGCCTTACCATTGTGAGTATAATGCGATTGAGTTGGTGTGGGCTCAAATTAAGGGATATGCTGCAAGACACAATACAGAACCCCCATTTACCACAAAAAAAATGCTAAAATTATTAGAAGAAGCTTGTGAACATGTGACTAAAGGAGACTGGGAAAAGGTTGTGAATAGAACTGTTAAATTAATAAGGGAAGATTATGAAAGAGATGTGAAAATAGATAATATTATAGAAAACGAACATATAATTATTAATGTAGGTGATGATAGCAGTGACGACAGTGAAAATAGTAGTATGGACGAATCTGATTAATTATGGCCTTTTGTGGCACCTTTTTTGGTATCTTTTGTATTCATATGTTTCTTGTGTGCATATAAAGTATGTATATTCATTTTCATTCAAATATTCAGTTCGTTCAAATAAATTAAATAAACATATACATTTTTGTTTTATTAAACCTATTTAATCAGGTACAAAAACAAAACTTAATTGTTTTTTGTTCGAGAATAAATTGACATTCCACATCACTATTGTAATGTGTCAAACCGGCCATCATAGCGTGCCGCTAGTGTAGTAAAATATAAAATTATGCTATTGTGTGAAAGAAAATAAAAGAAAAAATATATATTTATTTTGATATTAAAAATAAACCCCTAATATTAAAAAAAACCAGCCAAGTGCTAGTCGGACTCGCGCACCGAGGGTTCCGTACCTACCCATTATACCGCCCGCGCCATTATTTTATTATTATATATAATTTTCGAGTCAAGTGCGTTTAAGCAATTTAATAATCACTTGCTTCAACGGTGAAGGAAAACATCGTGAGGAGACCTGTACACCTTAGAGTTCTTTATAATGTTCTTGAAGGTGTGTGAAGTCCGCCAATTCGCATTGGGCCAGCGTGGTGGACTATGGCCTATAACCCTTCTCTGAGAGGAGACCTGCGCTCAGTAGTGAGCCGTTGATGGGTTGCTAATGATGAATGATGATATAATTTTCGACTTTTTTATTTTTAGGAATTTTCCCTTTATTTGTGCTGTAAGACCTTGCTTTTTGTCAAATTTCGTGATTCTAGGTCAACGGGAACTACCTACAAGGTTTTCGACCCAAAAACTAAGTACAGGGTACTTCCGGTTGACCTAGAATTGTCAATTTTGGTTAAAAGCAAGGTCTTACAGCACAATTAAAGGGAAAATTCCGAAAAATAAAAAAAAGTTTAAAATTAAGTTTTTTGGTAGGTACTTAAAAGTTTTTGCGAAAATCAAAATTTGCCCATAACGTTTTATCGTGTTGACTCAGGACCTTGATTTTGATACACCTAATACTCCCAAAAGGGTATATTATTATAATAGACCTCAGTATCTGGTATAAATTTCAACTTGTTAGGCTTAGGTCCACGCGTTCCTGAGAATATCGGTGGTGATACACCGACAGACGGACAGACGGACAAGAGAGTGATCTTATAAGGGTAACCTTTTTAGGGTTCCGTACCCAAAGGGTGCCAACGGGACCCTATTACTAAGTCTCCGCTGTCCGTCCATCCGTCCGTCCGTCTGTCAGCGGGCTGTATCTCGTAAACCGTAATAGATAGAGAGTTGAAATTTTCACATATTGTGTATTTCTATTGCCGCTATAACAACAAATAATAAAAATTAAATTAAATTAAAAAATCGGCCAAGTGCGAGTCGGGCCTCGCTCTATTAGGGTTCCGATAAAAAAAAATTAAATAAAAATATTTCCATGTACCCATGGAAATATTTTAATTTAATTTTTTTAATTTAATTTAATTTTTATATCTCAAAAACTAAACTAGTTAGGAATTTGAAAATTTAGTATATTATGTAATATATAGTGTATTTAAACAACAAATATTGAAAACACTGATTTCTAATGCGGTTTGTAAGTTGTGACCAAAACAAACGAGAATTTTTTCCCGATATGCTAATTTAGTACTTTCTAAGAACTAAGATATCTAAATATGTATATAGTTATAAAAAAATGTAGGTCATATGTACGGAACCCTAAAAATATTATATATAAGCAAATTAATTAATTTACCTAATATATTATATTATTATAGTTTCACTTGAATATTTTTACTTCTGGAGTACGGAACCCTCGGTGCGCGAGTCCGACTCGCACTTGGCCGGTTTTTGTTTTTATTAGAATACTAGGGATTATTATAGTCTGTATTAGGCTCAGGCCTCAGAGTAAATACTATGTATTAGGTAACTAACTTCGCGCGTTTGCATTGAACCGTTGTCATGGCAACGGGGGTTGTTTCCCGCGCATCCACCTCGTTCCGTTGGTCAGAAAACTTATCATGCGAATTTAGCAGACAGCTGTTTTTTTTTGTTACAAAAGAATTGTCTATGATTTTTTAAAATTGATTAGGTGTTTGATAAAAATACACAGTGTCGCTCTGATTGTGATTTTGTGTGGTGTGTACTATCCCTTAATCTTTCTGTGTGTACTCACCCTTAATCCTACTTTAATACCTGCCTGTCACCTGTGAGGGCGCCTCTCTAAGTTGGCAACACAAAGGGTTGGCAAGCCCTTTTTACTGTCATAGCATTATGTACCTACTACTCATAGACATATTCTATACTCTAAGGACTACTTTTCTGGTCATAGCGTTCGTTGTATTCTGTAATCTGTGTAATGTGTATCAGTTCTAATCTGTGATTCTGTGTTTACTGTTTGTGAATTCCTGCGCTAACGGTCGAAAACTTTTCGCTTTTCGGAAAAAGTAGTTTTTGAAAGTTTTCACTTACATATAGATTTAATATTTCGTGTACGAAAGTGAGAGTTTGTGGCCATATGGGCAAAATGAGTCAAAACAGTGATAGAGGCTCACAAAGTGCGATGGATGATAGTGGTCAAAATTCTCGTTCTCACGAAGAGAAAAGAAGTTGCAGCTCATCATCAGGGGATTCCGAATCCGAGTCGGGAAGAGAAATGAGAATGTTCGCGTCCTCCTAACGAGAGGACAAGACGAGGTAAGGAGAACTCTGATCCGAGGATAGACTTCCTGTTCAATTAACTGAGTGAGTCTATTAATATGGGTACTGGACAAACAATTTATTATTATTCGTACAGAAGTCGGACGAATAATTTTGGTTAAATATTTGAATCCTGCTACCTGAATTTGGGGGAGGGGCGAGGGGGGGGGGGGGCTCCCCTACTCCACTCCCTTTTTTGCCAGGAAATGTATAATTTTTGAAAAAAAAAATTATTTACAACTCACACAATTTGAGGTTATGTTTACCTATCTTATAAACATGATAAACCGACTGGTTAAACTTTAGTTTAGGTGACGCAACGAAGGGGGGAGGGGGGTGACCCCCCCTGCAAAGGAAATCCGTCGAATCCTGATAGTTTTCGAAATAAGTATATATTTTTTTATATTGTAATTTTTTAGGTTAGTCTTGCTAAAAATTGAAAGTAAAAAAATGATGGGAGAGAGGAAAAGGAGTAGAGGAAGCTTAGAAACCCCTCCAAATTAATTTTTCATCATACCTATTCGAAAAACGAATATTGGCTTCAGAGGACAGCGGGAGCAAAATTTCATTTTAACCCCATGGGACTTTTCATTTCTCTCTTCTGATTGGTCCGCGTTATAGTGCTTTAGCATACTAAAGCACTAACGCGGACCAATCAGAAGAGAGAATTCAAAAATGTGTCGAAATTCAAAAATGTTTGAGAAGCTGTTGTTGTCTACGATAAATCACGTGATCAAATTTGTCGATTAGACATATACGCCCATACTTCCAACATAAATATTAATGTTTAATTATTTCATAAAAAATTATTTGTGTTTTATTTAAACTTTCAATATGCGTATTGGTAATGTCTATTCTCTATACATAGTAGGTTGATACTCCTAGCTTTTTCTCATAGGTAATGATGAAAAATAGTATGTGTCATTCGGGGCCAAAATTTTTTGTTCTCGGGCGGCGTATATTGAATTCCTCGCTACACTCAGGATTCTACTATAGAATCCCTCGCTGCGCTCGGGAGTCTACTATAGAATCCTTCGCTTCGCTCTGAATTCAAAATAACGCCCTCGGGGAACAAAAAATTCCTTTGGCCCCATATAACACAAATAACTATTTCATTTCAAACCAATAGAACCTAAGTGCCAGGCCTGCGGCTGGGCACCGGAATCTTTTATGTTCTAACCCAACCTAACCTAACTTTAGATTTTCCACAGTCTGGTGGTTCTCCCAATGTGTTACAATGTAACCAATTAAAAAAAAATTGAATAAATATACGAATAAATATAATTTATTCGTCCAGTACCCGTAGAAATAGTCACTTCGATTAACTAATTACTGCACTGTTACATGCCGTATAATGTGCCAGCGAAGCCTGGGGTATTGGCAAATGCTGATTTTCAGATGCCGTCATGCTCCTCGGCGGAGTTTTTAGCTGGGTGTGAAATTAAAGAAATAACTTGCGATTTTACATAATATTTAAGTATGTGGTTTTATTTCGTGCAGTATATTATATAAAGTTGTTGACTATCACTCAAACACAATTATATTCTTTTCAAACAGTGACACAACCATAGAGTGGTGTCAAAAGGTTGCATATCCTCACATCCACGGTACTTTATAGAACTTGGACACATCTTGAACAAGTCCAATTCTTTGGCTTAGCATCCCGAGTCTTGGGCCAAATAATGGCTTTGTAGACATATCTGCCAGTTGCAGCTCTGTTAGTTATCAACCTATAGACGTCCACTGCTGGACAAAGGTCTCCTGCATGGACTTCCACAGGCTTCGGTCTTGCGCCGCTTGAATCCAGCGGCACCCTGCGACTCGTTTGATGTTGTCGGTCCACCTGGTGGGGGGCCTGCCATCACTGCGTTTCCCGGTGCGGGGTCGCCACTCCAACACCTTGGGACCCCAACGACCATCAGCTCTTCGAACTATGTGCCCCGCCCATTTCCACTTCAGTTTCGCGACACGCTGAGCTATGTCGGTGACTTTGGTTCTCCGACGAATCTCCTCATTTCTGATTTGATCTCACAGGGATATACCAAGCATAGCTCTCTCCATCGCTCGCTCGGTGACCCTGAGCCTTCTTATGAGGCCCTTAGTTAGCGACCATGTCTCGGATCCATAAGTCATCATCACTGGCAACACGCATTGTTCGAAGACTTGAGTCTTCAGGCACTGAGGGATTTTGGACGAGAAGACATCTCTGAGCTTCCCGAACGCTGCCCAGCCGAGTTGGATTCGGCGGTTAATCTCCTTCTCGAAATTGGACCTACCTAGCTGGACTGTATGTCCCAGGTATATACTCGTCTACAATTTCGAGCGCAGAGTTCTCAACGATTACTGGGTGGAGCGGAGCATGAGCATTGGACATGATTTTCGTCTTGCTCATGTTCATTTTCAGGCCCACCTGTTGAGACACTCTGCTGAGATCATTGAGCATTGTATTGAGATCTCTCAGAGTCTCTGCCATGACTACTATGTCATCGGCAAATCGTACTGGTAACCTGCTGCTGTAACCTAGGCTGTAGGCTGTGACCTGCTTGATATCAAATTCTCCATTCTGTATACATTCTCAAATGAAAAAATGCTTCAGCTTAATATGCTTGGTTCTCCTATGGAACTCATATGGCGGATTCCCAGATAGCTTAATAGCAGACACATTGTCAACGTAGATTGTGGGTTTTCCATTGAGTTCTGTTATATCAGTCAACTCTTCTAGAAGCTCTTTCAGCCATAAGACTTCCCTTGCAGTCTCTGTTAAGGTTACAAATTCTGCATCCGTAGAAGAGATTGCTACCGTTGGCTGTTGTTTCTGGCTTTTCCACATAATCAGGCCAGACAATAGGAAGACCATCCCGGTTGTGGAATGACCCGTTGCTGTGTCGCCACCGTGATCAACGTCACTAAAACATATCAGCTTTTTCTCCCAGTTTTTGTGAAGACAAGTCCTTTGTTTAATGTACCCTTCAGGTACCTCAATATTCACTTGAACTTCATTACATCAAGTTTGGTAGGTTTTTCAAGATTCCTTGTTGCCAACTGACTAACTGCAACTGCGTAACTTATATCTGGTCGCGTAGCAACCATCAGATATGCTAAGGCTCCCACAGCTTGACGATATGGAAAAAGTGACTCAGAAGTCTCATCTTCTATATAATTGTTGCCAACTTTTTATTGCCGGCATTGGAGCTGATTTACAGTCAGCCATTCCAAATTTTCCAGATTTTTTTTTTGTATAAGACCTTTGATTTAGGGTAATACTACCTTTGGTTTTGTTAAGTCCAAGAAAATAGGATGCCAGTTTTGTAGTTATTTTAAATCTACTTTTTAATTCTTCCAGTATTTTCATTTGTAGAAGCCACCAAACCGTCATATACATATAGTGCAATCAAAACTTGTTCACATAAGTAAAGACAAGATTCTTTTTTGCTTTGCTTGAATCCAGAATTTATAAGGTACTCTGATATACATGCGTTCCAACAAAGAGGTGCTTGTTTGAGTCCATAGATGCTTCTTTTCAGCTTGCATACTTTTTTAGTGCATTGAAGCCCTCTGGCTGCTTCATATAAATTTCCTCTTTCACAGTACCATTTAGAAAAGCAGTAGATATGTCGAACTGTTGCAGTATCATATTTTCTTGAGCCGCTATTCCTAGAACAGCTCTGATGGTACTGAGGCAAGCAACAGGGCTAAAAGTCTTCTGCTGATCAATGCCTGGTTTTTTGAAAAGCCTTTAACTACAACCCTGGTCTTATATCGTTCCACTGTACCATTTGGATTCTTCTTTATTTTGTAGACCCACTTACACGGAAGTGGTTTACGATTTTTGGGGAGGTCGACTATTTCCCAAGTCTCCATCTCATGCAGTGCATTCATTTCATTTCCCTCTGCATAGCCTCTACCCATTTGGACTTTTCTTTGCTTTTTTATTGATAGCATCTCTAAATGTTTGAGGTTCTGTCTCATTGTCCATATCCATGACTGCCAGGACATAGTCTTCAAAACATTTTGGCGGTTCAATCCGAGATCTATCGCGTAGATTGTACGCCCTTCGTTCTTATAGAACATTCGCAGGTGTATCAACAGTCTGTGTGTCTGCTTCATGGATTTCAGTTGGTTCATTAAGACTTTCTCTATTGTCATTTATTTCAAAGGTGTCGTAAAATTATTCATTATTATTTTCATTTTCAATTTGTATAGTATTTTCAATAAGTAGAGCTTGCAATTGTTAAATACTTGTATTTTTGTCTGTGTCTTCGAAATAAATGTCTATTTCATCCCCTTTTGTTTCAGTTTCATTTGACTGTTCATTACTATTGAATTCTTCGATAGGAATGAAGGTGTAATTTTGGTTGTTCTCATAGAACATTTTTTTCAGAATACGGACATCTTTAGAAATAAGATTTTTTTTCTTCGATGGAACATATATTCTGAAGGCTTTCGAGCATTCAGAGTAGCTAAGAAAACACACCCGGAATTGCCTTCGAAGCAAATTTGTGTTCACCTTTTCCTTTCTTGAGGATGAATGCTTTGGCATCAAATACATAAAAGTGATTTGCGTATGGTTTTCTACCAACCCAACGCTCAAATGGTGTCTGGTTTCCGATACTTTGGTTAATACTTCGATTAGACAAGTAATTTGCAGTATAGACGATTGATGATTGACTTTTGATTCTAACATCATGCATCTAGCTTTTTCTATTAGGGTTCTATTTTTCCTTTCAGCGATTCCATTTTGATGCTGAGTGTATGGAGCAGTTAGTCTTCTTGCTATGCCATTTTCTTTCAGAAAAGTGTCTGAAAACTTCAAATTTAGTTATTCAGTACCATTTTCGGTCTGGAAACATTTAATTTTATTCTCTGTGAAGTTCTCTACTTCTGCTTTGTAATCAATGAGTTTTTGTAATACTTCATTTTTGTTCTTGATGACATATACTCGGCAGTATCTTGTGTAGTCGTCGATGAAGGTTACAATATACTTATTGCCATTAAGTGTAGGATGATTAAATGGTCCACATAAGTCACTGTGTCTATGATCTCCATCAGTCTTTGGGTTGTACGTTCAGTGTTTTTATCACTTGGCTTGCTAGGCACTGTACTCATTTTTCCTTGTATGCAAAAAAGCAAGAGAAGCAGTGATAGCCTAGTGGTTAGGACTGTGGTCTCCTATTCGGGGGGTCGCAGGTTCGATCACGGGTACGCACCTCTGACTTTTCGGAGTCAAGTGCGTTTAAGCAATTAAATATCACTTGCTTCAACGGTGAAGGAAAACATCGTGAGGAAACCTGCACACCTGAGAGTTCTTCATAATGTTCTCGAAGGTGTGTGAAGTCCGCCAATTCGCATTGGGCCAGCGTGGTGGACTATGGCCTATAACCCTTCTCTGAGAGGAGACCTGCGCTCAGTAGTGAGCCGTTTATGGGTTGTTAATGATGATGATGATGATATCTCGCATTCTCCTAAGGTCTTTGTTGAAATCTAGCCCAATTTGGCTTACGTTCTTTAGAGCAAGCTTCATGTCTCTTTCGCACATGTGTCCCATTTTCCTGTGCCATTACTTAATGTCATCGTCTAACTTATTATTTTCTGCTTATAAATGTTATACTTAAATACATAGATAATAATACACTAGCTATAAACCAGAGACTTAAATAGTAAGGTACCTATGTATATAGAAATCCTAGTATAAATATTTTAAATGCAAAAGTGTATGTTTGTTGGTTTGTACTACATCACAGTTAACACGGTAAAGTAGACCTTTAAATTGTAAACCACCGTGAACCTAAATGCAATTCCCTGCCGCCTGCCGGTCATTGAACCAAACACCTCCAACTTTATAAGACTTCATTGTACACGATTGCATAAGTTAGAACTAAGCAAACTTCTCTCCCAAAGCTAACTTAGATTGTGCTTGCTTAACTATTAAATTGCGTATTATGCACTGGCAGACAGCCGCCAGAACCAACTTTGTTTGACAATCTCTGGTATTGTTCATGAGAAACTATAGTCAGAGATGCTGATGTAGTTAGTAGTAAAGCAATCTTCACAAAGTTTGGAACTGATATAGCTTAGGTAGGCATATCCCGGAGAACAAAATTATTTTTATCCAATAAATCAAACAGATAAGTAACAAAGGGTTTTCAAAGTAGGTAATAGGTTTTTAGATAGCATAATATATTATGTTGTTTTCAAAATCCTAAATCAGCGTGAGTAAAATTGATGCCAAAAGAGAATTTATTATGAAAAGTCTAGACATAATCTACCTAATTGAAATATCTACTCTACTCTAGAAAAAAGTCCAGACATTATCCAATTGAATTACTATATTAATAAATTATACCTAAGTACCTACTCGTTATTTTTCTAGGGGTATTGTCTTTCGGGAGCTTTTCAAGCTGTATCAGAAACATGCCTGTGAAGAATATTTGGAGAACTGGCCACAACTCGTAAAATATTGTGGTTATAGAGAAGACAACTTACCTCAGGTAATTATTTTTCATCAATAACACTTTAATAGACATTAAGGTGTTCGTCTTTATTTTTATGAATATAAAACAATAAAATAATTGTAAAATATCGGTACATTAGGTACATTTTATCATATAATAACCGACTTTAAAAAAGAAGGAGGTTATAAATTCTTCTGAATCTTTTTTATTAAGCTATTGCATAGCTTTTATCGCGGGCTTTGAGCGCGGCGACCGAATCAAGAAATTCCGTATCGTAAATAAACCTAACACCGTCGTTCAGTGTTTTAGAGGTTCACAAGTAGCTGCTCTGTTCGGCGCAGTGGGCGAGCGGCCGCTTTCTTTACCGTATGGTGTATGATGTCGCAGGTTCGAATCTCACTCGCGAAGTAGTGACAGTGCGCTTTTCTTGTTTGTTTGTTTTTTAATAATGTTTTTTAATTTTTTTGCATAATTTTTATTATGCAAAAAAAAATATTGCATTAATATTATTATTGCATAAGTTGGTAAAAAATGCTATGCAATAGCTTTACCGCGGCAGTCCCCGAGTGCCACACGTATTTTTCATATTATATGTATGTTCACCGATTACTCGAAGACACCTGAATCGATTTGGAAAATTCTTTTTTGTTTCAAAGAGTTATACGTCCCAAGTGATCCCATTGAAATTTTATCGAAATCGGTTGAGTGGTTTTGAAAATATCAACAATATACTTTGTAGTGGCACGGGCGTTTGAAGTCGGTTTTTTAGAAAGATTTTTTTATATTAAACTAGCTGACCCGGCGAACTTCGTACCGCCACCTTATCTACATAAATAAAAGAAATAAACTATCCTAATCAAAAAAAAACAATCCTATCTTTCAAGTTGGGCCAAATTACAGATAGTTACGAAGTTTGATCAAAATCGGTTAAGTAGTTTAGGAGTCCATCGCGGACAAACAACGTGACACGTAATTTAGAAGAAGGAATATTTTGGTGAACAGCGCCACCTACTGTTGTTTGTTTGAAACATGTTGTGATAGATGACTAAACTAAAAGGTTGGCTGAACTTTCTGTTTATTTTCTGAACCACATTATGTTGAGGTAGTTTATACGTATTCCGCAAGATGTCACTACTAATTTATTGTTAGGTATTAGGTTCATTTCAAGAATAATCTATTAATTTTTAACCGTCTTCCAAAAAGGAGGAGGTTCTCAATTCGGCCGGTATCTTTTTTTTTTTTTTTTTCTATGTATGTCCACCGATTTCTCCGGGATTACTGGACCGATTCGCGTGATTTTTTTTTAATCGACAGAGGATGTTTGCGAAATGGTCCCATAAAAATGTTCACCTTCAACTCCTCAAGCCTGATGCTGCAGGGATATTGCTCACCTAAAATAAAGTGATTTAATAAATGTCGATTACGAATTATTATTGTAGGTAACAAGTATGGACTACATCATGGAGCTCCAGGTCCTAGCTCCTCAATCATAGGATACTACACTTAAAAGCTTAAAATAAAAATTCTTTTCAAAAAACCGACTTCTAACGCCACTACAAAGTATAAAAATAATTTTAGTTTGTCCACGTTTGTTGAAGTCGGACGGGCCTAAAATACAAACTATGAAACCGACTCGCGATGCTCGCTCGACTTCTACAAACGAGTCTCTCATATTGTGTAGCGTCGCGCATCGGTTTCATAATTTGTATTTAGGCCCGCCCGACTTCAACAAACGTGGACAAAATAAAATTATTTTTATACTTTGTAGTGGCGTTAGAAGTCGGTTTTTTGAAAAGAATTTTTTATTTATATAAAATCAATTATTATTAAGATGGTCGTTGGTTGTTGTGGTCTCAAGGTGTTGGAGTGGCGACCTCGCACCGGGAAGCGCAGTGTTGGCACCACCAGGTGGACCGACGACATCAAACGAGTTGCAGGGAGCCGCTGGATCCAGGCGGCGCAAGACCGAGGCCTGTGGAAGTCCATGCAAGAGACCTTTGTCCAGCTGTGGACGTCTATCGGTTGATTAAGAAGAAGAAGATTGTGAATGTAGAAAAATTGAAAATGCTAGCGCCAAGGCCTTTCTCAGGTCGCTTTTCTTTCACAAACCATGGATTGGCTGTTCATAAGTTTCATTATATTTGTTTGTACAAAAGCAAAATTTTCCATTTCTTACAGCTTGAAGACGTAAATGTTTTCCTGAAGCGTAAAACCGGCTTTCAACTTCGCCCCGTAGCTGGATACCTGTCTCCGAGGGACTTCCTTTCTGGACTGGCTTTTAGAGTGTTCCACTGCACTCAGTACATTCGGCACTCTTCTGATCCTTTCTATACTCCTGAGCCGTAAGTTTCACTTCATTTTCTAACCCACAAAGCGATAGAAGAGAAGGATGCTAAGTTTTAAATGCTCTAATTTTAGCAAGGATCGACCGACTTTTATCGAAGGCGCGTTTATACGTAATCACAGATTACGGTTTTGTTCCCTAGTCTGCGATCGCAACGTAGGTGTCTACTTTTGTGCATAAATATGTTTCAATCATCATCATCATTAGCAACTCATCAACGGCTCACTACTGAGCGCAAGTCTCCTCTCAGAGATGGATTATAGGCCATAGTCCACCACGCTGGCCCAATGCGAGTTGGCGGACTTCACACACCTTCGAGAACATTATGAAGAACTCTCAGATGCGCCACCGTTGAAGCAAGTGATATTTAATTGCTTAAACGCACTTGACTCCGAAAAGTCAGAGGTGCGTACCCGGGATCGAACCTGCAACCCTCCGAATAGGAGACCACAGTCCTAACCACTAGGCTATCACTGCACTATGTTTAGTTTAGTATAAAATAGTAGGCTTTAAGGGGTTAAAAGGTTTTTTTTATGTGAAACATCTATAGCGGCGGATCAGACCGACTATTGGTGAGGCGAGTGGCGACGCATCACCACGCCAAGAGTATGTAGGTAGTATGTATGTAAGTATGTAGTACGACACAGTGCTGTTAACTACGGTACATGTAACCTGTGCCTTACTTAAAGAATTAATTTTAACAATAAAATACGTCTTATAGTGATAGTTAAGAAAGTGAAAGTGAGCAAGCCTGCAAAGAAAGCAGATTATAATTAGATTGTGCATTTTTTTGTGTACTAAGCTCGATATTACCTGTAATAAATAATTTGGATGTTTCACATCTGCCAGGCGTCCCGCGACGGCTCACAATTTTGACGTGATAACGTCTTATAATTCGATGAACACCGGCTGCACGCACGAAAAAGTGTCACGTTCCGCCTGAGCCCGAGCGTGCAAGCGAGAGCGCGGAACAAGCGATAGAGAGGCACGATCGGCCCAAGCGTTGGCTTGTGACTAGAGAAAATTGTAATTTTCAATTAACTTCTTCTTTGTAATAAACAAAATAATGATAATTCCGATTTCAGTGATAATAATTCAATTCAATTCATAAAAGTATGAAATTTTTCATCAATGTTTCTTTATGACGCTATCACGTAAAACTATCTTCCGTAAACCGACTTTACAGACAACCAAATTTTTGGAGTTTATTGGAGTTTACTCCTTAAGAATCGATTTTAGGCGCCCGGTATGAGAAAAATTTGAGGTGTAAAATCTACTTATGAATGACCTTGTTACGTTTTTATGACAGCGTTACTACTTACATGTAGGTCAGCGCCATCTTTCGGCTTATGTGTAAACTAAATCGAATAGCAACTCTGTTGTACGCCCTAAAACCCTGCCATAACAGCACTGCTAACATAATAGTTCGAGCTATTTACAATAGATGGCCGTATTTGATATTAACTAGCACAAATACACTATAAAGTAAACTCCAGTCGTGCGTCTGAGCTGACACACACACTTTTTTTTGTAAGAATCCAGGAAGGCTGTTGTCCTCATTTTAATGTTGTTATCCTAACATTCCAGCGACTGCTGTCACGAGCTGCTCGGTCACATGCCGCTGCTTGCCAACCCGAGTTTCGCGCAATTTTCGCAGGAACTCGGGCTCGCTTCGCTCGGCGCTTCTGAAGAGGATATCGACAAACTAGCAACGGTGAGTTTTTCCACGACTCTTTATCATTACTTCTTACGATGCATCCAAATCATCATCATCATCATTGTCAACCCATCATCAGCTCACTACTGAGCGAGGTCTCCTCTCAGAGAAGGGTTATAGGCCATAGTCCACCACGCTGGCCCAATGCGAATTGGCGGACTTCACACACCTTCGAGAGCATTATGAAAAACTCTCAGGTGTGCAGGTTTCCTCACGATGATTTTCCTTCACCGTTAAAGCATGTGATATTTAATTTCTTAAACGCACTTAACTTTGAAAAGTCAGAGGTGCGTGATCGAACCTGCGACCCCCCGAATAGGAGACCACAGTCGTAACCACTAGGCTCTCACTGCTTTTTTAATTTTTTTTTAAATTCTATTGATTTGCGCATCCAAATCAATAGAATAGAATAGAATAGAAATGTTTTTACTCAAATAAACTTTTTTACAAGTGCCCTTCCTGCCGAGTAGAACCAGCAAGAAACTCGGCAGTTGCTCTTTTCAAAACAAGTTTACAATACAATAGATACTAGGCTATGTATGCAGTGTTTCCACAATGAGCAGAAGTTCCACAAAAGCATGCCTAATTATAATTCAACACATGTTAAGACAGGCAGACAGAAAGTTGGGGCTACTTTCTGTCTGCCTGCCTTAACATTCCCGCCTGTGACACCCGTTCACGAGCATGACGCATGATCCAGCCATTGCTTCGCTCAACCATAATTGAGGGACCGTAACAACCCGCATCACATGACACCACCACAGAAACGTTTAAAGAGAGCGTGACATACTTAGGCTACCCATGTTAAGGATGATTATACGGATCTGCCCGCGAAATTCAAATTTAATTTGGTTTTTCGCAATTTGTAAACTTATACGACAAACTAGGCTAATAGCATTCTAATTGCGCCAGTAGAATTATCATCACAGGTTTACATAAAAATCTTTACTTGAAAGTGACCAGTTTAAGAAATTAATCAAAATACTGACTGAATTTGTGAGTAACTCACGTCCAACTCGTAGGTACTCGTAAGACAAGGGGTATTCAACCCTAATACCTAATAATAAATTAGTAGTGACATCTTGCGGAATACGTATAAACTACCTCAACATAACGGGAAACGCAGTGTTGGCAGACCCCCAACCAGGTAGACCGACGACATCAAACGAGTCGCAGGGAGCCGCTGGATTCAAGCGGCGCAAGACCGAAGCCTGTGGAAGTCCATGCAGGAGACCTTTGTCCAGCAGTGGACGTCTATAGGTTGATAAAGACCTCAACATAATGTGGTTCAGAAAATAAACAGAAGTTCAGCCAACCACTTATTTTAGCATCTATCACATGTTTCAAAGAAACAACAATAGGTGGCGCTGTTCTGCTGAACACCTGCTGAACCTATTGTTGTTTCTTTGAAACATGTGATAGATGCTAAAATAAGTGGTTGGCTGAACTTCTGTTTATTTTCTGAACCACATTATGTTGAGGTCTTTATCAACCTAAAATATTTCTTTTAAAATAAGTTAATAATCAAAATCAATTGCTGTTTGTTTGTCTCGCTAAAACTCGAGAACAGCTGGGCCGATTTAGCTGATTTTGACACTAATATTGAAACAATAAAACAATTGTTTGTGATTTTCAGCTATACTTCTTCACGGTGGAGTTCGGGCTGTGCCGCCAAGGCGACGGATCCTTCCGCGTGTACGGAGCCGGTCTGCTGTCGTCGGTGGCCGAGCTGCAGCACGCCCTCTCCGCGCCAGACAAGATCAAGCGCTTCGACCCTGACGTCACCGTCAACGAGGAGTGCATCATCACTTCCTACCAGAACGCTTACTACTACACGGACTCTTTTGAGGAAGCCAAAGAAAAGATGAGGTAGCTTGCGTCTAACAACTGCTAACTGCCCTGTTTCATCATCATCATCATTATTGTCAACATTTAGATGTCCACTGCTGGACATAGGTCTCCTGCATGGACCTCCACAGGCTTCGGTCTTGCGCCGCCTGAATCCAGCGGCTCCCTGCGACTCGTTTGATGTCGTCGGTCCACCTGGTGGGGGGTCTGCCAACATTGCGCTTCCCGGTGCGGGGTCGCCACTCCAGAACCTTGGGACCCCAATGACCATCAGTTCTTCGAACTATGTGCCCCGCCCATTTCCACTTCAGTTTCGCGACTCGCTGAGCTATGTCGGTGACTTTGGTTCTCCTGCGGATCTCTTCATTTCTGATTTGATCTCGCACGGATACCCCGAGTCTGCCCCGTATATCTAGAGCTTAACATGTTCAACATAGTCATGAGTCATGCTCGTGAACGGGTGCCACTGGCGGGAGTGGGGCTGCTTTCTATCTGCCCGTCTTAACATATTATTGTGTTGAATTAAAATTAGGTTTGCTTTTGTGAAACTTCCCCTCATTGTGGAAACACTGCATACATAGCGTAGTATCTATTGTATTGTAAACTTGTTTTAAAAAGAGCAACCGCCGAGTTTCTTTCTGGTTCTTCTCGGCAGGAAGGGCATTCCGAGGCTCATCGACGATTCAAAATCACTTGTAAAAAAGTTTATTTGAATAAAAAACATTTCTATTCTATTCAACTGCGGAAGACAGTGAGAGGGAATATAGAGTCATGGAACTAGGAAGACTATAGTCATAATTCCTAGTTCCATGTATAGAGTGCACTATCAGCGCCATCTATCAACACCATTGTACTTTACTATTTTGTTCATAGATGGCGCTAGAGTATCCCATAGCAAGGTGGATTAAATGGGTCTGCCCGCGAAATTCAAATTTAATTTGGTTTTTCGCGATTTGTAAACTTAATACGACAAAGAAGGCTTATGGCATTCTAATTGCGACGATAGCAGTATCATCTTCACAGGTTTAAGTGTCCCGTTTAAGAAATTAGTCAGAATACCGAATTGGATTGGACGTCAGTTACTTACAAATTAGTCGATATTCTGACTAATTTCTTGACTTAATTGGCGCAATTAGAATGCCATAAGCCTACTTTGTCGTATTAGTTTACAAATTGCGAAAAACCAAATTAAATTTGAATTTCGTGGAAAGACCCGTATAATCAACCTTAACAACAATAATTAATAAATAAATAAAAAATAGTAGTCACAAGGACTATATAGAAGTGAAAAGTAAGTACCTAAATGCCTGTGCCAGTGCCAGTGCCAGTGCCAGTGCCAGTGCCTGTGCCTGTGCCAGTGCCAGTGCCTGTGCCTGTACAACAAAACATGACCCCTTTTACCAGCTTTTGAATTCCTCATACAAGATAAGTTTGTATACTAATAATGCACGGAGGTATATCTATCTAAATAATATATAAAACGAAAAGCTAACTGACTGACTGATCTATCAACGCACAGCTCAAACTACTAGATAAATCGGGCTTAAATTTGGCATACAGATAGCTATTATGTCGTAGGCATCCGCTAAGAAAGGATTTTTGAAAATTCAAACCCTAAGGGGGTAAAACAGGGGATTGAAAATTCGAACTTTTTTATTTATTTCGGGATAGGCTTGCGCTTGACGACAATCAATGCTGGACAGCACTGATGAGGTCTAGGTTGGAGCGCGCTTGCCTAGAAAATGCCTATTCACTCTTACCATGAAGGTACTGAGGTTATACGTGGTTATACTTAAGGTTATACATACGTGAGCATAAAATTCAAAAAATTCAAAATTCTTCATTTCACGTAGGCCAACCTGTGGCTCTTATGGCAAGTCATGACTCTACCACCGGTTCGGAAAGCGGATTCTGCTGAGAAGAGCCGGCAAGAAACTCAGCAGTTGCTCTTTTCAAAATAATCATTTTACAATATTATTATGAAGCTATTACACTGTAATAAGTTCTTTATACTATCTTGTGGGCAGCTGGATGCCAAGCCGATTTAACCTATGCAACCTTGTTAAAATAAAATATAACATTTCCACAATGAGGGGAAGTTCCAAAAAAAAAACTACAATTCAATTCATGTTAAGACGGGCAGACACAAATATAACCAGTAAATATAGCCAGTAAAATCTCAATGTCGACTGTCGTTAGAAGAAGCCACTGAAATTATTATTTTTTTCCCTGATACTGAGTACCAAAGTGGTGCTCAATTCGATTACAATCTAGCCTAACTTAGTTGGCTAATGAGTAATTTTAATTTAACCTAAACTTATAAATTATTATCTTATATACTAAGAGATTGTCTAATGACACATCTTAGTTTTTCTTGGTAATAGTTTTTAGAGACACTTTGTTCATGTGTTCTTTCAGGCAGCACTAACACTACACTATCACTATTTCACTATTCACTATTTAATTTAACTGTACACCAACTATAAATCAACTATGATGTGTTCCAGAGCGTTCGCCGACAGCATCCAGCGTCCGTTCGGCGTCCGATACAACCCGTACACCCAGAGCGTGGAGGTGCTGAGCAACGCGCAGAAGATAACCGCGCTAGTGCGAGAGCTGCGCGGCGACATATGCATCGTGTCGTCCGCCATAAAGAAGATCTCCGCTCAGGACTCCACCATTGACGTGGAGACCATTGCGAACATGCTGCACACTGGACTGCAGGTTTGTAGAGAATAGAATACCGTTCGGCGTCCGATACAACCCGTACACCCAGAGCGTGGAGGTGCTGAGCAACGCGCAGAAGATAACCGCGCTAGTGCGAGAGCTGCGCGGCGACATATGCATCGTGTCGTCCGCCATAAAGAAGATCTCCGCTCAGGACTCCACCATTGACGTGGAGACCATTGCGAACATGCTGCACACTGGACTGCAGGTTTGTAGAGAATAGAATACCGTTCGGCGTCCGATACAACCCGTACACCCAGAGCGTGGAGGTGCTGAGCAACGCGCAGAAGATAACCGCGCTAGTGCGAGAGCTGCGCGGCGACATATGCATCGTGTCGTCCGCCATAAAGAAGATCTCCGCTCAGGACTCCACCATTGACGTGGAGACCATTGCGAACATGCTGCACACTGGACTGCAGGTTTGTAGAGAATAGAATACCGTTCGGCGTCCGATACAACCCGTACACCCAGAGCGTGGAGGTGCTGAGCAACGCGCAGAAGATAACCGCGCTAGTGCGAGAGCTGCGCGGCGACATATGCATCGTGTCGTCCGCCATAAAGAAGATCTCCGCTCAGGACTCCACCATTGACGTGGAGACCATTGCGAACATGCTGCACACTGGACTGCAGGTTTGTAGAGAATAGAATACCGTTCGGCGTCCGATACAACCCGTACACCCAGAGCGTGGAGGTGCTGAGCAACGCGCAGAAGATAACCGCGCTAGTGCGAGAGCTGCGCGGCGACATATGCATCGTGTCGTCCGCCATAAAGAAGATCTCCGCTCAGGACTCCACCATTGACGTGGAGACCATTGCGAACATGCTGCGCACTGGACTGCAGGTTTGTAGAGAATAGAATACCGTTCGGCGTCCGATACAACCCGTACACCCAGAGCGTGGAGGTGCTGAGCAACGCGCAGAAGATAACCGCGCTAGTGCGAGAGCTGCGCGGCGACATATGCATCGTGTCGTCCGCCATAAAGAAGATCTCCGCTCAGGACTCCACCATTGACGTGGAGACCATTGCGAACATGCTGCACACTGGACTGCAGGTTTGTAGAGAATAGAATACCGTTCGGCGTCCGATACAACCCGTACACCCAGAGCGTGGAGGTGCTGAGCAACGCGCAGAAGATAACCGCGCTAGTGCGAGAGCTGCGCGGCGACATATGCATCGTGTCGTCCGCCATAAAGAAGATCTCCGCTCAGGACTCCACCATTGACGTGGAGACCATTGCGAACATGCTGCACACTGGACTGCAGGTTTGTAGAGAATAGAATACCGTTCGGCGTCCGATACAACCCGTACACCCAGAGCGTGGAGGTGCTGAGCAACGCGCAGAAGATAACCGCGCTAGTGCGAGAGCTGCGCGGCGACATATGCATCGTGTCGTCCGCCATAAAGAAGATCTCCGCTCAGGACTCCACCATTGACGTGGAGACCATTGCGAACATGCTGCACACTGGACTGCAGGTTTGTAGAGAATAGAATACCGTTCGGCGTCCGATACAACCCGTACACCCAGAGCGTGGAGGTGCTGAGCAACGCGCAGAAGATAACCGCGCTAGTGCGAGAGCTGCGCGGCGACATATGCATCGTGTCGTCCGCCATAAAGAAGATCTCCGCTCAGGACTCCACCATTGACGTGGAGACCATTGCGAACATGCTGCACACTGGACTGCAGGTTTGTAGAGAATAGAATACCGTTCGGCGTCCGATACAACCCGTACACCCAGAGCGTGGAGGTGCTGAGCAACGCGCAGAAGATAACCGCGCTAGTGCGAGAGCTGCGCGGCGACATATGCATCGTGTCGTCCGCCATAAAGAAGATCTCCGCTCAGGACTCCACCATTGACGTGGAGACCATTGCGAACATGCTGCACACTGGACTGCAGGTTTGTAGAGAATAGAATACCGTTCGGCGTCCGATACAACCCGTACACCCAGAGCGTGGAGGTGCTGAGCAACGCGCAGAAGATAACCGCGCTAGTGCGAGAGCTGCGCGGCGACATATGCATCGTGTCGTCCGCCATAAAGAAGATCTCCGCTCAGGACTCCACCATTGACGTGGAGACCATTGCGAACATGCTGCACACTGGACTGCAGGTTTGTAGAGAATAGAATACCGTTCGGCGTCCGATACAACCCGTACACCCAGAGCGTGGAGGTGCTGAGCAACGCGCAGAAGATAACCGCGCTAGTGCGAGAGCTGCGCGGCGACATATGCATCGTGTCGTCCGCCATAAAGAAGATCTCCGCTCAGGACTCCACCATTGACGTGGAGACCATTGCGAACATGCTGCACACTGGACTGCAGGTTTGTAGAGAATAGAATACCGTTCGGCGTCCGATACAACCCGTACACCCAGAGCGTGGAGGTGCTGAGCAACGCGCAGAAGATAACCGCGCTAGTGCGAGAGCTGCGCGGCGACATATGCATCGTGTCGTCCGCCATAAAGAAGATCTCCGCTCAGGACTCCACCATTGACGTGGAGACCATTGCGAACATGCTGCACACTGGACTGCAGGTTTGTAGAGAATAGAATACCGTTCGGCGTCCGATACAACCCGTACACCCAGAGCGTGGAGGTGCTGAGCAACGCGCAGAAGATAACCGCGCTAGTGCGAGAGCTGCGCGGCGACATATGCATCGTGTCGTCCGCCATAAAGAAGATCTCCGCTCAGGACTCCACCATTGACGTGGAGACCATTGCGAACATGCTGCACACTGGACTGCAGGTTTGTAGAGAATAGAATACCGTTCGGCGTCCGATACAACCCGTACACCCAGAGCGTGGAGGTGCTGAGCAACGCGCAGAAGATAACCGCGCTAGTGCGAGAGCTGCGCGGCGACATATGCATCGTGTCGTCCGCCATAAAGAAGATCTCCGCTCAGGACTCCACCATTGACGTGGAGACCATTGCGAACATGCTGCACACTGGACTGCAGGTTTGTAGAGAATAGAATACCGTTCGGCGTCCGATACAACCCGTACACCCAGAGCGTGGAGGTGCTGAGCAACGCGCAGAAGATAACCGCGCTAGTGCGAGAGCTGCGCGGCGACATATGCATCGTGTCGTCCGCCATAAAGAAGATCTCCGCTCAGGACTCCACCATTGACGTGGAGACCATTGCGAACATGCTGCACACTGGACTGCAGGTTTGTAGAGAATAGAATACCGTTCGGCGTCCGATACAACCCGTACACCCAGAGCGTGGAGGTGCTGAGCAACGCGCAGAAGATAACCGCGCTAGTGCGAGAGCTGCGCGGCGACATATGCATCGTGTCGTCCGCCATAAAGAAGATCTCCGCTCAGGACTCCACCATTGACGTGGAGACCATTGCGAACATGCTGCACACTGGACTGCAGGTTTGTAGAGAATAGAATACCGTTCGGCGTCCGATACAACCCGTACACCCAGAGCGTGGAGGTGCTGAGCAACGCGCAGAAGATAACCGCGCTAGTGCGAGAGCTGCGCGGCGACATATGCATCGTGTCGTCCGCCATAAAGAAGATCTCCGCTCAGGACTCCACCATTGACGTGGAGACCATTGCGAACATGCTGCACACTGGACTGCAGGTTTGTAGAGAATAGAATACCGTTCGGCGTCCGATACAACCCGTACACCCAGAGCGTGGAGGTGCTGAGCAACGCGCAGAAGATAACCGCGCTAGTGCGAGAGCTGCGCGGCGACATATGCATCGTGTCGTCCGCCATAAAGAAGATCTCCGCTCAGGACTCCACCATTGACGTGGAGACCATTGCGAACATGCTGCACACTGGACTGCAGGTTTGTAGAGAATAGAATACCGTTCGGCGTCCGATACAACCCGTACACCCAGAGCGTGGAGGTGCTGAGCAACGCGCAGAAGATAACCGCGCTAGTGCGAGAGCTGCGCGGCGACATATGCATCGTGTCGTCCGCCATAAAGAAGATCTCCGCTCAGGACTCCACCATTGACGTGGAGACCATTGCGAACATGCTGCACACTGGACTGCAGGTTTGTAGAGAATAGAATACCGTTCGGCGTCCGATACAACCCGTACACCCAGAGCGTGGAGGTGCTGAGCAACGCGCAGAAGATAACCGCGCTAGTGCGAGAGCTGCGCGGCGACATATGCATCGTGTCGTCCGCCATAAAGAAGATCTCCGCTCAGGACTCCACCATTGACGTGGAGACCATTGCGAACATGCTGCACACTGGACTGCAGGTTTGTAGAGAATAGAATTGAATTGTTTTGACGTGATCATCATCATCATCATTAACAACCCATCAAAGGCTCACTACTGAGCGCAGGTCTCCTCTCAGAGAAGGGTTATAGGCCACAGTCCACCACGCTGGCCCAATGCGAATTGGCGGACTTCACACACCTTCAAGAACATTATGAAGAACTCTCAGATGTGCAGGTTTCCTCACGATGTTTTCCTTCACCGTTGAAGCAAGTGATATTTAATTGCTTAAACGCACTTGACTCCGAAAAGTCAGAGGTGCGTACCCGGGATCGAACCTGCGACCCCCCGAATAGGAGACCACAGTCCTAACCACTAGGCTATCACTGCTTCTTTTTTGACATGATAACGTCTTTTAAATCCGGCTGCACGCACGAAAAAGTGTCAAGTTCCGCCTGAGCCTGCGCGTGCAAGCGAGAGCGCGGTACAAGCGATAGAGAGGCACGATGGGCCCAAGCTTTGGCTTGTAACACATTTATTCATCAATATTTCTTTATGGCGTTATCACGTAAAACTATCGTCCGTAAACCGACTTTACAGACAACCAATTTTTTTTATTCAAATAAACTTTTTTACAAGTGCTTTTGAACGATGAGTCTACCACTGGTTCGGAATGCCCTTCCTGCCGAGAAGAACCAGCAAGAAACTCGGCGGTTGCTCTTTTCAAAACAAGTTTACAATGCAATAGATACTATGCTATGTATCCAGTGTTTCCACAATGAGGGGGAAGTTCTAAAAATGCATACTACTTACATTACAATTATTCAAAAAATATTAAGATGGGCAGACAGAAACTAGCCCCATTCCCGCCGGCGGCACCCGTTCACGAGCATGACGCATGACCCAGCCGCTGCTTCGCTCAACCATATATATGAGGGAACGCAACCCGTATCACATGACACCACCACAGAAATGTTTAAAGAGAGCGTGACATTAGGCTACCCATGTTAAGGCATTGAAACAGTAGCAGTAGAAGATGAAAAAAACTTAAGTGGCACTCGGGGACTGCCGCGGTAAAGTTATTGCACAGCATTTTTATCAACTTATGCAATTATAATATTTATGCAATATTTTTTGCATAGTAAAAAGTATAAAAAAAATTAAAAAAACAAACAAACAAGAAAAGCGAACTGTCACTACTTCGCGAGTGAGATTCGAACCTGCGACATCATCAAAGAAAGCGATCGCTCGCCCACTGCGCCAAATAGAGCTACTTGTGAACCTCTAAAATGTTGAACGCTTACTGAACGACGGTGTTAGGTTTTTTCGTTACGGAATTTCTTGATTCGGTCGCCGCGCTCAAACTGTTTGTCCTAGTTCAAAGCCCGCGATAAAAGCTATGCAATAGCTTAATAATTATTCTCTCTTTCTTCTTTCGCAGGTAAACGAGAGAAGTCCCCAAAGCACTTCGGGCGGCAGTTCTCCCAACTCGGAACGCGGAATATCTCCCCGACCAGAAGCATCCAAATAAACTCAACTCTTATAAAAAGCAGGGTTCGAAAATATCCGATATTTATTATAAATATCAAAATATCGGATATTTATGATATATATCAGATATATATCAAGTTTGATATATATCAATTTTGTGTGAAAGCCATATTATTATTTTAACGTATTATTTATGAATACTATTTGCATATGTGTTACATAAACATAATAAAATTATCAAAAAAAAAAACTAAAATAATTTTAATGTTTTATTTATTTTGGTACTTAAAATCAGACAAATGAAACAAAAACATAAAATCTTCTTTTAGATAAGGCAAAATCAACTAAAAAACATAAAATCTTTTAAATCAGCCAACATCAATTTAAAAACATAAAATCATAGGTATATATCAAAAAATCAACTCAAAAACATAAAACCTTTTTTTATAAATTCTAATCTTTGTATTTTATAAATTTGGGAAGTAGAAATACAGGAACAAATGCTAATAATTACATAATAATATTAATTTTTGAAACCATTTTTGTATTGCAATAAATTATAAAAATCCATTGATATATATCGTTTAAACCAGTTTGATATATATCGGATATAAATCGGATATAAATATCTTGATATATATCCATTGATATATATCCTCGAACCCTGATAAAAAGAGTGTACTTCCTAGAGCAAGTCACATCGTCAACTGAAGCAACTTAGCTTAATAATAATGATAATAATTCATTTATTTGCTTCAAACATGGGTTACAGATAGATAGATTAAAATTATTTTCATGATCCAAACATGCTTTGCTATGTGATGGCATGCAAATGTTACTTATTATACAATATCTAGTTTTATTACAGTTTAATAATTTTTACACAAATTAAATAAGAGTGAATAGGCATCTACTAGGCAAGCGCGCTCCATCTTAGGCTGCATCTTCACTTACCATCAGGTGAGATTGCAGTCAAGCGCTAGTCTATATATTTAAAAAAAAACAAACAATACCGAGACGCTTCGCTTACATACTCATAGTTTATAGAAATTTTACATTATAAATCTTTATGTAGTATATTATCAGAAAATAATTAATCAAAACATACTTTATCCAATAATAATTAATTCATGTCGATTTAAAATTTTACTGTCAAAAAGTGCTAGTCAATGTCAAAGATTAAAATGTCAAGTTCATAGAAAATAATAATAATATCATGGTCCAGTTTTAAAATGTACATTAATCGAATTTCATTTTAAAATAGTCCTTAACATAATTTATTGAATAAATAATATTTGAATTTATTAGTGGTTATATATATTTATAAGTGCTATATTTTGATTGCATTGCTTAGCTTACCTTATCGTAGCATGGTACCGGTAGATTATTTATCAGCGCTCAGGTTTTTATGCAACATAATATTGGTGCAAAAGTAAATTTTAAATTGTTATTTTTGTGTTTTCTTTTTCATAATAAACTAGCTGATGCCCGCGACTTCGTCTGCGTGGATTTAGTTCATAACATCCCGCGGGAAATCTTTGTCACCCTCCAGGTTCTCAAATAAATCACGTCAATCCGTAGCTTTGTAGCAGGAAACATTTGATCGTCTTGCTCGCGGCATTGTTAATGATGATTCAAAGAGAAAACATATTACTGATGATATTATCAATTACGTTAAACTATAATTTTTATAATTGTTTTTACCATAATTAACCAAATACAAAATTACGTTTAGCTGTCATTTACGTTTTGTTCTTCCACTGTCATTTTCGTTTTTTTATTCCATGTCAGATGCATTTTTGTTATACCAGGTTTTATATTGACTTGACGGAAACGCGGTCGAACGGGATAAAAAGTATCCTATGTCCGTCTCCTGGTTCTAAGCTACCTCTCCACCAATTTTGAGCCAAATCGGTTCATCCGTTCTTGTGTTATAAATTGTGTAACTAACACCACTTTCTTTTATATATATAGATTTTGTGTCCCTAGTATAACCTATTTTCTTTCTTTCAAATATGGGAACCAACTAAACTAAGCTTTGTGAGCTAAGATGATATCAAACCGACAATAACCGTGAACAGTTCGATTAACTCGCATAGTTTAGTTCTGTAGTTCACAGTGCGAACTGAAGCGCGAAAGGATGTCTTAAGCTAAGCTAAGGCAAGTTAGTTTAGCTCGAATTAAGGAGACGTAAAGGAGATGTTCGATATTATTTAAGTCTTAATTGAATTTCTTCCATTCTTAAAATTGTGTCGAATTTCCTTATGTCTATAATAATATTATTATAAGTACCTAATCATCTGTATAATCCCGTAGTCATGACATTGTGGACTGTTGTGCAGAGCTCTTTATATCTGTGTCCATATTTATAGCATTTATAGGCCCTCTTACAAACTATAAGCTTTATTAAGGATGATTATACGGGTCTGCCCGCGAAATTCAAATTTAATTTGTTTTTTCGCAATTTGTAAACTAATACGACAAACTAGGCTAATGGCATTCTAATTGCGCCAGTAGAATTATCATCATCACAGGTTTACATAAAAATCTTTACTTGAAAGTGAATAGTTTAAGAAATTAATCAAAATACATCAAAATACTGACTAATTTGTGAGTAACTCACGTCGTACTCGGTATTTTGATTAATTTCTTAAACTGGTCACTTTCAAGTAAAGATTTTTATGTAAACCTGTGAAGATGATAATTCTACTGGCGCAATTAGAATGCCATAAGCCTACTTTGTCGTATTAGTATACAAAATGGGAATAACCAAATTAAATTTGAATTTCTCGGGCAGACTCGTATAATCCGCCATAAACACATCATTTAGATGAGGTACCTTTTATAAAGCTAACAGTACTGTCCGGGTGTATTTTCTCATCATGATTTTCAAAAAAAATTCAACGTATTAGTAGATTATTAACCAAGGGGATAAAGCAGTGTCTTCTGTCGCGGGTGACGATTTAAATCGCGAGCGTAACGAAGGACCCGAGGTTTACTCCCGAGCGTAGCGAGGGTGTTAAAAACTTAAATCACGAGCGAAGCGAGGGATTTAAGACGAGTCCTGAGTGTAGCGAGGGATTTAAGTTCACCCAAGACTAAGACAGCTTTATCACCGAGGAAAATACTCTACTTTTCGTACCATTTGCGAAAAAATTAACACAATAATAATATGAGATAAGCATTTATTAAAAATAATGACAATTAAAAATAATTTTCCTTGGATTTTGTTGGAAGCAAATTATTTATAATTGCGTCAGCATTTGCACTGATGGAATCCGACAATTCACTGTCGCTTTGATTTAACATCGTAATGTAGTTTTAGAACATTAACTTATTTATAAAAATAAATTAAAATAAACTTAACGTTTATGTATTTGAAGAAAACAAAAACGCGGCAAATTCCTAGACTTTTGTCGAAAAAGCAAAGGCATCAAGCTTATACGGCCTCGTCGGTTTTCGTAATTTTATTTAATAATCATAACTGCATAATAAATGCGTATTCCTTTTTCAAAAAGATGTATAATGCTTTATATACAAACTCAATGGTGTAAACACAGATGTAGTTCAGTATAAATTTCGGTAAGTATTCTTTTAAATCACATTCTCCCCCTAGAGGATGAATAAAATTCAGTACAATTTTCTTTCTCTGTTTTTAACAGATTAAAAATGACTATTGTTATGTTCGCTTTTTGTGGCACAGAATGTCACTTTTTTGAGCAAGTGGTACGAAAAGATTATTTATTGATGTCATTGTTGTGTATGAATAAAATTTATGAGATCAACTTAAATTTACTCCCAACATAAAGTAGGTTATATTTGAGTACTTTTTCCGGAAAGATAAGTGACGTGGGTAATGAACGGTTTATGAATATGTTGAGTCATCGAAACAGGTCAACACTCTGGCAGCCCGACTGGATTCAGATTTTAAATTTCGTTTGAAGTTGCGTGAGTTGTGTAATGTGTCCTCATAGTAAAATAATTTGTTATCCCTACCTATTTAGTTACCTACCTTTGCTTGTTTTATTATATATTGTAAAATAATCTTAATTGGAATTTTACTTAGATGTTAAAGTATAAAAAAATATCAATTCTATTAATCCAATAAATCAATTTGTCAATGTTACCCGATATTTATGATTAATTGCAAAATTATGTGTCTATAACAACCTATATGAATTTAATAAAAATATGAAAATAAACTATTTATTTCAAAACATTCTACTTTTATTTGCTAGCTGTTTTACTGAACACATCGGCATTGTTTAACATCCTTACTAATATTATAAATGCGAAAGTGTGTTTGTTTGTTGGTTTGTCCTTCAATCACGCCGCAACAGATCTATGGATCGACGTGATTTTTTGCATGGGTATAGTTGAGGACCTGGAGAGTGACATAGGCTACTTTTTATCTCGGAAAATCAAAGAGTTCCCGAGGGATTTTAAAAACTAAATCCACGCAGACGAAGTCGCGGGCATCAGCTAGTTGTTATATATTTTTAACCCCCGACGCAAAAAGAGGGTTTTAAGTTTAACGTGGGTATCTGTGTATGAGTCTGTGTGTCTGTCTGTTCCCTCGTAGCAGCCTCCCCAATGAATCGATTTTGATGCGGTTTTATTCTTTTTGAAAGCCAACGTAATCGAGATATTTCTTTATCTAGAAGTACAGAGAGCAGTAAAGTGCTGAGTATGTTTTCAATTATGATAAATAGATGGCGCTTAAAAAGGTTAAAAAAATGACATACCTACGCCGCAAGAAAGCTTTGGATTGACATGAGCACGGCAGCATGAGCATTTTTGCACGGCTATAGTTGAGGACCTGGAGAGTGACATATAATATGCTACTTTTTATCCCGGAAAATCAAAGAGTTCCCGAGGGAAGGGATTTTAAAAATAAATCCACGCAAACGAAGTCGCGGGCATTCCATATCTTCCTAGAACTTATAAAAACGCTTACACTAGCGGCACGCTATGATGGCCGGTTTGACGTTTGTCCGCTCATGAAGTTCCGTATTAATTGATAACGACTTTGAAGGAAATAATTGTATTACTTTATTGACGATAATGATGTGCAGAGATTCATAAATTTTATCGAATGTAGTTTTAGGTTTAGGACTCAAAATTTATTTATTAAATTGATTTCTAAAATGTATACAAGTGTAGAAAAATCAGTTTGCACCATTTAAGGGGTGAATGTACTTGTGAATATGAACAATTTTCACTATGTGGACAAACCTCTGAAATCGCAAAAAAATATCAGCTGTTTCATACAAAAGGTAAAATTTTTATTTTTATATGATATATACCACAACTCGGCATTTGGTTTTCTAAATTGAAAATTTTTAAAAATGGAATCTAATACGATCGTCACATAGGATCGCTGGCTAGCACAACTACTACCTCCGGCAAACTCGCGTCAATGCTCAGTGCAAAACAAAGCAGTTTCGAATTGACGTTGCTTCGAAAAGTATAAACTGTCAGTGCAATGCGATTGTGATATAGTTTTGATCTGGCTTTGGATTTCAAATATTGATACTGCATTACTGTTGACCCTTGCTCGTTAATTTGGACTCTGTTCAAGCCCTTTGTTGTGGATTTCGTCGATATGACCGAACGTACGCAGAGAACTGTAAACCTATTTAATCAGGTACAAAAACAAAACTTAATTGTTTTTTGTTCGAGAATAAATTGACATTCCACATCACTATTGTAATGTGTCAAACCGGCCATCATAGCGTGCCGCTAGTGTAACGTGCAAGAAAGGCGCAAGCAGATCCAGTATTTTTTGCGCGCTTTACCGACGTGTGTGACTAAACTAGCGGCACGCTATGAAGGCCGGTTTGACGTTTGTCCGCTCATGAAGTTCCGTATTAATTGATAACGACTTTGAAGGAAATAATTGTATTACTTTATTGACGATAGTGATGTGCAGAGATTCATAAATTTTATCGAATGTAGTTTTAGGTTTAGGACTCAAAATTTATTTATTAAATTGATTTCTAAAATGTATACAAGTGTAGAAAAATCAGTTTGCACCATTTAAGGGGTGAATGTACTTGTGAATATGAACAATTTTCACTATGTGGACAAACCTCTGAAATCGCAAAAAAATATCAGCTGTTTCATACAAAAGGTAAAATTTTTATTTTTATATGATATATACCACAACTCGGCATTTGGTTATGGCGTGAAATACGTTAAAAATGGCGTAGATGCAAACATGAATATGTTAAAAGCGGAATTAGTACGTCTTTTAAAAGAAAACAAACCAACCAAGATCCGATACGTCATTGACGAAATAGCATTAGAACATGGGCACAGAGTTATACGGTTACCGCCTTACCATTGTGAGTATAATGCGATTGAGTTGGTGTGGGCTCAAATTAAGGGATATGCTGCAAGACACAATACAGAACCCCCATTTACCACAAAAAAAATGCTAAAATTATTAGAAGAAGCTTGTGAACATGTGACTAAAGGAGACTGGGAAAAGGTTGTGAATAGAACTGTTAAATTAATAAGGGAAGATTATGAAAGAGATGTGAAAATAGATAATATTATAGAAAACGAACATATAATTATTAATGTAGGTGATGATAGCAGTGACGACAGTGAAAATAGTAGTATGGACGAATCTGATTAATTATGGCCTTTTGTGGCACCTTTTTTGGTATCTTTTGTATTCATATGTTTCTTGTGTGCATATAAAGTATGTATATTCATTTTCACTCAAATATTCAGTTCGTTCAAATAAATTAAATAAACATATACATTTTTGTTTTATTAAACCTATTTAATCAGGTACAAAAACAAAACTTAATTGTTTTTTGTTCGAGAATAAATTGACATTCCACATCACTATTGTAATGTGTCAAACCGGCCATCATAGCGTGCCGCTAGTGTAAAGACAGGAATAAAGTGTGAGTGAGAGGGAATGATTAGCGCCCCTATTTCTAATTAGTTTATTGGCGCGGGTTATAATTTGTAATAAAAATACCAATTATTATCTATATTATTAAAGTAAATATATTTTACCTACTTAAGTAGATACGTATTACGTAGTGGAGTTATAGGAAGGTTCCTGTAGCAGGAAGAATCTGGATACAGGACGCAAGACCAAGACCAGTGGAAGTGCATGCAAAAGACCTTTGTCCATTAATAAGTCTATCGGCTGATAGAGGAGAAGGCGAAGATTGATACGAATGAATATGAAGACGAAAGCTACAAAAAGCAAATTTTTTTATGAAACCATAACATCTGAGTAATTTTTATCCGACTTCAAAAAAAACAAAAAGAGGAGGTTCTCAATTCGACGCGTTTTTTGTTTGTCGGTGTTACTCCATATCTCCATCAAATCTTAACTGATTTCAATAATTTTTAGGGTTCCGTACCAAAATGGTAAAAATGGAACCCTTATGGTGAGACTTTCTCCGTCCGTCCGTCCGTCTGTCACAGTCGATTATTTCAGTAACTACTAAAGCTATCGACATGAAATTTGACATAGTTGTGTATAATAGTGGCCCAACATCACTGGAATAAAGAAAAATCGAAAATTATTTTTAGTTTTATTAAAAAAGGGGGAAAATCGGGGGTTTGAAATTTCATAGTAAGATAACTATACCGAGTGGGGTATCATATGAAAGGCCTTTACTTGTGCATTCTAAAACAGTTTTTTATTTATTTCTAGATATAATAGTTTTTGAGTAATCGGGATCTATCTATCCCGCAGGAACTATTTGCTTTTCCGGGATAAAAAGTAGCCTATGTGCTATTCCAGACTATAATCTATGTCTGTGCTAAATTTCAGCAAAATCAGTTCATTCGTTGTCGCGTTAAAGAGTAACAAACATCCATCCATCCATCCATCCATCCATCCATACATCCATCCTCACAAACTTTCGCATTTATAATATTAGTAGGAATTAGTAGGAAGTAGGATAATTTCTGCATGTGGAACCTTTCCCTAATTTTTTATAACTTATAAGTTTAAAATAAAATTGAAAATAGAAAATTCAGTCTGTCGAGCTGGGATTCGAACCATAGACTTTGAACTGTTAAGCGACTGCCGGAGCCACTAGGCTACGGAGACCCAATGTTGTACCGCGAAAATACCGAACACAATGTAAATGAAAGGAACTACGTTCCATCCGGGTGTCCCTTGACACCTCTCAAGTTTTTTCTATATATAATAGTTTTTGATTAATCGGCCAAAATGTCGAAAAGAATACCGTCCCCCCCCCCCCCTTATCTCCGAAGTTTACCAATCGAAAAATCTGAAATAATTATGGTCAATAGAAGTTTATGTATATTTTACAGGAAAAATAAAATCAAGGCGAAAATTATTTTAGTTTAATTAAAAAAGGGGGAAAATCAGGTCTTTGAAATTTCAAAGTAAGATAATTATACCGAGTGGGGTATCATATGAAAGGCCTTTAATTGTGCATTCTAAAACAGTTTTTTATTTATTTCTATATAATATAATAGTTTTTGATTAATCGGCCAAAATGTCGAAAAAAATACCATCCTCCCCCCCCTTATCTTCGAAGTTTACCAATCAAAAAATCTGAAATAATTATGGTCAATAGAGATTTTTGTATATTTTATAGGAAAAATAAAACCAACGCTCTAACTAGCATAGTTTTTTTTATATTAACAATAAACCTCTACAAACAAAGTTAACGATAAATAAGCAAATTAATATAATATTATCGATTTACTTTTACTTTTGGAGTACGGAACCCTCGGTGCGCGAGTCCGACTCGCACTTGGCCGGCTTTTTTGTTATATTCTCTTCCTTTTCTAATGGGTTTCATTTCATCCAACCATTTTTTTTTTGGTTTCAAAAATTATCTTCCCTGATCTATTTGGCCCATATAGACTTATGGTTATTTGTACAAATTTTAATTTTTTTATTACAAGTTTTTTCTAACTGATATGCCGGGAGCCGGTAGCACTAAATCAACCATCATGCGAAATCGAGAACATGCGGAAATTAGTATTAAAATATAATAAATTGATGATTATGATGAAGTCGGATTTTTGAAGTAAGTACCTACCTACTGATACAAAAGTATGTAAACTTTAGATCATAGATCAGGTTCAACCAGGTATTTGTAGGGAATGGGGAAATCTCTACAGTGCGGAAATACATGTAGAATTTTTGAAGGGCTTTTACCTAGAGTATATATAGGCTCTGATTAATAACTCTATATGATAACGCCTACATTCGTCGCCAGAAGTGCGATTCTACGTTCGTCGTTCAGTCTTCAGAGAAGCTACGGCTGCCAACCTGGGTTTCCCCGGATTTGTCCTAGTTTAAAGGGCGTGGGGAAATGGGTTTCATTTGTAGTCCGGGTTTAAAAATAGTTATGTGTTCAACAAGATAGCAAAGTTCGTTTTTGTTGCGAGTGCCCAGTTTGAATCGCGAGAGCGAAGGATTTCTAGGAATCCTTAGTGAGTGAGCAAATTCAAAAAACTTTGCTATCGTGTATAGATGTGGTACAAGTACATACAAATTTTCAATTCAATAGCGAAAAAATACAGGATATTTATTGAAACATTACTTTCAGGTTTCAGGAGTTTTTACTTTCAGGTACATTTAACGTATTTTTTATAACGTAGTTTTTGATTTATCGGCCAAAATGTCGAAAAAAATACCATCCCCCCCCCCCTTATCTTCGAAGTTTACCAATCAAAAAATCTGAAATAATTATGGTCAATAGAGTTTATGTATATTTTACAGGAAAAATAAAACCAACGCTCTAACTAGCATAGTTTTTTTTTATATTAACAATAAACCTCTACAAACAAAGTTAACGATAAATATGCCAATTAATAATTATTATCGTTTTACTTTTACTTTTGGAGTACGGAACCCTCGGTGCGCGAGTCCGACTCGCACTTGGCCGGCTTTTTTTTATTTGAAAGGGCGTATCTGCAGGTAAGTCCCATTTCAATTTGGTGAAGATTTGATGAAATCTTCGGAGACGGAGGACGGAACTCTTCAATGAATGAGAGGCAATCGCTCGCGATCAGGGTATGTGTATACTTTTAACCATGCCTACCTAGTACATAACATACATACATAAGCTAAATTTATATTTATCATCTTATTTTTACAAGATTTCATTTATCTTGCAATGTATGTTTAGGTCAAGTCTTGCAAGTTGTAAGTATTAGAACCATTCCCGGTTTCCGATTGAGCTGAAAATGTGCATGTACATGTAAATCGGATGACAATGCAATATTATTGTGACATGGAGCTGATCTGATGATGATGGGAATATAGCTATGGGAATTCTGTAGTAAAACGATGTAAAACCATGAAGTTCGGGCTCGTTTGATTCGTCTTAAGTACTCTGGTCCTAGATAATATCCAGGGTCTGATGATGAAACTGAACGGTGGTTCTGAGCATTCTGTAATGAAACTACGTAACCATATTTAGTTTGGGCTCGTTTCATTCGTATTGTTCAGTCTTAATTAATGATATCCGTTGAATGGCTCTGATGATGGAGCTGAAACTGTAGTCAGGATACGCAGCACACTAGTACAGTCTTTAAAAACTAATAGCAGATATGTCGTGTTTGTATTCGTTTTGATCAGTATTTGATTCTACATAGAATGCAATGGTGCCTCCATTAATCTGAGGAGCTGATGCAGCCAGGATACCTAGCACACTAGTACACTCTTAAAAAAATAATAGCAGCCATTGTAGTTTTTGGATTCGTTTTGTCCTGTATTTAATTAACCGACTTCAAAAAAGCCCACCCTACTTTTATTTATTTATTTATTGAAAAGGTACACAAAACAGGTTGCAATCAAATATAAACGTAATACAATAACAACAGATTTGGGTTCCAGGTAACAACCCTTAATATGTGTACACAGCGGTTATAAAATTTATGCATAGAATTTATACAGATTATAGTTAGAATTACACAGTTTACTCAGTTACACAGTTAGTAAAGATAACATAAATATTTAAAACTTATTAAAACTTAAAGTGCATTTTTGAATATAAATTTATGCCTGTCTAAAACTAAAGTTGTAAGTTGCTTGATTATGAGGTCAGAAAAAGTTTATGTATTTGGTTTTTAAATATGTTTGCGTTATTATTGAAAATGTCAATATTATTGTGGTTAGTTGTGTTAAGATCATTAAATAGGCGGCACATATGAACAATGGGATTGTAAAAGGAAGTATTATTTTTGTGGACACTAAGAGCAAAAGTATTTGGATTTCTTGATCGGAAGTTAAAATTAATATTGATCAACGAGAGTAAGACAGGAGAATCTATTTTGGAATGAATAATTTTATGTAAAGTGATCAGATGAAAATAATCCCGACGGGATTCCAAAGTTTGCATCTTGAAATGTTTAAGTCTATCTTGATAGGATGTGCGTCTGTGACCGAAATGGAACCGAGAAGATAAAATTCTTAAAAACTTCCTCTGAACGCTTTCTAAACGATCACAATGAGCTGTGTAATATGGAGCCCATATTACAGAGTTGTACTCCATAATACTTCGAACCATGGTTTGATAAAGATGTATCGAACTAGATGGTATTTTAAAATTTCTTGTCGATCTCAAGATAAATCCTACCAATTTATTGCATTTGGCAATTATGTATTCATAATGATCCCTAAACGACATTTTATCGTCGAATATAGGTAACACCAAGATCTTTTGCTGACGTCTTTCTTGTGAGCGTACGTCCTTTTAAAGAATAGTTAAATTCAATCTTTTTAGATTAACGTTGAGTAAAGCTAACCACAAAACATTTATCAATATTGAGACTCATATGATTTTATGTGCCCCAGTTAGCCACAGCATTCAAATCTGTCTGGAGACAAAGGGCATCGTTTACGCTGTCAATTGATTTGAAGATCTTGAGATCATCAGCATAAAACAGGCTCTCGCAGTTCAATCTATCCACAAGGTCATTAACAATTAAGATAAAGAAGAGTGGGCCCAGGAGAGACTTCAACATACGTGTACAAACTGAAATTATTTTATACTTTTCAGTGGCGTTTGAAGTCGGTTTTTTAAAGAATTTTTAAATATTATTATGTGTCATTTAAAAATTTATTTTAGTGCTAACACCTTTGCTAACACTGATACAAAAACTTTATTAATTTCGAACATGACTGCTTAAAATTGGTTTAGGCAACGTGCCAAAAGCGTATAAATTCTATTAATTTTTGCTAAATCTAAAATGATAGTTGAAACTGGGTCACATTAAAATTCCATAATATATTATGTTATTTAAGTAAACCTGTCCCATGATTCACTATATACTAGTACTATATAACCCTATATACTAGTAGTATATAACCCTAAAAAGGAGGAGGTTCTCAATTCGACGCGTATTTTTAGGGTTCTGTACCTCTAAAATCTAAAAGGTAAAAAAATCGGCCAAGTGCGAGTCGGGCCTCGTTCTTTTAGGGTTCCGTACATATGACCAAATCATTTTTTAAAACTAGATACATATTTAGATATCTTAGTTCTTAGAAAGTACTAAATTAGCATATGGGGAAAAATGCTCGTTTGTTTTGGTCACAACTTACAAACCGCATTAAAAATCGGTGTTTTCAGTATTTGTTGTTTAAATACACTATATAGTACACAATATACCAAAATTTCAAATTTCTAACTAGTTTAGTTTTTGAGATAGACCCCCTAATAAAATTGGTCTAAAACCGACAACTTTGACGGCCCCCCATTTCTTCATTTTTGTAGGTAAAAAATAAAAAAATATATATATGAACTCCACTTAATGAGCTCTAGACAATGACACCCCACATGCCAGGGTAAAAAAATAAAATTTTATTTCGACTCCTTTTCCATGTATGGGAGCCCCCCTTATTTTTTAATTTTACTTTATTTTTATTATTTGTTGTTATAGCGGCAATAGAAATACACAATATGTGATAATTTCAACTGTCTATCTTTTACGGTTTACGAGATACAGCCCGCTGACAGACGGACGGACGGACGGACGGACGGACGGACAGCGGAGGCTTAGTAATAGGGTCCCGTTGGCACCCTTTGGGTACGGAACCCTAAAAAAGGAATCCTTATAAGATCACTCTCTTGTCCGTCTGTCCGTATATCACCACCGATTTCCTCAGGAAAGGGTGGGCCTAGCAAATTGAAATTTATACCAGATACTGAGATCTATAGTCCCTATTAGGTGTATAAAAATCAAGGTCCTGAGACATTACGATAAAAAGATATGGGCAAATTTAAATTTTCGCGAAAACTTGTAAGTATCAAAATTTACCTTAATTTTCAACTTTTTTTGTTTTTCGGAATTTCCCCTTTACTTGTGCACTAAGACCTTGCTTTTAAACAAAATTGTCAATTCTAGGTCAACCGGAAGTACCCTATACTTACCTAGGTTTTGGGTCGAAAATCTATATGATAATTTCCGTTGACCTAGAATCACGAAATATGGCAAAAAGCAAGGTCTTACAGCACAAATAAAGGAAAATATCCAAAAAATAAAAAAAAAACTGAAAATTAAAGGGTGTCCCCATACAAACATAGTAACCTCCAATTAAGATAGTCCTCTGAGTTGTATGGGCGCTCATACAATTTAGAGGTCTAGCTTAATTGGCAATATCCTCAAATAAGGTAAATAAATAAAATTGTGCTATTGTCTGAAAGAAAATGAAAGAAAATATTTATTTTGATACTAAGAATTAACCTCTAAAACAAAAAATATTAAAAATAAGCAAATTAATAATAATATAATAATATCGTTTTACTTGAATACTTTTACTTCTGGAGTACGGAACCCTCGGTGCGCAAGTCCGACTCGCACTTGGCCGGTTTTAAGAGCAAATCGCTCGCGATCAGAGGATGTGTAGATTGATTATAATTATGAAGCTATAATTAAAGCTTAAAATAATATCTAAAAATTATTTATAAAAAATCGTCGCGCATCGATTTCATCATTTCTATTTAGGGCCACCCATGATAATAATGATGTTATATGAAAAAATAACATTATGACTGATGATAAATCCAATTTCCTGCAGTTAGGTTTTAACTTATAGTTAGTATAGTTTTATAACTTGATCAGACTTCAGGCTATGCCGAATTTTTAATTAATATATCTATGAACCATCTCTCGATGTATTTGGCAAATGAGCTTCAGAACCGACTATGCTTTATAATTAGACTATAACATTAAAATTTCATGTATGTCACGCTTTGGTCATTGTTTTGACGCCATCGCCTTCGCTGGCTAAAAATAATTATTACTTTGAGCAGTTATTATAATAATACATAGTAATATATTGTGAACAGTATGCTCTAGGGTCAGTGCAGACAGGTGGAAATGATGTGAATACTAGACGATAATGATGACCGCGACTTCTTCCTCGTCGATGAAGGTTTTTTGATTCCCGCGGGAACTCGTTAATTTTCCGGGATAAAATGTAGTTTTTTTTTTTTTTATTGATCAAGCTCTGTAACAAATACATTTTAACATATATTATCTGTCATCCTCTAAGAAACTTTACGTTTATGTTGAGGATGGCGAGTTCACATTAATATAAAATACTTATATAATACAAAAAACTATTTACTATCTAATACTAGAATAATATATAGGAGCAGCCCAAAAGAAAAGATAAAATGAAAAAGGAACAAAAATCTATCCAACAATGGTTGATCGCGAATTATTTACTAATAGATATCTTTTACATTTGTTTATAAAAATATGCTTTTTATCTAGTCTATGTGCTAATCCTGGGTATGAGCTATCTCCATTCCACAATTCAGCCAAATCGGTTCATTCGTTGTGGCCTGAAAGAGTAACAAACATCCATCCGTCCGTCCTCACAAACTTTCGCATTTATAATATTAGTAGGATTAGTAGGATATCAGTCAAATACCCAATTCTTTGGGTACCTATAACTAAACTATATTATTTATCAAAGATTATCATCCAGTCCTTATATAAAAGGTCCAAGAAGTTCATTAATCTATACTAATATTATAAAGAGGAAAGATTTTTTTGTTTGTTTGTACCGAATAGGCTCTGAATCTACTGAACCGATTTTAACCATTTTTTCACCAATGGAAAGCTAAATTATCAGGAAGTAACATAGGCTATAATTTATTTTCAAAAAAATTAGAGATCCTTAAGAAAATTGCAATAATGTAACCCAAAGTAGCAAAATTTTGCCTATAAAATTCATTATTTGGCGTGCGCTGAGAAATCTATTGATGATACACAAAAATGATGTACTACATGATTAAAGCATTCATTATATTACCTACAAAAAAGTCCGCGAGGGAATATATCCAACTATGATACATAAGGCAGTATAGTAGCTTTTGTGTTCTAAATTTTAATTAGATCGTCGGTAGAAACAAAAGTTGGTTACATTCGTATCGTAGTATTAATTCTTATTCAAATAAATAGTTTTATCATGAAGGGTATTAGGAAAATACTTTTTAATTCATTCGAATCGGACATTTAATTTCGAAGTTATCACGAGTATAAAAAATTGTGAAAGTTTGTTTTAAGTTAGTATGGAGGTACATAATTACGTTTTGTATTCATGCAAAAACTAATGAACCGATTGCGATGAAACTTGATCGGTACAAAGCTTTTACAGCAGCGTTACCTATAGCTCTGTTACATTTCATCCCGTTCCCGTCATTTAGCGGCATTTGGTAAACTCCGAGAGAAGGTGTTGCGTCTGCATGGAATTAAGCTAAACACAAAAATCAAGGTAGGTACATGGCTATTGTATTACCAAATCTACTTTATTCCGCTGAGACTTGGACACTTTATCGTAAGCATATTCGTGCTTTGGATAGATTCCACTTCCACCAAGACGTGTCTCCGTGAAATACAGAACATTAAGTTGTCCGACCGCAATAAAAGCACAGACCGTGTTGCGGCGGGCGAAAGTCAGTGGCATTGAGGCATACCTGCGGCGTCAATTGCGTTGGTGCGGACATATTGTGAGAATGTCCAACGAAAGGATAGCCAAGCGCATCTTTTATTCTGAGCTTAAGGATGGAAAGCGGAAACAAGGCGGTCAGTTCCTTAGGTATAAAGATGTGCTAAAGAGCGATATGACCAGATGTTACATCAACTCCTTTCGTTGGGAAAGTCTCGCTGAAAGCCGAGGGGAGTGGAGGCAGGCTGTCACGGATTTTGAAGATAAAAGGAGGGTGGAACTGGATGTTTACCGAGATCAACTGAAAAGTAGACAAACATCCAATATTATCTACTAGCTGTTACCCGCGACTTCGTCCGCGTTTGTTTCGGTTTTTTCTAATCCTGCAAGTATGCACAATAATCTATCACCTATGTTACTTACTCTCCGACCCATAAACTATCTATCTGCAAAAAATTATGTCAATCCGTTGCTCTGATGCTGCGTTGTAACTTTGCAACGCCCTGACGGGGCCTTATGTAATCTAACCCCATAACATTACTAGATAAAAATAGCTTCTACGAGATAGACGAACTATTCCAAAAATAGCAGTAAACTTTAAGACCTCAATTGCGCATCAGGCTATGTTCCAAAATGAATTAGATATTATCTTATTGTTATGACGAACTATTTTGACATATGAATGACTTCCAATCTGTTAATGAATAATATTAATTGGACTTTTAGCTAATTTATACTAACCTACTGATGTAACTTTGCAACGCCCTAACGGGGCCTCATGTAATCTAACAATATATGTAATTAAGTGGATATACATGAATGCAAATAATAATAAATAAATAAGCCAATTAATATAATATTATCGTTTTACTTTTACTTTTGGAGTACGGAACCCTCGGTGCGCGAGTCCGACTCGCACTTGGCCGGCTTTTTTTGTTATATTCTCTTCCTTTTCTAATGGGTTTCATCCAACCATTTTTTTTTTGGTTTCAAAAATTATCTTCCCTGATCTATTTGGCCCATATAGACATATTATGCTTATTTGTAAAAAAATTTTTTTACAAGTTTTTTCTAACAGATATGTCGGGAGCCGGTAGCACTAAATCAACCATCATACGAAATCGAGAACATGCGGAAATTAGTATTAAAGTACAATAAATTGATGATTATGATGAAGTCGGATTTTTGAAGTAAGTACCTACCTACTGACACTAGACGTCGCTATTCCGTAAAACAACAAGATATCGAGATATTAAAATGAAATATATAAGCAAACTTTATATCATAGATCAGGTACAACCAGTTCAGGGTAATGAAGTGGACAATCTTCGCATAGCTAAGAATTTATGGTGAGAATTTTTGAAGGGCCTTTACCTAGAATTAGGTATATATAGGCTCTGATTAATTACTAATAAAACTATTTATGACTAGCTGCGCCCCGCGGTTTCACCCGCGTAAGTTTCGATTCCGTTGGAATATCGGGATGAAAAGTCATTCATTCCATTTCATTACTTCATTGCCGATTTCAGCAACAGCGACTGGATCTCTGTAAACTTTGAAGACTTCTGGGCTTCGCTCGTGTACCCTGATGTGGCTGATGTACCATTTATTATTATTTTTATTATTTACTATTATTGCACGAAATAACCGTGCGCAGTGAGTGATGACTTGATAGGGCACCATCGACGTAATTATCCCTACTAATATTATAAATGCGAAAGTGTGTTTGATTGTTTGTTTGTTGGTTTGTCCTTCAATCACGCAGCAACAGAGCAACGGATCGACATGATTTTTTGCATATAGATAGTTTATGGGCCGGAGAGTATCATAGGTTACATTTTATCCTGAAAAAAATTCAGATTTCCTCTAGGAAGCTTGTCCTTCAATCACACAGCCCAATGGATTTACATGATTTTTTGCATGGAGATAGTTTATGGAACGGAGAGTGAACTTTTTATCCCAAAAAATTGCACAGTTCCTATGAGAAGATACGCTTACATTTACGTTTGTCCTTCAATCACACAGCAACAGAGCAACGGATTGACATAATTTTTTGCATATAGATAGTTTATGGGTCGGAGAGTAACATAGGTGATACATTATTGTGCATACTTGCAGGATTAAAAAAAACCGAAACAAACGCGGACGAAGTCACGGGTAACAGCTAGTTCATTATAAATGGTACGGTATTACAGCAAATACAGTTTCAGCAAGCCAGGATTCTTATTGTCTAATTCTGGAACGGAATGTGCAGGTGACTAACAGGATGTCACGTATATCTTACCAAGACCGGCCACTGTATCCACATGTCTGGGGTGGTTTAAATTATTAATTTCCACATCTCTTTCAACCGGTAAACATATGGTAATCAAAAAACGTTGTCACGACTTTTATACGACAACGAATTGTTACTTGGGATCTCCTGCATTTCAAACCTTTTCGCTATCCAACAATGCAATTGTATCGCGATGCAAACTATTCTTTCTTCTTCTTCTTTATCAACCGATAGACGTCCACTGCTGGACAAAGGTCTCTTGCATGGACTTCCACAGGTCTCGGTCTTGCGCTGCCTGAATCCAGCGGCTCCCTGCGACTCGTTTGATGTCGTCGGTCCACCTGGTGGGGGGTCTGCCAATGCAAACTATATCGTTCTCCAACTTTTCATTTGTAATCTCGTCATAAAGCAACACATCAAACTGAACTATAAATAAAGTACTAAAAGGATTAAAAAGGACTTGGCGAGTGTGTAATATTAGATACATCTATATCTATATATCTATATCTATATATCTATATCTATATATCTATATATCTATATCTATATATATTTATAAAAGAAAGTGGTGTTAGTTACACTATTTATAACTCAAGAACGGATGAACCGATTTGGCTCAAAATTGGTGGAGAGGTAGCTTAGAACCAGGATACGGACATAGGATACTTTTTATCCCGTTCGACCGCGTTTCCGTCAAGTCAATATAAAACCTGGTATAGCAAAAATGCATCTGACTTGGAATAAAAAAACGAAAATGACAGTGGAATAACAAAACGCAAATGACAGTGGAATAAAACGTAAATGACAGCTAAACGTAATTTTGTCTTTGGTTAAGTATGGTAAAAAAATTGACAATTATAAAAAGTGTTATAATAAAGCATTACTGATATTATAAATGCGAAAGTGTGTTTGTTTGTTGGTTTGTCCTTCAATCACGTCGCAACAGAACAGCGGATTGATGCGATTTTTTGCATGGGTATAGTAATGGATGTAGTAGTGGTTCCTCTGACCGGGAGAGCTACTTTTATCTCGGTTAATGAAAGAGTTCCCGCGGGATTTTTAAAAACTAAATCCATGCGGACGAAGTCGCGGGCATCAGCTAGTATATACCTAAAATTAAAATGAGATCCACTCGACGCGACGCCATTATAAATATTCACACACTAGTACTGGTTAAATGTATTAGGCTCGATTTCCATGTCTACAATCATGTTGTACCTGCATTTTTGTGAATAATATTTCATTCATTCATTCATTCAAGTATGTTTCATGGGACCTTACCTCTACAATAAACTTAATAAATCTCTTAATTATATTTAATAAAACTAACTAGCTAAAAAAACTGTCTTAAATTACTTTAAAGCAACCCTATGTTATGATGAACCAGAAAACTTACTGACTATTCTGGAATAGGAAAAAAAATATATACTTATATAATTTTTTACCTATCCATAACCGTGTCACTTAAAAAAAATGCGCTCACATCTACATCTGCGTTCACCGGAAAACATTCGGTGATTTGTATTTAAATGGAGTCATAGTGAGTTTTAAACAGTGTAAAGCATTTTCTTTTTGTTATGTATGTGAAACAGGGATTCATTTATAGAGACATAAAAGATTGCTGCACTAAATATTGCAACTTTGTTTTATCTCAAAAATTGCGGTTAACAGCAAAAAGCGATATACTTAGGCCCGCTTGCAGACGCGCCGGGTTATGTTTAACCCAGTGTAATAATTATGACAGAAGCTTTATACGAAAACTGTCAAATCAGCAGTTAGCTCTGGGTTAAAAAGATAAGCCGGCGTTTCTGCATGCGGTCCTTAATATCCCTTAGGCCTTTGGGCCTCCAAAATCGGTCAGCCACCTAACAGTCAGTTGAATGTAGGCGACATTTTTACAAGCTTTTATTTAGCTTGACCAGTTTGTTTGTCTGGGTCAAATCTTGCAAGATGAATTAGACCCACTTCCCGGTTTCTGATCGAGCTGAAATTTTGCATGTATGTGTAAATCGGATGACAATGCAATATTATTGTGACATGGAGCTGATCTGATGATGGAGACCGAAGGTGGCTATCGGAACTCTGTAATAAAACGACGTAACCCCATCGAGTTTGGGCTCGTTTGATTCGTCATAACAAGTACTCTGACCCTAGATGATATCCAGAGTCTAATGATGTAGCTACTAAAAGCTTGCATTTAAAAATAAAATTTTTATTTACGCTTGTTGCTTAATAAGTACTACAGCTTTCACCAACAGGCAACAAAGTACTCAACGCCTACACAATTATCCACGTGTTCTCGACCACCAAAAGTATCTTGTTTCCTATATAATAAAACTACCGGTCGCCCGCGACTTCGTCCGTGTAGAATTTCTGATTTCTATGAGATTATAAAAAGATAAATTTTCCCACTGCAAGAAGCCGTTATTTTAAAACTGCGATATCTCGTAAGATATTCATTGAAATCGAAAACTTTTAAAGGGGAATAATTCTGTCATACCATAATTTTTGCGAAACTTTAACCGTTTACCCAGCGCACGCAGCGGAAGCTCTCAAAAGGAATAGTATATTACATATCTAGGGCAGTAAAATAAGAAATGTCTCAGATCACATGTAATTGTTGTCCGAGGCGAAGCCGAGGTCAATAAACATGTGATCTGAGGCTTTCTTATTTACTGCCCGTGGTGTGTATACTATTTTTCTCCTCGACGGAGGCGGAAAGCGACATTTTCGTTTAGCGCAGCGGGAGGAAAATTGACGCTTTCCGCCCGGAGGTGAGAAAAAAAAATTCCCGATTTTGAAACACTCTTCATTGGTGCTCCGCTCCTATTGGTCTTAGCGTGATGATATATTTATATTTTATAGCCTTCTTCAATAAATGGGCTATCTAACACTGAAATAATTTTTTAAATTGGACCAGTAGTAGTTCCTGAGATTAGCACGTTCAAGCAAACAAACTCTTCAGCTTTATATAATACTAGCTGATGCCCGCGACTTCGTCCGCGTGGATTTAGTTTTTAAAATCCCTCGTGAACACTGATTTTCCGGGATAAAAAGTAGCCTATGTCACTCTACACTTCTACAGGTCCTCAACTATAGTACCCATGCAAAAGATCACGTCGATTCGTGGCTCTGTTGTGGCGTGATTGAAGGACAAACCAACAAACAAACACACTTTCGCATTTATAATATTAGTATGATTAGAATATTAAATTGTATAGGAAATCACTGTAACATTACGTCCATACGATGTATTACATCCATACCTACTATGTAGTATGTAGGTATAATGATCGTTTGGTAAAATCTGACGCCAGGGCTGAGGGCTAACCACGCTGGCTATATACGATAAAGCACGCATGCCAGCTTAAGATGAGCCGTACATTCAAAGTATCCTGTAGATTCCGGGGTTCAAGTTATTTGGGCCATTTACTGAAGATTGTGATGTCTATAATTTCTGAACTACTAAATTGACGACCTTGAAATAATTACAGGACAATCTCTAACGTACCTGCTTTCTAACAAAAAAAGAATGAATGAAATCGGAATACGCCTTAATGAATTACAGCTAAATACACCTTTTGACTTTCATCTCCTCTCCCAAGGGAACCGTGCTGAATTTCGGGATAAAAAGTATCCTTTATTATACCTCGTAGTATGAACTTAAATCATGCCAAGTTTCATTTAAATCCGTCCAGTAGTTTCGGCGTGATGCGCGGCCAAGATACAGACAGACAGACAGACAGACAGACAGACAGACAGACAGACAGACAGACAAAAAATTTTAAAAAAATTGTTTTGGCTTCAGTATCGATTATAGAGTGCCCTCAAACAAAAATTTTCAAAATATCTTCAATGTACAGAATTGGACCTGTTACAGTTTTATTATATTATAGATTATGTATAAGATTTCCTATGCGTTCATTTTTAACACCCGACAAGCAAGAGAGGTGTTAGGTATAAGTTTGAGGTGTATGTTTGTGTATCTGCGTGTCTGTCTCTTCCCTCGTACCTCCATAACGAATGGACAAATTTTGATACGGGTTTTCTGTTTGAAAGTTAGCGTGATCGAGATATTTCTCAGCTATAATTCATGAAGATGTTCAGGCGTCTGAAGTTCATTAGCTCATTTCTTACTTGATTAAAGGGGCTTACAAATTTTCACTGGTGCGATTGATTTCAAACTATCACCGTAACGAGAGTAACTTATAAAATATAAATTACTAGCTGACCCGGCGAACTTCGTACCGCCAACTTATGTTTATGAATAAAACAAATAAACTGTCCTAATCAAAAAAAGCTATCCTATCTTTCAAGTTGGATCAAACTGCACACGGTGTGCAAAATTGATTAAAATCGATTAAGTAGTTTAGGAGTCCATTGCGGACAAACAACGTGACACGTAATTTATATATATTAAGATTATACCTAAACTTAGAATTAGGTTCCTTTATACTCATGATCCCACGTTTGCAAAATACTATATTTGTAAATTATTCGTTGTTAGTCGTTTCGCACTTACGACTAGGTTTTCAATCCTAAATATAATATGTAGCTAAGATCCATCTCGATCCCGTCAGTTTCAAATAGAAAAAAAACGTACCAAAACCGGTCAATTCGTTGGGAGCTACGAAGGAACAGACAGACACACAGATTCATAGAAGTTCACACCATACATACAAACAGACACAGATAGACACGTCAATCTTATAAGACCACTATTTTTCAAGTTTAATAGTATATATCTACTTATTTTCGATTGTCACAATTAGCTCTTGACTGCTGTTATATCGTCTGGTACTAAAATACGATGCAGTTTAAGATGGAAGTGGCGTAACCTGGAAGGTGTATGGCAATTTTTACCCCTATTGGTATTATATTCTACGCGGCATCGTACCGGAACGCTCAATCGCTAGGAGGTAGCTATCTAAGAAATCTTTGTATAGGTATAGGTACCATACAAATACATAGTTTTTCTTCTACTATCCAGCCATTACGGAAGTCCCGAAGTTTTCTTGAAGTTCATTAAAAGTTCTTACTCAGCGTCCAGAGAGATTGTGAGTGGTAATACTTACCACAGAGTAAGAATGTATTAGAATAGAATAGAAATATTTTTTATTCAAATAAACTTTTACAAGTGCTTTTGAATAGTCGATGAATCTACCACTGGTTCGGAATGCCTTTCCTGCCGAGAAGAACCAGCAAGAAACTCGGTGGTTGCTCTTTTCAAAACAAATTTACAATACAGTAAATACTATGCTATATATGCAGTGTTTCCACAATGAGGGAAGTTCCAAAAATGCATACCGACTAACTTCTATCTTAATATGGGCAGACATAAAGTAGCCCAATTCCCGCCGGTGACACCCGTTCACGAGCATGACGCATGACCCAGCCATTGCTTCGCTCAACCATATTACTTAGGCTGAGATGTATAGATCGTACTCTGACTCTGCTCAAGACTCGAGATAGAGTTAAAATGAGACAAAAATATGTCCTGAAATAAATCTTTCTCGCTTTAAGTCAGTCTTGAATCTGAGCTGATTGAGAGTGCCATCTATAGAATATCTCACCCTTAATTCTAAGTCCCAAAGAAACAGTGGGTTCAGTTAAGTCTTGTCTTTTCATGTGTATGGTTCATCGCATTGTAGGATTTTCTTCTTCATCATCTCAAACCCATCTCCAACCCACTACAGCTGACTCCAGATCTCCTCTCGAATTAGAAAGGCTTAGGCCTTAGTCACTACGCTAGCTAAGATGACTTGACTACGCGTTTTTGGAACTTCCCCTCATTGTGGAAATATTATATTCTATTCTATTCTAACAAAGTTGCATGGGTTAAATCGGCTTGGCATCCGGCTGCCCACAAGATAGTATAAAAAACTTATTACAGTGCATATAATAGCTGCATAATAATATTGTAAAATGATTATATTTTAGAAAACAGCAACTGCTGAATTTCTTGCCGGCTCTTCTCAGCAGAATCAGCTTTCCGAACCAGTGCAAGTGGTAGAGTCATGACGTGTCATAAGAGCCACAGGTTGGCCTACGTGAAATAAATAATTTTGAATTTTTAAGCGTGGATTGGCAGACTTCTATCACATTTGAGACCATAATAATAATAATTATTATTAATAATAATAATACTAAATAACATAATTCATCTGGTGACAGAAGGGCTGGCTCATTGTTTGCGCGAAGGATTAGCCTGGCTGTCCAACGCGGAAATGCAACCAGTATTCTTGGCACCATTTCACGCGGGCATTATTTGTATAGTAATTACATTAGTTTAGATATAAGTTTTATTATTATAATTAATTATTAGTACCTAATTATTTTTGTTGACGTCCGCACGTTTTCGCAAAGAGGTTCCTGATCATGGCCGTTCATCTCCTGAATCGGCACAGGAAATTCGTATCGCATATCCTGTGCTTATAATAATATTACGAGAGATCAAAGGCGGTGACTCCGTCTGTACGGCAGCTTCGGTCTTGAATTAAGAACGCGTAGGTATAACACCAAAAAAAACAGATTTCGCGATGAAATAAAACATAGCCGCAACCTCATGTGAGGCGCGACAAAAGAAAGCGTTTTGCGCGGAATAGGAGTGTAGTAAGCGCCAAATACTTTGAAACTCGTAAAATATTCATTTTCTTTTCAATATACTAGGCTACTTTCTTGATAATATCAATCGGAATTTAATGTAAAAATTTTGGCTCTGTAATATGCAACACATTGAAAATAAATGAATATTGGTTAAAAATTAGACCTAACTTCGCGATTTTTTATTATCGAACAAATTAAATCATTTTATGTTTTTGCCCAAGCACGTCCCTTGGCAGTATGATGTAATTTTTGCGTGTTTTTTTTCGGATAGTTGAAACTTGATCTACTACTGTAGAAATCAAATCTGTTTACTGTTAACGAACGCACACCCACTCTTAAGAAAGCTCGTCGGCTACGCGCTGCAGTCGCGAAAAGCACTCGTCGAACCACGACGCGCGCCGCTTCCCCGAATCGATATCGTTCCGTACCGTATATGCACGCTTTTATTACACGTAAAACACTTTACGACAGTTTTAAAACTTTTACTACGCCTCACGCACATTATTGCAATGGGCCAGGCGATGCCGTGAACGTGTTCCATGAACGAGTATTCCATTAAACACATTGAACAGCTGTTTTACGGATGCCTCGTGTTGAATACTTGTACTACATTTTGTCGGCTGTATATTTAAAAGTTTGTGTTTAAAATAAAAATGTCGGGCTGATTAAAAGTCGGCAGTTGTCGTAAATAGATTCAGTCGTAAAATAATCTCGCGGTTTGTATCATAAACGTTAGATCACATTGGTGAAATGTGACAAAAAACAGACTATTTTTCATGAGTCTTGAATTTCATCGACCACCAAACTTCTTCTGCATTACTCGTATTCTTTTCCCCTTCCCTTTCTTTCTGAGAAGAGACTGGAGCCCATTTGTGGGTCAGCGATAGCTAGATTATTGGCGTCTTTATTTCAACTTAAAAAACTTGAGAGGTGGCAAGGGACACCCGGATGGAACGTAATTCCTTTAATTCGATTAATTAATTTGGCATTGATGTGTTCGGTATTTTCGCGGTAAAATAATGGGTCTCCGTAGCCTTGTGGCTTCTGCAGTCGCCTAACAGCCAAAGGTCGATGATTCGAATCCCAGCTTGACAGACCGAATTTTCGATTAACATTTTATTTTAAACAATTTCTACATGTGGAACCTTTCCTTAATTTTTTATAATTTATAAGTTATAAAAAATTAGGGAAAAATTCCACATGTAGAAATTATTTAAAATAAAATTGAAAATAGAAAATTCAATCTGTCGAGCTGGGATTCGAACCATCGATTTTTAACTGTTAGGCGACTGCAGAATCCACAAGGCTACGGAGACCCAATATTGTACCGTGAAAATACCGAACACATCAATGCCAAATCACAGATTCACATTCAAAAAAGTGTAGGTTTCAAAAAAGTGTCGATCAGTGTCGAGTGTCGGTTCAATTTTGTCTTAATTTTTTCCGTCTAGCCCCCTTCCGCACCGCGCGATAAGGAACTACGTTCCAAAAAACCTCTAGTTCTAGGTTTAGAATCCGCCTTGTGCCGCTAGAGTCCACTTCTGAGATTGCCCCTCCACTTGAGGGAGATATCCTAACACGGCCTATTTAGTGTGAGGTCATATTCTAACACCTTCGCAGTTACTATCGGTTTTCTGAACTATGTGTCTCGTCCATTATTTATTTATTTCCATTTCACATGTCATTCAGTGCTTGCAACTGAGTAGGTATCTTTTTAGGGTTCCGTACCCAAAGGGTACCAACGGGACCCTATTACTAAGCCTACGCTGTCCGTCCGTCCGTCTGTCAGCGGGTTGTATCTCGTAAACCGTAATAGATAGACAGATGAAATTTTCACATATTATGTATTTCTATTGCCGCTATAACAACAAATAATAAAAATTAAATTAAATTAAAAAAATTAAATAAAATATTTCCATGGGTACATGAAAATATTTTAATTTAAGTTTTTTTTAACGGAACCCTAAAATAGCGAGGCCCGACTCGCACTTGGCCGATTTTTTTTAAGACATATTATGGCTTTTGGTCATCACCAAATCCCATGGCAATCAATGGTCAATGGCATCCCATTGTTAGATATTTCTCCACTGTATAGCACCAGCTCAGTAGGTATATAGGTATATCGTGTAAATTTACAATGTTACGTGTCAATAAGTTATATTCTATAGTCCTTATTTTATATTCTATAGTCTTAGTAGTTATATAGTCCTTGAAAATACTGAAGGATATTTATTTGCATCGAATTCACCTACTCGAAGAATCATTAAAACAATTAAATAGGAAGAACCATATTTCTATTTTCATACAAACCTATTCAATTGAAAACATACCCTTCAGTATTCTCAAGGACTTTCTATAGACGCTGTAGTTCTCTTGAAGAGACTACAGCATTTAAGGCCGTATGCCACTAATTTCCAGTTACAACCTGGTAGTTGCTTGGGTATTTACGACATTTTCAAAATATGTCTAACTAGCTGATGCCCGCGACTTCGTCCGCGTAGATTTAGTTTTTAAAATCCCTCGGGAACTCTTTGATTTTCCGGGATAAAAAGTAGCCTATGTCACTCTCCAGGTATATACCCATGCAAAAAATCACGTCGATCCGTAGCCCTGTTGCGGCGTGATTGAAGGACAAACCAACAAACCAACAAACAAGCACACTTTCGCATTTATAATATTAGTAAGGATTAATTGATGCCCGTGACTTCTGCCACGTGGATTAAGGTTTTTGATTGCCACGGGAACTCTTTAATTTTCCGGGATGAAAATCCCTATGTGTTAATCCTGGGTGTGAGCTATCTCCATTCCAAATTTCAGCCAAATCGGTTCATTTATTGTGGCGTGAAGGAGTACCAAACATCCCAACATCCATCCATTCATCCATCCTCTCAAACTTTCGCATTTATAATAATTATTAGTAGTATTACTAGGATGACTAGTAGGTTGTACAGAAATCATCCAGAACGGGTTGTTCAACTGTGCTGTGGTTAAACTGGTCTAAGGGAGAGGGCAGACTGGTTACTTTTAGCAGCGGCGATCGCGCGTTTTTATGACGCAAAGCGTGCATCGCGTTTCGCGATTTGCGATCGAAAGCCATAAAAACGCGAACGCGTTTGAGTCGCGATTTTCGCGCTGTAGTCGCAAAAGGCCATAATAACGCTAGTCATAAAAACGCCGCGACCGCTTCCGCTAAAAGTAGCCAGTTTGTCCTCTCCCTTACGCACTTAGGTGCGATTCAGAGATGCAGAAATACCTAAGTTTGATCCCCGACGGATCCGCAATTTTTGATATGAAAATTTCAATTTATTTATTTGTCATTGGTCCAACTTGTGGGGGTGTGCCAACACTTTGCTTGCTCTCTAGCACTTTGGTACCCCAACGACCATCACTTTTTCGAGCTATGTTTGTGACTATTTCAACTTCAACAACAAACAACAACAACAAATTGAGTACAGTACTGTAATGTATGTACTGTGTCGGTAACTTTTGTTCTACGGATCAGGATCACCTTATTTCTGATTTGATCTCGCAAGGATACGTCGAGCATATCTCTATCGATCGCCCGCTGAGTAACCCTGACATTATTGTGACATGGAACTAAACTGATCTAATGATGGAGCTGGAATATGACTATCGAACCTCTCTAATAAAACGAAGTAACCCCATCGAGTTTGGACTCGTTTGAATGATCGAAGTGGTCCTAGGTGATATCCAGGGTCATCATCATCATCATCATCATCATTAATCAACCCATCATCGGCTCACTACTGAGCGAGGTCTGCTCTCAGAGAAGGGTTATAGCCCACAGTCCACCACGCAGGCCCAATGCGAATTGGCGGACTTCACACACCTTCGAGAACATTATGGAGAACTCTCAGGTGTGCAGGTTTCCTCACGATGTTTTCCTTCACCGTTAAAGCATGTGACATTTAATTTCTTAAACGCACTTAACTTCGAAAAGTCAGAGGTGCGTACCCGGGATTTTCATAACCCATCATTATTTCAATTTTTGCTGTCATATAAGCAAACCTGGGACAGTTACATATTATGACATGTGATACGGAGTGAATCTAAATCCGCTAATATTTGGAATGCCCTTCCGGCTTCCGTTTTACCAACTGATTATAACTTGGGTACCTTTAAATCAAGAGTGATTAGGCATTTTCTAGGCAAGCGCGCTCCATCTTAGGCTGCATCTTCACTTACCATCAGGTGAGATTGCAGCCAAGCGCTAGTCTATATATTTAAAAAAAATTAAGTGGCACTCAGGGACTGCCGCGGTAAAGCTATTGCATAGCATTTTTTATCAACTTATGCAATTATAATATTTATGCAATATTTTTTTGCATAATAAAAATTATGCAAAAAAATAATTAAAAAACAAACAAACAAGAAAAGCTCAGTCACTACTTCGCGAGTGAGATTCGAACCTGCGACATCATACACCATACGGTAAAGAAAGCAGCCGCTCGCCCACTGCGCCAAACAGAGCTAAATGTGAAACCCTAAAATGTTGAACGCTTACTGAACGACGGTGTTAGGTTTTTTTTCGTTACGGAATTTCTTGATTCGGTCGCCGCGCTCAAACTGTTTGTTCTAGTTCAAAGCCCGCGATAAAAGCTATGCAATAGCTTAAAAAAAATCTTCTGTGCCTGTACTATAATGTATTCAGGTGTCCAGATGCGAGGTGAGACGCTCGTATGAGTAACTAGCCTTAGGGCGACGCGGGCCGGCGCGAAGGTCGAGGCGCGGGCGCGGCCGGCGTGCTCCAGCAGCCAGTAGTCCAGACAGCTCAGTACTGTAACACTCGGTGGCGCGGCGCGTCATGTTCGCACGGACATGGAGTACCAATGCGTGGTCGTGTACACCGTCATCAACATCGCGCCGCCGCGGCCCGCGCAGCCACCTTTGCCCAGCGGCTGCGTCGGCTGGATCAAGAACAAAATCAAAAGGTCAGTTTGTTTAATTTCACACACAAAAAATCGACATGAAACATTATAGAATAGAATAGAAATATTTTTTCTTCAAATAAACTTTTACAAGTGCTTTTGAATCGTCTGGCTCTACCACTGGTTCGGAATGCCTTTCCTGCCGAGAAGAACAAATTTACAATACAGTAAATACTATGCTATATAGGTATGCAGTGTTTCCACAATGAGGAAAGTTCCAAAAATGCATACCGACTAACTTCATTGTATTGTGGAAACTGTTTTGAAAATTGTGGAACTTCCCCTCATTGTGGAAACTCTGCATACATAGCATAATAGCATTTAGAAGCCTCAATAGCCCAACGGTTAAAGGCGCGGACTGAAAACTGAAAGGTCGCAGGTTCGAATCCCACCCGTTGCACTATTGTCGTACCCACTCCTAACACAAGCTTTCCGCTTATTTGGAGGGGAGAGGAGGATATTAGTCATCTTCAATTTGACTGATATTATTAAAAAAAATATCTATTAAGTATTATTGTAAAAGTATTTTGAAAAGAGCAACTGCCGAGTTTCTTGCTGGTTCTTCTCGGCAGGAACGGCATTCCGAACCAGTGGTAGACTCATTGACGATTCAAAAGTACTTGTAAAAGTTTATTTGATTAAAAAAAAATTTCTATTCTATTCTATAAAACTAGCTTTTTCCCGCGGCCTCGCTCACGTTAAGTTCGGTTTTTCCAACCCCCGTTTAACCCTCTTAAGTCCGTTCGCAGAGACTCCGGGTTAGGCTTAACCCAGGAATAAATTTATAATTTTGACAGAAGCTTTATACGGTATCTGTCAAAGCAGCAGCTAACTCTGGGTTAAATGGATAACTCAGCATTTCTGCAAGCGGGCTAGGGGTTGAATTTTCAAAAATCCTTTCTTAGCGGATGCCTACGTTCCGTTCAAAATAGCTATTTGTATGCCAAATTTCAGTTCGATACGTCCATTGGTTTGAGCTGCACGTTGATAGATCAGTCAGTCAGTCACCTTTTCCATTTATATGTTTAAATTATTAAGTATAAATTATACATTACTAGCTGAGCCCGTGACTTCGTCCGCGTGAATTTAATTTTTAAAATCCCTCGGGAACTCTTTGATTTTCTGGGATAAAAAGTAGCCTATGTCACTCTCCAGGTCCTCAACTATACCCATGCAAAAAATCACGTCGATCCGTGGCTCTGTTGCGGCGTGATTGAAGGACAAACCAACAAACACACTTTCGCATTTATATTATTAGTATGATAAAATTTAGAAAATAGTTTTTGCCCGCGACTTCGTCCGCATGAGTTAGGTTACTGTTTGTTCCGGGGTAAAAAGTCACTCTCCCTATCCTCAACCCATATAAAAAATTCATCGCAATCAGTCAACCCGTTCTCAAGATATTATCGAAAAAGGTGCTCCATGCAAAATGTATGAGTTATTTAATTTTCCTCATTTTTTAAATAACTCTTATTGTCTTGTTCCTTCAAACTAGCTAACAAACTCACTTTGGAATTCATGCAATTTTATATATCTATTCTTTTGGTTGTGAATTTGTGATTAATGATTTTTTTCATAAATTTCGTAAAAATCTTTTGTGCTGAAAATTGACACAACATCAAACACGCTATTATTTAAAATAATTTTCAATCTTGAATAAACGATCTGTTTTACTAAATGGCAAGTAGGTACGTGGCAAGTCCAAATATTATGTTGGCTATAATAACAAAAGATATTTTATAAAATTTCTTTAGTGAAGATTCAAATGCGTAACGTTTACTAGTACTACGAATTATGTTATTTAAAATCATTGATGCAGGGGCTGGACCGAATATTACCGCCCGCCCTGATTCCGAAGGAACATTTTGATTAATTTAAACGGATCGGATGCTAGCAAATATTTGCACGAATTAGAATTCCCAGCCCGAAAATTGAATGAAATTCTGATTCATCAAATGTAATTTCGAATAAAGTTATCTCGGCTTAGTTAATTAGCTTTAGATTAAAGTTAAATACAAATAATTTTGGTACGGAATGGTGATTTGATTCCCAGTTGGTTCGTTTTGGGAATTTCATCATCATCATCATGAGCAACCCATTAACGTCTCAGGGAAGGGTATAGGCCATAGTTCACCACGTTGCCACAATGCAAATTGGTAGACTACATACACCTTTGAGAACATTATGGAGAACTCTCAGGTGTGCAGGTTTCCTCACGATGTTTTCCTTCACCGTTGAAGCATGTGATATTTAATTGCTTAAACGCCCTTAACTCCGAAAAGTCAGAGGTGGTTGCCCGGGATCGAACCTGCGACCCCCCGAAAAGGACACCGCAGTCCTAACCACTAGGCTATCACTGCTTCAAGGGAAATAGGGAGTTCGCTAAGTATTTCTAAATTGGCTCAAGTTTAATCTGATCAGAGGCTTCGGCCCGGCTGTGTAACGTCCTACCAGAGAAACCTTCTTACACATATCACATAGCACCCATCTGGTATAGTGTTCCGTTTAAAATCAATAAGGCTTAGCGGTTTTGATAAAATTGCTATCCCGCTTCCATCTTAAGCTAAGATCTAATAATAATTCCATTAACCACACTCCGATTTTGAGTAAAAGCGAGACAGATATATGCCCTTGCACAGATTTATGGTCCAGAAATGAGTCTATTTCTACGAAGTAAAATCAGTGTAATGTAAAGTTTAAGGGAACTATGTGCGATTAAGCAATTGCTTCAACTAGTACAGTTACCTATATCACCTATGTATTCTGTGAATATGTAATATGTCGGGTGATGCGGGTTATTACGTTCCCTCAAACTTTCCCTCCCTTTGCATGGTTGAGCGAAGCAATGGCTGGATCATGCGTCATGCTCGTGAACGGGTGCCACCGGCGGGAAGCCCCACTACTTTATGTCTGCCCATCTTAAGATAGAAGTTAGTCGGTATGCATTTTTGGAACTTCCCTCATTGTGGAAACACTGCATAGTATTTACTACATTGTAAATTTGTTTTGAAAAGAGCAACCGCCGAGTTTCTTGCTGGTTCTTCTCGGCAGGAAAGGCATTCCGAACCAGTGGTAGAGCCAGACGATTCAAAAGCCAAGTGCTTTTGAATCGTCTGGGTCTACCACTGGTAAAAGTTTAAAAAGTTTATTTGAATAAAAAATATTTCTATTCTATTCTAATATGTGCTTCAAGTTTGAAGAAAAACATTGTGAGGAAACCGGCATGCCGGAGAGTTCTCCATGATGTTCTCGATGGTGAATGAAGTATGAATCAGTATTATGTTAAATTACTATGATCGCTCAGATCTGAGATTGCAACTTTAGTTACAGAAGTCAGAACAATGAACATTAGCTATAAACATAAAGGGGAATAAAATATTTACAAACCCTTTTACTTATTTTCTGACTAGCTGATGCCCGCGACTTTGTCCGCGTGGATTTAGTTTTTAAATTCCCTCGGGAACTCCTTGATTTTCCGGGATAAAAAGTAGCCTAGATGTTGACCCGAGTAATAAGCTACCACGGTATAAAATTTTGTAGAAATCTGTGCGGTAGTTTTTACGTGAAGGAAGGACAAACAAACAGACAAAAATTAAATAAAAATCTGTTTTGGGCTCTTTATCGATAGTAAAGCATCCCCCAATTAAAATTTTCAAAATATATTAAATGTACAGAAATCTTCCAGTTACAGTTTTATTATATGTATAGATTCAGTGATTTAGACTAGAGTATTCTAGGGAAATTGCCGTGTGACCTCATTCTGTCAGTAGAGTTCAGTCTACCTACCAGTCTACCAGTATTTGAGGATAGACATTATAACCTTTATAATATTGACGTGAGCGATTATCGTCTGTTTGATTACAGCAAGCACTAAGGGCCAGGCACAAATGTAAAGGATTTCCGCGCGTGTATTTCCACTTACAAAATTCCGCCACAATATATTCTTTTTATTCCGCCGCGCAGTAATAGAATAGAATAGAATAGAATAGAAATGTTTTTATTCAAATAAACTTTTACAAGTACTTTTGAATCGTCAATGAGTCTACCACTGGTTCGGAATGCCGTTCCTGCCGAGAAGAACCAGCAAGAAACTCGACAGTTGCTCTTTTCAAAATACTTTTACAATATACTTAATAGATATTATTCTATGTATGCAGAGTTTCCACAATGAGGGGAAGTTCCACAAAAGCATACGTAATTATTTCTAATTATAATTAAACACATGTTAAGACGGGCAGACAGAAAGTAGCCCCATTGCCGCTGGTGGCACCCGTTCACGAGCATGACGCATGACCCAGCCATTGCTTCGCTCAACCATATTCGAGGGAATGTAATATTACATCATATCCATCAAAACAATCATATCCAAGTTACAATGCACCGGAGTGGACGAAATGTCGAATAGAATTTCCGACATGCTTTTCAGACCGCAGAAAACTCAGAGATTTATACCTGGGCCTAAACAAAGACTGGGTAAAAGCTTTCTGAAGCACCGAAACCTTGGAGTACATCTAATATTGACACAGCGTGAGTCCTTGGCTATTCAAAGCAATTTCAAGTAAACATAATAATATTATTTAGACTTGCGATGAAAATAAACACGCTCCTGGGCCTTACGCAGAAAGTTTTATTCATTATTTAGTTTGGATTAGTCTAGTAATGCCCGCGACTGCGTCCGCGTGAATCAAGGTTTTTTGATTTTCGCGGGAACACTTTAACTTTCCGGGATTAAGGGAATGTTTTTTTCAAAAGACTAGAAAAATATGAGTGATGATATAAGTAAAGTTGATATGGATAACATTGCAATCGTCATTTAGCTTCTGTAATAGAGTCGAGAGAACGATGGAAAATGTTGTTGTTGCGAAAGTTTGTATATATGTGTGTGTATGTTTGTTACTCTTTCACGCAAAAACTACTAAACGGATTCGGTTTAGTTATCGGAATTTAGAATTTAGAATTTAAAATTTAGAATTTAGAATATTATATCCTGGATTAACGTATAGAATTACATTTTATTCCGGAAAATTAAAGTTTTCCTGCGGGAATCAAAAAACCTTAATCTAGGCAGAAAAAGTCGCGGGCATCATCTAGTATTTCATAATAAGTCTATTCTAGGATTAAGAAGAAAAGGATTGAATACCACTATAGCTTTCCAAACCAGTCTTTTTAAGAGTTTTCAAACGTCAGACGAATAAATACAGAAAGTTTAAATAAAAGCCGCTTAGCGTAATAAACTAACGTTCAAATTAAGTTTTAGTAGCGGTCTTTCTAGAACAAATTTCAACTTAAAAAGTTATTAAAAATATGTAACCAAGTAGCTTTTAATTTATCCTAGCGGATGACTGCTTTCCAAATTCCTAACGCTTTTTGAGAGAGTTTTTATGAGTTAGGCAAAGCAATTTAGTAACATACTTACCGTAAAATCTTCTTAGTAGTATTTTTTACAAAATCCAATTATATTATTCAACGAAAAGCGGGCTTCTAGAACAAACTTCAAAGTAAAATATTTAACAAAGTAGCATAGATTTAGTAAGGTACCGTCGGCGTACTAGTACATTGCGCCAATTCATAGTACGCGTACGCCTGAACTACACAGTAGTACATAGTACGCCACATAGTCTCGTAAAAACCAATGTTTGACGTTTTCAAACAAACTATGAAGTACGGCCTAGTGGTTAGGACTGCGGTCTCCTATTGGGGGGGTCGCAGGTTCGATCCCGGGAACGCACCTCTGACTTTTCGGCGTCAAGTGCGCTTAAGCAATTAAATATCACTTGCTTCAACGGTGAAGGAAAACATCGTGAGGGAACCTGCACACCTGAGAGTTCTTCATAATTTTCTTTAAGGTGTGTGTAGTCCGCCAATTCGCATTGGGCCAGTGTGGTGGACTATGGCCTATAACCCTTCCCTGAGAGGAGACCTGTGTGGTTATGCCGAGTTTTAATTCGTTTGACCGTAATAGTTAACTATGACATTAGCATCAAAGTAAAATGAACCATAATGGTCTCGATTTAAAGTCACAAATTCAATACAGACGATTTTAATTTGGAGCGTTTTCGTTACGTAAATGTTTATGAATACATACACGAAATTGAGCTCTAACTCAATACAGTTATGGTTTATTTTACTTTGATGGTAATGTCATAGTTTACTATTCATAGTTAACTATCCAATCTTGTACTAACCCTAGCTGAGCTCAGTAGTGAGCCGTTGATCGGTTTCTGATGATGATGATGATGGAATTACGTTACCGCATTCATGGAGCTATTGTTTGTAGGAAATACGGTATCTAGTAGCGACTAAGCTACCAATCCTAATCTGTGCCAAGTACCTATATTTATTCTAACGGTTTAATCACACTAAAGAATTACCTACTTAAAACGTCCGTTTTAATTCTACAAAAAGTTTTCTGACAGTGCTTATAATAATAAGTATATACCTATTTAAGACGAAGTTCTTTAATGAAAAGCAGTTGTCCTTTGTTAAGCGCCCACATAAAATACATTAATCTTTCTCCTATTATAATACTTTATATAATATTTAGCCTTGGGTTCCTTTTACCCTACTGTGATGAAGATTTATGTTTTCAAATGACTCTTGATCTCAGAATATTTTCTTAAGATACAAGATTAATAGTGCTAATTCTGCTGTAAACAGACTCTATAAAGAAGATTTCATTTCCTTTCTTAAATACTTACATAATTCTATTTAGACTAGAAGTTAACTAAAAGCAAGATTTTTCAAAAATTAAATACTAAATATAATTAATCATCCAAATCACAAGAGAAAGTTATTTCTTTTAATCTTTATTTATTGTAAATGGCTTGTATATAAAGTATATGACTTGTTTATTTATTTATTTATTTATTTATTTATTTATTTATTTAATAGATATGCCAGCCATGCTATGTATATAAAGTATATGACTTGTTTATTTATTTATTTATTTAATAGATATGCCAGCGATAAATTGCAATATACACTTTAAATAATACAATGTGCTTAATAAATTCTAATGCTGTTACAAATTACCAATTATAGGCATATTCAACATTACCAGGGTAACTCCGATCAAAATTTTAAATAATGAATAAATATTAACAATGTCATAGCTAGTAAGATACAGTTATTAAATATTTACAATTTACAATTACAAACCGATCAAAATTTTAAATAATTAATAAATATTAACAATGTCATAGCTAGTAAGATACAGTTATTAAATATTTACAATTTACAATTACAAACCGATCAAAATTTTAAATAATTAATAAATATTAACAATGTCATAGCTAGCAAGATACAGTTATTAAATATTTACAATGTCAAAGCTAAGGAATAGATATTATTAATTTGAATTAGATGATAATTACATAAATTATTCATGCTGACTTGTAACACTTGTACTTGTAACAAATTATTATACTTTCAAAACAAGAGTTAATACCAACTACCTAATATTAATTTATACCTAATACCGATGGTCGCTAACTATGGGCCTCATAAGTAGGCTCAGGACCGCTCAGCGGGCGATGGAGAGAGCTATGCTCGGAGTGTCCCTGCGGGATCGAATCAGGAATGAGGAGATCCGTAGGAGAACCAGAGTCACCGACATAGCTCAGCGAGTCGCGATACTGAAGTGGAAATGGGCGGGGCACATAGTTCGAAGAGCTGATGGTCGTTGGGGTCCCAAGGTGCTGGAGTGGCGACCCCGCACCGGGAAGCGCAGTGTTGGCAGACCCCCCACCAGATGGACCGACGACATCAAACGAGTCGCAGGGAGCCGCTGGATTCAGGCGACGCAAGACCGAGGTCTGTGGAAGTCCATGCAAGAGACCTTTGTCCAGCTAGTGGACGTCTATCGGTTGATAAAGAAGAAGAAGAAGAATACCGATCTTACTCCACTAAAAGAAGGGCAAAATCTAGTATGTAGGTATAATAATAATAATCTAATGAATATTCGATAAATAAGTGTGTTATACACTTACTCACAAGGTTGAACAAGTATATTATAGTTAACATCTTTTTCTGCCAGCTAGATTATTAATTCATTAGGTACGCAGTCCAGAAGCTCTCTCGGTATCTCGAAATGAAATAAACAGAATTTAACGAACTATTACTGTGAGATACAGCGGAATATTTCAAACCATTCGATGATGGATATATTATCATAACATACTCAATCTTCGATAGATTTTTAAGGTACTTCCACATGTATCTGGCCCGGTTTTAGCATGATTTATTTCAGACACGGGCACGCCTGTGCAATCTATACAAATAAATAAATTGAAGTTTATTATGTCTGGGAATTAAGAAATAGATACCTGGCTTTTATTAAACTCATAATGATTAATATTGAAACGATAGTATTCAAACACTTTTGATTTTCGGGATACCTACACTCCACAGGGCGTAACTACTTTTTATCACGGGAATATTTAGAGAGCCTGTGAATAAAACTAAACATTTGATATACTTATAGAAGAGGAATCGAAACGATTAAATAGATTTTACGTTTTAACTACATAGTTTTTATCACAGAAAATCATTAGTATATTTTTAGTATATATAGATTTTTCGCATGTGTACAAAAAATTCAAAAAAATTCCCGTCCCGTCCCGCCCGTCTTAACATGAATGGAATTGTGGTACCTACGCTTTTTTTGGAACTTCACCTCATTGTGGAAATATTATATTCTATTCTATTCTAACAAAGTTGCATGGGTTAAATCGGCATGGCATCCGGCTGCCCACAAGATAGTATAAAAAACTTATTCAAATTAAAATTCAAAATTATTTATTTCACGAAGGCCAACCTGTGGCTCTTATGACAAGTCATGACTCTACCACCGGTTCGGAAAGCGGGTTCTGCTGAGAAGAGCCGGCAAGAAACTCAGCAGTTGCTCTTTTCGTCGCACCGGGAAGCACAGAGTTGGCAGACCCCCACTAGATGGACCGATGACATCAAATGAGTCGCAAGGAGCCGCTGGATACAGCCGGACCGAGACCGAGGCCTGTGGAAGTCCATGCAAGAAACCTTTGCCCAGCAGTGGCCGTCTATCGTTTGCTAAAGAAAAGAAGAAGATCATAAAAACTTTAGATGTGTGTTTGGTGTTTGGTTGAATTTGGTTGTGTTTGGTTGACTTTGGTTGTGTTTGGTTGTCACGAAGCCGTATAGTTCTTGCAATTCACGAGGGCGACTGGCTTATGGTTGTGTGTGTGTCGTATCTGTATAAGTGTGAGCGAGCGCAATGCTCGCGCCTGCCCGCTCCCACCTAAGCTTTGACAGGCACGCACACTTATGCAATGTGCATGTACACGAAGTAACCACTAGTAAAGCTCACTCGCCTTCGTGAATTGCAAAAACTGTATCGATTTTTTCCGATAAAGTGTGTGAGCACCCTAACGTTGTTTATTGTTACAGAGCGGTAGCAGTGTACCTCCAATCTCTAAAGCTGGCACCGAGCAGCGGTGTCATACACGGAAACTTGGCATGCCGCTACTACAAACAAGGTCTCATAGACCTCGCCATTGACACCTACAGACAAGCTATCGAACTCCAACCCAACTTCCCAGATGCGTATTGCAATCTTGCCAACGCTCTCAAAGAGAAAGGTTACATTATTATCATCTTTATTTACTTTTACTCATATTCTTTACATTTTTAAATATTTCATTATAAAACAAAAATAAAAAAAATATTTAAAAATATAAAAAATAGCGGTCCACCGGTCTCGGGAACAGGGTCCAAGCAACCGGCGGTCAGGGCCCCAGAGAGAGGAACCTCCTGACGATGCGAGCCGTGTCCAGGAGTACAGCCTTCTGGATCTGGCCCTTGACCCAGCTACCCAACGAGAGCCTCGAAAGATGTTGGTCGAGGCTCTTGGCTATAAGACCATTAGCGGTTATCACTATCGGTACAATGATTGCTGAGTCTACATTCCACATGGCGACAACCTCGTGCGCTAAGTCGAGATACTTGGTGAGTTTCTCTTTCTCGGCTTTCACGAGGTTTTCGTCATGCGGGACAGCAACATCAACAATCATTGCACGGCGCTCTGATCGATCTATCACCACTATGTCAGGCTTATTGGCTACAATAGTCCTGTCTGTAATGATAGATCGATCCCAGTACAGTGTGATATGACCATTTTCAAGAACTGGGTCGGGCACATACTTGTAGTACGGTACCTCCGATTCCACAAGATTGTATTTCAAGGCAAGTTGCTGGTGGATAATCCTGGCCACTTGGTTATGTCTGTGTAAGTATTCGCCGTTAGCTAGATGAGAACAACCAGAAACAATGTGACGGATAGTTTCTCCAGGACGGCGACATGCCCGACATATGTCTACCGTTCCATCCTTCACTATGTATTTTCTGTAATTGTTCGTCATCATGACCTCGTCCATAATTGCACACACAAACCCTTCGGTTTCCCCAAAGAGGTCACCAAAGCGCAGCCAGGCCACGGACGCTTCAAAGTCAACATCAGGCCCGTGGAGGGCCCGATAAAAGCGTCCGTGAAGCTCCTTACCTTGCCATACAACCCTGCGGTCATTGGTACTGAGCACCACAGGTATGCGCCAGTTCTCTTTAGCCAAGGAGAGCGGCGTCAGACCCCTGTCCACTGCGACCACATCGCGGTGCATCTCCGTCTCGGCGTGGAGAAAGTACTCCCTGAGACTGCACACCTCGCGGTTGTGGAGGGTTTTGGCATTCAAAAGGCCTCTTCCCCCACACTTCCGCGGGATGTACAGCCTCATCACAGAGGAGCGCGGGTGATGCATCCGATATGCGGTCAGCAGCGCACGAACTTGTCTGTCCAGGGCGTCAAGCTCAGTCTGAGTCCACCTGAGTATGCCGAAGGAATACATCAAGACCGGCATGACCCAACCGTTGAAGGCGCGCACCTTATTGCCGCCCGACAAAAGGCTTTTCAGCACTTTCTTCAGACGGCCAAGGAAACGCTCCCTCACCGACTGCCTCATGTCGGCCTCTCTGATACCTAACGCCTCCGCCATGCCCAGGTATTTGTAGGTTTCAGTTGGGGAGAGCGATCTGAGGTATATGGAATCCGAGAGCTCAACACCCTCAGATTCCACAATCCTCCCTCGCTTTACATGCATGACCGCACATTTGTCCACACCAAATTCCATCCTAATGGAATCACTAAAGGCTTTAGTTACCTTCAGTAACTCTAGTAGATGTGATTTGTTGGGGGCAATGAGTTTTAGGTCATCCATGTAAAGGAGGTGTGATATAACCTGACCACCTCTCCTCAACCGGTAACCTAGCCCTGAATTCTCCAAGAGAGTACTCAGAGGATTCAGAGCCAGGCAAAACCACAAAGGACTGAGGCTATCGCCCTGGAATATGCCTCGCTCAATCCTTATAGGCTCCGCGCTCCCCAGGGTCCGGCGACACCCTGGATAGTGAAGGACTGTCCTCCACTGCCCCATACACGTCTGTAGGAAGGCGCGTAGTACTGTGTTTACTTTGTACAGTTCCAGCACCTTCATGAGCCATGTATGGGGCACAGAGTCGTAGGCCTTCTTATAGTCTATCCAACATGTCGACAGATCCTTTCGGGAGCGCCGAACCTGTTGACAAATGGCCATATCAATGAGGAGAAGCTCCTTAGTACCACGGGAGCCATTCCTACATCCGTTCTGAGAATTAGACATGATGGATTTTGTATCGATGTGATCGTTAATTTTCGTTCTCAGAATGGATGTAAGAAGTTTATACAATGTTGGTAGGCACGTAATCGGCCTATAATTTTTGGGCTCCGTGGTACTACCTGATTTATGGAGCAGGAGGGTAATACCTGTTGTCAGAAACTGGGGTAGCGACTCTGACTCTAGAGATGATTGGAATTGGGATGCCAAACGAGCGTGCGAGCTGCGTAGCCACTTTATCCAAAAGTTGTGCAGCCCGTCCGGCCCAGGGGATTTCCAATTGGGCAGGTGACGGGCTGCAGTGGCCACGTCTTCAGGGGTTATAGTAACTAGGTCCATTTCTGGAATTTGATCGCACGTTCTTTCTACATCCCACGTCCAATCACCCTCAGTGTGAGCGACAGGCGCCGACCAGATGTTGCGCCAGAATGATGTCATGGCTTCATCATCCGGTAGGCGCGCATCGGTGACACCTTGGTCAGGGTGTTCCCAACCTCGGTATACCCGCCTTTGATCGCTTTGGAAAGTGCGATTCAGGGTATATCTCTCGACCCGGCACTTGTATCTGCGAATACGGCTAGCCCATGCCGAGACCTTCTGTTTCAGGAAGTCAATGCGCTCAGTGACGCGCGCCATATAATCTTGAGGGCTGATATCAGTCCCCAAGAAAGCGCGCCTCACAAAGCGCATGACTCTAGGGCGAGTGTTGCCCTCCCTGAAGCAGAGTAGTTTGCCAATGAGTGCCCTAGCCCCATCAATACGACGTTCGATCCTGCACTGCCAGGCTGGTGCGGTAGGCTTCGGTCGTGTTGCTGTATCATTATTAATTAACTTTACATTAGCAACACGACATGCCGCAACAGCCGCGCAGTACAGAATCGAATGTGTGTCGGAAAGGTCTTCGCTGCTGTCAAAATAACTCGGCAGCAGTGAATCCAGGGCACCCATTAGCGCTTTGTTCTTATTTTTCATGGGCAACCGAGGTAACCGCGGTCTAAACTCGGGTGGTGAAGATCTATATTCCCGAATAGCACTCTCCAAAGCACTCCTCAATTGTTCACTACACTGGGTACTTACATGTGCAGCCCCGCTATCCTGTCCCTCATCAGCCTGAGTGGGCTGCAGCGAAATCGCATGAGCAGTTTGCGATTGTGCTGGAGCTTGCGGTGAGGGGGGGGTAGCGCGGTTACATTGCAGTTCAGAGCGAAGCCGATCAAGCACGGCGTTGTCCAGCATGTGATTACGCTGAATAACCCGCACCTGGTCCGACAGTCGCTGAGCCGACACATTGAGAGCTGGTTCAAGGACCTGAAACAAAGCATGCATCCTAGCACGGTACGCGGTCATGTTGGTTCCACCCTCAGTAGCCCCTAAGTATGCGCGCATGACATTTTCATTAATGGATGTTGTCCACCTCATGCGCGACACACTACCGCCGGAAGCGGGGACCCTATCAGAAGCCGGTGGGCCTCGGGATCCCAAGCAAGTCGGCGGCCGGCCTCTCCCACGACGATGTACTGGTGGTGGCGACGTCGGCGGGGAGAAAAACTCGTCGCTCGAACTCGACGCAACTGCAGCATTGGGCGTGGTCCCGGGTGGCTGCGAGGCGGAACTGAGCGACGAGTCCAGGGGTGGTGTTTGTGCGTTCCGTGCTCTGGATCGTGTCAGCATTCTACATTATTACATTATTAATTCGTCTAATAATTTCTTTTGTATTCTATCCGGCATCTATTGACAGGTTGTGTCAGTTATATTTCGGACTGTTTTGATTTTCTTTATTTGTTCTTTCATGGTTTGTTGTCCTTATTAGTTTTTACTATGGTAAATTTATTGAATTAAATCGAAAATTCTGTTGAAATCCGGTTTATAATATTTATTTCGGCAAAAATGTAACGGTGAAAAAATATGATGTATGCTGACATTCAGGGTTGCCAGGTTATTATTATTATTTCGCTCACTTGCAGCAACACACTTGCACACACAGCACTTTTATTTCGTAAATCCCGATTAAGAAGCGTGTGTCTTATGCCCGGTTCCACTCATCATCATCATCGTCACTGGGTGCCATCTTCAATTTGAAGTTCGGAGGTCAGTTGTGTAAAACTTTTCACTCAAGTGCCATCTTCTTCAATTCAGAGTAACTATGCCCGGTCCACTCCTTTATCTCATCCATCCACTTTCTCCTCTGTCTTCTGGTGCTCTTTTTCCGGGAACCTTGCCCTCCAGGATCAACTTGGGAAATTCGTAAAGGGATCTTATTTGCAGATGCCCGAAAAACGCTACCTCTCTCTGCAAATTTCAAATGCTTGCAACCGTCGACAGCTTTCTTTCTTTAAGACCCATGTTTTACAGTCATGTAAAAAAGTTGACCAGGTATAACACTTGAGAACGCAATATCTTGTAGGATTTTAGGGTGACACTATACTTTCGACATTTTGTAAAAAGTGACCTTCGCCATTCCAAGTCTACATTTAATTTCTTCCAAGTGATCTAAATCTGCTGTGAAGAACCGGCCTAAATATTTAAATTTACAAACTGCTGCGACTTCAGCACCACGAAGCTTTACTTTAGGAGTTGGCATCTGTATTTAGGCATTCACTTTTGGTTTCACTGAGATTCCCCAAATTTTAGGGGACACCTAAGCCCAATTAGGACTTCAACATACCTGTACAAACTAAAATTATTTTATACTTTGTAGTGGTGTTTGAAGTCGGTTTTTAAAATATTTTTTTTAAATAATAAAACACAATGCCATTTTTCTTTTTTAAATATATCAACTAGTCTCGAAAATATAGAGCTTTAAAGTTACCTGTATACAAAGAGAGCGCTATTAAGCTGTGACGTCAAAACTCAAAAGCTCCTTACACTCTTAATAGAAAATTTCGTTCAAGAAAGAGACAGATACAGTCGTAGTAAAACAGCTTATAAATAATTATTATTTGTTTTTTGACCGATTTATTTGCTGTATTTAAAAATGTTATTCGTACATGATACATTTTCGAATAAAAATAATAAATATCATTTTAACAACAGTCAAATACTAATTATTGCCAAAACGAAAATACTTTCGTGCAAAATTTCATAGCTGGTATTTAATTTTGTTTTAAAGGACGGGTGAATGAAGCGGAGGAATGCTACAACCAGGCGCTACACTTGTGCCCGTCGCACGTAGATACGCTCAATAATCTTGGAAATGTTAAAAGGGAACAAGGCAAAATTGAAGAGGCTACTCGATTGTATTTAAAAGCTTTGGAGGTGTTTCCCAACTTTGCCGCGACACATAGCAATTTGGCGTCGCTTCTGCAACAGCAAGGTAAGTTTGTAAGCTATTGCATAGTTTTTATCGCGGGGATTTGAGCGCGGCGACCGAATCAAGAAATTCCGTAACGAAAATAAACCTAACACCCCCCACTCCGACTGGCACAGCGGTGCGGCGTTGAAAGCCGTGCATCGTCTAAACTCTAACGTCGTTTCAGTTCGGCAGACTTCGGCACGGTGTTTGTGTGCTTGCGACTAGAAAATGCCATGCAATAGCTTTACCGCGGCAGTCCCCGAGTGGCACACGTATTTTTTTTAATGTAACGAATAATTATTCTGTAATAAGTAAGTAATCGACATTTTTGCCGACGTTCGAGGACCAACGATGTTTTTCTAACTATTCATAGTTATGTACGTTTTAAGTAATTAAACAGCTATCACTTGCCTTAGCTGTGAAAGAAAATAACGAGAGAAAAAAGAAAAGTTAGAAGAAATTTGCACGGAGTTAATTCTCCAAAATGTTTTCAAAGGTGGTATGAAGTCTGCTAATATGCACATGGAAAGCGTGGTGGAATATGGCCTAAACTATTTTCATTCTGAAAGGAAGGATGCTTTGAGATAACTTGCGGAATCAAACCCTCTACAATTTTATACAGTTGGTTTTGAAAGGTTACCGTTCCAAAGTTTACCGTACGGTTTGAAAGGTTCCATGTTTATGGAACAAAGCAGAACACTAAGACTAAATTAAATAAAAATTCTTAGGTAAATGAGAGTACCTAATATATTTTTGAAAGAATCTTTGATGAGTTTTAATTAGATAATCAAAACAAAATTAACTTAGGATTATTAATTAAGTGGATAACCCCTAAAAGCCGTATAAATAACAAAGATTTACTGTTCTGTTGCTGGCTGACGCATACTTTTCGTGATTCCTATAATTAGCTGCAAATGTGTTTTTAGGGCAAGAAGTACATTCTTCATTCATTATACATTTAATATCTACTAATGTAATATGCATTTGGTAGTGATTCGTTAATAATACGACGTGAACGATACTCTCAATATGATAATGCAATTACGAACTGTTTGGGAATCTCATTAGCGTATGTTAAGTACTCTTGTGAGCTTGCATGATACTATCTGCTAATAAGGTATACGCGCAAGTAAATTAATAGTATTACTCATCCATGCTTCAACGGTGAAGGAAAACATTGTGAGGAAATCTGCACGCCTGTGAGTTCTCATACTGTTCTCAAGGTTGTGTGAAGTCTGCCAAATTGGGCTGACGTGGGGGACTATGGCCTATAACCCTACTCTAAGAAGCGCTAAGTATTGAGCCGTTGTTGATGGGTTGCTGATGATAATGATGATGAAAAGGGTATATACGCAACTAAAATTAATAGTATTACTCATCATCATCTTAACTCATCACTGGCCCGCATTGGAACAGATCTCCTCTCAAATATAGTGATGCGCATTGATTAATTCAATACACTTTTGAGAACATTTTATAAAATTATTAATATGCAGGTTTATTCATGATGTTTTCCTTCACCGTTAAGAAAAAGTGCCTGGGATTGAAACCCAAACCTTCAAAAAAGGCACGAAAAATTCATGAAGAATTAGGCTATCACCGTTCTACAATATATAAGTATTATGTTGATAAGAATTACTAACAGTCTTAAAACAATGTGTATTAATAATTGATTGCAGGTAAACTTGAAGAAGCTTTATTCCACTACAGACAAGCCATAAATATACAACCAAAATTCGCTGACGCTTACAGCAATATGGGAAATACTATGAGAGAAATGCAAGATATAAATGGAGCTCTCTTATGTTTCAAAAAGTCTATAGAAATAAATCCACTGTCCGCAGATGCACATTGTAATCTAGCTAGTATTTATAAAGATCTCGGTAACATATGTGAAGCTATTGAATCATACGAAATGGCACTCAATATAAAACCAGATTTTCCCGACGCGTATTGCAATTTAGCACATTGTTTACAAATAGTCTGTAACTGGGATAATTATGAGGAACGAATGTCTAATATTATTTCAATAGTTGAAAACCAGTTGTCGAATAGTAATGAGTTATGTTCGGTTCATCCACATCATTCCATCCTTTATCCATTGTCAAACAGAGCGAGGAAAGAAATAGCAGCTCGACATGCTAATTTATATCTAGAAAAGGCCATGCAAATGTGCAATATGACTATATTTAAACATACGATGAAACATAAAGGACGTTTGCGTATTGGCTACGTTAGCAGCGATTTTGGTGACCATCCTACTTCGCATCTAATGCAGTCAATTCCAGGGTTACATGATCGAGCAAATGTAGAAATTTTCTGTTATTCTCTGAATCCAGATGATGGAACCACATTCCGGAGTAAAATAGTAAAGGAGTCAGAACATTTTGTTGATTTATCTCATGTAAAGTGTAACTTTAAAGCTGCCAAAATTATAAATAGTGATAATATAAATATATTAATTAACATGAACGGGTATACGAAGGGAGCAAGAAATGAAATATTTGCTATGAAACCTGCACCTATACAAGTTATGTGGCTTGGCTATCCGGGTACAAGTGGCGCTGAATATATGGATTATTTTATAACAGATAAAATTTCAAGTCCTATATCGACTTCACCTGACTTTAGTGAAAAGTTTGCCTTCATGCCACACACTTACTTCATTGGTGATCACAAACAAATGTTTCCACACTTAGAACAGCGATATAATGTAAAAGACGTAAAATCTTTGAGTGAAAATGTTGCTGTTATTAATGCAGCAAAGAATGTTGATATGAATGCTCTTTTTGGGGTGAAATATCTTAATGATGTTATAACCTATGAAAATTCGGAACCAATTAATGTAGCTGTAAGTGAACATACATATAATAATAGACATATATATAAGTAGACATTCCTAGATATGTTTTAGATGCGACAGTAAAATATGAGCAGGAACAGGTATTTATGAACAATAATTTAAAAAATTATCTACTTAAGTAGCTTTTGGTTTTATTGAAAAAATGTTATTATATTACAGGTATATGTGAATAATGTATCAATAGATAATGGCATCTCTATAGATCGTCGTGACAGAAAAGTATATTCGGGTGAAGAAATTTACGATAATGTTATATTAACTTCAAGAAGACAGTATGGTCTCCCGGAAGATGCTATAGTTTTTTGTAATTTTAATCAATTATATAAAATGGATCCAGTGGTGCTAGCAGCGTGGGTAAATATATTGAAAAAAGTGCCAAATAGTGTTCTTTGGCTTTTAACCTTTCCAAGTGCTGGAGAACCAAATCTACAAAAATATTTTCACGAATTAGGTAATAAACTTTATAATTAGTTTTAAAAAAAGTAAAAGCATTAGAGTCAATTAACGCATTAATAAATAATCATAGGAAAAATGACAAATAACTAATAGTTATAAATTATAATGTCTTAGGTCTACCAGATAATCGAATTGTGTTTTCCAAAATTGCCTGCAAAGAAGAACATGTACGAAGAGGTCAACTAGCTGATGTTTGTTTAGATACACCTTTGTGTAATGGACACACCACCACAATGGACATTTTGTGGACCGGCACTCCTGTAGTTACCTTGCCAGGCGAAACGCTAGCCTCAAGGTGATTGTTTGCTGTTTTTAATCTCGTTAGGGCACACCAATACCATTGGATTGGATGCGTTATACTGGCTGAACATGAGGTAATCCTACTGTTTGCTTTAAAAGAAATATTTGTTTTTATATACTCCTTTTTTAGGGTCGCAGCATCGCAACTCACAACATTAAATTGCCCTGAACTAATTGCAACAAGTGTGAAGAATTATGAAGAAATTGCGGTGAAGTTGGGAACTGATTGCCAATAGTAAGAACACTTCAACAGCATGACTATTATATTGAATTGACTTTAATCGTGTCAAGAAATCGATGGCCAAAGTTCCATATTATTTATTGAGCGTTATGAATACGTAATAAGGAAATATACACATAGTTGTATCTTAGCACTGGTACATATTTACTTGATAATAATATATTAGCAGAGCGAAAAGAAAATATATTATAATAATTCCACTATGTTTTATTAAATATGCTACTCACACGGGAAAAAGCCCAGATCTTAAAGCTTGCTCGGGTTTCAACATTAATAATACATTATTATTATAAGCAGAGAAAATTCAGTCGGTTTACGTCTTTATGCAATACAAAATATTCGAATGAGCTAAATATCTATAAAATATGTTTGCATATTTTATTCTACGATATCTAAATTGTATTAAACGGCCATAAGTTCTTTACCACCTAAATAGTAATTATATTTCTAAATAACATGTAGAAACGTGTAGCCTCACGTTTCTACGCATGAATCTGTATGTGTAGTGTTTCAATACACATTTTGTTACCGTTTTCTTCTCTGATTTTAAAACATATTACGTAATTGTAATGTATAATAATATGTAGGTAGAATGAGATGTCTGTCAACTGACAACTTATAATTAAATCATTGTTCAATACATCAGTCTTGAGTTCAACGCCATCAGAGTTTTACTCAAATACCAAAAGTAGTAAAACTCCGATGGCGTTGAACTCAAGACTGATGTATTGAACAATGATTTAATTATAAATTGCCAGTTGACAAACATCTCATTCTACCTACATATTATTATACATTACAGTAATAATATAAATTCATTGGCCATTTTATTATTTAAAATCTCCTCAATTCAATTACGTCTGCGTTGGCAGAGATACGTACATCAAAGGGAATATTCAGTGCGTTTGGACGTAACAAAAAACAGCTGCCGCGTATAATTTACGTTGTGCCTGTCACTCTCAATTCAGAGTTCCACATTTCGGTATTTGATTATCTAATTTAATTTCACATCTTTTTTTTTCTATACACGTAGTTTTTTACAAGCTCAAATCTTGCAAGATAAATTAGACCCACTTTCCGGTTTCTGATCGAGCTGAAAATTTGCATGTATAAATGTGTATATGTAAATCGAATGACAATGCAATATTATTGTGACATGGAGCTGATCTGATGATGGAGACGGAAGATGGCTATCGGAACTCTGTAATAAAACTACGTAACCCCATCGAGTTTGGGCTCGTTTGATTCGTCATAACAAATACTCTGACCCCTAGATGATATTCAGAGTCTAATGATGTAGCTACTAAAAGCTTGCATTTAAAAATATTTTTTTTAATTTACACTTGTTTTTTTGCAACCTGGGCCTATACTTCCAACGCTTAATCTTTGAGTATTATTTCAAAATCTATTGTTTTGAAATGTCATATCTTGTCATTTATTGAAAAGTAAAAATATATTGTCCTTAAACGTAACGAATATTTAAAAACACTTTTCAGATGTTACATCAAAAATTTTCTTGGGATTCCACTGCGCTTTGCTCTTGTGGAGATTAGATTTTTGTTTTTTTTTTCAGTCTCAAATATATTCGTGCCAAAGTGACCAGAGCCCGTTTGACCAGCACTCTATTCGACTGTCAATACTACGCCAATGAATTAGAAAAACTATATGTTAAGATGTGGGATCTTTATGCGAATGGAATGACTCCAGATCATATACAGGCGTTTTGATCAACGCTGAACGAATGAAGAATCGTTCTGAGGTGAATGAATTGGAAAATTTTCACTTATTGATTTTCTAATTTTATTTTAATTTTGTCTCTTTCTCTGCGTCATAATATTGATGACTGTGACTGAAAGGGTTAAATAGTGGAAGTTGTCTTGGGATTTTAATGCAGTAGCGACTAGCGACTCACTGCCGCAGTCAGAGACGCTAACTTGATGAATCTCCTCAGTATAGACATCATAAAGTTCACTCTCTGACCCTAGTTAAACGCTTTGTTATCATTATATACTTTTATTGCACCATAAAAACACAGAAAAATCAAACTTAACGTTTATTTGAATAAAAAATTGTTTTATTCTATTAATTTAATTTATTTTAATGAACGTCTCTGAGTGCGGCATTTAGTACCATTATAATTCTAAAGTTAAACATTATATGACAGTGCCGATTTCACCAACGTCGAGTGACGTATATCTGAGGGATGAATTGGGCGTTCCTAATAGTTTTTGTATTGAAATTATTGTCAAAATATCAAATTCACGCTCAAATAAGACTTATTTTCATCATCATCATCATCATTAGCAACCCATCAACGGCTCACTACTGAGCGCAGGTCTCCTCTCAGAGAAGGGTCATAGACCATAGTCCACCACGCTGGCCCAATGCGAATTGGCGGACTGCACACACCTTCGAGAAGATTATGAAGAACTCTCAGATGTGCAGGTTTCCTCACGATGTTTTCCTTTACCGTTGAAGCAAGTGATATTTAAATGCTTAAAGGCACTTAACTCCGAAAAGTCAGAAGTGCGTACCCGGGATCGAACCTGCGACCCCCAGAGACCACAGTCCTAACCTATCACTGCTTCTTAAGACTTATTTTACATTGGTGAAATCAGTCCTTAATATATTAGGTATGTGTCTTGAACCTTGAGAAACCTGAGACATCCACAAAGTTCTCAAAGGTGAATGAAGTCAGCCAATCCGCATAGTGGACTATGGCTTATCCTTTTAATTCTGGGAGTAACCCAGCATGGGTTTAGGCAAAAGTCCACTACGGAATGCGGTGTCCCTGTATTGAAGTCTGTAGATACCATTTCTATTCAGAATTCTTTACCTATTAGAACTATTTTTGACGTGATAACGTCTTATAAATCGATACTTGTTTATCGATTTATAAGACGTTATCTGCTATATGTGGCTGCACGCACGAAAAAGTGTCACGTTCCGCCTGAGCCTGCGCGTGCAAGCGAGAGCGCGGAACAAGCGATAGAGAGGCACAATCGGTCCAAACGTTGGCTTGTGACTAGAGAAAATTGTAATTTTCATCATGTTTTCAACTAACTACTTCTTTGTATTATACATAATAATGATAATTCAGTGATAATATTTCATTCTATTCATAAAAGTATGCAATTTTTCATCAATGTTTCTAGACGTTATCACGTAAAACTATCGTCCGTAAACCGACTTTACAGACAACCAATTTTTTTTACAGATATCGGAATTTTTATTGTTAAAGAAGAGAACCAAAGGAATTTAGCGAGTTTCTCCGTCCAGAGAAATGGTCAATTGAATCGTCCACTGAAACAAACTCTTAAGTTATTGTGTTTTCTGTAAAATGTGTGTTATGATGTTACGAGAAAATAAAGGTGTAATTTTGATTTAGTTATTTATTACATCTGATGTATATGTCGCAGTAAAATAGTTGAAGCCGTGTTATAGCTATAAACCTAGTTTTATAGCTATATGCCAGAATATAGCTATACGAAAGCGATTCATAGCTATCTTACTAGGAATCCTACTTAATATTATAAATGTGAAAGTGTGGATGTTTGGATGTTTGTTACTCAATCACGCAATAACGGCTGAACGGATTTGGATGAAATTTGGCATGCATGTAGCCTTTGACATGGAAAAGAACATAGGCTACCTTTTATCCCGATTCCTTAAGTAGTTCCCGAGGGAAAATTGAAAATTTTTTACGAGCTAAGCCGCGGGCAGACAGTTTTGAAATTTGGTATGCATGTCACCTATGCTATTGAAAAGGCTATACTTTCTATACCGGTATATACTTTCTATACCGATCTCTCAAATAGTTCCTGTGGTAAGATTAAAAATTGTTAACGAGCGATGCGAACCAGTAATTCATTTTTATATCATTCTAGCTTTATATTTATAGCGGCGCAAGCGATAGCATGGGTGTAAATTTTATTCCATTTTTTATTACTTTCACATTTATCATTTTTTTTTTTGATCCAATTCTGAAGTCCACGCAGACGAAGTCGCGGGCAGAAGCTAGAATATTACAAAGGTGAAAGTTTGTATGTTTGTTACTCAATCATGTCGCAACGATTGAACCGATTTGGCTGACATTATTGTTACAGATAGATTGTAGTCTGGAATAGCACATAGGCTACTTTTCATCCCGGGAAATAAGAGAGTTCCCGCGGGAGTACAAAACCTTAATCCACGCGAACGAAGTCGCGGTTATCAGCTAGTATAGCTATAATACGAACGCGATCTAGTAATATAGCTATCTGACTAGAGTCTAGACTCATCTAGTATTATTGTTATAGAAGTACTATGTTTGCCAAAATCTAAAGTAAGGTTAGGTTGGGGTTCTACATGAACAGTCTGGTGCCCGGCCTCAGGCCAGGCACTTAGGTTCCATTTGGTATTATCAGTTATCATTTATGCGTGCATACTTAACTTAGGTATATTGACCAATTGGAACCTAACTTAAAATTTTGGCAAACAGTACTTGTTAGGCAAGATTCGGTGATCAGGTGCTCGGGAATTGCGTGAGCTGATGATCTGCAAACGCCTGAACAGATCTTCGTAAATTATAGCTAAGATCGATCTCGATCACATCAGCTTTCAAACAGAAAAAATCGCATCAAAACACACCTCATTTTTTATCGGGGCTTGAAAACGAGTAACCAGTTGTGAAAAATTAAAGAAAATGTATACTTCTATAACCATTTTACTAGATTAGTCTAGTCAGCTATATTATTACTAGCTTATACTATTAGCAGCTATATTTATAGCTATATTACTAGATCGCGTTCGTATTATAGCTATATTCCTAGCAAGATAGCTATGAATCGCTTTCATATAGCTATATTCCGGCATATAGCTATAAAACTAGGTTTATAGCTATAACACGGCTTCAACTATCTTACTGCGACATATACACGCCATGGCTGTTAAACTGCATTTCAACTGAGATTGTTGGCAAATTTTATGTTGGCAACTGCAATCAACAATTAGTTGTTGATCGCAGGTTGGCAACTATTTGCAGTTCTTCAAAAAGTCGCCAAAAGATGTTGCCAAAACAAGAGCTGGCATTTCCGTGTGACAAAAATAGGTACCTACGTTACTTTCAAAACTTGAATGAAGGTGTTCCAGTAGACACGCTGCGAAGCGTGTACCCAGTAGTTGTGTTGACTTAACGTTGCAGCAAGCTTATTCGTCGGTAAAAGTTCACTGCTGCACAGGGCATGATCTTGTGCCGCTAGTAAGCAACGGTTACTAACGACTTTTTTTGAGATACCTACTGGAGGGTTTTCCATGACTGCGTTGCCCGGTGCGGGATCGCCATTCAAGCACCTTGGAACCCCAACATCTATCGGTTATAGTTTTGTGCTCCTCCCACTGTGTCTTCAATTCTACGACTGTATGTCTGTAGTACTATATGTATAAGCATGATGACCGATTTCAAAAACATTTTGGATGATGTTCGGAAGTATCTCTTCTTCTTCGTCTTTGTCAACCGATAGACGTCCACTGCTGGACATTGGTCTCTTGCATGGACTTTCACAGGCCTTGGTTTTGCGCTACCTGAATCCAGCGGCTTCCTGCGACTCGTTAGAAGTCATCGGTCCACGTAATGGGGGGTCTGCCAACACTGCGCTTCCCGGTGCAGGGTTGCCACTCCAGCACCTTGGAACCCCAATGACCGTCAGCTCTTCGAACTATGTGCTCCGCCCATTTCCACTTAAGTTTCGCGACTCGCTGAGCTATGTCGGTGACTTTGGTTCTCCTACGGATCTCCTCATTTCTGATTTGATCTCGCAGGGATATACCGAACATAGCTCTCTCCATCGCTCGCTGAGTGACCCTGAGCCTTCATCTTCTTCTTCTTCTTCTTCTTCTTTATCAACCTATAGACGTCCACTGCTGGACAAAGGTCTCCTGCATGGACTTCCACAGGCTTCGGTCTTGCGCCGCTTGAATCCAGCGGCTCCCTGCGACTCGTTTGATGTCGTCGGTCCACCTGGTGGGGGGTCTGCCAACACTGTGTTTACCGGTGCGGGGTCGCCACTCCAACACCTTGGGACCCCAACGACCATCAGTTCTTCGAACTATGTGCCCCGCCCATTTCCACTTCAGTTCTAATTGTGTTCAAGATACAGATATCAAAACAGAAGCTAAATTTTTTTTTGTCTGTTTGTCTGTCTGTTTGTTTGTCCTTCTTTCACGTAAAAACTACCGCACAAATTTCTACAAAATTTTATACCGTGGTAGCTTATTACTCGGGCCAACATCTAGGCTACTTTTTATCCCGGAAAATCAAGGAGTTCCCAAGGGACTTTAAAAACTAAATCCACGCGGACAAAGTCGCGGGCATCAGCTAGTAAATACATAAAGAATGAAATTGTAACAAGTTCAATTAGTAAAATACTAAATTAGAACGTCTAGCCACAGGTTATTACGTGTGTTACTGCGTACGCACGTCTGGCACCGGGCAAAGCGCGTCATTTGTGCGGTTTACCGAGAAATTTTCAGCGATTTGTTTACCAGTTAATTCAGCTAAATATGAAAAATAGATTTGATAATTATATAACGTTTGATACGTTGCACACGGAGATTAAGCGAGGACTAGAAATCATGGTTGAGACCTCTCACCTATGGGATGCACAGCGCTCAACACTGCATTCAGGTAGTTCGTCAATATTAAAAGCCTCAATAGCCCAAGGGTTAAAGGTGCGGACTGAAAACTGAAAGGTCGCAGGTTCGAATCCCACCCGTTGCACTATTGTCGTACCCACTCCTAACACAAGCTTTCCGCTTATTTGGAGGGGAGAGGAGGATATGAGTCAACTTCAATTTGACTAATATTCTTAAAAAAAAATATCCGGTAAGTAGTGATGATGCGAAAGTACACTCAAGTAAGAACGTATTATAAGAAAAAAACAATTATTTACTTGAAAATTGAGTTTATTTTTCTTTTATATTTTACATAATTATAATAAATAATATTTAATTACATAAATGATTATTATTAGTGTTGCTAATTAAAATAACAAATATTTTGAGAAGTACCTACTTTTTCTTTCATTTTTGATAAAATTACTGATTTATATTTACTGTATTTATTAAAGGTAAGTCTATACTTTTTATTTAAAAATCATTTGCCAAATCAAATGATTCAAATTGCACCTACGTACAATATGGAAATACACAATTAATAGGGGTACTTATATTGGTTAACTACGATTATATTTCAAGGCGTATAAAAGTTCAAAGGCTTCCTGAGGTTTTTACTGTAGCTCAGCTAATTTTTATACTAGCAGTATGTCTACATCGAACGGTATTTAAATTTTCCAACATTTCTTAATAAATACTTAATTGAGAACCTTTGTCAAGGCAACGTTTAAGTGTTCCTTTAAGTGTTCCGGGCGCTCACCTGAATACCTACCGGTGAACGGATAAACCCGATCGGGTTTTGAATCACCGATACTATATAAAATAGTGTAAATATAAAATGTATAGTTGTTTTAAATAAATAATAAATAATAACGGACAAAGCTTAAGTCTAAGTTCACGAACTTTTCAGTTATATTCTTATTAATTGTATTAGTTAGAATATTACGCTGCTAAACAAAATATTCACGTAATATCACATAGTGTATTGCAGTCTTGATGCCTACAAATCCGTAAATAATCAGTTTGTTTGATAATTATTTTCATTTATATATTGCGTATAATTATAATAGGTTACCTAATTGAACGCAGAGTATAATATCCTAAAATATGATTTGTTTCATAGCAATATTTTTGTAATCTACCTCCTCTTATTCTAAAAATCTAAACTTAAAACTTATTCTCCATAATCGTGTTACGTCATCCACGCTTCTAATATTTGTACAATATTTTTACATACCTTATATAAATACTGTTTTAATTTACACATAATGTAATTAAAAATTGAATCATCTGACCTATCAACAATGTTGAGGTATTTTATTCGTATTTATTTCTGTCTATAGTGTCCTAACTTTCACTAACATCAAGAAATTTAAATCAAAACATTCAAGATGCAGGAGAAAGTATTAAACGGGTATTATACATATACCCCAGAAATAATTGGTGCTCAAAAACTCCTTACCTGGAAAGTTTGCCGGGAGTTTAGAAAATTGGTGATTTTATAGATTTTGACGTGCTCTTTCTGAATTTAATTTTGCCACCTCGTATCTTCGCCGCTTGCGCCGCCATATTGGAAAAATGGCGGCCAAAAACAGTTTTTGACAATAACTTCTTTCCGAATCATTTTACAATGAAAATAGTCATGTAATAAATTAAACTACAGAAAATTTCATACACTTTACGCAGAGACCTTTTTTTTGTAAAACCAATGGTTTCAGCGTACGACGTTTCGTCCAGCGTAAAGATTGTTTACATTATTTTAAGATGATGTTTTAATATGACAACTTGATAAGAATATTTTATTTGTGGATTTTTTTTTTATTTACTTTTATATGAATCACTTGTGTAATTATTTTTATATAAGCCTAGGTCTTGCGATAGGATGTTACCTTAAAATGCCGCTGTTTAACTGTTTTCTAGTTTATATACTGAAATGTAAAGTACCTACTACTGCAATTTGTAAAAATAATATTGTAAAGAGAGAAATTAATGATAAAAGAAAGTCAAAAAGAATTTAATTATATGTTAACACGACAACATTGCTTTCGTTATAATTATAATTAGGTAATATTATAGAAACCAGTACCTATCGTGTTATTTTAATGTGAAAACAATATTAATAATATTATACAACAGCAAAGTAAAAGTTAATTTAAATGTTTCTTTTTTCACAATAACAAAATTAAGGAAATCGTTCGTGCTCGTTAGTGTTAATACTAAGAATAGATTCGCACAATACTTATTATATTCGGAGTGACTAGTTGTACGGGTACTGGACGAATAAATTATATTTATTCGTACAGTTCTTCAATTTTTTTTGAAGGCATTGTGTTCGTTATTTTCGCGGCACTATATCAGGACTCCGTAGCCTAGTGGCTTATGCAGTCGCCTAATAGTTAACAGTCGATGGTTCGAATCCCGGCTCGACAGACTGAATTTTCTATTTTCATTTTTATTTTTATTTTTTTTCTAGTTTCATCTTTATTTTTTAAATTCCACATGTAGAATTTTTTTTTTAAATTAAGAATGAATTGGATGATTAGCTTGTTTTTTATTTGTAATTTTTTTTAAATTAGTTACACTGTAACACGCTGGGAGAACCACCAGACTGTGCAAAAACTAAAGTTAGGTTAGGTTAGGTTAGAACATAAAAGATTCCGGTGCCCGGCCGCAAGCCGGGCACTTAGGTTCTATTGGTTTGAAATGAAAAATTAATTTGGAGGGGTTTCTAAGCTTCCTCTACTCCTTTTCCCTTCTCCCACTATTTTTTTACCTTCACTCCTTCACTAAGCGAATTATGGCAAGACTAAAGGGGGGCCGCTCCCTCCCTCCCCCCTCCCCCCCAAATTCAGGTAGCACGATTCTTATTATTATTCGTCCGACTTCTGTACGAATAAATATAAATTGTTCGTACGGTAACCGTATTAATAATTATAAATTGTTCGTACAGTACCCGTATTAATAGATTCAGCCTATTATATTTTACTATACTTAGTTTAAACTAAGGATAATAAAATCATCCAAAGAATGCATCAGTGCTATTATTCCATTTAAATTCTAGTCAATAGAATGAGGAAAGTAAAGTGTAGACTTCTGGTAAATAAGTAGGTAGTATTCTGAAAATTCTGCTCAAAATTTAAAGAAAGTATTATTTTATTATTTATACAATAGTTCTTGGAGAAATGAAACGGCCAAGCCACATATTTTGAATAAAGTGTAGAGTTTGTGAAGCTAGGGCTTGTAGAGTAAGGCCCGCTTGCAGAAACGTCGGGTTATCCTTTTAACCCAGAGTTAGCTGCTGCTTTGACAGACTTCGTATAAAGCTTCAGTCAAAATTCTCTGCAAGAGGAATCAATCTGCCTTAGAAGCTTGGCTCTACATGAGATCTGATAGCTTTTTGACAGAGCGAGCCATAATATGTATTATGGTCTCGGCAACATTTTACATGAAAATGTTTTTGGTGGGATTGTTATTTCTGAATTTAATTCACATTATTATACACATAGGTATAACAATGATGGCCTTATTAACCATCCCCAAGTAATTTGTGAAAACGTTCAAATTTATTTATTAATCGGCTAATGTTTGCTCAAGGTAAAACTATGTTACCTACATAATATGAAATTACTATCCCTTTTTAAAGTTTAATAATCGTACAGATTCTAATACTGATACTACTGTGGTTAGGTTTTATTTAAAAATAAATAATAATAAATAAAAAAGCCTTTTATTTTTCATCACAATTACTTAGAATAAATACAATAAGGTTACATAAATTAAAAATTAAAATCAAATAGTAAAATTAAAATTTAAAGTTACATTTCTAGTTCCTTGAATTTAATTTTTAGGATATTTTTTGGGATGAGAACCCCTTTCGTGTATAGTCCTCCTTCTGAGGTTTCCAGTTTCCTCTATATAGGTCTTTTTTGAGGCAAGGGCATGGTTAGGTTTTATTACAACATGACATAAGATTTTATATTTTGATGTTTCTGATACATGAAAGGTATTATTTATTTTGTTTACCTAATTAAATAGGTGCATAATAATTTATAGGCATTTATTTTCAGAGGAACTTATATGTTCACTATACCTCTTTCTTATTCTGCATGTTCTCTGTTACACTTATGTAAATTAAATAAAAAAAGTTTTGATTCTAACAAACAATTCAGCCGAAAATCACAATAATTCAATTTTTTTTTTTTGTAATCTGCTGTCAATTTATTCTTATTCACAATGCGTTATTTATATTTTATAATCACTAAGATTATGAATGGATCTAAATGTTTTTCTATTTTGTACATTTAGCATAAGTTAGGTATATATGGCAGGCATTACAGTATTAATTGCCTACAAAATACACCATTTGCAATGTGCATATTGCATAGGAACTTACTTGATGCGTTGTTTGCAGTTCACTTGACCAATGTCTGGAAAATTTTCTTTAGAACAGATGCATTACTTATCGTCTTGTAAAATTAAAGTCTTCATTTTTGTGTACATACATGTTATTCTTTCCATCAGTCTATAATAGTATTAAATATTATTGCAAAGCATTTTCTTTGTTATATTCAAAGTGATCTATTAAGGTGTTTAAGGTTTTCTAATCTAATAACAAACTTTTTGGAGTTTATTGGAGTTTACTCCTTACGAATCGATTTTAGGCGCCCGGTATGAGAAAAATTCGAGGAGTAAAATCTACTTATGAATGACCTCGTTACGTTTTTCACAACGATGCAAATTTCTACCCTAACGTTGAGTAAATAAGGTTGGTTTTCGCTTGAGTTGTCGAATGCCCTTGTTACGTTTTTCACAACGATGCAAATTTCTACCCTAACGTTGAGTAAATAAGGTTGGTTTTCACTTGAGTTGTCGAATGCGAAAGAGCTTTCGCTTCGGGAAGCCGAGCGCGTACCGATCGGGTCCGAGCGGCGCGGCGCCGAATGCATTACGACGTTTTAAGGAGTAAACTCCAGTCGTGCGTCGGAGCTTACACACACACTTTTTTATTATATCTTATCATTTAAAAAAGACGCTTACATAACAATCTGTAAACTATAACATCACTATACAGTTAAAACAATAAAATTATGATGATGTAATTTTGCTGATTTTAAGGCGTATAATACAGTGTATAATAAAGTGTTTATTAAAGTGAACTTGTACGTTAATATTATTTGTGTAATTTGATTGCATTATATCTGTTCGTGTATATAAATGTACGTGTATGTATGTAAATTATTGGATGAAATATTTTATAGTGTAGTTAGGTACTTCGTTATTATTATTAATTACTAGCGACCCGCCCCGGCTTCGCACGGGTAGTAGAGCATATTACGACTATGCTTTGCAAACTCCTTGGAATGTTCCATAAGTTATACCTTGAACAGCATATTGAACAGTACGTAGGCTTATTTAAAATAATTATTATTATCGCTCGGAAGCGCTCGGCTTATATTTATAGCAACCCGCGGAGCGCGTTTGAAATTATTTTGGCGCGGGATCGTTTTTATTTTGCGATAATTTGAGATTCCTAAGATATTCATTTAAATTGTATGGTGTAAAGGACTATCATAATGTGCATGAAATGCGTAAGTTAACTAACGTATTTAAGTTGATCTAAATAGATTTCCAATTACCGCATAGTACGTGACCATTTTTTTAGAAGTTAAAATCGGTACCTTGAGCTATCCATAAAAGATAGTTAAATGCCATCGCGGACTTTTTTGTAAAAAATTATCCCACCATACCACCACCATACTTTATTTTGTTATATCTCAAACATATTAGCCAGCGTTTTCGATGAAAGCTCGCAGGCGGCTTAAATTTTTCCGACATCGTCAACAATTATCGTCATATTTCAACCAATTTACACAAAATCTTAACAAAATATACACTAAAACCTTTGTCATGAATCACCCAAGCTGTTAGTGAAAACCACATTAAAATCCGTTCAGTAGTTTTTGAGTTTATCGCGAACAGACAGACAGACAGACACACAGACAGACGTGGCGGCCGGCGGGGAACTTTATTTTATAAGTAGTGATTGTGGTGATTGGTGATCTGTGAATTTGATGGCATAATATTAGTGTACCAAAAGTGATTCGTCGTTATAAGTATATGTGTTTAATATGTATACTATGTCGTATGAAATGCTAACTCAAATTATAACAGTAATATCTGGGGGCACGGATAATAATATATTTGAATACACATAAATAATGAAATATACCTATTATCATGAAAATTAAAACATAATTATAATAATGTAGATATATTATTATAATTATTATAGAATTAATTATTTTAATTATATATACTTAATGTAGCATTTGTACTCTTTACTCTATTAGAGCTACGACACCCAAATAACGGCGTCAAATTAATTTAATTGGAAAGTTTGGTGTTTTTTTTTATTGTAAACATAATAATTATGAACTACATTATAAAAAATGTATGCCATCATCAGACAGATATTTGTTAATATTCTACATAGTAATGCCTAATGGAGTAATTTCTACAAATACGACTTAAATCCTTCTTTAGCGTAGGATATTAATAAAGCGTAAAATATGATTTTCCTGATATAAAACGAAGTGATATCCTTATAATTTATCACTTAAATATCTTGGCCTCTAACATACTAACTACGTACTGTATTATATTAAAATGTACTTTGCAATTTGGTTTCAGTCAGACATATTTGCACTCGAACATCCAACCAAATAATATTGTTTATTACATAATATTTAAGTTATAAATATAACTATATTATATATATCGGATGACATTTTCCAGCGTCTCGGAAAAAATAGGGTGTGATAAGTAAATGGAATAGAAGCTAATGGCATCGTTACTTTTTTTTTTAGTTTTACTAACTTATTATGATTCTTCTAATATTATATAAAATCTAATATAATAAAATCCTCATGTCGCGGTGTTTGTAACCAAACTCCTCCGAAACGGCTGGACCGATTTTTATGAAATTTTGTGTGCATATCGGGTAGGTCTGAGAATCGGCCAACACCTATTTTTCATATCCCTAAATGATAAGGACCCACCCCTAAATATTTTTGTTGGCGGGACGAAGTTCGCTGGGTCAGCGAACTTAATTTAATTTTAATTTTTAACGAACGTAATTCTATCAATATTGCGAAAAGAACGATGCCATGGGCTTCTACTCCATTAACTTATCACACCATATTTTTTCCGAGACGCTGGAAAATGTCATCCAGTATATAAATAAAATATAATGATTGAATATAACAACAGAATTGTTGACGAAGATAACGGAAAGTGCCATTACATCAGAGTGCACGTTATTCGTTGAGGATATTTTATGAAATATCTAGAATTTATATAGATTTATATAGATTTATATAGATTTATATAGATTTATATAGATTTATATAGATTTATAACGTCGATAAATGCTATTTAAGTATAACTATAATAATAAACAAGTCTCTTAAGGCGAACTAAACGGATCTACCCGCGAAATTCAAATTTAATTTGGTTTTTTCGCAATTTGTAAACTAATACGACAAAGTAGGCTTATGGCATTCTAATTGCGCAAATGGTAGTATCATCTCAGGTTTATATAAAAGTCTTTACTTGAAAGTGTCCAGTTTAAGAAATTAGTCCGAGTATAATTTGTGAGTAACAAATTATACTCGGACTAATTTCTTAAACTGGACACTTTCAAGTAAAGCTTTTTAATAAACCTGTGAAGTTAATACTGCCATATTATGCGCAATTAGAATGCCCTAAGCTTATTTTGACGTATTAGTTTACAAATTGCGAAAAACCAAATTAAATTTGAATTTCGCGGGCAGACCCGTTTAGTTCGCCTTAAGTTGAAGCTTCTATTGTGGTATGTTTTAATCATAGCTTCATTTTAATCGTACGTCGAATCCTAATATCATTTTGGATCATTATTAACTTCGTGTTATATCTTCCTATAAATTAATTTAGTATCAGTAGTTTCACAACAATCCGCTAGCCACACTGCTATTTATAAACCTATTTATGTATCAGTATAAAATATCGATCTATAAAAACAGGTATACTTGCAAGTTTTTCAATAAACAAATAAAAAATTTATACAATGATAATAATATAATGTACAGATAATAATTATTATAAGAATTCCACATTTGTGTAAAAGATGTATGTCCATCATTTAAAATGTAATTCTCTTTTGCTTTCTAGCTTAATATGAACAATATTGTGTAAACCTATTGACACTACAAATTATTATGGATTCTTAATTTATATTTGTCACTACATCAAGCATTTTAAATGACGGACTCTACCCCTTCACGAGTTTTGTAATGCAAATACATTCATTCGAGTATGTAGCAGACATTTTTTATTTCGCATAACCTTGGTGTTTATTCGGCAGTGTGATATGAACCTATACTACAACTGTATGGCGTAATGCGTAATTTATCTTAAGGTGGAAGACACAGTTCTGCCCGCGAAATTCAAATTTAATTTGGTTTTTGGCAATTTGTAAACTAATACGACAAAGTAGGCTTATGGCATTCTAATTGCGACGATGGCAGTATCATCTTCACAGGTTTATGTAAAAATCTTTACTTGAAAGTGTCCAGTTTAAGAAATTAATCAAAATATCGACTTATTTGTGAGTAACTCACGTCCAACTCAGTATTTTGATGAATTTCTTAAACTGGTCACTTTCAAGTAAAGATTTTTATGTAAACCTGTGAAGATGATAATTCTACTCGCGCAATTAGAATGCCATTAGCCTAGTTTGTCGTATTAGTTTACAAAATGGGAAAAACCAAATTAAATTTGAATTTCGCGGGCAGACTCGTATAATCATCCTTAAACTACTAATCCTTATTGAACCCCAGTTATCGTGATATCCAATGCCACCGCCGAAGCTGACGACAGGAGCTCTGCTTTTCAGACCATCGAGGGCCAGTTGTCGAAACAGGGAGTGTTATTCATTACGCTTAGAATTCGAATATAACAATAGAAGTTATCACACATGCGATACAATAATTAACTTTCCTGACCTTTATTCGTTAACTTGAACTCGTGCTCGAATTATCGAAATTGATAAATAATAGATCCATAGTTTTCTTCGCACAGAACAAGTCTTAACGAAACATCTCTGAACACTATATGCAAAGGAGGTTAGCGAATTCCATAGAGTTTCTGACCCAGACGAACTGAACCGTGGGCCTCAAGCCCACGTTCACTGATCAAACTTCTCATTCTAGTAAACCAGTCTAGCAAAAAAGTTCATCAAAGTCTATCAAATAAAGTTGGTATTATCAAGTATTGCTATGTAACAGTTATTTATAATGTGTACTTGTGAATAATTATATTTTTGATCCCCATCTTCTAAAAATATGGGGTTTACACAGAAAAATACTCTGAAAAATATTAATTAAAAATAAATGTTTTCTGAATCTAAACGGTTTTTAAAAATGCTGGGTCAAAACTCGGCAACCTCCTTTGAAACTGTGTCAAGAAGTTAAACTTTTAGATAGCATTTTGCGATAACTGCTAATAAAAAATATAAAATGAACGTTGCTCCCCGCGTCGACAACAATGATTCTAATGCTCAAATTGCGGAGGTTCTACTAGAGCAATGTTCTATTTCAAACTAATTTGGAAAGCCTTGCATGAAATGCGGAACTGTGCAGCGCTAGTATATGTATAGAAAAATGGCTTCAATAGATGCCTACTTGTTAGTGACTACTGCACTTTGCATGGTACCTAATTCTATAGGATTTACTAGTTATCTGTATAACTAATTTTACTACCATCTACTATCACTAAGTGATTATCTTGTTTGAAAACTAATAACTTGAATATTCTGAATATGGAACTAAAGAACTTAATAGTAGGTACTTTCTCGATTTATTTTTGTGTGTTATAAGCATTTATGAGATTAGTACGTTTTTACTTTTAGAAACTGGAGTTGTCATGTTTTGGATGTTACGTAAATAAATTTCAATTAAAATATTTAAACTAGGTTTAAAAATATTTAGATACTACTATTTTAAGATTCGATATTTTTGAGGATGCACCAGTAAATTTTTTATATAGATGTGAGTGTTTTGATGCGAAGTAATTTAAGCTTGATGTATTGCAAAATCACGCATGCATGCTACTGTTAAGGATTAACTTTAATATTTTGATCGACTGAAACAATGCTAAATGCAGTGATCTCTAAAAATGCAACGTGTAAATATAAAAATTGAATTAATTAGTTTTCTAGAATCCGCGGATACTAAGTTTATCAATGATTGAGAATCAATTGCTTTTTTTGTATTTATTTAAAATATTAATTTTACGATACCTACTGCAACACAATTTTTTTGTTATACCGCGGCAGCGAATATCTTTGAATATTTTATCATATAAAGATATGATTATCGAATTTCATAGCCTTATGATTGATATATAATGAGAATTTCATCTAGTTAGACTAATATATACAGATGCGAAGAGTTGAAATTCATACTAAAATAACATGCATATTATTTCCAATGAAAAGCAAAGTAGTCGCTTAAATAAAGACATTTTTTAAATCATTCAAATAATTATGTTACAACATAAAGCTATGAGAGTAAAACAGAATATCTCAATAATATAAAATATGTATCTGAAATGGTTTGCAACTACAATTAAAAATAAAATACCTAGTGACAATAACATTAATATAAAATTTGCAAACAATAAACAATGTTCTAGTCATTTAACAAATTAAAGTCGAACTCTACAAACTTATGAAATATCTAAGCGGAGAGGGTTGAGCATCAGACTTATATAATTAAAACTTTAACAACTTTCCACTTATTTTACCACGTAAATAATAATTTGAAACTAGGTCAGTTTTAGAAAGGAAAATAGTAAATATTATTATCATAAAAATTATCTTTAAGTAATCAGTTAAATTCAAGATTAAGGCCAAATATAGATTTCACAACTTAAGTATTGTTTTCAATAAACTAAAAAATTGTTATTAGTAAAGAGTAATTTTATATATTACAACCTTTTTAGGGTCCCGTAGTAAACAAGGAACCCTTATAGTTTCGCCATGTCCGTCCGTCTGTCTGTCTGTCTGTCCGCGGTTTAGCTCAGAGATTATTGCTACTAGAAATCTGTAATTTGACAAGGGTATAAATATCAATCACGCCGACAAAGTCGTGAAATAAAATTGTGAAAAATAATTTTTTTTAGGGTACCTCCCCTACATGTAAAGTGGGGATGAATTTTTTTTTTCTCGTCTATCCCATAGCGTGGGGTCATCATTCAACATCATTTTTCAATTCAGGGATCCGTTTGTGAAATATGATATTTTAAAGTGCTAAATTTTATTAGAGTCAAGTGTCCCCCCCCTCTGCCAGTTAAATGGTTGTATATAGGATACAAGAAAAATTCACAGCAGTAGTATATATAATGAATTTTAAAGGAAAACTATCACGGCTAAGTAGGGTTCATTAGTTAAGGAGTTATATCTGTTTTTTCTAAGTTAGGTATTACACGTAGTCAAAGTTGCATATTTTGTAGAATATTTATATATTATAGTATATAGTATTTAAACCATGGAACTCAAAATTTATTCAATATTCATAAATAAAACAAAAGCACTATCCTAGGTCAGCAATAATATTTGAGACTTTCAACTACGGAACCCTACACTGCGCGTGGCCCGACACGCACTTGGTCGGTTTTTATTTATTAATTATTATTACTATTACTTGATCAAAAAATTTGCGAAGCAAATAACAAGTATATTTTTTAATTCAATACGATAAATTATGAAACAAATATTATGAAATATAAACAAATATATGAAATCTTTAGTAAAATCACTATTTATGTATTAATTTTAGATATTATACAGAAACAAAATAGGACACATAATTATTTTCGATTTATAATAAAGTATCACAAATGATCACTAACAATCGATAAAAGTTAAAGGAAGATTTAAAAATCTGAGCCTGTAAAAACGGATCTAAATTTTCAAATTCAGTCTATTGTTTTCTACATTAGTCACGAAGAAAACGTTTATTACCTTATTATATTATAGACGTCTACAATTACTCGTATGGTTCAAGTCTTTTATTCATAATATCATTATTTAAGATCTAAACAATCCTAGCGGCCATTACTGCTATACCTACATTCATCTTGAAATTGCTTTTAATGGAAGAAAATCTAGCGTTTTAATCTATTAAAGTCACCAATCCGTTTTAGTATTGCCTTTATAATTCCCGATACAGACGAGCTTCAAATTATTACTAACTTTCAGCGTGTGGAAAAATAAGTGGATGTCAATGCCCTCCATTAATCTTCTTCCAGAAGAACCAGATCATCAGCCACGACGTCAGAAACGTGAAGGTAAATGATCCAATACATTAGATTAAAGCACACGAAGCATACGGGAAACACGATGCGAGAGTACTTGTCGATGTCTGACGGAGTCATTCCCAGGAGCTTGCTTATGTCCTGGAAATGTGATAGGTTCGAATTAGTTAAACCTTCGTTTTGAAATTAAAGTAGGTGGCACTCACACAGACCCTTTCCATAGTATAAATCATGACGATAACATCGACTATTTGAAGCACGAACCAATTTACAAAAAGACCTTCAGGCTTCAACATGCCATAAAAGTAAGTATAATAACTCGGGTCTGTTTCGCGTGAATGTTTCATTAAGTAAAACATTAAAAATTACACTACAGTAAGTATTATCGAATACAACACGCGATGTATTATAATTCGCAGAGCATTACACAAACGCAAGCAAAGTTTTTGCCGCAGAGCAATTTAATGGGTAAAATATAGCCCAATTTGTCTGGGAATTACCTTTCCAGGGTGTAGGATATGCGGAGGTGGACCAGGATTTTCTTCCTCTACGCCTCGGCCGCCGTTTATTGTATTTTCTAATGTTCCGCCTTTCGAATGCACTTTTGGATCGTGAACTTTGAACCGAACCTCCTGAAAATAATTACATACAATTTCTGTAATACTGTGTCAGTTAAATCACTGTCAAGCTGGTGTAACTATGACGTTCTTTTAGCAGCCTTAAGACTTTTAAAGTCTAGTCTTAGTAAGTCTAGTCTTTCTAAGTCTAGTCGGTTAAGTGGATGTTTATGTCTTTGTTGTGTTATCTTAAAATTAGCTAATGTCACGACCCATTAAATAATGAAGTCATTAAATTAAGTATACTTTTAAAATTTATCAAAAGAATAATTGCTTGCCTCTAAAAGATAAATTTTGATTATAGAGTATATTATAGAGTCATGCTGAACATTACATTGGAAAAGATTCTCCTTTCAGTTTTCAGTCCGCACCTTTAACCGTTAGGATATTGAGATTAAATTGAAAAGCAAAAGGCGAAAGCAAAAGTGTTGTAGATAGGATCTTGTAAATGCAAGTACTCTGGAACGCGCCCGTATAAAAGAGGTGAATATTGCTTCATATTCCGGTCTTTTGTGGAAGGCAATCTGAGAATTTTATCTAGAATTTAACTATTTTGCTCAGTGTTCCTGATACAAGCCCCTAAAGTGTGAAAAGCTATTATAAAAGCGTATACTTTCTGCTACATAATCACATCCTTACTAATATCCTTACTAATATTATAAATGCGAAAGTGTGTTTGTTTGTTGGTTTGTCCTTCAATCACGCCGCAACAGGGCTACGGATCGACGTGATTTTTTGCATGGGTATAGTTGAGGACCTGGAGAGTGACATAGGCTATATCTACTTTTTATCCCGGGAAATCAAAGAGTTCCCGAAGGATTTTAAAAACTAAATCCACGCGGACGATGTAGCGGTCATCAGCTAGTCTCAAATAAATTAGATGCAAAAGAGAATAGACGCGTTCTAGGCAAGACCTCTTCCTTGTTTTGTATCAGCTATTAAGCCTCATCCGCACGTTTGGCGTTTGCGGCAAACTCCAAACCACTCCAAACCTCTACAAACGTTTCGAATCGGCCACAAGCCATGCCAAACCTACGCAAGCCATGCCAAACGCTCTATCCGCACGTTTACTTGTGAAGGCTTGCCGAGGTTTGCCAAACGTGCGGATGAGGCTTTAGTGGCACGCAGCGGAATCCTATCTTGCTTAAAGGAACTCACTGAAGGTCTGCCCGGAGGACATCTGCCTAAAGTGCTCATTTTGGAGAGCGTGTGGGTATCTCCAAGTGGGGGGCAATCCATAGGCATCTTTTTCTCGGAAGCTATCTTCTGTATCGCTACAAATCTCTGTTTTCTCATTTGTATTCTTTTAGCCATATATCCGACCGTCGCGTATTCTGTAAAGATAGAAAACTCCATCCATATCAATGTGTTCAGGCCGCGTGTGTTTCTTTATTGTATAATTCGCAGTCTGCTGACCGAAATTTTCGAACATATTCGCTTTGCACATCAGAGAAAAAATTATTAAGATTTTGCTTGCGTGAAGAGATATCGTTTTGCATATATATTTATAATAAATTACCTAGTAAACTGGCGAAGACCATAACGAAGCACGTTCCCAGGTAAACATCAATGGATTTCACGTAAGAAATTTTAGGTAGAGCAGCATTTGTTGATGACATCAGGGTGGTCATAGTCAGTACGGTGGTCACACCCAGAGCGACCCGCGCCGGCGTCGCGTTCCGATTTAACCAAAAAGACACCCACGATATGATCACTATCAGCCCAGAAGGAATATAAATTTGAATTAGATAATATCCCATAGACCGGACAAACTGTATTTCACAGGCCAATCTTGAGTAATTTCCTGCAAAAAGTTTTAGATATCGATAAGAACACTGAAATAGATTAGTCTTGGACCAAAAAGTATGTTTTTCGAATTAAAACTTCTATCGACAATTTAATACTTCTATTAATAACAATCAGTGAGTGAATTTTGATATAAGTAAAATTAGATTTTAAAATGGGGGAAATAATTGTAGTTTCTAGAACACTCAATTCGGTGTCGTCAGTGCAAAAATACGAAAGCAGGACGTGAAAAGAGTCGTGACTGTTTACTGTTCATGTTCAGTGTTTCACGTTAGGTGACGACCGGTCTCGAGTTCCCGTCATCTACTGATCGGTTCCCCCCGCAAGTACCTGTGGTGAGGGAGATCTCCATGGCTCGCTGGCGATGGCCCAGCACCTTGAACTGCGGCAGCGACACCTCGCTGGACACCCCCACAGAGTTGGGCCCCTCGTTCCATTTGTACCGGATGTCCCGCATGGTGTAGCCGACTGTGCGCAGCGGATACATAAATGAAACACCCCAGGCCCATCGCAATGGGTTTTAAGTTTCGAGTCACTATTCGGTCGGGGCAAGAGCGGGGAGTCGCGAGTCCGGGTCGGGTCTCGTCGTGCGGTTGTCGCGGTCGTCGTGAGTGCGAGTCGCGCGCGGGCGGAGGGAGACGGGGTCGGATGCGGAGCGCGGGTGGGCGATGCGGGTTGCGGAACAGCTGAACGGGTACCTGTGCTCAGCGTCACGACGGTGGCGCGCTGCCGGTGCCCGAGCACGCGGAACTGCGGCAGCTGCACCTCGTTGCTCATGCCGACGCTCATGAGTCCGTCCTTCCAGTGGTACCGAATGTCTCGCATAGTGTACCCGACTCCGGAGACATGCCAAACACACAAAACGCTATCACTTACGCTGCGAAGCACCGCGACCCCTCGCGCGGCCGGAGTGGGCGGGCCCGCGGGCACCGCACCGGGGCAGAGCGAGACTTGCCCGAGCCGGGTCGAGCCGAGCCGCACCGGAGCGCTCTCCGTCGTCCGCACTCGACTCGGCTCGGTGCGGATGATAGAAAAATATAAAACTACTTGTTCTACCGATTGGGTGAAAACGCTACAACAACCTCTAATGAATTACTCATAAATATGTAGATCTAAGTTTACGGATATCGAATAAAAATAGTAATACCGTAAAGTATAAAAGCGCATAAATACAACGTGAACATCATGCATGTGCCAGGCGGGCGGTGATGGAAGCGTGCGCGTACTCTGCGGGTGCGGGTGTGCGGACGCGGGTCGGGTGCGGGTCGGGTGCGGGTGCGGATGGGTCGGGCGTGCGGGCCGCGTCCAGCTCGGCGGGGCAGCCCCGCGGCGCCGTACCCCGCCTCCTTCGGCCCGCTCGGCGTCGCAGCGTCGATGTCTCAGTATCATTTCTTTCGCTTATGCTCGTGAGGACAAAGGCTTACTATTGTACTAGTCTGCCTTCTGCGGGTGCTGTATGCGAGAAGGAGACGCCCGATTTATGAGAACACGGAGGTAATCACAGCACGTGTCGACGGTTAAGTTGTACGCTTGTGCTCACAGGTAGCCCTGAGTAGCATCTGTGATACAAGAAAGTGGTCACAACATAATCGGTAAGCCTAGTGATAAGTTTGCATCGTGGTAAGTATCGAATCAATGATTGCTTTAAGTGAACACACATTATTCTTAAATACGATTAATTGTTATTATTTTTCTATCATCTTTAGATATTATCGAGCCTCGCATATCGAGTGTTTGAGTTTCAAAAGATGCGAACATTCATCTTGCTGAGTTCCAGTGCTCAACGCGTAAATAAATATTAAACATTGCACGGTACATAATTATTATACTCGTATGAAGCGTGCTTTTAATATAACTTTTTATGTATAATTTTAACAGCATAAATACATAATGTATAGTCACGACCACATCAGTAAAATATAACAATACCTATAGTGTAATTTCCTTGTACGAATACATAATAATTATTATTATTTTTCTATGAACGTATCATTGTCAAGATACTTACAACTCTCGATTTCTATGTGGCACAGTTGGCGGTCCATGGGGAAATATTGAAGATTCATTGGACACGATGCAGTTATAGTTAATCTGAAAAGTCAGTTAGTACACAATCCATTGTTAGAAACTGTATTCTTAAATGTATTATCAATATAGGTAGGTAGTTATACCTACCTACAGGTAAAGGTAAGTGACCAAATCCTTATCGTTACTAATAATATAATAAATGCTGTTTGTTTGTTGGCTTGTCCTTCAATCACGCAGCTAGGGAGCAAGGGTTCGACGATTTGTATAGGTATAGTTGAGGACCTGCAGAATGACATAGGTTTCCCTTTTATCCTAAAAGCAAAGTTCTCGCTGGATTTTTACTAACTCCACGCACGCGGACGAATATTTTGACACTGTCGTAGAACGAAGTTGCTTCTACAAAATTGCTGCCTCTATTGCACAAATATCGTGTAGTGTTCTCTATTTGGTCACTTACCTTTTACTCATAATAACAAACATATTCAACTAACTAACTACCTTATACCTAATAAGGTAGTAAGTTGCCTATTTTGGATTGTGTTCATTATTTTATATGCAAAAACAAATACAGCTAATAGAAAAATCTGTGAAAGTAGAATCGAAAACGAAATTCTCTCTACGTCCTACGTTCTATCTACGTCACGATCTCTCTACGTCCGGACGTAGAGAGATCCTCTGGCTATCTCCCTCGCATATGCGCGCACCTTGGCGATGTCAACTGTTCGTTCATGCATCCTTTTTCTGTCTTTTGACATGTTAAATGTGCATTTTATTTTATTTTATTGTTTTTTGGTTTAGGTCACACACGTGCATATAAAATAGTATACGATGCTCGTGACAATATTCTGTTCGTTATGCGGACTGTAATTCACGCAGTGCATTAATAGACTAACTATAAGTCATAGGTAACGTTATTTATCTACTATTTTTTTCATAAAGTCGTCTATACCTGATACTCCTTGTGATAGAGCCTGAATAGTGAATACGTATAAATTCATTGCTAGTAGTTGCTATGTGGAAGTACGATTGCTTTTCATTTACAAAAAACGTATCAGGAACCCAAATGTTTTTGACGAAATTGCTCCCTACTGATAGCGTTTCAACACCTGGCCTTTTCTTGTAACCCAGCCGCGGGTCTGTCCAAAACTGCCTGAAGTAAAAATCCAGAGTAAAGTCCTGAAGAGAAAAAAATCCAAATATAGTATCCAAATATACTATAGTAAGTATATATAATATATATATATAGTATCTACCAGAATTTTTCTTTAGTTCATTATAACTTAACTAATAAGATTGGCGTACTAGATCCGTGTATTCACTAGGCAATTTCTTTTTGGGGCATGTAGCCATGAATAGGCATTCCTTTGCTTTAGGAAACTTACGATAGCCCGACATAATATTATAAATTCCATATTAGTCCATACGTGCCGTCCTTACCATCAGAGTTAGGAAGCAGGGCGCTCTACTCTAAGTCATACAAAGTCCGACTAAAATACGTTATGTCGCACGAGTTGTTAAATAACACGTTTCCCTCGACATTTTCCTCGTAGTGAATACACGGCTTTAGACACTCATTTTATCACTGAATCGCGCAATATCGTACAATGTCGGACGACAATGGGCGATGCCGCATGACTTGTTAAATGACACACGACCCGTTACATTTTGTGAGACTATAGGTCGACCGTTTAACTCGCGTATCGCCTGCGCGGTAAGAAGGGAGCGGAGGGAGATGTTAGAGATGTTAAAACTTAAAAATAAATACTTAATTCTTTACCAACAATGTCTATCTCGAGATAAATCTTTGGATTATTGACTCCGTGTGTAGCGTTACCCGCCGCCGCTCCCTTCTTACCGCGCAGGTGATACGCGAGTTAAACGGTCGACCTATAGTAACACGCCTTACACCCCGAAGCAGGAAGTGAGTTCCCAAGTAATATGTGCAATGTCATAAGTTAGTGTAGGTATAGTCTATTTTTCCTTAGCTGTCTAACAGTAACAACTGTAAACTAATTTTTTAAGCTATTGCATAGCTTTTATCGCGGGCTTTGAGCGCGGCGACCGAATCAAGAAATTCCGTAACGAAAATAAACCTAACACCCCCCACTCCGACCGGCACAGCGGTGCGGCGCGGCGTTGAAAGCCGTGCATCGTCTAACGTCGTTTCAGTTCGGCAGACTTTGGCACGGTGTTTGTGTGCGTGCGACTAGAAAATGCTAAGAAATAGCTTTACCGCGGCAGTTCCCGAGTGCCACAGGTATTTTTTATTTTTAAACAACAAGCTTTTAGTAGCTGACTACATCGTCAGACCCTGGCTATCATCTAGAACCAGAGTAATTGTCAAGACGAATCAGACGAGCCCAAACTCGATGGGGTTACGTCATTTTATTATAGAGTTTCCATAACCACTTTCCGGCTTCATCATGAGACCCTGAATATCATCTAGGACCAGATACTTGTCAACACTAATCAAACGAGTCTAAACTCGATGGTATTACCTCATTTTATTACAGAGTTACCAAAACCACCTTCCGGTTTCATCATCAAACCCTGATCAGATCAGGACTGGTAACCATCTAAAACAAAAGTACTCGTCAAGACGAATCAAACGAGTCGAAACTCGATAGAGTTGCGTCGTTTCATTACAGAGTTCCTATGACCACCTTCCAGCTCAATCATCAGATCCTGGTTACCATTGAAACCTCGACCAAACTAGATAGGTTGCGTCGTTTCATTGCGAAGTTCCTATGGCCACCTTTCAGCTACATCATCAGATCAGCACCATGTCATCATAACATTGCATCGTCACACAATTTACACATGTATGCAAAATTTCAGCTCAATCGGTAACCGGGAAGTGGATCAAATTTAATTTGCAAGATTTGATGATACACATCGTTGATGATGATGACAAACATCGGAACAGGTGAAACTAAATAAAAGCTTGTAAAATAGCAGAAAATGATACGGCGAAACGCGTAACCTTTGCAGGGCGCTTAAAACGTTTCAGAGTTGGATTTTTCACTTGAAACCCTGCTACAACGCTCGATTTCATCGTCAATGTGGGGTAAGAACGTGCTTTGCGCAATGCTTACACTAAGGCCCCAATTAGATGGTGCCTCGTACATCGTCGCGAAAATTTTTGCGAAAATGATTCGCGCTAAAGGTGAATTTTCTACGGTTAATTTTTCGAGATTTTTGCTTTCAGTTTCGAGGGCCATCGGTGAGCCATCTGGCTGCTATGCAGCTGGTCTGGAAAATCCGGTCCATACTCAGAAGTCAATGGTTAACCGGTCTATAGGTATTTTAACACTTGCTATATTCTGTTCACTGCTTGGAACAGATAATATCATTTGTCCATAGTAATCAAAATTTACTTAGATTGAGTGATAATTATTATAAAATATTCTTTTCGATACAACCAGTTGAATTTGCAGAATATCCTTGTAGTTTCAAACAAAATTGGAGCACAGTTCCTGCAGGCCAATAGGCTACATTAGGTACTTGAAACAGGTATCTACTGTTGTCTCTATTGGTCACGCCCTTCTAGCGTAAACGAGATGACAATCAATACTCAATATTTCGCCTGTTATTCATGTTTTGATGATTACCTATGTGAGATACGTAGAAACTCTAATAAAGTATATTTATCATAGGTTAACTGCCGATTTCACCAACGCGACGTCGAGTGACATTTAACCGAGGAATAGATTGGGTGTTTTGACAGTTTTTTTATAGATAATACGTTTGTAAAATTGGCTCTTAAATTGATAACTTAACTGTCTGAAAATTACACAAACGCCGAGTAACGTTTAACTGAGGGATAAATTGGACGTTGTGGCAGTTTTTTATTGAAAATATGGCCAAAGAATCTTTACTTCAATTAAACGTTACTCAGATGATGATGATGAAGTTGGCGAAACTAGCAAGTCTTTTTTGATCAAAAATAATTAATTATATTTGATTCTACTTAACTTTGAATCTACACATTTCAAATTCTATACGGATATCTATCAAACAAAGTAAACAGATATTAGTTTCTAAAGCGTATCTACAAAATTTAATTGACTCTTAGATGATTATTAACGGTTCAATAAAAGAATTAATACATTTCTGTCTAGTAATATAACTTGTTATCAATCGTAGTTATTCAAAGTAGGTATAGGTTTAAACTTCAAGTTCAAACTACAAACTTTGTATGGCGCAGGCTATGTAATGAAGAGACCCTTACTAACTCAGAATGTATTGCATAGCTGTTGCGTCCGTGGCTTAAATCTTAAGTACTGTGTTGTGGTGAAATGCAATGTAATCTGCCTCCATATCTCGATAGCTGCGTTTATGATATGAAACAGCTACCGTGTTATGTCTCTACTTGATACGCCCATTAATCGAGACGGCACTCGCTGCATTGCGCCTGTTACTTCATATTTTGATGATTACAGTAACTATGTGAGATACGCCGAAACTTCAATAAAGTATATTTAAAATATTATATATTCCTCGGTTAAATGTCACTCGATGTTGGTGAACTACTCTACCACTGTAGGGGTGTATCATCAAGATTCTGAGTGGTTTTATCTCGTTTCGTTCTCGAGGTTGGCCTATAGTGAAACTGCCGAGGTAAAACTATAGCAACCCGACTTTCTGTAGTGAAGAACATAATAATTCAGTCTACTTGGATCACTTTTTACGCGATTAATTTGAGTTAGATGTTTGCTGTGTTTCTTTATGTAGCATCGGGTCAAAAGTCATGTAACAAGTGTGCACTGGAAAACAATACACAACATTCAAATACTATAGATCCTACTACTTATTTTTACTTTGCGGAATTTTATGGTATACAAGAAAAAATAAGCTTAGAGCCGGTCCAAACGATCCGGCGAACGGCGTCTGAGCGGTACCGCTGCGGCGCCCTACACAGAAATATCCATGGGATTCCACAAGGACTCGTATTCGTAACAGCGAGGCGAGACGGACGGGGTATACACGTCGAGAAGCCGAAGTGGCACCGCTTCGGTGGCGCTCAGTTGCATTGTGTATTGAATAGATTGAACCACAGTTCATTCAACATCCTTTTGTCGTCGGTACGGCGCAGTAACGTTGCAGCGCCACACCACACGTGTGTCCGCTTAAGAGGCGAAATATTTCCGGTGCGGTCCCGCAACGCATCGTGTGGACCAGCTTTTATGTTTCAAAATCCGTGATAAACCGTAAATATAAATCTACGAAGATCCTCAAAGACATTTTACGCATACATTTCACTGAGCCATTGAAGCAGCATCCGTAGAATAATATGTAGACAGTACTCAAATATAACCGAAATTTACCGACAATGTTTAGTTTAGTTTGAGTGTTGTTATAAAAAAGAAGTTAAATACGAATAACAGTTTGACTAAAACTAATAAATTGGTGGCAAAATATTAATGGGTTACCGATATTGTCCACTTCATCTACTATTATTTTAAAGGGTTGTTTTTTTGTACATGAATAATAATTACTACGCGGTGCACGCGGTGGTTTGTACTTTGATGTAGATTTGTAGGTAGACTGAATCATGAGCTGCTTTGAACTTTGATAAACAGCTGATCACGCAGGCATAGAAGTTTAAAATATAGTATACATTGCTGTTTTGTGATAAAAAGGAAGAGTGAAACATATAGTTAAATTTTTTGAAGTGAAAACTTCTTTATAGTCCGGGAGGAATCGGCGCATGCGTACCGAAAACTATTCCACCTAATTTTTTTTATGCGATCCTATTCAAATGGCCCTCCTAATTATATAAATGCATGTTGCCAGGGCGCCACCTGGTGCCATATTGTTTAAACCGAAATTGTTTAAACAATTGCAAGGAATTGTTATTTTTCAACCGGACAATTTTTTTTTATATTCTTTATTGAAATACCAATAAAAAAGGTACTATGACTTTTCACGATAAAGTTAATATTTTTAAAGATATGAATTTTTAAAGGTTCGAAAAATCTCAAATTTGGCTACTTTCGACCTATGAAAAATATATTTAAAAAAAACATAATGTTTTAGTAATATATTTTTTAAATTCTCTATACAATAGTTAATAATATTGTTAATAGAGATTTAAAAAAATTTCATTGTTTATATCTTTTTTTAATTGTTAATTTCGCGCGCTCACAAGTATGCGTCGCTTATAGTCTAGATTTCCTTACTTGAGTATTTGGGTAAACAAACACCTCTTGATATAAATATCACTTATTTACACACCAACCACACATTTTGAACTATGTTTAACTGTCTAGATCTGTTCATTAAACAGATTCGTTACGATTTAAACTTGAATGTTTAGAAAAAACATTCAAATGAATTGGATAATAGTTATTTATGCAACTGTTGTATAATAAGGGGTATTAAAATACGAATGTGGGTTTATCAAACGAGGCGTAGCCGAGTGTGATAATAGTACATGAGTGTGATACTATTATCAAATATGTGTGTGTATAAAGTGTGTGATAGTAGTACACATGAGTGTGATACTATTATCAAACTCGGCTACGCCTCGTGTGATAAACCCACATTCGTGTTTTAATACCCCTTATTATACAACAGTTGCATAAATAACTATTATTCAATTCATTTGAATGTTTTTTCTAAACATTCAAGTTTAAATCGTAACGAATGTGTTTAATGAACAGATCTAGACAGTTAAACATAGTTCAAAATGTGTGTTTGGTGTGTAAATAAGTGATATTTATATCAAGAGGTGTTTGTTTACCCGAATACTCAAGTAAGGAAATCTAGACTATAAGCGACGCATACTTGTGAGCGCGCGAAATTAACAATTAAAAAAAAGATATAAACAATGACATTTTTTTAAATCTCTATTAACAATATTATTAACTATTGTATAGAGAATTAAAAAAAAATATTACTAAAACATTATGTTTTTTTTAAATATATTTTTCATAGGTCGAAAATACCCAAATTTGAGATTTTTCGAACCTTTAAAAATTCATATCTTTAAAAATATTAACTTTATCGTGAAAAGTCATAGGACCTTTTTTATTGGTATTTTAATAAAGAATATAAAAAAAATTTGTCCCGTTGAAAAATAACAATTCCTTGCAATTGTTTAAACAATTTCGGTTTAAACAATATGGCACCAGGTGGCGCCCTGGCAACATGCATTTATATAATTAGGAGGGCCATTTGAAGAGGATCGCATAAAAAAATTGAGGTGGAATAGTTTTCGGTACGCATGCGCCGATTCCTCCCGGACTATTAGGCAAGTTGAGCAGTTTTTTGGGTGAGCAAAAAACATGAATTTCGCGAAATCGTCACCGTTACCATCGTCACCTGGAGATTTCAGTAAGCATTCAACATTTTAAAGGTTCTCAAGCAACCTTGTACAGCGCAGTCGGAAAGCAGCCGCCTTCTGTATGATGTCGTAGGTTCGAATCTCACTGAGGAAACGTGACAGTGCCCTTTTTTGTAAATATTTTTATATTTATTTTCATTTATTTTATTTTATTTTTATTTGTTTTTAATTATAAGCAAATCTAGTTTTCACTTCTATCGGCAGTCCCTATGACTGATAATTTCTTTCATGTATTACGTAAAGTTATCAAAGCAAAGATATTGTAGGTTTATCGCAGACTGGGTATAGCAAAGGAAGCTTGCTTTTTCTTGCCATGTACCTATTGTAAATCTCAAATCTCTTTGTAGTTTGTATTTTTTTGTAAGAACATAGCTTATGTTTAGATTGAAGTATAGAAAATTAAACTATGTTTCAAACCATCTAACATCTGCATGCGTTGATCAGGTAGCTTACTCCTAAGTGAGTGAATAATTTTAGCGGTAGTGGTAAAGCTAACATGGATTCTAACAACTCTGAAATTAGGGGTGTAACTCAAAAAGGGTTATGATATTAATTGAAAAGGTGGAAGTTACTACATTAGTGAATAAAATGAGCGAAGCTTGATACAGTTTAACAAAAAGTGCAGTGTTTTGTGACACCCAGATTTGGTATAGGTACAAGTACAATAAACAGTGATGGTTAACATGAAGAGATGGATTCTGAGTGTCGGGACGGGCAAAGTGAGTGGGCGGTGACGCAGGCTGGCACCCACGGCTCGATAAAGGCAGTCTTTGAATACAAGCTAACAAGCCCACAAGTATACAGATAGCCACGTGTGATCTGTTGAAACTCTGAAGAACAAGACGTTCATCATAGATCTCGGTCGCTCGAGACTCGTAAATGTGAATTAGACAAACTCTCCACGGCCATGGGCCACGTCTTACTGTGACCTTCCCAACTTTGATTTGGTTTCCACTTCGGGGTCTTTCAACCGACGCCTACCAGCTTGTTCAGTTTGGAAGACCGGATAAGTTTCTATGGTTTTACGAGTCTTAGGTTTCTACGTTACGCGAATAGTAACAGAGTATCAAAACAATTGAAGCGATCGAAAAAAAAGTAGCTCTAGATAAACCGGTGTTCCAAGTGACTGGAGAGCGTGAAAGTAACGATAAAAGGCAATTCCAGATACACATATACGAACAAACATCAAACTACGAAATGAGTGACGAAGAATTAAACAGTCGTCGCAAATCCATAGAATTTATTTGATTCAACGCCTATTTATTAATGGAAATATCATCCCGCGTTTTAAAAGACAAACGTTTTGAAAAACGAAGTGTTGATGTGAGCTCGCTCGAGACATCCGTATTTACAGTTGCGGTTTCCCTGAAACAAAGTTTTGTTTTATTTTACATTAAATGGGATAGTGGACTCGTCTCGCGAGGAAGTCACTCGTAGTAAGGAAAGTTACTAACATCACCACTTCGCGCGACGTCAACTAGATACTTCATCTTTGGAATTACGAGAACTGCTGGACACACAACCGGATAACTTGTAAAGTTATAACGGATTGCTTTTCTTATTATGACGTCACAAAACTGCTCAACACATACGTTCAAGGATCAGAAGACACATAATAAGAAAGCAAGATTTGCGGACAAAGGGCGTTCCGCTCCACGAATCACGGGCATGCTCGCAGCCTCGTGTCTGGGGCTGCTCGGTCGCGGCGGTCGCTGCCGCGGCCGGAGCGACCGAGTCAAGCGTGAGCTGACAGTTGCGAGTACCATGAGCACTTCGGAGACGGAGCTGATAGAGAGCACATACATGGTGACGCCCACCTCCACTGGCGGACCTGCAATCAAGCCCAATCGTGAGTGAGGCGCGCGCGCCTCGCGCCGTGAAAACCAAACCAGAGGGCGTGACGTGCCCCATCGCCGGGGCGGTACGCGGGGGACGCCGCGGGCGCAGGGGGCGTGCGGGGAGAGGACGCGCGGCGGCGTCGCAGCGATGCGATCGCGCGTCGACGTCGCGGCGATGCGATCGCGCAGCGTCGTCGCATCGCATCGCGCCTAGCATCGAACCGTGGACACGGGTGCTACGATGAACGGTATAATGCTGGTGATCGTTCTAAGGGACAAATCTTGCTATGTATGCGCTGTGTCTTTAATATTGCTTTGTAAATGAGATACCATTTTGACTTCAGACAGAGAGCTGATGGAGAGCACGTACATGGTAACCCCCACTTCCACGGGCGGTCCTGAAAACGACACAATACATCACATGACAAGTGGCGTTGCGTTTCCGCAACTGATTCCAAAGTTTCTTTTTGGAGTTTATTGGAGTTTACTCCTTAAGAATCGATTTTCATATATAAGGCGCCCGGTATGAGAAAAATTCGAGGAGTAAAATCTACTTATGAATGACCTCGTTACGTTTTTTACAACGATGCAAATTTCTACCCTAAAGTTGAGTAAATAAGGTTGGTTTTCGCTTGAGTTGTGTCTAAGGTCCGAATGCGAAAGAGCTTTCGCTTCCGGAAGCCGAGCGCGTACCGATCGGGTCCGAGCGGCGCCGAGACGCAGCGAGCGCCGCGAATGCATTACGACCGATGTTTAGACAATCGTATTTAAGGAGTAAACTCCAGTCGTGCGTCGGGGCTGACACACACACTTTTTTGTATTTAGATATAATGGAAATTCGAGCTCTTTTCTCAGTTCTACTATCTGACTATTTCAAGTATGTACGTAAATAAAATATCTACTCGATCTCAAGATTGGAAAATATTCATCTGAGCTAAATAGACAACCAATGACCCAACGCCCTCGGCTTATGCACTGCACTCGGTAAACATAAATATTGCCACGGTTACCCAGCATTGACCCACTTGCCAACTTTATGGGTTTCATACAAAGAATCTTAGCGTAATTTGAGTACACATTGGCCGGCACTAGCCAAAATTATTGAGCCAATGTGTACTGGAGATTTGAGTATTGAAAGATTAAATACTGTTAACAGTTTAGCGAATCATAATAGTTGCTTTGTAAGAGTTTACAGTAATATGAAACAATGTAAATTAGCTATAATATAATAAACAAGAAACATCACAAATTTATGACTGAATACTAAAATGTACCTTATGTATCTTATGGCGAAGTCGCAAGCAAGAAATCAGCTGCCCATAAGATAAAATATGTAATTTGTTTCAATGATACCTGCCTATAATTTTTTGAAAAGAGCAATCGTAGAGTGCCTTGACTGCTTTGGTACTGAGAATCTTTCCAAACTGGTGGTAAGTAATGACTATTCTTAAATTAAAATAACGACAAATTGGTAACACACGAAATTGACATGAACTTTTGTGAAAAATAAGAAAAATTAGAGATTTTTGATTAGAATTGATGTAATTCGTTAACCTACCGTAGTATTGATAAGCATTTTGTCTTAAAACTTACATCTACATGTAAAGCAATATTTCTATGGACTAAGATCAGAAACCACTGCGTTTAGGTATATCGTCCACAGACTGCACATGTAAAACATTTGGAGTCTGCTTTCCAAACCGGTGGTAAATTAATAATAAGAGCTACAGAACAAATAATTTCGATTCGAATTAAATTGAAATTCTTTGAAATGCATATTTTTATCAAAAAAAAGAAGGAGGTCCTCAATTCGCCGGAATCTTTTTTTTGTATGTTCACCGATTACTCGAAGACGCCTGAACCGATTTGCAAAATATATTTTTTGTTTGAAAGTCCTTTCCAGGTCCCATTTGAATATTATCAAAATCGGTCGAACGGTTTTTAAAAAATCAACAATAAATTATAAATACTTGTAGTGGTGCGGGCGTTTGAAGCCTAATTAATTTATTTGAAGGCACGTTTTATTAAATTTACTTTTAAATTCTTTTTTAATCCATATTTATAATAAGCTACTTGTCCAAATCTACCGCTTTGTGCTGCCTTACGCAGTATCTTCTTTTCAAAGACTACTAGTATTCCTAGTGTTTTCTTTAATTCACTTTTTGTTTGAACTAAGCCTCTGAAACGAGTCTACTTCAATACATGAAAAAAAAAGAAAATCCATTTAAAAGTTTCAAAAGAAAAGTTGCAAAGCTATTTTAGCGTCATTGGTCTAGCCATTTACCTGATACGTATTAATACATACATCAGGCATTTACTAGGTATTTTAACTACATAGACATTGCGCATGTGCAAGAAACACCTTTCCGCCTTGCGCATGTGAAAACCAGTTCGATCGAGAGAGAGAAAATAAAGTTTGTAACGTGCTCGTACCGTGATTCGTAGACCGTAGCCCCGTAGCTTCATCGCTACAAAGAGCTACGAGAATGGAATACTATTTTTATGCCTACGAGCTACATATAGAAGTGGAGTTTATGTTGACTATGTACTATTTGTAATGTATGTTTATTGTTTGTACAAGATGTATTTATATTATATATTATATATTATATATTATATATTATATATTATATATTATATATTATATATTATATTTAGATGCCACACAAAGCTTTACTCCAAACATAAACGACCTTACCATACTGTAGAGCTTTATGAATTTATAGAATTTTCAATTATCATCATCATCAGCAACCCATCAACGGCTTACTACTGAGCGTAGGTCTTTTCGTAGAGAACAGTTACAGGCCATAGTCCACCACGCTGGCACAATGCGAATTGACATACTTCACACACCCTTGAGAACATTATGTTAAAATCTCGGGCGTGCAGATTTCCTTACGAATCTTTCCTTCATAAGTATATTGCAATTGCTTTATGTATTATACTTGCTATTTTACGAATTCATTCACCTGATATTATATCACTACACAACCTAATGGTCAGTTCAGACAGAACGGAAAAATCCGCGAGCAATTTACTGGCTCCATTAGAATAGAATAGAATAGAATAGAAATATTTTTTATTCAAATAAACTTTTACAAGTGCTTTTGAATAGTCATTGAATCTACCACTGGTTCGGAATGCCTTTCCTGCCGAGAAGAACCAGCAAGAAACTCGGCGGTTGCTCTTTTCAAAACAAATTTACAATACAGTAAATACTATGCTATATATACAGTGTTTCCACAATGAGGAAAGTTCCAAAAATGCATACCGACTAACTTCTATCTTAAGATGGGCAGACATAAAGTAGCCCCATTCCCGCCGGTGGAACCCATTCACGAGCATGACGCATGACCCCAGCCATTGCTTCGCTCAAGCATATTTGAGGGAACGTAACAACACGCATCACACGACACCACCACAGAAAGAGTGCGTGACATACTTATGCTACCCATGTCAAGGCATCAAACTGAAAACTAATATTCAAATTCATTTAAAATAGGACCATGTTACCATAGGCTAAAGTAGAAAATGTACTCTCTAGCTAGCGCGAGGAAACGCGGGCGCTAAAGAAATAAATTTTCTAATTCTTAATTTATCGCGCGAAAGTAAATTTTCTAATTGCTCGCGCATTATTCCGTTCGGTCTGAACTGACCCGAAGAGCGGCCGGCGAACCGGTGGTGGTTCGTATACGAGCTTATAAGCGCGACGATACTCGTACGAGCTGCGCGTGTTGCAAGCATGAGCCTATACGCGCCTACACGCGCTACCAAAGACGAGCTTATACACGCCGAAGAAATGCTAATCTGAAACCGCCCTAAGCCGTTATTTTTTAACTGACGAAAAGGGTGTGTGTTAATAACAGATCAACAATAGTATATTCGTCTGGGTCATGCATCATGCTCATGAGCGGGTTCCGCCGGCGGGAATGGGGCTACTTTCTGTGTGCCCATCTTAATATGTATTGAATAATTGTAAGTAGTATGCATTTTTGGAAGTTCCCCTCATTGTGGAAACACTGGATACTTAGCATAATATCTATTCTATTGTAAACTTGTTTTAAAAAGAGCAACTGCCAAGTTTCTTGCTGGTTCTTGCAGGTTCTTGCCCTGGCAGGAAGGGCATTCCGAACCAGTGTGCAGTGGTAGGCTCGTCGACAATTCAAAAGCACTTGTAAAAAAGTTTATTTGAATAAAAAATATTTCTATTCTATTCTATTATATATTAATGTCAGGATTATAACATCATCTGAGTTGCATAAGTTTGTAAGTGTCAAATCGAGACTGTAAAGTAGAACAGAATAGCAGGCTGTTTAGGCAATGATAGGGAATATTGGTGACAAGTTAAAATACAGCATGAATACAAAAAATCCAGCAAGTTTTCGCCTGGTAGGTACACCTATATCCCTACCAAGTTATCCTTTTTATCATAATTATTCAAACTTTTGTGTCTGTAATTTTTAAGACAAAATACATAATATCAGTTAATAGCTGAAAAGCTGCATCAATCATTGGCGCGGTCTTGATTGTGGTGATTGGCTTGATTTATAGAGTTCTTGCTGCATTCGTGCCAAAAAGAGGGCCGGCCAATCAGATTTGATTGCAACCGTCACAGTCATTTTTAGACTCCCGTGACAATATCAATAGTTCCAATGCAAGTGTCCTAACATAAACAAGAAGTGTAAGAGTCAAAAGCCGCAAAAGGCGCACGCACTACGGTACAAAAGAGACGGTATATATTACGTGTTATGTCTTGGACGTTTTTTTTATAAAAATTATAGTCATACGCATGACTACTACCATACCTGATGGAAAGTGATGATGTAACCTAAGATGGAACGTGCTTGCCTAGAAGATACCTATTTTTTTTGGTTTTGTTTTAAAGATACCCAGATAAACGAGTCGCAGGGAGCCGCTGGATCCAGGCGGCGCAAGACCGAAGCCTGTGGAAGTCCATGCAAGAGAACTTTGTCCAGCAGTGGACGTCTATCGGTTGATAAAGAAGAAGTTTAATTAATACTCCCATAACCTCTTCCAAGTTAGCCCATTACCATCTTAGACTTAGACCATTACTTACCATCATGTAAAATGGCAATCAAAAGTTGCGTAGCAAGTTAGATATTTTTTTTTGCTTAGTTTTGCATATCTTTCATACTTACTCCTGAGCGTAGCGAGGGTGTTAAAAACTTAAATCACGAGCGAAGCGAGGGATTTAAGACGAGTCCTGAGTGTAGCGAGGGATTTAAGTTCACCCAAGACTAAGACAGCTTTATCACCGAGGAAAATACTCTACTTTTCGTACCATTTGCGAAAAAATGAACACAATAATAATATGAGATAAGCATTTATTAAAAATAATGACAATTAAAAGTAAAAGTTAACATTCGAAACATTGGTCCAATTATTGATAGAGAGAGTTACTTTTTTGTATGGTACATTTATTGTTGATGAGTTGATTTGAGTATTTCTCTGTTCTTGCGTCTGAGCATTTGCACTGATGGAATCCGACAATTCACTGTCACTGTCGCTTTGATTTAACATCGTAACGTATTTTTAGAACATTAACTTATTTATAAAAATAAATTAAAATAAACTTAACGTTTATGTATTTGAAGAAAACAAAAACGCGGCAAATTCCTAGACTAATTTATTTTTTTGTCGGAAAAGCAAAGGCATCAAGCTCATACGACCTCGTCGGTTTCGTAATTTTATTTAATAATCATTACTGCATAATAAATGCGTATTCCTTTTTCAAAAAGATGTATAATGCTTTATATACAAACTCAATGGTGTAAACACAGATGTAGTTCAGTATAAATTTCGGTAAGTATTCCAAATTTAAATCACATTCTCCCCCTAGAGGATGAATAAAATTCAGTACAATTTTCTTTCTCTGTTTTTAACAGATTAAAAATGACTATTGTTATGTTCGCTTTTTGTGGCACAGAATGTCACTTTTTTGAGCAAGTGGTACGAAAAAAAAATTAAAGGCTCATAATGCATTCGTAAATGCAGAGGTGCACTTTAACGACGCGCCTGATGCTGCATAACCCTCTAAAACCTTTTTCCTAAAAGCTGTTGTAATTGTAGGTACATCGATAAGGGTGCGTTTCCTTTGAAGCGGAGCGGAGCGGAGACGTGTTCAATAGATCAATCAGGTAATTGTTGGACGACGTGATAAAGTTATCACGTCATATCTCAATATTCTGATTGGACAAAAACATACGTCTTCGCTTCACTCCGCTCCGCTCCGCTTCAATGGATACGCACCCTAATGGAGAAAATACGCTCCCCTCTCGCCAAGTCTCCGCCACTCGCCACCGTTTCATTAGGGTCCCTGTCCAGTTAAGTGGAACGGATTGAGGACGTTTCAATAAGGTTATTAAAATTGTCACATATCATCTGGATGGCAAGGGATGGTATGTGCTGCACACCAATGTCCCTGGTTGACTGGACAGGTACCCTTATTTCCGCACTTATGTTCGTTTGTAGGGTTGTGTCTACAAATATAAGGTACTTACCTCCATAGTTTGGCCTTACTCTTTTGTCGTAACTTATGCTAAAGGAGTCCAGTATGGCGGATATATTGACGTCACCAAACATACCCCCTCCGCCTCCGCCCCTGTAGAAAAAAAGTTCTCATTCGATTTTCAAACACAGAAAGTTTTATTTGGGATTCACACCCCAGCATTTTGGTACCAAAACAACCGGTAACAAAACTACTTATGGTCTAAGATCCGAAGAGAGATCGTCCTTCGCCCGGATCTGTTTACCAGATGAAAAGTATTTTAAGCTATTGCATAGCTTTTATCGCGGGCTTTGAACTAGGACAAACAGTTTGAGTGCGGCGACCGAATCAAGTAATTCCGTAACGAAAAAAACCTAACACCGTCGTTCAGTAAGCGTTCAACATTTTAGAGGTTACAACAACAAGTAGCTCTATTTGGCGCAGTGGGCGAGCGGCCGCTTTCTTTACCGTATGGTGTATGATGTCGCAGGTTCGAATCTCACTCGCGAAGTAGTGACAGTTCGCTTTTCTTGATTGTTTGTTTTTTAAGTTTTTTTTTCATAATTTTTATTATGCAAAAAAAAATATTGCATAAATATTATAATTGCATAATTTGATAAAACATGCTTTGCAATAGCTTTACCGCGGCAGTCCCCGAGTGCCACTTAATTTTTTTTATCTAATATTTAAAAAAATATCTATAAAAAAACAAATTGCAATTGTAATGCATATTAAAATATTACGTTCAAGGCTATGTAAAAAAATATGATTAAAATTTTTGTCCACATTTCACTCTCTTGTTTACCAGACGAACTTAAAAGAAATTATAATTGTATAACATAAGGAACATACAACCCTATTGTCAGGCAAGCAGATATAAACAGGCACAAGTAATCGCACCAATCTGTTTTCTAATTTATATACATATACTAGCTGACCCAGCGAACTTCGTACCGCCAACTTATCTATATAAATAAAACAAATAAACTATCCCAATCCAAAAAAAACTATCCTATCTTTTAAGTTGGACCAAATTACAGATAGTTACGAAGTTTGATCAAAATCGGTTCAGTAGTTTAGGAGTCCATCGCGGACAAACAACGTGACACGTAATTTATATACATTAAAATGTCACCGTAAGATTGTAAAATCGTTAGTTCATAAAGGAACTAGTCAGATTGTAAACTGGCGCAAGATGTTTGGCGCAACTGGGTATATTATAATAAAGATAATAATTTTATTTCAAATGCGATGGTATAATATTGTCTTTGAAAATTCGTTCTATTGCCAGGCTTTAAAATGTTATCTTGTCCCCGAATAAATATAAGGTCACACTGATGTGGCAGCGTAATCAATTTTAATAATAATTCATTATAAGGCCACGGAGAGAGCTATGCACAGAGAATCTCTGCAAGGTCGAAATCTCATCATCGCGAAACTGAAGTGGAAATGGGTGGGGCACATAGTTCGAAGACCTGATAGTTGTTGGGGTCCCAAGGTGTTGGAGTGGCGACCCGGGAAGCGCAGTATTAGCAGATACCTATTTTTTTTGGTTTTGTTTTAAAGATACCCAGATAAACGAGTCGCAGGGAGCCGCTGGATCCAGGCGGCGCAAGACCGAAGCCTGTGGAAGTCCATGCAAGAGACCTTTATCCAGCAGTGGACGTCTATCGGTTGATACAGAAAAAGATTTCATGAAGACCAACCTGTGGCTCATATGAAACGTCAAAACTTTACCACTGCACCGATTCAGAAAACAGATTTGGTATTAAAAAAACATCAGCTATGAATAGTACAGCTCATGGTTGCTACATTTTTTTCCTTTTAATAAAAAACCGAGAGCGGAAAAGTTTTAACGAGCTCTGTATATCGGAACCGTGTGCAGAAGCAATTTGAATTTTTATTTACAAAAACATTTTACTACAAATATGAAAGCCTATCGAAAAATTCGTGGCATGCTGTAAATTTCAGAATTTAAATACCGTGAGAGGATCTCGTTAAATCAGTAAACATTTATATTATACATATTCGATGTGTATATATAAATAATAATAAAAACGTACCTATATCTAAAAGTATAGTAAGTGAAAAACTTTCGATATAAGTACGTTTTTATTAACATCTAGTTGATGACCGCGACTTCGTCCGCATGGATTTAGTTTTTAAAATCCCTCGGGAACTCTTTGATTTTCCGGGATAAAAAGTAACCTCTGTCACTCTCCATAACTATATCCATGCAAAAAAATACGTCGATCCGTTGCTCCGTTGCTGCGTGATTAAAGGACAAACCAACAAACAAACAAATACACTTTCGCATTTATAATAATACTAGTTTCTGCCCGCGACTTCGTCCGCGTTGCACGTTAAGGAGCTATTTTAGGTACCTACCTACATCGCGCTTTTACCAGTTAGAGTGGAACTTATAAACGTTAGGTAAAAGTACCAGGGTCTTATAATCTTGTAATCTAGATTGTAGGTTATCCTAAGATATTCATTCAAATCGAATGATGTAAAGGGCAATTTTGTTTTAAATTAAATACTTGTGATTAATAACGTATTTATTTGGATAAGGATTAATATCATGTTTTTATTAAATATAATTATTTTGAATTTGTCCCCCCCCCCCCCTATTAGGTGGACTGATGACATCAAACGAGTCGCAGGGAGCCGCTGGATATAGGCGGCGCAAGACCGAGAGCTGTAGAAGCCCATGCAAGAGACCTATGACGCTGGACGTCTGTCGGTTGTTAAAGAAGAAGATAAAGCCACAATAGTGATTGGGCAAAAACCGTAATGCTATGAGGCATATTTTTGATGTCTATCCATCTCTCTACCAAAATTGTTTTATTTCGATAATAATAATTGAGTATTCCTCAATAATTTTGATTGTAATATTTAAGTAGCAAATTCCATGGTTCGCAATTTCCACTAATGAAAGCGGAATGTTGAAATGGAGTATTGTAAATAAATTAATTGGATTGCTGTTTCGTTGATCCGTATGAGGGTGATTCAATTTGGTTTAACAATTCGGCATGCGATAGAGTTATTTGTATTTAACACCTGAAAATAGCAATTATTAATTAATTTTCAAACGAATCTAAATAATGGAAATACCTATATTATGGCTTTCATACATTTGTTCATAAATTAATTATCTATACTCTATACTTACTTACTTACTTATATTATAAAGAGGAAAGATTTTTTGTTTGTTTGTATCAAATAGGCTTTGTAACTACTGGACTGATTTTAACAATTTTTTCACCAATAGAAAGCTAAGTTATCAGGAAGTAACATAGGGAATATTTTATTTAAAAAAATTTGAGATCCTTAATAATGTAACCCAAAGTAGCAAAATTTTGCCTATAAAATGCATTATTTGGCGTGTGCTACGAAAACTATTGATGATACACAAAAATTATGTCCTATACATGATTAAAGTACTCATTATTCTCTAAAAAAAAAATCCCGAGGGAATATAAATGTAAGTATCATATTTGAGTCATAATATTTAGTAGCTTTAGTGTTCTAAAATATAATTAGATTGCCTTTATTATCGTAGTTTTAATTCTTCCTTACTAATACCTATTATAAATGCGATAGTGTGTTTGTTTGTTGGTTTGTCCGTCAATCACGCTGCAACAAAGCTACGGATTAACGTGATTGGATTGGATGAACCTGGAGGGTGACATAGACATCCCGGAAAATCAAAGAGTTCCACTAAATCCACGCGGACGAAGTCGCGGGTATCAGCTAGTGCACAATATAGCCTATGTCACTCTCCGAGTTCTCAACTACACCAATGTAAAAAATCGGCCAAGCGCGAGTCGGGCCTCGCTCTTTTAGGGTTCCGTTAAAAAAAATTCAATAAAAATATATCCATGTACCCATGGAAATATTTTAATTTAATTTAATTTTTATTATTTGTTGTTATAGCGGCAATAGAAATACATAATATGTGAAAATTTCATCTTTCTATCTATTACGGTTTACGTGATACAGCTCGCTGACAGACGGACGGACGGACGGACGGACGGACGGACGGACAGCGTAGGCTTAGTAATAGGGTCCCGTTGGTACCCTTTGGGTACGGAACCCTAAAAATTACATCCGTTGCTCTATTATAGTGTGACTGAAGGATAAACCAAGAAGCTAACAACCCAACACATTAATTAGGATTAGATAAGCCTTGATTTAGATTGTCCCGTGACCGGTTGAAATAATTATAGGTGAAGCGGGGATATGCTAGGCCCTTAGGCATAGCCATGTGTGAAGCGAATCAACACTGAGACGCATTCTAAGCCTAAGCCTAATATAATAAATGAGAATGCTGAGTCTAGTATGGTCCTTTCTATTAAACATTGAATAATCAGATTTAAAAAAATAACAAATCGACTTCACTAGGATCAAACGGAAAATGTACCCTCCCGAAAGAATTTTCCAAATCGGTTCATTAATGTTGAGTTCTGAGGAAACAAACAATACATTAAAAGTAAATAAAAAAATTGGTTGGCTGTAAATTCGGCTTACGGACGATAGTTGTACGTGATAACGTCATAAAGAAACATTGATGACCTAATCACAGCGCGCACGAGATGACTGGCGGGCCCGGCGGCCGGCGCGTCACCTATGGTGTGTGTAAATGTCATCTCTTTACGTCTATTAGAAATTGATAGTATTTGAGAAGATGCGTCTATATGTACGAGTAATCGTAATAAAGATAACTTACACACCTACCACAAATTAGTCTCCCTTTCATCTCCCTTTATTGATTTCCCGGTGTCAATTTGTGCGAGCGTGTCGGTACTCGGTGGCCGACGGCAAATGCCGGCGGCTATTGGATTTACCTCACCCGTAAAATTGCGGTTCTATGGCGGCGCTTTTGATCCGATTGGCTTTCAAATGCAATGCCAATGGTGAGAATTCTGGCAAAACACAATTGAGTGAGTTACACCATTGTAGATCGAACAAATGAATGGCAATTTTAGCCTCAATAGGCTAACGTTAAACGCGCGGAGCGAACACTGAAAGGTCGATGGTTTAATCCCCACCCGTTGCATATTGTCGTACCCATTTAACACAAGCTTTCACAAGAATGCTTATAATAAATAAATAGGTAGATAGAAAGTTCTTTATTGCTACACACAAAGTTAATGTTCTAAATTGAAACTGTTATATGTATGAACAGCGCGCAGAGGCGGTCTTATCGATTCAAGCGATCTGCTCCAGACAACGTTAATTTTAAAAGAATCTAACTGCCGCACTCATCCGCATGTATTAAATTATATTATTTAATGATTAATGAATTAATTATCATTAAATCGATTACTGAATTGTCATTAATGTACAAACGAAGCGTTAACCTCTGAGAATGAAACTTTTTAATCCAAGATTAAGTCGTTAAGTAACGATTAGCGACTCTGAGTGCTGCAGTTATTGAGGGATATGAGATTTCGGAAGGCTAATTAGCTCTTCCGATTACATTGCGCTTGAATATAATTACTAGACGAAACCCGCGAATTCGTACGCGTGAATTAAGATTTTTTAATTCTCGTGGGAACTCTGTTATTTTCCGGGATAAAAAGATATTCATGTTTTAATCCTGGGTATGATTTATCTTCATTCCAAATTTCAGCCAAATCGGTTAATTTGTTGTGGCGTGCTCACAAACTTTCGCATTTATAATATTAGTAGGAAGTATGATAAAAGTCATGCATTAATGCAATTATTCAGTTGAATGAGAGTGTAATTTTGTGTGTGTATGTGTGTGTATATACTATAAATATTAAAGATAGGTCTGCACGCTAAATATTATTGAGTAACGATAAAATAATTGATAAAAATATATTCCTAAAATTTTCATAACGTCGCAATATTATATAGTTAATTTAATCTCGAGTTGAATCTGTCACAAAGAAAATTGCGCTTTCAAAAACGAGCTATCTAAAATGTTAATCTATAACCGCCCTACGAACTTTTCCCAGAGCCACAATTTTGTAGAAATTCTCGAGTCATACAATATTGAAGTGTGGGTATGCGTTTATGTCTAATTTAAAAGGCCCACAGCTACGTTGTGGTCTAAAAATAGATTCCCCGGAATATGGGTCCTCTGAGCTTACCACACAAGGTCGTCCTGAAAAACAATTGCAAGGAAATTTCACCCTTACACCTTCAGCAGGAAAGCTTTAATTCTCATATACTGAAAACGTTTCTCTATCCTTGTCTAACTTTGAGTAAAATATGTCGGTGAAGTAGGATGGAAGATGCGTAATTTTATGAAAGATTTTGGTTCTGTCGATTTGCGGCGTTTCAAAGGATTGTGTAATATTGTGGTGCAAAGATACGTATTATGCGTACAATGTATCCTTTCTCCTTTGGGCTCCTTTGTTTTGTTTTAAACTTAGCTGGATTTCAGTTTTTGGCAACTTTTGTACTGGAAACCTTTCTTTACAATTTTCAAATCGATGAACGTCCACGTACAATTTGTGGACAGAGGTTTCGGTACAAACCATTACGATTTGCGTTCCATAGCTCAATTTAAACCTGGAGCTAGCTTATCTTTGAATTTGTATTACAGCCAGACCGAAAATGTAGTATTAATCGTAACTTTTTTCTTTGCTGTAAAAAAACAGCGTAGTGCCAAGATAGTTTAAGTATCACTGAATTTTTTTTTCCGGAGAGATCACCTCAGCACTGGCAACACATAATTTCTATAAGAATCTATAGATGAAAATGTCCCCAGTTGAAAATGTCTTCGAAGCATTATTTTGCCTTATTACCCAGGATGGAACGGAGAGGGATTCGTGTTTGGTATTAGAGAGTGAGTTTTTTGTATTTGTTGTTACAATTTTCCAAAAAACTACTGGGCTATTTATGATGCGCTACTTTGTATGATTCTGGGCAGGCTCCTATGTAAATTTTACAACTATAGGCCATAGGGAGTAAAACGCAATCGTGTTTTAATTTTATAATAGTTTCTTTAGTCTCAGATTATCACCGATAGATATACCGATATTTAACTTTTGTATTTATCTCTTATCAAGTTCATCAGCAACCCGCTTCTCAGCACAGGTGTGTGCAAAATGAGTGTAATTTTTCTAAATGCCTGAACAGATTCAGATTTAAGTGGTGTTGTTAAAATCCTTACATTATCCCAATCTACACTGGCTATAAATTCTCTGTTGATATTCTTTAAAGCGGTTTGCTATTCTATTTTTAAAATTTGCTTGTTGTTAGCTGATGCCCGCGACTTCATTCAGCTTAAGTTTTACAGAATCCCTCAGGAACTCTTTGATTTCCGAGATAAAAGTAGCCTCTTTCACTCTCCCGGTCCTCAAATATACCCATGCAAAAAATCACGTCGATTCGTTGCTATGTTGCGGCGTAATTGAAGGACAAGCTAACAAATCAACAAACAAATACACTTTCGCATTTATAATACTAGTGGTTTGCCACGAACCGAGACCTCGCGGTAACGGTATCCCATAGTTATTCATTTCATCACTCATCATCAATAGCCTATAACAGTCCACTGCTGGACTAAAGGCCTCTCCCAAGGGGAGGGTTTGCCCATAATCACCACGCGGGGCAGATGGGTTGGTGATCGCAGTAGATGGTAGTAGTAGCTCAGAGGACGCTCTCCGCTATATTCCCTTAGTCGCCTCGTATGACACCCGCGGGAAGAGGAGGGGTGGTGACAACTGTATTCTGATCTGCCGTCACCACACGACACAGTTATTCATTTAATAACATGAAATTATTATTATTATGCCCGTTTTCACCAACCATACCTAAATCATCCTCTAAGTAGGAGTTTGTTACGTAGGTAGCCCCTAAATACAATCCAACTCCTAACATCCGTCCCAATGTCACTTTCACCTTTAGGTGTCCCGTAGGCTAGGGGTTCGTGATAACGTAGTTGACAGAAAGATAAAGAGCCCGTAAAGGTTTGAGCACGTTAGTGAAATCGGGCATCATACTTATACTTTTTTAGAACATTCAAATTAAATTAAGTATTTGTTCACAGTGTCATCAATCGACACGAAATAAAGCATGCACCGCTACAACAAGCAACAACCGCTGAACGTCTTATTATGAAGTTTTGTTAAAATAACTGAAGCTCATTAAAAATGAAATATTTTCATTTCTCTATAATATTTATCAAATTTTAGTATTTGTTGTTCAAGTAAAAGATATAGCTCCAATTTTACATAAGTTTCAGCTTCTAAAATATAACCGTTTTCCACATCTGGCCTCGAATTCTATCTCCAGTTTTAAAGCTCCAAATTTCTTCATTTATAAGGGAAAAATTAAAAACATATTTTTGAACTCTGTTCCAAATTATCTTTAAAATGATATACTGCAACCCTTTGCAACGCTATGAAAATTTTTTAACTTCCCATTAGCTTCTATGAGAACCCACCTGAAATAAAGATTTTTATAACTTTTTAAGCAATATTCAGCTGAAGGACATCGATTTACATATTATGTTTAAATTTGAAGTAATTACTGTATGTTCATTAATTCAGAAGTTATAAGGCTCTGACAGACAGGACGGACAAGTGCAGATTCACTCAAGTAGACTAGGGCCTTGGCTGCACTCGGTCAATTAGTAAGGCTTTCATGTTGGTGAAATTGGGCGTTAACCAAATAACTATTTCAACGTTTCCTTCCATGTGTACTGAACCTCGGCCTTCAAAAGTTTGACTCATACTTGGGCAGATTCTTTTTCATCATAAAACCTTACTTTCTTCTACGTAGACGGTCGGCAACATAATCCAGTTAACAGCCTAATAGCGTTAAGTGCTTTTAATACTTCAAAAGGGTAGAAAACCTAGAGGAAGGAATTTTCATTAGTAAATGCGCCGTTATTAAAACCTAAGCGAAACTATGGAACGGATTTTATTAAACAGTATTTATAAAATCTCATTCATTATGGATAAGCTCAACTTTAAGGTTCCTTTAATATTTTTAATAGGTATATCCACTTTAACACCGTGTTATTTTCTTCTATTTAGTTTCTCACATCTCATTTTTAGGGTTCCGTAGTAAACAAGGAACCCTTATAGTTTCGCCATGTCCGTCCGTCTGTCTGTCTGTCTGTCCGCGGTTCAGCTCAGAGACTATTGGTACAAGAAATCTGTAATTTGGCAAGGGTAAAAATATCAATCACGCCCACAAAGTGGTGAAATAAAATTGTGAAAAATAGTTTTTTTTAGGGTACCTCCCCTACATGTAAAGTGGGTGTGTGTCCCCCCCTCTCCCAGCTAAATGGTTGTATAAAGAATACAAGAAAAAATTCACAGCAGTAGTATATATAATGAATTTTAAAGGAAAACTATCACGGCTAAGTAGGGTTCATTAGTTAAAGAGTTATATCTGTTTTTTCTAAGTTAGGTATTACACGTAGTGTAAGTTGCATATTTTGTAATATATATTATAGTATTTAAACCATGGAACTCAAAATGTATTCAATATTCATAAATAAAATAAAATCACTATCCTAGGTCAGCAATAATATTTGAGATTATATTAATATTTAGTGTAGGGTTCCGTAGTTGAAAGCAACTACGGAACCCTACACTGCGCGTGGCCCGACACGCACTTGGCCGGTTTTAATTATTTAAAAATTCGCTTAAGTAATCGGGAATGTTTTAGATTTTTACGATAGAAAAGCGCTAGTATAACGATGAAAGTAGTAAAGCACCGAGCGTTCTGGGATTTGAAAACTAAGAAATGTCTCAATACAGTTAATCAAAACACATAACATTGGTTTAATTTCCTTTTTTACGTTGGTTACCTGGATGAGATTGCTTCATAGCGATGAGACCACCTATGACGACATTTTGTTCACTTTTTATGTCTTGGTTTTTTGTTTATTTGGTTTGCAATAAAATATATTTCATTTCATTTCATCTCTAAATACATAAAGTCTTGTCCTAACTAACTGGATGATCAATCATCGCACAGCCAAAACTACAGGAGTTAGAAGCTTGAAAGTTTGACATTAGGTTAATTTTATGACTTTTATCTAAGAAAGAATTTTTTGTAATTTCGCCCCCAAGGGGATTAAATAGGGGGTGCAAGTTTGTATAAACCCGCCCCGGATATAGTGGACCCGCCCCGGCTTCGCACGGGTAGGCTACAATACAAACACAATGGTATAATCATCTACGGTCTAGAGGTTAATGATTAAGTCTACGTCTATGGCTAAAGCCCTCATATACATATGGAATGCCTGTATTCGATCGTTTTCCTTTATGTGAGTGACTTTTGCTGCTACCCGTGAAGCATTATGTCCTCTATCTCCTATAATATTTATCAGATCTTCATGAAAATTACACATACTATGGCTGATATTATACTCTTTTAAATTAAAAAAGAATGATTAAAATCGGTTCAAATTTGACCAAATTATGAAGTAAAACTGATAAAAACTTTCATCCCCTATCCTGAAAGAACCTTATTGTTTATCAGGATAAAAGCTATCCTATATGTTGACGCGGAGTATCACTTACTACTATACCAAATTTCATACAATTCCGTTCAGTAGTTTTTGCGTGATGCCTGGACAGACAGACAGACAGACAGACAGACAGACAGACAGACAGACAGACAATCAAATAAAAATCTGTTTTGGGATCAGTATTGATAATAAAGCATCCCCTGGTTAAAATTTTCGAAATAGATTAAATGTACATAAATCATCCAGTTACAGTTTTATTATAAGTATAGATTTGTGCCTTTGGTTAACTATGAAGTATTACATGTTTCAGGATTTTTGAAAATTTCACCTTCACGCCAGTTTTCAAAAATTGCGCTCGAGGGAAGCCGGGACAGACTATGCTCTCATAGCAGGTTGATGATCTACCACATAATCGAAAAGCAGATTGTACTGAAAAGCATACAAGAAACTAAGAGCAGTTAGATTACTGTTTCCATGTCACAAAATTAAACTTTCGCCAATTACCCGGTAATATTAACAAGCTCTCTAAATTGTCAATGCCTAACCTTGACACTGACATGGAGCTACTAATTTCGATATATTTCATAGGTTATTTGGAGGCTGTAAAATATAATATTATGTAATTAGGTCTTATTTTCTTACCGTGAATAGCTAGAGGTTTGGTGCCAATTTTGGTAACTATGATTAGTTTTATATTTCTATATTTTGATCCGATTTATAGATATAGTGTATTGAAGGTAGTAAAAAAGGTTAGCAAAGAGACAGTCACAGTCAGGTACCGCAGATTTTTCTAAAAAAAGTATAATATAATAAAAAAATCGGAATTAAACTTGCAAGATTTAATTACATACACTGAGATTCAAAGTGAAACTAAATAATTGCTTGTAGCAATTAAAAGCTGTCGTAAATAGTACTAGATAGGTACAGTTTTTGCAATTCACGAAGGCGAGTGAGCTTTACTTGTGGTTACTTCGTGAACATGCACATTGCATAAGTGTGCGTGCCTGTCAAAGCCTAGGCGGGAGCGGGCAGGCGCGAGCATTGCGCTCGCTCACACTTATACAGATACGACACACACACAACCATAAGTCAGTCGCCCTCGTGAATTGCAAGAGCACTACGTGTTATTTAATTCTTACATTAGTTTAAGTAGATTTAATTATATTTTTAAGTAGATAAAGTTTCTGGCTGGTAATGGTATCTAATTAGTTCGCCGAATTTAGTTCATTTTAATTTAACTACAGGAAATGGCCAAAACTAAACATAAACTGTTTCAGCTTTTAATGTTAACTTTAAGCCATAGTTTTGTATTTTGGTTAAATAGTTTCTTTCAACGATACCTGAAAAGCGATGAAAATATTTAATTTGCATTATTTTGCTTGTTTGGGGTAGCCCCTCGAATAAAGCTTTATTATTTTAGGCTCTGGACCATACATTTAGTCATCATCATCATCATTAGCAACCCATCAACGGCTCACTACTGAGCGCAGGTCTCCTCTCAGAGAAGGGTTGTAGGCCAAAGTCCTTCAAGAACATTATAAAGAACTCTCAGATGTGGAGGTTACCTCGCGATGTTTCCCTTCACCGTTTAACCTTGCGTTAATTGCTTATACAATGTACATTTAAATATTATTTAAGAATTTGAAGTAATCATATTAATTACCAGCTTTTGGTCATAACAATATCATCCGCGTGTAGACAGGTGTATAGAATCCCTCGGAATCCTTTTGTTTTTCCAGGATAAAAAGTAACTATGTCATTCTAAATTTCCTTAAATATACCCATGCAAAAAAGTCACGTTGATACATTGCTTCGTCACTGTCTGATTGAAGGACAAACCAACAAACCAATGAAACACACTTTTATAATAAATATAAATTAAGGATTTCTGGAGTTATAAGGCCCTGATAGACACTCAGACAAACAGAAAGATAAATGCATATTCACAAAGTAGTCTCACAGACATCACTTAGCTCGTTCGATAAACAGTACTACATTATTAGGGCAATAGTAATAGTATATTCTCGGAAGCGCAATAGAATAGAATAGAATAGAATAGAATAGAAACATTTTTTATTCAAATAAACTTTTCAAGTGCTTTTGAATAGTCAATGAATCTAGCAATGTGTATAGTTACACCTGACAATATCAATTTACTTTCATTATGAATTATTGTGAATTCTACGAATCAATCGCATCGCGCGCCAGCCTGTGTCAATGGACCTTGAAATAGTAAATTGAAAGCCTTTGTCGCCTAAAATACCTTCCATTGACAGCTGTTATAGTAGCTTCGAAAATGAAAGTACTATAAATACTATAAAGCGGAAGCTTTCAGTATTACCTGCACAAGCTTTGACAGGGTAGACATTATAGTTATTTTCACCTCTTTAGCTCAAAAAGAACGCCTTTGCTGCCCAAAACCAGTGAGCAAATGTCGTTTTTGCTCACTTATTGTAGTGAGAAAAAGTGTTTTGAATTTAGAACGCTTTGGAATGGCATTTCTTCAAATCATTGTCTCAAGAAAAGTTAAGAAGTTTTGTAGATTATAATATTGTATACTTCAATATTTTATTTGCTCAAAAAGGTTTAACTCTCAATTTTTTATTGGAACGAAGTTCCTTATAGCGAGTTGCGAAAGGGGGCTAGACGGAAAAATTAAGACCAAAAGTTGTAACGACACTTTTATACATTTTTTGATGGCCTAAAAATATCTTATATAATAATTTCAACGAGTTCTGCATCGTTCCCGTGGCGCAATTGGCTCGCGTGCGGCTGTTAACCGAAAGATTGGTAGTTCGAGCCCACCCGGGGGCGCGCAATTTTATTTTCATTTTTATTTTATAAAATTATTTTAATTTTGATATTTTATAAAATCGATATTTAGGCTTCCCTGGGGTCATTTTGATTTTTATCGATAAAAAAAATCATGATAAAAATGTATACTTACCCGAATAATTATTTTCTTTATACCTCGAATAGAACTTGAAATTAATATTTTTCTAATAATAACTTCGTTCCTATCTGGTGTCCCACGACACCCCACGACTTTATATTTGTAAATAACATGAAACATAAAAGCAAATTAAAGTTAATTAATTACTGATTATTTATTTTATGAATTACACAATCCGATCGCAGACAAAAAAGGAATAAAACATGGCGGGAAAACAAAAGAAAAATTGTCTATGTGGTCTAACTAGGTATAACTTAATAATTACGTACCTAATTTCTTTGTAAATAATTGATATAAAAGTTTTAAAAGAAGTTTTAAAAAACCAAATGAGTGATTCTAGTGATAATGTAACACTATCAGAAATAAAGGAATCAGTGTCTAATGCTTAATCAAACTTTCATCCGGAAAATTCGCGTGAAAAATACTTGAAAGCCTATGGAATTATATACCGATTGGAGACTTGCTAAAAGTGTGAAGACCTGCTCCGAATCTGTGGTTTCATCAGAATCTGTAGGGAAAATAAAACTAGAATAGTTTTTTTTGATTTTAACAATAAACCTCTACAAACAAAGTTAACGATTAAGTAATAAATAAAATCGGCCAAGTGCGAGTCGGGCCTCGCTCTTTTAGGGTTCCGTTAAAAAAAATTAAATAAAAATATTTCCATGTACCCATGGAAATATTTTAATTTAATTTTTTTTATTTAATTTAATTTTTATTATTTGTTGTTATAGCGGCAATAGAAATACATAATATGTGAAAATTTCATCTGTCTATCTATTACGGTTTACGAGATACAGCCCGCTGACAGACGGACGGACGGACGGACGGACAGCGTAGGCTTAGTAATAGGGTCCCGTTGGTACCCTTTGGGTACGGAACCCTAAAAAATATGAATAAGCAAATTAATAGTGCGCGAGTCTGAATCGCACTTTTAAAAATTACATTCAAAATGCTCATTCTGGTAGGCACTGTAGCAATAGACATCAATTAGTAGTAATTCAATGTTTCTTGTAATAATAATATTAATATTGTGTTCGAAACGTAAAATGTTTCTTTCTAATTATTATTACATTACATTTTGTATAAATTTTATATTAAATCCTGCGTGTAGACAAATGTGTTAGTATTTGACACTTGACCTATTTTCCCACTTTTATTTTAGTTCACAACAATCAAATGGTAGGATTGCGTGCATACAGTTGGAAAGTAGGTAAGTAGGGAATAAATCAAAGCTATTTTTCCGTTGCATGCAATTTGGAAGCCTTTGTTGTATATTGATTACTTTTCCCCGCTGAAGGTCTACACATATATACATAAACGATATATATATCTATTTAGATTAGAGGCCAAAAGCTCACGCGATTACATACTTAGTGACAGACTATCTATCTATAGTGATGTACATAAACCTTATAATACATCCTAACGTCATAAAGCGCCGCAAAAATATCATACAAGTAGAGCTAACTCTGGCCTTTCTAATAAAAATCAGGTCGCTAATCGATAATATTATCAGGTAAGTATATCGAAGAGGAAATAAAAAAACCGGCCAAGTGCGTGTCGGGCCACGCGCAGTGTAGGGTTCCGTAGTTGAAAGTCTCAAATATTATTGCTGACCTAGGATAGTGCTTTTATTTTATTTATGAAAATTGAATACATTTTGAGTTCCATGGTTTAAATACTATAATATACTACAAAATATGGAACTTACACTACGTGTAATACCTACCTTAGAAAAAACAGATATAACTCCTTAACTAATGAAGTAATGAACCCTACTTAGCCGTGATAGTTTTCCTTTAAAATTCATTATATATACTACTGCTGTGAATTTTTTCTTGTATCCTATATACAACCATTTAGTTGGCAGAGGGGGGGGACACTTGACTAATAAAATTTAGTACTTTAAAATATCATATTTCACAAACGGATCCCTGAATTGAAAAATAGTGTTCCCACACCCACAATATTATTGAAAGAGCTATTCAACGACATCCGACATCCCACTTTATTTTAAATTGTGATTATTGATTTATGATTTTACACAAAAAAATTATTTTTCACAATTTTATTTCACCACTTTGTTGGCGTAATTAATATTCATACCCTTGTCAAATTACAGATTTCTAGTACCAGTAGTGTCTGAGCTAAACCGCGGACAGACAGACAGACAGACGGACATGGCGAAACGGAAATCGATATAATGATGTAGGGGAGATGTGTTTGGGGGGGGGTGGTAGGTAAAATGCGAAGCTTTCAGGGGAATCAAATATTAACCCACCATATTGGAATGCGGACTAGAAAATTAATTGTTTTATTGAGTGGACTGTATATGGCGCTAGTTCAGCGTGAATTCCCCTTGTGGCAATCCGGGATAATCGGGTGAATGGATATAAGGAATAAGGACTTACTTTGTGGAGGTTTGGTGAACGAATTCCGCCGTTTCAGCTGCTAAGATGGCCGCGTCAGCAACACAATCTCCTCACAAAACATCCATTCACTGCGTCTATATTTCGATAATTTCACAACTTATTAATATTTTTCTCGATTAAAGGCGTTAAACGTTCTTTTTATGCGAAAACACAATGCACGGCACGATGCGGAATTGGGGCGCGGCGCGTGACAATAAACGTCACTATGCGTGCACGGTTGGCAGCAGACAGGGGGCGCCGCTGTGCTCAGGCAGCGTCGCGTCGAAACCCGAATGGTGGGACAAAGGAATAAGGAGTGAGGGAGATGGAATGAGTACAAGGGGTGCGCGTAGCAAGAGGAGAGAAAAAGACGTATATAAAAATGCGAATTCCCCATATTTATAAAGAAACATTGAACAGCTAACGTTCTGAAACCTTTTGAAATCAACCATCCCCCCCTGTATGAAGGCTTGGCTTCATTGAGATAAAAAAAAAACAAAAATGTAGAGCAGGTACAGTCCAAAGGTAGAGACACAATAACTCATCGACAAAGCTCTACATGATACGTGTGCGTAATATTGCGGAAAACTAAACTAAAACTAAGCCTAACTTAATTTAAAAATAATATAAATTATTGATTTGGCAACGGACAAAGTTTTACTACGGGTCTACCGTAAGTTCCGGACTTCGTTCGGACTTGAGCGACACGAACGACTCCGTCCTTACCAGGCATTACTTTGGTAATAATTCCAATCGGCCATTGTAATGGAGGTGCGTTTTCAACCATGATCAGTACGATAGTCCCTACTGTAACAGGATTACTTGGCGTATTCCATTTTTCACGCATTTGTAAACTATGTAAATACTCCGTTTTAAACCGTTTCCAAAACGATTGGACAAGAGAGTCCAATAGAGAGAACCGGGTCAAAAGATTAGCGCGCTCTCCTGTAGCGGCAGGAGCTGTAATCAACGTTATGTAGAGCGGTCCCGTGTAATCGGCGCCGGTATGTAAAAAGGCTCTACGTTTTCCGACTCTACATTTCGGAAAATCTGACATCGGTGGAAAAGTAGGTTTAGGACTTTTCCTAAAACATGCGTTGCATTTATGAATGCGTTGGCGTACCACACGACGAGCGGATAGTATCCAATATTTTTGTCTCAGTATCGATGTAACTAATAGAGGGCCCGCGTGTAACTGAGTGCAATGATAGTGATCCACTAAGAGATCAATAATATGTCCTTTCTTGGGCAATAAAGCTGGGTGCTTATGTGAGTAATCCAGAGTGGATTGCGAGAGTCGGCCGCCTACGCGAAGAATGTCGTTTGACACAAAAGGATATAATTTTTGTAATTTCGACGAACAAGATTTATTATTTTTAATGTTGTCTATATCCGCCTTGAAGGCTGAGCGCTGTACTGCGCGAATAATCACTAATTCAGCAGCCTCGAAATCCTCAGTTGTGATAACATCTCTACGCGGAAGCCTTTTCATGAAACTAAGTACATAAACCACAGCGTGAACCAACTTAGTCCAAGAAGAACATTTCGACCCAAGCGTAATGATTGGATGCTCGTCCTGTGAGATAATTACGTGAGTCGTAGTTTTCCTCTCAGGTAGAGCAGAGTTGTCGCGCGGTGAAAATTTGGCTATAGGCCATTCGTCCGATGGTAAGGAACTCCATGAGGGTCCTTCAAACCAAAGTGCGTGTTCTGACATTTGAGCGGGCATAAGGCCGCGAGATACACAATCAGCGGGATTTTGAACTCCGGCGATATGATAAAAATTCGCATTAAGAGGCGATAATAGCGTATGAATTTGAGAGATGCGATTAGCTACGTAAGTATTTATGATTAGTTTAGCGAATAAGATAACTGGACCAACGAGGCCCAGAACGTCATAGAGACGTGCGGTAGCGGATAGAATAGCTCATTTGGTACAAGCATTCGGCGGTTGCGATACTTTAAAAACAAAGTTATCGGATGCGGGAAGCTAATGGAGGCCTAAAATTTTAAAAGTGCTATCTGTGTCGAGAGAGATGGGCTCCCACTAGCGATGACTCGTAGGAATGTGACCAAGTAATTCAGTTGAATTGCTGGTCCACTTCACTAAATCGAAACCACCAGCTTTAAAGAGCTCTATCAACTCATGCGCTATATTTCTCGTTTCGTCGATAGATGAGGCAGAAGATACTAGGTCGTCCATATAGACGTCTCTCTCAACAACAGAAGCGGCGAGAGGCCACTTGTGGCGCTCGTCGCTGGCCAATTGGCGCAGCGTGCGTAATGCCAAAAAAGGCGAGGAGCGTAAATCAAAGGTCACTCGAGTAAATTCATACATTTCGAGCGGGTCTTCAGGTGAAAGCGATAAATAATGCGTTGATATTTGCGGTGCGGTGCGTTGTCATAAATACATAGGTACATTTGCCGAACGTCGGCGAAAATGGCGATGCGAAAAATGAGTACATTCAAAAGAATGTCGAAAATATCTGATTGCATAATTGCAACCAGTGTGCAAAATATCATTGAGCGATAATTTTTTATCAGAAGAGGACTCTTCTGTTTTAAGAAGAGAAGACTTAGTGGGAGAAGAACCATCTAGAACGACACGTCTCTTCGTCGAAGTCTTGTCCTTCCGAACGCTGTGATTGAAAGCGCAAAATGCAGAAGCATGTGAAGGTGGCGAAACAATAGGCGCATCGCCCATAATTAAATAACCTAAAGAGGTTTCGAATGCGGAGGGTGTATTCACATCACCGATTATTTTATTAGCTAGTACTATTTTGCAGTAAATATTTACACCTAGCAACAGATCGATTGGACCAGGTTCTGAGAAACTATCATCAGCCAACGGTATATTTTTTAATAGGATCGCTAAAGGCCGTGATATCAACATGCGAGTCTGGCAGTTGTGAAGTGATTCGTTCTACCACCAGAGGGCGTATCAGGTATTCCTTCCCATCATCAAACCGCGACTTAAATTTAAACTCTGCAACACCAAGTATTTTTGCGAAGCGCCGCCGATACCTTGAGCTTCAGTATTTTGGTTTTGAGAACTAATGGGCAATGAATACTTTTCACAACAATCGATAGATATATAATCGTTTTGCGAACCTGGGTCAATTAGGCACCGAACCAGATGCGGGCGATTATTTTTGTCATACAATCTTATTTTCGCAGTGCCTAACAGCGTTGTTGTAGTGAACGGTCTATACAATCATAAGAGACGGTACACACTGATGTATTATTCGCGTTGCTAACGTTAGGTTTGATTTTATTGGTAGCGTTTTCATTAGAAGCGTGTGTTATTTCTGCAGTACTAACTGAAGATATACGAGGCGTCTCAAGTGCGTTTAAAGTAGATGGCGAATTATCTAACCTAGGTTTGGACGTTTTTAAATTATTATTATTATTTCTCTATATATTATGACTCTCACACCCGCATACAAAATAAATAGATATAGGGCCAAAAAGTATTATAAACATAAATATATACACACAGATAAATAAACTTACATATAGATTACATAAATAAATACTTGTAGCGGGCGGAGGATTACGCCCCGGCAGGGGAGACCAGACGGCCGGGGGTCAGGGCGACAGGCTGAGAAACCGACGGACTATCCTAGCCGAGTCTAGCAACACCGCTTTCTGCATCTTGGCCGCGAGCGAACCGCCACGGAACCCCAGTCGCCTCAGATGGTGAGCGAGGCTGACTGGGATCAACCCATTCGCAGAAATAACGATTGGGATGGTTTCAGTGGACTCCACATGCCACATGCCAGTAACCTCGTGAGCCAGATCTAGATACTTTCGTTTTTTCTCTGTCTCCGCTCTCACGAGGTTCTCGTCATGTGCGATGGTGATGTCCACTAAAAACACCCTCGACTGTGCCCGGTCCATCAGCACGATGTCAGGCTTATTCGCCAGAATCGTCCTGTCCGTGATGATGGACCGGTCCCAATGGAGCCGGACTCCGTCACGCTCAAGCACCGGCACCGGTGTGTACCTATAGTACGGCACTCTCTCATCCAGGAGACCGTACTTCAGAGCAAGCTCTTGGTGAAGGATTTTGGCCGCTTGGTTGTGTCTGTGCAGATACTCAGTGTTAGCAAGAGCCGAACATCCCGAGAGCATATGCCTGAGTGACTCACCGGGATAGCGACACGCTCGACAGATGTCGTGAGTGCCATCCTTCAGGATGTACTTTCGGTAGTTCCGCGTCTTAACCACCTGATCTTGTATTGCACACACAAAACCTTCGGTTTCCCCAAAGAGGTCACCGAAGCGCAGCCATTGCACGGACGCTTTTTTATCTACGTGCGGCTCATTAAGAGCTTTAAAAAAGCGTCCATGCAACTCCCTCTCCTTCCATACGGTCTCCCGGTCAGAGGTGCTTAGTACCACCGGTTTCTGCCACTCGAGTTTGGCCAAAGATAGGGGAGTGAGTCCTTTGTCACATTCTATAACGTCTCTATGCATTGGACACTCCCTCTTCGTCTCAAAGTAGGTTCTGAGGCTGGATATCTCCCGATTATGCATGGTCTTGACGCTTAATACGCCTCGACCTCCACATTTTCGGGGTATATACAACCTCATAACAGACGATTTGGGGTGGTGCATGCGGTAGAGAGTCATAGTCGTGCGGACTTTTCTATCCAGTGCGTCTAGTTCGGTCTGAGTCCATCTGAGTACGCCAAAGGTGTACATGAGAACAAGCATGACCCAGCCGTTATATGCTCGGACCTTATTGGCGCCCGACAAATAGCTTTTACAAACTTTTGTCAGGCGGCCAAAAAAGACCTCGCAAACTGACTGTTTCACGTCCGCCTTCTTTACCCCCACGGATTGTGACATACCCAGATACCGGTATGACTCAGCTTCAGAGAGGGTCCTGATGTTAGATGGCTCGAGATTGATCTCGGCCGAATGAGTAACCTGTCCCCTCTCCACATGTAAGACCGCACACTTGTCTAGTCCAAGCTCCATCCTGATGGAGTTACTGAACTCAGTGGTGATATTCAGCAACTCCCTCAGGCGGGTGGCATTGGGTGCTAGCAGCTTGAGGTCATCCATGTAGAGAAGGTGAGGTACTTTTGTCCCTCCTCTCCGAAACAGAAAGCCTGTCCCTGATCTCTCCAGCAAAGAGCTGAGAGGGTTCAGCGACAGACAAAACCATAATGGACTCAAACAATCGCCCTGGAAGATACCCCGCCGTATCTTGATCCGGTCACCCGCAGCCGCTAACCGCTCGCCATGGAGACAAAGGATCGTACTCCATTGCCCCATACACTCTCCGAGGAAGTCTCGAACTGTACTATCGACTTTGTACAGCTCAAGGACCCTCAAGAGCCATGAATGGGGCACCGAGTCGAATGCCTTCTTATAGTCAATCCAAGCGGCAGAGAAATTCCGGCGATTGCGTTTGACCAGTTGGCCCGCGACGGAGTCGATGAGAAGGAGTTCCTTAGTACCACGACCACCGCCCCGACATCCGTTCTGAGCCCGAGACATGATGTTGTTCTCGTCTACGTGACGGGAAATCTTAAGGCTCAGAACGGATGTCAATGTCTTATAGATGGTAGTAAGACATGTGATGGGGCGATACTTAGCTGGGTCAGCGGTATCGGTTGACTTAGGAGCTAAATGAGTGATCCCGGTGGTGAAAAGGCTCGGGAGTGCCCTTTGCTCGAGAGCATCTTGGAATTGTCGAGCCAAAGTAGCATGGCAGAGCGAAAAACCCTTCAACCAGTAGTGATGCAGCCCATCGGGTCCCGGACTTTTCCAGTTCGGGGCCCGGCACACCGCACCAGCTACATCCTCCGAAGAGATGGCGACGGGGTTCATCGGCTCTATTGAGGCACATGCTTCCTCAACCGCCGCAATCCAAGGGCCCTCCTCATGCTCCACCTCTCTTGACCATACATTTCGCCAAAAGGCGACGAGGTCAGCCGGGCTCGGCCGCTGAGAGGTAGAACAGACTGCTGGGCACTCAAGTTTTTTATAGAACCTTTTCTGATCACTCGAGAAGAGGCGATTTTGCTGAAAGCGCTCGACTCTTTCCGAGTATCGTCGAATGCGGTTCCCCCATGCAGCGATTTTCTGCTTCAGGTCGTCGATACGCTCCGTTAGTTTTTGGGCTATATCGGGCTGATCTAGCCGCACCCCGAGCCCATTAAAGGCTATTCTAACGGAGCGCACAATCCTTGGCCTAGTGTTGCCTGACCTGAAACTCTGCAGTCTGCCAATGAGAGCTCTGGCCAGGGTGATACGGTGTTCTATTCTCCTTTTCCAGGCTGGCTCCGTGCTGCGCCTTAGAGTAGTGCGTCCACGTTCTTGGGTCTTGACACCCATGAAACGATGAACAGCTAAGGCCGCACCAAAGAGAATAGAAGCCGTATCATCCAGGCCAGTGCTGCGCTCAAGGTATTGAGGCAGCATTTGGTTTATGGCCTCAATAACATCCCGCGTCGCTACATTTAATGTGAGTCGGGATAGCCGCGGACGATTCTCTAGAGGAGCACTCCGGATCTCCGAAATCGCCTCTTCTAAAATCCTTCCCATCCGCTCTATATCAAGGGAAACTGTTTCCTCCGTGTCCTCCTCCACAGGCAAATCTTGCGCGTTAGCGTCGGTCTCTTCGCGGACGGGTTCCGCCAGAGAGACAATTTGCTCTGTGGTTGGGGTTGTCACCTCGGGAACAGCCTCACGTCGTAACCGTTCGAGCTCGGTAGCTCTAAAGATGTTCGAGCGCTGAATATACCGAGCCCGGTCTGCCAGGTTTTGCTCCGTGACAGTTAAATTCGGCTCAAGCAGCAAGAACTCGCGGTACATTGCCGCTCGGTAGCCAGTCCGTCCGGTTTCCCCTCCCGTCGCCCTGTAGTACGCACGCATGACATTCTCGTTCATTTGAGATGTCCATCTCATGCGGCGTACTCCACCAGCGGCGGGCTCCGAAGATTGGGTCCTTGAGAACCCTGTCGGTGCCAAGCCCTCTGGTGGGGATGATGGATTGGCCGGCCGCCGGGATGGTAGTGGCGGCCGGCTGGTGTGACTGGCGGTCCGCATGCTGTCACGTCCAGCGCCAGTCCCAGACGCGCCCTGGCGCCCCCCAGGCAGCGGCCCTGTTCGCGCATTATCTTTAACTTTGTCCATCATCATAAAGGGGGGTGGGGGGTGAGTGGCAGTTACGTCACTCGGGGTCCACTCAGGTCCCCAAGGAGGCTGTTTTAGAGCCAGCTCGCTCGGTTTAGGGGAACCTAGATGTTATTTGGTTCCCCAATTCCCTTAGTCGCCTCTTACGACACCCACGGGATAGGAAGGGGTGGCAACATTCTGTTCTGCCGGTGCCACACGGCGTTATTGCCACACGGAATTATTATTATTATTTTTCTATAAATTTTGACTCTCACACCCGCGTACAAAATAAATACATATAAAACCAAAGAGAGATATAATAAACATAAATATATATACATATAATAAACTTACATATAGATTACATAAATAAATACTTGTAGCGGGCGGAGGATTACGCCCCGGCAGGGGAGACCAGACGGCCGGGGGTCAGGGCGACAGGCTAAGAAACCGACGGACTATCCTAGCCGAGTCTAGCAACACCGCTTTCTGCATCTTGGCCGCGAGCGAACTGCCACGGAACCCCAGTCGCCTCAGATGGTGAGTGAGGCTGACTGGGATCAACCCATTCGCAGAAATGACGATTGGGATGGTTTCAGTGGACTCCACATGCCACATGCCAGCAACCTCGTGAGCCAGATCTAGATACTTTCGTTTTTTCTCTGTCTCCGCTCTCACGAGGTTCTCGTCATGTGGGATGGTGATGTCCACTAAAAACACCCTCGACTGTGCCCGGTCCATCAGCACGATGTCAGGCTTATTCGCCAGAATCGTCCTGTCCGTGATGATGGACCGGTCCCAATAGAGCCGGACTCCGTCACGCTCAAGTACCGGCACCGGTGTGTACCTATAGTACGGCACTCTCTCACCCAGGAGACCGTACTTTAGAGCAAGCTCTTGGTGAAGGATTTTGGCCGCTTGGTTGTGTCTGTGCAGATACTCAGTGTTAGCAAGAGCCGAACATCCCGAGAGCACATGCCTGAGTGACTCACCGGGATGGCGACACGATCGACAGATATCGTGAGTGCCATCCTTCAGGATGTACTTTCGGTAGTTCCGCGTCTTAACCACCTGATCTTGTATTGCACACACAAAACCTTCGGTTTCCCCAAAGAGGTCACCAAAGCGCAGCCATTGCACAGACGCTTTTTTGTCTACGTGAGGCTCATTAAGAGCTTTAAAAAAGCGTCCATGCAACTCCTTCTCCTTCCATACGGTCTCCCGGTCAGAGGTGCTTAGTACCACCGGTTTCTGCCACTCGAGTTTGGCCAAAGATAGGGGAGTGAGTCCTTTATCACATTCTATGACGTCTCTATGCATTGGCCACTCCCTTTTCGTCTCAAAGTAGGTTCTGAGACTGGATATCTCCCGATTATGCATGGTCTTGACGCTTAATACGCCTCGACCACCACATTTTCGGGGTATATACAACCTCATAACAGACGATTTGGGGTGGTGCATGCGGTAGAGAGTCATAGTCGTGCGGACTTTTCTATCCAGTGCATCTAGTTCAGTCTGAGTCCATCTGAGTACGCCAAAGGTGTACATGAGAACGGGCATGACCCAGCCGTTATATGCTCAGACCTTATTGGCGCCCGACAAATAGCTTTTACAAACTTTTGTCAGGCGACCAAAAAAGACCTCGCAAACTGACTGTTTCACGTCCGCCTCCTTTACCCCCACGGATTGTGACATACCCAGATACCGGTATGACTCAGCTTCAGAGAGGGTCCTGATGTTGGATGGCTCGAGATTGATCTCGGCCGAATGAGTAACCTGTCCCCTCTCCACATGTAAGACCGCACACTTGTCTAGTCCAAGCTCCATCCTGATGGAGTTACTGAACTCAGTGGTGATATTCAGCAACTCCCTCAGGCGGGTGGCATTGGGTGCTAGCAGCTTGAGGTCATCCATGTAGAGAAGGTGAGGCACTTTTGTCCCTCCTCTCCGAAACTGAAAGCCCGTCCCTGATCTCTCCAGCAAAGAGCTGAGAGGGTTCAGCGACAGACAAAACCATAATGGACTCAGACAATCGCCCTGGAAGATACCCCGCCGTATCTTGATCCGGTCACCCGCAGCCGCCAACCGCTCGCCATGGAGACAAAGGATCGTACTCCATTGCCCCATACACTCTCCGAGGAAGTCTCGAACTGTACTATCGACTTTGTACAGCTCAAGGACCCTCAAGAGCCATGAATGGGGCAACGAGTCGAATGCCTTCTTATAGTCAATCCAGGCGGCAGAGAAATTCCGGCGATTGCGTTTGACCAGTTGGCCCGCGACGGAGTCTATGAGAAGGAGCTCCTTAGTACCACGACCACCGCCCCGACATCCGTTCTGAGCCTCAGACATGATGTTGTTCTCGTCTACGTGACGGGAGATCTTACGGCTCAGAACGGATGTCAATGTCTTATAGATGGTAGTAAGACATGTGATGGGGCGGTACTTAGCTGGGTCAGCGGTATCGGTTGACTTAGGAGCTAAATGAGTGATCCCGGTGGTGAAAAGGCTCGGGAGTGCCCTTTGCTCGAGAGCATCTTGGAATTGTCGAGCCAAAGTAGCATGGCAGAGCGAAAACCCCTTCAACCAGTAGTGATGCAGCCCATCGGGTCCCGGACTTTTCCAGTTCGGGGCCCGGCGCACCGCACCAGCTACATCCTCCGAAGAGATGGTGACAGGGTTCATCGGCTCTATTGAGGCACATGCTTCCTCTACCGCCGCAATCCAAGGGCCCTCCTCACGCTCCACCTCTCTTGACCATACACTGCGCCAAAAGGCGACGAGGTCAGCCGGGCTCGGCTGCTGAGAGGTAGAACAGACTGCTGGGCACTCCAGTTTTTTATAGAACCTTTTCTGATCACTCGAGAAGAGGCGATTTTGCTGAAAGCGCTCGACTCTTTCCGAGTATCGTCGTATGCGGTTCCCCCATGCAGCGATTTTCTGCTTCAGGTCGTCGATGCGCTCCGTTAGTTTTTGGGCTATATCGGGCTGATCTAGCCGCACCCCGAGCCCATTAAAGGCTATTCTAACGGAGCGCACAATTCTTGGCCTAGTGTTGCCCGATCTGAAACTCTGCAGTCTGCCAATGAGAGCTCTGGCCAGGGTGATACGGTGTTCTATTCTCCTTTTCCAGGCTGGTTCCGTGCTGCGCCTGAGAGTAGCGCGTCCACGTTCCTGGGTCCTGACACCCATGAAACGGTGAACAGCTAAGGCCGCACCAAAGAGAATAGAAGCCGTATCATCCAGGCCAGTGCTGCGCTCAAGGTATTGAGGCAGCATTTGGTTTATGGCCTCAATGACATCCCGCATCGCTACATTTAATGTGAGCCGGGAGAGCCGCGGACGGATCTCTAGAGGAGCACTCCGGATCTCCGAAATTGCCTCTTCTAAAATCCTATTATTATTATTGTTGTCCTATTATTAATATTATTATTATTGTTGTTCCTTCGTTCAAAGTGGATCGTAGAGTGGTGAGAAGATAACCCGCACCGTGAACATACACCTTTAGATATGCAGTTCCTCGTGCGATGAAGCGTGGACACACACCGGTTACAAAAAGAATTATTTTTTATAAATATATACCTATCTTTAGGAGATAGCTGTCCTTCAATCACGCCCCAACAGAGCTACGGATCGACGTGATTTTTGCAGGGGTACCTATAGTTGAGGACCTGGAGAGTGACAGGCTACTTTTTATCCCGCAAAGTCAGAGTTCCCAAGGCATTTTAAAGGCTAAGTTCACGCAGACGAAGTCGCGGGCATCAGATAGTTTATAATATTAGTAGGATTAGTAAGATTAGTTTAGTTTACAGTAGTATAAAAACTTATTACAATGTAATAGCTACTTATTAATATTGTAAAATGATTATTTTGAAAAGAGCAACTGCTGAGTTTCTTGCCGGCTCTTCTCAGCAGAATCCGCTTTCCGAACCGGTGGTAGAATCTTGACGTGTCATAAGAGCCACAGGTTGGCTTACATGAAATAAATAATTTTGATTTTTTTTTTTTTGAATTTTTGAATTTTAGTATTAGTATAAGTAGGAAGTAGGATAGGAATTATGAACATACATACATACATAGGTACATACACACATCCTACTAATACTAAACTATACTAATCCTACTAATATACTATATACTAATATTATAAATGCGAAAGTTTGTGAGGATGGATGTATGGATGGATGGATGGATGAATGTTTATTACTCTTAAACGCGACAACGAATGAACCGATTTTGCTGAAATTTGGCACAGACATAGATTATAGTCTGGAATAGCACATAGGCTACTTTTTATCCCGGAAAATTAAACAGTTCCTGTGGGATAGCATCGCTTTTTTTACGCATTTGTCCTTCAAAATACGCGCAATGGAGTTTTAGATTGACGTGATTTTCTTGCACAGGTGAAGTTAAGGGCCTGAAAAATGACAAAGACTACTTTTTATCCCGGGAAAACAAACGGTTCCTGCGGGATATTAGTATGCTACTTTTCACATATTTATCTTTTAATTACGCGGCAATTATGTATGTATGTATGTATGTATGCGTCGCTATTTTTTTACGCATTTGTTGAGTTTAGATTGACGTGGTTTTTTACACAGGTAAAGTTGAGGACCTGGAAAGTGACAAAGGCTACTTTTGTCTCGGGAACAAACATTTGAAAAGAAATCTATAATAAAACATTCTATTTTTAAAACCGACTTCAATCACGGGCGATTGAAGTCGCTAATGCAAAGTATCTAATTTATTATTTTTTTAAAACGCTCGACTGATTTCGATAAACCCAATCCCATTTAAAGGGTCGTATCACATCTCGACCGCAATAAACTCGACCAAATGGTCGGGTTGTCATAATTCATTTTTATTAATTTTTTTCATGCACAACTCGACCAACAGCAAAATACTGAGTTGTTTATGTAGAGTCAAATACAAAAAGTGATTCACGTATCTAATATAAATTACTAACAAAAATGAAATCAGCGTTTCATACATATTAACAGGACTTCAATATTATGTATGAATGGTATTTTTGAAAGAGCTAATTTTTTTTGAATTTTGACTAGAAAATAAAACATAGTCTGATCAATAAAATAAGTAGGTTTATTGTATAAATTTAAAATAAAATGTAGCAATGTGCAAAACAAAATATATAAAATAATATAAAAGCTAAGTCTTATTTATAAAATCACAGATTATAGTTTAATTACTATCGATATTAAAAATATTAAAAATCACAGATTTGTAATTGCTATCGACATTAAAAACCTTAACAATTTCTATTTCTATGGACTATGTCAGTCAGTCATTCAGTCTAAAAAATACCACTTATTATATATCAATTAACAAAACAAATTATAAATAGCATTTGGCGTCATATTATCAATAATATCAAACAAGTCATCTTAGGAGAAATCACAGATCAGGAATGATTGTCATAATAAATTAAAATAAGAAGGTTTATTGTATATATTTAAAATAAAATGTAGCAATGTGCAAAACAAAATATATAAAATAATATAAAAGCTAAGTCTTATTTATAAAATCACAGATTATAGTTTAATTACTATCGATATTAAAAATATTAAAAATCACAGATTTGTAATTGCTATCGACATTAAAAACCTTAACAATTTCTATTTCTATGGACTATGTCAGTCAGTCATTAAGTCTAAAAAAATACCACTTATATCAATTAACAAAACAAATTATAAATAGCATTTGGCGTCATATTATCAATAATATCAAACAAGTCATCTTAGGAGAAATCACAGATCAGGAATTTATGATTGTCATAACAAATTAAAATAAGTAGGTTTATTGTATAAATTTAAAATAAAATGTAGCAATGTGCAAAACAAAATATATAAAATAATATAAAAGCAACTTAGCTTTTATATTATTTTATATATTAACTATCATAACAGTAAATCACCACGATCCAAAATAGTAAATCATAATGATCCAATAATAATTATTTACCGAATATTCTGTAAATTTGCAATACATAATATGTGAAACACGATTTCGTCTTAATTTTTTTTTTAATAAGTCTGTTGGTTTTATTATTATATTACCTCTAAATTTCTATAATACCATATCATTAAAATTAAAATATGCCTAAATTATATACAACTAACAAAATTAAAACTAAAATAAAAATTAAATAAAATCTAAAACCCCATCGAAGTCACTGCAGTGTGGCATAGTACCCAAGATGCTGGCAGCATTACCTCTTTGGATGGCCAAGCTAATTATTTGGCCAAGGTAGCTGCCAGCTCTTGGATCCCCTGTAGACTCGATCACCTTTTTAGATAGCTCTACAAAAGGTGCTCGAGCCTCCGTGCCCCACGGCCCCAGGGTCTCTACACCAAAAGGCACAAATATGAAACCACTGTCAAGGTTTTCATATTTTATTTATATAAGTATGTGAAATACTGAATTCGAAACATTAAAATCGTATGTGAATATATTTTGACACAATCCATTTTATATTACGCTAACACAGGCATCAGCTAGTTATCAAATAATTTCAGAGAAAGCAAAATTACCATTTTAAAATAATCAAATTCACAAACACATTAATCATTAATATAAATAAATATGAAAAATAAAACATAAAAACAATAATCGATAATATAAATAAATATGTCATGAGTAATCAAATATTAGTTGCTAATAATAATCGAGATTACAAAGTGAACAATCTCAATAAAAAGTTCTCAGACTATTAACTACCTAAACAAATTCAGTACAATTTAATAATTAATCTAATATCAAGAAATGCTTGAAAGCCTTGAGATTATGCCTACTAATTCTAATACTTAGCTAAATTCATATCATTTTTTTAAGTAACATTACAATAGTTTTCATTAACAATGTTCAAACAAAATCATACAATGTCCGGAATATAGTAAGGTCAAATGCAGATATTTTGTGGTCACCAAAGTCATGTTAACTGTAATAAACAATAATTTAGACAGAACACCTGCTGTGTGATTGTGCAAGAAAATCATATTGACAGATAAACAGAAAATCATATTGACAGATATGAATGCGTCGCATCTAAAGAAGTATTCGATGAGACGTATACAAATGCAGCATTTAACAAGTTTTATGAACTTTTCACACTATTTTATGACCTGTGTTTTCCATATATTCTAGTTAAAACAGTAAAAAAGGGAATAAGAACAAGTTGGTTAACAAAAGGAATTAAAAAATGCTGTATCAATAAAAGAAACCTCTACTTAAATTATATATATTCAAAAACTAACAAACAGCTAAATCTAAGAAAATACACTAGGTACGCAAAAATTCTAAAACACTGCATTTTTAGGTCTCAAAAAATGGGGAGTTCAAGATACATCAAAAGTGCTAAGAACCCATGTAAAGCATCGTGGACACTAATTAAGAATAGTTTTAATTGCAACAATAAATTAAATGACATAAATGAAATAAAAATTAACTCTGTTACACTTACTGATTCAAATACTATTGCAGACAAATTTAATGACTACTTTATTAATATAACTAAATATAAACAATCTAAGAATATATACAATTCCATAAAAAAAATACAATTTAATACTAAAACTTTGTTCTTAACACCTATTATTGAATATGACTTATATAAAGTGTTGTTCTGTTGATGTTGTAAACACCTTCAGAGTACAAAAAAAATGCATCAGACCATTGTGTGGCGCCGATGTAATAGCTCCATGCCAATCCTTATTTAAAAGGAAAAAGATCTTGCCTTTGCCATGTTTATATATATTTGAAACATGTCTATTTGTAAAGAAACCCATGTCATTATTCGATATGAAGCCTGACAACCGAAGCCGGCGACAAAAATTTAAATTAGAAGTACCACAGCGAAGGTTGGGTATGTTCCCGCAATTCGTATTGTATGGAGGTGACCCTATTTAATAAGCTATCTGACAGCACTAAGAGTCTACCAATGCAAAAGTTTAGGAAAAAATTGTTTGAATATTTGATCGACGAATGTTTCTATAGTGTTCGGGAATTTTTAGACAGTTGTAATATTTGACATATTTGTATTGAAATGTTTTTATTTATTATTTTGATTACCTTATGGAAAAAAATTTTTACTGTTGTATATTATTTTTTGACATTTATTTAATTTTTTTGACATATAATAATAACATTCCTATATTTGTACACCACAATTTGGTAGGATATGCGCATTCTAAATTGTATATTATAACATCTTGACTGTACCATATTCACAAATTAATAAATGAATTGAATTGAATTTAATTTAATTGAATAAAAGCTAATGGTTTCATGTAAGTATCACTTAAAACATGCTTAGAATATCAAACCACAAGTCTTGAGCTGTCAATTAATATAATTTTCTTACACAACTGAATGGCTAACATAGCACTTGATTATAATATATGAAATGAATTAATTACATCAACATGCTTGTAACACTTCTCTTGACTTTGTGTCAATTGGATTGGCTGCCTTCTTTTTAACCAACTTCAAAAAAGGAGGACGCACTCAATTTGTCGTTTTTTTTTTAATGTATTTTCACCAATTACTCAAAGACACCTGATTTGGAATACTCTTTTTTTGTTTTGAAGGGTTACTTCCCAGGTGGTAATGGTACCACCATTTAAATTTTATCAAAATCCATCAAGCAGTTTTTAAAAAATCAACAAATTATATACTTTGTAGTGGCACAGGCGTTTGAAGTCGATTTTTTAAAAATATTTTATTTATTTATTACATGTTTGGGTTTACAACATTGTATATTACAAGCATGTGGGTGTAGTTGCAGATGTCAAAAAATTTAACAGACTTTTTGGTGACATCAAGTAGGCATATCACTTTTCACTAATTTCAGGATGAATAACTGGTGGTGGCACACCTTCTGGAGCATTATCCCTTATCCACGGATGCTGCAGCACATGTACTAATGGCAATCTATTCTCTGGTTCAATGACTAGTAGTTTACCCATCAAATCTCTAGCTTGGACAGAAACATAATCTGGATACTTCACGATTACATACTTAATCTTTCGATAGGTTTGATGAGCATCTTTTGCATCAAACGGAGGGAGTCCCACCAGTAGTTCATAACAAAGGACTCCAAGACTCCATATATCAACTGTGTAGCTATGAGGCTTGCCCTCGATCATCTCTGGAGAAAAATAGTCTAAAGTGCCACATAAAGTCATACACCTCAAAGAAGGTGAATGCACTGACCAGCCAAAATCTGCTAATTTAAGTTCATAGTTGTGACCGATCAGCAAATTCTCAGGTTTGATGTCACGATGGATAACTTTCTTTGAGTGACAGTAAATTAACGCTTTGGTCAAGTCGCGAATGTAAATGGCGGCAGTTTTTTCGTCGAAACGCCCGCGTTCCTTCAGCAAATTGTAGAGCGAGCCGTGCTTCGCGTATTCTAGAATTAAATAAATACGTTTCTCGTCGTGGAAATACCCGTACAAGCGTAAGATGTTGGGGTGCTGCAGTCTGCTCTGGATATCCACCTCACGCTTGACTTGGTGCTCCATGCCGGAATCTAAGATATGCCTTTTAAAGAGCACTTTAAGGGCCACCATGTAATTCGATATCTTTTCACGTGCTGAGTAAACCTTGCCAAATTTACCTTTGCCGAGCGGATGTCCTAATTCGAAGTCAGCCAGTTTCCATTTTTGTTTCTTTTCCGTCGGCTTCGCATCTTGATTAGCAACCTGCTTTTCGTTGTTGTCATTAGCTTTGTTACTCGTTTGGAGGGGACGCGGCCGGGGCAGTGGGACTTTAGAGTTTGTAGGATGTGTACTCGAGGAGCTATCAGCTGGCAGTTCTTGTGAATTGGAGGGGCACGTGTTGGCCCTTCCAGCAGTGTTGGGTCTGTTCTCCTTGCCTTCATAATTCATTTTGTCATTAGCTTTGTTACTCGTTTGGAGGGGACGCGGCTGGGGCAGTGGGACTTTAGAGTTTGTAGGATGTGTACTCGAGGAGCTATCAGCTGGCAGTTCTTGTGAATTGGAGGGGCACGTGTTGGCCCTTCCAGCAGTGTTGGGTCTGTTCTCCTTGCCTTCATAATTCATTTTGTCATTAGCTTTGTTACTCGTTTGGAGGGGACGCGGCCGGGGCAGTGGGACTTTAGAGTTTGTAGGATGTGTACTCGAGGAGCTACCAGCTGGCAGTTTTTGTGAATTGGAGGGGCACGTGTTGGACCTTCCAGCAGCGTTGGGTCTGTTCTCCTTGCCTTCATAATTCATTTTGTCATTAGCTTTGTTACTCGTTTGGAGGGGACGCGGCCGGGGCAGTGGGACTTTAGAGTTTGTAGGATGTGTACTCGAGGAGCTACCAGCTGGCAGTTTTTGTGAATTGGAGGGGCACGTGTTGGACCTTCCAGCAGCGTTGGGTCTGTTCTCCTTGCCTTCATAATTCATTTTAAACTTTAATTAAACGTTAAAGAAAAGTTTTCTGGTTATTATAACGCACAATTCATTTGAAACAAAGCACTTTTTCACTTTTGCACTATGTACTTTTTGAAATTGTAAAGACTACCTAACGTATTTTGATTCAAAGTTCTCCTATGGTTCTCCTTCTTGAAAGTTGAAACTTGTATTGAAAGGCTGACAGCCTGACAGCCATTTGACCAGTGTTGCCAGTGGCAGATAGTCAAATGTAACATAAGACAGCTCCAAAAGTAACATTTTCACGAGAAAAGTAACAATGCCTTATTTTATGCGGAAAACGACGATTCAATAAATATGACAAAAACTGAAAGTGTTACTTGGTCGGATTTTAGCTTCTTAAACATAATAAAGTGACTAAAACATCAAACAAATCAACAAACAACAATCACACAAAAACTAAACAAGCTATAAGTATAAGAAAATAAAACCCGACTACGTGAATAATACGCAACTATAGAGCGAATGCAAGTAAAGCAGCGAGCAACAGCTAGTACTAAGGCTGGAACCACATCTGTGCGCACCGATTCGCATTTTATCTCTACAAAACTGTCATTTATCATACGAGCCGTGTACGCATCGAAAAGCCGATGATGTGTACATGACTATGAAAAATGATCGTTTTGTATGGACAAAATTCGAATTGATGCGCACAGATGTGGTTCCAGCCTAAGCCCTTACATTTGATACCCTACGGCCTACCTTCCAAACTTTTTTCATTACTTTTTTGCTTCTAGAGAGCGCTACATTAAATTGAATATGACGTCACAAAGCCTTAAACAGCGGACGATGACACTTCTAACGATTCCGTTTGAATTGTGACAAGTAGTTTAAAGAAATTATACGGGAACAAATGAACATAAACATAAATACCGGCTGAAATCATAACACTCCTTTGGCTTTGCCGTAGATTAAAAAGTAGCTCTTTAAAGTATATTACAAACTGTCGCATCACTCGTAAATGCAAAATCAAATACTCCAACATGACGAACGAAAACTTGGATGCGGTCTGTTTCACAATTATTTTTTGTTTGCAGGAAAAAAATTTAAATAATATAAAAAAAGTACCTAACGTAAAAGTAACATTTTGAGTCGTGTAACATGTAGGTAACATGAGAGGGTCAAAAAGAACGTAAAATGTTAGAAAAGTAACATTCTGGCAACACTGCATTTGACAGACCTGAGTCATAGATTTTTTTTTAAATTTATTTAACGGCCCTGGATTCTACGTCCTTTAAAGCCTAGTCATAGATTGGTCATAGAGCTCCTCAGACTATAGTACTGGCCTTCGAATTGGACTATTGGGATTGGATGGCTGTTTGGTTGGTTAAGAAACTAAGAATCTCATCCCTTGAACTGCGTTACGCCCGTTTATGACTCGCTATCGTACCCCCTCCAACTGCGCAGCCTTTGTTATCAAACTTGCTCGAACTGCGGCATGTTTCCAAGATGGCGGCTTGCAATAAAAAACCGCTACTTTATCTATTTTTTATAAAAAAAGCACAAACTCAAGTGCCATGTAATATTTTTTGTCATAGAGTATAGTTATTGTACTTTAATTAGACATAAACATAGATAAAAAATAAGGTCTAAAATTGAAGTGAATAGGACGGTCATAGAATGGTCCTAAAACCTGCATTGAAATTATTTTCTTCTTTAGTTTAAATTTTAATCTATGGTTGCTAGATACAAATTTTTAACCTGTATTTCGATAAGGGTGGAACCACATTTGTGAGGATCGTTTCGGATTTCGCCCATACAAAACTGTCAAATTCCATAGAAACGTGAACGGATCAAATCGGCTTTTCGATGCGTACACGAATGTATGGAAAATGACAGTTTTGTATAGGCAAAATCCGAATCGATCCTCACAAATGTGGTTCCACCCTAAAGTACCGCAGAAAAGGAACACAAGGAGAAGATAACACAGAAAAAAGAACATTTTCAAAATAAACAACAAAAACACAGAAAAAAAACCGGTCATGTCAACTGACATTCGATATTATTTTTCTAACTAATAGCACATCACTATAACAGCTAGCAGACACTTGCATGGAACTAGGAATTGCGACATGGATCCTTGCCAGTCCAAGTTTATTTTTTTTGAATTGTTTTTTAACAGCGAAAAAAAAATAGAACTTGAACTTGAGCCGGGGTATTAGAAATGTATCTGTGGCTAGTTGACATCTGCTGTCAGTGTCAATTACAAAATACTTTATGATTGTCTTCCGGTTCCATGTATTGAAATATGGCGTCTAGAAAACTGTGCCTATTTGATCTGAAATAAAGAATACTAAAAACATAATATATTGAATGTTTCATTGCGCAATATTAATTTCAATAACCTAATTGAAATTGGACTATGAAACATGCTTTAAAATGTATGAGAGAGTTTATCATGATGATTAATAAAGAATATTGAAAGACCAATACGATTATTATATGTGTTTCCAAAACACACAGCATTGGTTGAAGAAGCATCCATAGATTCTACCTAGTACATGCTAAGCTTTCTTTAGGGTGGAACCACATCTGTGAGGATCGATTCGCATTTATGCCGATGCTATAAGACACACTTGTAAGGATCGCGTCCTTACGGATCCGAAAGGATGCGTACGCGTCCTTACGGATCCGTAAGGATGCGTACGCGTCCTTACGGATCCGTAAGGATGCGTACGCATCCTTTCGGATCCGTAAGGAGGCGAAAGCCTATAAACATTGTTGTCTGCGTAGGGATGGTCGATGATGGCATCGATATTTTAATTGCTAGCTCAACCACGATATTAATCTTCTTCTACACAGAGGAAATGGATGCCAAAAATTGAAAAAGTCGCCGCCATATTGAAATTCTTTGTTTTTCGACCGATTTCGTTCAAAATCGATATTTAGGCTTCCCTTGGGTCAAGAAAGAGAAAATAGATGCCAAAATTTTAAAAGTCACCGCCATATTGAAATTCTTTGTTTTTCGACCGATTTCGTTCAAAATCGATATTTAGGCTTCCCTTGGGTCAAGAAAGAGGAAATAGATGCCAAAATTTTAAAAAGTGACCGCCATATTGAAATTCTTTGTTATTGGACCGATTTCGTTCAAAATCGATATTTAGGCTTCCCTTGGGTCAAGAAAGAGGAAATAGATGCCAAAATTTTAAAAAGTGACCGCCATATTGAAATTCTTTGTTATTGGACCGATTTCGTTCAAAATCGATATTTAGGCTTCCCTTGGGTCAAGAAAGAGGAAATAGATGCCAAAATTTTAAAAAGTGACCGCCATATTGAAATTCTTTGTTATTGGACCGATTTCGTTCAAAATCGATATTTAGGCTTCCCTTGGGTCAAGAAAGAGGAAATAGATGCCAAAATTTTAAAAAGTGACCGCCATATTGAAATTCTTTGTTATTGGACCGATTTCGTTCAAAATCGATATTTGGGCTTCCCTGGGGTCAAATAAGAGGAAATGATTGGCAAAATTATAAAAAGTGACCGCCATATTGAAATTCTTTGTTATTGGACCGATTTCGTTCAAAATCGATATTTAGGCTTCCCTTGGGTCAAGAAAGAGGAAATAGATGCCAAAATTTTAAAAAGTGACCGCCATATTGAAATTCTTTGTTATTGGACCGATTTCGTTCAAAATCGATATTTAGGCTTCCCTTGGGTCAAGAAAGAGGAAATAGATGCCAAAATTTTAAAAAGTGACCGCCATATTGAAATTCTTTGTTATTGGACCGATTTCGTTCAAAATCGATATTTGGGCTTCCCTGGGGCCAAATAAGAGGAAATGATTGGCAAAATTATTAAAAGTGACCGCCACATTGAAATTCTTTTTTATTGGACCGATTTCGTTCAAAATCGATATTTGGGCTTCCCTGGGGTCAAATAAGAGAAAATGATTGGCAAAATTATAAAAAGTCGCCGCCATATTGAAATTCTTTGTTATTGGACCGATTTCGTTCAAAATCGATATTTAGGCTTCCCTTGGGTCAAGAAAGAGGAAATAGATGCCAAAATTTTAAAAAGTGACCGCCATATTGAAATTCTTTGTTATTGGACCGATTTATCATCTATTACAAGATGATCTCAACTCTATTGTAGACTGGTGTGCTAAAAATAGAATGACTCTTAACGTTTCCAAATGCGCGCACATAAAATTCACCCGTAAAAAGAACATACTAGGAACTGGCTACTTTATTCACAACCATCAGCTTGAGGAGGTTTCAGTCATCAGGGATCTCGGTATTATGATCGATAGTAAGCTTACATTCAAGGAACACATCAACCAAATAGTCTCCCGAGCGTGGAAGCTACTGGGTTTCATTAAACGTAACACGAGTGACTTTATGAGAACCGACTGCATTATAAAAATATTTAATGCACTAGTGCGTAGTATCCTGGAATACGCAGTCCCGGCATGGAACCCGCACTACAAAATCCACACTTCAAGAATAGAGCGAGTTCAACGCTCCTTCACGAGGTACCTAGCCTTCAAAGACAACTCTTGTCCTTAAGAAGCTGACTATGACACACGCTTGAAACATTTTAAAATCCAATCCCTGGAAAAACGCAGGTTGGTGACTGACCTCATAACACTTTATAAAATAGTCCACAGCACCTTGGATTCCCCTGACCTGTTGTACCACGTCAGCATTCATGTCCCTCGACGACCCTCTAGACATCCTATCAAAAACATCTTCCAGCCCCACTTCTCTAAATCTAACCTAGGCAAATTCGCCCCAATAAATCGAATTATTAATGCATACAATAACTCGACGTGCCCTGATATTGACATATTCCATGATAGTTTGTTTAGCTTTAAGAAAAAATTGTACATATCAGCATGAATAATTTATGTTAATATCATCTAATTCAAATTAATAATATCTATTCCTTAGCTTTGACATTGTAAATATTTAATAACTGTATCTTGCTAGCTATGACATTGTTAATATTTATTGATTATTTAAAATTTTGATCGGTTTGTAATTGTAAATTGTAAATATTTAATAACTGTATCTTACTAGCTATGACATTGTTAATATTTATTAATTATTTAAAATTTTGATCGGAGTTACCCTGGCAATGTTGAATATGCCTATAATTGGTAATTTGTAACAGCATTAGAATTTATTAAGCACATTGTATTATTTAAAGTGTATATTGCAATTTATCGCTGGCATATCTATTAAATAAATAAATAAATAAATAGATTTCGTTCAAAATCGATATTTGGGCTTCCCTGGGGTCAAATAAGAGGAAATGATTGGCAAAATTATAAAAAGTGACCGCCATATTGAAATTCTTTGTTATTGGACCGATTTCGTTCAAAATCGATATTTAGGCTTCCCTTGGGTCAAGAAAGAGAAAATAGATGCCAAAATTTTAAAAAGTGACCGCCATATTGAAATTCTTTGTTATTGGACCGATTTCGTTCAAAATCGATATTTAGGCTTCCCTTGGGTCAAGAAAGAGGAAATAGATGCCAAAATTATAAAAAGTCGCCGCCATATTGAAATTCTTTGTTATTGGACCGATTTCGTTCAAAATCGATATTTAGGCTTCCCTTGGGTCAAGAAAGAGGAAATAGATGCCAAAATTTTAAAAAGTGACCGCCATATTGAAATTCTTTGTTATTGGACCGATTTCGTTCAAAATCGATATTTAGGCTTCCCTTGGGTCAAGAAAGAGGAAATAGATGCCAAAATTATAAAAAGTCGCCGCCATATTGAAATTCTTTGTTATTGGACCGATTTCGTTCAAAATCGATATTTAGGCTTCCCTTGGGTCAAGAAAGAGGAAATAGATGCCAAAATTTTAAAAAGTGACCGCCATATTGAAATTCTTTGTTATTGGACCGATTTCGTTCAAAATCGATATTTGGGCTTCCCTGGGGTCAAATAAGAGGAAATGATTGGCAAAATTATAAAAAGTGACCGCCATATTGAAATTCTTTGTTATTGCACCGATTTCGTTCAAAATCGATATTTGGGCTTCCCTGGGGTCAAATAAGAGGAAATGATTGGCAAAATTATAAAAAGTGACCGCCATATTGAAATTCTTTGTTATTGGACCGATTTCGTTCAAAATCGATATTTAGGCTTCCCTTGGGTCAAGAAAGAGGAAATAGATGCCAATATTTTAAAAAGTGACCGCCATATTGAAATTCTTTGTTATTGGACAGATTTCGTTCAAAATCAATATTTAGGCTTCTCTGGGTTCAAAGTTGTTCGTGGTTTAGATTTTTAGTTCGCGTACGTCGATGATATTTTAGTTTCTTCAAAAGATAGCGAACAGCATGCAAAACATTTACGTATTCTTTTCAAACGTTTTTGAAGGATACGGTATAGTTAATAACGAGAAGAATGGTATTTTAATGTTCCAGAGGTTCGTTTCCTTGGATACAAAATAAGCGCTCCCGGGATTGGCTCTCCTGCTGACCGCATTAAGAGTTTACAGGATTTTCCTCTACCTAAAACAGTACAGGGATTTAGAAGATATGATTAATTTTTATCGAAAATTTCTCCCTAGCATAGCGCGACTTCAAGCAACATTAATAGATGCTTTATCAAAACTTCAAGATAAAAGTGCTAAACCTTTTACTGGGACTCCCGATTTAGAGCGTATCCTACTTCCTACTAATATTATAAAGGCGAAAGTTTGTATGTATGTTTGTTCCTCTTTAACGCAAAAACTACTGGATGGATTTGGCTGAAATTTGGAATGGAGATAGATTATACCCTGGATAAACATATAGGCTACAAATTATTCCGGAAAAATCCAAGGTTCCCGCGGGATTTTGGAAAACCACTGATAGATGGCGCTGATTGTACTTAAATCACGCTTACATTATCCGCAGTATCGAGAATAAGTAAAAAATTCCAATTCAACAATCAAGTAGGATAACCACAGTTATTGAAGTTTTTCATTAGCAATAGAAAATTTCTTAGGGATTAGGGATTAGGGATGGATTACATCATGTGTAGATGTGTTATGGCAAATATTTCCTCTTTCTTGACCACAGGAAGCCGAAATATCGATTTTGAATATCGATTTTGAATTTCAATATGGCGGTGACTTTTTAAAATTTTGGCATCTATTTTCTCTTTCTTGTCTCAAGGGAAGCCTAAATATCGATTTTGAACGAAATCGGTCCAATAACAAAGAATTTCAATATGGCGGTCACTTTTTATAATTTTGCCAATCATTTCCTCTTATTTGACCCCAAGGAAGCCCAAACATCGATTTTGAACGAAATCTTTCCAATAAAAAAGAATTTCAATATGGCGGTCACTTTTTAAAATTTTGGAATCTATTTCCTCTTTCTTGACCCAAGGGAAGCCTAAATATCGATTTTGAACGAAACGGTCAAATAACAAAGAATTTCAATATGGCGGCGACTTTTTATAATTTTGCAAATCATTTCCTCTTATTTGACCCAAGGGAAGCCTAAATATCGATTTTGAACGAAATCGGTCCAATAACAAAGAATTTCAATATGGCGGCGACTTTTTATAATTTTGCAAATCATTTCCTCTTATTTGAGCCCAGGGAAGCCCAAATATCGATTTTGAACGAAATCGGTCCAATAACAAAGAATTTCAATATGGCGGTCACTTTTTATAATGTTGCCAATCATTTCCTCTTATTTGACCCCAGGGAAGCCCAAATATCGATTTTGAACGAAATCGGTCCAATAACAAAGAATTTCAATATGGCGGTCACTTTTTAAAATTTTGGCATCTATTTCCTCTTTCTTGACCCAAGGGAAGCCTAAATATCGATTTTGAACGAAATCGGTCCAATAACAAAGAATTTCAATATGGCGGTGACTTTTTATGATATTGCCAATCATTTCCTCTTATTTGACCCCAGGGAAGCCCAAATATCGATTTTGAACGAAATCGGTCCAATAACAAAGAATTTCAATATGGCGGTCACTTTTTATAATTTTGCCAATCACTTCCTCTTATTTGACCCCAGGGAAGCCCAAATATCGATTTTAAACGAAATCGGTCCAATAACAAAGAATTTCAATATGGCGGTCACTTTTTATAATGTTGCCAATCATTTCCTCTTATTTGACCCCAGGGAAGCCCAAATATCGATTTTGAAGGAAATCGGTCCAATAACAAAGAATTTCAATATGGCGGTCACTTTTTAAAATTTTGGCATCTATTTCCTCTTTCTTGACCCAAGGGAAGCCTAAATATCGATTTTGAACGAAATCGGTCCAATAACAAAGAATTTCAATATGGCGGCGACTTTTTATAATTTTGCAAATCATTTCCTCTTATTTGAGCCCAGGGAAGCCCAAATATCGATTTTGAATGAAATCGGTCCAATAACAAAGAATTTCAATATGGCGGTCACTTTTTATAATGTTGCCAATCATTTCCTCTTATTTGACCCCAGGGAAGCCCAAATATCGATTTTGAACGAAATCGGTCCAATAACAAAGAATTTCAATATGGCGGCGACTTTTTATAATTTTGCAAATCATTTCCTCTTATTTGACCCCAGGGAAGCCCAAATATCGATTTTGAAGGAAATCGGTTATAATAACAAAGAATTTCAATATGGCGGTCACTTTTTAAAATTTTGGCATCTATTTCCTCTTTCTTGACCCAAGGGAAGCCTAAATATCGATTTTGAACGAAAACGGTCCAATAACAAAGAATTTCAATATGGCGGCGACTTTTTATAATTTTGCAAATCATTTCCTCTTATTTGAGCCCAGGGAAGCCCAAATATCGATTTTGAACGAAATCGGTCCAATAACAAAGAATTTCAATATGGCGGTCACTTTTTATAATGTTGCCAATCATTTCCTCTTATTTGACCCCAGGGAAGCCCAAATATCGATTTTGAAGGAAATCGGTCCAATAACAAAGAATTTCAATATGGCGGTCACTTTTTAAAATTTTGGCATCTATTTCCTCTTTCTTGACCCAAGGGAAGCCTAAATATCGATTTTGAACGAAATCGGTCCAATAACAAAGAATTTCAATATGGCGGCGACTTTTTATAATTTTGCAAATCATTTCCTCTTATTTGAGCCCAGGGAAGCCCAAATATCGATTTTGAACGAAATCGGTCCAATAACAAAGAATTTCAATATGGCGGTCACTTTTTAAAATTTTGGCATCTATTTCCTCTTTCTTGACCCAAGGGAAGCCTAAATATCGATTTTGAACGAAATCGGTCCAATAACAAAGAATTTCAATATGGCGGCGACTTTTTATAATTTTGCAAATCATTTCCTCTTATTTGAGCCCAGGGAAGCCCAAATATCGATTTTGAACGAAATCGGTCCAATAACAAAGAATTTCAATATGGCGGTCACTTTTTGTAATGTTGCCAATCATTTCCTCTTATTTGACCCCAGGGAAGCCCAAATATCGATTTTGAACGAAATCGGTCCAATAACAAAGAATTTCAATATGGCGGCGACTTTTTATAATTTTGCAAATCATTTCCTCTTATTTGACCCCAGGGAAGCCCAAATATCGATTTTGAAGGAAATCGGTCCAATAACAAAGAATTTCAATATGGCGGTCACTTTTTAAAATTTTGGCATCTATTTCCTCTTTCTTGACCCAAGGGAAGCCTAAATATCGATTTTGAACGAAATCGGTCCAATAACAAAGAATTTCAATATGGCGGCGACTTTTTATAATTTTGCAAATCATTTCCTCTTATTTGAGCCCAGGGAAGCCCAAATATCGATTTTGAACGAAATCGGTCCAATAACAAAGAATTTCAATATGGCGGTCACTTTTTATAATGTTGCCAATCATTTCCTCTTATTTGACCCCAGGGAAGCCCAAATATCGATTTTAAACGAAATCGGTCCAATAACAAAGAATTTCAATATGGCGGTCACTTTTTATAATGTTGCCAATCATTTCCTCTTATTTGACCCCAGGGAAGCCCAAATATCGATTTTGAAGGAAATCGGTCCAATAACAAAGAATTTCAATATGGCGGTCACTTTTTATAATGTTGCCAATCATTTCCTCTTATTTGACCCCAGGGAAGCCCAAATATCGATTTTGAAGGAAATCGGTCCAATAACAAAGAATTTCAATATGGCGGTCACTTTTTAAAATTTTGGCATCTATTTCCTCTTTCTTGACCCAAGGGAAGCCTAAATATCGATTTTGAACGAAATCGGTCCAATAACAAAGAATTTCAATATGGCGGCGACTTTTTATAATTTTGCAAATCATTTCCTCTTATTTGAGCCCAGGGAAGCCCAAATATCGATTTTGAACGAAATCGGTCCAATAACAAAGAATTTCAATATGGCGGTCACTTTTTAAAATTTTGGCATCTATTTCCTCTTTCTTGACCCAAGGGAAGCCTAAATATCGATTTTGAACGAAACGGTCAAATAACAAAGAATTTCAATATGGCGGCGACTTTTTATAATTTTGCAAATCATTTCCTCTTATTTGACCCAAGGGAAGCCTAAATATCGATTTTGAACGAAATCGGTCCAATAACAAAGAATTTCAATATGGCGGCGACTTTTTATAATTTTGCAAATCATTTCCTCTTATTTGAGCCCAGGGAAGCCCAAATATCGATTTTGAACGAAATCGGTCCAATAACAAAGAATTTCAATATGGCGGTCACTTTTTAAAATTTTGGCATCTATTTCCTCTTTCTTGACCCAAGGGAAGCCTAAATATCGATTTTGAACAAAATCGGTCCAATAACAAAGAATTTCAATATGGCGGCGACTTTTTATAATTTTGCCAATCATTTTCTCTTATTTGACCCCAGGGAAGCCCAAATATCGATTTTAAACGAAATCGGTCCAATAACAAAGAATTTCAATATGGCGGTCACTTTTTATAATGTTGCCAATCATTTCCTCTTATTTGACCCCAGGGAAGCCCAAATATCGATTTTGAAGGAAATCGGTCCAATAACAAAGAATTTCAATATGGCGGTCACTTTTTAAAATTTTGGCATCTATTTCCTCTTTCTTGACCCAAGGGAAGCCTAAATATCGATTTTGAACGAAATCGGTCCAATAACAAAGAATTTCAATATGGCGGCGACTTTTTATAATTTTGCAAATCATTTCCTCTTATTTGAGCCCAGGGAAGCCCAAATATCGATTTTGAATGAAATCGGTCCAATAACAAAGAATTTCAATATGGCGGTCACTTTTTATAATGTTGCCAATCATTTCCTCTTATTTGACCCCAGGGAAGCCCAAATATCGATTTTGAACGAAATCGGTCCAATAACAAAGAATTTCAATATGGCGGCGACTTTTTATAATTTTGCAAATCATTTCCTCTTATTTGACCCCAGGCAAGCCCAAATATCGATTTTGAAGGAAATCGGTCCAATAACAAAGAATTTCAATATGGCGGTCACTTTTTAAAATTTTGGCATCTATTTCCTCTTTCTTGACCCAAGGGAAGCCTAAATATCGATTTTGAACGAAAACGGTCCAATAACAAAGAATTTCAATATGGCGGCGACTTTTTATAATTTTGCAAATCATTTCCTCTTATTTGAGCCCAGGGAAGCCCAAATATCGATTTTGAACGAAATCGGTCCAATAACAAAGAATTTCAATATGGCGGTCACTTTTTATAATGTTGCCAATCATTTCCTCTTATTTGACCCCAGGGAAGCCCAAATATCGATTTTGAAGGAAATCGGTCCAATAACAAAGAATTTCAATATGGCGGTCACTTTTTAAAATTTTGGCATCTATTTCCTCTTTCTTGACCCAAGGGAAGCCTAAATATCGATTTTGAACGAAATCGGTCCAATAACAAAGAATTTCAATTTGGCGGCGACTTTTTATAATTTTGCAAATCATTTCCTCTTATTTGAGCCCAGGGAAGCCCAAATATCGATTTTGAACGAAATCGGTCCAATAACAAAGAATTTCAATATGGCGGTCACTTTTTAAAATTTTGGCATCTATTTCCTCTTTCTTGACCCAAGGGAAGCCTAAATATCGATTTTGAACGAAATCGGTCCAATAACAAAGAATTTCAATATGGCGGCGACATTTTATAATTTTGCAAATCATTTCCTCTTATTTGAGCCCAGGGAAGCCCAAATATCGATTTTGAACGAAATCGGTCCAATAACAAAGAATTTCAATATGGCGGTCACTTTTTATAATGTTGCCAATCATTTCCTCTTATTTGACCCCAGGGAAGCCCAAATATCGATTTTGAACGAAATCGGTCCAATAACAAAGAATTTCAATATGGCGGCGACTTTTTATAATTTTGCAAATCATTTCCTCTTATTTGACCCCAGGGAAGCCCAAATATCGATTTTGAAGGAAATCGGTCCAATAACAAAGAATTTCAATATGGCGGTCACTTTTTAAAATTTTGGCATCTATTTCCTCTTTCTTGACCCAAGGGAAGCCTAAATATCGATTTTGAACGAAATCGGTCCAATAACAAAGAATTTCAATATGGCGGCGACTTTTTATAATTTTGCAAATCATTTCCTCTTATTTGAGCCCAGGGAAGCCCAAATATCGATTTTGAACGAAATCGGTCCAATAACAAAGAATTTCAATATGGCGGTCACTTTTTATAATGTTGCCAATCATTTCCTCTTATTTGACCCCAGGGAAGCCCAAATATCGATTTTAAACGAAATCGGTCCAATAACAAAGAATTTCAATATGGCGGTCACTTTTTATAATGTTGCCAATCATTTCCTCTTATTTGACCCCAGGGAAGCCCAAATATCGATTTTGAAGGAAATCGGTCCAATAACAAAGAATTTCAATATGGCGGTCACTTTTTATAATGTTGCCAATCATTTCCTCTTATTTGACCCCAGGGAAGCCCAAATATCGATTTTGAAGGAAATCGGTCCAATAACAAAGAATTTCAATATGGCGGTCACTTTTTAAAATATTGGCATCTATTTCTTCTTTCTTGACCCAAGGGAAGCCTAAATATCGATTTTGAACGAAATCGGTCCAATAACAAAGAATTTCAATATGGCGGCGACTTTTTATAATTTTGCAAATCATTTCCTCTTATTTGAGCCCAGGGAAGCCCAAATATCGATTTTGAACGAAATCGGTCCAATAACAAAGAATTTCAATATGGCGGTCACTTTTTAAAATTTTGGCATCTATTTCCTCTTTCTTGACCCAAGGGAAGCCTAAATATCGATTTTGAACGAAATCGGTCCAATAACAAAGAATTTCAATATGGCGGCGACTTTTTATAATTTTGCAAATCATTTCCTCTTATTTGAGCCCAGGGAAGCCCAAATATCGATTTTGAACGAAATCGGTCCAATAACAAAGAATTTCAATATGGCGGTCACTTTTTATAATGTTGCCAATCATTTCCTCTTATTTGACCCCAGGGAAGCCCAAATATCGATTTTGAACGAAATCGGTCCAATAACAAAGAATTTCAATATGGCGGCGACTTTTTATAATTTTGCAAATCATTTCCTCTTATTTGACCCCAGGGAAGCCCAAATATCGATTTTGAAGGAAATCGGTCCAATAACAAAGAATTTCAATATGGCGGTCACTTTTTAAAATTTTGGCATCTATTTCCTCTTTCTTGACCCAAGGGAAGCCTAAATATCGATTTTGAACGAAATCGGTCCAATAACAAAGAATTTCAATATGGCGGCGACTTTTTATAATTTTGCAAATCATTTCCTCTTATTTGAGCCCAGGGAAGCCCAAATATCGATTTTGAACGAAATCGGTCCAATAACAAAGAATTTCAATATGGCGGTCACTTTTTATAATGTTGCCAATCATTTCCTCTTATTTGACCCCAGGGAAGCCCAAATATCGATTTTAAACGAAATCGGTCCAATAACAAAGAATTTCAATATGGCGGTCACTTTTTATAATGTTGCCAATCATTTCCTCTTATTTGACCCCAGGGAAGCCCAAATATCGATTTTGAAGGAAATCGGTCCAATAACAAAGAATTTCAATATGGCGGTCACTTTTTAAAATTTTGGCATCTATTTCCTCTTTCTTGACCCAAGGGAAGCCTAAATATCGATTTTGAACGAAATCGGTCCAATAACAAAGAATTTCAATATGGCGGCGACTTTTTATAATTTTGCAAATCATTTCCTCTTATTTGAGCCCAGGGAAGCCCAAATATCGATTTTGAACGAAATCGGTCCAATAACAAAGAATTTCAATATGGCGGTCACTTTTTATAATGTTGCCAATCATTTCCTCTTATTTGACCCCAGGGAAGCCCAAATATCGATTTTGAACGAAATCGGTCCAATAACAAAGAATTTCAATATGGCGGCGACTTTTTATAATTTTGCAAATCATTTCCTCTTATTTGACCCCAGGGAAGCCCAAATATCGATTTTGAAGGAAATCGGTCCAATAACAAAGAATTTCAATATGGCGGTCACTTTTTAAAATTTTGGCATCTATTTCCTCTTTCTTGACCCAAGGGAAGCCTAAATATCGATTTTGAACGAAAACGGTCCAATAACAAAGAATTTCAATATGGCGGCGACTTTTTATATTTTTGCAAATCATTTCCTCTTATTTGAGCCCAGGGAAGCCCAAATATCGATTTTGAACGAAATCGGTCCAATAACAAAGAATTTCAATATGGCGGTCACTTTTTATAATGTTGCCAATCATTTCCTCTTATTTGACCCCAGGGAAGCCCAAATATCGATTTTGAACGAAATCGGTCCAATAACAAAGAATTTCAATATGGCGGTCACTTTTTAAAATTTTGCCATCTATTTCCTCTTTCTTGACCCAAGGGAAGCCTAAATATCGATTTTGAACGAAATCGGTCGAATAACAAAGAATTTCAATATGGCGGCCACTTTTTAAAATTTTGCCATCTATTTCCTCTTTCTTGACCCAAGGGAAGCCTAAATATCGAATTTGAACGAAATCGGTCCAATAACAAAGAATTTCAATATGGCGGCGACTTTTTATAATTTTGCCAATCATTTTCTCTTATTTGAGCCCAGGGAAGCCCAAATATCGATTTTGAACGAAATCGGTCCAATAACAAAGAATTTCAATATGGCGGTCACTTTTTAAAATTTTGCAAATCATTTCCTCTTATTTGACCCCAGGGAAGCCCAAATATCGATTTTGAACGAAATCGGTCCAATAACAAAGAATTTCAATATGGCGGTCACTTTTTAAAATTTTGGCATCTATTTCCTCTTTCTTGACCCAAGGGAAGCCTAAATATCGATTTTGAACGAAATCGGTCGAATAACAAAGAATTTCAATATGGCGGCCACTTTTTAAAATTTTGCCATCTATTTCCTCTTTCTTGACCCAAGGGAAGCCTAAATATCGAATTTGAACGAAATCGGTCCAATAACAAAGAATTTCAATATGGCGGCGACTTTTTATAATTTTGCCAATCATTTTCTCTTATTTGAGCCCAGGGAAGCCCAAATATCGATTTTGAACGAAATCGGTCCAATAACAAAGAATTTCAATATGGCGGTCACTTTTTAAAATTTTGGCATCTATTTCCTCTTTCTTGACCCAAGGGAAGCCTAAATATCGATTTTGAACGAAATCGGTCCAATAACAAAGAATTTCAATATGGCGGCGACTTTTTATAATTTTGGCATCTATTTCCTCTTTCTTGACCCAAGGGAAGCCTAAATATCGATTTTGAACGAAATCGGTCCAATAACAAAGAATTTCAATATGGCGGTCACTTTTTAAAATTTTGGCATCTATTTCCTCTTTCTTGACCCAAGGGAAGCCTAAATATCGAATTTGAACGAAATCGGTCCAATAACAAAGAATTTCAATATGGCGGCGACTTTTTATAATTTTGCCAATCATTTTCTCTTATTTGAGCCCAGGGAAGCCCAAATATCGATTTTGAACGAAATCGGTCCAATAACAAAGAATTTCAATATGGCGGTCACTTTTTAAAATTTTGCCATCTATTTCCTCTTTCTTGACCCAAGGGAAGCCTAAATATCGATTTTGAACGAAATCGGTCCAATAACAAAGAATTTCAATATGGCGGCGACTTTTTATAATTTTGGCATCTATTTCCTCTTTCTTGACCCAAGGGAAGCCTAAATATCGATTTTGAACGAAATCGGTCCAATAACAAAGAATTTCAATATGGCGGTCACTTTTTAAAATTTTGGCATCTATTTCCTCTTTCTTGACCCAAGGGAAGCCTAAATATCGAATTTGAACGAAATCGGTCCAATAACAAAGAATTTCAATTTGGCGGCGACTTTTTATAATTTTGCAAATCATTTCCTCTTATTTGAGCCCAGGGAAGCCCAAATATCTATTTTGAACGAAATCGGTCCAATAACAAAGAATTTCAATATGGCTGTCACTTTTTATAATTTTGCAAATCATTTCCTCTTATTTGACCCCAGGGAAGCCCAAATATCGATTTTGAACGAAATCGGTCCAATAACAAAGAATTTCAATATGGCGGTCACTTTTTAAAATTTTGGCATCTATTTCCTCTTTCTTGACCCAAGGGAAGCCTAAATATCGATTTTGAACGAAATCGGTCGAATAACAAAGAATTTCAATATGGCGGCGACTTTTTATAATTTTGGCATCTATTTCCTCTTTCTTGACCCAAGGGAAGCCTAAATATCGAATTTGAACGAAATCGGTCCAATAACAAAGAATTTCAATTTGGCGGCGACTTTTTATAATTTTGCAAATCATTTCCTCTTATTTGAGCCCAGGGAAGCCCAAATATCTATTTTGAACGAAATCGGTCCAATAACAAAGAATTTCAATATGGCTGTCACTTTTTATAATTTTGCAAATCATTTCCTCTTATTTGACCCCAGGGAAGCCCAAATATCGATTTTGAACGAAATCGGTCCAATAACAAAGAATTTCAATATGGCGGTCACTTTTTAAAATTTTGGCATCTATTTCCTCTTTCTTGACCCAAGGGAAGCCTAAATATCGATTTTGAACGAAAACGGTCCAATAACAAAGAATTTCAATATGGCGGCGACTTTTTATAATTTTGCAAATCATTTCCTCTTATTTGAGCCCAGGGAAGCCCAAATATCGATTTTGAACGAAATCGGTCCAATAACAAAGAATTTCAATATGGCGGTCACTTTTTATAATGTTGCCAATCATTTCCTCTTATTTGACCCCAGGGAAGCCCAAATATCGATTTTGAACGAAATCGGTCCAATAACAAAGAATTTCAATATGGCGGTCACTTTTTAAAATTTTGCCATCTATTTCCTCTTTCTTGACCCAAGGGAAGCCTAAATATCGATTTTGAACGAAATCGGTCGAATAACAAAGAATTTCAATATGGCGGCCACTTTTTAAAATTTTGCCATCTATTTCCTCTTTCTTGACCCAAGGGAAGCCTAAATATCGAATTTGAACGAAATCGGTCCAATAACAAAGAATTTCAATATGGCGGCGACTTTTTATAATTTTGCCAATCATTTTCTCTTATTTGAGCCCAGGGAAGCCCAAATATCGATTTTGAACGAAATCGGTCCAATAACAAAGAATTTCAATATGGCGGTCACTTTTTAAAATTTTGCAAATCATTTCCTCTTATTTGACCCCAGGGAAGCCCAAATATCGATTTTGAACGAAATCGGTCCAATAACAAAGAATTTCAATATGGCGGTCACTTTTTAAAATTTTGGCATCTATTTCCTCTTTCTTGACCCAAGGGAAGCCTAAATATCGATTTTGAACGAAATCGGTCGAATAACAAAGAATTTCAATATGGCGGCCACTTTTTAAAATTTTGCCATCTATTTCCTCTTTCTTGACCCAAGGGAAGCCTAAATATCGATTTTGAACGAAATCGGTCCAATAACAAAGAATTTCAATATGGCGGCGACTTTTTATAATTTTGGCATCTATTTCCTCTTTCTTGACCCAAGGGAAGCCTAAATATCGATTTTGAACGAAATCGGTCCAATAACAAAGAATTTCAATATGGCGGTCACTTTTTAAAATTTTGGCATCTATTTCCTCTTTCTTGACCCAAGGGAAGCCTAAATATCGAATTTGAACGAAATCGGTCCAATAACAAAGAATTTCAATATGGCGGCGACTTTTTATAATTTTGCCAATCATTTTCTCTTATTTGAGCCCAGGGAAGCCCAAATATCGATTTTGAACGAAATCGGTCCAATAACAAAGAATTTCAATATGGCGGTCACTTTTTAAAATTTTGGCATCTATTTCCTCTTTCTTGACCCAAGGGAAGCCTAAATATCGATTTTGAACGAAATCGGTCGAATAACAAAGAATTTCAATATGGCGGCCACTTTTTAAAATTTTGCCATCTATTTCCTCTTTCTTGACCCAAGGGAAGCCTAAATATCGAATTTGAACGAAATCGGTCCAATAACAAAGAATTTCAATATGGCGGCGACTTTTTATAATTTTGCCAATCATTTTCTCTTATTTGAGCCCAGGGAAGCCCAAATATCGATTTTGAACGAAATCGGTCCAATAACAAAGAATTTCAATATGACGGTCACTTTTTAAAATTTTGGCATCTATTTCCTCTTTCTTGACCCAAGGGAAGCCTAAATATCGATTTTGAACGAAATCGGTCCAATAACAAAGAATTTCAATATGGCGGCGACTTTTTATAATTTTGCAAATCATTTCCTCTTATGGGAAGCCCAAATATCGATTTTGAACGAAATCGGTCCAATAACAAAGAATTTCAACATGGCGGAAAAGTGGCACCTGTGTTTGCATACATACTTGAGATAAAAACTAATTTCATCGATATATCGATACTTTTTGGCACTTCATGCATTTCCCTAGTTGCCGATGACGCTTTCGCACGCGTAAGGATCCTTACGGATCCGTAAGGATCCTTTCGGATCCGTTCGCGTCCGTAAGGATCCGTTCGCATCCTTACGGATCCGTAAGGATGCGAAAGGATCCTTTCGCATGCGAAACGTGAGCTACACTTGTAAGGATTTTAGGCACTTTTAGGTACAAAAAATGCGAAAGCCGAATCGATGCGAAAAGCCGAATTGATCCGTTCACGTTTCTATGGAATTTGACAGTTTTGTATGGGCGAAATCCGAAACGATCCTCACAGGTGTGGTTCCACCCTTAGGGTGGAACCACATCTGTGAGGATCGATTCGCATTTATGCCGATGCTATAAGACACACTTGTAAGGATCGCGTCCTTACGGTTCCGAAAGGATGCGTACGCGTCCTTACGGATCCGTAAGGATGCGTACGCGTCCTTACGGATCCGTAAGGATGCGTACGCATCCTTTCGGATCCGTAAGGAGGCGAAAGCCTATAAACATTGTTGTCTGCGTAGGGATGGTCGATGATGGCATCGATATTTTAATTGCTAGCTCAACCACGATATTAATCTTCTTCTACACAGAGGAAATGGATGCCAAAAATTGAAAAAGTCGCCGCCATATTGAAATTCTTTGTTTTTCGACCGATTTCGTTCAAAATCGATATTTAGGCTTCCCTTGGGTCAAGAAAGAGAAAATAGATGCCAAAATTTTAAAAAGTCACCGCCATATTGAAATTCTTTGTTTTTCGACCGATTTCGTTCAAAATCGATATTTAGGCTTCCCTTGGGTCAAGAAAGAGGAAATAGATGCCAAAATTTTAAAAAGTGACCGCCATATTGAAATTCTTTGTTATTGGACCGATTTCGTTCAAAATCGATATTTAGGCTTCCCTTGGGTCAAGAAAGAGGAAATAGATGCCAAAATTTTAAAAAGTGACCGCCATATTGAAATTCTTTGTTATTGGACCGATTTCGTTCAAAATCGATATTTAGGCTTCCCTTGGGTCAAGAAAGAGGAAATAGATGCCAAAATTATAAAAAGTCGCCGCCATATTGAAATTCTTTGTTATTGGACCGATTTCGTTCAAAATCGATATTTAGGCTTCCCTTGGGTCAAGAAAGAGGAAATAGATGCCAAAATTTTAAAAAGTGACCGCCATATTGAAATTCTTTGTTATTGGACCGATTTCGTTCAAAATCGATATTTGGGCTTCCCTGGGCTCAAATAAGAGAAAATGATTGGCAAAATTATAAAAAGTCGCCGCCATATTGAAATTCTTTGTTATTGGACCGATTTCGTTCAAATTCGATATTTAGGCTTCCCTTGGGTCAAGAAAGAGGAAATAGATGGCAAAATTTTAAAAAGTGGCCGCCATATTGAAATTCTTTGTTATTCGACCGATTTCGTTCAAAATCGATATTTAGGCTTCCCTTGGGTCAAGAAAGAGGAAATAGATGCCAAAATTTTAAAAAGTGACCGCCATATTGAAATTCTTTGTTATTGGACCGATTTCGTTCAAAATCGATATTTGGGCTTCCCTGGGGTCAAATAAGAGGAAATGATTTGCAAAATTTTAAAAAGTGACCGCCATATTGAAATTCTTTGTTATTGGACCGATTTCGTTCAAAATCGATATTTGGGCTTCCCTGGGCTCAAATAAGAGAAAATGATTGGCAAAATTATAAAAAGTCGCCGCCATATTGAAATTCTTTGTTATTGGACCGATTTCGTTCAAATTCGATATTTAGGCTTCCCTTGGGTCAAGAAAGAGGAAATAGATGCCAAAATTTTAAAAAGTGACCGCCATATTGAAATTCTTTGTTATTGGACCGATTTCGTTCAAAATCGATATTTGGGCTTCCCTGGGGTCAAATAAGAGGAAATGATTTGCAAAATTATAAAAAGTGACAGCCATATTGAAATTCTTTGTTATTGGACCGATTTCGTTCAAAATAGATATTTGGGCTTCCCTGGGCTCAAATAAGAGGAAATGATTTGCAAAATTATAAAAAGTCGCCGCCAAATTGAAATTCTTTGTTATTGGACCGATTTCGTTCAAATTCGATATTTAGGCTTCCCTTGGGTCAAGAAAGAGGAAATAGATGCCAAAATTTTAAAAAGTGACCGCCATATTGAAATTCTTTGTTATTGGACCGATTTCGTTCAAAATCGATATTTAGGCTTCCCTTGGGTCAAGAAAGAGGAAATAGATGCCAAAATTATAAAAAGTCGCCGCCATATTGAAATTCTTTGTTATTGGACCGATTTCGTTCAAAATCGATATTTAGGCTTCCCTTGGGTCAAGAAAGAGGAAATAGATGGCAAAATTTTAAAAAGTGACTGCCATATTGAAATTCTTTGTTATTGGACCGATTTCGTTCAAAATCGATATTTGGGCTTCCCTGGGCTCAAATAAGAGAAAATGATTGGCAAAATTATAAAAAGTCGCCGCCATATTGAAATTCTTTGTTATTGGACCGATTTCGTTCAAATTCGATATTTAGGCTTCCCTTGGGTCAAGAAAGAGGAAATAGATGCCAAAATTTTAAAAAGTCACCGCCATATTGAAATTCAAAATCGATATTCAAAATCGATATTTCGGCTTCCTGTGGTCAAGAAAGAGGAAATATTTGCCATAACACATCTACACATGATGTAATCCATCCCTAATCCCTAATCCCTAAGAAATTTTCTATTGCTAATGAAAAACTTCAATAACTGTGGTTATCCTACTTGATTGTTGAATTGGAATTTTTTACTTATTCTCGATACTGCGGATAATGTAAGCGTGATTTAAGTACAATCAGCGCCATCTATCAGTGGTTTTCCAAAATCCCGCGGGAACCTTGGATTTTTCCGGAATAATTTGTAGCCTATATGTTTATCCAGGGTATAATCTATCTCCATTCCAAATTTCAGCCAAATCCATCCAGTAGTTTTTGCGTTAAAGAGGAACAAACATACATACAAACTTTCGCCTTTATAATATTAGTAGGAAGTAGGATACGCTCTAAATCGGGAGTCCCAGTAAAAGGTTTAGCACTTTTATCTTGAAGTTTTGATAAAGCATCTATTAATGTTGCTTGAAGTCGCGCTATGCTAGGGAGAAATTTTCGATAAAAATTAATCATATCTTCTAAATCCCTGTACTGTTTTAGGTAGAGGAAAATCCTGTAAACTCTTAATGCGGTCAGCAGGAGAGCCAATCCCGGGAGCGCTTATTTTGTATCCAAGGAAACGAACCTCTGGAACATTAAAATACCATTCTTCTCGTTATTAACTATACCGTATCCTTCAAAAACGTTTGAAAAGAATACGTAAATGTTTTGCATGCTGTTCGCTATCTTTTGAAGAAACTAAAATATCATCGACGTACGCGAACTAAAAATCTAAACCACGAACAACTTTGAACCCAGAGAAGCCTAAATATTGATTTTGAACGAAATCTGTCCAATAACAAAGAATTTCAATATGGCGGTCACTTTTTAAAATATTGGCATCTATTTCCTCTTTCTTGACCCAAGGGAAGCCTAAATATCGATTTTGAACGAAATCGGTCCAATAACAAAGAATTTCAATATGGCGGTCACTTTTTATAATTTTGCCAATCATTTCCTCTTATTTGACCCCAGGGAAGCCCAAATATCGATTTTGAACGAAATCGGTGCAATAACAAAGAATTTCAATATGGCGGTCACTTTTTATAATTTTGCCAATCATTTCCTCTTATTTGACCCCAGGGAAGCCCAAATATCGATTTTGAACGAAATCGGTCCAATAACAAAGAATTTCAATATGGCGGTCACTTTTTAAAATTTTGGCATCTATTTCCTCTTTCTTGACCCAAGGGAAGCCTAAATATCGATTTTGAACGAAATCGGTCCAATAACAAAGAATTTCAATATGGCGGCGACTTTTTATAATTTTGGCATCTATTTCCTCTTTCTTGACCCAAGGGAAGCCTAAATATCGATTTTGAACGAAATCGGTCCAATAACAAAGAATTTCAATATGGCGGTCACTTTTTAAAATTTTGGCATCTATTTTCTCTTTCTTGACCCAAGGGAAGCCTAAATATCGATTTTGAACGAAATCGGTCCAATAACAAAGAATTTCAATATGGCGGTCACTTTTTATAATTTTGCCAATCATTTCCTCTTATTTGACCCCAGGGAAGCCCAAATATCGATATTGAACGAAATCTATTTATTTATTTATTTATTTAATAGATATGCCAGCGATAAATTGCAATATACACTTTAAATAATACAATGTGCTTAATAAATTCTAATGCTGTTACAAATTACCAATTATAGGCATATTCAACATTGCCAGGGTAACTCCGATCAAAATTTTAAATAATTAATAAATATTAACAATGTCATAGCTAGTAAGATACAGTTATTAAATATTTACAATTTACAATTACAAACCGATCAAAATTTTAAATAATCAATAAATATTAACAATGTCATAGCTAGCAAGATAGAGTTATTAAATATTTACAATGTCAAAGCTAAGGAATAGATATTATTAATTTGAATTAGATGATATTAACATAAATTATTCATGCTGATATGTACAATTTTTTCTTAAAGCTAAACAAACTATCATGGAATATGTCAATGTCAGGGCACGTCGAGTTATTGTATGCATTAATAATTCGATTTATTGGGGCGAATTTGCCTAGGTTAGATTTAGAGAAGTGGGGCTGGAAGATGTTTTTGATAGGATGTCTAGAGGGTCGTCGAGGGACATGAATGCTGACGTGGTACAACAGGTCAGGGGAATCCAAGGTGCTGTGGACTATTTTATAAAGTGTTATGAGGTCAGTCACCAACCTGCGTTTTTCCAGGGATTGGATTTTAAAATGTTTCAAGCGTGTGTCATAGTCAGCTTCTTAAGGACAAGAGTTGTCTTTGAAGGCTAGGTACCTCGTGAAGGAGCGTTGAACTCGCTCTATTCTTGAAGTGTGGATTTTGTAGTGCGGGTTCCATGCCGGGACTGCGTATTCCAGGATACTACGCACTAGTGCATTAAATATTTTTATAATGCAGTCGGTTCTCATAAAGTCACTCGTGTTACGTTTAATGAAACCCAGTAGCTTCCACGCTCGGGAGACTATTTGGTTGATGTGTTCCTTGAATGTAAGCTTACTATCGATCATAATACCGAGATCCCTGATGACTGAAACCTCCTCAAGCTGATGGTTGTGAATAAAGTAGCCAGTTCCTAGTATGTTCTTTTTACGGGTGAATTTTATGTGCGCGCATTTGGAAACGTTAAGAGTCATTCTATTTTTAGCACACCAGTCTACAATAGAGTTGAGATCATCTTGTAATAGATGATAAATCGGTCCAATAACAAAGAATTTCAATATGGCGGTCACTTTTTAAAATTTTGGCATCTATTTCCTCTTTCTTGACCCAAGGGAAGCCTAAATATCGATTTTGAACGAAATCGGTCCAATAACAAAGAATTTCAATATGGCGGCGACTTTTTATAATTTTGCCAATCATTTTCTCTTATTTGACCCCAGGGAAGCCCAAATATCGATTTTGAACGAAATCGGTCCAATAAAAAAGAATTTCAATGTGGCGGTCACTTTTAATAATTTTGCCAATCATTTCCTCTTATTTGGCCCCAGGGAAGCCCAAATATCGATTTTGAACGAAATCGGTCCAATAACAAAGAATTTCAATATGGCGGTCACTTTTTAAAATTTTGGCATCTATTTCCTCTTTCTTGACCCAAGGGAAGCCTAAATATCGATTTTGAACGAAATCGGTCCAATAACAAAGAATTTCAATATGGCGGTCACTTTTTAAAATTTTGGCATCTATTTCCTCTTTCTTGACCCAAGGGAAGCCTAAATATCGATTTTGAACGAAATCGGTCCAATAACAAAGAATTTCAATATGGCGGTCACTTTTTATAATTTTGCCAATCATTTCCTCTTATTTGACCCCAGGGAAGCCCAAATATCGATTTTGAACGAAATCGGTCCAATAACAAAGAATTTCAATATGGCGGTCACTTTTTAAAATTTTGGCATCTATTTCCTCTTTCTTGACCCAAGGGAAGCCTAAATATCGATTTTGAACAAAATCGGTCCAATAACAAAGAATTTCAATATGGCGGCGACTTTTTATAATTTTGCCAATCATTTTCTCTTATTTGACCCCAGGGAAGCCCAAATATCGATTTTGAACTAAATCGGTCCAATAAAAAAGAATTTCAATGTGGCGGTCACTTTTAATAATTTTGCCAATCATTTCCTCTTATTTGGCCCCAGGGAAGCCCAAATATCGATTTTGAACGAAATCGGTCCAATAACAAAGAATTTCAATATGGCGGTCACTTTTTAAAATTTTGGCATCTATTTCCTCTTTCTTGACCCAAGGGAAGCCTAAATATCGATTTTGAACGAAATCGGTCCAATAACAAAGAATTTCAATATGGCAGTCACTTTTTATAATTTTGCCAATCATTTCCTCTTATTTGACCCCAGGGAAGCCCAAATATCGATTTTGAACGAAATCGGTCCAATAACAAAGAATTTCAATATGGCGGTCACTTTTTAAAATTTTGGCATCTATTTCCTCTTTCTTGACCCAAGGAAAGCCTAAATATCGATTTTGAACGAAATCGGTCCAATAACAAAGAATTTCAATATGGCGGTCACTTTTTAAAATTTTGGCATCTATTTCCTCTTTCTTGACCCAAGGGAAGCCTAAATATCGATTTTGAACGAAATCGGTCCAATAACAAAGAATTTCAATATGGCGGTCACTTTTTAAAATTTTGGCATCTATTTCCTCTTTCTTGACCCAAGGGAAGCCTAAATATCGATTTTGAACGAAATCGGTCCAATAACAAAGAATTTCAATATGGCGGTCACTTTTTAAAATTTTGGCATCTATTTCCTCTTTCTTGACCCAAGGGAAGCCTAAATATCGATTTTGAACGAAATCGGTCGAAAAACAAAGAATTTCAATATGGCGGCGACTTTTTATAATTTTGCCAATCATTTTCTCTTATTTGAGCCCAGGGAAGCCCAAATATCGATTTTGAACGAAATCGGTCCAATAACAAAGAATTTCAATATGGCGGTCACTTTTTAAAATTTTGGCATCTATTTCCTCTTTCTTGACCCAAGGGAAGCCTAAATATCGATTTTGAACGAAATCGGTCGAATAACAAAGAATTTCAATATGGCGGCCACTTTTTAAAATTTTGCCATCTATTTCCTCTTTCTTGACCCAAGGGAAGCCTAAATATCGAATTTGAACGAAATCGGTCCAATAACAAAGAATTTCAATATGGCGGCGACTTTTTATAATTTTGCCAATCATTTTCTCTTATTTGAGCCCAGGGAAGCCCAAATATCGATTTTGAACGAAATCGGTCCAATAACAAAGAATTTCAATATGGCGGTCACTTTTTAAAATTTTGGCATCTATTTCCTCTTTCTTGACCCAAGGGAAGCCTAAATATCGATTTTGAACGAAATCGGTCCAATAACAAAGAATTTCAATATGGCGGCGACTTTTTATAATTTTGGCATCTATTTCCTCTTTCTTGACCCAAGGGAAGCCTAAATATCGATTTTGAACGAAATCGGTCCAATAACAAAGAATTTCAATATGGCGGTCACTTTTTAAAATTTTGGCATCTATTTCCTCTTTCTTGACCCAAGGGAAGCCTAAATATCGATTTTGAACGAAATCGGTCCAATAACAAAGAATTTCAATATGGCGGCGACTTTTTATAATTTTGCAAATCATTTCCTCTTATTTGAGCCCAGGGAAGCCCAAATATCGATTTTGAACGAAATCGGTCCAATAACAAAGAATTTCAACATGGCGGAAAAGTGGCACCTGTGTTTGCATACATACTTGAGATAAAAACTAATTTCATCGATATATCGATACTTTTTGGCACTTCATGCATTTCCCTAGTTGCCGATGACGCTTTCGCACGCGTAAGGATCCTTACGGATCCGTAAGGATCCTTTCGGATCCGTTCGCGTCCGTAAGGATCCGTTCGCATCCTTACGGATCCGTAAGGATGCGAAAGGATCCTTTCGCATGCGAAACGTGAGCTACACTTGTAAGGATTTTAGGCACTTTTAGGTACAAAAAATGCGAAAGCCGAATCGATGCGAAAAGCCGAATTGATCCGTTCACGTTTCTATGGAATTTGACAGTTTTGTATGGGCGAAATCCGAAACGATCCTCACAGGTGTGGTTCCACCCTTACCTGTACTCTTCAACTATCTGTCACCTTCACGCACCAGCAGAGCCATGAAGGTAGCAAATCATGAGCAGAGCGCGTCAAATCTCCTGTCAACGCGCACCTGTCAATGTCAACTCATAGCGTTTGTAGATTTTGCCGCAAAAGCATGCAAAATTTTAGAAAAGAAAGTCGAATTGAATTGAACTTTTTATAGTGAGTGAGTGTTGCGCAGTTATTTCTGGGCTGTGCTTAGTGTATACGAGGATGAGCGTTGATCGGTCTGTGCGGAATGAGCAGGGTAAGTCCGACGTCAGTGACCGGTCGGATGCCGCTATTTCGGATGAAGAGCGCCCATCTCGACGTCGCTCTGGTAATTCCAGTAGTGCAAGCGACTGTATCATCTTCGGAAGATGAACAAGGGTATGCTACACCGCCGCCCAATAAGCGCCGTAGATATTTTGATAAGCACTCGTTACTCGTGAATCTCATGACCACCAAATTAATTCTTAAGTTAACCAGGTTAACTTTATTTCGGGTTATTTGTCGCAGCTACCCCATTACATCGTAGCTGCTAATCAAGACACGCAAAGCCAGAGTAAACCAGGCCCCAGTAGCAGGGAAAAACTTAGTTCAGTCTCAATTTTTGATTAATCCTTGTACAAGCTCTGATAAGATGGTTCAGTTAGGTGATTTAAAAACTGACTGATGAAAGGAAGGTAATTCTTCATTCTAAGAAGGCTTAATAAGTTAGATCATCTTCAGCATTTTGAAACGCAGGCCTGGAAGGGCATGTGATACAGGTCAACATTAGCAGGTTATTCTGCAAATTTAGGTTTTGTTACTTAGAGTTAATGAAGAATATGTCATTTTAACAAAACGAAAGACTATCTAGCTTCTACTGAAAATATGTTAGCAGGTTTGACTAATGCCGAATTAGAGTGGCAGGAACTATTGAAACAGGGTTTGCAGGATCTACTTGTGGGTTGCGGGGAACCTTGTTGATTTAAATATGTCAAGTCTTTTTGAGGAGGAGAAAGAATTTTAAAGAATTTAACAGTCCTATGCTCATTCCCCTTAGTGCTGAATAAATACCTCTTTAGTAGACAAGCTTAGCAGCTAGTTATTCAGTCGCTGGGAGGTTTACAAACATGACTGAATAGACCAGAATACATAAAAAAGGAAGGGACTGTATCGCTCAAAACTCATTTTAAACTCTAGATCAGGGAAGAGACCTACTCGCAATGCCTTTACTATCAAGAACATTACTGGAGCAGACCAGACAGGTAAGAATAATAATTTTCAAGCCCCTCTCAAACACCATTGCTTTTGTCGAGGCTACACCAGGAGGAATAGTGTAGAGCAGATTAGAGAGCAGAAATAACTATGTTCCGGGAGAGAAAATTCAGGGAGGGGGATACGGAAGGAGCTTGGTGCAAACCAATTCATTTTGGACATAATAAGCAGAGGGAAGAATACTGTTCAGATTAAGGCCCCCCACTACTGCATTTATCACCGCATTTACTGAGGAAAGTCAACACGAGGATTTCTCTTGAGATTACAACAATAATTCAGGTTTTTTAAGAGAGGAATTTTGGAAGTGCCTCCAATTTTCATTCATTCATTCATATATTAAAAAAAAAAAAAAAAATCAAGGTGGGAGGACTGCATAAACATGTAGCACACAAGCATTTTCAATTGGTTTCTCAGATGTTGCAGAGTTCCTACGAAAAATCGATTGGATGTCGAAAGTAGATAGGTAGGCCTATTTTCATGTGTCTATTGCAATGTCACCGTTGCTTTCTAAGGATTCACTATGACAACCAGGTACTTCAGTTGACAGCTCCCCTTCGGCCTTTCATCCACCCCCGAGCTATTGCTGCTTTGTCCAATTGACAGCAGAGATCTGGCTTGCAGGGGGGGGGGCGTTCAGGGGGTCTTGGTTTATTTGAACAATGACATCATAGTGAACCAGGACAGAAAAATATTGCAGCATCAGGTCTCGGGGACCACCAAAAGTCTGTGACAGCACCCCTCAGGAACTGGGATATTAAGGTCTTTTGTGGAATACAAGGAACAGTACCATGGCCTGACCTCCAAAGAGGGCAGTAATGATAAAAGATTTTTTATCAAGGATCATAAGAAGCGGTTGTAGTACACTACGAGAGATTCAGAGGGTGATAGGACTCCTGATTTTCGCAAACTTTACCGCTACAAAGTTTGGTTTCACTGCACAAGTGAGAGGTGACCCACTTCTTGAACACAGACGCAGCGGATGCGGGCTGGGGCGCTCACCTCAACAGGAAATATCTAAGCAGGTCGTTAGTGCACCAGAGGTCCTGGCACTCAAAGACGTAAATGAGTTTGTTTGTAGTGTATGGTGCAATAAGTCACCACCAAAACTTCTTAAGAAATGCACACATATAGTTTCAGTCGAACAACAAATTGTGACGTATACAGCCCTACTCGATTTAGCTAACTACACGGTTGAACGTCACTCTCGGGCTGCCGCTGCCGCTGTACCTCCCGGGGAGGTACAGCGGCATAGCCGACCGCCTGTCATGGAATCGACTAGTGCCGGAATGGCACTTGTTGAGCAACAAGGCTCCGGGAGCTGACTACATGGTTGAACATCACACTCTCGGCGGCGTGCCTCCCGGGGAGGTACAACGGCATAGCCGACCGCCTGCCAAGGAATCGACCAGTGCCGGAATGGCACTTGTTGCCCCTGGCCTCGGAGGCCGTATTCAGGCTTTGGGGCGTAACAGAAGTCGCCTTGTTCGCTTCAAAATAGAGTGCCTGCAGAAGAACCTGATAGACCTCATGAGAGGCAGGTTCCGCCCCCGGGTGGAAAGACTGGAGCGTCTAGCAATTAGCATGGTTGGTTTGGGGTGGAAAGATAGGGTAGCACATTGGTCTTCACAGGAGAAGGATCTCTTGAAAAAGAACCTGGCGATATTTAACATTGGCTACATATAAAGCTCCAATTAGATGTTGGGTAACTTGGTGTGAGTTTAACAAGATTCCTAAGTCTCCACTGGGTAGTGATGTAGGTGGCTAGATATTTGGCTAGGTTGTGTCTGGAGGACAAACTTGCTTGGCATACTATCCTTCTATATGAGTCTGTAATCACCACCTAGTACATATACATATATATATAGATACAGCAACTAGTGTAGAACCACCTATACAGCAACTGGTGCAGAGGAAATATCAAAAAATTGCTTTGTTCATCAAATAGACAAGTTGACATCAAAGTGACATACTTTGTTCATCAAAAAAAGAAAAGAAAAAAAAAAAACATGGCAATATCAATTGTTAAGCTCCAAAGATGAGGACACCCATTTGGCATACAGAGTTACTTTTAATTGGCTTAGGGAGACTCAGATTGTAGAATAATTAATGATTAAACGAACTTACCTGTACGTGAAGTTCTATCATAATTATACGAAGCGCTACGTCCAAGCTAGAAAAACAGCTGTTATATTGTTATTAGCTTCTGGTCATCATATTCATGACCTGACTTTGTTGGAGGTGGCTAGGGATAACTTTGTTGTGAATAACAGCAGTAATGAATAACATCAGTTATGAAGTGGACTTGTGGCCAAGATGTGTGGCAAGGACGGACAGGGTAGATAAAAGAAGCTGCTAAGTAAGCAGCATCCTGATGCACGCTAATGTCTAGAGACAAGAGACATCTAAAGAAATTAGACACAAAGTAGACATTCAGAGGAAATCAATATAACTAGTCTGTTTAAATATGAACAACTAGCATAATTAAACCAGCTCATCAACCCATGATAGCAAATTGGGTGAGAACAATTTAAAAAAAAAAAAAAAAAAGATTGGAATAGATGCATTTCCAGGCAGTGTGCGCTGAGCAGCTGCTTCAAGAAGCTTTTTGAAAATAGACCTGTAGAGGAGATTCTAGAAAGAAGTAACTGGAGGAGTTCCCAGACCTTCAGAAAATTCTATTGTCTGCAGAGAATCTGTCTGATTCTATTCTAGACAAAGAGTCTAGTCTAACTAGAACAAATAGCCATTAGATAGTTTTGCAATCATTTATTTTTCTTTCTTTCAAGAATCGATGTTGATTCAGAGGAAGAAGAGGTGAAAGTTAATTCAGAGAATAATTTTGATTTATCCGTGTTTATTATAATTTAAATTTTTGATCTAATAATGTGATTTCTACAAGAGAGTCTTTATTTTTAGTTTGTAATATTCTTTAGTGGGTCTGTAAGTACCTAGAGGTACATACAGAATTTTTGACCTCAAAGTATTTGTAGACAATTAATAGTAAAAATTAGTGTCTTTTAGATTAATTCTTGATCTCATAATGTGCCTTATTAGAGGAATAGTGATTTCCTTTTATAATAATTTTTGGTCACACAATATGTCATATGAGTTGTGACTATTTCCCTGTGTTTTCAGTTGATTGATTCTTATGATTAATAGTAGATTTAAAATTATGAAGAGATAGGTGTAACAGGATTTAAAAATTTTGTTTTTCAGTGATAATGTAATATACAGGAGTGATATTTTTATATTTTGATTTTATCATCACATAGCGTTTGTAGTACTCTTTCACCAGCAGATATCAAACAGGTCTTCAACCAATGCTGTGTGTTTTGGAAACACATATAATATGACTGTTTTGCATTCCAACAAAACAGTTATTATGTGTGTGAAAAAACACACAGCATTAGAGCAAGATGCTTGCTGGTGGCTAATTGAAGACTATGAGTTGACATTGACAGGTGCGCGTTGACAGGAGATTTGACGCGCTCTGCTGGTGCGTGAAGGTGACAGATAGTTGAAGAGTACAGGTAAAGAAAGCTTAGCATGTACTATAAAGGTAGAATCTATGGATGCTTCTTCAACCAATGCTGTGTGTTTTTTCACACACATAATAACTGTTTTGTTGGAATGCAAAACAGTCATATTTTTATTCATAATAATTATTTTATTACTTACCCTAATTTAAACTAAAACGGAACGTAATTTTGTCATTTCTATTGACCTAATTTGGATAAAAGTAAAATGGCAACATCCAATAATTAAACTTTAAGATAAGACAAAAATTACTGTTTCAACGTGTTTTAGCATTAATTATCGTTTTTTGTTAACTTTCATTATTATCTACATTTCCCCCGGAAAACCATGTAATTTTCCCACGGATGGAAAAACCTGCCGGCTCTTTCTATTGTGCCGACTGCCGACATAGCGAAAAAGACGGGTTTCAGACGAGGCGAATTATGTTGATCAACTCTAATAAGTGAAGCTTGAGGGCTGAGGCCCTTGTTAACTACCCTTGCTTCTTACACGTTACTCTTAAATTATTTTCGTAAAACATCCCAAATGCTTAATATACACACTCCCTGAATTGCTCACTTTCCACCATCCTGGTAACCAATAGTAAAGGCTAAGCGATGTAAAAGGATAAGCGATTAAGGTTGATTATACGGGTCTGCCCGCGAAATTCAAATTTAATTTGGTTTTTCGCAATTTGTAAACTAATACGACAAAGTAGGCTTATGGGCTTCTAATTGCGCCAGTGGAATTATCATCTTCACAGGTTTACATAAAAATCTTTACTTGAAAGTGACCAGTTTAAGAAATTAATCAAAATACTGAGTTGGACGTGAGTTACTCACAAATTAGTCGATATTAACCTATGAAAAAAATATGAAACCCGAAAAAAATAATCGTAAAATCATGCAAATCAACAAATTATTGTAAATAACTGCAAAAACACCCCCGACAACCCTATTTATTTTTTTATTAGATCGAGAGATTTTGAGCTAAACTATAATACAACATTTAATTTATAACTGTATGTCTAATACTTTAAGAGTTATTGTTGTTTGAACATAGCGCATACGCAAGCACAAAAGGCCTTTGTCGAAATCCGAAACAGGAAATCATTAAAAACACATAACATTCATGCGTATGCGCTATATTTAAACAACAATAACTCTGAAAGTATTAGACATACAGTTATAAATTAAATGTTGTATTATAGCTTAGCTCAAAATCTCTCAATCTAGTAAAAAAATAAACAGGGTTGTCGGGGGTGTTTTTGCAGTTATTTACAATAATTTGTTGATTTGCATGATTTTACGATTATTTTTTTCGGGTTTCATATTTTATTCAAAGGTTATGGAAATGTGAACACTTTGTTATGTAATGTAGACGGTAGGACAGTATTTTTGCCCTTCGAATAAGCCCATTTTTATCTTAGTAAGACCAAAACTTTGAGAGATATGATTTTTTTTGTACACGCTTAGAGAATATTTCAACAAAAAAACAAAATGGCTGCCACATAGAGGGGAAGTGGATTGGGCCCAAGTTTAGAGTGTATTTGTACTTAAAAATAGTTGTTGTATAAGTGTTTAAAATATCGCTAGTTCGTGTCCGGACACACTGTATAATTAATATATATAAATTGAGTGTCACGTTGTTTGTCCGCGATGGACTCCTAAACTACTGAACCGATTTTTATCAAACTTCGTAACTATCTGTAATTTGGTCCAACTTAAAAGATAGGATAGTTTTTTTGGATAGGGATAGTTTATTTGTTTTATTTATATAGATAAGTTGGCGGTACGAAGTTCGCTGGGTCAGCTAGTTTTTCATAAAATGTATTTCCTTTTATTTCCAAAAACCGTTGTAAAAAAAAGGTTCCAAATCTAAAATAACAAGTTTAAATTTCGAATTGGATCTTGCACTTGTCGTTGTTAATATAATTATCAGCTCGTTATTGATGTATTGATTTCGTATTTGGTTTTAAATCAATCTGATAAAGGCTTCGTTATCTGATTCTAATGAACTGATGAAAAAATGTTCCGATTACCAGTAATTGTTTATTTCAATGCAGTTTTAATGTCTTTTTTTACTAACATATTTTTACGTTGATTTTATTTTATCTTAATAATATTTAGGTCAAATTGCTCCAGATTCTTGTAAGAATCATGTTAGAACCATATCAGGATATAATATTAATACTTATTAGTCTTTAATTGACTTCATAACACTAGACTCATCTCTCAATTCAGTGTCTTTTTTGCAGTCACACACCTAGCCATATTGATGCATAGGTATTTTTAAAATGGTTAACAAACTTTAATCTTACAAGTATTTTATGTATTTTGAATCACTCTATTCAATCAATCTTCAGCCAATATGTATCTACTACTGCACGTAGGCCCCTTTTTAGTACTATAAGGTAAACACTTCTAAAAAAATGAATGCAAAGTGGAAGTCTGAAGTTGAGCTCAATGACACTCCATCAGGGGTTTAATGGCTATCGTCCATAATCGTATCGAACCATCCAATCTCGTGTCAAGCTTCTGAGCAACTTTAACCCAATAGAGCCAAGAGCTCTGGAGCACATTATTAAGAAGCTTTTCGTTGAAAATCAGCTGTTTTGATAAGCCTTCTAAATATGGAAAGGAGTTGGCGAATTCCATTGAGTTTCTGACCCAGACGAACTGAACCGTGGGCCTCAAGCCCACGTTCACGAATCAAACTTCTCATGCTTGTTCTAGTAAACCAGTCTAACAAAAAAGTTCATCAAAGTCTATCAAATAAAGTTGGGAGAAAAAAGATATTCTCTTGTATTGCCATGTAACGGTTATTTATAATATGTACTTGTGAATAATTATATTTTTGATCCCCATCTTCTAAAAATATCGGATTTACACAGAAGAAAGCTCTGAAAAATATTTATTAAAATTAAATGATTTCTGAATCTGAACGGTTTTTAAAAATGCTGGGTCAAAATTCGCCAACCTCCCTTTGATGTAACACTTAACTGCCCGGAAGCACTTAGCTAACGCTAGTTTTCGTACAAATGTAGTCTTGCTTGATATCATACCTTGCAAAAGTAACGGGAAGGTACAGTATTCGGTATATTCGGTATTAAATTTTCATAATACAATCTTTATAACAACACAACACCATTTCACCTTCCATGCAACTTAAAAGTTTCGAATTTTGTGTTACCCCAACTAAGTACTTATTATGGCGTTACATTTAAATAAAATAAACAAACAATCATGATTACTACCTATCCAGCTAAGATATATTACTTACTACCTGTATCTACCTATATATCGTACCTATATCTCCTATCCATATATTATACTTACCTATCTCTTAGTATTCAGGTAAATAAAGAATGAATCCGTTTACCAACATCTTGAATAATATTTTATAAATTACTAGCTGACCCAGCGAACTTCGTACCGCGAACTTATCAATATAAATAAAACAAATAAACTATCATAATAAAAAAAAACTATCCTATTTTTCAAGTTGGACCAAATTACAGAGAGTTACGAAGTTTGATCGAAATCGGTTCAGTAGTTTAGGAGTCCATCGCGGACAAACAACGTGGCACGTAATTTATGTATATTAAGATAATCGATGCTTAAGCTAGTCCAGTCACTGCAATTGATAAGATTACAGAATAAACAACATCCACTTATATGCCTACAAATAATAATATCCAGTTGGCTTCCGCCGGTGGGCGGGCGGTAATTGAGTGCAATTACCTACTTCGCATTGTACTTGAGTGTATAGTAGTCGTAATTCCTAGTTCCATGTAGACTATTACTGTCACAAACAATAAATAAGTGTAATTCCATATTCCATGATAAATGCTGAGAATAACAAAAATGCTGACTGACTGTCATAAAAAGTCTTCTTTTTCTTCTTCTTTATCAACCTATAGACGTAGACAAAGGTCTCCTGCATGGACTTCCACAGGCTTGAATCCAGCGGCTCCCTGCGACTCGTTTGATTTCGTCGGTCCACCTGGTGGGGGGTCTGCCAACACTACGTTTCGGTGCGGGGTCGCCACTCCAACACCTTGGGACCCCAACGACCATCAGTTCTTCGAACTATGTGCCCCGCCCATTTCCACTTCAGTTTCGCGACACGCTGAGCTATGTCGGTGACTTTGGTTCTCCTACGAATCTCCTCATTTCTGATTTGATCTCGCAGAGATATACCGAGCATTGCTCTCTCCATCGCTCGCTGGGTAAAAATATTTAGTAAATAAAATAAAAAGTCTTAGACGAATTATATATATTTTTGAATTGTAAAAGTTTTGAACTTAGAATTACTTACTGAAATACTCATTAATGAATAGTTTAAATCAGCGTTGTACAGTTTATCTAAAAAGAGGCTATTAAAATAATATTTTTACAAGCTTTTATTTAGCTTGACCAGTTTATTAGGGTTCTTTCAGTAACTATTAAAGCTATCGACATGAAATTTGGCATAGTTGTGTATAATAGTGGCCCAACATCATTGGAATAAAGAAAAATAAAAAATTATTTTTAGTTTTATTAAAAAAGGGGGAAAATCGGGGGTTTGAATTTTAAAAGTAAAATAACTATACCGAGTGGGGTATCATATGAAAGGCCCATACTTGTGCATTCTAAAACAGTTTTTTATTTATTTCTATATATAATAGTTTTTGAGTAATCGGCCAAAATGTCGATAAAAAATACCGTCCCCCCCCCCCCCTTATCTCCGAAGTTTACCGATAGAAAAATCTGAAATAATTATGGTCAATAGAGGTTTATGTATATTTTACAGGAAAAATAAAAGCAACGCTCTAACTAGCATAGTTTTTTTATACTAACAACTAGCTGATGCCCGCGACTTCGTCCGCATGGATTTAGTTTTTAAAAATCCCGCGGGAACTCTTTCATTATCCGAGATAAAAAGTAGCTCTCCCGGTCTGAGGAACCACTACTACATCCATTACTATACCCATGCAAAAAATCGCATCAATCCGCTGTTCTGTTGCGACGTGATTGAAGGACAAACCAACAAACAAACAAACACACTTTCGCATTTATAATATTGCTTTATTATAACACTTTTTATAATTGTCAAATTTTCTACCATAGTACTTAACCAAAGACAAAATTACGTTTAGCTGTCATTTACGTTTTGTTATTCCACTGTCATTTGCGTTTTGTTATTCCATGTCAGATGCGTTTTTCTTATACCACGTTTTATAGTGACATGGCGGAAACGCGGTCGAACGGGATAAAAAGTATCCTATGTCCTTCTCCTGGTTCTAAGCTACCTCTCCACCAATTTTCAGCCAAATCGGTTCATCCGTTCTTGAGATATAAATAGTGTAACTAACACCACTTTCTTTTATATATATAGATAAACCTCTACAAACAAAGTTAACGATAAATAAGGATAACGATAAATATAATATTATCGTTTTACTACCCTAGTACGGAACACTCGGACTCGCACTTGGCCGGCTTTTTTGATAGGCAATGAGTTACATAATCAGTGCCCAGATCGCGTCGTCTTCGCTGTCGGTGAAGGCCTTTGAAAAAGCAGTCGACCTTGTTTTACGTCATCGCTCGACCGAGTCGGATGTCCAAGTTAAGACGCTTTGAAAAGCTTACAGAGCCCCAACCCGTTCTCTGCTTATTACAACTAAAAATACTCGAATACTCGATACTAACTAGGATTTGAAGTCACCTTCTCTCATTGAGAGCTAAGTTCATGATAAGACGATAAATACGGCGATCTCTGTACCGAGTTCAACCATCTGTGCGTGAGATATTATAGTACACAATGGTGTGCGCAAACACATGTGCACTCTCTATTCCCTCACTCTCATAGTGAAGTGGGATGGAATTCCATGGGAATCAATGGGGATCCAGTGTAGGACCGACAGGCTTACGATTCTCCGAGGCACGGGGAGACACACCGCCAACTTCCTAACTCAGTACTCCACGAAAAACTCAAAAAAAAAACATTTTTTTAAGTTAAATAACGAAACGATAAACTAGTCGATAAACAATAGGCACCTATCAAATTATGTACCTACCTAATATGGGCGCAGAGACACCCCGTTGCAGTGCTCACTCAGTGAGAAAAAGTGTTTTGAATTTAGAACGCTTTGGGATTGTCATTACGGGTGTGTTCCGAAATACACTGGACCACTGTAAGGTGTGACGTCAATCCAGTAATACTGTGAAGTCGTTCCTTTTTAGTTCATACATTTCCCTAGGGTACTGCGGCAGTGTACTGGCAGTCTTTAACGGAACGAATTTTTCACCACTGAGAGCATTGAGCAGTGCTCGCAGTGTATTTCGGAACACACCTTTATTCAAATCATCGCCTCAAAAAAGTTCTATATATTTATTTCATCAAAATTTTTTAATCTTTTATTTAAACTATTATTTTTTTTAGAATTTATAAATCTGTTAAATTGCTGTTAAACAACATGAAATCATCATCATCATGATCAGGTGAATTAATGTTATTTACTGATCCGATGGTAGGTGATGTTATTGGTTGTTTTAGATCGTCATTTTTAGTTTTTTCAGATTTTAACCACAAAACTTCGCCATTTTAAAAAACAAAATATTGGCTTGCATCAGAAACGTCTCTAGCGATGATGTTATTCAAAGTGAGCGCGGGAAAAGGGCTCAGAGGTGAATATTCACCTCAGTGATTTTCGGCGCGTTCACAGCTTTGAGACTTCATCTTGTGTATCCATTTAGTACATAACTAAGCTTTAGTACATAATACTTCAATGTGTGTATCTATGCCCGTGATGTCGGTGGTTTTTCGGAAAATATTGTCAAGTTCCAACAAAATATTTTCCGCTCCATATTTCGCAAGAGAACGCCTTTAAACTAACTATAAACTTTAGAAATCACCTCTTGAATTGAACTACGGATGGTTTTATACAAATTAATATATTCATTTTCAAGTATTTTGTACAATTTAACTCAATTAATTTTAATATATATAAATTACGTGTAACGTTGTTTGTCCGCGATGGACTCCTAAACTACTGAACCAATTTTGATCAAACTTCGTAACTATCTGTAATTTGGTCGAACTTGAAAGATAGGATAGTTTTTTTTTATTAAGATAATTTATTCGTTTTATTTATATAGGTAAGTTGGCGGTACGAAGTTCGCCGAGTCAGCTAGTAATATTTATAAATTCCAAACTTGTCCAAAACAATCAATGGCGCAATACTATGTGTTGCCAGGAGAAAAAAAAATTAGTTCAGTTTCTATTTTCTTTGCCAAGCTATACCTAACCTATCCCTACTGATAGATATGTCCTGTAAATTATTGTGACATTGTACGTTCAAAGAGGCTGTATGGTATTGAACCTTTGCCTGTCATGTATGCGACTAAATTAAAAAAAAAACTTATTTTGAGAAGAGAATAGGGTATTTGACTATAATAAAAATATCGTTTCAACTGGTGTCATCCTAAAAGATTATTATCTAAAAACATTATTCCATACGACAAAACTAAAAAATAAAGCTTTATTTAATTAGAAAACATTAAATAAAATTGCTATAATTCTGGCCATGGTCACGTGATCGAAAACGTTCCGTGATCTCGAATGACGTCACAGTCCAAACCACCTATGGAATTCTCATTTTGTCAATACATTTCGACGTGTTTGTGCGGCGTAATAGGCTAATTTCGTCTGTTTTTCATCGTTACTATTTTATTAAATACCAAATAGTATGCGACACGCGGCCTAAACACATATTATAAAATTGTCATTGTTTGAAAAGTGAACTGTTACGTCATGAGAGCAAATGGAACGTTTCGGCGGCAATTTATTTTTTTGAATTTATTTCTCGATTTTTATGAAAAATAATGAAAATTATGCCGAAATATATGTTTCGTTAGCTTCAGCATAGCATTATTAACAATTTAAGATGATTTTCTAAAAGTAGTCAAATAGCCTATTGTAGAATTCGAATCCGTGCTTGATTACGTAATTAAATATTAATTGAAAAGCATTTCTCTTAACTTTAAATTGGTCTAATCTGTTAATTTTACATAAATAGACAGTTATTCATCATTAAAATGAATTCCAAAGAGGAAATGCAAATTTCTATTTTGTTGCAAAAATATAGATTAGCTGATATCGAAAATAAATTAAATGAAGTAAGTAATTAATACGTTACACTTCATAGCATTCGCTAATTGTAATGTAACTGTGTACCTAAGTAAAAATATTTTTTCTAGTTGTTAGCGTTACCACCAATATTAGAAGAAGAGCATAAGCAGCAACATTTAAAAGTATTGGAGGCGTTTGACGTAATTCGTTCTGTTAATGCCGAGCAACAGCGTCTAAACTACGAAATCGGTAAGTTCTATATATATCTTATTTCCAAGACAGAGCATGTCTTGGAATTAATCAATCGCACCTGTGAAAGTTTGTAAGACCCTTAAGAAATAAGAAATTAGTTGATGATCTTTAAAATCCTGAACAATTCTTCACTAATTATTGACCGAGCGAAGCGAAGGTCTCTGAGTCTATTTGAGTATATAAAATGTAATATGTAAGAATAACATTCGGAAATAATATTAAATAAATCGGTCCAAAAACAAATCTATAATAATATTATAAAGAGGAAAGATTTTTTGGAACGTAAGTTCCTTATCGCGCGGTACGGAAGGGGGCTAGACGGAAAAAATTAAGGAACCGACACTCGACATAATTTTCAAACCGACACTTTTTTGTTGAATGTGAATTTTGCATCTTATTCGGTATTTTCGTGATACAACATTAGGTCTCGGTAGCCTAGAGGCTCCGGCAGTCGCCTAAAAGTTCAATGTCGATGTTTCTAATCCCAGCTCGACTGACTGAATTTTCTATTTTCATTAAAAATTAGGGAAAGGTTCCACATGTAGAAATTGTTTAAAATAAAATTGAAAATGGGAAATTCGGTCTGTCGAGCTGGGATTCGAACCCCACCGACTTTGAACTGTTATGCGACTGCCGGGGCTACGGAGCTACGGAGGTCGGAGACACAATGTTGTATCGCGAAAATACCGAACACAATGTAATCGAAAGGAACTACGTTCCATCCGGGTGTCCCTTGACACCTCTCAAGTTTTTTTTGTTTGTTTGTTTGTTTGTTTGTTTGTTTGTTTGTTTGTACCGAATGGGCTCTGTAATTAGGTACTGGACCGATTTAAACCATTGTTTCACCTACCTTCAATTTGTTTCAATTTATTTTCAAAAAATCGGCCAAGTGCGAGTCGGGCCTCGCTTTTTTAGGGTTACGTTAAAAAAAAAAATTCCATGTACCCATGGAAATATTTTAATTTAATTTTTTTAATTTAATTTAATTTTTATTATTTGTTGTTATAGCGGCAATAGAAATACATAATATTATATGTGAAAATTTCATCTGTCTATCTATTACGGTTTACGAGATACAGCCCGCTGACAGACGGACGGACGGACGGACGGACGGACAGCGTAGGCTTAGTAATAGGGTCCTGTTGGTACCCTATGGGTACGGAACCCAAAAAAATAGAGATCCTTAAGAAAATTGCAATGATGTAACCCAAAGTAGCAAAATTTTGCCTATAAAATACATTATTTGGCATGTGCTAAGAAAACTATTGATGATACATAAAAATTATGTACTACGTGATTAAAGTACTCATTATTCTCTACAAAAAAATCCTCGAAGGAATATATCTAACTATCATATTTAAGTCACAATTGTAGCTTTTGTGTTCTAAAATTTAATTAGATCGCCTTTAGTATCGTATATTATTAATTCTTCCTTACTAATACATAATTATAAATGCGAAAGTATGTTTGCTTGTTGGTTTGTCCGTCCATCACGCTGCAACAAAGGTACGGATCGATGGATACGGATTTTTGGATAGGTATAGTTCAGAACCTCGAGAGTGACTACCCCGGAAAACCAAAGAGTTCCCGCGGGATTTTTAAAACTAAATCCACGCGGACGAAGTCGCGGGCATCAGCTAGTAAGTTATAAGCTGTTTTACTACGAATGCATCTGTCTCTTTCAAAAACGAAATTTTTTGTTAAGACGTTTTTGACGTCACACTCACAACACAATAGCTCTCTCCTTGTCTAACAGGTAACTTTAAAGTTATATATTTCCGAGACTAGTTGAGATATTTAAAAAAGAAAAATGGTATTGTGGTATAATATTTAAAAAAGTTATTTTAAATAAATAAAAAAATTTCAGTCAAATACCCCATTAATTATTTCACGTAGGCCAACCTGTGGCTCTTATGACACGTGTTGAATCTACCACCGGTTCGGTAAGCGGATTCTGCTGTCGGCAAGAAACTCAGCAGTTACTCTTTTCAAAATAATCATTTTGCAATATAATTATGTAGCTGTTGTACATTATAATAAGTTTTTATACTCTATCTTGTGGTCAGCTGGATGCCAAGCCGATTTAACCCATGCAACTTCGTTAGAATAGAATTGAATATAATATTTCCACTATGAGGGGAAGTTCCAAAAAAGCGTACTACAATTCAATACATGTTAAGACGGGCATATAGAAAGCAGCCCTAATCCCGCCGGTGGCACCCCTTCACGAGCACCCCTTTCGTTGCTTTGCTCGATCATATTTGATGGAACGTATGTCGTACAGTATGTTGAATTTAAGAAGTACTGTACATATACCTTAGTGAACTAAAGACCGAGAGCCAAATTCGAGTGTGATTCGTGTTTGATTGTCGAGGAATCCCTGTCCCCTACGTGCGGTGACCAGCCAGCGATAACCTGGGCTCGTGGCTTCGTTACAACTTTTTTTTTTTCTTTATTTTGAGAGGGGTTTTATCATTGCTGATGATGTCACCCCCGTAAGTTCACCAACTTACAAGCATCAATAAAATGCATAATTAAGTCATGTTCAATTGACATGCCACCCGCACTATGCTCAACGAAAAAGCTGTAAATACTATTTTAGATTAGGTAGGTAGTATCCATAAACATAGTGTTCCTTACTACGGTAATATCTATCTTTCACAGGTAGTCTTATAGCTAAGCTCAAGCAAAAGAATCAAGACATAAACGACATAAACCAAACGTCGAAAGAAATAAATGAGCAGTGTTCAAAAGTTGAACAATTAATAGAACAAGAAAAAATCGCGAAGGGTCAACACGTGTATGTTTAATCTCTTTTTTAAATTAACAATTAGTGTAAATTCATAATTTTAAGAATCAAGCTTTTAGGAGCTGGCCACATCAGACCCTGGAGGCTGGATATAGTCCAGCAGCTGAGCACTTGTCAAGACGAATCAAACGAGTCTAAACTCTATGAGTTACGTCGTTTTATTACAGAGTTCCGATAGCCATTTTCCGGCTCCATCATCAGATCAGCTCCATGTTACAATAATTTTGCATCGTCAGTCGATTTACATATTATAATGCAAAATTACTTTTTTTTAAAGATTTTTAAAAAACACAAAGACATATTTGCCTCTAATCTAAGCTTAGATAGTAAGTTACTTATATTATATCTAAGCGTAAGTTTATGATAGGTAAAATGTACCGCAGCAGAATGTACAAGAAGGGTGATTCATCATCATCATCAGCAACCCATCAACGGCTCACTACTGAGCGCAGGTCTCCTCTCAGACAAGGGTTACAGGCCATAGTCCACCACGCTGGCCCAATGCGAATTGGTGGACTTCACACACCTTCGAGAACATTATGAAGAACTCTCAGATGTGCAGATTTCCTCACGATGTTCTCCTTCACCGTTGAAGCAAGTGATAGTTAATTGCTTAAACGCACTTGACTCCGAAAAGCCAGAGGTGCTTACCCGGGATCGAACTTGCGACCCCCCGAATAGGAGACCGCAGTCCTAACCACTAGGCTATCACTGCTTCTACGGCGACGTACGGTGAAGCGAGGTAATAGAAACTATCCTTACTCTGTAGTAATAGGTAGGTTTATGAAATACTTAACTTAGAAGTAAGATAACGTACGTAGGTATCTTAGCAACTAAGGGTAAGATCTATAGATGGCACTATCACTCACCTCAGACTCATGTCTTGATTTAAAACGAGATAGATGTATGTTTACATATTTGTGTCTCATTTTAACTCTATCTTGAGTCTTGAGCAGAGCCCGAGTACGATCTATAGATCTCAGCCAATATACCGCCATCTTGTTTCTAAAGACAATGTACCAGTGATACTCTTTGAGTATTAGTGATACCCATGGAAGTGGGAATTACCACTGATAGTGATACCACTCGATACAGTGATAGGTAATACAACTCACTGATCGCTCGAAACTCTGTATAGCCATCGCTTTGTGTCGGCGATAGATATTACGTAGTACCTAATGTCCTAAAATCTTGGCTTAACATTTCTGTTACAGGGGCAGAAGAGAACTAGAGGAGACATTAAATTCACTCACAAACAATCACACCTAAAATCGAAATATTAAGATAAATTAATAATAGATTAATAGAATAATAGATTAAAAGATTAATAGATTAATAGATAAATAGATTATATTAAAATTAAATACAATGTACATAGGTAACATTTTATGTTCTTTCTAATTTCCTAAAAAAATTAAACTACAATTATACGTGATTTAATGTTACAATAGTTAACGTGTGCTTTGTTGTTAAATACTTATTTATTACCTCCCAAGACATGTATGAATTTTGTGTGTAGCCAATTACTACCCTACCCTACTAACCTACTAACAAGAATAAACAAGAATTTTGAGTTTTACTGTTAAAGGTTAAAAAACGTAATTAAATTGACGCAGAAATCTCAAAATGACTATAAAATTAAAACTTCTGATAATTATCATTACCCCTATGTTCCATGTTCCCTATGTTCCATGTTGTCTTAGACTTATTATAATAAGTCTAAGACAACATGGAACATAGGGATTAATCTAGAGAACGTAGCATCGAAATATAATTAATGATTAAACGAACTTACCTGTAAGTGAAGTTCTATCATAATTATGTGAGATGCTACGTTCGAAGAGATTAAAGTCCCCCCCCCCTCCCAGTATTTTCAATGCGCTGACCCTTAACTTTTGAAATATCACGACGTGCAAGTAGGTACTCTCAATTAAATGAAGATAACAGGATATGTCAACTGAAAGAAGGTTCTACTGACCTACAAATTTTTCATTTTTTAATGGTTTTTTCTAAACTATGCGCTTATGGGAACATTGATACCTTAAACTACAAGTTAGTGTAATAAGGTTTAATCTCTTCGAACGTAGCATCTCACATAATTATGATAGAACTTCACTTACAGGTAAGTTCGTTTAATCATTAATTATTTATTATTGCAATCTATGATACAAAATAGATGATAGGCTGAAGGACAAGAATTATACGAAGTTGGGTAAGTATCTCTATTTTCAAGAGATATTATGCCAAAGATGTGAAGCAATGCGCTCGTAGCATCGTAGTACTGAACCGTAGCCAACTGGGCAAGCTTGTTCGTCAATCAAGTGATTGTAAATTATTTACATTTGTAATTGGATATCAAAGCTCGATAGTAGGGCCCACGGGGTATCTTGTAATGGCACATGGCGATTATAATATATTGTATAATGCACTGTAAAGAAGTAGGTAGGTTACTACTTACCTAGGTAGCTTGTTGTTCAATGGTGTACTAAAAGTATTAATAGGATGATAAAGTAATAAAAATTAACATTGATTTGTAGGATATCTTCGTATTTTTTATAACCATCTAGTCTAGTGAATAACTTGATTAGAATTATACCTAATTCTAGGTAGGTTGGTACAGTACTTAAATACCTACTTCATTGAAGCTTCACATTTTAAAAAAGCTTCAAATTAAGGTTTTAAATTTAATTTAGGTACCTACAAACCTAAGTATTAATTTTAAAAAGACACTAGATAGGTAGTTACCTACTAGATAATATAAGTACCTAGGTCTATGCTCAATTTAGTACCTAGGTACCACAATAAAAATCAATAATTCTTGGCACCACCATGGCACCACCATGGCACCACCTTCCAAAGTTTGGTAAACATAACATTAAAATTATGAACTTCAGCAGCAACTTTATTAGGTAGGTTTTATTTACTTATCGTGACGTATTTTTTTAAATACTTAAAATGTTTATTTCCATCCGAATAAAGTTCACGAATTTCATAAGCCCTGGAACACATAGAAACATTTCGATCAAGTTAACACTATCTCGTAGTCGAGCTCGCGCCTCGCACTGCGCATGTGTGCTTAAGCCACAAGCGTTAACGTGCCGCATTCGTTAAGTTGAAACTTTATTGAAAACACTATTTACAGACGTTTTTAATTAGATTTGATCGACGACTAATATATCACTGCAATTAGGTATATGACACTGTGTTGTAGCGTAGCGAGTTCTGCATTTTGAGCGGCAAACGCGTTGTGACGTCACAAACATTGTACAGCTGGTTTTAAGTGCTTGTAACGTAATTTTTACGTGACAAAGCAGTTTTTTAGGTCCGATTTATATTTTTGTGTGTATTTCTAGCTAAAATAAGTGGAGTTTATGTCATAAATCGTAAAAAAAACGTGTAAATGAGTTTTTTGCGTCCGCCATCTTGGCGCCAATTTTGAACTTTTCGGGGGTGCATTTATACTCACGCCACATATTCCGCCAGGGGTAGGAAGGCAGCTGCTAGGGCTAAGAGCAGCGGCACGCTGCGCGAGCGGCCTGTCATTGTGCGCACGATAGTTGCATGGAGCGGAGGTGGTACGCGGACGCTGTCGCCGCCGAAGTCTTTCGGCGGACTAGTGAAGATTGCGACCCGCCGCGCGCCGTGCCCGCGTCACGACCTCCTATTGATCCACGACCCAGACGCCGTCGCTGCGCAACTCTCGCTCTACCAATTGCTGATTACCATGGGGACAGGGGACGGGGCGGCCGCACACAGAGCCAAAGTGCGCCAATCCCAAATCCACTACCCTTTCTCTTAACTACTCCACGTAAAAAAAACACACACACCTATTCAAAACTGATTGTACAATAAGAATGGCTAGAAACCAACATAAGAAACACAAGCTATGCGTCCCTATGCAGAAGCTGGCGGTAGTCAAAAAAAATGCATACGGCATGGCTATTCGCGTTTTTAATCACTTACCGGATAATATGAAAAGTTTTCCATTAAGTCGATTTAGAAAAGCACTTTTTGACATGCTAATAGATAAAATGTTTTATAAGATTAATGATTAGGTACCTAATTGAAGAATTAAATTGATTTTCCGTATTTTACTGACATGGTTTCAATTACTAAGGATTGTTTTTTGCACGCCAAGCTTGGCAGGATATGTTGACGCTTTATAATTGTAAACTTAACATCTATGTAACTATGTCTATATTTCATGTACCATATTCTTGCAAAACAAAATGATTGATTGATTGATAGGTAACAGAAATTCACTACTAAATACAAACAGACACTCAATACTACCTACAGTTTCTATATACCTATATAGAATGTCAAAAGCAATAGGTATAAAATTCAAATAACAAAACATCAAAAGTCTAGTCTAGTCTTCGAGTAGACTGCCTCATGTAAAACTGGCCTAATAAAAACGAGAATCTATGCACAATTTCCCAGAAGCGCAGAATCCATTCCTCGAATTTCAGATTTCCCAGCAATAGATTTCAACGCATGCTTACGGTGTATTTTCACGTCCGTCGGAATAAAATATCCAGTCAGACAGACTGGAAATTCATTTTGTAAAAATATGAGCAAAACGAAGACATTCTCTACCTATATAAGGCCCTTCGTACACAAGGCTGCGCAAATCTTCGATACTCGACGATTTTATTCTCTCTCTAAGCGACTACCGTCTACTACAATACGTACGTCAAAATACGAATCGAATGAATGCACTGGCGCACGTACAATTTGTTTGTAGACCACTTTGAATCGTGTTTTCACTAATCACGAAAACGTACGAGGTACGAGGAAGTGCACAAGAGCCCTTAGGATTGGTACCTAGTCGCTACGCCGTAGCGGCGGCCAGTCCTAAATCTATGGCTATCGGCTATCCCTACTACCTGGGTAGTAAGCAGGGGAAAGTGCGGAACATGTGGACACTTTCCAAAATTTGAACTAGATTTTTTTTTGTATCCGAATTTGATAAGTTTTATTTATTTTTAACATAAGTATCAAATGTCTTAAGAGATAATCGGCCTTTTTTAAACTAAAATTCTAGTCTCAATATCACTTACTAATTACGAAAAATATTAATTTTTTTAAAACACCATATTTGTCCACAGGTTCAACACACGATTGTACCTATGGACAGTAAAATTGTACCTGTGGACAGTGTTGTACCTAGGGACGGCTCAAATTAATTGGACAATAAAAAAGAAAAACAATTATAGACTTCTAAAAACAACTTCAAATAAACGTAAAAATACTCTATTATACTATTTGTATGCATTGCGATATGCTTCATGTAAGTTTTCAGTACAGTAAGTTCATTAGGTAGGTACTATCGTCATCATTGTCTACTACAAAGCAAACCACGCAAACAAAACCTTCACCCTCATCATCAGGTACAAGCGTCCATAGGTACAGTACAGCACTTGCGCATACTTATCCCATGTATTGAGATAGCAATCCGTTGTATCAATAATTATTATTATTATACTTGAATCTAATAACTTTAAACGAGCAATTATTGTATAAAGCTTGTATATATATAACTTTTCTCAACGCAAACTTTTCTCGATAGAAAAAAATTGCGAAGTTGACTCTGCAAATACATAAACTCCCATCGTTCTCTGTTATGCATACATTTATTTTGCTAAAATTAAGTGGGTACAATTGTTTTTCATATCTTACTACAGCAAATGGCTGTTTTAGATTTTATTTATTTCGACTGACATTATAATTTTAATATTTTCCATTATAATTTAACAGTCGCAATAAATAAAATCTAAAACAGCCATTTGTTGAAGTAAAATATGAAAAACAAAAATTGTAAGTATTTATTTTACCAAATTGTACTTAATTTTACCAAAATAAATGTGTGCATAACAGAGAACGATGGGAGTTTATGTACACACATCAAAAGTGTCTAGGGATCAAGCATTTTTATGCGGATTTCTTGAGATTGAGATGTGGCTTTGTAATAAATTTATGATTTTATAAATTTATATGGATCCTTTTTGGTGCATTTCATAATTTCATAATCAGCGATCAAAATCCTGCCAGGAAGTCCATCCTTATAGTGGTGGAACCATCATGGTATGGGCGGGTATTTGGATCGGCGGAAGAACTGAGTTGATTTGGATCAGAGGCAACCTCAACGCTCAAATTTATGCTGAGACGACTGTATCAGACGTCATCGTTCCTCTACAAGTGCAAATCGGTCCCTTATTTCAGTTAATGCATGATAATGCACGACCGCACACCGCAAGAGTTGTAAGACAGACTCTCGCCGCAGCTAACATCAATGTCCTGCCCTGGCCTGCTCAGTCGCCAGACTTGAACCCGATTGAGCATGCATGGGATATGCTACAGAGAAGAGCTCTGCCGAATATGGAGGGTATCCAGTGGCAAGAAGACCTTTTTTTGTTGTTGCAACGAACATGGGCGGCCATTCCACAGCGTGATTTGGATGAACTCATTTTGAGTATGCCAAACCGATGTTCTTGTGTTGTTAGTGTTCGCGGTAGAAACACGGATTATTAATTGTTTAAGTTACCCAATAAAATTTTAAAGAAAACTGTTATTTCAGTCTTTTTTTCGAACTTTAATGTTAGCGGTTCAAATGTCAAAAATCCCTTTATTAGGAAAATGGCAAATTTCTTTATTAATGCAAAGGTGACTTGGTTTATCGTTACTGTGACAAACGAAAACACTTTATTTGATGAATCCTTAAAGAAAATTTTAATTAATATCAATCAGGAGAAAAGTTATTGCAAAAATATATGTTGATCCCTAGACACTTTTGATGTGTGTATTTGCAGAGTCAACTTTGCAATTTTTTTCTATCGAGTAAAGTTTGCGTCATCGTTTTTAGCAATACCTCCGGCGTACTAATAAATTGCGGCAGTTCATAGTACGCCTGAACTGGCGTACATGCATAGTCTCGTATATAGCAACCTATGTTTGACGTTTTCAAACAAGCTGTGATATTTCGTTGCTGCATTTAAGGAGCTTTACGGCTACCAATCCTAAACCTATGTAACTAACAACTTAATAGAATTTATTTAAAAAAGATTAAAAGCTTTGTATAGGTACTTAATAGTTTATAGTAAGTAGCTATACCACCTATATAATATAACTAGTATTTCGCTCGGTGCGCGAGCTGCTAAAGCAGCTCGCGGGAAGTGTTTTACTAAAAGTAAGGCGCGTGGGTGCGCGGCCCGCTAAAGCGGACCGCGATTGTTCGGCTTTATTTATTTCGCTCGGTGCGCGAGCTGCTAAAGCAGCTCGCGGGAAGTGTTATTACTACAAGTAGGGCGCGTGGGTGCGCGGCCCGCTAAAGCGGACCGCGATTTTTTTACTCATCAAGTAGCCCTTCGGATTCTGGTCATCTTTTGCCAAAAAATTTGTTCGAGCACACCCCACCTATCTGCAATAACCTGGCCGTGCTCCTCATTCACAAAAGAAAAAGAAAAAAAAAAAAAAGAAAAAAAAATGAAAAAAAAACAAAAAAAAAACAAATGTAAAATGAAAAAAAAGAAAAAGCAAAAAAGCCCTATGAACCTATCAAAATCAATATCTTGCATAGTTCCCAACTTCTAGTCCCTTCAATATTCCCCATACATTTTGTATGGGAAAAAAAAAATCCGCCATCTTGAATTTTTTTCCTACTCACCAGGTAGACCTCCGGGTTGGGATCATCTTTTGTCGAGAAACCGCTCCTCCATCTTTTATAGTCTCCGAGAGAGAGACGGACAAAATTTGCCGCCATTTTTTTTCCGCCATTTTGGAATTTTTTTTCAACTCACTGGCAACTGCTCGAGGTTTCGAATGACATTTGGTCGAGCACCCTCCACCTATCTTCTATACCCTGGCCGTGCCCCTCGCCCGTCTCCGAACTCCTCACTCATCAGCTCTCTCCACCTTTCTCCGAGTCACATTCTTTGAGCTCTATACGACACCATGGGTGAAAAAAAATTTTTTCATACAAAATTTTACAGGAGAGGGTCGGAAATTTGAGACGTCACAGCTCGGCCGCCATCTTGATTTTTAAATTTTTTTCACTTTTTCTGTTAATCGTTTACTAATTTCTACAATAATCCAAAATTTCAAAGAAATCGGTTGGAAAACAAAAGAGTTGCAAGAATCACGTCGGCCGCCATCTTGTTTTTCCGAAATGTCATAATTTTTCCCCACTCGAATCCCCCACCCGGACATATCTCCCCTACATCATTGTATCGTTTTCTGTCTCTTTCTAGGAGAACAATCGTGTCAATCAGTGAGTGTGTCAGTCAGTGAGTCAGTGGTAATCGAGCTATATATATTATAATAATAACGGGAAGTGTTATTACTAAAAGTAGGGCGCGTGGGTGCGCGGCCCGCTAAAGCGGACCGCGATTTTTTTACTCATCAAGTAGACCTTCGGATTCTGGTCATTTTTTGCCACAAAAATTGTTCGAGCACACCCCACCTATCTGCAATAACCTGGCCGTGCTCCTCATTCACAAAAGAAAAATAAAAAAAGAAAAAGAAAAAAAAAGAAAATGAAAAATGAAAAAAAAGGAAAAGAAAAAGAAAAAAGGAAAAACGAAAAAGAAAAGAAAAAAGTAAAAGCAAAAGAAAAAGAAAAAAAGAAAAAAAAAGAAAAATGAAGAAAAAGAAAAAAAAAGAAAAAAGAAACAAAAAGAAGAAAAAAAAAGAAAAATCAATATTCGCCATATATTTCGCATGGAAAAAAAATCCGCCATCTTGTTTTTTTTTTCCTGATCATCAAGTAGACCTTTGGGTCTTGATCATCTGTTGCCAAGAAACTACTCTTCCATCTTTTATACTCTCCGAGATAGACACCAGAGAAAGTTTCTATGGCCGCCATCTTGAATCCGCCATTTTGGAGTTTTTTTTTCAACACCCTGCTAATTGGATGTGGTTTCGAGTAATTTTTGTTGGAGCACACCCCACCTAGTTGGTCGCGTGGATAGTTGGCAAAAAAACCACTCTTTCACCTTTTTTAACCCATTTCCAAAAAGGAGGAGGTTCTCAATTCGGCCAGTATATTTTTCTTTTTTAATTCTCCGAGATCTAAGACACCTATGAACCTATCAAAATCAATGTCTTGCATAGTTCCCAACTTCTAGTCCCTTCAATATTCCCCATACATTTTGTATGGGGGGAAAAAAAATCCGCCATCTTGAATTTTTTTCCTACTCACCAGGTAGACCTCCGGGTTGTGATCATCTTTTGTCGAGAAACCGCTCCTCCATCTTTTATAGTCTCCGAGAGAGAGACGGACAAAATTTGCCGCCATTTTTTTTCCGCCATTTTGGAATTTTTTTTTAACTCACTGGCAACTGCTCGAGGTTTCGAATGACATTTGGTCGAGCACCCTCCACCTATCTTCTATACCCTGGCCGTGCCCCTCGCCCGTCTCCGAACTCCTCACTCATCAGCTCTCTCCACCTTTCTCCGAGTCACATTCTTTGAGCTCTATACGACACCATGGGTGAAAAAAATTTTTTTCATACAAAATTTTACAGGAGAGGGGTGGAAATTTGAGACGTCACAGCTCGGCCGCCATCTTGTTTTTTTAATTTTTTTCACTTTTTCTGTTAATCGTTTACTAATTTCTACAATAATCCAAAATTTCAAAGAAATCGGTTGGAAAACAAAAGAGTTGCGAGATTCACGTCGGCCGCCATCTTGTTTTTCCGAAATGTCATAATTTTTCCCCACTCGAATCCCCCACCCGGACATATCTCCCCTACATCATTGTATCGATTTCCGTCTCCTTCTAGGAGAACAATTGTGTCAATGAGTGAGTGAGTGAGTGAGTGAGTGGTAATCGAGCTATATATATTATAACTAGCTGATGCCCGCGACTTCGTCCACGTGGATTTAGTTTTTAAAATCCCTCGGGAACACTTTGATTTTCCGGGATAAAAGTAGCCTATGTCACCCTCCAGGTAACATAGGCTACTCAATTCCCTCAATTATACCCATGCAAAAAATCACGTAGATCCGTGGCTCTGTTGCGGCGTGATTGAAGGACAAACCAACAAACAAACACACTCGCATTTATAATATTAGTAAGTATGATTAGAATATTAAATTACATAGGAAAACACTGTAATATTACGTCCATACGATGTATTACATCCATACCTACTATGTAGTATGTAGGTATAATGATCGTTTGGCAAAATCTGACGCCTTTGGAGTAGTTTGACTTTGACTAAATAGTATCCACGATGGCTATATACGATAAATTACGCATGCCAGCTTAAGATGAGCCGTTCATTCAAAGTATCCTGTAGATTCCGGGGTTCAAGTTATTTGGACCTATACTGAAGATTGTGATGTCTATAATTTCTGAACTACGAAATTGACGACCTTGAAATAATTACAGGACAATCTCCAAAGAACCTGCTTTCTAACAAAAAAAGAATGGATTAAATCGGAATACGCCTTAATGAATTACAGCGAAATACACATTTTGACTTTCATCCCCTCTCCCAAGGGAACCATGCTGAATTTCGGGATAAAAAGTATTCTATATTATACCTCGTAGTATTGATTTAAATCGTGCCAAGTTTCATTTAAATCCGTCCAGTAGTTTCAGCGTGATGCGCGGCCAAGATACAGACAGACAGACAGACAGACAGACAGACAGACAGACAGACAAAAAATTAAAAAAAAATTGTTTTGGCTTCAGTATCGATTATAGAGTGCCCTCAAACAAAAATTTTCAAAATATCTTCAATGTACAGAATTGGACGTGTTACAGTTTTATTATATTATAGATATACTGTACCACCTATCTAAAGTTTGTTGAATTATTTTGAAAAGTTACTTCCATCTTAACAATTTCTTGACAATGTCTGTGAATTTCATTCTGCGGCTTTCGTGTTTTCATCCCAACAATGAGAGACATGATAATATGCAGAACTTTATTACCCGTGGAATACCCGCACATAAAAGCGCAGCATTCGGGTCCATTGTGTTTTATTTGTTTGTCGCGACTTACTTCAAAATACTATTATAATATCTAGCATTAAAATTAAATCCTCTACTGAGATGTGTCGTTTCATAGTTGGCTCTACGTTGCAGCTACGGTAATGGACTGAACCTGACTATTTGTTAAGGCTTCGTTCTTATAAATTCGACTTATGTACCTACTTCGATGTGGCGGACCGGATTCGTTGATGTTTGATATGAACAGGCGTTAATTTGCGCAAGCTTATGGTACAAGATATAACAAGCTTATTTTGTCGTAATACATTAAACCGTAGCGAGTAATACCTGTACTATGTTTATGATTAATCCAGATGATAAGCCTAATTTTGTTGTACAAAATCTCTAAAGTCTGCTATCCCTTAAAAAAAACGTCAACGTCAAAGTCGAACAGAGTGACTGTTATTAAAATTGTAATCGTTGATTTCGCGAAAGGAAAGTGTCCGTAAAGTGTGACTCTAGTGCTTAATATTAAGTACAAATGTTATCTCAACCTAAATATTTGAAACTTAAAAACTTAAAGTGCATTTTTGAATACTTATAAATAATGTCTGTCTAAAACTAGTTAGATCAATAGATGACACCCACACTCAGCTCAGACTCAAGACTGCGTTAGAACGAGACAGATTTATGTCAGGATATATTTGTGTCTCATTCCATCCCCGTCCCGAGTCCTGAGCAGAGCCAGAGTACAATTTATAGATCTCTCAAAACTTAAAATTAATTTGATGCAGGCTAGATGCAGGTATCAAAAAATATTAATAATAATATGAGTAATAATATAAATTAAAAAGTTGTAGGTTGCTTGATTATGAGGTCAGAAAACAGTAAGTACCTATATAATATGTATTTGGTTTTCGACCGAGCGAAGCGAAGGTCTTTGAGTCTACTTGAGTGAATTTGCACTTGTCCGTCCGTCCGTCCGTCCGTCCGTCCGTCCGTCCGTCCGTCCGTCCGTCCGTCCGTCTGTCAGAGCCTTATAACTTCTGAATTACTGAACGTAATTACTTCAATTTTAGATATAATATGTAAACCGATGGCCTCCAGCCGAAAATGGCTTAAAAAGTTATAAAAATCTTTATTTCAGGGGGGCTCTCATAGAAGCGAATGCGAAGAAAAAAAAAATTTTTGCGTTTCATAGGGTTACAGTACCTCATTTTAAAGATAATTTGGAACAGAGTACAAAAGTATTTTTTTTTAATTTTTTTCCTAAAATTGACGAAATGGGGGGCTTTCAAAGTGGAGATTATATTTGACCTCACAACGGAATAACCATTGAAAGCTGGGGCTTGAAAGTTTTATAATTTTAGCGTAATATGATGTACTTGAACAACAAATACTAAAATTAGATAAATGTAATAAGGAAACTAAATTATTTAACTTTTAATGAGCAGCAACAACAGAACTTCATAATGATGTCAATAGATGGCGCTCTCATCTCATATAGCAAATGCAGCTATATGTAACATATTATTCAATTAAAATTATTATTTAGTCATTTAGCAAACATCAATAAAACTTCAAGTTGCAGTTTGTTTATGTCAATTTTGCAGTTAATGTCAATTTTGATCGTTATGTATCTATTGAATGAATAAGTAATTATGGGAAACCGTTACCGCGAGGTCTCAGTTCGGGGCGAACCACTAGTTAAATAGGTTCGCGTTATTATTGAAAATTTGCCTGAAAATGATTGCTACGGTATAACTATGATGGGAAAATTCTCAATCCCTTTCTTGTCCATATTAAATGATATCTTTACTCAAAGTTAATATGAAAAGTTGTTAGGATATTTTATGAAAAATATTCACGAGAGTACCTAGTACGTATAATATATAATTATACCTAGTAGGGCGCGTGTGTGCGCGGCCCGCAAGCCGGAAGCGGGAGCAATTTTTCTACTCGTCAAGTAAGTAGACTTTCAGGTCCTGATCATTTTCTATCAAAAAACCCACTCTTCCATCTTTTAAACTCCCTGAGATGTACCCAATTATTTACCTCTTATATTCAGTGTAATACTACAAAAAAGCATATTTTATTACAATTTCTATGATATAATACTAATTTTTGGTATAGCGTACAAGTACCTGGCCCAAAATGAAACAACTCCTTTGAAAAGGAACCGTATCAAAGTCTTGCATAGTTCTCAGCTTCTAGTCTCTTCAATATTCGCCATATAGTTTGTATGGCGAATATAATATTTTGGATAGCAAATCAACATGATTTCTATCTTGGATTCTGAATCTCACGGTTGGGATCCTCGACAACGGGCAGCCAATTAAGTAGCGAAAAAGAGCCTTTATGGCTGGAGTGATTCTCCGCAGGAATATAATATGTCATAAAAGCATTGTAGTGGTAAAGAAAGGCGAGCTTTAGCATAGTATGTTCATGACTAATATTGGAACGTAAGTTCCAAAAAAGAAGGGGGCTAGACGGAAAAAATTAAGGAACCGACACTCGACATATTTTTGAAACCGACACTTTTTTGTTGAATGTGAATTTTGCATTGTGTTCGGTATTTTCGCGATACAACATTGGGTCTCCGTAGCCTAGTGGCTTTTTCCCTAACTTTTTATAACTTATAAGTTATAAAAAATTAGGGAAAAATTCCACACGTAGAAATTATTTAAAATAAAATTGAAAATAGAAAATTCGGTCTGTCGAGCTGGGATTTGAACCATCGACTTTGAACTGTTAGGCGACTGCCGGAGCCACTAGGCTACGGAGATTCAATGTTGTACCGCGAAAATACCGAACACAATGTAATCGAAAGGAACTACGTTCCATCCGGGTGTCCCTTGACACCTCTCAAGTTTTATTAAATTATTTTTAACTCCCGACAATAATCAGGGATGTTAACATAAGTTTGACGTGTGTATCTGTGTATGTAGCAGCCTACACAATGGACTGTTTTTAGCGGTTTTTTCTGTTCGAAAGCTAACCTAAATAAAGTGGATATTAGCTATAATTTATAAAGATCTGCTCAGGCGTTTGAAGATCATCAGCTCATTTTCTACACGATTAAAGGGTCTTAAAAGTGTCTTAATTTTTTGTGTTGGCTAAGGTCAATAAAGTTTTATTTATTTATTTATTTTATTTATTTAAAAGCTTTCACTGTTGCTGGTGCCGCAGCATCAAGTACTCTGCCCAATACCCAACTCCTCAGCAACTTACGTTTGGGCTCAATAGATTGGCCTCAATGAGTAGGTGTTAGATGATGATCGAGGATTAATGAGGAAGGTCTGGTGATGGAGCAGAAAACTGGGTTAACAGGATGTCAGGTTAACAGGGTGTAGGATATTACCTAATAATAGTTCTTTTGCCCGCGATTTCAACTGCGTGGAGTTATATTTTCTAGTTGTAAGAAAGCAAACATCTTAGTCAACCTACAAGCCTAAGGCACATTAAAGTTTTGAATGCAAAGTTATATAGCAGCCATTAGAATTTATTTGTGATACAGTTGCGTGATTCACCGTCGAGGTAAAATTGCAAGGTTTTAGGTCAGTGGATCACGGTCTTTGGACTCCATATGTTTGTATTACAAGCTCGACAACTAATTAGTTGCCAGCAACGCTCTTGTAGAACTTCTAAAGCGGATCAACGGATCTACCTGATTTTTTACCTGGCTGACCCTGCAGTGCCATAGGCTACTTATTATCACGGAAAACTACAGGATTCATAGAAACTAAATACACGCGGAAAAAGTCGCGGGCTTCAGCTAGTTTCAAATAAAACAACCACCATTCAAGAGGCGTTCAATAAAAAGTAAGAACTAATATAATAATCTAATTTTATTTTTATAATGCTCGGTTATTTTTTTTTTGTGGTAAATTGTGTTTTTGACGTGACAACGTCTTATAAATTGGTTTGCCGGGTGACACTTCAAGAAACTGCGTTACGCTCCGCTCACGTTATGCGCTCACAATGAGAGCGAGTGAGAGGCATGGTTAGCCCGCCTAAGAGCGAGAGAGACAGACATAAAAAGTGAAAGGCACGCGTCCCTTCCACTCGAGCACAGTTAGCCCGCCTAAGAGCGAGAGAGACAGAGCGAGAGAGAGAGAGTGAGAGAGATAGGCATACACACCGGTTCATGTCTTGCGCTTCTATTTCGGTTGTCACGTAAAACTTTCGCCCGTATACCGACTTTACAGGCAACCAATTTTTTGGAAATTATATGTTTAGAAAAAAAAAATACACAAAATAATAAATACACAAAATAATAATAGATAGATTAGATAGATAGATAGATAGATAGATTAGTTCTTTGACTCGATTGAACGTCAGATAATATTTTCCCGCGTTATAGAATAAATAATGACACGACACTTCTTTCATCGATAAATTCAAGTGCTGAAGCTATCGGTGGAGACCAGCACTTGACTTCAAGAATCGATTAACTTCCACTCGAAACTTAAGAACTCTTAAAGCCACAGAAAAGACAAATGCAAGAAAATAAGTGCCAAGCTATCGTAGAGTATCGTTTAATGAATTGGTAGTGCTGGTTTAATACTCAAAGGTTCTGATAGATTTTGAACACAAAAACTGTCAGAACTATATTATGTTTGTTTGTTGGTTTGTCCATCAGTCACGCAGCAACAGGACAAGTAACGACGACGGTTTAACGTGATTTTTTGTTGGTTTAACACTCAAAGGATTTTTTGGATGGGTAAGTATAGTCAAGTACTTGGATAGTGACATAGGCTATCTTTAATTTCGAAAAAACAAGTTTCCCGCCGGAAAGCTATGCTATAGAGAGCTATGCTCGGAGTATCCCTGCGAGATCAAATCAGAAATGAGGAGATCCGTAGGAGAACCAAAGTCACCGACATAGTTCAGCAAGTCGCGGAACTGAAGTGGAAAGACGTCTATCGGTTGATGAAGAAGAAGAGACGAATAAATAAATAAGAACTTCATCAAACCTGTGTCGTGGTGGCGACAGTGCATCAATCGATTGTGCTGGTTAAGGAATGTTGACCCATGACAGTACTGTGCGGGGTACCCAACTACCCACTGACTTTTAGTAGGTATGAATTTGACCTGACGCTTCTTTGGAGGCTAATGCCAATTAAAATTACAAATATCAGATCTTTAATCATTTATATATGTGTCCTGATAATAATTAATTTATTATTTTATTGTATATAAATATATAATAACTTTTGCCCGGGGCTTCACTCACGATGCGTTTGATTTTTCAAACCCCGCTTGCAGAAACGCCGGGTTATTCTTGTAACCCAGAATTAGCTGCTGCTTTGACAGATTTCGTATAAAGCTTCTGTCACAATTACAAATATTTATTCCTGCGTTAAACCTAACCCGGCTTCTCTGCAAGCAGGCCTTAGAGGTTGAATTTTCAAAAATCCTTTCTACGAATGCCTACTATAATAACTCCCTGTATGACAATTTTCAGCCTGATCCATCCTGGGGTTTGATCTGTGCGTTGATAGATCAGTCGCAGTCAGTCAGTTACATAATTATTTAGATACTAGCTGATACCCGCGACTTCATCCGCGTGGATTTAGTTTTTAATGATCGAATTCTTTGATTTTCCAGAATAGCAAAAGTTCCTTTCAAGAAATCTACTTCAAACCCTCCATTACTGCAGAGTCGTAGTTAAGTCGGGCGGGCCTAAATAAAAACGATGAAACCGCTGCGCGACGTTTGCCTTCTGATGATATAAAATATGAGAGACACGTTTGTTCAAGTTCAAGAGCATCGCGTATCGGTTTCAGGACTTTCATGTTTTCCCTTTTAACTTTTCTTCCCTCCCTTCAACGCTTCGCTACCAATGAACGTAGTAGTAAATTAAGCACCATTTATATGATTTTTAGGGTTCCGTACCCAAAGGGTGCCAACGGGACCCTATTACTCCGCTGTCCGTCCGTCTGTCTGTCAGCGGGCTGTATCTCGTAAACCGTAATAGGTAGACAGTTGAAATTTTCACAGAGTGTGTATTTCTATTGCCGCTATAACAACAAATAATAAAAATTAATTTAAATTAAGAATAAAGGGGGCTCCCCTCCCATACATGGAAAAGGAGTCGAAATAAAATTTTATTTTTTTACCCTGGCATGTGAGGTGTCATTGTCTAGAACTCATTAAGTCGAGTTCAAATATATTTTTTTATTATTTTTTGCTACTAAAATGAAGAATGAACGTCAAAGTTTTCGGTTTTAGACCACTTTTGTTACGGGGTCTATCTCAAAAACTAAACTACTTAGGAATTTGAAATTTCTGTATATTATGTACTATACAGTGTATTTAAACAACGAATACTGAAAACACCGATTTATGATGTGGTTTATAAGTAATTGTGGCCAAAACAAACGAGCATTTTTCCCCATATGCTAATTTAGTACTATCTAAGAACTAAGATATTTAAATATCTAGTTAGACTAGAAAAAGATTTAGTCATATGTACGGAACCCTAAAAGAGCGAGGCCCGACTCGCACTTGGCCGATTTTTGCGTAAGTAAATATTAAACATTTTTTAAAATTGTCACGATATTTTTATTTTGTTTATTATTAATAGGTAATATAGTTTATTCTTCAAACGATAAGATATGAAACTTTACTCATTTCGCATATTACTTGCATTATAATTATTCTACCCTTGTCATATTATTATGCAAATTCAGCAGTGCAGCCATTAACTAATTGTAATATAGAATCTCGTAGTCTATAATGCATGATCAGATCAGTATTCTGTAGTGTCGAATATCAATCCATTAGGGCTGTTGTCAAGACTAATCGAATTACAGGATATAGTTCAAATGCTCGCAATGGCATTCAATCCACTCAGTATATTATAATTATGTGAATGGAATAGAACAAGGGATATTGCTTAAGGTTGAAGACAAGTGTCTGCCCGCGAAATTCAAATTTAATTTGGTGTTTCGCAATTTGTAAACTAATACGACAAAGTAGGCTTATGGCATTCTAATTGCGCCAGTGGAATTATCATCTTCACAGGTTTACATAAAAATTTTTACTTGAAAGTGACCAGTTTAAGAAATTAATCAAAATAAGTTGGACGTGAGTTACTCATAAATTAGTCGATATTTTGATTAGTTTCTTAAACTGGACACTTTAAAGTAAATTTTTTATATAAACCTGTGAAGATGATACTGCCATTGTCGCAATTAGAATGCCATAAGCCTACTTTGTCGTATTAGTTTATAAATTGCGAAAAACCAAATTAAATTTGAATTTCGCGGGCAGAACCTTTTGTCTTCAACCTTAATTACTTACTAGTTGCTACACACAATAGTATGGACTTAGTTAGTATGGATTAGTTTACGCTTGGTTTTAAATCATTTAGAACCTACCTAAATCTTTTAGAACCTACCTGGATGACCGAGCTCTGTTCGTTTTTTTTTTTTTGTAAATCGTGCTTTTTGGAAATTATATTTCGAAAAAAAAAATACTAAACATTCATATGGAAAAAATAATCATCAGGACTTGAACCGGGGTCCTCTGATTTCGGGGCCGCCTAATATTCTTCTGATATTGTAGCAGTTTTTCATTGCCTGAAAACACGGATAAAACGACGTTTTCTAAAAATTAAACCTAGCTATATCGATTTATCGCCCCCGAAACCCGTTTTCGAGATTCAGAATATATATTATATACATATTATATACAAGATTTGCTCGTTTAAAGGTATTAGATAGATACTATTTTTGTCCGTGTTAGTTTATTGAAATCCCTCGGGAACCTTTTGGTTTTCCGAGATGAAAAGCTGCCCTGTCACTGTTCAGTAAAGTGATAAAGGCAGCTTTATCCATGCAAGAAATAACGACAAACTGTCATGTCTGTTACTTTGTTTATTTTAAGCTCAAAGATTTTAAGACATTATTACTGCTTTTGTTTTGTACACTAGTACAAACGCTTCCCCATCGAACAGTTGTGTATAATAGTGGCCCAACATCATTGGAATAAATAATAATCGAAAATTATTTTTAGTTTTATTAAAAAAGGGGGAAAATCGGGGCTTTGAAATTTCAAAGTAAGATAACTATACCGAGTGGGGTATCATAAGAAAGGACTTTACCTGGATATTCTAAAACAGATTTTTATTTATTTTTGTATATTTATTATTTATTTATTTGTTTTTGATTAATCATGCAAAATGACCGATTTTTATAAAATTTTGTGTGCATATCGGGTAGGTCTGAGAATCGGCCAACATCTATTTTTCATACCTCTAAATGATAAGGGTGACCCACCCCTAAATATTTTTGCTGGCGGTACGAAGTTCGCTGGGTCAGCTAGTGTTTTATAAATTTTAAATTAACGATAAGCAATTCAAGAAATGTTTTAATTATTAACGATCATTTTAATTATTTATTATATAATTATCTTTATTTAATTAATCGCTAATTATCGTATATAATACTTACTGTTCAAATAACGGTAATTAATCTTGGAAGGTGCAGTATGAAAAATCTTAAAATATTAACTTCGTCCTCGGTGAATGAAATAAAAATACAACATACTATACAAACATATATGAAAAGCTATGAAAAGTGAACAGAGTAGGCCAAAGGCTGTCTATAATAATTTGCTACATGATGATACTGATGACGCCACCTAGTAGATAAGCACCTAGTTACCACGAACCGTACAGCTGCTGCAGCGTCATTCGTGCATGGAACAAGAGATCGTAGTATCAAGAATTTTCGTAAGATGGCGCTCAACTGTCTTTCTTTCGGCGTTTTCCCCGGCTTCGCTTCTTCGGGTAGTAGTCGTAGAGCATAATACGCCTATGCTTTTCAAACTATGTACTTGGAATGTTACCCTTGGGTTACTAGTTATTATTCTGTGCCCTTGGTTTAGTTTGTACCACGTTTGTACCACAGACCAGGAACATGGTTTGTACAGTTTGTTTGTATCGTCAAAGAGAATATAACCACCCTTGTTGTTCCTGGTCTGTGAACCACATACGTACAATCCATTCTAATCTGTGATAACCACCAAAGACTACAGTGTATATAGGGAGATAACCACTACGTTTTTTGTATCGTATGCAGAGCACAGACCAGGAACGCAGAGATCCAGAGAATGAGATAGGGATGCAAACGATACATCGATGTTTCTGAAACATCGATGTTCACTATTGCAAAACATCGATGTATCGATGTTATCTTATACGATGTTTTTACATCGATGTTTTGCCTGCCATCTAGTTGAAATGTTTGGTACTTTTAGCAGAGCCTGCCTGAGTCAGGCAGGCTCTGCTAAAAGTGGCGTGACGTCACTCGGTAATCTTTTTAGAAAAAAGTGGTTGTCTGAAAAAGTCTGTTTATGGATGATAATTTTGCGTGATAACGTCATAAGGAAACTCGGCTCGGCTCGGCTTAGGCGGAATGCGACACTTTTTCATGCATTCAGCCGGCGATCAAAAATAATAAAGCCGGCGATAAAAAAAATGCTGTTAAATGTAATTTTATTTCCTCTACTCTACACTTTCCTTATTCTAAAGACCAACCTTTTCAATAGTAATAGATAATATTGTTAGAAATAATAGATTTTACAAAATTTTACTATTTGATAGATCATTAAAATTTTTTTAAAAAAACATCGATGTTTTGTTACATTATGGGCGATGTTTTGTGTACATCGATGTTTGTTCTGAAACATCGATGTATCGATTCATCGATGTTTTTGCTTTCGATATTTGCATCCCTATCCAGAGAATAGGCTATTCTCAATTCTTAATCTATGAGTAGTGTTGCCCAGTCTAAACCAATCCAAGTCCCCAAAAAATTGTCGGAAAGTTGCCTATACGATAAATTTTTTTTTCTGTAAAGATGAAATCGCCTGAAAATCATGTATCCTTAAATGGCTATTTTTCTTTCCTTCGCAAATCAGCCTTGTTATTAATGTTAGGGGGTTAGAATTTAAGAACACATTAGATGCGGGACTGATAAATGTAAAAACGAATCTCGCCTTGCTTGTACTCGCAAACGCGTGTGATTTTCCCAGGTAACACACGCGCGATGAGTGAAAGCCGCATTTACGCCGCTTACAAATAAACCCGCTAACGCATGCGGTTTTCGCAGCTAATTATGACGTATCCTAATTCTATGGTTTCAGCATATTAAAAAAAAGACAATAATTGTTTTCTGTATTATTATTTACTCCTTATATATAAATATAAAATCTAAAAAAGAGACGTGTCAAGGGACACCCGGATGGAACGTAGTACCTTAGTAGTAGTTTTTAGTGAAGGAATTTTAATAAACTAGTGGTGTCATCTAGTATTAAATTGATTAACTACGATGAATTATTTTTAGTTTATTTCTATTGCACTGATACAACACCAAAGAGTTACTCTGGTGGAGTTACTGTTTTTTCACAGATGGCGTTATCCAATTTATACAATAAAAAATTAGGGAAAAATTCCACATTTAGAAATTATTTAAAATAAAATTGAAAATAGAAAATTCAGTCTGTCGAGCTGGGATTCGAACCATCGACGTTGAATTTATAGGCGACTCTCCTAACCACTAGGCCATGCAGACGCCGAGTTCTAAGGCGAAAATACCGAATACAATGCAAAATTCACATTCAACAAAAAATGACGTTTCAAAAATGTGTCGTGTCGGTTTCCCTAATTTTTTCCGTCTAGCCCCCTTCCGTACCGCGCGATAAGGAACTTCTTCTTCTTTCTTCTTCTTTGTCAACTGATAGACGTCCACTGCTGGACAAAGGTCTCTTGCATGGACTTCCACAGGCCTCGGTCTTGCGCCGCCTGAATCCAGCGGCTCCCTGCGACTCGTTTGATGTCGTCGGTCCACCTGGTGGGGGGTCTGCCAACACTGCGCTTCCCGGTGCGGGGTCGCCACTCCAGCACCTTGGGACCCCAACGACCATCAGCTCTTCGAACTATGTGCCCCGCCCATTTCCACTTCAGTATCGCGACTCGCTTAGCTATGTCGGTGACTCTGGTTCTCCTACGGATCTCCTCATTTCTGATTCGATCCCGCAGGGTCACTCCGAGCATAGCTCTCTCCATCGCCCGCTGAGCGGTCCTGAGCCTACTTATGAGGCCCTTAGTTAGCGACCATGTCTCGGATCCGTAAGTCATCACTGGCAACACGCACTGTTCGAAGACTTTAGTCTTCAGGCACTGAGGAATTTTGGACGAGAAGACATCTCGGAGCTTCCCGAACGCTGCCCAGCCGAGTTGGATTCGGCGGTTGATCTCTTTCTCGAAATTGGACCTACCTAGCTGGACTGTGTGTCCCAGGTAAATATACTCGTCGACAATTTCGAGTGCAGAGTTCTCAACAATTACTGGGTGGAGCGGTGCATGAGCATTGGACATGATTTTCGTCTTGCTCATGTTCATAAGGAACTACGTTCCAATAAATCTATAAACTTTTATCATACACAAAATGAAACATACTATAATTTTAATCATAAAATAATCCTTACTAATATTATAAATGCGAAAGTGTGTTTGTTTGTTGGTTTGTCCTTTAATCACGCCGCAACAGGGCTACGGATCAACGTGATTTTTTGCATGGGTTAGGTTAGGTTAGGTTAGGTGAGGACCTGGAGAGTGACATAGGCTACTTTTTTATCCCGGAAAAATCAAAGAGTTCCAGATGGACTTCAAAAACTAAATCCACGCGGACGAAGTCGCGGGCATCAGCTAGTTAATAATAGGCGAACGAATAGTTAAAGAACGGGTGGGGTGGGGGTATACAGGGGATACCCAGGCCACAGATGAAGTAACTTGAAACTTCGGTGGGGATTACCAGACCATAAATGAAGTAACTTGAAACTTGAACTCACGTGACCTCACTCGACCGACATGCATTTTTCATAAAGTCATGGACCTTGATTCTGTAACTCAGTGCCTATCAAAAATTGATCATCAGCAACCCATCATCGGCTCACTACTGAGCGCAGGCCTCCTCTCAGAGAAGGGTTATAGGCCATAGTCCACCACGCTGGCCCAATGCGAATTGGCGGACAAAAAATTGATAGCCACTGACATATTTTTATCCATTGAAGGTTTGCTATGAAAGTCAAAGTCAAAGTCAAAGTCATTTAAATGTTATCTATTTCATAAAAAACCTACAACAGTGGTAGATTCATCGACTATTCAAAAGCACTTGTAAAACTTTATTTGAATAAAAAATATTTCTATTCTATTCTATTCTATTCTGAAGTCGGTTAAAAAGCTAATACAATACGTACAGGCAAATATGGATTGCGAGTATGCTAATATTTGGGGGAATTGGGGCTTGCGCTATGCTATGGGATAGGACATGGGATCAGTGTCGGGTTTGCGCACCGCCCAGACTTGGCCATAGTTTGGCAAAGGGACACCATCCTACCGCGGATATAGGTAAGATTACAACATTAATGTATCGAGGGATGTATTAAGTATTCAAACATTGATTTCCTAAATGCGTCTTAGATCCCCTTTAGTGGTGACATGTGAATGGGATGACGATTTAATGCTGTTCCATTAACTTAATCCAAGAACGCGTCACGACACTACGTGCTAGAGTTATGTAGACGGAAGGCTCCTACATCACAGAGCAGTGATAGTTTAGTGGTTAGAACTGCAGTCTCCAATTCTGAGGGTCGCGGCTTCGATCGGGCACGTATTCCTGACTTGTCGGAGTTAAAAATCGTGAAGAAACCTTTACGTCTGAGAGTTCTCCATAATGTTCTCAAAGGTGTGTGAAGTCCGCCAGTTTGCATTGGATCAGCGTGCTGGATATGGCCTTTATAACTTCTCTGGCTTTTTCTGCTATTTATTGATTTCTTAAAAACTTCTATACAATAATCCTATTAACTAACTTACATCTACAAAACCGTGTATTCAGTTTGACTGTAATTTTATTTTTGTTTCATTTTACAAGATTATAATATTACTTATTTATTCCTAAAATAAGCCTCATTTCAGCTTGGCAGGCTTTACTGTAGTCGAGTATTCGGACCCGCACACGAATGGTTCCGTACCATCGTACAAGATTAACACTAGCTATTATTAAGATCAAGCAAACACTACAAAACTTATGTACTTACTGTATGGAGAGTGGAGACACTATTTATTTTTTATCTACTCCAACATCGAAAAGTTCCAATTTCGAATTTGACAGCTGAATCGAAATGAATTTTACAAGATTGTAATATTACTTATTTATTCCTAAAATAAGCCTCATTTCAGCTTGGCAGGCTTTACTGTAGTCGAGTATTCGGACCCGCACACGAATGGTTCCGTACCATCGTACAAGATTAACACTAGCTATTATTAAGATCAAGCAAACACTACAAAACTTATGTACTTACTGTATGGAGAGTGGAGACACTATTTATTTTTTATCTACTCCAACATCGAAAAGTTCCAATTTCGAATTTGACAGCTGAATCGAAATGAACCCTCTTTCGGTTTTGCTTCTCATTTCGATGCAGCTCGTTGTATGGGAGCTGAATCGAAATGGTTATCTTCTTAAAATAGGATACCAAAAGCTAAGGCTCTGAGTTCTGGCACCTTTGTACCGTTCATATGACAGAGGCGCCACAGGCGGCTGGTGGCGGCTTACGGAGTTACTTTTGTTGACAGAGGCGCCACAGGTGGCTGGTGGCGGCTTACGGAGTTACTTTTTGTTACTTTATTGAGCCTACGGCGTATTTTGTTAATGATTTTATTTTCCTTGTCGTAGATAAAATCTTGTATGCAACTGAACGTAGTCATTTTAATTCTCGTACTATCCTATTTTGATACTCGGCAAGCCTCGTATCAAAAAACAGCACTCGAATTAAAATGACCCTCATTACGATGCAGTTGCATAAATAGCTATTACTTTATTTGTTTATTATTAGCGGCAATAGAAATAGGTACAAATTTTGGGAAAAATTCAAGCATCTACCTATTACGGTTCATCATACAGTCCGCTGACGGACGGAGGCTTAGTAATAGGCCCTATTACCTTTGGCACCTTTTACAAATGTATGACTCACTAGCTGCGCCCCGCGGTTTCACCCGCGTAAGTTTCGATTCCGTTGGAATATCGGGATGAAAAGTCATTCATTCCATTTCATTACTTCATTGCCGATTTCAGCAACAGCGACTGGATCTCTGTAAACTTTGAAGACTTCTGGGCTTCGCTCGTGTGTCATGATGTGGCTGATGTACCCTATATTATTGCATGAAATAACCGTGCGCAGTGAAGACTTGATAGGGCACCATCGACGTAATTATCCCTACTAATATTATAAATACGAAAGTGTATTTGATTGTTTGTTTGTTGGTTTGTCCTTCAATCACGCAGCAACAGAGCAACGGATTGACATAATTTTTTGCATATAGATAGCTGTTTATGGGCCGGAGTGTAAGTAACATATAGGTGATACATTATTTTGCATGCTTGCTTGCAGGATTAAAAACGACGCAGTCGTGGGTAACAGCTAGTAGATAATATTGGATGGCTGTCTACTTTTCCCTTGATCTCGGTAAACATCCAGTTCCACCCTCCTTTTATCTTCAAAATCCGTGACAGCCTGCCTCCACTCTCCTCGGCTTTCAGCGAGACTTTCCCAACGAAAGGAGTTGATGTAACATCTGGTCATATGGCTCTTTAGCACATCTTTATACCTAAGGAACTGACCGCCTTGTTTCCGCTTTCCATCCTTAAGCTCAGAATAAAAGATGCGCTTGGCTATCCTTTCGTTGGACATTCTCACAATATGTCTGCACCAACGCAATTGACGCCGCAGGTATGCCTCAATGCCACTGACTTTCGCCCGCCGCAACACGGTCTGTGCTTTTATTGTGGTCGGACAACTTAATGTTCTGTATTTCACGGAGACACGTCTTGGTGGAGGTGGAATCTATCCAAAGCACGAATATGCTTGCGATAAAGTGTCCAAGTCTCAGCGGAATAAAGTAGATTTGGTAATACAATAGCCAAGTACCTACCTTAATTTTTGTGTTTAGCTTAATTCCATGCAGACGCAACACCTTCTCTCGGAGTTTACCAAATGCCGCTAAATTACGGGAACGGGATGAAATGTAACAGAGCTATAGGTAACGCTGCTGTAAAAGCTGTCTACCGATCAAGTTTCATCGCAATCGGTTCATTAGTTTTTGCGTGAATACAAAACGTAATTATGTACCTCCATATTTACTTAAAACAAACTTTCAAAATTTTTTATACTCGTGATAACTTCGAAATTAAATGTCCGATTCGAATGAATTAAAAAGTATTTTACTGCTAGTTAAATACCCTTGATGATAAAATTATTTATTTGAATAAGAGTTAATACTACGATACGAATGTAACCAACTTATGTTTCTACCGACGATGTAATTAAAATTTAGAACACATAAGCTATTATAGTGCCTTAAGTATCATAGTTATTGTAGATATGTTTCCTCGCGGACTTTTTTGTAGATGATAATGAGTAGGTACTTTAATCATGTAGTACATCATTTTTGTGTATCATCAATAGTTTTCTCAGCGTACGCCAAATAATGAATTTTATAGGCAAAATTTTGCTACTTTGGGTTACATTATTGCAATTTTCTTAAGGATCTCTATTTTTTTTAAATAAATTATAGCCTATGTTACTTCCTGATAATTTAGCTTTCCATTGGTGAAAAAAATGGTTAAAATCGGTCCAGTAGATTCAGAGCCTATTCGGTACAAACAAACAAACAAAAAAATCTTTCCTCTTTATATTATTAGTATAGACTATATCAATAAACCTAGATAATGAATGAATACTTAGTTTTGAGCGTACAATATCAAATAATGTAGTAATCACTCATCTACGTTTGTATGAAGAAGGTACTGGCTTGAGTCACCTCTTGCAAGATGAATTAAAACCACTTCCCGGTTTCCGATTGAGCTGAAAATGTAAATCGGATGACAATGCAATATTATTGTAACATGGAGCTGATCTGATGATGGAGCTGGCTGGGATAGTAAAAAGATGTAACACCATGGAGTTCGGACTCGTTTGATTCGTCTTGAGAAGTACTCTGGTCCTAGATAACATCCAGGGTCTGATGATGAAGCTGAACGGTGGTTATGAGCACTCTGTAATGAAACTACGTAACCATATTTAGTTTGGGCTCGTTTCATTCGTATTGATAAGTAGTCTTAAATGATATCCATGGGATGGCTCTGATGATGGAGCTGAAACCGCATCCAGGATATGCAAAACACTAGTACAGTCTTTAAAAATAATAGCAGATGATGTCGTGTTTGGATCATTATTTGATTCTACATGGAATGCAATGGTGGCAACACGATGAGCTGATGCTGCAGCCAGAGGATTTCTAGCACACTAGTTCACTCTTGAAAGAATAATAGCAGCATGAAGTGTTTGGATTCGTTTTGATCAATGAATAGACACAAATTGCTCGCGATCAGAGAATGTGTAAATTTATCCTATGAAGCTACACTAAAAAGCTTAAAATAATATATAAAAAGCCGGCCAAGTGCGAGTCGGACTCGCGCACCGAGGGTTTCGTACTCCAAAAGTAAAAGTAAAACGATAATATTATATTAATTTGCTTATTTATCGTTAACTTTGTTTGTAGAGGTTTATTGTTAATATAAAAAAAAAACTGTGCTAGTTAGAGCGTTGGTTTTATTTTTCCTACAAAATATACATAAACCTCTATTGACCAAAATTATTTCAGATTTTTCGATTGGTAAACTTCGGAGATAAGGGGGGGGGCGGGGGGGACATTTTGGCCGATTACTCAAAACTATTATTTATAGAAATAAATAAAAAACTGTTTTAGAATGCACAAGTAAAGGCCTTTTATATGATACCCCGCTCGGTTACTGAAATAATCGACTGTGACAGACGGACGGACGGACGGAGAAAGTCTCACCATAAGGGTTCCATTTTTACCATTTTGGTACGGAACCCTTTAAAAAAAACCGACTTCAAACGCCACTGAAAAGTATAAAATAATTTCAGTTTGTACAGGTATGTTCAAGTCGGTCGGGCCTATTTTATACATTTCAGTGTCGTTTGAAGTCGGTTTTTTAAAAGAATTTTTATTTAATCATAACTTTTCCATAATAATTTATGGAATCATTTATGAGAAAATTGCGCTTCAAAATGAACGACATGTGCCCTTTTCGAAATTGCTTATTCAATTGAAATGTGATAGGTAGGGGAAAAATAAAAGATAATAAAAACGCAAAATTCTTGAAATTAAAAAATAAAAAAACGCACGAAAGAATTTTATTCTTGAAAAATAGACTCTCTAAGTATATCAAAAACAAAATAATATCTCAAACTTCTTAAACTTAAAAAAAAGAATAACATGCAAAAGAATTTTAAACTTAAAAACCTAGGACTGTGTATATCTGTATACATATGTATGGTAGGTATATATCAAAAACGAAATAACAACTCAAACTTCTTACAAAGAAAAAAAATATATACAATATAATTTTAAAGTAGAAAACCGAAGACTCAGTTGAAGTCGTATAAAAATATTTTTATTTTTTACAAGTTATTAGTACGTATAAGTAAAGGTATAAGTATAGTTACGTATAGCTACGTATAGTTACATGTTAGACCTGTATTGTATAGCTCTTGCAATTCACGAGGGCGACTGACTTATGGTTGTGTGTGTGTCGTATCTGTATAAGTGTGAGCGAGCGCAATGCTCGCGCCTGCCCGCTCCCACCTAGGCTTTGACAGGCACGCACACTTATGCTATGTGCATGTACACGAAGTAACCACGAGTAAAGCTCACTCGCCTTCGTGAATTGCAAAAAATGTATGAAAATAAGGACTTTTTACGAAAAATTATCATATCCGAGTGAAGTGACGCATGCGGCCAGATCAAATACCCTTTTCCGAGCCATATACTGTTGCAGGAGCACTCGAGCCTCTCTAATGAGGTGATTGATGTAGCGTTCGTCTCCCTCAATCACAAACATTAAGCAGAGCAGCTTAAGGTGAAGGGATGAATGCAGCTTTGTGATGTCCATGTCTATAACTTCCGGCAATAAGCGTTGTATATTTTCTTCAGAAAGTAAATCATCCGTGCTAATATAGTGTTTCAATTTGTCTAAATACTCGCCGCATACAAGCTCTAATCTCTCGAGGTAATCTTTTAGTATAAGGGGGTGCTGATTAGCCATTTTGTCCATAGTCTCCCAGCTATTATTTATATTTTTCCCCTTCCATCTAACAAAAAACAATTCCTTTCCAAACTCGTACTTAAAGTCTTCTATACCATCAGCTTTTGGATTTTTTGGCCTTCCCTTTATTTTTTTGCATTTATTGCATTTATGCTTTTTAACCTTTCCTGACTTCGAAAATGGCTGTTCGTGAAACCAATAGTCTCCTGTTGGCATTGTTAAGGGTTTCTGCAAATAAACGATAAAATTTAATTTATTTATCCTTATTTCTTCACTAATAATTTATACATAACTAGCTTTCACCTTTTTATAATCCCGCTGAATCATTACATTACAATTACAATACCCAATAATTTAATCCCAGAAAATTAAAGAGTTCCCAAGGGAATGAAGAAACCTGAATCCACGCAGGCAAAGTCGCGGGCATCATCTAGTTATTATATAATAGCTCAACGGTTACAGGTGCGGACTGAAAACTGACATAGGTTCGATCCCCACCCGTTGCACTATTGTCGTACCCGCTCCTTGCACAAGCGTTCCGCTTATTTGGAGGGGAGGGGAGAATATCAGTCAAGTTCACTTGGCAAATATCATATATTTATTATAATATCATATATATATACATACATATTTTGCGTGGCATTACAAACTATATCGCAACACATTCCAGGTACAGCTAGTTCCTTATAAATAATAAATTAATATAAGAAATTCTGTTTAAAAAACCGACTTCAAACGCCCGCGCCACTACAAAGTATATAATATATGGTTGATATTTTAAAAACCGCTCCAACGATTTCGATAAAATTTAAATGGGACCACCTGGAAAGTATACCCTTTATACTATTTTATATTATTATAAGGCTATAATTTATTTTCAAAACAATTAGAGATCCTTAAGAAAATTGCAATAATGTAACCCAAAGTAGCAAAATTTTGCCTATAAAATTCACTATTTGGCGTGTGCTGACTATTGATGATATATAAAAATGATGTACCACATGATTAAAGTACTTAATATTCTCTACAAAAAAGTCCGCAAGGGTATATATCTAACTATCATAGTTAGGTAAGGCCATCGATGGGTAAGGCGCATACATACAACTTTTACATCGACTAAACTGTTTAGTCGAGTTGTGTACTTTTCGTGATTTCCACACAAATAAACTATGATCAAAAGCAAATCGATACGGCTTTTTGATTTTTTGTCGAAAAACTATCGTGTTGATAGTTTGCGCACATTCTATGATCGCAGTACATTTCCATAAACTTATGAAACACAACTAAATAGTTGTTCAACTAAAAGTTGTATGTTTGCGCTAGGCCTAAAGTCACAATAGTATCTTTTGACCGCCGTAGAAACAAAGATATTGGTTACATTCCTGTCATGTATTAATTCTTCTTTACTAATATTATAAATGCGAAAGTGTGTTTGTTTGTCCTTCAGTCACAGGAACAAAGCTACGGATCGACGTGATTTTTTAATGGAGAACCTGGAGGGTGGCATAGGCTACATTTTACTCTAGGGAATCATCAAAGAGTTCACGCGGGATTTTAAAAACTCAATCCACGCGGACGAAGTCGCGGGCATCAGCTCGTATAATATCCTAAGCCTTTCGGTGCATTTTAATTTCGGTGGACACATTCTTTCATTTCGGTGGTTACTTATTTCATTTCGGTGTACGAATGTTTCATTTCAGTGGCGTCCAAATTTCAAACACGAATTGTCATAGGTTAATTACGATATATTTTGATGGCATTACATGAGAACATAACCAATATCAAGAAGTATTAATATACTAGGTACAGCTTAAATTTTAAAAAAACCTTTTAATACCGAAGTTCACTGAAACGAAAGAAAAAAACCACTTTGTTGAAATTGACCCAGTTACGAGAAAAATCGTATATTTTTATTTATTTATTTATTTGTTTATTTATTTATTTATTTATTTATTTATTTTTTAGTAATCGACAGCGTTCATACAATTAATTATAAGATATTTTAGTTCTTAAATAAAGCCAAAAAATGATAACATTACTTAATTTAAAAATTATTGATATAGTTTGAGCGGAAGACCTAGCCACCTCCTGAGGCATGTGGGCGGTGAGACAGGGGAGGGCGCGATTGACAAGACGTTGACTAGACGCACATGAGATATTTTAGGGCAGATAAATCTCAGGATAACATGTCGGAAAATGTCTTAATAAATGTAATGGGTAATTATAACAAAAAATAAAATTATTTCCTGGTTAAACAAGAATAAACGCTTAGCTAAAATGAGTACATTTTATTATTTATGATACAAAACAGTTGCAAATTACCATTTCTCACTAAGCAAATAAAAACAATCTCACTCCCGTAAATAGATATAACCGCAGTTCACGATGCCATCTTCTTTTAAAACTGCAAGCAATTTACGAATACTTGGGATTTTTTTATCAACTGTATAAAACGGATGAATTTTTCTTCTTATGACTCCCATATCGAAATCATCAATGTTGATTCTCTTTTTTATTTCTTTAGGTTTCCGTGGAGATGAAAATTTTGGGTTTTCCAATGTTTGCCGATTCGAATTCCCTTCAGCTACAATTCTCATTACGCTTCGAGCTGACACTCCTGTAGCCTCTGCCACTAATTTATTAATGTTCATATCATATTTGTGTTATATACTTTCCTTGTCACCCTTTCGTTTGAGAAAAAAACTGTGCACAGTGTAAATAACATTTTTCACATTACGTGGAATTGGCGGACCCATCTCAGGATATTTTATCTCGTGTGTGTTTGGGACAAAGGGGCGCAAACAACTAAGACGTGTGACCGTCGCCGTGGTCGACGGCAGACTGAGTTAGCTACAAGATTGTTTTCATCATACCTATTCGAAAAACGAATATTGGCTTCAGACAGAGGATAGCGGGAGCAAAATTTAACTTTAACCTCATGGGACTTTTCATTTCTCTCTTCTGATTGGTCCGCGTTCGTGCGATATTATGTGTCGAAATTCAAATATGTTTGAGAAGCTGTTGTCTTCGATAAGCCACGTGATCAATTTGTCAATCGAATATACGCCCATACTGTATCCAAAATAATTATTAATGTTCAATTATTTAATAATAATTTATTTGTGTTTTAAACTAACTAATAACTAATTTATTTGTGTTTTATATAACTTTCAATATACAATGTCTATACATAGTTGTTACTCCTAGCTTGATACTCCTAGCTTTTTCTCATATGTAATGATGAAAAATACTGTGTGTCATTCGGGGCCAAAATATTTTGTTCTCGGGCGGCGTATATTGAATTCCTCGCTACGCTCAGGATTCTACTTTAGAATCCCTCGCTGCGCTCGGGATTCTACTATAGAATCCTTCGCTTCGCTCTGAATTCAAAATAACGCCCTCGGGGAACAAAAAATTTCTTTGGCCCCATAATTAGGTATAACACAAACCGCTCCCGTCCTGCCGTTCACATACCTCAGGCGGTGACTAGGTCTTCCGCTCAAACGATAGTAATGTACGATTTTTCTCGTAACTATGTTACCATTATATCAGTCACATTTTAAACAAAAACACATTTTAAACCAATAGAACCAGATATCTCGGTCCGTAAAAATTCAGATTACAATGTCAATCCAGCTTTATTTTGCACAATAATACTATAATAATAAGTACTCACTCAATTACTCCTATATTCCTATAGTCTTGAGATTGTTTGGTTGATTGTTTACAATAATTCGTCAACCTTAAAATAAAATAAAAAATATATATTAGAATCTTAGATTAATTACAGGAAGGTTCTACACTAAGTACGGGTCAACAAAGAAACTCCTGAAAAACTGGAAACGCATTGGTGGTGCCTCTGGTACTCCAAATGTTCATGGGCGGTCGTTATCACTAAACATTAGGTGACCTGCTCGTTTGCTCGCTATTTGTAATATTAAAAAAACCGGCGAAGTGCGAGTCAGACTCGCGCACTGAGGGTTCCGTACTCCAGAACTAAAAGTATTCAAGTAAAACGATAATACATTCGTACAACAATTCGTTATTCGATAAAAAATTCGTACAACGTATGTTTGTATGTTTGTGTGTATGTTTGTATGTATCAAAAATACTATGCTAGTCAGAGCGTTGGTTTTATTTTGCTGTAAAATATATATAAACCTCTGTTGAACGTATTAATTTCTGATTTCTTGATTGCTAAACTTCGGAGATAGGGGGACGGAGACGGTAATTTTCCGACATTTTGCCCAATTAATCAAAAACTATTATATTATATATAAAAATAAATAAAGAGCTATATCAGAAATCAGAATGTACAGGTAAAATTGATTTAATTTATGATTTCCCACTCGGTATAGTTATCTTACTTTGATATTTCAAACCACCAATTTTCCCCCTTTTTTAATGAAACTAATAATATTTTTGATTTTTTTTATGCCAGTGATGTTGGGCCAGTATTATACACAACTATTCCAAATTTCATGTGGATAACTTTAATAGTTACTACAATAATCGACTGTGACAGACGGACAGAGGGACGGACGGATGAGGAGGAGAAGTCTACTGAAGAGGAAAGGAGATTTTGTGCAATCCTATTGGTTAATATTTCTCAGTTTCTCCACTCCGCAGCCTAGCTCCGCTCCGGTGGACAGGCAGCCTATTCCATTTTTACCATTTTGGTACGGAACCCTAAAAATGGCAACTTAATAGACTGACCGAACAATAGATGATAGAATGATAGAATGCGAATGCACTTTAAATTATATTTTTCAGTCCACTGAGGGCATTTGGTTGGAAAGACTTTTGAAAATTAGATATTTGAAGAATCCATCGCTGTCGCTCCGCGAGCGCTCGGCGCGGCGTCGGCGGCGCCCGACCGCACTATTCATGTGTGTGTAAGTTGACAGGCTCCCGCCTCGCGCGTGTGACGTAATCGAGTCGCACGAGCCGTTGCTGATAATTATGACCAAATCACTTTTATTTAAACTAGATATTTAGGTATCTTAGTTCTTAGACGTTACTAAATTATGAGGCAAAAAGCTCATGTGACACACAACACAACCTACAAACTGCATAACTTACAAACCGCATTATAAGTCGGTGTTTTCTGTATTTGTTGTTAAAAAATACACTATATTGTAGTCCATAATATAATATATATAAAAGTAAAATTAAAAATTTTAAAAACCCCCGACACAGAAAATAAACTCTAAAAACTAACAAATAACATTTTAAACCTATATATAGTTTTATACCTATATATAATTATTATCATCGCATATAATATATTGTCAGTTCAAATATTTTTATTTTCCAAGCGTCGCCGTCGCGTCGGGGGACCGCTAAAGTTTATAAAGTATTTTTCTCAACATGCATGGAAATATTGTCATTATTTTCGAAAAAAGAACACGCGAAGTATCGAATTTTCGGACAAAGAAAATCAAATCCATTGCAGGAGTGTTTTTTGAATTTGGAACATTACAACGCTCCTGCAATGTTGTATGAAACGGCGTGCTGGGGTTATTAAATACTCTTTGATCGGATCTCTTTTGTCATTCTTGGCATACCATAGTCTCTTTGCTTAAATAGTACAAATTGCGTTTACGTGGCTGTATCTGTATAGCCATAAATGCGTTTGCCTGTCGGCACAGATGATAAAAAAAAATTGGCGGCTAAGCTGAAAATTTGTCTTGATTTGTTATTTACATACCTACTTAAAAATATAAATTTAGTAATAATTAAAATGAGTTCAAACGGTTCAGAGAGTGAAATGGAGATTGATTGTACTCCACCAGATTTAAGATCAGAAACCAAATTGGCAATGGAAAACCTGCTTCCAACGAAGTCAAAAGAAAAATACATGAAAGTATATGAAAATTTTATGAGTTGAAAAAACGAGAAAAAAGTGAAAATTTTCTCCGAAACAGTATTTTTGGCGTATTTTAATGAGATTGCCAAAACTAAAAAGCCATCTACATTATGGGCAATTTATTCCATGCTGAAATGTACAGTTCATGTTAAAAACGGCATTAACTTGAAAAATTATGGGAACTTAACTACTTTTCTTAAACGACAATCGACCGGATTCAAAAGCAAGAAATCGAAAATTTTTACTGGCGAAAACATAAAGCAATTTTTAATTAAAGCCCCAGATGATATATAGTTAGCCACAAAGGTAAATATAATTATTCATTATTTATTTGAGACACAGTTAAACCAAAATGGCGGATGGATTTGGATGAATTTTGATGCACAGGATTTATGAGTCTTATTAAATATACTGTCCGTGGCTGTAGCTTAATATTTAGTTTTGTTTGTTACAGGTTGCTATGATATTAGGCGTTAACGGAGCATGTCGGAGAATCGAACTCTATAATATTACCACAAAAGACATAGACTTTCTTGATGACAAAGCAATAATAACATTGCGCGACACTAAAACAAAGGTTGACCGGATATTTGTAATCCAAGGAGAGTTGCTAACAATATGTAAAAAAATATTATAATCTTCGTCCAGCGAACACAACATCAGATTAGTTTTTTCTTAAATTTCAGAAAGGGAAGTGCACAAAGCAGGTCATTGGAAGACATAAAATAGCTAAAATACCTAAAGAAGTAGCAACTTATTTAAACTTGACAAATCCTGAATGTTACACTGGACATTGTTTCCGTAGGTCTTCAGCCACTCTTCTGGCTGATTCTGGAGCGAATTTGACGACTCTGAAAAGACACAGAGGCTGGAAGTCCGATAAAGTGGCTGAAGGCTACATTGAGGACTCAATTGAAAACAAAACTGATATAAATAATAAAATAAATCAAAACATCACATTGCAATTTGCAACCTAATTCGGAAACAGAATCTCACCCGCTGGCCACTTGCCAACATCTAAGTCCACAGCCATCCACCTCAAAACAGCATATTCAGCCATCTACCACTACATCTAATGCCCACCTGCAAACCTCATCAGAAGTTCAACAAGCAAACATAAATGTACCGGGGAAATCAATAACATTTTCTTTTAGTAATTGTCCCAATATGTCTAATGTAACTTTTAATATTAACTGAATTTAATGTATAATATAAAAAGTGTGTTTTATTTCCCTGCATTCTTTAGAGAAAAGCACTATATATGCCTCGGCGAGAAATGGCAATTGCCTGTCTCGTATTTAGTGAAGTCCTCGCCTACGGCTCGGCCTTCAAACTCATACTCGACCTGCAATTGCCTATTTCCCGGCCTTTGCAATAATGTACTATTTCCAACAGCTAATTAAGTATTACGAATTACATTTAGATACGAGCGATCTTAAGTTTCATGCACATAGTCTATGCTCTACGTAATGCCGCGCGCGACACGTGAGGGCAGACGACGTTGACGGTTGTGTCGATTTTGCGAATTTTTCGGAGTAAATTCTTTTGTTGCAATCTGCGACTACACCTGTTTATCTCACTTAGCGGTCCCCCGACGTGACGACGACACTTGGAAAATAAAAATATTTGAACTTACGTAATATATGTGACGATAATAATTATATATACTTAGGTATAAAATTATATATAGGTTTAAAATATTATTTGTTAGTTTTTAGAGTTAATTTTCTGTGTCGGGGGTTTTTAAAATTTTTAATTTTACTTAGTCCTTTTTAAAGTAGGTATAAATATTAGGAAGGTATTTATAGTGATTAGTTAGCGCAGTGGTAATATAATATTTAAAGTCATGGTTACTTTACCATATACTTTCAATATCATTGAAGTAACACGGTACCAAATTTCGAATCGATAAGACATATGGAAGGTATTCAGATCCTCTCATCAACTATTAAAGAGCTGATGATCTTCAAACGGCTGATCAGGTCATGGTTACTTTACCATATACTTTCAATATCATTGAAGTAACACGATACCAAATTTCGAATCGATAGGACATAATATGGAAGGTGGTCAGATCCCCTCATCAACTATTAAAGAGTTGATGATCTTCAAACGGCTGATCAGGTCATGGTTACTTTACCATAATTATACTTTCAATATCATTGAAGTAACACGGTACCAAATTTCGAATCGATAGGACATATTGTGGAAGGTAGTCAGATCCCCTCATCTACTATTAAAGAGCTGATGATCTTCAAACTGCTGATCAGGTCATGGTTACCTTACCATATACTTTCAATATCATTGAAATAACACGGTACCATATTTCGAATCGATCGGACATATTATGGAAGTTAGTCAGATCCCCTCATCAACTAGAAAAGAGCTGAAAATCTTCAAACGGCTGAACAGATTTTCATAAAGCATGGCTAAGAACACTCGGGATAAAATTATCTATGACACAAAAAAAACTAAACGAAAATCGCTTCATCCGTTTGGCAGCTACGCTACCACAGACAGATACACAGATACACAGACAGACACGTTAAACTTATAGGCTGAATCTATTAATACGGGTACTGTACGAACAATTTCGGTTACCGTACGAACAATTTATAATTATTCGTACAGAAGTCGGACGAATAATTTTGGTCAAATATTTGAATCGTGCTACCTGAATTTGGGGGAGGGGCCCCCCTTTAGTCTTGCCATAATTCGCTTAGTGAAGGAGTGAAGGTGAAAAAATAGTGGGAGAAGGGAAAAGGAGTAGAGGAAGCTTAGAAACCCCTCCAAATTAATTTTATTACTATTACTATTTAAACCAATAGAACCTAAGTGCCCGGCCTGTGGCCGGGCACCGGAATCTTTTATGTTCTAACCTAACCTAACCTAACTTTAGTTTTTGCACAGTCTGGTGGTTCTCCCAACGTGTTACAGTGTAACTAATTTAAAAAAAATTGACAAATAAAAAACAAGCTAATCATCCAATTCATTCTTAATTTAAAAAAAATTCTACATGTGGAATTTAAAAAATAAAAATGAAAATAGAAAATAAAATAAAAATAAAAATAGAAAATTCAGTCTGTCGAGCCGCGATTCGAACCATAGACTGTTAACTATTAGGCGACTGCATAAGCCACTGGGCTACGGAGTCCTGATATGGTACCGCGAAAATAACGAACACAATGCCTTCAAAAAAAATTGAAGAACTGTACGAATAAATATAATTTATTCGTCCAGTACCCGTACAACTAGTCACTCCGAAACTTATAACACCCCTCTCTTTTTGCGTCGGGGGTTAATAAATTTCACTCCTCCGACTGCTTTTTAACTGACTTAAAAAAAATCAAAAAGAGGAGGTTCTCAATTCAACGCGTATTTTGTTTTTGTCGATGTTCATCCATATCTCCATCAAATCTTAAGTGATTTCAATATTTTTTTTTTTATTTGAAAGGGCGTATCTGCAGGTAGGTCCCATTTAAATTTGGTGAAGATTTGATGAATATCTTCGTAGATGGAGGACGGAACTCCTCAATGAATGAGAGGATATTGCTCGCGATCAGAGTATGTGTAGACTTTTAACCATGCCTAGTACATAACATGTAACATATGGAGCTGATCTGATAATGGAGGCGGAAGATGGCTATGGGAATTCTGTAGTAAAACGATGTAACACCATGTAGTACGGGCTCGTTTGATTCGTCTTAAGAAGTACTCTGGTCCTAGATAATATCCAGGGTGTGATGATGAAGCAGAACGGTGGCTATGAGCACTCTGTAATGAAACTACGTGAGTAACCATATTTAGTTTGGGCTCGTTTCATTCGTTGATAAGCAGTCTTAAATGATATCCATGGAATGGCTCTGATGATGGAGCTGAAACTGCAGTCAGGATATCCAGCACACTAGTACAGTCTTGAAAAAATAATAGCAGATGATGTCGTGTTTGGATTCATTTGATTCAGTATCTTCGGTGATAGAGGACGGAACTCCTCAATGAATAGAAACAAATCGCTCGCGATCAGAGAATGTGTAAATTTATCCTATGAAGCTACACTCAAAAGCTTAGAATAATAATATACTTATAAAAATTCTTTTAAAAAATACCGACTTCAAACGGCACTGACAATTATAAAATAATTTCAGTTTGTACACGTATGTTGAAGGCGGGCGGGCCTCAATAGAACTATGAAACTGCAACTGTACCAAGTACTATTATATTCTGTGCTTGTACCTACAAACTAAAATTTTGGCTAGCGTGGAGCATTCATTTCATCGTTTCTATTTAGGCCCACCCGACTTCAACATACGTGTACAAACTGAAATTATTTTATACTTTTCAGTGGCGTTTGAAGTCGGTATTTTTTAAAACAATTTTTATATACTATTATTCATGTATGGGATGGGAGCCTCTTTATTTTTTAATTTACTTAATTTTTTAATTATTTCGATGGCTCCTACGTATATTGAGTCACTAGCACTTTTAGGTATTTTGACTTTTTGATGGATTTGATGATAAAAGATCTTATTTATCAGCCTAGGTTACAAAACTTTCAAAATGCAAATAGATTCGAAGATAAATAATCTAACGTATACTGGTTCAAGTTGAGCTGCTTAAGATTTCTGTACGTCGTAAACTGAGGTAACTACAGGATTCCTGTATTATACGTCGAGCGGGCGCGACGAGCTAGCATGAGCGGAAAAGTACACCTACAAGTTGCATCAGTGTACAGCGTTTTCTAAGATGTTTAACTTCTACAAGCGGTGACTTGATCCAACTATTTACTCCGCTCGAGTTTCTAATCTCAGAATCGTGTTATTATGACCAAGAATTTCAATATAAGTTTTTATAAGCTTAAAAAAATATAAATTAATTTATTTAAACAAAAAACAAATTATGACAGTAAAAACAAAAATAATACATTCAAGATTAAAAACTAGCCACTATCTAATACAAAATGTGTGTACATATTATTGACCGAGCGAAGCGAGGTCTCTGAGTCTACTAGAGTGAATTTGCACTTGTCCGTCCGTCTGTCCGTCCGTCCGTCCGTCTGTCAGAGCCTTATAACTTTTGAATTACTGAACGTAATAACTTCAAATTTAGATATTATATGTAAACTAATGGCCTTCAGCCGAATATTGCATAAAAAATTATTAAAATCTTTATTTCAGGGGCGCTCTCATAGAAGTGAATGCGAAAGAAAATATTTTTTGTTGCTTTTCATAGGTTTGCAATATATCTTTTAAAGACGATTTTTAACAGAGTACAAAAATATTTTTTTTTTAATTTTTCCCTTAAAATTCACCAAATGGGGGGCTTTCAAAGTGGAGATTTACGCTCGCTTGAAGACGCTCTCTAGCAAAATCGACTATGTATTTTCAATCTGATTTTATTTTTTTATTTCACTTATATCCTGTACTTGAACAACAAATACTAAAATTATATGAATATTATAAAAAAACAGATTATTTAATTTTTAATGGGCATCAGTAATTTTCACATAGCTTCACAATAATGCTAATAGATGGCGCAGTCATTTACTATTCCATGGAACTAGGAGTTACGACTACGATCTATCTCAAAAACAGTTTTGCGTCGACCATTATTATTAAGGTACATAATATAATAACATATTATTCAATTAAAATTATTCTTTAGTTAAATATCAAACTTCAATAAACTATTAATTACTCCATTTTGTATATTTTCCGTCGATAGATGACGATTTGTACAGATGTCCGTAATCCGTTTTCACTCGTTAGTACCTACATAATAATTAAATGTTTTCACTAACGTTCCCTAACCTTTACGGGCTACCTATGACAAGTTAAAGTCGGAATTTTAATTCGATTCCAGATTTGACAATTTCAGTGTTGCAACGTTATGACAAGTACTAAATAGTGACGTTACGAAATTATTCGATACGGAAATGGAATATTTCCGAATCGATTCCTCTCGTTTATAGTAGTATATCTAAACAACTACTACTTTAATAGAAACTAAGTATATCAGGAAATTAAATATTTCTGAACGGATAATTTAGTTATGACGATTAATTTTATTAAGGATCTGAGAGTTTTCTTTAATAATTGTGTGTGAAATAAATAAAAAAATGTGATCATGAAGGAACATGAGAAATAAAACAAATAGATGTATTATGGTAATATTTTATTTTATAAATCGTCGCCGTCTTTGCTATCGCTATCGCTGTCACTTTCTGTAACATGTATTATAAATGTGTCTGTGATATTGTCAATTAAAATATCTAGCCTACTCATTTTTTCCTCTTCTTTGACAACATGGGATACGCATTTAGACAATTCTGTAGCCGTAATTTTTTGAATGCCTTCCTCAAATAAATTTCTCACGTCTGTCAATTTGAAGGTTTTATTATTTTGAGCTACATGCCCCTTTACCTGCGCCCATATCAATTCGATAGGGTTCAGCTCGCAATGGTAAGGGGGCAGTCTTAAAACCGTGATCCCATGTTGTGCTGCCATTTCGTCTACAGCGTACTTATTAAAAGACTCGTTATGTGGAATCAGTTCTAAAAGCGTAGCTTTAACCATATCTGGTTCGTAATGAATATTTTTATTTAAAAGCCAGTCTTGAATGGCAGCTTTTTTCCAGCTCATTTTTGGTGCCGTTTCCAATTTTCGGGAGTAGTAAGGTGCATTATCCATCACCACAATTGAGTTTGGTCTTAACTTTGGTAAGACTCCAGCGAACCACTCCTCAAAACAAACTGCGTTCATCTCATCATGGTAATCTTCACAATTTTTCTTTGCTTCAAAAATCATGAGCCCCTTTTCCAGGAAGCCTTCTTCACTACCTATATGGCTAATTATGAGACGTTTGCCTTTTCCAGATGGATTTTTTAATCCACTGGTCAGTCCCTCCAAAAACGCTTGCCGAGATGATGTGACTTTCTTGTCCACCCAAGTTTTTTTTACAGTATGACCTAAAAATAAATATAGTACATTAACATTCAATATTACTATTAAATTTAATGTAAAATGTATATAAATTCAAAATGTTAGCCTTACCTGCGTTAACCCACGTTTCATCTTGATAATATATATGTCTTCCTTCTCGTCGAAACTGACATATAGATCGCAAGTAACGCTGGCGCCATGTTATTATATCATTTCGATCAATAAGTGTGCTCTTGCGTGACCGTGCCACAAATTTAAAATTAAGATGCTTCAAAATTTTTCTGAGTGTGTCTTTGGAAACCTTGGGCATTTCTGGATCATCTTTCATCACTTATAAAATCTAAAATAGTAAATTTTATAATAGTTTGGAATCATTACTTATATATATAAAAGATGTAGGTATAAAATAATACTGTCTGACTGATTGACTAACCTTTGCAATCGTTAGAGGTTCATTTTGGTAAAAGAACTGATGAACAAGTCTTCGTATTGCGGAGAATGTAAATTCATCAATTTTATCTTTGAAACTTCGCTTTGGTCCAGTTTTTTTAGGAGGAGTTGGCGCCGCACCTTTATTTACTTCCTTCAAAACGTTACAAACAGAGCGTGAGGTTATTCCCAATATGTCAGCAACTTTGCTCGTACATTCATTTTCTTCCACTACTTCAAAAGCCTCCAATTACGCTAATTACTTGTAGGCATTGCGGATCATTACTTTTTCAGTAACAGTGAAAGCTTTTCGTGGACGTTTTTTTCTTGGGGACAAGAAAACATACACGTCTTTTTGTGATGTACTTGGCTGAGGATCCATTTTGATGGAAAACCAAAACAAATAGATTCACTCAAAGTTCACAAAAAAACTATAAACGTAACAACAAACACAACGTAACAAAACTTTAACAAAAACCCAACAAAATAACAAAATATCGATTCGCAATGAAACAAGATATTCGTGCAGTCAGACTGGGAGAATGAAGCTGAATGACAAGATAAACAAAATGGCGATAGCTGCACGAGCGCGCACGGGTTGCCAATACAGAAAACTATCTAGGTTCTTTTATTATAAGTTTTGTTTTTAGTATAAAAAACAAAAATATTAACTTTTTATAAAATAAAGCAGCGGTTACTAATTAATAAATAATTATTATGAGTAATTATGTATTTATTTAAATAAAAATCAATAATTTAGTCTTTAATTGGCACACCAATATTATGATTACATAAACATAAATCGCGATTGTTTATCGATTTTTGTGTTCATCACTACACTATTATATGTGGTATCATTATTTTACAAAATGACAGTAGCTAATGTCAAACGTGGAATCGAATTATAATTCCGATTATAGGTGATGATTTCTGTCAACTTGCTTATCACGGTCCTGTACGGGACATCTAAAAGTACATTGGGACGGATGTTAGGACTTAGGATTGTATTTAGGAGCTACCTACGTAAAGCGACTCCTACTAAGGGGATGATTTAGGTATGTTTGGTGAAAACGGGCATAATAATAATGTCAGTTTTGGTCGTCATGTATCGATTGAATGAATAATCATGGGATACCGTTACCGCGAGGTCTCAGTTCGGGGCGAACCACTAGTATATTTTTTGATCGTGTATGCCATAAAGTTGCATAATATAATAATAAGCTTTCTTGTTTTTCATTTTCAGAAGAAAATGAGAACAAGAAAGCTTTTTAAAGAAAATAATATTGCGAGGAAATTAAAAGAGGAGGAAGAAGGAAATAAAATGGTTTTAGGTTCATGTTTTGAAAGTTTAATTTAATTACAAAAATGTTTTAATGTTTATAGCAAGCTTTGTTTACAAAATTGAGACTAAGAATATGGTACGGGTATGGTCTTAGATAAAGGTATCAAAGATTATCGTTTCTGGTCTGACAATACTTGTAGAAAGCCAGAAACAAAACAGATTAGTATTTTAGCCTGTTACAAATTTTCTGGCTGTCGGTCACACCCAGAATGAAGGAAACTTGCTGTTTCCTTGCCTGCCTAGATAGAAAAACAAACTAAAGATAAGCTAATTTGTTCACCCTACCTGTGGTAGGTGTTTTTCGACAGTTGTGGGTGAAGGAAGCTAAATATCATGGAATAAAATCTGAAAAATTATAATAGAAGAAAAAGAGTAATGAAATGATGAAAATTTGATTTCATTACAATTTTGAAAACCATTCTAATAGCCGAATTGACTGCCAAAATAAACCAAAGAACACATGATATTTGCGCGAATATAAGATCTAAATGAAACCACTTTTCACGGAATAATATGTTGCGTTTTTTTTTCAATAATTTATTATCTGACGTATTGGAAGCCTTACAGCCACATAGTTTTGTATGAAAGAGATAGTCCATATTTTTATAAAAGTAATTAGTACTATGAAAAGTAAATGGAACTACGAAGAAAACGTTTAAATGAAATTTTCTTTTGTTCTGAAATAAAAAATATTGCCCTTATAAAGATTTAAAAAAGTGTTGGTTTGTATTTGCAATATATAAAACCAATTTAAACAGAAATAGTATTATTTTATGCCATAATAGCTTAGCTTAGTTGCTTATATTCACATATGCTCATATACTACGCATATTTGTGGTAATAATATTCGTAAGAAACTGGATCAACTACTTTATTATCAATTAAATCATAGCTTTTAATCCAAAAATCCATAAAATTACATCAAAACTATTATTTCAATGATTGGTTGTGTAAATTACTTTTTTTTATTGAAAATTATCGCTTTTAGCTACACACATTGTATAGTAGTGTAAGTGGTAGTTAGCTCAAAAATGGCTATGTTTTGTTTGACGCTTACTGAAACAACTATAATTTAATAGAAAATTTAAATATTAGATTCATCATTTAAATACCTAATGAACCAAATAGTTATCAAGAAACAAACACGAAAAAATCATAATGCTAGTACAAATAATAAAAAAGTTCTAAACATTTTATCTTTGACACGCTCTCCTGTAAAATTAGAATTTTGCAGATGACTTACTATACGTAGGAGCCATCGATTTGTTGTTATAGCAACATCAACTACAATTTCAACTGTCTATCTATTGCAGTTTACGAGATACAAAGGACCGACAGCGGAGGCTTAGTAATAGTCCCATTGGCACCCTTTAGGTACGGAACCCTAAAAAACAAGCTTTTAGTAGCTACATCATCAGACCCTGGATATCATCTAGGACCAGAGTACTTGTCAATCAAACGAGCCCAAACGCAATAGGGTTACGTCGTTTTACTACAGGATGTTAAGAGAATTTTAGCTATCTATGTCTATCTAGCTTACTGTTCTGTATTAATTTTTTTTTGTAATAAACATAATTAATTATAAAGACATTTATTTATTTATTTATTTATTTATTTATTTATTTATTTATTTATTTAATAGATATGCCAGCGATAAATTGCAAATACCTACACTTTAAATAATACATGATATTAATTTTATTTTGTATCCATTACCTACCATAAAAAGTATTTGTATTCCCCACTAAAGATAATGCTCTTTATGCAAAAAATGTAAACGGGTTATCGATAATAGTTTACAACCCTATTTTATCGACATTAATTTCAACTACTAGTGCATCACTTTTCCATCTGAAGCAGACGTCCCGCGTCCCCGCCCTCAAATTCGTGCGATAAGAACAACTGCAGATCCGACTGAATAGCCTACACTAGCGGCACGCTATGATGGCCGGTTTGACACATTACAATAGTGATGTGGAATGTCAATTTATTCTCGAACAAAAATCAATTAAGTTTTGTTTTTGTACCTGATTAAATAGGTTTAATAAAACAAAAATGTATATGTTTATTTAATTTATTTGAACGAACTGAATATTTGAATGAAAATGAATATACATACTTTATATGCACACAAGAAACATATGAATACAAAAGATACCAAAAAAGGTGCCACAAAAGGCCATAATTAATCAGATTCGTCCATACTACTATTTTCACTGTCGTCACTGCTATCATCACCTACATTAATAATTATATGTTCGTTTTCTATAATATTATTTATTTTCACATCTCTTTCATAATCTTCCCTTATTAATTTAACAGTTCTATTCACAACCTTTTCCCAGTCTCCTTTAGTCACATGTTCACAAGCTTCTTCTAATAATTTTAGCATTTTTTTTGTGGTAAATGGGGGTTCTGTATTGTGTCTTGCAGCATATCCCTTAATTTGAGCCCACACCAACTCAATCGCATTATACTCACAATGGTAAGGCGGTAACCGTATAACTCCACAATCCACAACAAAGGGCTTGAACAGAGTCCAAATTAACGAGCAAGGGTCAACAGTAATGCAGTATCAATATTTGAAATCCAAAGCCAGGTCAAAACTATATCACAATCGCATTGCACTGACAGTTTATACTTTTCGAAGCAACGTCAATTCGAAACTGCTTTGTTTTGCATTGAGCATTGACGCGAGTTTGCCGGAGGTAGTAGTTGTGCTAGCCAGCGATCCTATGTGACGATCGTATTAGATTCCATTTTTAAAAATTTTCAATTTAGAAAACCAAATGCCGAGTTGTGGTATATATCATATAAAAATAAAAATTTTACCTTTTGTATGAAACAGCTGATATTTTTTTGCGATTTCAGAGGTTTGTCCACATAGTGAAAATTGTTCATATTCACAAGTACATTCACCCCTTAAATGGTGCAAACTGATTTTTCTACACTTGTGTACATTTTAGAAATCAATTTAATAAATAAATTTTGAGTCCTAAACCTAAAACTACATTCGATAAAATTTATGAATCTCTGCACATCACTATCGTCAATAAAGTAATACAATTATTTCCTTCAAAGTCGTTATCAATTAATACGGAACTTCATGAGCGGACAAACGTCAAACCGGCCATCATAGCGTGCCGCTAGTGTAAGAAAAAAGACATAATTCGAGGTTTGGCTCTCTACTATTTTCTCCTCCAATATTGGACCGATTTAAAAGATATTTCATAAACTAAATAAGAAGGATATATACTGTGTCCCTATGTTTTTCTTTTTTCATGAATACTTCTCAAATTTGTACACTAGGCGTCTGTTGACAGCGGTCTAAACAAGAAATTTTGAGCGTTTTGTAAGAGCTCTAGTGCTTATAAAGATAATGTATCTTCAAAAAACCGGCCAAGTGCGTGTCAGGCCACGCGCTGTGTAGGGTTCCGTAGTTGAAAGTCTCAAATATTATTGCTGACCTAGGATAGTGCTTTTATTTTATACCTATACATTCTAAAACAGATTTTTATTTATTTTTATCTATAATAGTTTTTGATAAATTGAGCAAAATGGTCCCCCCCCCCCCCTTATCTCTGAAGTTTACCATTCGAAAAATATGAAATAATTATGGTCAATAGAGGTTTATGTATATTTTACAGGAAAAATAAAATCAACGCGAAAATTATTTTAGTTTAATTAAAATAGGGGGAAAATCAAGGGTTTGAAATTTCAAAGTAAGATAATTATACCGAGTGGGGTATCATATGAAAGGCCTTTACTTCTGCATTCTAAAACAGTTTTTTATTTATTTCTATATGTAATAGTTTTTGATTAATCGTCCAAAATGTCTATAAAAATACCGTTCCCCGCTACTTATCTCCGAAGTTTACCAATCGAAAAATCTGAAATAATTATGGTCAATAGAATAGAATAGAATAGAAATATTTTTTATTCAAATAAACTTTTACAAGTGCTTTTGAATAGTCGATGACTCTACCACTGGTTCGGAATGCCTTTCCTGCCGAGAAGAACCAGCAAGAAACTCGGCGGTTGCTCTTTCAAAACAAATTTACAATACAGTAGATACTATGCTATATATGCAGTGTTTCCACAATGAGGAAAGTTCCAAAAATGCATACCGACTAACTTCTATCTTAAGATGGGCAGTCATAAAGTAGCCCCATTCCCGCCGGTGGAACCCGTTCACGAGCATGACGCATGACCCAGCCATTGCTTCGCTCAACCATATTTGAGGGAACGTAACAACCCGCATCACACAATAGAAGTTTATGTATATTTTACAGAAAAAATAAAACCAACGCACTAACTAGCATAGTTTTTTTTATATTAACAATAAACCTCTACAAACAAAGTTAACGATAAATAAGCAAATTAATACAATATTATCGTTTTACTTTTACTTTTGGAGTACGGAACCCTCGGTGTGCGAGTCCGACTCCCACTTGGCCGGCTTTTTAGGGTTCCGTACCCAAAGGGTACCAACGTGACCCTATTACTAAGCCTACGCTGTCCGTCCGTCCGTCCGTCCGTCCGTCTGTCAGCGGGCTGTATCTCGTAAACCGTAATAGATAGACAGATGAAATTTTCACATGTTATATATTTCTATTGCCGCTATAACAACAAATAATAAAAATTAAATTAAATTAAAAAAATAAATTAAAATATTTCCATGGGTACATGGAAATATTTTAATTTTTTTTAACGGAACCCTAAAAGAGCGAGGACTGACTCGCACTTGGCCGATTTTTTTTACACGGGTAAAGTTGAGGACCTGGAAAATAACACAGGCTACTCTTTGTCCCGGGAGCATACATTTAAACGCCCGCGCCACTGCAAAGTATAAAATTTATTGTAGATTTTTTAAAAAACGCTCGACTGATTTCTTTTAAATTTAAATGGGACACCCTGGGAAGTATGCCCTTTGAAAGTGTAGATTTTTCCTAACAAATTTACATATCTTAATGATATAGATAAGGTAGGAAGGTAGGGTTAAGATTTTTAATTCTTTAAAATGAGGTAGACATGAGTCTGTAGTTTTTTATGTATCATCAATAGTTTTCTCAACATTCGCCAAATAATGCAATTTATAGGCAAAATTTTGCTACTTTGGGTTACATTATTGCAATTTTCTAAGGGATCTCTAATTTTTTTGAAAATAAATTATAGCCTATGTTACTTCCTGATAACTTTCTATTGGTCAAAAAATGGTTCAAATCAGTCCAGTAGTTACAGGGCCTATTCGGTACAAACAAACAAACAAAACAATCTTTTTTCCCCTTTATATTATTAGTATTGCAATAATCTTTGTTTAAAATACTTAGATTTACGATAGTGACAATTGCAATAGAATTAATTCAGCACTAAGACAACAAAAATCTTTAACTCACCTATCCTATGACCAGCTTCGTCGTCCGCACTTCACAGAATAAGTTCTCGAATGCTCTTGCGCCGATGATGCAGGGATACGACAGCCTTACTGAAAAATAAGGTAACTGATTTTCAATATGATTGCTATTAATGGATCTTCCTGAATTGCTTACTTAATCTTAAACTTAAGCACGCACACACACACGCAAACACACACACACGCACACACACACAGACACACCCACACACAGACACACACACACGCTCGTACAAACAAAACTGACATGTACAATCCTACCAAACTACCAAGAATATTACATATTAGGTATATGTTTCATTATTTAAGCTCATTCTATGTGTTTAGTTACCTACGGAAGGAAGTGATTTCCACAATACAGGGAATCCTAGTGTGGAAGTCACTGCCCCATTGTATAAGTTAAAATTACCTACTGTTTACATACTTTTTAATAAACTTTAACTTTAATAAACTTTAACTTAAGCCTCTATTGAGGCTATTGCCCAACGGTTAAAGGTGCGCACTGAAACCTGAAAGGAAGCAGGTTCAAAACCTACCCGTCGCATAGTCGTACCCACTCCTAGCACAAGCATTCCCATTATTTGGAGATGATAGGAGATATTAGTAACTTCAGCTCGGCTAATATTCTTTAAAAAAAAATTGGTTGTCTGTAAAACCGGTTTACGGACGATAGTTTTACGTGATAATGAAGCCAACGCTTGGGACGATCGTGCCTCTCTATCGCTTGTTCCGCGCCCTCGCTTGCACGCGCAGGCTCAGGCGGAACGTGACACTTTTTCGTGCGTGCAGCCGGTGATCATCAATTTATAAGACGTTATCACGTCAAAAATTTCTAGTCAAATTCTGTTTCTAAGTATTACTCGAAAGGTTTATTTATTTTTAGGGTTCCGTAGTATAATATCAATCACGCCGACAAAGTGGTGAAATAAAATTTTGAAAATTATTTTATTTTAGGGTACCTCCCCTACATGTAAAGTGGGAATGAATTTTTTTTTCTCGTCTATCCCATAGTGTGGGGGTGTCGTTGAATAGGTCTTTCAAAAATATTGTGGGTGTGGGAACACCATTTTTCAATTCAGGGATCCGTTTGTGAAATATAATATTTTAAAGTGCTAAATTTTATTAGAGTCAAGTGTCCCCCCCCCCCTCTGCCAGCTAAATGGTTGTATAAAGAATACAAGAAAAAATTCACAGCAGTAGTATATATAATGAATTTTAAAGGAAAACTATCACGGTTAAGTAGGGTTCATTAGTTAAAGAGTTATATCTGTTTTTCCTAAGTTAGGTATTACACGTAGTGTAAGTTGCATATTTTGTAATATATAGTATTTAAACCATGGAACTCAAAATGTATTCATATAAATAAAATAGAAACACTATTCTAGGTCAGCAATAATATTTGAGATTATATTAATTTTTAGTGTAGGGTTCCGTAGTTGAAAGCAACTACGGAACCCTACACTGCGCGTGGCCCGACACGCACTTGGCCGGTTTATTTAATTTAATCGGAAACAGTTATTCATTTGTGTTGGTAATAAGTTTGTTAAAAATGCTACTTAGGTACCACGTTTTCTTTTTAAAGCAATTGTTTTGAACCAAAATGTTCGAGCCAAAACTACCTGAAGGGTAGTAGCGTGAGGTTAAAGAATGAATTTCATCGTTTCGTGAACAAACATTTTTTAAAACACCTCCCACATTTATTAACAATTTATGAAAAGATCTTCACAAATATGCTTTATTAATTACTAGCTGATGCCCGCGACGTCGTCCGTGTGTATTTAGTTTTTAATATCCCTCGGGAACTCTTTGATTTTCCGGGATAAATAGTAGCCTATGTAGTGACATGTGAGTAGTATGTAGAGAGAGCTCCAGGCCCTCAACTATACCCATGCAAAAAATCAGGTCGATTTCGGCGGCGTGATTGAAGGACAAACCAACAAACACACTTTCGCATTTATAATAATAGCTGATGCCCGCGACTTTGTTCGCATGGATTTAGTTTTGAAATCCCTCGGGAACTCTTTGATTTTCCGAGATAAAAAGTAGCCTACTTCACTCTTCAGTTCCATAACTATACCCATGCATAAAATCAGGTCGATCCGTAGTCCTGTTGCGGCGCGATTGAAGGACAAACCAACAAACCAACAAGCAAACACACTTTCGCATTTATAATATTAATAAGGATTAGTATGATTCATTACAAGCATTAATATGTATTGTATCTCTATTGTATCACTTCCCGGTTTCCAACTGAGCTGAAATTTTGCATGTACATGTAAATCGGATGACGATGTAATATTATTGTTATACGGAGCTGATCTGATGATGGAGCTGAAAGATGTGGTAACTCTGTAATAAAACGACGTAACTCCATCGAATTTAGGCTCGCTTGATTCGTCATGGCAAGTACTCTGACCCAAGATGATATCCAGCGCCTGATGATGGAACTGAAAGGTGGTTAAGCGAACTCTGTGATGAAACTACGTAACCCTATTGAGTTAGGGCTCGATTGATTCGCTTCAAGGCAAAGGTCAATAAGCGTCTTCTAGGCAAGCGCGCTCCAACTTATTACAGTTCTTGCAATTCACGAAGGCGAGTGAGCTTTACTCGTGGTTACTTCGTGTACATGCACATTGCATAAGTGTGCGTGCCTGTCAAAGCCTAGGTGGGAGCGGGCAGGCGCGAGCATTGCGCTCGCTCACACCTCACGCTCACAACCGTAAGGCAGTCGCCCTCGTGAATTGCAAGAACTATATTTTTACTACCTTTTTCTAACTCTCAAGCCTAGTTTGCCATAATAATAAAAAAAACGTATTACTGAAACCAATATTGGAGTGTAGCGTTTCAAAAGAATGTTCACGTCTACGTGTTAAATTTTTTCTCAGCTGTAGAATAATATAATGGCATAATTTGGGTTGCGGCCAATCTGCATTCAACCTATGCTCAGCGACAAAAGGGATCGATGAATCTTTCTTACCCGACAAACGCAAGGCCAAAAGAAGGGGTTATGACTTTTGATTTTAGCAGTCTATGTTCATCATCATCATCAACTCATCAACTACTCCTCTCCGAAAAGGTTATAGGCCATAGTCCACCACGTTGGCCCAATGCGAATTAGTAATTCAGTTTTCAGTCCGCACCCGTTGGATCTATCTTTTATTTTTATATATTTACTAGCTGACCCAGCGAACTTCGTACCGCCACTACTTATAAATGAAAATTTAGTTGAATAAACATTTTCCAGTGAACCAAATTGTGAATCTAAACCATCCTCGAATCCCCTTGAACTCACACAAAAAATTTCATCAAAATCGGTCCAGCCGTCTAGGAGGAGTTCAGTGACATACACACGCACACAAGAAATATATATATTAAGATTTATTTATTTAAGCTAACCAAACTCATTACAATATTAACTTAAATTTAAATTCTTAATTGACCGAGCGAAGCGAGGTCTCTGAGTTTACTAGAGCGATTTGCACTTGTCCGTCCGTCGGTCCGTCCGTCCGTCCGTCCGTCCGTCCGTCCGTCTGTCAGAGCCTTATAACTTTTGAATTACTGAACGTAATTACTTCAAATTTAGATATAATATGTAAACCAATGGCCTCCAGCCGAAAATGGCTTAAAAAGTTAAAAATATCTTTATTTCAGGGGGGCTCTCATAGAAGCGAATGCGAAGAAATTTTTTTTTATTTGCGATTCATAGGTTTTCTGTGTATCATTTTAAAGAAAATTTGGAACAGAGTACAAACGTATTTTTTTTTTAATTTTTTCCTAAAATTGACGAAATGGGGGGCTTCCAAAGTGGCGATTTAATACGCTCGCTTGAAGACGCTCTCTGGGAAAATTTTCTATATATTTTCAAGTTGTACTTATTTTCTTACTTCACTTGTATCCTGTACTTGAACAACAAATACTAAAATTATATGAATATTATAAAGAAACGAGATTATTTAATTTTTAATGAGCATCAGTAAATTTCACATAGCTTCACAATAATGCTAATAGATGGCGCAGTCATTAACTATTCCATTGAACTAGGAGTTACGACTACGATTTATCCCAAAAACAGTTTTGCGTCGACCATTATTATTTAGGTACATAATATAATAACATATTATTCAATTAAAATTATTCTTTAGTTAAATATCATTTTGTATATTTTATATTCGCGTCGATAGATGACGATTTGTACAGATGCCCCTAACCCGTTATCACTCGTTAGTACCTACATAATAATTCAATGTTTTCACTGACGTTCCCTAACCTTTACGGGCTACCTATGATAAGTTATGTGATGATTACTGTCAACTTCTTTATCACGATCCTGTACGGGACACCTAAAAGGACATTGGGACGGATGTTAGGACTTAGGATTGTGTTTTGGAGCTACCTACGTAAAGAGACTCCTACATAGGGGATGATTTAGGTATGTTTGGTGAAAACGGGCATAATAATAATAATGTCAGTTTTGGTCGTCATGTATCGATTGAATGAATAATCATGGGATACCGTTACCGCGAGGTCTCAGTTCGGGGCGAACCACTAGTCTATTACATTTCATTCTTATTGTAATCTTGTAGGACTGCACAGCATGATCAGCATGATTAAGTTTGTAAGTGTAAGTTTCTGGTAAAATCATAGTCATAAGCGATACATTATCGGCTCACTGCTGACAGGTCACCTTTCAGAGAACGGTTATAGGCCATAGTCCTCCACGCTTGCTCAAAGTAAATTGCAGACTTCGCGGATTCAGTAGTGACCCGTTTAAGGATTCTGACAGACGGAATAAATAAATAAAGCCTTTTTTGCTGATCAAACATTAATACTACATTAAATTTATTATTTTTTAAAGATTAGTCTTTAGTACCTACCTACCTCTGTATGTTCTCACTGTTATCACATTCGAGGGCTTCTGGAAGAAATCTCTTCTTTAGAGATAAGCTGTCCTTGTGCACGTCTTTTATATCTTTCTTACATTGTTTTTTATATTACTGGTACTAAATAAATAAATAAATAAATAATAAATGCACTTTAGTTAGTCCGCAATCAGCGCGTCCTGTGACGCGTAGGCCTCCTCCAGGTGTTTCCAGGTGTTTCGGTTTTTGGCTATTCGTAGCCATAGTGTCCCAGCCGTCTGACAGACAGATGGGCAAGCGTAAATTCACCCAAGGGCCAAGTACTACCTAGACCAGGGATTCCCAAACTATTTTGGGCAAGAGAACCCTTTTCCAAAATGCTTTAAATTACAAACAAATCACTTTAAAAATCCTATCTCTAGTTTTTTTCCTATTGATACAAAATAATTACTTACCAATTTGAAAACTTTGCGGTTGTTTGAGTAAACTTGACATCATTTTCTCATCAAAATTCAATAAATATACATAAAACTCAGTAAATATCAAGGGTAATTAAATTAATACATAAGTAATTATTAATAAAAATTACGTAAAAAGTACAACGATGACACTTCCTACTAAAATATAAGTCATTCTTATAACAAGTTGGTACACTTACCACAACTTATACTGAAATCTTGAAAGTTTCAAATAAGAACTTATGTTAAAATAATAGGGGTCGATTTTTAGACCTCGTCGACCCCCAAAATCAGTTTTCGTTTATGTCGACCCCTGCGAAATAGAAGGGGTCGATATCCACCACCTTGGGAATCCCTGACCTAGATCATAGACCTAGACGTATATCGCACACCTAGATCAAAAGTGAGACAACTCAAAAAAGTCCTTTGTTCCCTAGATGAAAAAAAAATCTTTCTGAATCTTTTCTCAATTTTATTTTAAGATCACATTATTTAAAACATAATAAATAAATTAAGTTTAATAACTTTACGGTGAAGGAAAACATCGTGAGGAAACCTGCACACCTGAGAGTTCCATAATGTTCTGGAAGGTGTGTGAAGTCCGCCAATTCGCATTGGGCCAGCGTGATGGACTATGACCTAGGGAACAGAGACCCTATTTGAGTTGTCTCACTGTTGATCTAGGTGTGCAATATGTACTTTAAATACTCGTAGGTACCATAGGTATATTTACTACCATATGTAGTAAATATTACGTCTATGGCCTAAAATCACCGCCAGACCTCACTTCAAATATTAGAATAGAATAGAATACTTAGAAATGTTTTTTATTCAAATAAACTTTTACAAAGTACTTTTGAATCGTCAATGAGTCTACCACTGGTTCGGAATGCCTTTCCTTCCGAGAAGAACCAGCAAGAAACTCGGCAGTTGCTCTTTTCAAAATACTTTTACAATATACGTCTTGGTCGATTTCACCAACGTCAAGTGACGTTTAACCGAGGAATTAATTGGGCGTTCTGACAGTTTTTGTATTGAAAATACTGTCAAAACATCAAATTTATGCTCGGATAAGACTTACTTTACGTTGGTGAAATCGGCCCTTAATAGATATTATTCTATGTATGCAGAGTTTCCACAATGAGGGGAAGTTCCACAAAAGCATAGGTAATTATTTCTAATTATAATTCAACACATGTCAAGACGGGCAGACAGAAAGTAGCCCCATTGCCGCTGGTGGGACCCGTTCACCAGCATGACGCATGACCCAGCCGTTGCTTCGCTCAACCATTTTTGAGGGAACGTAACAACCCGCATCACACGACAACACCGCAGAAATGTTAAGAGAGTGTGAAATACTTAGGCTACCCATCTTAAGGCAACGAATCGAAACTAATATTCAAATCAAATACTCATTTTAAGATATGACTTGTACACAAATAAAGTGGAAACTCTGAATAGAATAGAATTATTTTGTTATACAGGTTAATCATTACCTACTGTCTCATGAATCGCCGGATCGAATTATATCCACGTTAATTTAATAACACTCATTGTGGACCTTTGTCCACTTACCGGCGATGCCAACTGTGCCGGCTTCATACATTTATCTTCCCCGGCTGCCGTGCCGTCCGCGTGTCCCTGCCGACTAGTGGGAAAACGCCCTTACTTATGCACATTTTTGACGACCTCCTAGGCGCAGTGATGAGCGCTGTGGTCTTATAACTGGCAGGTTTCGGGTTCGATTTGGGAACTTATAATTTCTGAATTGTCTCTGGTCCGGTCTAGGGGGAAACTTTGGCCGTGGCTAGTTACCACCCTACCGTCAAAGATGTGCCGCCAAGCGATTAAGCGTTCCGGCACGATTGCGTTCAGAAGCCGATTAGGGGTATATGGAATGCACACAGCTGCATACCCCTTCCAAGTCAGCCCGCTACCATCGTAGATTGCATCGTCACTTACCATCAGGTGAGATCACAGTCAAGCAATATATTGTCGTTGAATAGAAAAACACTCAACCACTGCACAGCCCCAAAGTTAGTCCAAATCGTGGAAACTTATGTGAATTTCTTTAGTAGTTTATTTATCATGCACATACAGACTAATTCACATACTGGTTTCCCATAGTACAGGGGATCCTAGTTTGGGAGTCAGGCAATTTGCTGGCCATGGTGTTACTTTGCGTACCTGTTTGTATTGTACTGTATTGTAATGAAGAATAGGGTTCATATAAGTATATTGTTTAAACAATAAATAGTTTGCTGGAACTGATCAGAGGGAATCTATTTTACAACATGATGTGATAAAGCCCTGACAAGCTAGGAGGGGAATTTATGTCTAGGGTATTTAAATAAAAGTATTTCCTCTAAGATAAACATTTTATTATCATTTTAAAATGAAAATACGACGACTACATACAAATCTAATCTTAATCGTACAACATTTCAAATAAATTAATTTAATATTAAATAATTACTGGAAAATAACCTGTAAATCTCGTCGAAATTAGTATGAAACATTTACCTATTTAATAAAAAATAGTCAACAAAACATTCTTTAAATAATTAATAAAAATTAGTGCATTAATATATTTTTAAATACCTATCTAAATTAATAAGAAAACACAATTTAAACTTATGATTAATATTTTGACGATAACATTGAATAAGAAATGCAAAGAAAAGTTTGATGACGTTGAAGTAAAAGGGCTTCCGAGAAGGGCTAGCTGACTGAAGCAAGCACGCTGATGTAGCTTGATTTGATCGCTTAAGGCCAAGCGCAAACATACAACATTTAGTTGAACAACTATTTAGTTGTGTTTCATAAGTTTATGAGAATGTACTGCGATCATAGAATGTGCGCAAACTATCAACACGATAGTTGCTCGACAAAAAAATCAAAAAGCCGTATCGAAAAGTACACAACTCGACTAAACAGTTTAGTCGATGTAAAAGTTGTATGTATGCGCCTTACCAATCGTTTGCTTGCTTTTCCCACATCAGATGTTTTCGACATTGAAAAATAAAGTGTGTCACTTGTATATAGTGTTCCATTAATTAAAATAGTAATACAAACTTAATTATTTTATAAAATAAATCCTTAAGGTTGATTTTACGGGTCTGCCCCCCGCGAAATTCAAATTTAATTTGGGTTTTCGCAATTTGTAAACTAATACGACAAAGTAGGCTTATTAACCAAATTAAATTTGAATTTCGCGGGCAGACCCTTGTAATCAACCTTAAATCCATACCCTAATTTATTATATTTTATTTCAATTACCTAGTTATGTTTTATGTGGGAAGTGTTTTATGTCGGGTAGCACCAAGAAACGTCAGAATTCTACCGAATTAAAAATCAAACTGTAAGTAATAACATTTTGGAAAAATAATGATTATCAATAATTACATAATTGTTACGCAGGCATAGTCGGGCCGAAACAGCAAGTGTGCGCGAAACCCGTTCACACGGTATTTCTGCTGACATGGGTTGATTCCATGAAAATGTAATTCGATCGGCCCCGGCATCACTAGGTGAATACCGTGAGACACGGAGATAGTGTTAAGCTTTAGAATAAGTAGCGTAATGAAATATACTAAGATTTTAAAAATTTTCAAGCTATTGCATGGCTTTTATCGCGGGCTTTGAGCGCGGCGACCGAATCAAGAAATTACGTAACGAAAATAAATCTAACACCCTCGTTTCAGTTCGGCAGACTTCGTTTGAGTGCGTGCGACTAGACGTATGCGTGTAGACTGTACGAAGCTCGCACGGATCAAAACGAGCTGCTCGAGTTTTTATGCAATATTTTTTTGCATAATTTTTATTTAATTAAAAAAAAATATTATAAATTTATAATTGCATAAGTTGATAAAAAATTCTATGCAATAGCTTTACCGCGCCAGTCCCCGAGTGCCACACGTATTTTTTTTAATAAATTTTAATTAAAATTTTTTAGTATTACAATAGTGTTTGAAAATATTCTATGAAAATACTAAGTCAAGACTATTTTACTGTTCACACAAAGTAGAACGAGTATAATTATTATTTAAATTAAATCGTAAATGTAACAATCTGTTTTATCTAAGTGCTTGATCCATGCTGCTTGCCTGTCTAGGAGGGCCTTTTTAATATTATTTCAACCCTAACGTACCAATTTATTAACTTACTGTAATATTGTTAACTACAATAACAAGCATAGTGACATTATAAATGCTTATTAGTTACTTATATAGCAATGGTGCAAAGTAGACAGTTAAGGTGAGATGCTTTTAATTACATTAAGTGCTGATTTCACCAACGTCGAGAAACGTTTAAGCCAGGAATAAATTTGGCGTTCAGAGCGCTCAATTTATTCCTGGGTAAAACGTTCAGAGTTTGTATTAATAGTAGAAGATCCGAACCTAAGTCGACCTTCACCGAGGTGGTAATAGAATGAGACCTATTTTATAATAAATTTAGTCTATTAAAAAATGTATTAAAAATGGGTTTGCTGGAAAAATCCTGGACAGGATATTTTTAATTAATTATTAAATAATCCTTATGCTCGGTCCTTTTTTTATTACATGGTATACTTACCTCGGATCTCTCTGTCACTCATTTCCCCACGCGTTGAAATTTAAATTTTATATCAGCATATTGTGAACACGTTGATATAGGGTTTTCTGCGAAAAATTTGGTCCTAATAGAGGTTTGAGAATTTTAAAAATTTAAATTTCAACGCGTGGGGAAATGAGTGACAGAGAGATCCGAGGTAAGTATACCGTGTAATAAAAAAGGACCGAGCATAAGGATTTTTTAATAATTAATTAAAAATATCCTGTCCAGGATTTTTCCAGCAAACCCATTTTTAATACATTTTTTAATAGACTAAATTTATTATAAAATAGGTCTCATTCTATTATCACCCCGGTGAAGGTCGACTTAGGTTCGGATCTTAGACCATAAGAATCTGTCAAAATATCAAATTCACGCTCCTATAGGACTTAATATCTGAGTGACCGAGCTTTGCTCGGTTTTTTTTTTTTGGTAAATCGTGTTTTTTGGAAATTATATATTTTAAAAATAATAATAAATAAAATAATAATAATACTAATAAAATTCATAGGGGAAAATATAATCGTCTGGACTCGAACCGGGGTTTTCTGGTTTCGGGACCGCCCGACTTCTGAGCTATCGGAAATTTATAGATGACGGCGAAATTTACCTTCGTATTCTAATGATATTGTAAGGGGGTTTTCACTGCCTGAAAACACGGATAAAACTACCTTTTCTAAAAATTAAACTTAGCTAGATCGATTTATCTCCTCTGAAACCCCTTGCATACCAAATTTCATGAAAATCGTTGAAGCCGTTTCCGAGATTCAGATTATATATACAAGATGGCTCGATTAAAGATATTAGATTATACGTCTGGTGAAATCGGCTCTTAAACTATTACATAATAATATTATTATTTATCGCTTTCATATTAGTATAGACACATATTAGTATAGACACATAATAGTATAGACACATAATAGTATAGACACATAATAGTATAGACACATAATAGTATAGACACATAATAGTATAGACACATAATAGTATAGTATAATAGACACACAATAGTATAGTATAATAGACACATAATTTTTAGTGAGGGATTAAACATTTTCATGAATTATACAGGCCAACGGTGAAAAAACTTTTTCAATAACTTCAACTAATTCCTGTGTAATTTGGTCTGCTGATTCCGAAAAAAATATTAAAAACGTCGTATCACCCACCAATTTCTCACATTTTAATATTAACTAAAAAATAAATATGATCAATCAAAATGTATAAAAATTATTTTTAGCAGTACTTATAAGTCTTTTAAGTTATTTTTCTAGCCTTGTATGGTTTTCAATAAATTCAAATAAGGTTTCAGGACACACAAATACACTAGTGGTTCGCCCCGAACTGAGACCTCGCGGTAACGGTATCCCATGATTATTCATTCAATCGATACATGATAACCAAAACTGACATTATTATTATGCCCGTTTTCACCAAACATACCTAAATCATCCCCTAAGTAGGAGTCTCTTAACGTAGGTAGCTCCTAAATACAATCCTAAGTCCTAACATCCGTCCCAATATCCTTTTAGGTGTCCCGTACAGGATCGTGATAAATAAGTTGACAGAAAACATCAATCACCTAACTTATAGGTAGCCCGTAAAGGTTAGGGAACGTTAGTGAAAACATTGAATTATTTATCAAACATTGAATTTAACTCGTAGTTCCATGGGAATAGTTACTGACTGCGCCATCTATTAGCATTATTGTGAAGCTATGTTGATGCTATATGAATTACTGACGCCCATTAAAAATTAAATAATCTCGTTTCTTTATAATATTCATATAATTTTAGTATTTGTTGTTCAAGTACAGGATATAAGTGACCTAAAAACATAAAATCAGTTTGAAAATCCATAGCGGATTTTTCTAGAGAGCGTCTTCAAGCGAGCGTATAAAATCGCCACTTTGAAAGCCCCCCATTTCGTCAATTTTAAGGGAAAAATTAAAAAAAAATTATTTTTGTACTCAGTTCAAAATTATCTTTAAAATGATACGTAACAATTTTATGTAACGCGATATTTTTTTTTTTACTTCGCATTCGCTTCTATGAGAGCCCCCCTGAAATAAAGATTTTTATAACTTTTTAAGCCATTTTCGGCTGGAGGCCATCGGTTTACATATTATATCTAAATTTGAAGTAATTACGTTCAGTAATTCAAAAGTTATAAGGCTCTGACAGACGGACGGACGGACGGACGGACGGACGGACAAGTGCAAATCGCCCTAGTTAACTCAAAGACCTTCGCTTCGCTCGGTCGATAAGATTTAGGTAAATTATGTAGTTTAAAAAGTTTTTAAATTTTTTTTTTGTTGGCCTGCAAATATAAATTATCAATAAAAGCTTAATATTATGTTTATCAGCTACTTATTTTTAATATTATTACTATAAGTAAAATTTTATTACATTCTTTTGGCATTATTGATTTTGCTACTGACAAGTTAGAACGGACACTTTATTGGTTTTTAGTTTTTTTTTAATTGATGACAATAGCCCATTTCTGTAATGTTACCTGATGGTAAGTGACGATATTGTCTAACATTGTACTGGACTAACTCGAAAGAGGTACAGGAGTGTAAATTAGACTTATATCCCAAATCGTAACAGAACGCTTAATCGCTCAACAGCACGTCTTTGATGGTCGGGTGCCACGGCCGAAACCTCCTACCAGTTAGTACCAGTATTAAGCAAGCCCATTTTGTATCTATTTCAGTGCCTACTTGCATTGTAATTAAGTAGTACTCATACATTACGGATTTGTCTATGCTTATTAATTAATTTCTATCTTTCTTTCAGTTGGTCACCGAAAGTACTCCATAAAAAAATTGTCGACATATAACTTTTGGAAACTTTCCTTAGAGCCAATTTCACCAACGTAAAATAAGTCTTATCCGAGCGTACAGTTGATCTTTTGATAGGTTTTGTATTGAAATTCTGCCAAAATATCAAATTTACCCTCGGATATAAGACTTATTTTACGTTGGTGAAATCGGCCCTTGATTACCAACATTTAATTATAGTACGACCACTATATATTCCTAAAGATGGCGGTGCGTAGGTATTGATATGGTTTTTTTAACTTCTCGTAAATAAATTATAGGTACATTATAACAAGCAGTCAATCTAGTTGCTGTTATGGTGATAAATATATTTTAGTCTACAATATAATAATTTTTAATATAATTGATGAATTAACTTTATGATCCTTATTTTTAATAATATAAATATTTTTAATCGAAGTAGGTATAAAAAGTAATTTTAAAGGAACGTTCAAAACGTTAGCAAAGTTTCGAGTATTTTAATCAGAATTCAAACGAAAAAAAATGCATTTATGTAAAAAAACTTCTATTTCTTATTACCTTATTAATTACCAATTCCATATTTTTTATATTCCAAATATCATTAAAACTTCAATTGAATGTGAATACGAAATGTAAACTTAATTTTAATTATTTATCATAAAACGCTTACATAAGTAATGTGTTATTTTTGTTCTCTTAACATCTACTAAACTACTAATAATTATATCGGAAAAAGGGTACATACTCCACATTATTATTATTATCAAGACTATGCTTGAATTTACTTATCTAAACGTACTATTATGGCAGTGTATTGCAAAGTAACTTGGTCGCTAACTATGGGCCTCATAAGAAAGCTCAGGGTTACTCAGCGGGCGATGGAGAGAGCTATGCTCGGAGTATTCCTGCGAGATCAAATGAAATGAGGAGATCCGCAGGAGAACCAAATAGAACCGCGTAGCTCAGCGAGTCGCGAAACTGAAGTGGAAATGGGCGGGGTACATAGTTCGAAGAGCTGATGGCATTTGGGGTCAAAAGGTGCTGCCGAGAAGCGCAGTGTTGGCAGACCCCCCACTAGGTGGATCGAAGACATCAAACGAGTCGCAGGGAGCCGCTGGACTCAGGCGGCGCAAAACCGAAGCCTGTGGAAGTCCATGCAGGAGACCTTTGTCCAGCAGTGGATGTTTATAGGTTCATAAAGAAGAAGATACCAAAATAACTAGGTATAAAACTCAATATATTATATAAATATTATAAAAAGAGAAAATTCCAGTTGGATACACACAAAGCATTATTAATGTATTTTTGATAATTTGCATAACATACCGTATACTGTACGTTCTTACTACAAAAAATTAAACTGAGTTTTACTGATGTAAGTAAGCCTAAAATACCTATGTCTGAAATGTAACATTTTGTGGAAGATGTATTTCAAACTTGGCAGTTATGCTTTCGAAATACCGATGCATTTGCATGGCGAGACCTTAGAGCACGTAACTTAAGGTTGATATACGGGTCTGCCCGCGAAATTCAAATTTAATTTGGTTTTTCGCAATTTGTAAACTAATACGACAAACTAGGCTAATGGCATTCTAATTGCGCCAGTAGAATTATCATCTTCACAGGTTTACATAAAAATCTTTACTTGAAAGTGAACAGTTTAAGAAATTAATCAAAATACATCAAAATACTGACTAATTTGTGAGTAACTCACGTCCAACTCGGTATTTTGATTATTTTCCTAAACTGGTCACTTTCAAGTAAAGTTTTTTTATGTAAACCTGTGAAAATGATAATTCTACTGGCGCAATTAGAATGCCATAGGCCTACTTTGTCGTATTAGTTAACAAAATGGGAAAACCCAAATTAAATTTGAATTTCGCGGGCAGGCCCGTGTATTCCACCTTAAACAAGATGGCCAAAAATTGTTCACATAATTGCACCTTATTCAGAGCAGCAAGCCATGATTTCGCAAGAACAAGTACATTGACAAGTTTTGAGAGGAATTTCTCATATAGGAGGAGGACATCTGGGAATTGTCGAGCGAGGCGTTCATCTTGCGCGTTCATCGTTACAGTTTTTGCAATTCACGTAGGCGAGTGAGCTTTACTCGTGGTTACTTCGTGTACATGCACATTGCATAAGTGTGCGTGCCTGTCAAAGCCTAGGTGGGAACGGGCAGGCGCGAGCATTGCGCTCGCTCACACTTATACAGATACGACACACACACAACCATAAGTCATTCGCCCTCGTGAATTGCAAGAACTATAGCACAGTAGAATTATGTAAACAGTACGGAAACTACCTACAAACGTTCGAAACGGCTTACTCACACAAACATGCGCATCGACGAGACCAAATAGCGGTCCTCACTACTGACAGCACCGCGAGGACCGCTATTTGGTCTCGTCGATGCGCATGTTTGTGTGAGTGAGCCGTTTCGAACGTTTGTAGGTAGTTTCCGTACTGTTTACATAATTCTACTGTGACTATAGTAGTGTTATGTGCGTGTTTAGAGCTGGTACAGGTCTACATTGTTGGTTTTGCATACAGAAGAGCGGCGAATGTTGATGCCACCCTTCTCCGAGGATCAGACGTGAGTGAAGCTGGCATGGACCGCGTCCTCATGGGAGATCTGAGTTCCAGCGGGGAAGTACTGAAACATAGAAAATATATCATATTATAATATTATGTTACAATGAATCTTCAACCACAAAGAGATCCGAGGTGATAGCTTTAATACAGAATCTCATTTTATTTTTATTTTATTTAATTAAAACGGACATGTCCAATTACATTAATTAAATTATCAATAGTTCAAATACAGACAAATTAAAATATATACATATATATATATATATATACATATACATATATATATATATATATATATATATATATATATATATATATATATTTATATATATATATATATATATATATATATATATATATATATATATATATATAACAAAAAGAAGATCTCATGATTCTAGCTGAGCTATTACTAGTATCCATTTTTATTCGCTATGTACATTATCTAATAAATATTATTATATAATATATATAACTACCTATTCTAAAAATGAAACCTAGCTAGATCGATTTATCGCCCCTAAACCCCCTGCATACCAAATTTCATGAAAATCGTTGGAGCCGTTTCCGAGATTTAAATTATATATATATAAATATATAAATATAATTTAAATATATATATATATATATATATATATATATATATATATATATATATATACAAGAATTGCTCCTTTAAATATATAATATTACTAAAAATATTACTAACTGACCCAGCGAACTTCGTACCGCTAACTTATCTATATAAATAAAACAAATACACTATCCCAATCCAAAAAAACTATCCTATCTTTCAAGTTGGACCAAATTACAGATAGTTACAAAGTTTGATAAAAATCGGTTCAGTAGTTTAGGAGTCCATCGCGGACAAACAACGTGACACGTAATTTATATATATTAAGATGTTATCGCACTAATATTATAATGGCGAAAGTTTGTGTGTCTGTCTGTATGTTTGTTACTCTTTCACGCAAAAACTACTAAACGGATTTGGCTTAAATTTGGAATGGAGATAGGTCATACCCAGGATTAGCGCATAAGCTTCAATTTATCCCGGAAAAGTAAAGAGTTCCCGCGGGAATCAAAAACCTTAATCCACGCGGACGAAGTCGCGGGCATCGTCTAGTATATAGATAAAGCAGCCTATGTTACTCTCCAGGTCCTCAACTAAATCCTTGCAAAAAAATCACGTTTATCCGTTGCTCCGTTGCTGCGTGATTGGAGGACAAACAAACACACTGTCGCATTTATAATATTAAGTAAGGATAATTTACCTCGCGATTTTCTATAAGCCTGTATGCTTACTGTATAATTTAATATTATAATATTTATTTATATCTTTGGGGACACGAAAACTTTGATAAAGTGCTCTTAGTCAGATCTTAAAATTAATATAAAAAGATTTTCAGAAAGTCTTAAAACAGAACAATCAAGTGACATTATATAAAGTTACTATGGAGAATAATCCAAGCAGGTATTAGGTAAGTATTGTCCTAATGACAACTAACATCGATAAGGTCATATACCAGAACCATCGAGTGATATCATTTACACAGTTATTGTTCTGAAGAAACCAATGAAGCAAGCAGGTAGTAGGTAACTAGCAATGACTACATAGTGACATTCACAAGATCTTAAACCAGAACAATCGAGTGGTTTACACAATTATTTTTAATAACGAGAACTGGAGAAGAAACCATTGAAGCAAGCAGGTATTAGGTAACCGGCAATGACAACATAATTACATTCACAAGATCTCAAACTAGAACAATCGAGTGGTTTACACAATTATTGTGGGGAAGAAACCAATGAAGACAAGCAGGTAATAGGTAACTAGCAATGACTACATACATAATTACATTCACAAGGTCTTAAACCAGAACAATCGAGTGGCTTACACAATTATTGTGGAGAAGAAACCAATGAAGGCAAGCAGGTAATAGGTAACTAGCAGTGCCTACATAATTACATTCACAAGGTCTTAAACCAGAACAATCGAGTGGCTTACACAATTATTGTGGAGAAGAAACCAATGAAGGCAAGCAGGTAATAGGTAACTAGCAATGACTACATAATTACATTCACAAGGTCTTAAACCAGGACAATCGGGTGGTTTACACAATTACTGTGGAGAAGAAACCAATAAAGGCAAACAGGTAGCAGGTTATTAGAAATGACATTATTATAATAATATTAGCATAGTGAAATTCACAAGGTCTTAAACCAGAACAATCAAGTGGTTTACACAATTACTGTGGAGAAGAAACCAATAAAGGCACACAGGTAGTAGGTTATTAGCAATGACATTATTATAATAATATTAGCATAGTGACATTCACAAGGTCTTAAACCAGAACAATCAAGTGGTTTACACAATTATTGTGGAGAAGAAACCAATGAAGGCACACAGGTAGTAGGTTATTAGCAATGACATTATAATAATATTAGCATAGTGACATTCACAAGGTCTTAAACCAGAACAATCAAGTGGTTTACACAATTATTGTGGAGAAGAAACCAATGAAGGCACACAGGTAGTAGGTTATTAGCAATGACATTATAATAATATTAGCATAGTGACATTCACAAGGTCTTAAACCAGAACAATCAAGTGGTTTACACAATTATTGTGGAGAAGAAACCAATGAAGGCACACAGGTAGTAGGTTATTAGCAATGACATTATAATAATATTAGCATAGTGACATTCACAAGGTCTTAAACCAGAACAATCAAGTGGTTTACACAATTATTGTGGAGAAGAAACCAATGAAGGCACACAGGTAGTAGGTTATTAGCAATGACATTATAATAATATTAGCATAGTGACATTCACAAGGTCTTAAACCAGAACAATCAAGTGGTTTACACAATTATTGTGGAGAAGAAACCAATGAAGGCACACAGGTAGTAGGTTATTAGCAATGACATTATAATAATATTAGCATAGTGACATTCACAAGGTCTTAAACCAGAACAATCAAGTGGTTTACACAATTATTGTGGAGAAGAAACCAATGAAGGCACACAGGTAGTAGGTTATTAGCAATGACATTATAATAATATTAGCATAGTGACATTCACAAGGTCTTAAACCAGAACAATCAAGTGGTTTACACAATTATTGTGGAGAAGAAACCAATGAAGGCACACAGGTAGTAGGTTATTAGCAATGACATTATTATAAAAAGCCGGCCAAGTGCGAGTCGGACTCGCGCAACGAGGGTTCCGTACTCCAAAAGTAAAAGTAAAACGATAATATTATATTAATTTTCTTATTTATCGTTAACTTTGTTTGTAGAGGTTTATTGTTAATATAAAAAAAACTATGCTAGTTAGAGCGTTGGTTTTATTTTTCCTGTAAAATATACATAACCCTCTATTGATCATAATTATTTCAGATTTTTCAATTGGTAAACTTCGGAGATAAAGGGGGGGAACGGTATTTTTTTCGACATTTTGGCCGATTACTCAAAAACTATTATATATAGAAATAAATAAAAAACTGTTTTAGAATGCACAAGTAAAGGCCTTTCATATGATACTCCACTCGGTATAATTATCTTACTTTAAAATTTCAAACCCCTGATTTTCCCCCTTTTTTAATTAAACTAAAATAATTTTCGCATTGATTTTATTTTTCCTGTAAAATATACATAAACCTCTATTGACCATAATTTTTTCTGATTTTTCGATTGGTAAACTTCGGAGTTAAGGGGGGGGAACGGTATTTTTTTCGACATTTTGGCCGATTAATCAAAAACTATTATATATAGAAATAAATAAAAAACTGTTTTAGAATGCACAACTAAAAGCCTTTCATATGGTACCCCACTCGATATAGTTATTTTACTTTGAATTTTCAAACCCCCGATTTTCCCCCTTTTTTAATAAAACTAAAAATAATTTTCAATTTTTCTTTATTCCAGTGATGTTGGGCCACTATTATACACAACTATGCCAAATTTCACGTCGATAGCTTTAATAGTTACTGAAATAATCGACTGTGACAGACGGACGGACGGACGGAGAAAGTCTCACCATAAGGGTTCCATTTTTACCATTTTGGTACGGAACCCTAATAATATTAGCATAGTGACATTCACAAGGTCTTCTTCTTCTTCTTCTTTATCAACCGATAGACGTCCACTGCTGGACAAAGGTCTCTTGCATGGACTTCCACAGGCCTCGGTCTTGCGCCGCCTGCATCCAGCGGCTCCCTGCGACTCGCTTGATGTCGTCGGTCCACCTGGTGGGGGGTCTGCCAACACTGCGCTTCCCGGTGCGGGGTCGCCACTCCAGCACCTTGGGACCCCAACGACCATCAGCTCTTCGAACTATGTGCCCCGCCCATTTCCACTTCAGTATCGCGACTCGCTGAGCTATGTCGGTGACTCTGGTTCTCCTACGGATCTCCTCATTTCTGATTCGATCCCGCAGGGCTACTCCGAGCATAGCTCCTTCCAACGCACGCTTAGCGGTCCTGAGCCTACCTATAAGGCCCTTAGTTAGCGACCATGTCTCGGATCCGTAAGTCATCACTGGCAACACGCACTGTTCGAAGACTTTAGTCTTCAGGCACTGAGGAATTTTGGACGAAAAGACATCTCGGAGCTTCCCGAACGCTGCCCAGCCGAGTTGGATTCGGCGGTTGATCTCTTTCTCGAAATTGGACCTACCTAGCTGGACTGTGTGTCCCAGGTAAATATATTCGTCGACAATTTCGAGTGCAGAGTTCTCAACAATTACTGGGTGGAGCGGTGCATGAGCATTGGACATGATTTTCGTCTTGCTCATGTTCATTTTCAGGCCCACCTGTTGAGAAACCCTGCTGAGATCGTTGAGCATTGTATTGAGGTCTCTCAGAGTCTCTGCCATGACTACTATGTCATCGGCAAATCGCAGGTGAGTGATGTACTCGCCGTTTATGTTGATGCCAAGCCCGTTCCAATCCAGAAGCTTAAAGACGTCCTCCAACGCAGCGGTAAAGAGCTTCGGGGAGATAACGTCTCCCTGTCGCACTCCACGCTGCAAGTGGATTGGCCTCGTAGTCTGGTCCTGTATACGTACTGACATTGTGGCGTTTTCATACAAGCACTTCAACACTTGGATATACCGGTGGTCAATTCGGCATCTCTGCAGCGACCTCAACACAGCCCAAATTTCCACCGAATCAAAGGCTTTCTTATAGTCCACAAACGCTAAGCAAAGTGGCCGGTTATACTCTTCCGTCTTTTGTATAACCTGCCGCAGCGTATGAATGTGATCTATTGTACCAAAGCCTTTTCGGAATCCGGCTTGTTCGGGAGGCTGGAAGTCGTCGAACCTACGAGCGAGACGATTCGTAATGACTCTCGAGAACAACTTATAAACATGGCTCAACAACGAGATGGGTCCATAATTCTTCAACAAGGTATTCTCAAGTAAGGTAAGGTAAGGTATTATCTCCCTTTTTGAAGAACAAAACCACCACGCTCCTGTGCCATGCTTCCGGCGTTGTGCCCTCGTGGATGACGGAATTGAACAATCGCTGAAAGATCTTAAGTACCGGTTTTCCACCCGCTTTCAGGAGTTACGCAGTGATTCCGTCACTCACCTGGCGCCTTGTTGTCCTTAAGCTGTTTGAGAGCCATTCTAATCTCGTATAGGCTGACGTCCGGGATATCTTCGGTATAGTGTCGGGTCAGTTTGTCTCTGGGATCTTTCGCCAAATCCTCAACAGGTTTTTGTGTCGTGGTATATAACTGTCCATAGAACTTCTCAACCTCTCCCAAGACCTCAGGCCGAGAAGAGACGAGACGGCCTTCATCAGTTTTCAGCCGCGTCAGCTGGCTCTGTCCGATAGACAGATCTCTCGCGAACACTTATGAGTCTTTGTTCCGCTCAATGGTATCTTTAATACACTTGGTATTAAAGACACGGAGGTCGCGAGTTTGTGCCTTAGAGATCTGCCTATTAATCCGCCGGTAGGCAGCCGCGTCTGCCGATGACTGCAGCCTCATCTCTTGTCTCTCCTTCATTAGCTTGAGAGTATGGTCAGAGAACTTTTCGGTTCTTTTCCTGCGATAGGTCTTAAAAAATTTAGACCCCACAGTATGGACAGTTTCCACGAACCTGTTGTTTAAATCGTCCACAGAAACGCAGTCTGCTAGGCACTCGAATCGGTTCTGCAGTTCGAGTTGGATGTTTTCGGGATTTTGGATATGAGCACGAGAAGGTCGGAGAGTGGACTTCACCAGTCTAGCCCTTTCCAGCTTTACATTAATATTCAACGTGCCTCTTACCATCCGGTGATCGCTACCGGTTTTCACCCTATTGATCACAGAGACATCATTGAATATATGCCGCTTGGTCGACATAATGAAGTTGATCTCATTTCTCGTGGAACCATCGGGACTCAACCATGTCCATTTTCTGTGTGGCCGCTTCCTGAAGAAGGAGTTCATCATATAGAGGCCCTCCTTCTCCATGAAGTCGGCCAGCATTTGGCCCCTTTGGTTCCTTCGCCCATACCCAAAATGCCCCACTCTCGTCTCTGCACCGCTTCGTTCGCCCAGCCTTGCATTGAAATCCCCCATCACAACACTGTAATGAGTGGTAGAGGCGTGTATGGCTTTTGATATATCCTCATACAGCGCCTCCACCTCCTCGTCAGAATGTGTCGATGTCGGTGCGTAGACCTGTATAACCTTCAGCGAATACCGTTTGGTGATTCTGAGTATAAGGTACGCTACCCTACTCGACACACTCTTGACTTGTACAATGTTGTTGACGAGGGACTTGTGGAGGATGAACCCGACATCACCCTGGGACTGTTGATCGCCCTCCCGGTAGTAAAACAAGTTGCCGGAATTGAGGATTATCGAGTCCTCCCCCTCTCTTCGGACTTCAGACAATCCTATAATACTCCAACGCAACTTGCTCACTGCTTCTTCCAGCTCGATGATCTTTTCGTCGGTCCTCAAAGTGCGTGCGTTATACGTCACCAGGTCCAGTCGTCGGGGTTGTCAGCGGAATCTCGTCCGGAGATTCTTAGCACCCCCTGCCCCGCCATTACCGTGACCGCTGCCAAGGTCAGGAATAGCGAGGCCGCCGGGAACTAGGGGCCATGGCCTTGTGCGAATATCCATAGAAGGTTTTGCCCATAATGACCACGCTGGGCAGGCGTGTTGGTCATCGCAGGGCTAAACTGATCGCACCCGTGTCGCTGCTGCCCGACACAGGCCTGAGCCATTTTCTCAGTTTAGCCAGTATGAAATGGTTATACCGCCATTTGTCGGTCGTCATAGCCTCGTCAGTAGACTAGCAGGGGGCACCGCGGGCAGGTGAGGTTGACGTTTGGAGCGCTAGATGGAGGTGCGCTCCCTTACCCCCCTTACACAAGGTCTTAAACCAGAACAATCAAGTGGTTAACACAATTATTGTGGAGAAGAAACCAATGAAGGCAAGCAGGTAGTAGGTAATTAGCAACAACAACATTCATGGGGTCTTCAAAAGGGACCAACCAAACTGCAATTTTGCTTAGACATTGAGGTTAAACTTACAATAATTGAAATAATTAAAACATTTTCCGGTGTCTATTGCTCATCATCTCCCGTCCAAGAAGAAAGTCGTTGTACTAAAAAACCCGAAAAGTCTAATTATTATTTATTTTTATAATTTAATCAACTAACTGGTGGAATCTACCACCGGTTCGGAGAGCGCATTCTGCTGAGAAGAGCCGGCAAGAAACTCAGCAGTTGTTCTTTTCAAAATAATCATATTACAATATTATTATACAGCTATTACATTGTAATAAGTTTTTTATACTATCTTGTGGGCAGCCGGATGCCGTGCCAATTTAACCCATGCAACTTTGTTTCATTGCAACTATATTATCATCACCTTAGGATCAATTTTAGACACTTTTCAAAAAAGAGTAAAATTGCCCTATTGTACTAGGATAAAATAAAGTATAACAGGTAAGTACCAACCCCAGCAAAAGCAGCACCATTCCAGCCAAGTCGATCCTGATCCCGTAGTGGAGTACGCTGGGGAGTCTTCCTGTCATTCGACGCCAGTCTGGCCTTAGCTCGCAGGGCTGCCCGTAGAGGCACATTGGCCCTCGCGGCCTCAGCTCGCCCGTGTTGACAGAACTCGAGTAGGGCCACCCCTAATGCCAGAGCCAAGCCTCCAACTAGAACGTAGAACACCCCTGCCACTTGACTGAGGGTCATTTCGGTGATAGTTGTTTCCTGTAAAACACGTAATACTTAATCAGACTTTGTAAGCTAAGCTTTTAAAAATGTAATTCTTGGGGCCGATTTCACCAATGTAAAATAAGTCTTACCCGAGCATAAGTTTTATATTTTGACGGTATTTTTTTTTTATTTTTTTATCCACCCAATTATCCCTCGGATAAACATCACTTGACGTTGGTGAAACCGGCACTTAATAATATAAGTATATTATACAGTGAAAGTGCGTCGGTTTTTCCTTCAATCACGCCGCTACAGCTACACTGAACACAACTGAGCTACAGATCGACGTGATTTTTTGCATGAATAAGCTACTTTTTTCCCGGAAAATCAAAAACTTGCTGGCTTTCGGCCATCAGTTACTTTGTAATAATGTAAAATTCAACACTAGGGACACCCTGGACTTAGGTTTCTAAAACTCCGCGGAAACCCTCTGTTTTTGGGGATAAAAAATAGCTTCTCCGAGTTCTCAACTACACATATGCAAAAAATCACGTCAATCCTTTGCGTTGCTCCGTTGCTACGTGGTTGAAGTACATAATATAATAGTTATAACAAACCAACACACAAACACACTTCCGCATTTATAATATTAGTAAGAATAGGGGTGACATCAGATCATTTGTATAGTGGTCTGATCCAAATCAGGTGTAAATGCGACTAATCTGTCTATCTTTTATTTACCGATATTTGAGATCGAACCAGCGATAACTTATAGGCGTCTTCTAAAATTCATACTCATTAAAACCACCCCCTAATGGGGCGCACTCCAAAACCCCTCCACCAAACAAACAAAAACAGACACTAGCTTTGGGTAATTAAAATTAATTAATAACGTTGAAATAATCTCGATATCACAGTATTTCAAATAGTATTGTTTTTTTTCTTTCAACATCATGATCATCAACAACAACCCATAAACGATTCAATACTGAACACAGGTCTCCTCTCAGAGAGAAGTATTATACAAGGGTCCACCACGCTAGACCACCACAATGCAAATTGGCAGACTTCACGCAACTTTGAGAACATTATGGAGAACTCTCAGGTTTCCTCACGATAGAATAGAATAGAAATGTTTTTTACTCAAATAAACTTTTTTACAAGTGCTTTTGAATCGTTGATGAGTCTACCACTGGTTCGGAATGCCGTTCCTGCCGAGAAGAACCAGCAAAAAGTTCGGCAGTTGCTCTTTTCAAAACAAGTTTACAATATAATAGATATTATGCTATATATGCAGTGTTTCCACAATGAGGAAAAAGAGGATTTACAGGTTAATCATTACCTACTGTCTCATGAATCGCTGGAACGAATTATGATGTTTTCCTTTACCGTTGAAGCATGTGATATTTGATTGCTCAAACGCATATAGCACCAAAAAGTCCGTGCTTATACAACGTGTTTATGACAAATTCCCATAACTCTAGGGTTAGATTCCTTAACGAAAAGTAATCAAAAATGGCTAAGGGACATGTGTTAAAATGTGCTAAAATGGATATTTTCGGAGAAAATAATTTTTCTTTTGTAAATAGATTCAAAATTGTTTCCCATATGCCGCATCAAACTTATGTAAATCTTAATGTTTTTGCTGACCGTACAAACACTACTAAGCATAGATTTTCTCAATGAACGTTAGAAAGGGACAGCGTTCGTTGATTGTTAAAATTAAGACCATTCATAATTTATGTTTTAAAATGCGACGTTGTCGGTTTTCACACAAAGGTGTGTGTAACATGGATAGTCGGAAATATTTGATTTACTTTGTATGAAAACTGAATTTTTTTTAATTAAAAAATATTTCTTATGCAGTTATATAGTTAGTATTCTTATAAGTGGTCTGTTCAATACCTCGAAGTTATGGGAATTCGTCATAAACACGTTGTATAGTCCAAAAAGTGTGTGCCTGTGACTGAACCCGCGACCCCCCGAATAGGAGACCGGAGTCCTAACGGCTAACCACTAGGCTATCACTGCTATCTACGGAATTCGTCATAAACACGTTGTATAGTCCAAAAAGTGTGTGCCTGTGACTGAACCCGCGACCCCCCGAATAGGAGACCGGAGTCCTAACGGCTAACCACTAGGCTATCACTGCTATCTACGGAATTCGTCATAAACACGTTGTATAGTCCAAAAAGTGTGTGCCTGTGACTGAACCCGCGACCCCCCGAATAGGAGACCGGAGTCCTAACGGCTAACCACTAGGCTATCACTGCTATCTACGGAATTCGTCATAAACACGTTGTATAGTCCAAAAAGTGTGTGCCTGTGACTGAACCCGCGACCCCCCGAATAGGAGACCGGAGTCCTAACGGCTAACCACTAGGCTATCACTGCTATCTACGGAATTCGTCATAAACACGTTGTATAGTCCAAAAAGTGTGTGCCTGTGACTGAACCCGCGACCCCCCGAATAGGAGACCGGAGTCCTAACGGCTAACCACTAGGCTATCACTGCTATCTACGGAATTCGTCATAAACACGTTGTATAGTCCAAAAAGTGTGTGCCTGTGACTGAACCCGCGACCCCCCGAATAGGAGACCGGAGTCCTAACGGCTAACCACTAGGCTATCACTGCTATCTACGGAATTCGTCATAAACACGTTGTATAGTCCAAAAAGTGTGTGCCTGTGACTGAACCCGCGACCCCCCGAATAGGAGACCGGAGTCCTAACGGCTAACCACTAGGCTATCACTGCTATCTACGGAATTCGTCATAAACACGTTGTATAGTCCAAAAAGAGTGTGCCTGTGACTGAACCCGCGACCCCCCGAATAGGAGACCGGAGTCCTAACGGCTAACCACTAGGCTATCACTGCTATCTACGGAATTCGTCATAAACACGTTGTATAGTCCAAAAAGTGTGTGCCTGTGACTGAACCCGCGACCCCCCGAATAGGAGACCGGAGTCCTAACGGCTAACCACTAGGCTATCACTGCTATCTACGGAATTCGTCATAAACACGTTGTATAGTCCAAAAAGTGTGTGCCTGTGACTGAACCCGCGACCCCCCGAATAGGAGACCGGAGTCCTAACGGCTAACCACTAGGCTATCACTGCTATCTACGGAATTCGTCATAAACACGTTGTATAGTCCAAAAAGTGTGTGCCTGTGACTGAACCCGCGACCCCCCGAATAGGAGACCGGAGTCCTAACGGCTAACCACTAGGCTATCACTGCTATCTACTTTAAATGATTGGACTATACCAATTGAAGCCCTAGTTTTAGATCATGTTAAGGATAATAGCGGATCGTTGTGAAACTACTGATACTATATTAATTTATAGGAAGATATAACACAAAGTTAATAATGATCCAAAATGATATTCGGATTCGACGTACGATTAAAATGAAACCATGATTAAAACATACCACAATAGAAGCTTCAACTTAAGGCGAACTAAACGGGTCTGCCCGCGAAATTCAAATTCAATTTGGTTTTTCGCAATTTGTAAGCTAATACGACAAACTAGGCTAATGGCATTCTAATTGCGCCAGTAGAATTAGCATCTTCACAGGTTTACATAAAAATCTTTACTTGAAAGTGATCAGTTTAAGAAATTAATCAAAATACTGACTAATTTGTGAGTAACTCACGTCTAACTCGGTATTTTGATTAATTTCTTAAACTGGTCACTTTCAAGTAAAGATTTTTATTTAAAATTGTAATGATGATAATTCTACTGGCGCAATTATTCTAATTGAAAATTCTAATTAAAAATGCCATAAGCCTGCTTTGTCGTATTAGTTTACAAAATGGGAAAAACCAAATTAAATTTGAATTTCGCGGGCAGACTCGTATAATCCACCTTAAGTAAGAAATAAGAAAGAAATAATTCAATACCTCGTCTTTGACCAGATCACAGTCAGGCTTATTTGTAGTCAACAGCCATTTGCGCCATAACTTCGGGATGACGCCATCTCTCTTCATGCTGACGATCGCAATATTTATCCCCTCCCTGAAAATAGCAATATTAGTTGTCAGCAATTTTTATATTGTCCGGGAAAATTCTGCTTAGAGTTTTTGGGGATATCTCTTCATAGCTCGGGAGCTAAAAGTCATAAAACACTAAAAGGTTGATCTATCTACCTACACCTTTATGTATATTAAACGAGCCAAAATACCAAGTTTCGAAAATATAACTTGCAAAATGAAGGACTACCATACAAACATTCAAACCCTATGTAACCCCTTCGGGGGTAGGGTTTTCATAAACTGTGAAACAAGTACTTCTTTGTTTTTAATCGAAAGAAAAATAGTTTCATGGATAGAACTTGAGAAATAGCAGACTTTCATACAAACTTTCACTCCCTATTTAACCCCTTTGGGAGTGGAATTTTTGAAAATCCTTGCTTAGTGCTCGCCTTCGTCAAAAAGGAACCTACTGTCAAAATTTCAAATTTCTAACTTCAGTGGTTTAGGCTGTGCGTTGATAGATCAGTCAGTCAGTCAGGACAAGGTCTTTTTATAAGTATACAAGTATATAATCGTATGTGTATGTTTATTATTTATATATATATATTTTTTTTAAAGAATATCAGACAAATTGAAGTTGACTCATATCCTCCTATTCCAAATAAGCGGAAAGCTTGTGTTAGGAGTGGGTACGACAATAGTGCAACGGGTGGGATTCGAACCTGCGACCTTTCAGTTTTCAGTCCGCACCTTTAACCGTTGGGCTATTGAGGCCTAAATATTATAAAGAGGAAAGAATTTTTAAGCTATTGCATAGTTTTTATCGCGGGCTTTGAACTAGCTCAAACAGTTTGAGCGTGGCGTCCGAATCAAGAAATTCCGTAAACGAAAATAAACCTAACACCGTCGTTCAGTAAGCGTTCAACATTTTAGAGGTACACAAGTATGTGATGTCGCAGGTTCGAATCTCACTCGCGAAGTAGTGACAGTGCGCTTTTCTTGTGTGTTTGTTTTTTAATTATTTATTATGCAAAAAAAAATATTGCATAAATATTATAATTGCATAAGTTGATAAAAAATGCTTTACCGCGGCAGTCCCCGAGTGCCACTTAAATTTTTTTGTTTGTTTGTTTTTACCGAATAGGCTTTGTAACTACTGGATCCATTTAAACTATTTTTTTACCAATGGAAAGGGGAGGGGGGGGGGGGGGGGGACAACGCTTAACTCTAATAAAATTTAGCACTTTAAAATATCATATTCACAAACGGATCCCTGAATTGAAAAATGGTGTTCCCACACCCACAATATTTTTGAAAGACCTATTCAACGACATCCCACACTACGGGATAGACGAGAAAAAAAAATTCATCCCCACTTTACATGTAGGGGAGGTACCCTAAAAAGAAATATTTTCACAATTTTATTTCACCACTTTGTTGGCGTAATTAATATTTATACCCTTGCCAAATTACAGATTTTTAGTACCAATAGTCTCTGAGCTAAACCGCGGACGGACAGACAGACGGACGGACATGGCGAAACTATAAGGGTTCCTTGTTTACTACGGAACCCTAAAAATTGTGAAAGTTTGTTTAAGTAAGTATGTAGGTAGATACATAATAATATTATGTTTGTTACTTCTTCACTCAAAAACAGCTCTGTTACTTTTCATCCCGATATTCCCGCGGAATCGAAACTTACGCGGGTGAAACCGCGGGGGGCAGCTAGTGTTGAATAAAAATAATTGATAATACATTGCTGATTCTTTTCGTGGAAGATTTCTTTGGCTTTTCACGAGTCTAGTATTTTCCTTGCAAACTTTTCAAAATCTCCCCAAAAAAAATAAAAGAAAATATATGAGAGAAATTATCGCCGATCCACACCTATTCCGAATGGAGTCATGAATTCTCTGCATCCAATAAAGTCCCACATGAACCACGGGTATAATAAAATCGCAGATGTACGTTGTAAAATGTAAATTGTAAATACCTTGATGTGTTAAAAATCACGTTCACAAAGCGTGCACCATAAAACTGGGGGTTGGTGTAAATTCGGATTGCTAGAGTAACTTCCATAGACTAAAGAAAAAAATATAAATAGAACTATCGAAGATAAGATTGATTTCTTTCAAAGAAGCTACCTACCTACAACTCGTGAATACTATCTTTCGATGTAGGGGCAAGTGCTGTACCTATGGACGCTTGTACCTGTGGACACAACCGATTCCGTCGAAACTAGCAACCCTAAAATTCTTATTTGAACGCGAACTGTCAACCATAGACAAAGCTTTTACGGCCGCTTTCAAATTAGAATTTTAGGGTTGCTAGTTTCGACGGAATCGATTGTGTCCACAGGTACAAGCGTCCATAGGTACAACACTTGCCCATACCTACGTTAAAAATCCGATTTTTGGTATGAAAGGCTTTTTAATTTTTTTTGTAATTTGGAAGTGCATGTACGGGCTGGTATTTTATTATTACTTCTTAAACAATCAAAACAGAATTTAAGTAGGTATCTACAAAAATTACTATATTAGACTTTATGATTGCAACTAGATATATGGAGGGCAGTTTTAAGTTATAACATCACAAGTTTTTAAATTCATAGATATTCGAAATCAGCCAGAAAAACTTTAGCTTGCTGTTAATTAATCGATTTTGTTTATTTATTTAAACAGCCTTAGCAATAAATATGCTCACACATTTTATGCAGTGATGTTGAATATTTATCTATTAATTATTATTATTTTTTTACAAAAAAAAAAAAGAACCGTCACGGCTTCTCTAAGAGAGACTTGCGTCATTTATTCGCACTATGTGTTTCCTTAAGTCTATGCTCCTTCCATAATGACGGTTTCCGTGTAAATTTACATGTATTCAGTATTCCGAAGGGAATAACACGGCTGTTAAACGTGCCGAGTATGTGCATACTTCTATAATGCAGCGTTTTTCAAACTTTTTTATACTAGTTGAATTCTAGGTCGAGTGCCCCTGTTATTTTTGAGAAACAGCTATAACTTTAATATAGTACAATATAGCCTCAATATCCCAACGGTTACAGGACTAAAAACTGAAAGGTCATTGGTTCGATCCCCACCCATTGCGCTATTGTCGTACCCACTCCTCTATTGTCGTACCCACTCCTAACACAAACTTTGCGTTTATTTGGAGGGGTGAGGAGTCTATTAGTCAAGTTTAGCTTGGATGATATTCTTAAAAAATACTGTATAGATAGTGTATACCAATGATATTGAAGACTAGTGGACCCGCCCCGGCTTCGCACGGGTAGGCTACAAAACAAACACAATGGTATAATCATCTAGGGCCTGGAGGTTAATGATTAAGACTATGTCTATGGCTAAAACCCTCGTATAAATATGGAATGCTTGTATTCGATCGTTGCCGTTTATGTGAGTGACTTTTGCTGCTACCCGTGAAACATTATGTCCTCTATCTCCTGTAATATTTATCAGATATTCATCAAAATTAGACAAACTATGCCTGATATTATGCACTTTTATATAAAAAAGGGATGATTAAAATTGGTTCAAATTTGACGGAATTATGAATTAAAACCGATAAAAACTTTCATCCCCTATCCTGGAGGGAACTTATTATTTATCAGGATTAAAAACTATCCTATAATTATGTTGACCCGGAGTATCAACTTCTACTATACCAAACATACAATTCTGTTCAGTAGTTTATGCGTGATGCTCAGACAGACAGACAGACAGACAGACAGACGGACAGACAGACAAAAATTAAATAAAAATCTGTTTTGGGATCAGTATTGATAATAAAGCATCCCCCGGTTAAAGTTTTCAAAATAGATTAAATGTACAGAAATCGACCAGTTACAGTTTTATTATAAGTCTAGAAATCTTAGGCTGTGATCGTATAGTTCTCCTTGGTAGGTACCAAACCATACACGCTGTAAGTATTAGCGGGCTTTTTTCACTGCGCCTCTAGAAATATACTTTTACCGACTATTGAGTTTTTCCAATTGGATCCTTAAACGATTTATACGTATAGGTATACTTCCTCCACTTATATTTGTTGAGGCTATTCCGGCGGGCCATAATTTAGTTTTCTGCTCGCAGACGCGTTTTAAACGGTTAAACGATAGCAAAACTCGGTGGCAGTTCGTCTTATTGGCTTTACTGGCCAAATTTAAACTGAATATAAGTACAGGTTGAGGGATGTACCCGCCGGCGGGAATAGTGCTACTTTCTGTCTGCCCGTCTTAACATGAATTGAATTGTAGTAAGTTTCTTTTATTTTGGAACTTCCCCTCATTGTGGAAATATTATATTTTATTCTAACAAAGTTGCATGGGTTAAATCGGCTTGGCATCCAGCTGCCCACAAGATAGTATAAAAAACTTATTACAATGTAATAGCTTCATAATAATATTGTTAAATGATTATTTTGAAAGGCATAACTGCTGAGCTTTTGCCGGCTCTTCTCAGCAGAGTCCGCTTTCCGAACCGGTGGTAGAGTCATGACGTGTCATAAGAGCCACAGGTTGGCCTACATGAAATAAATAATTTGGAATTTTGTAAAGAGGTTACACTAAATGCCATAACGCAACCGAACCGTCGAACTATCGACCTTTCAATTTTCAGTCCACCCTTTTAACCGACGGGCTATGCTGAGACTGCACAAAGCTAGGGCGGAAAAGTCAGTGTCGGATACTCCAATACCGCGAGAGCACGATGAAATGTGTAGCATAACGTTTTACCTCGAGTCGAACCTCGATAAGTCGAAAACCTCCAAACTCCAAAAAATGTTTTGTTCCCTTCCCTTCAAGCCCCAAAACCTCCAGTACTCAAAATCTCAACCCTCTATAAGACGAAATCAGGGAGTCATACAAGCCTTCGGTGCATATTTTCCCTCTGCGAAAGGAGAACGCCAGATCGTGACCCAGCAATTTACAGAAAAAGTAAATTAATTAAAAATATCCTATTAATTTAAGATAGTTTTAAATAAATCATTTATATCGTAAAACTAGGGGATAAAAATCCGTCAATATTTAATAAAATATTTATTTTACTAAAAACCACTCACGATATTTTAAAACAGTTTCCAAGTCCAACTTTGACTTTGAATTAATCAAAAACCGCAAGTTCTAGAAGTTTAAACACTTATGTTTATTCATTACTAAACAATTATCAATAAAATGATGCATAATTCATTCTTGTAAACGACTTTTCGTAAGTATTGTGGGTCAAAGTTCCAAACATTTTTGGCATTGTCCTTTGACCTCTGCATCTCGAATTTAGATAATACAACCTCTACAACTCGAACAATTGAAACTAATTATCTCTATAGCTCGAAGAGAAACAAGTTACCAACGTTAAAAATTTGCCGACGATACACGCAATTGTTTCTTAGAAAACAATGTAAGAGTACAATAAATAGGATTACCAATGCTATGAAATGATAAAGGAATTTATGGATGAGTTAAAACAATACTTGTTTACTTTTTATTTTTATTGCTATATTGAGTAATTTATTTTTATTATTATTGCTATTCATAGTCTCATGAACCTTTCCGAAGCAAGTCTTTTTTACTGTCGATTGTTAGAATGAATCTTAACCTCTACGAGTCGAATAAAATCAGCCTAACTTGAAATTCTGCATTCGAATTTTTTAGTTCGACTTCTTCTTCTTCTTCATCAACCGATAGACGTCCACTGCTGGACAAAGGTCTCTTGCATGGACTTCAACAGGCCTCGGTCTTGCGCCGCCTGGATCCAGCGGCTCCCTGCGACTCGTTTGATGTCGTCGGTCCACCTGGTGGGGGGTCTGCCAACACTGCGCTTCCCGGTGCGGGGTCGCCACTCCAGCACCTTGGGACCCTAACGACCATCAGCTCTTCGAACTATGTGCCCCGCCCATTTCCACTTCAGTTTCGCGACTCGCTGAGCTATATCGGTGACTTTGGTTCTCCTACGGATCTCCTCATTCCTGATTCGATCCCGCAGGGACACTCCGAGCATTGCTCTCTCCATCGCCCGCTGAGCGGTCCTGAGCCTACTTATGAGGCTCTTAGTTAGCGACCATGTCTTTCGTTGTTTTTATTACATGTTTTTAGTTCGACTTACTGAGGTTCTATTGTAGTTGACATGCGCATTTTTTCAATGTTATTATGAAAGAAAAAAGCTATTCTTAAATTATAAATTGCGTGATAAAACTGTAGGTAGGCACGCATTACGTTTTCTCATCTCTCCCCGGCCCAGCCGAGGATATTGCTTCCTAAATAAGTTTTGTGCGAAACAAAATGTTATTTGAAACTTATTTTGCTCTACGCAGATATTTTTGCTCGGAATCATTTTACTTATAATATGTAGCTGAAAACAACCTTAGCTTTTTGTATACGAAAATTTACTTAGATTTTATAATCTTTGAGCATATTTTTGAAGTTAAAACTTCATTAGGCGCGTTGAACGATTTTTGGCAGGGTAAAATCTTACGGTTTTGCGTTGCCGTTTAATGTTAACAGTACCTTTATCTCTAGCTATAAGTACCTATAACTTGTTTTCATATTTTCTGTCGGCATTGTTAATTTTTTTGGAACAAAGTTCCTTTCGGACGGTTGGGCGGATTATAACAAGTGTAAATTAAAAATTTTATTTTTAAAAACAAGCTTCTAGTAGCTGGCTACATCGTCCGACCCTGGCTATCATCTAGAACCAGACTACTTGTCGAGACGAATGAAACGAGCCCAAACTCGATGGGGTTACGTCGTTTTATTACAGAGTTGCCAAAACCACCTTCTGGCTTCATCATGAGACCCTGAATATCATCTAGGACCCGACTACTTGTCAACACTAATCAAACGAGTCGAAACTCGATGGTATTACGTCATTTCAATACAGAGTTACCAAAACCACCTTCCGGTTTCATCATCAGACCCTGATCAGATCAGACACTGGAAACCATCTGAAAACAAAGTACTCATCAAGACAAATCAAACGAGCCGAAACTCGATGAGGTTGCGTCGTTTCAATACAGAGTTCCTATGACCACCTTCCAGTTCCATCATCAGACCCTGGTTACCATTGAAAGACAAACTACTCGTCAAGACGATTCAAATGATACCAAAATCGATGGGGTTACGTCGTTTTATTACAGAGTTGCCAAAACCACTTTGGTAGATTCATCGACTATTCAAAAGTACTTGTAAAAGTTTATTTGAATAAAAAATATTTCTATTCTATTCTATTCTTTCCGACTTCATCATGAGACCCTGAATATCATCTCGGACCAGATTATTTGTCAACACTAATCAAACGAGTCTAAGCTCGATGGTATTATGTAATTTCATTACAGAGTTACCAAAACCACCTTCCGGTTTCATCATCAGACCCTGATCAGATCAGACCCTGGTAACCGTCTAAAAACAAAATACTTCATCAAGACGAATGAAACGAGCCGAAACTCGATGAGGTTGTATCGTTTAATTACAGAGTTCCTATGACCACCTTCCAGTTCCATCATCAGACCCTGGTTACCATTGAAAGACAAACTACTCGTCAAGACGATTCAAACGAGCCCAAACTCGATGAGGTTGTATCGTTTCATTGCGAAGTTCCTATGGCCACCTTCCAGCTCCATCATCAGATCAGCAACATGTTATCATAATATTGCATTGTCACGCGATTTACACATGTATGCAAATTTAAGCTCAATCGGTAACCGGGAACTGGATCAAATTTAATTTGCAAGATTTGATGACAAACACCAGGACAGGTGAAACTAAATAAAATAAAAGCTAGTAAAAATGTGTAAGAATTTTCCGTCACGACCCTTGCAGTTGCATTCGTGTATTATAATACACGTTCTATCAAAGCTTTGGTGGCGCAGTGGTTAAACGAAGGAGTGAAACTTTCGGTTCGAGGGTTCGAATTCTGACTTCAGATCATGTCTTTTTTTCATGTTCTTTTTTTTAATTTTTGGAACGAAGTTTTACAGAAGAGAAATTCCGAACAAAATATTTGCGGAAAAATTTACTAACGCCATCTTTTGTGGGCAGCGTGAACTTACTTTTATGTATGTTTTTTTACGAGATGGTTCTAACATGTGGCGAGCGATGGCGTTGATTCTGAACTTCGCTCCAGCCGAGTGTTCCACGACATTCAAATTTTTTTATTCGTGACCTTTGAGTTGGAGCACTTCGGTATACACGGTATATACGGCTACAGTTCTTCCACTTGAACGGATTAAAAGGGGACAGTTCGGCTTCTGGACAATCCCAAATTAACCAGCTCGCTGGAAAACCTAGCGCACCACAGAGATATAAGCTCTCTTTGCTTATTCTATGGACTATAATATAACGGGGAGTGCAATTTCACCCTTACGACCAACCGCTATAGCAGACCTTTTTTCCACGCACTGCTAGACTGCGGAACTTAGTTCCTTCGATAATTTTCCAACTTAAAATAATTACATCATGGGGTTATTCAAATATTCAAGGGGCGTACCAAATTCCTGAAAAGAAGGCAACGCATTGTTGGTGCCTCTGGTGGTACAAATGTTCATGGGTGGTCCCAAGCTTTTCCCTTCGCAACTTCGTCCGCGTGAAATTAGATTTTAGGATTTATATCCTTTTGATCCCCTTTGGGTGTGGCATTTCTAAAAACTGTGAAACACGTATTTCTTCATTTCTAATTGAAAATCCAAATACCAAGTTTCAGGGATATAACTTGGAAGACAACGGACTTTCATACAAACATTTACTCACTGTTTAACCCCCTTGGAGGTAGAATTTCAAAAATCCTTTCTTTGTGGGTGCCTACGCCATTAAAAAAACCGGCACCGAGGGTTCCGTACTGTAGAAGTAAAAGTAAAATGATAATATTGTATTAATTTGCTTATTAATCGTTAACTTTGTAGAGGTTTATTGTTAATATGAAAAAAAAAAAACTATGCTAGTTAGAGGGTTGGTTTTATTTTTCCTGTAAACGGACGGACGGACGGAGAAAGTCTCACCATAAGGGTTTCATTTTTACCATTTTGGTACGGAACTCTAAAAACCTGCTGACAAAATTTCAAGCTTTTAATTCCTATGGTTTAGCCATACCATTCCGCTTTCCGAACCGGTGGTAGATTCATGACGTGTCATAAGAGCCACAGCTTGGCCTACGTGAAATAAATAATTTTGAATTTTGAATTTTTTGAATAGGGTTTAGCCTGTCAGTCGGTCAGTTAACCAGTCAGTTAGTACAAGTTTTTATAAGTTTTTTTTTTTTTTATTCGTTGACAAGATAGTCCTTGACTGCGATCTCACCTGATGGTAAGTGACGATGCAGTCTAAGATGGTAGCGGACTAACTTGGAAGGGGTATGGGAGTGAAAATTCAACCCATACCCCTAATCGGTTTCTACACGCCATCGTGCCGGAACGCTAAATCGCTTGGCGGCACGTCTTTGACGGTAGGGTGGTAACTAGCCATGGCCAACGAAAACCTCCCACCAGACCAGACCAGAGATAATTCAGAAATTATAAATTCCCAAATTGACCCCGCCGGGAATCGAACCCGAGACCTCCCAGTTATAAGACCACAGCGCTCACCACTGCGCCAGGGAGGTCGTCAAAGGTCGTCAAGTATAGACAAACTGTTCGCTTACCGTAAAGGCGATCCCTTGGCTGTCGCGATGCCGAAATGGACTTGCTTGTATCTGCAGGCGTGCGCGAGCGCGGCGTCGCTGCTGCGGTCCAGTCGCTGAGAGAAGGTGGCCTCCTTCACTTCCACTTCACCCAACAGGCTGCTTCGGGGCACCACGTTGTTCTACAAATTCCACTTCATTAAACTTCCCGCGAGTCGCGATACTGAAGTGGAAATGGGCGGGGCACATAGTTCGAAGAGCTGATGGTCGTTGGGGCCCCAAGGTGCTGGAGTGGCGACCCCGCACCGGGAAGCGCAGTGTTGGCAACCCCCCACCAGGTGGACCGACGACATCAAGCGAGTCGCAGGGAGCCGCTGGATTCCATGCAAGTCCATGTAGAAGTCCATGCAAGAGACCTTTGTCCAGCAGTGGACGTCTATCGGTTGATAAAGAAGAACAAGAAACTTCCCGCTCATTTTTTAAGGTTCATTAGTTCATTACCCAAAGGGTGACGGCGCGCGGCGGCACTCTATTACTAAAAGCCTCCGCTATCCATCCGTCATCCGTCCGTCTGTCAGTGGGATGTACCTACCCATCTCATAAACCGCAATTGGTACAGACTTGAAATTTTCACAGAATGTGAAATTTTTTTTTTGCTCGATCCGTTAAATCTTTAAAAAAATTGGTTGTCTGTAAAGTCGGTTTACGGACGATAGTTATACGTGATAACGTCATAAAGAAACATTAATGAAAAATTGCATACTTTTATGAATTGAATTGAATTATTATCACTGAATTATCATTATTTTGTATAATACAAATAAGGAGTTAGTTGAAAATTACAATTTTCTCTAGTCACAAGCCAACTCTTGGGCTGATCGTGCCTCTCTATTGCTTGTTCCGCGCTCTCGCTTGCACGCGCAGGCTCAGGCGGAACGTGACACTTTTTCGTGGGTGCAGCCGGTGTTCATCGATTTACTAGACGTTATTGCGTCAAAAACAAACTTAATAGAGTCGTAAGCGCCCGGCTACAAGTTACAACTCAGCTACGTTCGTCGTTTACACCCTTTCTGCGATTAGTTAATCTTTTAAGATAATTAAGGAAAAATAGGTCATAATAATTATTATTATGTAGATGAACTTAAAATAAAACCTAAAGTGTAACGAAACCCGAAGTCTATAATTTATTTATAATTTTCTCTCATACAAGCTCCAAAAAGAATCGTTCTCGAAACTGAAAAACGCGCACAAGCACTCTGTAATTGTATACCATGTTTTATAGTTCTTATTTAGCCATTGTTTGGCTTCAAATTTAATTGGAAACGTCGAGGAATAAAACAATTTATCATCCATAGTCTTAATAGACCAAGAGACCACGATCGGTACGTTACTGCCCAACCACAATATTAACTTCGGTCACGGCAGCCAAACTCAAAAGACACTAGCCAAATAATATATTGCATAAGCGTATGCGCAAACACAGGTTTTTAAGAGTGGGTGTGCGTTCGTTAACAGTAAACAGATTTGATTTTTACAGTAGTAGATCAAGTTTCAACTATCCGAAAAAAAACGCAAAAATTACATCATACTGCCAAGGGACGTGCTTGGGCAAAAACATAAAATGATGAAATTTGTTCGATAATAAAAAATCGCGAAGTTAGGTCTAATTTTTAACCAATATTCATTTATTTTCAATGTGTTCCATATTACAGAGCCAAATTTTTTACATTAAATTCCGATTGATATTATCAAGAGAGTAGCCTAGTGAATTGAAAAGAAAATGAATATTTAACGTGTTACAAAGTATTTGGCGCTTACTACACTCCTATTCCGCGCAAAACACTTTCTTTTGTCGCGCCTCATATGAGGTTACGACTATGTTTTATTTCATCGCGAAATCTGATTTTTTTTTGGTGTTATACGCGTTCTTAATTCGTAATACTTTTTATTGACACGACACACTAATAGGCGCGCAGAACCAACGAGTTTACATAACTCTCCGAGTTTTATTACACCATTTTGTAGTGTGTAGTGTGTGTAGTGTAATAAAACTCGGATTCTACATTTTTTTAAAAGAAAACTCATTAACTTTTTGAGCATGACCCGATGCTTCATAATCCGCACGCCAAGATAAACAAGACAGGCAATATGCAATAGGCGAATGGAACTACCAATAGAGGCAGCTCAATGGCAATGGTGATGATTTGAGGCCACCGTTTCCATGTCCACTTATTGCCAGGGCCTCTATATCACACTAATATTATAAAGGCCCAAGTTTGTATGCATGTGTGTATGTATTTAGTAATAGTTTTAGAGTTAATCAATCTTTGTATTTTCATTTCTTAATTATGTTAAACTGAATAAATCTTATTTATTTATTTATTTATTGATGTATATGTACATACGTGAATGTATATGTCAAATATTTCATGTAATTAATTTTTTGACAAATTACAATGTTGCTACGTAATTTATCGACAGATTACTGACAGATTGAGGTAATTACATGTGCGCTTTTATAGTTCTTGCAATTCACGAGGGCGATAAGTGATAAGTGTGAGCGAGCGCAATGCTCGCGCCTGCCCGCTCCCACCTAGGCTTTGACAGGCACGCACACTTATGCAATGTGCATGTACACGAAGTAACCACGAGTAAAGCTCACTCGCCTTCATGAATTGCAAAAACTGTAACTTGCGTAGAGGTATGTGTCATGTAAGCTACTGAAGTGTATGCTATAGTGCATACATCTACCCATGTCTATCAGCCAACATGAGACATGCGCACAGGCATACGTCTGGGGTGTTAGAGCACGCGTCTAACGCAAGTTGAAAGGCCTGTTGAAGATCACCGCCTCTTGGTCTATATCGAATGGAAAGGTCGCGTAATTAATGTAAGAGGGAAGCTCCAATGACTGTTTAGTATTCTTAGCATGTAAACAAATGTAAGTTCTGAGACAACAACTTTCATACAATGGAGCTCCTATAATTACTGTACCCCTAAACTCATGGGAGGAGGGGGATGGGGTTATTTTTACCAGACTATGGCAGAGCATAGGTAAATAAAATGTGGCCTTTGTCATCCGGACTATAACAACGACTCGATTGACACTTCATTTATCAAAATCGGCTTAGTAGTTTAGACGTTACAGAGTAACATTCATAAATAGTTACATGCAGACTGCTAAAATCATAATCCTTCTTTTTTACTTTTCCGTAGTTGGTAAAAAGTAAACCAAACAAAATATAAAAGACGGCCTCGTTTAATGCTTAATTACTTTTTTTTTATTCGATGACAAGCTAGTCCTTGACTGCGATCTCACCTGATGGTAAGTAACGATGCAGTCTGAGTTGGTAGCGGGCTAACTTGGAAGGGGTATGACAGTGAACATTCAACCCATACCCCTAATTGGTTTCTACACGCCATCGTGCCGGAACGCTAAATCGCTTGGCGGCACGTCTTTGACGGTAGGGTGGTAACTAGCCACGACCAAAGCCTCCCACCAGACAAATACTACTATTTTACTTACATAAAAAAAAATGAGTAAGCAATGATAAATAAAGACGGCCTTATCGCTAAGAAAGAACTGATCTCTTCAAGACAACCTATGATAAGAACAAGCGTAAATTACACTGGCTACATCATCGACCCTGGATATCATGTGGAACTTGTCAAGACGATTCACACGAGCCCAAACTCGATGGGGTTACGTCGTTTTATTACAGAGTTTACTTAGCAAACTTCCAACTCCATCATCAGACCGTGGATACTATCTTGAGTCAAATGAGCTCAAATCGATAAGGGTAAGTCATTTTACTATAGAGTTCCTTCCGGCTCCATCATCAGGTCAGCTCCGGGTCACAATAATATTACATTATCACCCGATTTACATATCATTTATTATACTTATACGTGGAAAATTTCAACTCAATCGGAAACCGGAAAGTGTTCCTAATTCAGCTTGCAGATTTGACCTAAACAAACAAATAATATATACACACACGCACACACACACACATACACACACACACACACACACACACACACACACACACACACACACGCACACACACTTAAATACATTGCAAGTTAAATGAAAGTTTGTAAAAAATTGGTTGTCTGTAAAGTCGGTTTACGGACGTCAGTTTTACGTGATAACGTCATAGAGAAACATTGACGATGACTGGCGGGCGGCGGCGGGCGCTCTCTAAGCCAACGCTTGGGTTGATCGTGCCTCCCTATCGCTTGTTCCGCGCTTTCGCTTGCACGCTCAGGTGCAGGCGGAACGTGACACTTTTTCGTGCGTGCCTGTGTTCATCGATTTATAAGACGTTATCACGTCAAAATTTGATGATAGAATAGAATAGAAATGTTTTTTATTCAAATAAACTTTTTTACAAGTGCTTTTGAACCGTCGATGAGTCTACCACTGGTTCGGAATGCCCTTCCTGCCGAGCAGAACCAGCAAGAAACTCGGCAGTTGCTCTTTTCAAAACAAGTTTACAATATAGTAGAGTGCTGCAGTATGCAGTATGCAGTGTTTCCACAATGAGGAAAAAGAGAATTTACAGGTTAATCATTACCTAAACTAGCGGCACGCTATGATGGCCGGTTTGACACATTACAATAGTGATGTGGAATGTCAATTTATTCTCGAACAAAAAACAATTAAGTTTTGTTTTTGTACCTGATTAAATAGGTTTAATAAAACAAAAATGTATATGTTTATTTAATTTATTTGAACGAACTGAATATTTGAATGAAAATGAATATACATACTTTATATGCACACAAGAAACATATGAATACAAAAGATACCAAAAAAGGTGCCACAAAAGGCCATAATTAATCAGATTCGTCCATACTACTATTTTCACTGTCGTCACTGCTATCACGAGCAAGGGTCAACAGTAATGCAGTATCAATATTTGAAATCCAAAGCCAGGTCAAAACTATATCACAATCGCATTGCACTGACAGTTTATACTTTTCGAAGCAACGTCAATTCGAAACTGCTTTGTTTTGCATTGAGCATTGACGCGAGTTTGCCGGAGGTAGTAGTTGTGCTAGCCAGCGATCCTATGTGACGATCGTATTAGATTCCATTTTTAAAAATTTTCAATTTAGAAAACCAAATGCCGAGTTGTGGTATATATCATATAAAAATAAAAATTTTACCTTTTGTATGAAACAGCTGATATTTTTTTGCGATTTCAGAGGTTTGTCCACATAGTGAAAATTGTTCATATTCACAAGTACATTCACCCCTTAAATGGTGCAAACTGATTTTTCTACACTTGTATACATTTTAGAAATCAATTTAATAAATAAATTTTGAGTCCTAAACCTAAAACTACATTCGATAAAATTTATGAATCTCTGCACATCACTATCGTCAATAAAGTAATACAATTATTTCCTTCAAAGTCGTTATCAATTAATACGGAACTTCATGAGCGGACAAACGTCAAACCGGCCATCATAGCGTGCCGCTAGTGTACTGTCTAATGAATCGCTGGAACGAATTATATCCACGCTTTTTTGTCATTTATATAGTCTAGTCACCCTACCGTCAAAGACGTGCCGCCAAGCGATTTAGCGCTCCGGCATGATGGCGTGTAGAAACCAATTAGGGGTATGGGTTGAATGTTCACTGCCATACCCCTTCCAAGTTAGCCCGCTACCATCTTAGACTGCATCGTCACTTACCATCAGGTGAGATCGCAGTCAAGGACTAACTTGTCATCGTATAAAAAAAAAGTCTTCAATTGTATAAACATTAGACAATCGCCATGGTAGCTCGCTTCGCTTTTATACGGATTTGTTTTTACCTGTATATGGTATCATGAGCTTACTTCTGTTTTTATTCTCGGCTCGTGGCTGAGCAGCGCGGGGTCGGTGATGCGCTCCACGATCAGGTACGCTGCTAGGTTCGCGGTGTACGAGCACACCAGGATCAGGGCGAAGAACCACCACACCGTGCCGACGATCCTACCGGAGAGAGACCTGGACCACCAACGGTACAAGTTTAATAATAACTAGCTGATGCCCGCGACTTTGTCCGCGTGGATTTAGTTTTTAAAGTCCCTCGGGAACTCCTTGATTTTCCGGGATAAAAGTAGCCTAGATGTTGACCCGAGTAATAAGCTACCACGGTATAAAATTTTGTAGAAATCTGTGCGGTCGTTTTTACGTGAAAGAAGGACAAACAAACAGACAGACAAACAGACAAAAAAAATTTAGCTTCTGTTTTGATATCTGTATCTTGAACACAATTAGAAGCAAAAACCCTTTTTTGAATCTATTTCATGTACAGAATTGGTTTCGTTTCTGTTTTATTATATGTATAGATTTAAATAAAAGTTATTTAAAAAAAAATTGGTTATCTGTAAAGTCGGTTTACGGACGATAGTTTTACGTGATAACGTCATAAAGGCGACACATCCGCTAACCACAGCGCGCAGGCGATGACTGGCGGACGGCGGCGGGCGCTCTCCAGTCAAAAGCCAACGCTTGGGCCGATCGTGCCTCTCTATCGCTTGTTCCGCGCTCTCGCTTGCACGCGCAGGCTCAGGCGGAACGTGACACTTTTTCGTGCGTGTAGCCGGTGTTCATCGATTTATAAGACGTTATCACGTCAGAAACCAACTTCTAACGCCACTACAAAGTATAAAATAATTTTAGTATGTTGAAGTCGGGCGGGCCTAAATAGTAATACCTATCGCGCTTCTCGATTATAAGTAAGCAAGTAAATATTTATTCAGTTTAACATAAAGAAATGAAAATACAAAGATTGATTAACTCTAAAACTGTTACTAAATATCGAACTTAACAGATAACTTCAGATTTTGGTAACTAAACGCTACTACAAACTAAACTTATTTTATACTTTGTAGTGGAGTTTAAAATCTGTGTTTTTTTTAAAGAATTTTTACATAATATTATTATTTTAGGCTTTTTAGTGGTAGCTTCATAGGATTTATCTTCACATTCTTTGATCGCGAACGATTTGCTCTTATTCATTGCGGAGTTCCGTCCTCCATCACCGAAGATATTCATCAGATCTTCACCAAATTTAAAGGGGATCAACCTGACGGTATGTCCTTTCGATTAAAAAAAAACCTCCTCACGATGTTTTCCTTCAACGTTGAAGCAAGTGATATTTAATTGCTTAAACGCACTTGACTCCGAAAAGTCAGCGGTGCGTACCCGGGATCGAACCTGCGACCCCCCGAATAGGAGACCACAGTCCTAACCACTAAGCTATTACTGCTTCACTGCGTGTTTTCATCTTGGACAACATCGCCGCTCTCAGAATCTACGAGAAATTAGGATCCCTATTCCCTATCCCCTACGTCTATCGTATATCAATCTAAAGCTAGGTAATGTGGTTTTTAATGGTGGAGGAAGATGTAATCGCGTACCTGGGTACGACGTCGCTACCTTGTTGCATAAACGATCCAAGCGAGAACCAGAAAGAATTCCAAATGCTAAACTCATTGTGCAAAATTATCTGTGAACAAAAAAATAAAAATTAAGTGGCACTCGGGGACTGCCGCGGTAAAGCTATTGCATAGCATTTTTTACCAACTTATGCAATTATAATATTTATGCAATATTTTTTTTGCATAATAAAAATTATGCAAAAAAAAAATAAAAAACAAACAAAAAAGAAAAGCGCACTGTCACTACTTCTCGAGTGAGATTCGAACCTGCGACATCATCAAAGAAAGCGGTCGCTCGCCCACTGCGCCAAATAGAGCTACTTGAGAACCTCTAAATTGTTGAACGCTTACTGAACGACGGTGTTAGGTTTATTTTCGTTACGGAATTTCTTGATTCGGTCGCCACGCTCAAACTGTTTGTCCTAGTTCAAAGCCCGCGATAAAAGCTATGCAATAGCTTAAAAAGAGTTTAATAACAGCTGTAAACCGACCACAGAAAATTGGATGAATTTTTAAAACATTTCAAAAAATGGAGGAGGTTCTCAATTCGACGCGTATTTGTTTATTTGGCGATGTTACTCCATAACTCCGTCAAATCTAAACCAATTTCAATATTTTTTGTTATTTGTAAGTCACGTTGGTCCCATTTAAATATGGGATATAATAATTCTGTCCTCTATCACCGACGATATTCATCAGATCTTTACCATAAAGAGTTTTTTAGAGTTTAAATGGAACAAACCTGACGATATTATGTCATTTCAAATAAAAAAACAATTGATATCTGTTCAGATTTGACGGAGTTATCGAGTAAAATCAACAAAAAAAAACGCGTCGAATTGAGTTTTTTTTTAACGCCTTTTTTGAAATCAGTTAAAAACAGCCGTTTCGGAAGTGTGTTTACGAAATGTCTACGCAAAATAAATAAATACGAATAAATAAGTAAGGCCTATTGTTAAATTATTCTGGAGTTTTCGGAACGGAACAAGGGATAAACATGATTTCTTTGCATGGATATACTTGAAGACCTAGAGAGTGACATAGGACATAGGCTTTTATTTTCCAAAACTCTCATGTCCTTTTCGACTCCGTCAATCCACCGGCCTCTAGGTCTTCCTCTGCTTCTACGGCCCTCTGGTTTACTGTCAAGCAACTTTTTCGGGGCTCTTGAATCGTCCATGCGTTGCACATGTCCTGCCCATCGCATTCGTGACAATTTAATGATTTTGACTACATTCGGTTCTTTAAATAGTCCATAGAGTTCGTGATTGTAACGAATGCGCCAGATACCATTATCTTGAACAGCACCGAAAATCCTCCTCAGGGCCTGTCGTTCAAAAATTAGCAGGCTGTTTTCATCCTTCTTACTTAGAACCCAGCATTCAGCCCCGTAAGTAAGGATTGGCCTGAGTAAAGTTTTGTACAGGAGTATTTTAAGATGTCTTGGCAGAATATATAATTACCTCATTAGTATTGCTCATTGGTTGCTCCAAATGGCTGTCCGTAATAGACACAGAGCGCCATTCGTGTGGCGAGAACCGCGACACCAGGAACAGGACGATGCTGACGGCGAAGAAGCTGAATATCACGCACAGCTGAAACCAATGGAGACAAGTTATTATCTTACTATCCAGGTACTTATATTACAATATATAGTGTCTGCCCGTTTTAACATGAATTGAATTGTAGTTTTTTTTTTTTTTGGAACTTCCCCTCATTGTGGAAATGTTATATTTTGTTCTAACAAAGTTGCATAGGTTAAATCGGCTTGGCATCCAGCTGCCCACAGGATTACAATGTAATAGCTTCATAATAATATTGTAAAATGATTAAGTATTTTGAAAAGAGCAACTGCTGAGTTTCTTGCCGGCTCTTAGCAGAATCTGCTTTCCGAACCGGTGGTAGAGTCATGCATGACTTGTCATAAGAGCCACAGGTTGGCCTACGTGAAATAAATAATTTTGAATTTGAATAATAATAAAATTCATAAGGGAAAGAATTATCGTCTGGACTCGAACTGGGGTGTTCTGGTTTCGGGACCGCCCGATTTCCTGAGCTATTGGAACTCTATATACCTACTATGGTGAAATTTACCTTCATATTCTTCTAATGATATTGTAGGAGTTTCTCATTGATAAAAAACATGGATAAAACGACGTTTTCTAAAAATGAAACCAGATTATCGCCCCCGAAACCCACAGCATTCTAAATTTCATGAAAATAATTGGAGCCGTTTCCGAGATTCAGATTATATATATATACAAAAATTGCTCGTTTAAAGGTATAAGACAGATCAGCAAATTATTAAAATAGAATAATGACAAGTTTTTTTATTCGATGACACGATAGTCCTTGACTGCGATCTCACCTGATGGTAAATGACGATGCAGTCTAAGATGGTAGTGGGCTAACTTGGAAGGCAGTGAAGATTCAAACCATACCCCTAATCGGTTTCTACACGCCATCGATCGTGGCGAAACGCTAAATCGCTTGGTGTCATGTCTTTGACGCGGTAGGGTGGTAACTAACCTCGGCCAAAGCCTCCAACTAGACCAGACCAGAGACAATTCAGAAATGATAAATTGCCTCCACCAGGAATCAAACCCGAGACCTCCCAGATATAAGACAACATCAGTGCTCACCACTGCGCCAGGGAGGACTGATGTCTTAACTTAATGTCTGAGGCCCGCTTGTAGAGACGCCGAGTTAATTAAACCCATGAATAAATTTGTAATTTTGACAGAAGCTGTATACGAAATCTGTCAAATCTGTCATTTTACCCAGAGTTAGCTGCTAACTCTGGGTTAAGACGTTTCCGCAAGCGCGCCTTAGGGACTTAGGGAGCGACAAATCCAAAGGACACACCACTTCAATTCAATTTCAATTCAGTTCACTTAGGTCACCGTTACATATTCAGGAATCGAATTAAGGACCAAAGTTCTCCCTATAATAGCTCGGGAAGACTAGATAAAAACAGAATGTATACAGGTAAACTATGTTAGTATAACTTTTTTCCAACTTCCATAATACCTTAGACCTCCATAATTCCTTATTAAACGATAGTCTTTTATCCCGGGCGTGCCGAGCATGCCAGGCGTGAAAGAATCCAGCAAAAAAAGAACACCCAAGTTCCGCGAAGTTCATAATCACTGTATTACACTGATGGCTATAAAAATATTTAGGTGGAACGTTGTTTTAAAATAAAGCAACAGCAAGCAAAATAACAGCTCCATTTACATAACGACGCGACGGCCTTATAAGGCGACCACGGTTTTATAAGTGTAATGCGGGATAAACAGTACGGTTTATTACGGTCTTTGCTGGTGGGAGGCTTTCGTTGGCCGTGGCTAGTGTGGTAACTACCTACCGTCAAAGACGTGCCGCCAAGCGATTTAGCGTTCCGGCATGATGGCGTGTAGAAACCGATCAGGGGTATGGGTTGAATTTTCACTGCCATACCCCTTCCAAGTTAGTCCGCTACCATCTTAGACTGCATCATCACTTACCATCAGGTGAGATCGCAGTCAAGGACTATCTTGTGATCGAATGTAAAAAAAAGGTTAAAGGTGGTTTGTAATAAAAATAAACAAACTTAAAATATCAAACACTACTTGCAATGAAAAATTTAGTAACAAACTAGCTGATGCCCACGACTTCGTCCGCATGGATTTAGTTTTTAAATTCCCTCGGGAATTCTTTAATAAAAAAAATTGGTTGTCTGTAAAGTAGGTTTACGGACGATAGTTTTACGTGATAACGTCATAAAGAAACATTGACGATGACTGGCGGGTGGCACAAGCCAACGCTTGGGCCGATCGTGCCTCTCTATCGCTTGTTCCGCGCTCTTGAAAAGAGCAACCGCCGAGTTTCTTGCTGGTTCTTCTCGGCAGGAAGGGCGTTCCAAACCAATGGTAGACTCATTGACGATTCAAAAGCACTTATAAAAAAGTTTATTTGAATAAAAAACATTTCTATTCTATTCTATTCTTGCTTGCACCCTCAGGCTCAGGCGGAACGTGACACTTTCGTGCGTGCAGCCGGTGTTCTTGTTGTGCAGACATTAACACGACAATAAAAAAATATAAAAAGTAGCCTATATGTCACTCTCCAGGTCCTCAACTATACCCATGCAAAAAATCAAGTCAATTCGTTGATTATTTGCGGCGTGATTGAAGGACAAACCAACAAACAAACACACTTTCGCATTTATAATTGCAGATGCTCGTCTAGATGTTGCATGTCTGCACTGTCGAAGCTTCCTCATTTTTTGATAATCCCGCAGCTAGAAACGTCGTAATTAATACTTTTGATCACGGAAAAGAGCTGTTCTGGACTCTAAAGAAAATATGACCCTAACATTGACCCTGTATGCGAGTTATTATTGTCCTACTAAGTTGGCCAAACATCCCGAACATCTTTTCATCCCGGAAAAAATTTCTGGGCTGTAAAGTACGTCTAATATACTCCAACTAACCCTGTAGGTATGTGAACTTATGGCCGAACATCTCGAACATCTTTTCATCCCGGAAAAGAGTTATTCTGGGTTCTTAAGTGCGGTAATATCCTACAATAGACCCTGTGTGTGAGCTTAATATTGTGCCACTAAGTTTGACGAGAACTTAATAATGGGTCTTTAATATTCCCAGATTATCCTTTAAAATCTGTAAGTAGATATGCTTACCCTGCCGTCTTTCCCGGGGCGTATCCAAACATTTCCCCGATAAAATGTTCATACATGTTTATGACAGTTCTTGGACTAGTGAGCTACTTTGTTCAGTTGTTCCCTGATTTATTGCCATTTGAAACTGCACCGCCTTTGTACTAGCCGCTTGTATTATGGAAGCTAGGAAATAGATACCCCCTTACGATAATAATACCTGGTAATATGGTAATACTTTGTTTATGGATACCCCAGCTGTTTTCATTACCATTAAAATTTACTATCATGATTCACAAATGGACTGCTGTTCTCTGAAAGCTCTGTTTACAGCTGCTGCCAGCACCTGGCTTGAGATCATCTACATCTAGTCTCGACACTGCTCGTGACCGCTGTGGTCTTACAGTGGGGGTCTGAGATTCTATTCCCGGTCGATTTTGAAGTTTATAATTGCTGAAATGTCTCTGGTCTGGTGCGACCGCGTCGCGCGCAAAGGCTCTTTTAGTCATGAATTAAAAAAGGTCTGAATCTCCTACAGATCTCCTAATTTCGTTTTAGTTCTCTTTGATGAAAACTTCTGCCATGAAAACCATTTGTATTCCCGGGATAAAAAGTGGTAGTTTGAACGTAAGGACGTAACAAACAAACTCATGATATTAATTTTAGTTCGGAAGTTTGGATAATAATAGATGATGTGCATTGAGCCTAGCTCAGGCCAAGGAAAAATAGCTTACTTTTTAGTTTTTATATATTGAGATATTATTTTAAGAGTAGATTATAAGTAAAGTTGACAGTCATACATACCCAGATTTCCTTTGACAGGGGCCGTAGAAAGCTGAAAGTGCCAGATAATTGCTTCGCTGTCTTGGTGCGTTGGACTGGTGTCTCTATTGATAAGAAAGGTTCGCTGAAATCAATGACTTTCTCCCTTTCTGGTGTTATGGATAAAGGTGCGATAGCCATATCTGCTTCCTGGAACAAATAAAAAATAAAGAACATCACCATCATGGAACTAGGAATTACGTTATTCCTACTTCCATGATCACCTTGTAGTACCTAAATATAATTCGTCTATGCCATATCAAATATGGTCGAGCGAAGCAACGGCTGGATCATGCGTCATGCTCGTGAACGGGTGCCACCGGCGGGAATGGGGCTGCTTTCTGTCTGCCCGTCTTAACATGAATTGAATTGTAGTACCTACGCTTTTTTTGGAACCTCACCTCATTGTGGAAATATTATATTCTATTCTATTCTTACAAAGTTGCATGGGTTAAATTGGCATGGCATCAGGCTGCCCACAAGATAGTATAAAAAACTTATTACAATTTAATAGCTGTATAATAATATTGCAAAATGATTATTTTGAAAAGAGCAACTGCTGAGTTTCTTGCCGGCTCTTCTCAGCAGAATCCGCTTTCCGAACCAGTGGTAGGAGTCATGATGTTTCATAAGAGCCACAGGTTGGCCTACATTAAAAAAATAATTTTGAATTGAATTTGAATTTAAAACATATTCACAACATTGCTATGAGGTCTCATAGTGTGCTCGAACCTTTTAATACTCAAAGGCTCGAACACACAAGTAACAGAAAACACTTGAGGGACGAACGACACTATGCGTTCATTAAAATGAGCGCACAGATAAAGTAAATTGCTAGCTACTTTACACAACACATAGTGCGACCTCGTAGTTCAACATCGGGTCTAGGTTATGAATTTTTCCTTGTCTGTCTAAAAAGTTGTCAACAAATCTTACAACAACTTGCCATGTTATTGTAGCCACTGCAATGCTCTACAATATTTGTAGAACTATACTAGCGGCACGCTATGATGGCCGGTTTAAAATTTATAAATTAATAAATTTTGAGTCCTAAACCTAAAACTACATTCGATAAAATTTATGAATCTCTGCACATCACTATCGTCAATAACGTAATACAATTATTTCCTTCAAAGTCGTTATCAATTAACGGAACTTCATGAGCGGACAAACGTCAAACCGGCCATCATAGCGTGCCGCTAAACTAGCGGCACGCTATGATGGCCGGTTTGACACATTACAATAGTGATGTGGAATGTCAATTTATTCTCGAACAAAAAACAATTAAGTTTTGTTTTTGTACCTGATTAAATAGGTTTAATAAAACAAAAATGTATATGTTTATTTAATTTATTTGAACGAACTGAATATTTGAATGAAAATGAATATACATACTTTATATGCACACAAGAAACATATGAATACAAAAGATACCAAAAAAGGTGCCACAAAAGGCCATAATTAATCAGATTCGTCCATACTACTATTTTCACTGTCGTCACTGCTATCATCACCTACATTAATAATTATATGTTCGTTTTCTATAATATTATCTATTTTCACATCTCTTTCATAATCTTCCCTTATTAATTTAACAGTTCTATTCACAACCTTTTCCCAGTCTCCTTTAGTCACATGTTCACAAGCTTCTTCTAATAATTTTAGCATTTTTTTTGTGGTAAATGGGGGTTCTGTATTGTGTCTTGCAGCATATCCCTTAATTTGAGCCCACACCAACTCAATCGCATTATACTCACAATGGTAAGGCGGTAACCGTATAACTCTGTGCCCATGTTCTAATGCTATTTCGTCAATGACGTATCGGATCTTGGTTGGTTTGTTTTCTTTTAAAAGACGTACTAATTCCGCTTTTAACATATTCATGTTTGCATCTACGCCATTTTTACGAAGCCATGCGACGATATCAGCTTTCTTTTGGGATTGGGCAGGTGGCTTGTCAATTTGCATCGAGTGGTATGGGGCGTTGTCCATAATTATAATAGATGGTTCAGGGAGGCTACACAACATTGAGGTAAACCATTCAGTAAACTTTTCTCCATTCATGTCTTCATGATAGTCTCCAGTGGTTTTTGACGCAAAAGCCATGAGAGAACCTTCGACAAACCCGTTGATGGTTCCGGCGTGACAAATTATAAGTCGCGATCCTTTTCCTACAGGAACTTTGGAAGTAGATGCTGCTGTGTCATCGTTCCAAGAACGGCCTACAGTATGGTTAGCATTAAGCCATGTTTCATCCAAGAACACAACATTTTGCCAATTTTTGATTTCTTTCACTTGCCGTAAAAAAGTATACCTTGCCATCGCTATATCAAATCTTTCCATCAATATTTTGCGTTTGTTACATTTTTTGTATCGAAATCCAATGATCTTCAAAATCTTCGTTAAAGAACTTTCCCCACCGAAGAATAATCCAGCTTCCTTCAGTGAATGCACCAACTTTTTTCTTGTTGGATACTCCTTCTGTAAATAGTAGCCGTAAACATGTCTTCGGATAGCATCGGCATCAAAGCTATCGATGCCTACGACTGGTTTTGCTCGTTTTCTCTTTTTTGGTGTGTGAAGTTTATTTTCTTCTGTGCCAGTCTCGCCATATTTTTTTTTAGTTATCCGTCTAACAGTTCGTTGTCCAATATTAAGCGCATCAGCTACGCGTTCAACCACTGACGTTATAGGTAAAATTGGCCCTCCATTTTGAGCTTCACGATCGAAATAGTTACGAAGGCGTATTACGAACTCACGTGTCTGACTATTTAGAACAGTTCTCTGCGTACGTTCGGTCATATCGACGAAATCCACAACAAAGGGCTTGAACAGAGTCCAAATTAACGAGCAAGGGTCAACAGTAATGCAGTATCAATATTTGAAATCCAAAGCCAGGTCAAAACTATATCACAATCGCATTGCACTGACAGTTTATACTTTTCGAAGCAACGTCAATTCGAAACTGCTTTGTTTTGCATTGAGCATTGACGCGAGTTTGCCGGAGGTAGTAGTTGTGCTAGCCAGCGATCCTATGTGACGATCGTATTAGATTCCATTTTTAAAAATTTTCAATTTAGAAAACCAAATGCCGAGTTGTGGTATATATCATATAAAAATAAAAATTTTACCTTTTGTATGAAACAGCTGATATTTTTTTGCGATTTCAGAGGTTTGTCCACATAGTGAAAATTGTTCATATTCACAAGTACATTCACCCCTTAAATGGTGCAAACTGATTTTTCTACACTTGTATACATTTTAGAAATCAATTTAATAAATAAATTTTGAGTCCTAAACCTAAAACTACATTCGATAAAATTTATGAATCTCTGCACATCACTATCGTCAATAAAGTAATACAATTATTTCCTTCAAAGTCGTTATCAATTAATACGGAACTTCATGAGCGGACAAACGTCAAACCGGCCATCATAGCGTGCCGCTAGTTTAGTATAATAGCATTATTGAAGAAACTGATGAAATCAGTACTACAACTACTCTGCAAAACAGGAATACTCAAACTTCCAACAGAGAATGACTACTATTTAGAAGATTGTTTATAGCAGACCATTTTTAATAGAATTAATTTCACTAAATAAAATAAAACAAATGATTTTAATTTTCAAGCTTTATTTGAATACTTCTATTTCTAGTTTAACTTTTTCTTATTGTAAAACATGGAGTTGTTTTTCATATTTCATTACATTTTCTTCCTGTTTTATTAATACCCTCTCTTTTAATTCTTAATTCATGTAATTCTGAATCCTGTTGTATGTTCATTGTAGACCACCTTCAACGTGTCTTCCGTCTCTTTCTTAGAACCTAAAAAATAAATAAATCATAAAAGGATATTTATAACATTATTATCTATGTATTTTATACCAAAAACTTAAAACTACAACATAAATGTAGATATAACAACCATCGGCTCACACCTGAGCACGTGCCAGGTCTTAGAATGAGAGGGGATTTAGCTATAGTCCACCACTCTGGCCAATTTTGGATTGGAGGCTTCACAGCACTTTGAGAACATCGTGGAAATCTCTCAGGTATGCACCCGCATTTTCCTCAAGATGTTTACTTCATTAAAGCAAGTGATATTTAATTGTTTAAAATGCACTTAACTCTAAGACTGAGTTTCCATGGCGCGGTTCGCACCCGCACCCGTAGCGATTGCGGTACCGCTGTTACCGCGCCCGCCGCTGACGCAAATCGCGCCGTGGAAATTGCTACTTCATTTTCCATACAAATCTGCATTCTACGGAGGCCGCGGGCCCGCAACCGCTGCGGGCGCGGGCCGCGAACCATGCAGTGGAAACTCAGTCTAAGATGCATATTCATCATTATCAACCTTTAGATGTCCACTGCTGGACATAGGTCTCCTGCATGGAGTTCCACATTCCTTGGTCTTGCGCCGCCTGAATCCAGCGGCTCCCTGCGACTCGTTTGATGTCGTCGGTCCACCTAGTGGGGGGGGTCTGCCAACACTGCGTTTACCGGTGCGGGGTCGCCACTCCAACACCTTGGGATCCCAACGACCATCAGCTCTTCGAACTATGTCAGATCAGATCCCTGTACCACTACGCTATTATCACACTACGAACACACACACACATTACGAACACTAGGCTATTACCGCTTTTTACACATATTGTTATTAAGGTAGGTACCAGTCTACACCCTGGGCAATATTGCAGTCAAACGAGCTTGCCCCATTTCAACATCTACCTCGGGCTGCAATATCCCCCTCCTTAACCTGAATGTCCCATGAGTCCTATCCTTCCAAAAAAAAACCTTTCAACCCCCCCCCCCCCCCCCCCCCCCCCTCCCCCTCCCGAAACACAAATGGAAGCGAATCAAAAGATACAAGATGGACTACTCCAAACTCAGTTTCCGGAGAATCCCTTGCTGAGGCGACTGATCGGTCGGCCCGAACAGTCGCCTCAGGCTGCCCCTCGTATTCTGGAGAGGGCAATGTTTCGCTTGCAGGTGTGTCACACGCCGCCGGAGGTTCGGTGAAGAACCTTCAACAAAGATTTGTTAAGAGCCTCCATGTGAGGGATGAAGAGGACCTACTGAGGTCGCCACTGGCGGCTTCACTGCGGTCCGATCAAAAAGAAGTCTCAAAAAAGAGAGAAGATTAAAAAGACAGCAGGCGACGTCAGGACCGCCACCGAGCTTCCAGCAGCCATCGGGGTCCGCTCCGAATGCTGCTGGGGGGTCGGACACGGTACGACCGCCCAAATCAAGTCGACAAAGTACTGACCCAGAGGAGCAAAGACCAGCGAAACGCCGCAATCAGAGAGCCCAGGACGGACCGCGTTGCTCTGCAAAAGAGCAAAGCGATCTAGCCGTGGCTATCTATCGTGCGAATCGGAATACCTGCAAGGTAAAAATATGAAAAGAACAGAGCTGCAGATTCTTGACTGGAATCTCATTGTCAGGGAGCCTCTCCCTCTGGGAGAGCGACTGATACTGGGAGTCCCTCAAGAAGTCTGCCAATGATTTGAAAAGGAAGGACTTTGGCTGTGTTATGAACTGACTCGGGTATACGCCAAAGTCCTAAAACCAAAGACAAAGATAGGCACACCGGACGTGGACATGAACACTACACAATGCCCACCAACGGGTGCAGCTGATGACAGCTCGGGACAGGCATCGTCACATAAGGCGGACCAAAGCTGTGGAGGTGCCAGTGGTGATGAAAGGACCCCCCCACAGTGCCCTCCCGGTACGGGAGAGCCCGGAACGGCGGGCCTGTCACGGGACGAAACTGGTCCACAAAAGAGCCAACATATGAGCGATGCTGAGAAACTCGCGAATCCCTCAGTGGGAGTGACGGAGTAGACATAACACATAGCACACATCACTACACTCAATCACTCAAAACGAAACACACAAATACACAGATACACACTACACACACACTTAAGATCCTCCAGTTGAATCTGCACCACTGCAGAGAGGCCATGACGGAACTCTGCCAATTCGTGGTCAGCAAGAAAATAGATTTGGCCCTGTTACAAGAACCGTACGCAGTCAAAGGGCGTGTGGCGAACTTGGGTTGTCTTGGTGGAGATGTGATTTACCACAGCAATGGTGAGTCCAACCCCAGAACATGTATCGATGCCAGTAGCAGGATCAAATCTTTAGGACTAATAGTATCAGAGTATTACAGAGATCTAGTGGCGGTGGAAGCAATCATACCACTTGCTGATGGTAACAAGAAAAGAGTGGCTTTCATATCGGCTTATATTCCAAGTGAGACCGACTACGAACCACCAACCAAAGAACTTGAAGAAACTGTAATCAAATACAGAGGTAAGAGAACTCCTATTATTATTGGGTGTGACGCTAACCCGCATCATGAGGTGTGGGGAAGTACTAACACAAATAGGAAAGGAGAACTACTAATAGAATTTATTGCAAGTAACAGTCTTGAGATTATGAACATTGGGGATACCAGTACCTTTGTCACAAAATCAAGACAAGAAGTATTAGATATAACTTTAGCAACAGAAGATATTTCCAAATACGTCAGAGATTGGAGAGTTGACCTGGATGACTCTTTCTCAGACCATCGCAGAATAACCTTCAATATCGACAGCAAGGTGGAAAAAGTAAAGGTTAGGAATATAAGGAAGACTGATTGGGAAACATTTGCTTCAACTCTAAGCAAATGAACACCAACCTGTGGCTCATACAGCAGTATAGAAGAAATAGATACAGGAGCAAAAGAACTAGAAACAGCTCTGGTGGAAGCCTTTGAGGTTGCTTGTCCGTTGAGAGAAATAAGAGCGGGAAAAGGTCAACCCTAGTGGAACAATGAGCTGAAGAAACTTAGGAAAAGAGCTTGTAGAGCCCTTAGAGTTGCCCTAAAAAAGAACGATATAGAAAGCTGGGGAATTTACAGGAAAATAAGAACTGAATTCCGTAATAAGTGCAGGAAAGAAGACAGGAATGGCTGGCACTCATACTGCGAGGGTATCACAGATTATCCTGAATCTGCCCGCCTGTTGAGAGTGCTTGCCAAAGATAGAACATGTAAACTGGGAAGTATCAAAATAGACAATGATTTAGTATCTGATCCTAAACTGATACTGTGCAAAATGATGGAAACACATTTTCCAGAGTGCCAGGCAATAGGTGTTGAAGAAGTTACCCTGGAAGTTCCCAACGCCACCTATGACTGGCTGGCAGCGGAGAACATCATAACCAAAGAACAACTAGAATGGAGCATACATTCTTTTGCTCCATACAAGGCAGCAGGACCGGATGGCATCTTTCCGAAAATGCTGCAAGTAGCATACAAACATATTGGAGACATATTACTAGCATTATTCAGAGCAAGCCTGGCTAGTGGATACTTACCTCTCAACTGGTGCAAGGTCAAAGCGGTATTCATACCTAAGCCAGCAAAGAAAACTTATCAAGAAGCAAAATCTTTTCGATGTATAAGCCTGTCGTCTTTCATACTGAAAAAGATAATAGATAGGCATATGAGATCCAAACTAGACTCAAGTATTCTACCACTACACATTAATCAACACGCATATATGAGTGAGTGAGAGGTCATTTAGAGTTGTCGTTAACGGCTGCTCATCTGACCTAATGGCTGTCAACGCCGGTGTTCCTCAGGGATCTGTTCTGTCCGCAACACTTTTCCTGCTGCACATCAACGATCTTCTAAAGCCCGGTATCTTTGGGTACGCTGATGACAGCACTGTTACGGACAGATACATGTCCAGCTCTCGAGCCAGTGCTACTGAGATCCATGAGTATAGAGAGGCCATGGTGAATCGCATTAACTTAACTCTGAAGGAGGTGTCCGATTGGGGCGACGCCAATTTAGTTAAGTTTAATGCCACCAAAACTCAAGCGTGTTTATTCACTGCCAAAAGGAGTCCCTTTACCTTGACTCCAACTTTCCAAAGTGTGTCCATACCGATTAGTGACCATATTGAGCTCCTGGGCATAGACATCTCACCCAACCTCAATTTCGGGAAATGCATCGAGTCAAAGGCAAAAACAGCAGCCAAAACACTTGGTATCCTGAACAAGGTGAAGCGGTGCTTCACGCCTGAGCAGCGCCTGACTCTCTATCAGGCTCAGGTGCGCTCGGCCATGGAGTACTGCTGCCACCTATGGGATGGCTCTGCCAAGTACCAACTCGATGCATTAGACTCGGTAGATCGCCGTGCCCGCCGAATTATAGGTGATCAGTCACTAACACAGGCAAAAATGCTCAGTCTGCAGCACCGTCGCAATGTTGCCTGTCTATCGGTCTTCTATCGGATATACTTTGGAGAGTGCGCTCAAGAACTTCACAACCTTGTGCCCCCTTCACCGTTTTACCACAGAACTTCGAGAAATCGTGAGTGTTGGCATCCTTACGTGGTTGAAATCCAACCTGCTCGCACGAAACGCTTCTGTTCAACGTTTCTGAATCGAACCGCTAAGGTGTGGAACGCACTTCCAACTTCTGTGTTTCCGGCCACGTATAACCTCAGTACCTTCAAGGCAAGAGTGAATAGGCATTTTCTAGGCAAGCGCGCTCCAACCTAGACCTCATCAGTGCTGTCCAGCATTGATTGTCGTCAAGCGCATGCCTATCCTGCAATAAAAAAAAAATATATGACGGGCAAATCTACTGAAACTGCCCTCCATAATTTAGTGGTCAGAATTGAAAGATCAATAAATAGCAAGGAGTTCGCTCTTGGGTGTTTCTTCGATGTTGAAGGGGCATTTGACAAAGCGAATCGAAAAGCAATAAAAACAGCACTTCAGACAGACGGCATCGAGCATGCTGTAGAAACGTGGATCATGAACATGCTACAGTATCGCTTGATAACAGCTGAACTAGGTGGAGAAAAGTATACCATTAAATCTACTAGAGGTTTTCCTCAAGGAGGATGCTTATCACCTCTGCTATGGTGTCTTTTAATAGATTAGTTGATAGTCAAAATCAATGATATGAAGATTTACATGCAGGCTTACTCTGACGACGGAGTGCTCCTAGTCACGGGAAAGGACTTGACTACAGTCAGGAACATTATGAGTATTGGTATTAAGACTACAATGAAATGGTGTCGAGATAAAGGTCTAAATCTCAACCCTACGAAAACAAAGCTAGTACTTTTTACCAAACAAAGGAAAATAGCACACTTTGCACCGATTGCAATTGATGGTGTAGAAATAGACTTGGCTAAAGAAATTAAATATCTAGGGGTGTTGCTAGATAATACTCTTAGGTTTAGTAGGCATATAGAGGAACAATGCTTGAAGGCTAAAATAGCCCTCATATAATGCAGAAGAGCAGTGGGTAGAACCTGGGGTATGAAGCCGTGTGTAATCAAATGGATATATACGGCCATCATACTACCAAGAATTGTATACGGAGCGATTGTTTGGTGGCATGAAGTAGCAACATCAACAAATAGCAAACAACTGACTAAAGTAGAAAGGATGGCCACACTGATGATCTCGGGTGCCATGCGGCCAACACCATCCGCAGCACTGGAGATTATTCTAGGTCTTTATCCTCTGGACTTGGCAGCCAAAAGAAGAGCGTTAGAACAATGGTATAGAATGAAACTGTCAAAACAATGGAAAGGCAATTTCATGGATAAAGGACATACTGAGTTAGAAAAGATTTACGGAGATAAACTGTCTATGATAATCATTAATAATGATCTCATTAGGAGGCAGCGCATCTTCGATAAGAAATATAGAGTGCACATAGGATCAAAAGAAGAATGGAAGATAGAATCTGCCAGCGAAGGTATCATTGTCTGTTACACGGACGGATCAAGGCGTGAATCCACAAAGCTCAGTGGTGCTGGAATATTTTATAGCACCATTCCGGATAAGGACCAGGCAATCAGCCTGGCATCACCCGCCTGGCGTTAGCAGGCGTCCCCTCCACAAATACAATACAAGGTAGGTACCATTCCTTTAGATGTATATATGTATATACTAACCTTCAATGGTATTTGAGTCATAACCCCTGGAACAGTTAAATTTATAAATGAACAAATTGCATCCACAACATTATCCGATGATATTACGGAGCCAGCTACTGGTAGGCCTCCACCTGTACATCTCATACTGGTCGCTTCTAGGAAGAGCTCCTTCTTTCTTCGGCTTCTTAGATTTTCCCAACATCTTCAGTTGTATGTTATTCCGAGGCGTAACTTATGATTGTGTATTGTAGGCTATCGTCAATTCATACCAAATCTTCTTTAAATCGACATTTTGAGCGTGTTTACGCTTATCGTCACTACTAGGCCGCGCCGGCACTAAATGCTACAGGTAAGTCTCTTTCAGAAGAACTAAATGGTAACTTTGTTGAGCTGAAAGAAAACAAAGTTATTATTTTCGTTGCTTGGACCAGGAAACTAAACAGAAGCATAAAACAGATACTTACCCCATTTTGGGTGATTTCAAAGTCACTAAAGACGAGGAACTCATGAAGAACCAATATTCTAATTTAAAATACAATAATATAATATATTAAACGAGAATTTAACATAATAATAGTTATGAGAATTTAAATTATTTTGAATTTTTGATAAAATGTCAAATGTCAATTGTCAATCGTAGGCAGACGTCAGCAGACGTCAGTCAACTCGAGTGAAGTTGCATCACAACGTTAACCAATCACAGCGCCCCATTTAACGCTAAGAGAACCTACTTATCTATGATCTAAGATGAGAACCCACAGCAGTGTGTCCTTTGAGTTTTGTCTATGAAATGAATGGCTTGCCCATGGAACAAGGAATTACGAGTACGGCTCGCCATACCGAACGCTCTGAGAAACATCATAGCTGTTTTCCCGCAGCTAAATGATTTTTCTTCAACGTTAAATCGATTTATCATACTAATAAATATTATAAATGCGAAAGTTTATTCGTTGGTTTGTCCGTCAATCACGCCGCAACAGAGCCACAGATCGACGTGTTTTTTTGCATGGGTATATTTGAGGGCCTGGAGAGTGACATAGGTTACTCTTAATTCCGGAAAATCAAAGATTAAGTACCTGATTTTAAAATTTTAAAAACGAAATCCACGCGGACGAAGTCGCGGGCATCATAGAAAAAATTATTTATATAATCAAAAAGCCGGCCAAGTGCGAGTCGGACTCATGCACCGAGGGTTCCGTACTCCAAAAGTAAAAGTAAAACGAAAATATTATATTAATTTGCTTATTTATCGTTAACTTTGTTTGTAGAGGTTTATTGTTAATATAAAAAAAAACTATGCTAGTTAGAGCGTTGGTTTTATTTTTCCTGTAAAATATAAATAAACCTCTATTGATCATAATTATTTCAGATTTTTCGATTGCTAAACTTCGGAGATAAGGGGGGGGGGGGGGGAAACGGTATTTTTTTCGACATTTTGGCCGATTACTCAAAAACTATTATATATAGAAATAAATAAAAAACTGTTTTAGAATGCACAAGTAAAGGCCTTTCATATGATACCCCACTCGGTATAGTTATCTTACTTTGAAATTTCAAACCTCCGATTTTCCCCCTTTTTTAATAAAACTAAAAATAATTTTCGATTTTTCTTTATTCCAATGATGTTGGGCCGCTATTATAAACAACTATGCCAAATTTCATGTCGATAGCTTTAATAGTTACTGAAATAATCGACTGTGACAGACGGACGGACGGACGGAGAAAGTCTCACCATAAGGGTTCCATTTTACCATTTTGGTACGGAACCCTAAAAACTGACAGATTTTCAACTGTGGAAAACAAAACTCGAAAGCGAGCTCGATTATAATACGCGATAGATTCGCGCAGCGGGCTATTTTATGCCGTGTCACGAGGCTCTAGAATTTAATTTTGCTTTGAGCATTCATGAAGAAGTCTTCACTTTGTCGGCAGTGCACTGCGATTCGAGTAGTGGTTACAATATATCTAGTGAATTACTATTTAAGCTATTTGGTCACCGTGTTGTTGATGAATATTATTTAATTAATTCAAAACAAAAAAAAAACATTTTTTAAGTTCAATACCAAACTAACGGACAAAACTAAAAACTAACTAGTTTAGTTTTCGAGATTATCTACCTGTTTTATTATTTGGAACAATAATGTCGCACGTCTTGGATACGTCCACCTTAGACGAGCACATACTCAAGACTGATGTGTACACTGTACACTACACCTACTACTGAGGGTAAATCGCGAAAACTTAAAACTTTCACGCGTATGAAACACGCCTATTAATTATTATTCTAATATCAGTGACCAGTGTACTATGTTCAAAGCCTTAACTCTTTGAGATGATAATGTCACTGAGCAGACAGCGTGTACGTCAAAATGTTCTATTAAATGGGGCAAAGTTGGAGCGAGCCCGGATATTAAATCCTTGCTCCTAGTTAAAACAAACGGGTCAGCTCGCAGACAGTATTAGGTACGGATCTCTCAGTGTATGTGTTACCCACTATACCCGATTTCTGGGCAAACTAGTTTGACCACCCAAATACGGTTTTAAGATATGCTAGATAAAAGTACTTAGAAATTAATCATGAGTTAAGCTAACAATAGGTTCATGTCTTGTATTCGGTAAAAGTAAGGATATTATAGTCGAGTTATAATAGGAAGAACTCTAACTTTGTTTGTATTTTCAATTATTTCAGAAATATGTTTTACTTTGCATTCAAGATAAGCATTATATTATTATGTTCTGAAACATTTCCGCCATCGCGTCTAGTGTCGGTGGAAATCGCATCGGATTTATTTTCCGCGATAAAATAATGCACTTTATAGCGTCTTCGATGCATCCCGATTTCTTACAGTGACTTTTTGTTCCGAAGCAATTTCGCAAAGTTTACAAACAAGACTGGAGAATCTAGTTTTCCTTGAGGTTGGGATTTCGCTGTATACTGTATAGTAACTCTGATATCTAACTTTAGAATCTGAACTGTGATTAAAGCTCCGATAAGAGAATTAACTTTACAGTTTGCTCCTGACCTAGTTTATCTCGATTATGTAATTAATATTAATATGCAAATTTTATGTAGATTATAATGTAGTGTTTTCCTATAACTAACCTGTGCTTTACATACTTACCTATTAAAAGTAAAAGAAAGTCTGTTTGTTCACCTATAACTTCTACACTTGGAAGTGTAGTAGCTTAAATGGATTATTTATAATTATAATTGTAGTTTTAATCTTTATAAACAACATTTCTCTACCTAGTATTATTTCATTGCAATAGAAAAGTCTGGCACACCTATTTAAAAACCATTAGAAAAATAGGTGTTCCAGAGTTTTCTGCAAAGATGGCAGTTGGCTCATTAAATTTTTCGTAAAATTTGGATTGAAAGAGTAACAAGCATCCATCCATCCAAACATCCATCCATACATCCTCACAGTAATTAAACTTTCGCATTTCGACACTGTCATAGAACACTGTCGGATATGAATATACAGCGAAATCTTGATTTTGACATTATTGGCTTTCGTAAACAATTCTTAACACCACAGGAAAAGAAAAAAAATTATATTCAGTAGTTTTGGAGATATTCAATCGGACAAAGTCGTATTTTTAAATCATTCCGAAGAAAAACGTTGCTTGTAAAGAAGCGCTGCTGTCGCTAACTTGTCAAATGCCGGCGGCCGCCGGTTGATTGTCGTTTGCGATGTTTTAATTTTAATTAAAAAAATATTCAAAAACCATGTCGTATAAATAAGAACCAACATTGTTCTACGGAATGCCGAAAAAACCAAATTCAAAACCTTAAACTACTCTGATGTAAAGTAGCAATTTTGTAGATGCAACTTTGTTCTACGACAGTGTCGATTTATAAGTAGGATTAGTAGGATTTGAGAAACCGTGTAAGTGCAATTTTAGTATGTATTACCGGCTCCCGGACCATAAAGTTAAAGCTCAAATAAACAAAATGCCAAATGCTTTTACGAAGCATCCTTTTGTTCTTAATAACAACAGTATCTCCTCTGGACATCTGATGTCACTTTATGCTCCTTTAATTAGATCTTTATTCTCGACTACAGCTGTGTAATATGGTTCCCGTTGTACTGAAGTCCGTAACTAGGGTTACAAGTTCTATCTATTTTTAACCTTATGGTAAACATGTTTAGGTTCAAAGTTGTACGTATTAGCCAGCATGTGTATACACATACATAAATAGTTTGGAGAACGCCCAAAACAAATTAAGAGTTCCTTTTGTTCAATAGTAGCAAAAAACCTTTACTATTCTATTGTTCACAAAGTGATTGTCCGCATTACTCTAAAACTTCTGTTTTTTCTTGTTAATAGTTTTCTGCCATTAGGTTCATAGACAATCTAACCTATCTTTTATTTGGATAAAATAAAATATGAAAAGCAAATCTTTAATCTTTAACAAAGTTAGACAAGAGTTTTATAAGGCCTTTAAAAAAAGGCGGAGGTTTTCAATTAGGCCGGTATCTTTTTTTCTATGTATGACCACTGATTTCACTGATCTTCTCTGACTTATTCGCGTGATATTTTTAATCGACAAGGGAAGCTTGCGAAATGGTTCCATAATTTTTTTACCTTCAACTTCTGATACTGCAGGGTACCTACTGCCCACCTAAACTGTGGGGATTTTTTTTTTTTTTTATAATTATTCATTCTTTTTGAATGAATAGTGCTGCAGTCCTCCGACTTGATCGGAGACCTTGTTTAGTTCTATTTGTTTGTAATTCTATGTTTTATAACATTATACATATGGTAATTTCTACCCATGTTGTTTTATATATTCTCATAATATATATACACATTGGATCTATATTACTGCTGTATAATATTATAATCACATTTATTTGTCCTTATTTTTCTTTACAATATATTTTATTATCTTTTCTCCGAATTCTGTAAATTTATTTCTACTATATTTGTCTTCTATTATTTTTGACAGTGTTAATCTTTCTATTTCTACCCCTAGATATTGTGTCAAATTAAATCTTTCTATGCCGAATATCGGACAGCTTTCTATGAGGTGCATCACTGACTCTTCTTTCTCAGGGTCACATTCGCATGCCGGGCTCTCTCTTAATTTGAATCTGTGGAGGTAATAATTTAAAACCCCCATGTCCTGTGAATAGCTGTACTAAGGTTGGCGTTAAGTTGATTTTACGCAAAATTGAGTTAGCCCTCTCCACGCTTGGGAAAAATGTCTTTGTAATTTTTGCATTTTCACTCTTTGTATACCTTTCTTCCCAGATTTGAATCGTGTCATTTCTTATATTGCGTTTTATATAAGATATAGGACACGCGTCGTAGTCAGGGGCCGTCCTTTTTGTCAATGCTTCTTTAGCCAATTGGTCAGCTCTCTCGTTCCCCTTAACTCCGAAGTGTGCCCTAATCCAGAAAAGTTTTATTGTTTTTCTATCTTTATTAAGTTTTGTTAAATTTTTTCTAATTTCAAAAGCCAAAGGATGAAAAGACGCATTATTTTTAATACTTTCGAGTGAAGATCTTGAGTCACTGTATATACTTATTACATTTTCCTTGGATTTGATAGCAAGATCGGTGGCTCTGTACAATGAGTACAATTCGGCCTGATATACTGAACAATATGAATCTAGGAGGAATTTTTTGTTTCCAATTTCAACTCCGTCTTTCCAGTATGTCAGAGCTGCACCGACTTTGCCACCCATCCTGCTACCATCCGTGTAAATTTCGAGCCCAATTCCAATATTATTCCCAATTGTGAGTTCACTAGGGTCGTTCAATTTGTCGAAACTGATTCCCATCTCTTCCGCTGGATGAGGTGCATCTTGGGAGCGCTTTTTGGTCTCCACTTTTCGGCCTCGTAGCATGGTTTGAGGCTGCCCGCGCTTTGCAGCGAAGAGTCTTGCCGATTCTTGTACTCTCAAATCCAGCGGAATGAGTCTTGCCAGAGCTAAAGCCGCAGAGAGTGACACGGTTCTGTAAGCCTTAATGATTTTTAGTGCAAAGCCTCTTTGCACTGCGTTAAGATGCTTTTGCACGGTCAGTTTTTGTGCGGCTGGAGCCCAAACACTTGCCGCATAGAGCACTATCGGCTCTATTACCGAGACATAGATTGTCCTGATGATCTCCGAACTCAACCCCCATTTTATCTTGGCTGATGTGGACAGTGGTTTGTAGATATTTAAAACCTTCTTGCATATATATTTAACGTGGCTGTTAAACGTCAGTTTCCTGTCCAAGATCAGCCCAAGTATTTTCATTTCTTCTACTAGGCCTATCGTGGTGTCACCCATGCGTATGCATGGGGAGTCGTATTTAAGAGGAGTGTCTAGTTGAAAATTTTCATACAAAAAGGTGCAAAAAGCGATAACGTTTTGCTACCCGTAAATGTTGTCCAATGTTCATAATTTTTTGAAATGTTGCAGATACAATGAAAAACTATGCCCGTACGTTTTAATTTTAAAGAAATATTGCTTATGTTAAAAGTTATTAGTGACTAAATATCCATATTTTTGACTAAAAAACTTCCTCGACTAATTTTATTTTTTTAAATTTAACTAAACTGAAATACTAAAAAAATGAAACGTACGAGCCTAGATTAAGGTGTACTGAATCTAATCTCCAAAATTGTCTAATTTTGTAAACGTTTAGGGGGGTAAAAACGTTATGACCCGAAACAATATTTCAAGAATAAAATTTAGGCAAATAACTCCTGGACTTGCAACTCTCTCTATCGCACGATGCGGGTCGGGCTGCGAAGCGTTGTGAAACAGATAGCATTTTGGAAAATACCTACTCGCGTCGCGTTTCGTCACTAGACACTACTCTTAAGTTTATTTGTTATTAACATTGCGCTGGTCTTGTGCGGTGCGAACTTCAATTTGTTTTGAACTCCCCATTCATACACATAGGCGAGAACCCGGTTGGCCTGCTCCTCGATTTTTGTGGTTGAGTGTCCGGAGAACACCAGAAAAATGTCGTCGGCGAACGCCTGACAATATACACTTCTCTCCGATAGTCCATCAAGCAATGGGTCCAGAAGCGCATTCCAAAATGTTGGCCCTGCTATCGAGCCTTGGACACAGCCTTTTGTTGTGTCGGTAATACACTCTCGATCGGCATATCGAACACGTACCTTTCTGTCTTCAAAGTAGCTGGTAACGAGTTTGCGAATGTTTTGTGGGCATCCCTTCTCCCTGAGTCGACATTTTATCGCGGGCCACCACGCACTGTCAAAGGCCCCCTCTATATCCAGCGAAACAACGACGTTGATTAATTTGTTTACCAAATTACCTCGAATGTGTTTCACCAGATCGTAGAGGGAGTCCTCTGTACTGCGCTGAGGCACAAAGCCATACTGTCTGGGGTTCGACTTTGGTAATAAGTGCCATCGAATCCTCCTTACCATCAATTTCTCCAGTATTTTGCCGAATATTGATAGTAGCCCTATCGGCCGGTATGATTTTGCATTATTATAATCGGCTTTACCCGGTTTTCGTAGGACTACTATAATGGCCTCTTTCCACAATACCGGGAAGTGATGCAATTCTAGACACTTGTTTACTATGGCGAGGAACACCTCCGTGTTGGACAGTATGGTTTCTGCGCATATGTCTGCAGTGAGACCGTCGGGTCCAGGGGCTTTTTTAGGCTTGAAGCTATTTGTTACGTACACGAGCTCTTCTTTCGTGAAACATGGGTCCTGTTTCTCGTTTTGCAGTGGGATATTGACTTTTTTTGATTTTTCCCTAATATTGGCATGTTCCAAATTATCGTCACTTTCTAAGTCTTGTGGAAAAAAAGTTGTTGCTAGTAATTTGGCTGACTCGTCCGGACTTAACAGGATCCCATCGTTCACGAGCAGTTGGTCTTCGTGTCGGCTTGATGTTCTCCTAATCACCCGGTATATTCCGTCCCATACGCTCTCGCGGTCTTGGGTGCTGCAAAACTCTTTCCAACTTGAAATTTGTGCCTTAGCGGCTTCGTCCTCATATTTTCTTTTTGCTTCCAGATATTCTTCTACTACGCGCGATTTTCGTCGGGGTGCAGCACAGCGAATTCTTCGTTTCTTCGTCCTCGTGTCCCTCCGGAGCTTCTCCAGATCATCATTCCACCAAGGTAAGTGTATCTTGTTTTTTCTTTTTAGTAACGGTATTGTTTCTTTGCATGATATTTTTACACTGCTTATAAATTTACCTACTATTTCGTCCAAATGTTCCTTAGAGTTTATTTCATTTATATCTGGTACTGATAACTTATTAACTTTAAGTTCATTTTCTAATTTTTCCCTAAAAATATTCCATTTTGCTTTTTTCGTGTTGAAAATTCTCGTAGATTTAGATAAACGCTTTTCAGTAGGTTTTTCGAATTTTATTGCGAACCTTATGGCGTTGTGGTCTGAACTAGTAAACCCCTCATCAACTTTCCATCCCTCAATAAGCCCAACCAGCTCTTGACTACATACCGTAACATCTACGTTACTTTTGAATTCCCTACCGTTTCTTATTGTATAAAACGTAGGAACCTCGCCCTCATTCAAGACATGCAGGTCCATCTCCGTGAAGGCTCCCAAAACTTCCCTTCCACGGAGGTTCTCCGTCGCACTACCCCACCAAGGGCTCCATGAGTTAAAATCACCCCCTACCAAGATATATTTTACGTTAATCTTTTCTATGATTGTTTTTAGTTGTATTAGATATGGTTCTACGGGGAGGCTGTCCTCAAAATATACAGAGAGAATTCCTATTTCCCATCTATTACATTTCAAAGTCGCCACTGCAATATTTTCAGTGGTGACCGTAGGATTCTCAAAGACCTGTATTTCATCGTTGAAGACAACAATTGCTGCCTTGACTGGCTTCGTACGGTTTTGCGATCGCTGAATGACCCTAAAGCCGCTTTTTTGAGCAATTTGTCCTTTCGCTCCTACATAAGGTTCCTGAACGAGAGCGAAATCAATCTTGGCCTTCCGTGCCTCAAGAATCATCTCTTGGAGTGCTAGCTTGCTTCGTTGTAGGTTAGCTTGAACCACTTGACATGAATATTCCTCAGCTATGTGGAAATCAATTGGTGTTTTGTCCTGGGCGCCCTCAGCAATATGCCACTTTCGCTCTTGCCAAAGCATCCCACTTTTTCCTTATCGGACAGTTTTGGTCAAAACTGTTGTGGTCCGTCTTTTCAAGTCGGCTACTTTGGCAATTGCGGCACGTTGGTGGGTCACCAGCCCGCCACACAGGACACTCAATACGCAGATGCGATTCCGCGCAGTGGCTGCAGGTGTCTTCGGTCTCAGTGCACGCTTTGCGGCCGTGCCCGTACCCGAGACATCTGGAGCAGGTCAGCAGTGGGGTCTGGTCCTCAACTTTTACCCTTTGCAGGTCAATGTGTACCCTACCTACCGCTGTGAGTTTTTGCCACAGTGGGGGCGAAACTTGTAGGACTACATGACTTTCAAGCGGGTTTCTTGCCTTTCTTCTGTACCGTACGCTGGCTCTGTAGTCCTCGCTAGATATGCCCTCCACTATGTGGCCGTTCTGCTTCTTAAGGGCGCCCAGTACATCTTCGTCCGTGTTCAAATTCAGGACATTCCATAGCACCACCAACGGATCCCTATTCGCTTTTTCCTCCATAAGCAGAGTTGGGCTGCCAGTCTTGAGCTTCTCGGCCACCTTGGCTAGCTCTACTTTCGTTTGGCAGCCCAACACCACTTTCCCCTCCTTGGCCTTCCTCAGACGATCCACCCGTATGCCGGATGTCTTAGCACTCACGGCTGATCTTATTTTATTTATGACATCCTCACTGGTGTCTTGAGTATCTGCAGATGACACCAGAATGGAGTGGATGGGCTGAGGATGAACTGTCATTGAAGCGGGTTTGGTTGCCGCCATGGCCGCATACGATATGCCGTCTAATACTTTGCCCTGGACTACTAATTCCTTTAGCTCCTCTATTTTCCGTCCATTTTCTAGGAGCAGTCTTGTATTTTCCTCAATCCTAGCTATTAATTGACCTTCGTCTTTCGTTTTATTTGTGTCTGGCTCATTTAAACTCTCTGGTATGCGTGTTTGGGTCATTTTTTCCATTTTCTCCCTTCTACTCTCCCTCTCCAGTTTATCCTCTAATTTTCATGCTACCGGTGCAGCTTTAGCTTTAGCTAGCTCGTATAGCCGATCTAAAGCCTCTTTTATTTGCAGCCTAACATCTTTTCTTAGGTTTTGGAATCTGCGAAGGTTCTCCAATCCTTTCCTGTGAATCTCAGCCGCTTCCTCCTCCTTGCTAATATAGGCCGTCCTAATCTTTATGGGACTGGGTGTATGGGGGTTTTTCCTTGTTTTTGTGACTGTCGCCGTTCCTATGGACAGTTGTGTTGTTGTTGAGGTCTTTAGCGGCAGGTTTTTCTTTCCTGGAGGGGTTGAGCAGATAGCTTTTGTGGGCTGAAAAGGTTCTGTCAATTTCCCCATTGGGGATTTTCCAGCTAGTACCTGCTCTATGTCCTCTATCGACTTTCGAACATTTTGGGCCTTAGGTATTCTGGAATGACCCGCTTTTGCGTCGTCCAAATGTAACACTAGTTCGTCCTTTGGTTCGCTCCCTTTGGCTCCGGTTGGCGTACGAATCATGTTGGTATTAAGTATTTAGGCCTAAAAACCTTTAAAATGTAATTAAAATAAACAAACAAATGTAATAATTAGGCAGTGTAAGGCCGCCCAATCGTCATGTATTTCGTCAATATATTATGTGGGGGTGTAGATGGCCCCAAGTCAATAAATAAATACAATAAATACAAAAGGAGGAACTTAACCTAATATTAGGGAGGTGTAGAGAGCCTCCCAAGTCTAACTAAACGAATAATTAACTTAAAGCTATTGGGCAGTGTAAAGCTGCCCAAAGCGTCTATCAATAAATAGTCAGATTTTGTGTGGGGGTGTAAATAGTCCCCAACAGTCAATTTATATATTTTTATAATAACTTATTATGTAAAGGCGCTCGCCAATGGCCGCGCGGCTCTCCCAACGGTACAGCTTCCGAAGTGGTCGCACCCACATTCACCCAGAGCGGGTGGGTGGGTCCTTTACAATTTTGAAAATTCAAAAATGAAAATTTTTGTTTCAGAACGGCGGAGACGAGTGCCCGCGACGTCCCGCAGGAGAAATCAGCTGAAAATTAGTGAAAATTAGGGAATACAGCGACGGCGCGCGTGGTTTTAGTTCGATTTGGATCGAATTTGTATGGGGAATTTGATTCACCAAGTAAACTCGGTGCGCAGATGGAAAATGCGAAAAATGCGTTTATTCCCGGAAAAACCACCCCGAAACGGGCGCGCACGCTCCCTCGAGCGCAGGCGCTGTGAATTCCCGTAAAATTTATCGGAGTTTAGTGAAAATTTTGAATTTTAAATAAGTATTAAAATTTTGCCGAAATTTTTCTAAGTTGATGAAAATTTTGAAAATTCAAAAATGAAAATTTTTATTTCAGAACGGCGGAGACGAGTGCCCGCGACGTCCCGCAGGAGAAATCAGCTGAAAATTAGTGAAAATTAGGGAATCAGCGACGGCGCGCGTGGTTTTAGTTCGATTTGGACCGAACTGTGGGGATTTAGGAATTGTGAATTGTTAATAAGTACTGTATGTGCCAATTATAGACTACATTAGTAACGTTGCGACTTGCGATGGGAGAGAAGAGAGAAAGAGAGCATTGACAAAATTCTTTTAAAACCCTACTTAGAACGCACTACAAAGTATAAAAATAATTTTAGTTTGTACCTACACCTAAGTTGTACACAATTGTTGAAGTCAGGCGGACCTAAATAGAATAAAATAGAAACTATGAAATCGATGTGCAACGCTCGCCTTCTGTTGACATAATATGAGAGACACGTCGTTGAAGTCGGTCGAGCATCTCTCATCAATTCCATCCTTTGATTCCATCGTTGTTATTAGGGTTCCGTAGTAAACAATAGAACCCTTATAGTTTCGCCATGTCCGTCCGTCTGTCCATCCATCCGTCCGTCCGTCCGTCCGCGGTTTAGCTCAGAGACTATTGGTACTAGAAAACTGTAATTTGACAAGGGTATAAATATTAATCACGCCAACAAAGTGGTGAAATAAAATTGTGAAAAATAATTTTTTTAGGGTAACCCCCCTAAATCTATTTAAGTTAGATTCACTTGACGATTCAAAAGCACTTTTTTAAAGTTTATTAGAATTATAAAACTATTCTATTCTATCTATTATATTCTGACCCGAAAACCCTCAGTGAACCCGGAAGAGCCGTCGGTCGACCTCACACAATGAAAATACACCTTCCTTCGTCTTTATAATTTTTAAAGAAACTTCGTATTGCTTTTATTGATGTTGAATGGCCATTGAACTTAAGCCGTCCTGTCCGTCTATTGTCGTGGTCTATGGTCGTCAAAATGATTTTCTATTACTGGTTACTAGTAAACATCTAAATATACTTTTATTTAATATATAAAGTTTACGAGTTTGTTTGTTTGTTTGAACGCGCTAATCTCGGGAACTACTGGTCCGATTTGAAAAATTCTTTCTGTGTTAGACAGCCCATTTATCGAGGAAGGCTACAGGCTATATATCATCACGCTAAGACCAAAAGGAGCGGAGCACCAATGAAGAATGTTTCAAAATCGGGGGGTTTTCCCTTTAGAGAGCTTCCGCTGCGTGCTCTGCGTAAACGGTTAAAGTTTCGCAAAAATCATGTATGAATTGTTTCCCTTTAAAAGTTCTAAAAAAAGTCCGCGATAGCATAATTATATCTTTTAAGGTTGGCTCACTATAACCTTTTTTATGCTAACCAAAGTTCTAAAATAATGCATTATTTGCGAAGGTGTTTTTAAGGTGGTGAAGGTGAAGTTAAAACTATTCCACGCGGACGAAGTCGCGGGCATAAGCTAGTGTTATTATAAAATGGATTATCTCTGAGTATTTTATTGAAATTAAATATAGACAGATTACTATTTTTTGCCCACGACTTCGACTTAAAGGGCTTAGGTGTTTTTTTGAAAACCTCATAAATTATTGTTTTTATGAATTTAATTTTCTTAACTCCTGTGTTGAACCGGTTTAGATTCACAATCAGACCCGGTAGGTGGCGCTGCGTTGCGATAGGGTTCCAGCTTTTTTTTTACTTTTTTAAATTTTATTCCACCCAAACGAAAAGCCAACGATAGGTCACTTACCTTTCTGAAAACTTCCCCGACGAGACCGGTCCAAATGTGATGCGATACCTCACTTCCGAACTTTCCATCCCTCACGATGTGGATCTCATCTAAAACGAGAATGTGGAATGAAGAACTTCAGGTATACAGGTGTAAATGAATGACGCTAACGAGAAGTTATAGCCGAGCTTACACTTAACGCATATTATAACGAATTTGTAAATATCGCTATCTCGGAAATGATATGTTAACGATATTTTAATTTTTGAGCACGCAATGTATCGCGAATAATGCGATCACAACGCTTTGCGATCAATAAACACCGATGTCTACCGGTTTGTACTTTGATGTAGGTATAGACCGTGTCCTGCTTTAAACCATTGTTATAGAGCTGGACGCGCGTGTATGTCAGTTTAAAGTACATTGCTGTTTTGTGTTAAATGAAAATGAAAATGAAAATGATTTATTTCAAAACTAAATTCTGTATACAATAGTATCAAGAGTCCCGATTTAAGTTAAATTAAACCTGTGGCTCGGGATTCCTGCTCTTCCTCCGTCGCTTACGTTATTATATAGGTACTAACGAAATAGTAAATAAAAAAAAAGTTAAAACAATACAAAATAACATCATATTTTGTTAACTTCTATTTAAAATCAAGTTTAAATAGAATATGATAGATACAATGTATTCAAAATGGGAATAAGTAGCATGACATGTAAACACAACAAAAAAAGAAGAGCACTTCAAAATTCATATATCTCAATCGCATTATACCAAAATAATATATCACGTATTAAGACTGATATCCATTAAGTAGTCCCACCGAGCATATTTCTGAAATTATTCGCCAAATTTTAATTCCAGACGGCTCTTCTGCATCACTTTTCACCAGACCACTTTACAACAAAGAAACATACTTGGTATTGGTGGCTTACACTTGATTCCAAGTCTCGAAGCAACCAAATCGGCGAGATCCTTGCAGAATCCGTGGAATTGGTCCTCCCGCTGTCCGTACTCAGGCTGTTTCAGCATCATAAACGGTTCTTGCAGAATGGTAGTCACAATGTAGGTTTTGTTAGTTTCAATCGACACGGGCGAGTGGAGCTGTTCATACTTCGGAGTGATCAAGCTTAGACCTTGTTTATCTGTCCATGATGCTATCTGTTAAATAAATCATTACGTTATATTTAAATTTAATACTAGTTTTTGCCATTTTTAAAAGTAGGGTGAAATGGTGATTACAAATTATTTTTTTAATTTTTCAGTTGTTCTTTTGGATTTTCCTTTTTTTCTTTATTTTTTAACCACCACAGCTTTAGAGCCTTGGTCTTGCGCCACCTGTAGCCAGCAATAGCGATAGTAGGGTTCTGTCAACACTGCGCTTTCGGACTGCGAGTCTTTCTGTCTTAATGCTTAATATGGAAGAGAAGGGGGATAAGTCACGAATATTCTTTGCAAAGCCAAAAAGTCCAGGCAGGCGTGAGGTTAACCACAAGACTAAAGAAAGCGTGGCCGGCAAAAGTACCCAATAGGAAATAATTGCCGAAGTAATAATAATTGACGACCTCAATGGGTCAGTGGTGAGCGCTGTTGTCTTATAACTGGGAGGTCCCGGGTTCGATTCCCGGCGGGGTCAATTTGGGAATTTATAATTTCTGAATTTTCTCTGGTCTGGTCTGGTGGGAGGCTTTGGCCGTGGCTAGTTACCACCCTACCGTCAAAAGACGTGCCGCCAAGCGATTTTAGCGTTCCGGCACGATGGCGTGTAGAAACCAATTAGGGGTATGGGTTGAATGTTCACTGCCATACCCCTTCCAAGTTAGCCCGCTACCATCTTAGACTGCATCGTCCCTTATCATCAGGTGAGATCGCAGTCAAGGACTAGCTTGCCATCAAATAAAAAAAAAAGTGCTATTCGTTTGTAAGAGCAACCTCACTAACTGAGTTCAGTTGCAGGTATCAAGCAGAAAGTATCTTGGAGGTCAGGGTTTTATGATGATGATGAAGCCTTTTCTTTCTTTAAGCGTATTAAGTTTACTTCACCCTGCAACTCAAGCTACTGATCCTCCACACTAATCCCTAACAACTTTTGACTAAGAATGGAAGTAATGAATGAGATGGAAGGTCGCGCATTTGATGGACCGATTAAATAAGCCCACTGACGTTCATAAGTGCCCAAGCTGTTTGCCGGCAAAGAGAAGTGGCGAATACTCGTGAGGCAAATCCATTTATCCAAAAACTTCACTTCATTGTGACTACGACCGCTTAGCCAAGAGTGCAACGAAGGATTAGAAGAAAGCCTGTGTGAAATAAACACGTGAGAGTAACGGTACTACACAGTCTATCCAGTGTGCTTACCTTAACCATAGTACTCTGAACAGTCATTTCGACGACGTGGAGAGTGAAATTGCACCTGTGACCTTCTTCGTTGAAAGAGATATTTCCAGTAAGTCCTTCGATGTCGGTCTGAAACAAAACTTGACCTTTGAAATGTTGAAGTTTTAGAAGTTGTAAATACAGCTGAAGAGGGCATTCACACTGTAGAGTGCGTTTACCAGCCTCACCGCTGCAGGCTGTTTTCTGAACAGCAAACAATGTATTTCTTTACATCCTACTAGCTTTTGCCTGCGACTTTGTCCACGTGGATAAAGGTTTTTAAGAACCCCGGTAACCAATGTACCTATGTATGAACTGTTCTTCGGTAATGGTAGTTTTAAGAGTAATCAGGTTTTAGTTTTTGTAATCTATCCTGTTTCCTGTCGTACGATGCCGGATTAAAGGGACACATTTCAGCAAAAATACGTACCTAGTGTTTGATTTAGGGCTGACAGAACATAAAATAAAGGTGGCTGGAACAGCTGTCCTAAGAAATGTTACCAAGTTTCAAACTACGGATCGGAAATCACTTTTTATCGAGACGCGAGGAGTGGGCCCTTTCCGTGACTTATGTGGATGGCTACAGTCTACCGAGCGTCGTAAATATTTTTTATATCCTCTGGACCTTTACATCACGAGCTCTTTATAGTTACATGAGTGTAAATTGTACGTGGAAATTGCCCTGATATATTATTTTATAGGCAACTTTAATGGTAACGAAAGGGGGATGGAACGAATTCTCGTTCAATATCGCACACCCTTCATTTTGGATTGGCTTCATTCTTTTAGCTTATAAAATCTAAGTAACCAAAATTTAACCTTTTCTTTGTGGGGTGATTTTAGAAATTATTTTTACCTACCTCGATGTCCATCCTCAACGCATATTATTTCCAATTAGCTGATGCCCGCGTGGATTCAGTTTTAAAAATCCCTCGTGAACTCTTTGTTTTCCGGGATAAAAAGTAGCCCTTTTCAGATTCTCAACTATACTCCATGCAAAAAATCACGTCGATCCGTAGCTCTGTTGCGGCGTGATTGAAGAACAAACAAACAAACACACTTTCACATATTAGTATGATATGAAAATTGTTTCCAATATGAGATCTTTCGATCTATGGTTTGACCATTAATCTATGGTTTTACAGTTTTAGAGGTTTTTCAATGTCACGATAAACACCCATCCCCAAGAAATGTATCAGTTTTTTCGGCCACATCTCCGGCTAACAATTGGGAAGTCTGGGTTCTAACTCTAATACTGAAACAAATTAGTGGCGATAGTAACGTATGGGGCTCTTCAGCCGCCCCATATTTATATCCCTAGATAGATGAATGAGAAACTTGTAGTTGTAAAGATACTTGGGTTGAATACTATATTGAATCGTATAATTAAATGGACATAAAAAATAAAATAATAAAAATGTTACACAACCATTTTGAAAGATAATGGCCGGCCTAAACGGGAATTGATACCGAATTCTAGCCTTGGTCTGTGTATAATGTACTTTGTGTTCTACCCGCGCCGCGCAGACAGCTTGCGCATCTATTTATATATTGGATAGAAGCAGGCGTTACTTTGCGGATGTCCATGATTAGCAAGAAAAGGTTAGAATTATTTTGCTATAATCCGTTGTCTTAGACAATGCATCGTTGTAGAGTCGACATCTCCTGAGGATGCTCCGGTGTCGGGGCGAAACGTGCGTCGAGAGTAGTGTAAAAATTATACAGATTTTTTCTGTTGGCGGATTATAGCAAAATAATTCTAACCTTTTCTTGCTCATCTATTTATATGTTTATCTACTCCAACATCGAAAAGTTCCAATTTCGAATTTGACAGCTGAATCGAAATGAACCCTCTTTCGGTTTTGCTTCTCATTTCGATGCAGCTCGTTGTATGGGAGCTGAATCGAAAGGGTTATCTTTTTAAAATAGGATACCTAAAGCTAAGGCTCTGAGTTCTGGCACTTTTGTACCGTTCATACGACAGGGCCGCCACAGGCGGCTGGTGGCGGCTTACGGAGTTACTTTTTGTTACTTTATTGAGCCTACTACGGCGTATTTTGTTTTGTTAATGATTTTATTTTCCTTGTCGTAGATAAAATCTTGTATGCAACCGATCGTAATTAGTCATTTTAATTCTCGTACTATCCTATTTTGATACTCGGCAAGCCTCGTATCAAAAAACAGCACTCGAATTAAAATGACCCTCATTACGATGCAGTTGCATAAATAGCTATTTCAATGTTCGGAACTCAAGACGTTCTCGCTGACAGATAGCTGGCTAGTTCAAACCTCATTACGAAAGAGGTTGTACGCCACAAGCTTGTCACGTCTAATCAGCTTCCTACAACGTAGACGCACCTTTTTGATCAGCCTGGATATTTTGTCACCGTGCTCGAAAGGCACCACCCAGCTCTTGCCGGGGTTACAATCGATCACTTTGGTGGAGTTGGCCAGGGCCGCCGCGCGACGCAGCGCACTCCGAAAGGCGTCGGGTTTCTTTCTCCAAAGCCTCCCCAAGGCGTCCATTAGAACCTGCACCCCGTCGTACATTAGCGCCGTTTGTGCCTGTTAACAGAAAGTATTGAATAACCATAAAGTTGCTTTAGCTACTTGGCGGTAATAGCTAAGTGGTAAAAATTCCCAGCCTCTTTTATAGGGGGTCAGGGGCTCGATCCTAGCACGCATCTCTGACTAAATTTGGAGTTGTGTGCGAATTAAGGGCATTCCGAACCAGTGGTAGAGTCAGACGATTCAAAAGCACTTGTAAAAAGTTTATTTGAATAAAAAATATTTCTATTCTATTCTATTCTATTCTATTAAAAGTCACTTGCTTTAACGGTGACGCAAACATCGTGAGGAAACCTATATGTCTGTGAGTTCTCCCAAATTTTTTCAAAGGTGTGTGGTCTTCAAACCCGCACTTCGCCAGCCAGCCAGGTCAGTGAAAATTTTGATGTAAGTACACTGAAAAAAAAAGATCGCTGCCACCAAAATTTTGTTAGTCGTTGTCAAGTAAAACGTTCGTATAGGACAACATAGAGTTACTTAGTTGCTTGCAATAAAGCTAACTTTATCACTGATTTCACTGGTTAACGTAGTAAAATTAACTAAGTTATTAGTTGAATTGATATGTGGTAGTTATTTATTTGATACTTCTGATTATGGTTTTTGATGATGTGGTGGAATTATTCAAGCCTATTCAATCATATTGACTTTATCGCCAGTAAGGTACTATAATTGTCTTTTTGGAATTAAACATAAAATACTTAAACAAGTGAAATCGTTACTTGCTAGACTATCTTATTTTATAAATTGATGAACACCGGCTGCACGCACGAAAAAGGGTCAAGTTCCGCCTGAGCCTGCGCTTGCAATCGAGAGCGCGGAACAAGCGATAGAGAGGCACGATCGGCCCAAGCGTTGGCTTGTGACTTGTTTCTTTATGACGTTATCACGTAAAACTATCGTCCGTAAACCGACTTTACAGACAAACAATTTTTTTCAGTGTAAACAGAACGGAAAGCTAGTTTTAGGAGTGGATGCAACGGGTGGGGTCGAACCGTTGACCTTTAAGTTATCAGTCTCTTTAACCATTGGGCTATTGAGGCTTCAAATGAGGCTTCAATTTTTACACCAAAGTACAGTTATGTAATCCGAGTTTCACCCATTACCGTCGCTGAGGGGAAGAATAACTCAGCACACTGAAAACAGCCATTATCGGTTCTGTACCAAGTATATCGAACCCAAAAAGTTTTTTATTACAGTGATAATAACCAACATTATTCCCAGAGCATTATACCTACGTTCGGAGCATTAGCGTTTTCTTCAAAACAATGCGCTGCGAAGAAAAACTTGAAATTGTACTTATAACTTTGGGTAATATTAAAGTTACTCACATACATGTATTTTGAATTTCTATTTCCTTGTACCGATAAGTTTTTTCCCGATGCAGAGGTGACCGTTGTGGCCTTATAAGTGGTTTACAGGGTTTGTTACCCGGTTTGGTCAATTTGGGGGTTTATGTTATTTAATTAGTATCAAAGCAGGGATAGCCTAGTAAAGCAGCCATAGCCTAGTGGTTAGGACTGTAGTCTCTTATTCGGGGGTCGCAGGTTCGATCCCATGCACGCACCTGTGACTTTTCGGTGTTATGTGCGATTTAGCAACTAAATATTACATGCTGAAGCATTACACGGTGAAGGAAAACATCGTGAGGAAACCTGCACACCGGAGAGTTCTCTATTCTCTATAATGTACTCAAAGGTGTGTGAAATCTGCCAGTTCGCATTAGACCATCGTGGTGGACAATGGCCTATAAGCCTTCTCAGCTTGTGATATTTAATTTCTTAAACCCCTGAACCTGCGACCCCCGAATAAGAGACCATTAACCACTACTAACTATCACTAACCACTAAGCTATCACTGCTTCTATAACTCTTACTATTATTCCTTTATTTAATACTCGCAGTAAGTCAGTATCGTGTAGGAAAACCCGTTACATCACTCTACGTCGCAGTTTCCTTGGGAAGGCATATTTACCACCCCGGGCCAAGACTTTATGATACACACCGGGTTTGTCGTAAAATTTTGTTGATACTCAACAATAAAAGATGTAAATATGCAGGGGGAGTAACGCGATTTATTATTTATTATGTTTCAGATGTTTCAGATAACCGCAACGGTGATAGACTAGAGGTTAAGATTTCAGCCCACTTTCCGAGGAGTCCGGGGTTCGAATACCACGCGTACATATCTCTCACTTTTCAAATACCCGCACTGCAAGAACCTCTCATTTTTAAAATAACACGGACTGCACGTATTTCTCACTTTTCAAATACTACGCACTGCACGTATCTTTCACTTTTCAAATATCACGCACTGCACGTATCTCTCACTTTTCATTTATCCGCACTGCACGTATCTCTCACTTTCCAAATACCACGCACTGCACGTATCTCTCGCTTTTTAGGGTTCCGTAGTAAACAAGGAACCCTTATAGTTTCACCATGTCCGTCCGTCTGTCCGTCTGTCCGTCCGCGGTTTAGCTCAGAGACTATTGGTACTAGAAATCTGTAATTTGACAAGGGTATAATTAATATCAATCACGCCGACAAAGTCGTGAAATAAAGTTGTGAAAAATATTTTTTTAGGGTACCTCCCCTACATGTAAAGTGGGGATGAATTTTTTTTCTCGTCTATCCCATAGTGTGGGGTGTCGTTGAATAGGTCTTTCAAAAATATTGTGGGTGTGGGAACACCATTTTTCAATTTAGGGATCCGTTTGTGAAATATGATATTTTAAAGTGCTAAATTTTATTAGAGTCAAGTGTCCCCCCCCCCCCTCTGCCAGCTAAATGGTTATATATAGGATACAAGAAAAAATTCACAGCAGTAGTATATATAATGAATTATAAAGGAAAACTATCACGGCTAAGTAGGGTTCATTAGTTAAGGAGTTATATCTGTTTTTTCTAAGTTAGGTATTACACGTAGTGTAAGTTGCATATTTTGTAGTTTATTATAGTATTTAAGCCATGGAACTCAAAATGTATTCAGTATTCATAAATAAAACAAAAGCACTATCCTAGGTCAGCAATAATATTTGAGACTTTCAGCTACGGAACCCTATACTGCGCGTGGCCCGACACGCACTTGGCCGGTTTATTAAATACTACGCACTGCGCGTATCTTTCACTGTTCAAATACCACGCACTGCACGCATCTCTCGCTTTTCAAATACCCCGCACTGCACGTATCTCACTCACTCGGAGTTGTGTGCGTTTTACACAACTGCTTTAATGGTGAAGGAAAGCTTCGTCAGGAAACCTGCACGCCTGAGAGTTCTCCATAATGTTCTCAAAGCGGTGTGAAATCTAGCAATCCGCACTTGGCCAGCGTCGGGGACTAGATCGACTGCTGGCAACCAGAAAAGGAGGCCGAAGTCAGAAGAAGAAGAGCCACTATAGGTTATCGCCGCATCAATCTCAAAAAATAGCTAATAATGTTCACATAACGATGTCGTGAGTGAAGTTAGCCTAGTGGTTAGGACTGTGATCTCCTATCTGGGGGTCCCAGGTTCGATCCCGGGTAAGCACCTCTGACTTTTCAAAGTTATGTCCGCTTAAGAAATTAAATATCACATGCTTCAACGGTGAAGGAAAACATCGTGAGGAAACGTGCATACCTGAGAGTTCTCCATAATGTTCTCGAAGGTGTGTGAAGTCCGCACATTCGCATTGGACCAGCGTGGTGGACTATGGCCAATTACCCTACTTTGGGAGGAGACCTGCGCTCAGTAGTGAGCCGTTGATGGGTTATAGTGCTGGTTGTGGGAGGCCTCCCGCGCCTGTTGTTAGCATTGGAACAGGGTGTATAGTACCAGTAAACTGGATAGACTTACATGCAAATATTATAATATATTATGTTATAGGTATGCGCATCACGCACCCGCTTCAGTATATTTGTAAATCTCCTTTATAGCGAGAGTATCAACAAAATTTTACGACAATCAGTGGGGTATAACATAAAGTTCTGACCCGAACATAGACTACACAAAAATAGACTGTAGAGTGGACCAGTATTACCACTTTTAAAAGTAACAACAGGCCAAAAATTAATTTAAAAAGCTATACTTATTATTTATAGCCGATTTAACCAACTTCGAGTGACGTTTTACCGAGGAATAAATTGACATTTCTGACAGTTTTCAAAATACCTTTACGCTCGGATAAGACCTATTTTACGTTGTTGAAATTGGCCCATTTAGTGCACGAAACAACTTCATCCATGTGGGCTATTCGTCGTGAGCTTGAGCTCTTATTTAGTTCATGCGTCATGCTCGTGAACGGGTTCCACCGGCGGGAATGGGGCTTCTTTCTGTCTGCCCGTCTTAACATGAATTGAATTGTAGTACCTACGCTTTTTTTGGAACTTCACCTCATTGTGGAAATATTATATTCTATTCTATTTTAACAAAGTTGCATGGGTTAAATCGGCTTGGCATCAAGCAGCATGACGAAGTCGCGGGCATCAGCTAGTATTATAAATGCGAAAGTGTGTATTTATTGGTTTGTCTTTCAATCACGCCGTAACAATGTTCTGTTGACGTAATTTTTTGCATGGTTATAGTTGAGGACCTGGAAAGTGATATAAGCTACTTTTTATTTCGGAAAATCAAAGAGTTCCCACAGGATTTTTTAAAACTTTAATCATGTAGTCGGAATATAATTAAAAAAAAAGAGACGTGTCAAGGGACACCCGGATGGAACGTAGTACCTTAGTAGTAGTATTTTAGTGAAGGAATTGTAATAAACTAGTGGTGTCATCTAGTATTAAATTGATTAACTACGATGAATTATTTTTAGTTTATTTCTATTGCACTGATACAACACCAAAGAGTTACTCTGGTGGAGTTACTGTTTTTTCACAGATGGCGTTATCCAATTTATACAATAAAAAATTAGGGAAAAATTCCACATTTAGAAATTATTTAAAATAAAATTGAAAATAGAAAATTCAGTCTGTCGAGCTGGGATTCGAACCATCGACGTTGAATTTATAGGCGACTCTCCTAACCACTAGGCCATGCAGACGCCGAGTTCTAAGGCGAAAATACCGAATACAATGCAAAATTCACATTCAACAAAAAATGACGTTTCAAAAATGTGTCGTGTCGGTTTCCTTAATTTTTTCCGTCTAGCCCCCTTCCGTACCGCGCGATAAGGAACTACGTTCCAAAAAATATTTTTCATAACGAAACTCACAAAGTTATAAAATCGCGAGGTGGAAACTTTAAGTACAACTTTTTCATCGATGCCCCACCCATGTTCCATCTATCTTTTCCTTTAGTCGTGTACTTTATGTTGTTTAAGGCTATAAGCTCTTGAGAAAATTTCTACGTGAATAATTCATTTATGTAGATTTTAGTATGTTTACTCGAATTAAGATATACGAAGCTGGATTAATCTAGCCTCAATAGCCCTACTGATAAAAGGTGTGGACTGAACTGAAAGGTCGCAGGTTCGTACGTACGTTCGTTCGTACGTACTCCGAGCACAAGCTTTCCGCTTATTTGGAGGGGAGGATATTAGTCAAGTTCAACTTGGCTACATCTTGAGATATCCTTCATTTCCGAGATAAGTGGGATTTGTATGGTAAGTGTCACCCTTTATAACATTATTGTGTGACGCCTGTGTCTTTGGAGGTTAGATGACTTTTTTCCTTTCACTGGCAGTCACATTTGAAGAGATATTAAGTTTAGAAGATAATTTCACATCTATACTGTGCCTGAAACATGCGCTGTTGTCATTCAGCTGCTGTAACCGCCCAAGTTGGTGGGCTTCTAAATTCGTGTTATTATGTCGTTACTGTCTTAACAGCTTAGCGAGCAGCACGTTGTGTTGTTGCTGTTAAATAACAGTGTGAAGTTATTTTGTAATCGTAACCTTTGACTTTGAACAAAAACATCGTGAGGAAACCTGCACACCTGAGAGGTCTTCATAATGCTCTTGAAGGTGTGTGAAGTCCGCCAATTCGCATTGGGCCAGCGTGGTGGACTATGGCCTATAGCCCTTCTCTGAGAGAAGACCCGTTGATGGGTTGCTAATGAATGAATGATGATGAACCTTTGACTTAATAGAGAAATATCCTGAATATAAATAAGTCTTATATTTGGAGTGATCACGCATAATTATTAAGGACTAGATGTTGCCCGCGACTTCGTACGCGTAGAGTAAGGTTTTTCGGGATAAAAGTAGCCTACGTGTTAATCCTGGGTATGATTTATCTCCATTCCAAATTTCAGCCAAATCGGTTCATTCGTTGTGGCGTGAAAAGCCGCGTATCCATTAGAGCAGCCTCAGGCTGAGCAGCCTCGACTTGAGGCAAACAGCCTCAGTTTGAGACTGCTCGGCCTGAGGCATAGGCCCGATGCAAGTTGCGGATCAAGCTGAGGCGACACGCCTCATCGTGATCCGTGAGCCAGTTTTAATTAATTAATTTATTTATTTATTTATTTTAAGACATACCCCGGGAGACATTACAGTTGCCCAATTCATCTCCGGGGGCTACTATAATCAGTACAGATAATACAAATAATATATAAAAAAAAAACATTAATTAACATTATTAAAGGAAAATAAAAGAAAAACTAAACATAATAAACAATAACATAAGACTTAATTTTCGTGAGCTGATCGGGTGGGGTGTGGAAAACATCCAGTCCCGGATTCTCGCGAACCAAATCATTGAGCAAGCGCAGCGCACGAGACACCGGCGCCTGCTGGACTAGCTTAGTTTATGGTGTTGCAGTGCAAATAACGTGCGTCTACGCGCAACCGCATAATCATTCGGCGCGTGCAAGCGAATACACTGCAATATATCCGAGTTGCTTTTTTCCCCTTGGATTAGACTGACTATGTAAGAGAGTAAGGCTACATTGCGCCGCAATTTCAAGGTATCATAACCAGTCATACCAAGGAGAAACATGCTCGGGTATATTGTAGGTAGGTAGGTATTCTACCCAATATCCGTATTGCTTTCTATAAAGCCAGCGAATGAACTTTTTTTGGATTTTCTCCACCATGTCTATATATTTACTCTCGTGTGGGTTCCATATGATTGCATTGGCTTCAAGTCTGCTTCGTACAAAGGCATTATACAAGAGTTTTATTGCAGCAATAGAGTTTAAATACTGCGCTTGTCTAAGCACAAAGCCAAGGGTTTTATAGGCTTTAGTGCAAATGTCTAATGTGATCGCGAAATGTAAGGTCATCAGTCATTATTGTACCTAGATCTCTAATTACAGTCACTCTCGATATGCTCGATCCACACAACTTATAGTTTGCAATGAGTGGAGTTGTCTTACGGGTCAGTGTGATGACTGCACATTTTTTTCGTTAAAAAACAGTTTATTTTGTCTACACTATTGCAACACATTATCAATATCTAGCTGCAGAATCTGAGCGTCAAAGGAATTTTCAATCTGAAAAAAGATTTTCAAATCATCTGCAAAAAGTAGGCAATTAGCATGATTGATTACACTTGGCAAATCATTCATCAGTATCAAAAACTCTATGGGCCCAAATTACTGCCCTGGCTTACACCGGAATACGTGTAGTAGGGTTCCGAACAATGTCCCTCATACTGCACGTACTGCCTCCGATCTCTTAAGTAACTCGAGAAGAAATTAAGTAATAAAGGTGTAAACCCGACTGAAGCAAACTTACTAGAATATCGTTGTCCACTACATCAAAAGCTTTTTGGAAGTCGAAGTAAGCCGCATCCACCTGTGAGCCTTTGTCAACTACACCAGTTACATAAGTCCAGAAGGTCAACAGATTAGTGCACGTTGAGCGGCCCGGTCGGAACCCATGCTGAGCTTCTGAGAGTTGGTACTCAAATTGCTTTCTTATTCGATATTCTATAATTGATTCAAACAGTTTGATTGATTCAAACAGCCAACACGCGATGGCACCAGACGCGCGTAGAGTAGCTGCTGCTGTCAGTGTCATTAGCATCATTAGAAAAAAGAGAAAGCAACAAAAAGCTGTACAAAAGAGGAATCATCGTCATCATGTTGTCCATTGCGACCCGAGGCAACACGCCCGTCTCCATCAAATGCACGGCTCAGACTGAGGCTCCTTTGAGCACACCAAAAAACCGACAAAATATGGCTCGGCTCGCGGCGCCGAATTTGCCTCGTGTCGCGGCGCGCCTCAGGTTGAGGCATCATCTCCACTTGCGCGGACTCGGAGCGAGGCAGCCGCTCGGCCCGAGGCTGCCTCTATTGGATACGTGGGAGAGTAACAAAAATCCATCCATCCGTACCTCCTCACAAACTTTCACATTTATAATATTAGTAGGATAATATAGTAATTATTATGGATAAAATAAGTGTGGCATAGACGTTATACGTGACTTTGCTTACCGAGACAGTCCCCTTGAAGCGGGGATCAATCCTCCGGAGGCCTTCCAGGAAGTCCTTGACCACCTTCCTGGAATGGTCCACGATGCGGAACCCGGTGATGTTGACCGCGCCGTACTCGGTCACCTCGTTCTCCCAGTGATCGTCCATAACCTGTAAATGGGAATGCCTTGAGTTCCCGCAGGCTGCGGTCCCTAAATCGGCGAGTGGATAAAATGATGTATATAAGAAATGGGGGCCGTCAAAGTTGTCGGTTTTAGATCAATTTTGTTAAGGGTCTATTTCAAAAACTAAACTAGTTAGGAATTTGAAATTTTGGTATATTATGTACTATATAGTTTATTTAAACAACAAATACTGAAAATTATAATGCGGTTTGTAAGTTGTGACCAAAACAAACGAGCATTTTTCCCCCATATGGTAATTTAGTACTGTCTAAGAACTAAGATATCTAAATATGTATCTGGTTTAAAAAATCGGCCAAGTGCAAGTCGGGCATCGCACTTTTAGGGTTCCGTTAAAAAAAATTAAATAAAAATATTTCCATGTACCCATGGAAATATTTTAATTTAATTTTTTTAATTTAATTTAATTTTTATTATTTGTTGTTATAGCGGCAATAAAAAATACATAATATGTGAAAATTTCATCTGTCTATCTATTACGGTTTACGAGATACAGCCCGCTGACAGACGGACGGACGGACGGACGTAAGGACGGACAGCGTAGGCTTAGTAATAGGGTCCCGTTGGTACCCTTTGGGTACGGAACCCTAAAAAATGATTTGGTCTTATGTACGGAGCCCTAAAAGAGCGAGGCCCGACTCGCAATTGGCCGATTTTTTGTGGTAAAATTTAACCTTATCATAACCACTTGACAAGCAAACCCACCTTAGTCCATACTAAGAATTGTTTTTGTTTGTTGGTTTGTCCTTTAATCACGCAGCAACGAATCGACGTGATTTTTTGCACGGATATGTCAAAGACTTGGAGAGTGACGTAATTACTGCCTTTTATCCTAGAAAAACAGAGTGCTTCCGCGGGAATTTTTTTTTAAAACCTATACCCCTACCACCTATTTATTTATATATAGTACTTTTATAAAAGGGAGTAGTTTACCTAGTTAATATTATCTTGTAAATAAAACCGTTTACGTGGTGTCCGTGTTACCTATCGCTGGAGCACTGGATGGCACTTCGCGCGACTGGCCGCTGTGACCGGTTTGGTATGGAAGCCGCGCGAAGTGACTAGCAGTGGCTAGTTTTTTGTTTTTTTGTTAGGTACCCTACAAAAAGCGAGGTACAGCTTAAGTACCTCGCATATAAATACCTAATACAAAGTTATTGTAATTAATAAAAAAGCCGGCCAAGTGTGAGTCGGACTCGCGCACCGAGGGTTCCGTACTCCAAAAGTAAAAGTAAAACGATAATATTATATTAATTTGTTTATTTATAGTTATTTATATATATTATAGTCTTTGTTTGTAGCGGTTTATTGTTAATATAAAAAAAACTATGCTAGTTAGAGCGTTGGTTTTATTTTTCCTGTAAAATATACATAAACCTCTATTGACCATAATTATTTCAGATTTTTCGATTGGTAAACTTCGGAGATAAGGGGGGGGAACGGTATTTTTTTCGACATTTTGGCCGATTACTCAAAAACTATTATATATAGAAATAAATAAAAAACTGTTTTAGAATGCACAAGTAAAGGCCTTTCATAGGATACCCCACTCGGTATAATTATCTAACTTTGAAATTTCAAACCCCTGATTTTCCCCCTTTTTTAATTAAACTAAAATAATTTTCGCGTTGATTTTATTTTTCCTGTAAAATATACATAAACCTATATTGACCATAATTATTTCAGATTTTTCGATTGGTAAACTTCGGCGATAAGGGGGAGGGAACGGTATTTTTTTCGACATTTTGGCCGATTACTCAAAAAGTATTATGTGTACAAATAAATAAAAAACTGTTTTAGAATGCACAAGTAAAGGCCTTTCATATGATACCCCACTCAGTATAGTTATTGAAATGAAATTTGAAACCCCCGATTTTCCCCCTTTTTTAATAAAACCAAAAATAATTTTCGATTTTTCTTTATTCCAATGATGTTGGGCCACTATTATACACAACTATGCCAAATTTCATGTCGATAGCTTTAATAGTTACTGAAATAATCGACTGTGACAGACGGACGGATAGACGGACGGAGAAAGTCTCACCATAAGGGTTCCATTTTTACCATTTTGGTACGGAACCCTAATATTCATGATTTAAATGTATCAGCTCTTTAGTCTTCTGCATAAAAACTTTAATAGGCGTAATTTAGCCTGTAATTAAGGCCCACTTGCAAAGACGCCGAGTTAGTTAACCCAGGAATAAATTTGTAATTTTGACAGAAGCTGTATACGCAATCTGTCAAATCTGTCCTTTTAACCCGGAGTTAGCTGCTAACTCTGGGTCAAGACGTTTCTGCAAGCGCGCCTAAATAATTAAGATAGTGTACGCTAGTTAACGTTTCATATAATTGTTTATGACAATAAAAGAATTAATAAAATAAATTAAAAAATATCGCTGGAGCTCCGCATCACCTTTGCCCTTTCCGCTTGTTTAGTGACCTCACTGACACTTGCCTCTAGCGCCGCCGCTACGTGACTCGAGTACGCTAACCGAAACTACATAGTTCATTTATCTACGCCATTTTCCTGAAGAATTTTAACGATTAAGAATGTAATGTACTAAACTAATATTTATTGGATACGGTCGAGTCTGGCGTATATTTTTATGTACCTACGTCTTATTTTTATATATTTCTCGTTTATAGTCTGTTTTATGTGATTCATAACTCTCGGAGCGTTGGTGTGGTTCGGCTACGTATTTCGTTATGGTGTACAGGAATTTAAAACTTAGCGTTCATGTTTTATAGTTTAGAATGGCATTGTATGAGTGATATTACGTATTTAAATTTCAACCCCTCTGAGAGCTGTTATTTGCTTGTATATCCTGTCAATAATGGTTTAGTTAGTAAACCAAACATGATACCAAAATCGGGAATTATTAGAAAACTAGCTGATGCCGGCGACTTCGTCCGCGTGGATTTAGTTTTTAAAATCCCTCGGGAACTCTTTGATTTTCCGGGATAAAAAGTAGCCTATGTCACACAACAACAACAAACCAACAAACTCTTTCGCATTTATAATATTAGTATGATTAGTAGGGATGATACTTGATGAATAGAATAGAATAGAAATATTTTATATTCAAATAAACTTTTACAAGTGCTTTTGTATAGTCAATGAATCTACCACTGGTTCGGAATGCCTTTCATGCCGAGAAGAACCAGCAAGAAACTCGGCGGTTGCTCTTTTCAAAACAAATTTACAATACAGTAAATACTATGCTATATATGCAGTGTTTCCACAATGAGGAAAGTTCCAAAAATGCATACAGAATAATATGCTGTTAGCAGCTTCATCGGCTGAGTGTGATTAATCCCACATGTATGGAGTTGCTGGTAACAACTTTACTGCTCTAGGAGGTTCTTTCATAAATTTAGAACTAGTAGCTTAGCAGGTGCGAAGCGACTAACAATCCTAAATCTATTAACATTATCATTGGTCGATCTCGCTGGGTACACGACGACACTTAGCATCAGACCCTGAATATCATCTTGGACCAGAGTTCTTGTCTGTAGCCTATGTGTTAATAGAATAGAATAGAATTTTTTTTCTTAATTTAAATAAACTTTTTTTTACAGGTGCTTTTGAATCGTCGATGAGTCTACCACTGGTTCAGAATTCCCTTACTGCCGAGAAGAACCAGCAAGAAACTCGGCGGTTGCTCTTTTCAAAACAAGTCTACAATTCAATAGATCTATACTATGCTATGTATGCAGTGTTTCCACAATGAGTTCCACAAAAGCATACCTAATTATAATTCGGAGCTATAACGTCAAAAATGCACACAATGTATATATATATATATATATATATAACACAATTTGAAATTTTTACCGATATACGAAAATTATAAATCGAGTTAAAGTAAAAGTTTTTTCCCTTTTCATACGCACTTAATACGCGGGAAGTAACGCGCCAACACTCACCAGTCCACTAAGAATATAATGATAAGTCCGTCTCCCCAACTGCACATTTCGGACGTGTTCCACCAGTATGCTCTTAGCGTTTTTCGCGTTGCAATCCAGTACAATGTGCTTGATGCTCCAGCGGTCGTCGTGCTCTAAGGCCAGGAGGAAGTCCATAGCATCTGAAGCGTTGTAGATGTGCCTCACGAGCGATATCTTGAATGCAGTGCGCCCTGGCTGAATCGTTTGGTAGAGTTGCTGGAGACGGAGAAGACCTGAGGGCAAAAAATATGCTCAAATATTATGATTTCAAAAATAATAATGGATTAATGCTTGAAACTACCTAACGGGATTGAGAGTGGGTGTAGAGTGGCGAAAAAACTTGGTTGGAAGTCTGTGAGCGAACTGAATGTCTACTGTCATGACTGCATCTAAGGTCTTAAGCTTTTGTCAGTTAAAGCAGCGATAGCGTAGTGGTTAGGACTGTGGTCTCTTATTTGGGGGGTTGAAGGTTCTATTTTGGGCACGCATCTCTGACTTGTCGGAGTTGTGTGCGTTTAAGCAATTGTGTGCGTTTAAGCAATTAAACATCACAAACTTCAACGGTGAAGGAAAGCATCGTGAACAAACCTACACACCTGAGAGTTCTCTATAATAATCTCAAAGTTGTGTGAAGTCTGCCAATTCGCTCTGCGCCAGCGTGGTGGACTATAGCCCTTATCCCTTCTCAGCTAACAGTTTTGTCGGCGAAGTGACGCTCTTAATCGTGATGCAGAATAACTTAACAATAACTTACATAGCTAAAATTAAGCTAGTTTACCTCTTAAATAGACGCCAAAGTCTGAATGATTAACATGGCTTATTAAACTATTACCATGATTTATTTATTTGCCAAAAATCCGGCATGTCATCGGAGTAGAATAATAAATTGCAGTTAAATGGCGACCGTCGTATCGCTTTATCAGTTAGATTGTGACTGGTGAAGCATTCCAATAGACCAAAACTTAGCCAACAGTTCTTGGCAGAGATCCTGTACTTCGTGTGTTTGTTATACTATAGTTGAAAAGGTTTACTGTAGACGTTAAGCTAAGCTAAACTAGAAATTTATCCCGTACACACCAAAACAGTTAAATATCACTTGCTTCAACGGTGAAGGAAAACATCGTGAGGAAACCTGCACACCTGAGAGTTCGTCATATGTTCTCGAAGGTGTGTGAAGTCTGCCAATTCGCATCGGGCCAGCGTGGTGGACTATGGCCTATAACCCTACTCTGAAAGGAGACCTGCGCTCAGTAGTTAGCCGTTGATGGGTTGCTGATGATGATGATGATGATGATGACACACCAAGAACTAAGCGGCCGTGCACTACACCAACTGAAACGACGTACACTGTGAAACTGCACAACACTGGCGGAGGAATGTTCTTATTGTGTCATCAGTAATTGATGTCACTCGTGACAAAAGCCATAAGTTGGCCAACATGAAATAAATAATTTTGAATTTGAAATGCGAAGGGCCGTGTGTGCGCTGTACGCCGATGTATAAGTACACAACTAACTTAATTTCGCAAATTTTGGTTAGCTCACTAATAGCTTAGTTTGTATAATTTGCAATCTGCACAAAAGGACATGAAAACTGCGTCTGCTATGCGTGCTAAACTAAGCCAAGTTAGCTTAGTTTTAGGTCTGCAACCCTCTTAATAAAACAATGAACTATTAACTAGCAAACAAGAATTCGTCCAAAGTTCGTAACGTACAGAAAACGAGCGAAACAAATTCCTACTTCTCATAGCTGAGAGTTATCTCTCAATCGATTCCCAAACTTTACTTCAAAGGTGATTCACTACATCGGTTAACAGTTTCACGAACTAACAAGTTGTTTTCAAACTCTGAATTAGATGGCGTATGGAGTCAGCTGACTTAGTACGAGTTTGCTCGTTGCACCAGATTTCGAATATCGAAAGTCTATAGCACAAGAGTAGGTATTTTTTTAACCGTCTTCAAAAAATACAAAAAGATGAGGTTCTCAATTCGACGCGTATTTTTTTTTGTCGATGTTACTCCATATCTCCCTCAAATCTTAACCGATTTCAATAAACTTTTTTATTTGAAAGGTCTTATCTGCAGGTAGGTCCCATTTAAATTTGGTAAAGATCTGATGAATATCTTCGGAAATGGAGGACGGAACTCCTCAGTGAATGAGAGGAAATGGCTCGCGATCAGAGTATGTGTAGACTTTTAACCATGCCTAGTACTTAACATGCATAATATAGTATGTATAATGTATGGACACAGGACACAAAAAGTGTCGGGTGAGTCCACCAGGATCCCCTGAACTGATCCCCCAGGGGATCCCCGTGAACTCATCTGGTCATCAGGATCCCCTTTAGATAAAAGTTTTATAAAGATGCTATCACATTTCTAGGTACGTTTGCGCAGTTGCTGGTTGATTTCATATTTACTGTATGAAAATAAAATGTTCAATCGTGGTTTGTATCCAATATGGGACACACGTTTTGTGCAGCACCTAGCTAACTAACCAGTGCGAGCACTCCAAGTAGAAAGATTGAGGGCCAAAATTACTTATAAGGTACGAAAAATACCATTTCCAAATAAGGGGCTTAAAGCCTACCTTCTCTGATTTTATACATATCTTCTCGATACTCGAATTCCATTGAATTCTTGAAATTTGAAATGAATGTGATGCGGGTTGTTACGTTCCCTCAAATATGGTTGAGCGAAGCAATGGCTGGGTCATGCGTCATGCTCGTGATACCACCACCAGCGGCAATGGGACTACTTTCTGTCTGCCCGTCTAAACATGTGTTGAATTATAATTAGATATAATTAGGTATGATTTTGTGGAACTTCCCCTCATTGTGGAAACACTGTATACATGGCTTAATATCTATTATATTATAAACTTGTTTTGAAAAGAGCAACTGCCGAGTTTCTTGCTGGTTCTTCTCGGCAGGAAGGGCATTCCGAACCGGTGGTAGACTCATCGACGATTCGAAAGCACTTGTAAAAAAGTTTATTTGAATAAAAAACATTTCTATTCTATTCTATTCTATTCTATAAACGTTGTCAAGGTGAGCAAACTTGTACTAAGCCTTGGACAGGACTTATGTTCTATCTTTTTAAAGACACTTGCAAGAACACTTCGCAAACATTTCTTCAACTTTTTTACGTAGAAGTTTGCCATGTCTTCGGAAACGGTTTGGGAATTTTCTTGCTCGGCTGTACTTATTGAATGCAAGTAATTTTTGTTGGAAAAAAGTCTTGTGAAAACTTGGCACATCCAGTTGCTCTTCCAATGGGTATACGGTATACCTGCCAATATAATAACATCTTGTTACGAGTATGTATCATATCTGGACAATTAATACTTAGGTATTAGGTAACAAACAGCCTATTTGCCATGGATAGAGGTAAACTCGGTAGAGGTATGCTTGGAGTGTGCCTGCGGGATCGAATCAGGAATGAGGAGGTCCGTAGGAGAACCAAAGTCACCAACATAGCTCAGCGAGTCGCGAAACTGAAGTGGAAATGGGCGGAGCACATAGTTCGAAGAGCTGAAGGTGCTGGAGTGGCGACTCCGCACCGGGAAGCGCAGTGTTGGCAGACCCCCCACCAGGTGGAACGACGACATCAAACGAGTCGCAGGGAGCCGCTGGATCCAGGCGACGCAAGACCGAGGCCTGTGGAAGTCCATGCAAGAGACCTTTGTCCAGCAGTGGACGTCTATCAGTTGATAAAGAAGAAGAAGAAGAAGAGAGGTAAACTCAGGCAGAATGTGGGACTCAAACTGCCGATTAAACAAAGCTAACTCTGTCATACATAATAGCTCTGAACTAAATAGACAGAAGCTTATTACCGCTGCGTTGGAGGACGTCTTTAAGCTTCTGGATTGGAACGGACTTGGCATCAACATAAACGGCGAGTACATCACTCACCTGCGATTTGCCGATGACATAGTAGTCATGGCAGAGACTCTGAGAGATCTCAATACAATGCTCAATGATCTCAGCAGGGTTTCTCAACAGGTGGGCCTGAAAATGAACATGAGCAAGACGAAAATCATGTCCAATGCTCATGCTCCGCTCCACCCAGTAATCGTTGAGAACTCTGCGCTCGAAATTGTAGACGAGTATATATAACTGGGACATACAGTCCAGCTAGGTAGGTCCAATTTCGAGAAAGAGATTAACCGCCGAATCCAACTCGGCTGGGCAGCGTTCGGGAAGCTCCGAGATGTCTTCTCGTCCAAAATCCCTCAGTGCCTGAAGACTCAAGTCTTCGAACAGTGCGTGTTGCCAGTGATGACTTACGGATCCGAGACATGGTCGCTAACTATGGGCCTCATAAGAAGGCTCAGGGTCACCCAGCGAGCGATGGAGAGAGCTATGCTCGGTATATCCCTGCGAGATCAAATCAGAAATGAGGAGATTCGTAGGAGAACCAAAGTCACCGACATAGCTCAGCGTGTCGCGAAACTGAAGTGGAAATGGGCGGGGCACATAGTTCGAAGAGCTGATGGTCGTTGGGGTCCCAAGGTGTTGGAGTGGCGACCCCGCACCGGGAAACGCAGTGTTGGCAGGCCCCCCACCAGGTGGACCGACGACATCAAACGAGTCGCAGGGAGCCGCTGGATCCAAGCGGCGCAAGACCGAAGCCTGTGGAAGTATGGACTTCCATGCAGGAGACCTTTGTCCAGCAGTGGACGTCTATAGGTTGATAAAGAAGAAGAAGAAGAAATAGACAGGCCTTAAATCTACTGCTTTCCTTTCTGCAGGGAGCATAACCTATCAGCCGGAGCAATATAACGAATCGATTAACACTTCATCTATTAAAACAGGCTCAGCAGTTGAGGCATTACGACGGAACATACTTAAATACAAAACGTACAATATACAATATGTTAACATCATAAACCTATCCTTATGGGGTTTGCCGAAGACGGGCAAAAAAGGATTGGCTTTAAATTGAATGTCTATAGCACATTTCTAGTTGTTCAATATTATCGAATGAGAATATTTGCAGACTCTGTAACTAGTGGTTCGCCCCGAACTGTGACCTCGCGGTAACGGTATCCCATATTTATTCACTAGCTGATGCCCGCGACTTTGTCCGCGTGGATTTAGTTTTTAAAGTCCCTCGGGAACTCCTTGATTTTCCGGGATAAAAAGTAGCCTAGATGTTGACCCGAGTAATAAGCTACCACGGTATACAATTTTGTAGAAATCTGTGCGGTAGTTTTTACGTGAAAGAAGGACAAACAAACAGACACGAAATCGTCCAGTTACAGTTTTATTATAAGTATAGAGTATAGATTCTATTGACACATGACGACCAATACTGCCATTATTATTAATATCTGGGTGACAGTGGTTTTTTTTTTGGTAAATCGTGTTTTTTTGGAAATTATATATTAAAAAAAAAAAATAATAATAATTAAATTCATAGGGAAAATATAATCGACTTTGACTCGAACCGGGGTCTTCTGGTTTCGGGACCGCCCGACTTCCGAGCTATCGGAAATTTATAGATGACGGCGAAATTTACCTACGTATTCTAATGATATTGTAAGGGGTTTTTCATTGCCTGAAAACACGGACCCAAGCTAGATCGATTTATCGCCCCTAAACCCCCTGCATACCAAATTTCATGAAAATCGTTGGAGCCGTTTCCGAGATTTAAATTATATATATACAAGAATTGCTCCTTTAAAGATATAATATTACTAGCTGACCCAGCGAACTTCGTACCGCTAACTTATCTATATAAATAAAACAAATAAACTATCCTATCTTTTAAGTTGGACCAAATTACAGATAGTTACGAAGTTTGATAAAAATCGGTTCAGTAGTTTAGGAGTCCATCGCGGACAAACAACGTGACACGTAATTTATATATATTAAGATTATGCCCGTTTTCATCAACAATACCTAAATCATCCCCTAAGTAGGAGTCTCTTTGTTTGATATTGATCCAAATAATAATTTTAATTGAATAATATGTTCTTATCTATTAGTACTTAGTATAAATAATTATGGTCAACGCAAATTACATACATTACATATTATGTTTTTTCAAGTAATTGCGATCAGTAATTCAGAAGTTATAAGGCTCTGACAGACGGACGAACGGACGGACAAGTGCAAATTCACTCAAGTAGACTCAGAGACCTACGCTTCGCTCGGTTAACTATCTAGTTTTTTATTTTTAAAACGTCTATTCAAATGTTAATTCAGTATGTTCGGAACTAATTGCGTTTCGTCCAACAGCATAATTATAGGTATTGAAATTAAAAAATTATGGAATTATAGCTGATAATATACGAGGGAGGGTTTTCAAGCCCGCCGAATGGGGGAGACAATATGAAAATAAACAAGAAAAAGTTCAAAAATCGTATCTCGATTGCGGACTTGAATTACTTGAATATAACAACAACCTCCGGCTTAATATTGATTTAGTTCATGCAGATTATATATTAACTACTAGCTGATTCAGCGAACTTCGTACCGCCAACAAAAATATTTAGGGGTGGGTCACCCTTATCATTTAGGGGTATGATAAATAGATGTTGGCCGATTCTCAGACCTACCCGATATGCACACAAAATTTCATAAAAATCTGGACCGATTTTTTCTGGGCCTTTTTGGAGGAGTTATTGGTAACAAACACCGCGACATGAGAGTTTTATATACTTGATAAAAGTAAAAAGTTATGGTGTACTCAGAATATTTTTCAAACAACTGTATAGCACAGAAAACCTTATCTAAAACCAGCTTGTTCTCGTGGTTGGTTCTGAACAAGCACCTTCGTTATTCTGGTTAGAAGTACAAGTAATTTGATAACTTACTTAAAAATAAATCTGATTTTAATTAAAAATTAACTTATGCACATATTATGCACACGTGGAACTTATGCATAAACGGAAAAAAATCGGCCAAGTGCGAGTCGGGCCTCGCTCTTTTAGTGTTCCGTTAAAAAAAATTAAATTAAAATATTTCCATGTACCTACCCATGGAAATATTTAATTTAATTTTTTTAATTTAATTTAATTTTTATTATTTGTTATAGCGGCAATAAAAATGCATAATATGTGAAAATTTCATCTGTGTATCCATTACGGTTTACGAGATACAGCCCGCTGACAGTCGGACGGACGGACGGGCAGCGTAGGCTTAGTAATAGGGTCCCGTTGGTGCCCTTTGGGTACGGAACCCTAAAAAGTGACCCAAGTTTGTAAACTTACTTATTGAACAGACTAAGAAACATCTGCTCGTCTATATTGTTATTATCTAAAATTATAATTAATTATTTAATAAAATAATTATTATATTCTTATATAAAAATCTCCAGTCACGATGTGTGTTCGGGATAACCTCGAAAAATACTGAACAGATTTTGATCAAACTTCGTAACTATCTGTAATTTGGTCCAACTTAAAAGATAGGATAGTTTTTATCTTATTTATTTTTTCTAAGAATAACAGCCAAGTTGAACTTGACTAATATTCTCCTCTCCCCTCCAAATAAGCGGAAAGCTTGTGTCAGGAGTGGGTACGACAATAGTGCAAAGGGTGGGATTCGAACCTGCGACCTTTCAGTTTTCAGTCCGCACCTTTAACCGTTGGGCTATTGAGGCTTTTTTAATTGTTGACATCATATCTGTTATTGCAAATTAAAGTATGTTAATTACACGACAGTAAACAGTTCGAGAATTTGGCTGCTAGGTTGTGTTATTTATAATTTTGCATTAGTGATATTATAAATGCGAAAGTGTGTTTGTTTGTTGGTTTGTCCTTCAATCACGTCGCAAAAGAGCAACGGATTGATGCGATTTTTTGCATGGGTATAGTAATGGGTGTAGTAGTGGGTCCTTAGACCGGGAGAACTACTTTTTATCTCGGATAATCAGAGTTCGAAATATTTTGAAACCCCGAAATTCACGTATTAAGTCTTCACGCCACAACTAATGAACCGATTTGGCTGAAATTTGGAATGGAGATAGATTATAGCCTGCATTAACACGCAGGCTACCCTGCTAACCTAGGGTTTTATCCCGTAAAAGTTCATGGTATCATCAAAGTTCGCCTACCTACCTACGGCAGATATTCTGACAGTGATTAAAGTGTCTGACAGGGCGTCAGAACCATCGGAAGTGTCCGACTGCTGAGGAAACATCTTCTGATAGCTCTCCATTTATACACCTTTACCTATATCTCTACAGGTACAAAGGTACTACCTGATATCT